>OU426947.1:10000000-12500000 GCA_911387765.1 Pyrgus malvae | reverse complement strand
AACAATTCATACATCAAAAGATCTTTGTCGGACAGTCAGAAGACCCCACGGCGATCTTACTAGGTATAAGTATGCTTACTATACGTCGAAACACTAGGTTGTAAAATTTCTTAAGTGACACGCTCATGGTTCGATACGTTACCCATCATTGAGTTTGGAAGATATGTCGCCAGAAGATATGCAGTAACACCGTGTGAGCAATGGTCCGCTACATACAGCGTGGAGTTTGGAATATAGCTATGTCTACTGATACGCAGAAATAACGTATGGTAATGCTGAATTTGTATGCGTCATAGGTATCTAAATATAAACTGCACTCGCAGTTTGGCGGACTGTAAAAAAATGTATCCCATCCCCTTTAAAAGTCTGCTAATTAAATGCATTTTGTAATATATAAAGGTACAAACGGGTACGGACAAAAACTCTTAATTTTGATGAATAATTAAATGATAACTCATTAGGATACCATGATCGCCGACGTAGCTACCCCGCGGTTTTTTCGCTCAATGAAAATGTGCATGAGCCCACAAAGGTTTCTGAGTTGGTATCTGTCTGTCTGTTCCGGCTAATCTCTGAAACGTCTGTACAGATTTTGACGGAACTTTCACTGGCAGGTAGCTAATGTAATAAGTATTAAGTTAGGCTACTTTTATAAAGTCCACGCGGACGAAGTCTCGGGCGGCCGCTAGTTTAGAATAAAACGAAAGCAAACTGTCGACAAACCTTACCTGAACATCCCTCATGAACTTGTTGTTGCAGTAGAGGTGCACCGCGCTGAACTCCCTGACTTTGTCGAACTCGAAGATGAGCACGGGTGGGGTTGGGCGCGAATCGTTCCGCCAGCCGACCCAAGCGAGGTTCTTGGCCGCCTCACGGATCTCGTCGCCGCCGAACTGGCCGTCCACCAGCTGGCCCAGCCCGCCGCGCAGTTCCTCGCCCCACTGGCCGTCGTATATCGTGTCCGTCAGCTCCACGCCGTTGCTGCGCTTGTTGCCTTTAGGCATTGAGTACGACACGATCCCCTCTGTAGGAATTAATATTTTTTACGAATTAATATAGTTCGGTTCACAAAAGATAACTACAAATGGCAGCTGATGCGCAGGCAACAAACTCACGAAGAAAATATATACTTTAATGTTAACCAACAATATGACATAGATAACAAGATTGTAAATGCTAATTATAGTGAAAATAATTCACATTCACCCCACACTTCCAAAGAGACCTAAAACGCCTCCTGCGCAGTGGTCATCTTTCGTGAATCTATCTGTAAGTAGTTTGACACACTAAGCAGTCGTTGTATACTCGAGTGTACAACGACTGTGGGAACAACATTTTGTTTTTAATTAGAAACATTTGAAGAAAAGAAGGTGAAACTAACACGTCCAAATCCTAATTTATTTCAAACTCATACCACATAGCACAGGTCATAATACCATAGGTCTTTTGATTGGAGGTACCCCAATACACAACCATAAGGCAGTCCTTGCCTTATTTCGTCTACATTTGCCTTACTATACCGAAGACACATGGTCGCGGTTTATAAGTCTGGTCGACACAACAACACAACATAACAGAAGCGGTCGACCCATGAAGGTTCTACTTTTACATTTTTTTAAGATTTTAAAGTCTCCTATAAAGTTATTATCACTACATGTCATGTAGTCCACTCCATTCTACTTGATACCTACATTGATTTTTTTCTAGAGTAATTTATCAGTGATAAACGTCAAATCTTATTAATCAGCTCTGCAGCTGACTTACGATCTCGAATCCTGAATGCAAAAAGCTTATGTATAATCTACAGACTTACTATTTACTTATAATCCCATAAAATAAAATCGTATTTCGCTATTTCGCTGAAGGTTGTCGTGGCATTAGTAGATATACGAGCGTGGAGTTACTCGATGTGTAATAAATAACAATAACAGCAGTGAAATAAGTAAATATTTAAGTAGCTTCAACATCGAGATTGATTTGCTACCCAAGGACGCAACAGTAATGGCTTTTAGACTCACGAGAATTGATTTCAGTGTAAGGCAACAAGGTAGGTATTCAATAGAACAGGTTGCAAATGCAAGCCAGTAACTTCTAAGAGTAATTAATCGCAACAGCTTTGAGATATTCCAGCAGACAGGATGCATTTCCTTGACAAGAATTCATTATCATAGTAGTAGCCAAATAGAAATATGGACGACTTTAGGATTTTACTATGGAAGAAAGTCAAATGTTACCAATTTTTAATAATTGTACATTTTTGCGACCATTTATGGAGAAACCAACCGGATAGCAAACACGAAGTCAATCACTTCAACAATAATGTACGAGGCGAATTTCATAAAATCGTGAGGGAATTAGAAATTGCATCGAGCGATACCCGGGAATAACAAAGCTTTCGGTCCTTTAATGTTGACGTTGTGCTGCATGAGTCAAATCAATGCGTTTTGTATTCCGAAAGCAGTGCCGACCGACACCTGGCCGGCGCCTTTGCTGTTGCAATATATCTGAGCACACCAACACGTGCACAACTTTATATAATATTTCTACGTCCACATCGACTTGAAGAATAGCCTTGCGTAACTTGACAGATCACATGCAATAAGTCAACCCTCCAGGCTTAGCGCTTCACGATTTCGGCGCATACCAACATTCGCCCTCACCGTTCTGTCTTATAAAGTAATCCACAAAATACACCGACATCGCAACGCACTTAATAGTCATAGATCCAACCGTATAAAATTATTGCGATCGTAAAATCATACGAGGCAGCGCCATATTTGTATCGGACGAAAATTGAATTGCAAAATTTTCGAAGTTTGTCGTAAAAATTAGTATAAAAACATGAAAAATGGCACAGGTATTATTATGCTGTGTAATTTGCGGCATTTACTGCAATAATGGCTTGCATGCGGCGAACTTCTAGGTATTGCCCACAAATTACCATAACAACAATTATTTTCTGTAAAGGTAGGTATGTCGGAATGAGCGATAAGCTATCAGCGAAACCTCCACGGGAAAACTCATTTAATTTTGTTTAAGATTCTACGAGTACATTACTAAAAAAAATACTACGGAAAGCAAGTAAGAACGACACGATTCATAATTCATGGATGCATCATGGTTTACAGACCTAAGTAAGGCCTTACTACAAAACCGTTATCAAAGTTGATTCAGTTTTCAATTCTATATTTGTTACGATTGGCATTCGAGACAAAGCTGGAAGCCTATAGCTAAATATAAGCAAGGATCAGAATTCAGAAACGTATTTGTTAAAGGCATCAAAGACGTTGGTTGTTTTGTAAGACCACCAGAATCACAATAACCAGGAAGTGGATCACATTAACTTGCAAGACCTGATTATAGACATTGGGAAAGGTCTAAGTAAATAATAGCTTGTAAAAAACATACCTAATGAATATTTTTGACAAATGAAACTATTGAGTTAGTTCTCACCTGAACCACAACTGAATTTGGTTTCGAGATAACCTGTAGGCATTAGGTTAAATTGTAAACAATCCCTTCCCTTAATACGATAAGATATTGTTACGTATATTGTAATTCTAAAGAAACCGACTTACTCACTAACTGAACTAGTAAAACCATTGAGGATTTTTTTTAAATAAACAAGGTAAACATTTTAATGAATCTCAATTAAAACACACGGCTTTCCGAATTAGAATGCCATACATTTGTATTTAGAAGACTCACTAAACACAAATGTATGGCACCGTGGTTGTTTACAATTATGCCACCGCCCTACAGTTTCAATTATGGAGCTGTCTATCAAACTCTCACATTAAATTATGAATGGCGCTTAATTATTACGCATTGACAAGGACGTCCGTTGGAATGGCGGCTCACTTTAATCTAAATGTTTAACTCACATCAGGTTCGCAGAGCTAAAGATAAAGCACATAAAGTAATTATTACAAGTGCCAGAGAAGTTACCTGTCAGAGAAGAATTTTGGGGGTACGTGCATGTTTCGTTTTTCGAATTAGTTTTGAGTATGTTGAAAAGCTTATGGAAGATTCAAGATAATTCAAGAGCTTATGGAACTTTGTGCTTATGTATTAGGCTTTATTAGGTGATGTTTCATTTAACTAAGTAAATATTTAAGAAAATTCATTTGAAATTTCGTAATCCAAGCTGGGGAATTAGAGATTGATGGGTAATTCCACCCATCGCCTAATTCTGTCACCTGTAGCTTCGGGACTTACAATAGGGCTACGTTATTCCTTGCCTAATCGTAAGAGGCGACTTAAAAGGGGCTTCCGAGTTCCGAGGTTGAGGGCGGCGGGAATGGGAGCGCCAATAATACAGATTCTGCTCCCACTCCCGCCGCCCACTTTTTGAACTAGAGAAATAGCACTGGCAGTTACAGGAGAGCAATATTACTCTCCATGGGCACATTTTGTGACGCCGTGTGTGGAGGACACCGGTGCGTTCCTCTGAAATTCCGGAGATCTCTGAGAGGAGGAGGAGAGGGGGTTTTAATATAGTTGACATCTCACATAACCCGGTATCTCGCCTAAGATGTCGGGTACCTTTTAAAAACCCTGATCTGTCTTTCGACTTCACAATCGTTAATTTGAATCACAAATTACACTCGACAACGATCAAATACATATTATGTCGTAAACTCATCTGAATAGACCAGAAATCGATTTGCTGTTATACTAGCTGGTATCCTCGGATAGAATGTCAATCAGTTGTATCGAGAACGGGCTTATTAAGAGCTTGTCATTCTACTTGACGTTGTCGCGTACTGTATTGTGGGAACGGAACATCCCAAACACAATTGCGAGTTTCAATCAATGTATTCCTGCACTACAACCCGTTGTATATCTTAACCTGCAGTCACACTACAATACAATGCAAATCAGTTTTTCTATGTGATATATATTTCATTACGATGTTTAATGGTAGTGCAAATTTCTGGTTCCGTGAGACCTGTTCCCACCAGAAAGGCATTAATATTATAACAATATTTTTTAAACCTTTTAAAAATATTTTTAAAAGGTTTAATTCGACACTTAATATGTCGAAAAAAAACCTTTTAAAAATATTTTCAAAAGGTTTAATTCGACACTTAATATGTCGAAAAAAAACCTTTTAAAAATATTTTCTGTTTAATAATGTAAGAGCATGATACGAAGGAGAGGCATCAACGCTCAGAGCGGTGACAATTCTGCAAGTTGTGTATTTGTGCAACGCTCACCGCTCCAGTAGCAGCCGTAGAGCTCGACGCGCATGCATACGGTGCGCCGGTGTGAGCTGTACGGTATGAAGCGGACCTTCGACGCCCAGATGGGTGGCTCCAGGTGGTTCTTCTTCTCCAAGTAGGTGTTCGTATTGCCCGATAGAATCTGGACAGAAATAGTTTATGTATATTTTAGAATTCGTGATATTTATATTAACAATGTCGTTTTAGATATGTTGGAAAGATATAATAATAGCAAGTATATATATTTTACAATTACAAAGGATAATGCTACAAAGGGGCCCGACGAAACAAAATGTAACTCGAATCATAGGTATGAATAACTAGACTCAGTATTTATACTGAGTTTTAGGTTCCAACGAAATCAATGGCTATAAGGCGTTAAAATACGAGTAAGTAATTAAAGTTTTTTATGAATAAACTTTTAAAATTCTACAGATATAAAGTGTAAAATAAGCTCTCTTTGTGATATTTATTTATTAATTCATACTCATTTATTGGTGGGAATTCTGTGATAAAACGAAAACAAAGATTATTTTTGCTGTGTTACTAAATTATTGGACATTCATTGAAGCAAAAGTGTATTACATCCGAATACGGCTTAAATGATTACATGGGTTCTCCTCGACTCGTTTAAGTACTGAACGAGCATCCAAAGCTCACTATAAATAATAGATAAGAGCCAGACACAAGCAAATAAATTGCAAAACGCCTTCAGACTTCAGACATAATGGCCGAGTGACTGCAATCTGTGGGACGACATCTGAAACTGTTTGCTAATGACGTCACGCTGATGCCCTAATTTAGGCTCGTTCTCGCCACTTCTCGCTGCAACACTGTACCTACTACGTCCTGATTTTAAAATACACAAGTTGTCATCTTAACTTCGGACTTTCTTAGTTGATAGTACTGAGATAATATATTGTTACTTCTCTAATTGTTGGATTTTTTTTTAATTCTGAAATGTAATAGAAGTAAAATATAAAAGTTATTGGAGACAAATGGTTATTCCATTTTTAATAAACTAAATTCCGTATCCGTGTTTTCGTAAACAGTGTTTAATAATGTTGCTATTAACAAAAATACCCACCTGTAATTGTTCTGGTATAAAATTATTATATGTCATAAGTCATAACGATATCATAACGAATATAACGCTGTAATTATAATCCTGTCACCTTTTTAAAGGTACGTTGTTTATCTAGATAATTGTTTAAAGTGAAAAAATACGTTAACAAGTCGTAACTACGTGTAAGTGTTTATTCAACAGTCTGTCCTCGAATGGTCCGAAATCGCCTGCATATGTAAGTGATTCGTTCAGCTCAAAAATTAAGACAGTTGTAAGTTATAAATCTAGTCTCAAAATTGACTTATTGGCAAAATTCGCTCTTATAAACGCGTCAGCGCCTGATTTGAGACTTATGCAACGTGTTCAATAAGTGTCCAAAAATCAAGCTAAAATAAAAGAATGTAACCAAAGCAGTTGGTACATCATCAACTTACCTCTTGACCATCAGAAGTCCGATAGCGCACCCACTTGCCGAGCTTCGGGCGCCAGTACTCCAGCACGTAGGCCTCTGCATACTCCTGGCCCTGGCCATTGCCGAAGCGGCCCTGCGTGCCGGCGCCCGTGATCACGTGCACCGAGTGCAGATTGATCTCCAGCCACTCTGTCGACTCCGTCGTGATCTGTGACTTCGGACACCATGCCCCACCTTTTAACTCTTGGTTTAACCTGCGGGAGACGTATACATTAGTTTATATTAGTTTCGTGGTTGCGGACGTCAAGATTAGATAAATAAGTAACGTTTGACGCTGTGTCGTGGATACTATGGACACCCGAGAGATAAACAAAAAACACCCCCAAGTAACAGAAACTGAAACTCATCATTTCAATTTCTACTTCGCTATGGTAACTGTTGCGTCACATGGATCGTTAAGTAGGAGCTGAAATCGTCTAGTCAGCTGTCCCGGAAAGAAACGACAGCACTTCGCTATGGGCTGCAGACAGAGAAGAAGAGCATAGACAGAGACACCCAAATTCAGGGATAGATAGATTCCACACGAAAGATTCACCGGTGCGTTACACTGGAAATCCCAGGCCCCGTTATACCTTTCCTACAAAAAAATTACTAAACAATAACTTTCAGCGCGGAAATGAGCTAACCCTTTGGAATGACGCCAGATCTACCGTTTAGAAGAGTAATTTCTACATGTTATATTTTTTTTAATCCATATCGCATGGTTGGGTAAAAAGAAACTCATTACCTAAGTTGATAGTTACAGTATTTTATGTCTGTTTAAAATTTAAATGTGTTGGTTCAAGTCGTAAAATTTCCTAATACACAAGAAACAAGTAATCATTGTGTGGTTCACGCATCTGGAGTTATACAGTGACTTGCTTGCGGTAAAATTTGGTCATGTTTATAAACAAATACATTTTATTGGTTTAAATTAGCCCTCAACGAATGTAGGCGAATATGCGAACGAATTAGATTTTTATTACACGTATACCCGAGGTAGAATATTTATTTGTAAGTAAGTACATTTTTTATTTCGTTCATGATGTAGATAAAATAAGTTATCGCCAAATACGATCAGCGAAATAAACAACCATAAAAGCGAGAAACGATACAAATCCAATAACGAGTGATTTTTAATCAACCATTTAACGTAATCGGTGTTACCATAACAAGGTCTTATCAATTATTATTAGCATTGGAACGAAACGTTATGTATAGGATTTAAGCTTGAAATAGGTCGCATAACAAGATTTCCGTGTCTCTAGGTACTGGTTAAAACCTTAATTGAATCTAAATCCGATTACAGTTCATTGCAAAGTATAAAATATTTGCGCCAAATGTAGAGTCCGTGTTCTGCACCGAGAAACAAATGCTTGCCATAGAAGAGCTAGTGGAGCGCCACGCCATAAGAGACAAATGTGTGAAAATTTGGGAATCCGCTTCCGGTGAATGGAGTTTAAAATCTTTTAAAAGGTACATTTAACACTTACTAAAATGTAGACAGTTTCGTCGTACAAGGTTTCTACTTTCAGATTTTCACATATAGACTCGCGACGGTCACCGATACATAATATCCCATCAAAAACATAAATGTGAAAAATGACAACCAAGTTCAATAATAAGAATGTATGGATGTCGACTTCGTCGAAAAAAATATTGCCAAGCCAAATGAGCGCCAAGTTCTACAGAAAATCTCGAAAAATATTTAAGAGGACAAAGTAACCATTATTAAATAAGCAAGTATGAAACTCTATTTCTTGTATCATTACTTCCTACGGTACGGTACGAACATATTTAGTGTTAAGAACTCTCTTAAAAGATTTCGTAAAAATACGTTCATTGGATCGTGTTCCAGGATGCAAATGAGAATTATGTAGAACATAGGTTGCCACGATGAGCAATGATGTCTGTCAATACGGGCTTGATATGGTACTTATGATAGAAATATTTTTACTGAGCAGCCATTAATATACGAGTACACATTAACAAAACTCTTTATTAATATATTGGGAATCCGATGACTTAACCACTCGTCTATCAATGTTCCATAAAAAAGTTTATTGCACTAAACTATAAAAACAGCAGCAGTTTCTATCAGCAAGACTACAATGCAAATGCTGTACATTTGTTACTCCGTGCAGACACCTACTATCTTTTGTTTTTCAGTGAGCGGTTGTTGTGAGCCGAAAGCCACAGACAGACATCGGGGACAGGTGGGCGACTGGGCGTCACCGCGGTGGCCGAATCTCATGCAAATCCACGGACAGTGAGCACTGCTAATATTGTTCCGTATGAATAAAAACCACACGTTAACTACACGTGGACGAATGCACTTGACGTTATTTTGCTATACGAAGGTGACTTTTGATATATTGATGAGAGGATCTTCATTCAGAATTTTTTTTTCAACCTTTTTTATGTCCCACTGCTGGGCACAGATCTCCTTCTCACAAGTGAGAGGGATTTGCGGATTGGTGGATGTCATGCTTTCGAGAAATTATGAATTTCTCTCAGGCATGCACGGCGATGAAGAACATCGTAATCAATTAAATATCACGATATTTTCCATCACCGTGGAGCAGCGATAAATGCGCACATTACAAATTTCTTTGTCAGAGGTGCGCGCCGAGGATTTGAACCCGGGATCGGTCGCGTAGAAGACTGCGGCTTTTACCACTTGGCCATCGCTGCTCATTCAGAATTACACCATACCAAAGTATATAATATAATATTATACTTACACTACGCTTACATGCTTCGCTATTTCTTTGCTTGTCAAAACCTTTTGTTGAAATTTTTAATTAAAAAAACGGCAAATTGTTTGTAAAGTAGGTTTACGATCGAGATGTTTACGTGATAACGTCCGCACGAGAAAATCTCCATTCGTTTGTATGCCGCTAGAGTGAGAGAGACGGAAGATCGGTCCACTCACTTTCGAGTGAGTGGACCGATCTATGCCAGCCTCCGCTCGTGAGGATTCCGCGTGACAAGTTTCACGGAATGACTGGCAGCGCTCGAGATGAGACGGGAGATCGGTCCGTCTCTCTCTCGTTATACCTGCGATCGCGCTCGTGAGGTTTTGGTGTGACACAAGTTTCTGAACATGTCACCCGACTAAAACGATTTTAAAGACGTTATCACGTCAAAAAAGAGAAACCAAATAAGTAATAAGTTTTGAAGACCAATAATAATTTGATACCAAAACTAAATAAATTCATTGCTAAATTTAAGTTCTTCAAATGGTAAACTCTGTATATCTATGTACTAGCTGACCCCGCGAACTCCGTACCGCGTTTAAATGTTTTGGGTGGGCCACCCTTATCACTTAGGGGTATGAAAAATAGATGTTGGCCGATTCTCAGACCTACGCAATATGCTCACAAACTTTCATGAGAATCGGTCAAGCCGTTTCGGTGGAGTACGGGAACGAACATTGTGACACGAGAATTTTATACATAAGATGTATATCTTTATGGCGAGTTTTACCCGAGTGACAGAAAAGCTTGTGGTTTAGTTGAATATTTTTGTACGTACCTAATATTTTATTCTACTTAATTAATTAACGTATAATTTTCTAAGATCTTTAAACAGTTGAACGGATTTCAGCCGACAGCCGAAGTATTCTTAGGTACATATGTGAAGTCAATGAAGTATATAAATAAGCACGTTTGTGTATTTCATGAATTGAATAGAAAAAATATATAAATTTAAAAAAAATAGATAAATAAAAAGGAATTAAAACCAGTCTACTCAATATTGACGTCGTCATTGGACGTTGTCATGGTATATGTAAATCCAACGTAAAATACAAATAACTGTTAAAAAAAAACAAACATGATCAGTCTGAATAATAAAGCCAAACTATAACAATGTTCAGTGGCACGGAAGCGCGAGGACGGCGCCTCTGCAACCGAACTCAGGACTTTTGTCTGAGGCGAGGTTGTTTAAAGTTTCAGCTAGTTCCCGAAAGTATCTCGCGAGGAGGTGAGACTTCAAGTCTGCCAGCGAGCGAATACCTGCATAATGAAAACGGGGCTTTACGCCGAAGGTACGCCAAGCTGCGATTTGCAATGCGGCTCGATATTATTATATTATTATTATATAGACCCATATCTCTGGCAACAATAGTGGCCAAGGTGTTGGACAGTGTGCTGGATTCGGAACTTGAAAAACAACTTAAATTCACGACGCGCAGTTTGGCTTTAAGCGGGGCTGTCAACAGAAAGTGCAATTCTGAGTGTACAACACACTGTTCAATACTATACAGGGAGATGTACACCTGTGTACGCATGCTTCCTAGATCTTTCCAAGGCATTTGACCTAGTAGCCTATGATATATTGTGGGAAGAATTCATATTAGGAATACAAAATATTCGCTTAATGAATGTAATTTTTTCCCGGTCATTGCAAAGTGCTCGTTTGGGCTAGATGTTGAGCTGAGAGAAAAAAGGCGGCGGAAAAAAAAGTGGAAGAAATTAAGTAAAACTTAGGTGCATTCACAGATGCAACAGCTTTTCCGTTACTGGTACTACAATCAGATTAACTATGTCAAGTGGGGTAATTCACTGTCGGATGAGTATTGACTAGATTGTGGTGGTGACAAGGAGGCTTAAGTTCACCTAAACTTTTTAATTTATATAGCTATTAATGACTTACTAGTTAAACTCGACATGGTGCTGCTGAGTCCATATGTAGAAGCACTTAGGCAACTGATAGCTGTATGTGAGAATTACACACGCTAAACATGGCCTTAAATACATACAATTGTAAGAAAATTGAATACATTATTTTTGGAGCCTCCGGTTAAGTATCCAGCTAGTGTGCCTTGCGTTAAGCTAAATGGAATTGTCCTAAATATTATTATTATACAAGATTAACTAAAAGAAATGACTAACGCGGTCAGTAGTAAGTAATTTAATACGCAATTTCGTGCTTAAAAGGACACGTAACTATGCCTCCCGAATGTAACTGATAGATGGCCCTTGTCATAAAAAAGGCATTGTTTCTACTAACCCACATTGGAAAGAATTGTAGATAGTGTGAACCTCAGTGCGAAAATGACTCGTGTTCAACGAAGAAAAGCAAGAAGAACTGCAATAGGTACATGCATAAATCTTACGAAGAAATGAGTGTTGCATTGCGCATTTGCTTCATAGGAAACGTAAAAAATAAAGCCACACTCATAATTACTGTTACCTTTAAAATAGTCACGTTTGTGTTAAAACTACAAATCTTTTAGGTCTATATGTAGCAACGTAAACATAGGTTTACAATTTTTGTGGTATCTCTTTGGTACATATTATTATATCTTTTTCGCCATTTCTGTGCTGGCGTAATGTATCTTTAGCCAGCCCTAATCTAACCCCACTCGAACCTTAATTACTTTTCATAACGCAGCCTGGTGTTCCCGACTTGCGCTAACATTGAACTTGACCACTCAATAAGCTGCAACATGTCATCGCTGATTGGTTTCCATCTGTCGCCACACACTTATATTATCATAGTAGTAAGTGTAGTAGGTATGTTCAGTATGTTCCAACTAAAAGGATTATTTTACGGAAAAAGCGTTTGCATTTTGTTCTTTGTTTAGTCAGGCGAAAGAAACGAAACGAAATCAATTCCAGGAAGAAATGTTCACCTAATCGACTCAGGTTTTTCCTTGTATAGAACTCATCCATTCATTTTGTAAAATGTTTTAAACGTTATATATTTAGCTTTTAAAACATAGCGGACAGGATTTTTTGATAATTTTACTAATTACCTACCATCATAGCATTTAAGGGAGGGAAATAAAAAATGTGACATTGTATTGCGTGCATATCGGTGTGTCCATCGGGAGATTAAACTAACACGAAAGGTTTGTACACAATAATATAGACGTAGTGCCCACGCCAGGTCTGGGTTTTGATTTATAAGTGTGTTTTGAATAATGCTCTATTCATGGAAATACAAACTCGTAAGTATTTATTCAATTGAAAAATTGTTTTGAAAATAAGCTACGAATAGGTAGGAATAATATAATAACATTGTAGTTTGGAAAGTTATGTTATGATATTAAACTTTTGTGATATAAGAGTTAGTTGTTGCAAACAATCTTGCTACATTAAATTGAAATACAAATAAAAAAAAATATAATTTAGTATAAGTATTAAATGACAAAAACATTTTATTTCTGTATTCACTTTATTTTGAAAAAAAATCAATAATAAGGCACATAACTTGGCTTGGCAAAACTACATACGAAGAAAAAAACGAATTAAAATTTATTTGTAAGAAAGAAGTACTAGACTTCCCAATCCCATATACCTACCTATCTTCGACATTTTCTAACCATACGTTAAGGTGAATCAAGGCAATGCATATAGAAAGTTAACCGTGCAAGTTATACATATAGAATGTAAATTTCGGTCAATTTAAGGTCCCAAAGCAACATACAAAGCGGACGAATCCCCTTCTAAATTAGTTAAAAACTCCACTGCATCCGGTTTAGCTAAGTTAATAAGCGCCGTCTCAAACTAGATAGATAGGTGAGTTCATTAAACGTGTTCGGTGTTTTGTGCATAACGTAGATAAGATGGATATTGCCTAAGTATAATTAGCAATTAATATTAGTGATAGTGACTAAGTTGGACCTTGTTACGTTTGAACATGAGCGCTGGTTCGCATGGCTTCCCTTTGATCGAAGAACGCTGCGCTTGACGGAACGTCTCGTTCTGCTCAGGCGCTGTTCATTTGTACAAACAAATGTTTATGAATGATATCAGCACTTTCAAGATCGATGGTCACTAACTTAAGCATTTTGCATATTTTTCGTAGATATTTAATAATTTTGTAGGTTTTTTCACATAAAACATTTATAAAACAAAACGAATGTATATAAATCGTTAATCAACATTTAGTATTTTTGAAGTGAAAACTTCTTTAGCGGCGTTGTGCACTTTTTTGGGATGGGTAAAAAATGTTAAACTCGCGTCAGGACACGTGGCCTGATCGAAAATTCGTAAGATAGTAGAGGAGACGTGGAAGAGCGACCTTCACCGATCTGATAACTCGATGAGACATATTTTTATCAATTTTTTTTGGGATTTTAATGTAATGTTATAATAATAAAATGAATTTTTCGACCTCTTACAGCTTCAGTTAACCTACATAATATGACTGATCGTCATTCATTCGTTCGCGAAGAAGCCTCCACCCACTACTATAATTTGCGAATACGAGATAGAACTCCTCTTTTTAAAGAATAATTTCTCTTACTTTGTTTTGTTCAGCAGCAGTAACGGTCAAGCCAAACTAGCTACATATAGCATCGGCGATCGACGGTTTAGTCGCTAAACGCAGCGATTCAGCATCCGAAACGCGCGGAACCGATGCCGCGTCTAAGTTTCAAAACGCGACTCAAATCGCAGATTGCCGATTGTGTCGCCGATGCTAATAGTACGAGACAGGTCACTTAAGAGACGGCCTCCGTATTTCGTATACGGATACGAAATTGCCGATTTTGCTCATATTTTACATATGAGATTTTGCAGTTAAAATACAGTATTCCCATAAGTTTTATTGCACAATATGACTGATCATTTTAATAATAAACTATTAAATTGGCCACTTTTCCATTTTTATTACGTTGTTTTGCTTAATAGACCTGAAGACTGTGACAATTTTCTGAATTTTACGGTAATAGGTATAGAATTAACCTAAACGAATAACTGTATTGCTGTAAAAATGGCAAATGCATCTTTGTCACATTTTGCCGATCTCATACAAAAAATGTTAGTAAAAAATACAAGTATAGAACTTAGTAAATTTTGAGAAAAAACGGGCATTTGATTTCGGCAAATTAGATTTATTAGACAAACATAAATACACTACAGTTCATAATCAACACATTTCCTGAAAAAAATCAAATTATTAATGAATATTTGACTTTAAAAATCTTTTAAAGTAACCTTTAAACTCGCATTTTTATTCTTGACGCAAGCTAAAAAATGGCTAATATATTGTGCAATGAAACTTATGGAAATGAAATATAGGTCATGGGTTAAATCAGATTAATCAGCGAAATGGGCCAAATTTCGTATACGACCTCTTAAATCACACCGCTCAAACCCATTTTGGGCTCAAAGTTCAATCCACGCACCATTACTTTATGGCTTAAGCCCTCAAAGCTAAGTACTAGCCGATTTAAGCTGATGCACTGCTGCACAATGAGAGAATTGTGCTTTAAAATACACAGCGTTGCGGTGTTTGTCGAGCCAGAAAATATGGCAGTGGGCAGTTCGTCGTCGTTTGACGTTCAGAGTCTGTTCAGACAGTAAATAGGCATGGTCCTGGGGTACTGTTTCGCGTTTCTCACAGTTTCATAAAATGGCCGATGCACTGCTGTTCATTTCTCTATGTCTCATCTACACATCGTTGCCGTGATTATCGAGCTAGAAAATGTGGCAGTGGACAGTTCGTCTTCGTTTGATGTTCAGCGTGTGTTTAGACAGAAAATAAGCAAGTCGAGGCTTTTTTTTTAATTTCAGACTAGAACGATACATACAGACTGTATGACTACTTGTGAAAAAAGTCATGATCAAATTCGTCTGACGATTATTCGAGTAACACGAACACGACACTTTATGGGGCATGGCATTACGCTGACGTTGTTTTTTTTTAAACCATTAATAATTCAATATTTTTTTCTGGATATAAGCAATTAATTGCTCATGCTACCGTTATTACCTGTGAAGTCAACATAGGTTTTTTTAATTATGTTTCTATTTAACAGACAGACCGACATAAAATTCAAGGAAATGGTGTTCGTACTCGATAATAATATACAGAAACTATGTTTTTAAATTGGGTATTTAAATGTATAAAGTTTAAAAGCATATTCTCTACATTTCCCAATTTATCTCTCTTGGCTCTCTCGGCTCGAGTGTTATGTGAATTCCACTGAGTTTTATAATTTAATTCTTAGTGAACAACACCCCTGATTACAACTGGATAGTCATGACGCCTATAACCTGACTGCTGATTCGCTGCAATCAGTGTTAATAATAGTTGTTCCATCTGCGTTATTAGTGCGTTAACTTATCGGGTGTCAAGACGGCTTGCACTCGTTCAAGCCAAGGCTCAATAAATTTAGGGATGTGTCTCCTACAGTTATTTATTGATTAAATAACTCTTATTTCTCACTGCTCTACACTGAGAGCTCCCTACGTAGTCCTTATAAGTCGCATACAAAGGCAAAAATACAAATTCAGCATTAAGATTTGTATCATGTCTCTATCATCGAATCGTTTGTAAAGTACACCAACGTGATCAATGCAACACACATATTTTTATCAATATTCAATAGAATATGTACGTAGCAAATGTTTAAGTAATATAAAACTGTCAGCACAGTGCTGCAAAACTGTGCAGTTAAAACGGAAGGTAGCCTGCTCAAGTGGCGCAATTTATCAGAATGTACCTACGTATGTCAATTTTGCAGGAGAGTGACAGAAGCAAATCAAAATTCTCTAATACAAGCACAGAAGTAAATTTTCGTAATCGGTTGCCTAATGTAATGACTTGATTAAAATATCCGGCACAAAGGAAACATAAAACTAGTCACTTGTAAAAAAGACGAAATGAGAAAATTAATATCGTTGGGTTCGAAACTCAGAATTTATTCATATTGTAGATACAATATTTAATTAAAATTGTAACTACTGACTAACATCCTGGTAGCTTCTTTTTATTTTTACTAGGAACGAATTGTAGACTACAAATAAATTAAAGTTCAAAAGAATGAGACAAAGGAAATATTAAATAATCTCCCTAGTTTTCAAATAAAAAGGTGTTTCTGTGCCTCACGGGCAAAAAGGTTACATAATGGTTCATAAACAATCTTTTAATTTGCCACTGCAGGGGGTGGTTTAAAAGGAGAAGGATTTAGAATATAGCCCAATGTTGATGAAGAGAGAGTTGATCGGCTACAAAAACCTTTCAGAAAACTTCGTACTATCGTCTAAGCTATCGTTTTTTAATATTGGTTATGTCTTTGGATAAATGGAACACGAGGACATTCTTGTTCTGATTCTACTCTTAGCAGCGCAACTGCTACTTCTGGGCACTCATTTGGTCGCCTAATGTACATACAGGTCATTATGACGGCAGCCATACCCATACAGCGTGACGTAAAATATTATTTCGAATTAGGCGGGGCCGTGGTAACGATCAAACCGAACGAGATCTCTTAACATCTTTTAAAAACATAACAAAAGCAGTCAACAAATTTACATTACTGTAAAAACAAAAAGAAGAGAATTCTTAGGAATAAAGGAGGATAGAATAGAAGGAAAGGTGATTATTAGAAATAAAAGCGTTGAGAACATTTTTTCTAGAAATCATGATTGATGTTGACAATTTTTAAACGAAATGTTGAAATGTATGCAAGAGCAGCCAGCAGCCTTATTCCAGTCAATCAAACTGCAGTCGGTCATTAAGGTTTGCAGCTGTCAATGATTCCTTGAGGAGCGGCTCTCATCATTAATGTCATCGTGCACTGAGCAAGAAGAACAATCTTACGTTTATTATTCGAGATGCTGTTTGTAGTCATGAAATTCATGTAATGGTAGCTGAAGCCTTGTTTCAGGCAATGAAACTGCAGGCGGTCATTAAGGCTATTGCTACACGCCAGAGCATTGCAGCCGTCAATGGTGGTCCAGAAGGCCCAACTCTGTACGCCCGTAGCCGAAACTAAGTGAATTTTCGGGCCTTATTTTTGGATTAGATTGCAGAAATTCTAGCAACATTATTATTTTTATTACTCAATAGCTTGATGTCATCAATAACAACGCTTATCTTATTAATTCATGAAAAAGAAGCGATATGAGTATGCTAAAAATGATTCCGAAAATGTTAGAACTTACGGACCCGGAGTGGGTTCTCTGTAGCGGGTTTCGTCGCTATAATGTCATTCATTTATTGTTCATCGCATTGAACGAGTGGAACGATCACTTTTCCTTTATTCTTTATGATTTATCATCTCGTTTCTCAAAAACAGTCCTAGATTGATATTTCTACAAATTGAGAAATATATGTAATAAGCTTTAATTCGCAGCCCTGTTTTGGCTTATCAAACTGCATGCGAGCATCAAGTTCCACAGCTAACAATGATCGTTGAAGTCATTGATACTATCTCGAATTATACGACAACTTTTATTGTATTCTTAATTATTATCTTCACTATTCTCAGAAGCAGTCTTACTTAGTTGCTTGCCACTGGCAGCCCTGTTTCGGCCAATCAAACTGCAGGCGGTCATTAAGGCTATTGCCGCGCGGTGGAGCATCGCAGCCGTCAATGATGCGTTGAGGAGCGGCTCTCGTCATTGATGTCTTCTCGCATTAAACGAGAGGAACAAAAACGAGGAGGTATATATTGTGACCTTAAACAAAAACTAGTGCTTGCTACCTTTTGGCGACAGTGACTAATCAACTCCACGCGGTCTGTTATTTATATGAAACTAGCCGTCCGCCAGCAGCTACGCCCGCGTGGATCCGTTTTATGGGTCCCCGTAGGATAAAAAATAGTCTATGTGCTATTCAAGGCTATATCTCTAAATTTTTTCCATACATTTGAAATAAAATTTAAGACGATATTACATTGCTGATCTTAAAATCATAGGCGTTTAGGCCAATTACATACTCGTACTTCAACCGCGTGGATCCTATTACCAGTTTTGCCTTAGGAATGAAGCATTTTACCGGATAAAGTCGGCTTCTAATGGTTAAAGATTTTTTCAAATTGGTCCAGTAGGCGGTAAATCGGTTCAGAGCCTATTCAATCAAATCTTTCCTCTTTATAATATTAGTGTAGAAAAACATCGAAAGTCAAGATAATTTCAAAGACTTCGACAAATATTAATTGCTAAGGGAAACCGATAACACTACTGCTGTGGTCTGTGTAATTACAGGGTGTGACAAGTTCACGCTAGAATGACATTTTGTTTGAGCGATGTGACACAAGCCATGGGCTGCAATCATATGTCATTTGCTCGCCGCCCCGAGGACGGCCGCCTCAAATAACATATCGACATCGATGTAAATGACTGCCTACATTACGGGAGGAAATCGGTCTAATTTGCAACTATTTTCAAAATCAACTTTAGACAATTCCAGAATGCTACCATCTCTAACGCTCAGTTAGACGTCCCTGGACAGCATCGACTATATAACACGGAATAACACCACGTAGCCGATTGCTGATTATAACATAGCGATATTGGAGAAGAGAAAGATAGAAGCGGGTGTCGTTGTTACATCTAATTCGTAGCAAAAATAAAATATCTAGCAACTACTTTATGAAACAGTGTATGAATTAAAAATAATGTTTACACTCGTCTATCATACAAATCTTCCAAGGCAGCGCGTCAGCCATGTGTTGCCGGTAAATTGGTACTTGAACCGTGAAATTTCATTAGAAAATCTAAAATTCTGTCTGCGAGCAATGATGCATAAGACCATAAAACCTAAATGCTATTTATTTTTTATTTTAGTTAAGAAATCTCAGTCTCTTAATTTTATTGCTAGATCCACGATAGCAAATATTATATTATAATATTTTGAGTTTCAGAAAGTACATAACCCACCGCTGCGCCCTATCTACTGAGACAAAGTGACTGGATGTTCTTTTCTATACTCTATCAATGTGACGTAATTTTAAAAATCTGTCAATAAAATTCTGATTACAATTTGTGGTGACTATCTCTCGGAATAAAATTGATGAAAACACAATATAAAGAGCTTCGGTACTTACAAAATGTGGCTTAATATCGTTCTTCATAAAAGAATATTTGATTTCCTTGACACAGTCATTGACGAGCGTATGTATCGGTTACGAGTACGTGTTAATATTGTATAAAAGAGCCTTTCTATCTCATATGAAGTATTTTTTGTTAATCTTGTGTTAATTACTGTCCCCGCTAGGAGTCTAAATAGAAAGCCAAATTTCAAAATTTTTGATCTTGTTTGTAGTATCTAGAAATGTAAAAATCATTAAATATATAAATATAAAATGATATTTAATTATTTCGAATTCCATTGCAATACCTTACGGTAAATATATACTAACAATTTCCAACAGCTAAGCAAATATACCTGCTTGCGTTGAGAAATGTTATTTACTGCCAGAGAGAGCCTCAATTAATTTCGAGCAGGTAATTCAATTAAGTTTCATATGTCGACTGTTAAAGAAAAGAAAAATCAAAACTATATTTTTCACAGAGAACAGAAATATGAAGGAGGGAAAATAGAAATACTAAGCAAGGATTTGGCTAGATATGCCCATCTAATGGAAAAATTGGAGAGAAATATCACGTTTAGATTTTTGCTTCAACACGATATTGAAAAACCGGCCAAGTGCGAGTTGGACTCACGCACGAAGTGTTCAGTACCATTATATATAAAAATCACGTTTATTGTATGGGAACCCCCTTAAATATTTATTTTGTTCTATTTTTAGTATTTGTATAACAATAGCGGCAACAGAAATACATCATTGCCTTTGATTATCCATAGAAATCATTGCATTAAGATTGAATGAAAGGTAAATTGTGGTTTACGATTATGACGTATTAAAAAAAACTACTTACTAGATCTCGTTCAAACCAATTTTTGGTGGAAGTTTGCATCGTAATGTACATCATATATTTTTTTTAGTTTTATCATTCTCTTATTTTAGAAGTTACAGGGGGGGGGACACACATTTTACCACTTTGGAAGTGTCTCTCGCGCAAACTATTCAGTTTAAAAGAAAATTATGTTAGAAACCTCAATATAATTTTTGAAGACCTATCCATAGATAACCCACACGTATGGGTTTGATGAAAAAAAAATTTTGAGTTTCAGTTCTAAGTATGGGGAACCCTCAAAATTTATTGCTTTTTTCTATTTTTGTGTGAAAATCTTAATGTGATTCACAGAATACACTACGTACAGAGTTTCAACAGTATAGTTCTTATAGTTTCGGAAAAAAGTGGCTGTGACATACGGACGGACAGACAGACAGACATCACGAATCCATAAGGGTTCCGTTTTTTGCCATTTGGCTACGGAACCCTAAAAATGTGAAAAGCGCCATCTTGTGGACATGACACATTTATTGTTCTATAGTGCTCTCATGAGGCATGAAACCATAGGCAACAAATCTAACATGAACGGTAGTTTAGTACATCTAGTTTTTCGAATAAATATTTTCATTTTACAATCACCCAAATTAACTCAGATTTTTTCAACCTTTTTTATGTCCCACTGCTGGGCACAGATTTCCTTCTCAGAAGTGAGAGGGATTTAGGTCATAGTCCACCACGCTGGCTAAGTGCGGATTGGTGGAAGTCATGTTTTCGAGAAATTATGAATTTCACTCATGCATACACAGCGATGGGGAACATCGTAATCAAATAAATATCACGATACTTTCTATCACCGTGGAGCAGCGATAAATGCACACATTACAAATTACTTTGTCAGAGGTGCGCGCCGAGGATTCGAACCCGGGATCGGTCGAGTCAATTAATGCAGTGGTAATAACGGTAAAAATATTTCACACAAGCCTTCCACCAGCGGCTTCGCTCGCGTGGACCCGTTTTTAAGGTTCCCGTAGAATAAATACCATCCTATGTCCTTTCCCAGGGTCCACTCTATCTATGTTCCAAATTTCCTTTCCTTAAGTCAAAGATACTTTCGAAGCAAGAAATTTCTGTTCGTCTATTGTCCTGAACGCATACACATGACTCCTACTATTCTCAATCAAGGCAGCTCAATGTAAACAGTCGTTAGTTGCTACAAAGACCCGAAAAAAAGAATAGCTTATTTTAATTTGCAAAGGATAACAGAGAATAGAGAATAGGAGGGTTAGGGGACATATAAAACCGTATATATTACACAAATGTAAACTGACGCTTTTTACATCACTTGATTGTAGGAACTCAATTTAGACTTTTCTTTGTGACAATTCTTGGTAACAAGAAATAGCGCACCAAAACACGCAGACAAGCGATCAATATTTCAAATGAGGTTTCAAAATGACTTATACATTGATGCAAAGACGTGAATCAGTACACGCATCGCTGTAGATAGACATTACTTTGTTCTTTGTCGCCGATAGCGGAAACTCCGATGAATGTACTTTTGACGTCCATCAGCGCAGCGGCGCAGGCGAGCGCTGGGCCGTCAGTACGTGACATAACTCTTCAATTAGTAATTCACGACGCTGCTTCCTTTGCAGAAATTCGATCGTTTGATACGTTACATAGAACCATTGAATTTTCCGTCATTTTAATACATTATATACTTGCAATTAGTAATTCACGACGCTGCTTCCTTTGCAGAAATTCGATCGTTTGATACGTTACATAGAACCATTGAATTTTCCGTCATTTTAATACATTATATACTTTAAAAATTAAGTTTAGAGGTGGTGGTACTTATGGGTTCGACTAGGGACGTATGTGAGGCATCCATCAGTTTCTGGAAATCAATATAATGTAGTGAAATAGGTAAACAAACATTGTAACAAAGTAAATCAAGAAATAAGCAAGGAAAATTGAAAATAATAATAGAACAAAAGGATATAACATAAAAAATGATAATGGAAGTGAATGAAGTAAGTAAGTAACATGTAGTGATATTAATAACACTACAATAACTGAATACAATCTCAGGCGAAACTCAAGACGTGCTTTTTTATTTGAATGGAGTAGCAGACGAGCATGCAGGCCACGTGGTGTTAAGTGGTCGCTGCAGCCCATGGACATCTGGACACAACCTCAAGCAAGCATAGGTAAGTCTTGTCTGAGGTCGTATGCAGTTGCGCTGCTACTCCGGAGGCTGGTAGTCGCCTCATGTAAGTGTGGCCAGCAACTGCACCTTTCCACCGAAACAAAATAGAATTGGTTCACGGTAGAAGTGGGTGCAGCGGTGGTACTTCCCCGGGCGAACCAAGTTCTACCACCTACAACTTGAGGTTGTCTACAAACTTCCATGGGCTGCAGCAACTTTATATCATAATCTCTGGATGCTCGTCTGCTACTCCAATCAACTTTAAAATCCTAGGACTTACCGTCCATTCTCTGGTCCCACGTTGCCGTCGTTGAACGAGGTGCTGGCTGACACGTCCCGGTCGGGGATCAGCCCGCTCTCCATGCCAAGCGGCGCGATGCATTGTGCTGAAAACAGGCAATATGTTATTTGAAGGCATTATAGTATGTAGTCATATAGTGCATTCTTTGGAAAATATAGAGATACGCGCCACTGGCAGTATAGGAACCCGATGGGATTTATGTGTGGTCTGACTGAACTCAACTTATCAATATGTATATATACTTAAGATTGTTTAACAAAAAGTTTTTAGTTCGTATTTTTTTTCATGTCCAAATAGATACTAATACATAATTTGTATCCCGTAAGTATGCAGTGGTCAGAATAACGTTTTTTTCTTTGTTAAACAATACTTTTTATTACAGTCACTTGTAGAGTGGATCGCTTTCATACATTACTCGTTCATACTGTTCGCAGCATTTAATTAAATCATTTATCGCGTGAACTTGACACTTATTACAGCCAAAAGCATTTCACGACATTCGCAGACACGGGCCGGGTTAATTAAAACTGGAATATGTACTCTGATTGATTCGAAAACTGACCACCGGCGCTTAAAATATCCTTTAACAACCCTGCATTTTCCACGTTTTGGGAAAAATTGCCCATCTTTGACTAGCTGTACCTCCGCAACTAATAGACCTAGAGAGCTCATGTTGGGCTTAAATTGAAGTAAATTTAGTTAGCTTGATAAAATAATGTGACAATTATATCTGAAAAACGCTTCCTTAAGGTACTTTTTTAAAAAAAACTGAAACAAGAGCCAGAATTTCGCAGTTTTTCGAGCATCATGGTGGCAGCACAAGGTTTTCAGGGTTGCAATTTTTGGTATAGACTACTCTTAGGGGACGTTACCTAACAACATATAAAAGCTTCGTAGATACGTGCGCGTTTGCGATGTTTGCCTTTTTTGTCGATAATGACTGGTCTAATCTGCTTATGTTCCAAATTACAAAGATCAGTCATTTCGAAAGCTAAGCTTATAGTATCAAACAAAAGACGAAACTAGTGAAACGTTGTCAATAATCGGCCGTTACTATTTCTACGCGGCCGTTTAGTTAATTGTGGATTTACTCGAACGTCATCAGGACCTTGTACACTTTATAGAATGGGTGGGAAGATTAACAGATTACATGACGTTTTCCGTTTAACCGGTGGGAAGAGCGCCTATAGGTTTTGAAAATTTTTATACGAAAGGTAAGTAACAAGTAAACGACAAATATCGATCAACAATAGAATAAATTAAATGCATTGTAAGTCATATTTCAGTAATTTAAATGCATGGTAAGTCATATTTCAGTAATCTTTCGGCAATCTCGGGAGAGTTCGAATTTTTATTATTTAAAAAGTAATGGTTTAACGGTAACGGGGTATTCTAATCTGCCCATTGTGACATGCGGAAGTAAGATAAAAAAAAAACTGCACCTATATAGAAGGTTTTATTAATCGTGAAAGTACTCAACAAGATGCAAGGTTATACCCCATATCTTAATCTGACCAACTTGAGTAAATCCGAAAATCCCCTCTTGGTCTCCCCTACTATAGGTTGAATTACCACCAGTTCAAGTTCAAGGAGTACCAACAAGAAACTTTTATTTGATAAAAAGAAACAATTTTGTTAATAATTCATTCCAATACAAAGGTCGGAATTACAATATCTTATTTTATTTATTCTGCTCGGAGAATCGTGAACCTTTAACGTTTCCATTTCCGGGCAATATCGAAACGCATTAAGTTGAACACCTGTATAACGTACATCCAGTCAAAACAAACATCCATAATAATAAAGTGGATTATCGACTGCATGCTGAGCATTACCGAAAGCTATGGCACATCGTGACATGTCGCTACTCCATTGAACAATTGACATTATTAGGGTTCCGTAACAAAAGGGTACAAACGGAACCCTATTTTGGCTACAGGCCCTAGAGTTGATAGCCAAGATTGCATAAGCATCAAGAAGATCTCATTAATCTTAAATGCTACCATACGAGTATGTCCGCGTATGCACAACTCAATGTGCCGTGTAGAAACCTTTTTTTTGCTACAGGCCCTAGAGTTGATAGCCAATCTTGCATTAGCATCAAGAAGATCTCATTAATCTTAAATGCTACCGTATGAGTATGTCCGCGTATGCACAACTCAATGTGCCCTGTAGAAACCTTTTTTTTGCTACAGGCCCTAGAGTTGATAACCAATCTTGCATTAGCATCAAGAAGATCTCATTAATCTTAAATGCTACCACATGAGTATGTCCGCGTATGCACAACTCAATGTGCCGTGTACAAACCTATTTTGGCTACAGGCCCTAGAGTTGATAACCAATCTTGCATTAGCATCAAGAAGATCTCATTAATCTTAAATGCTACCGCATGAGTATGTCCGCGTATGCACAACTCAATGTGCCGTGTAGAAACCTATTTTGGCTACAGGCCCTAGAGTAGCCAATAGCCAATCTTGCATTAGCATCACGAAGATCGCATCAACCTTATGCTACCATATGGGTATGTCCGCCTATGCACAACTCAATGTGCCGTCTAGCTTAATAAGGCCAATCGATAGTTGGCGTAATTTTATTCGGAGCACGCCTAGGAATATTCGTGTGTCCGTCCGCGTGATTGTCGGTGTATCAGAAACAAGTGATTGTCATGCAAACCCAACCGGCGCCAGTTCCAATTTGACAGCTGATAACATCAAGGGAGATGCACCTTATTATTATACAACCTATTATACGAGTAAATTAGGTATCTAATGTAGTTATAAAGGTGAATTTAATCTTTACTGTAATTCACTCTATGCATATTGGCTGCAACGTTTCAAAAATTCGTTGAGTCTCACTGCTGGGCATGGGTTTATTCTGAGTTTCGGGAAGGCCTGGAGCTACATAGTTGTTGGAAATGCGGATTAGTGACCTACCCGTGGTCTGAAGTTGTACAAACTGTCCATAAATCCTCCTGCCTAAGGGTTTAACGACTGATTATCTAGCAATAAAAACAGGAACAAAAGGCTTAGTATGCCTAATTTTTACCATAAGCAGAAATCCATCTTACACCCGACCGCGTTTGATTTAGCTGCGTAGAACGCTTTCATTCTACGTCATTCCAATTATGTATTTTAAAAAAAATTACTTTTTTAATATCTGTCTTAAATTATAAATTTTAATAGTAATATTTCTCCTTACCCGGAAACCGATACGCAATATTCATTAAATATAGCCTGTTTCCGATTAAATTTCAATTTATACAAAAAAAATGTTATTTTAAAGTAACAGTCTGTTTAGCTCACAGAACATTATTAACAGAAGTTAGAATGGAAATGTGGGCGGGGCAGACGTCGCCAAGGAATTTTGAGCAAACGCTCAAAATTCCAAAATCTCTACAGAAACACGCGATCGTGCTACAATATGCGTGCTTGTGTGCGTGCTTGGGTGTGATTCGTTCATTTGAAATCGCGTGATTGTTCGGCGCTAAGATTGGCTCGATTTGAAATTGCAAATATGTGCGTAAGCTTCGTATTTATTTAAGTACTGATGTAATGGAGGTGAAAGGCGGGGCTTCATCGGCGACACCAGTCTTCATACAAACGGCGTATTATTGCCGTTCTACCTCTCTTAATAATGTTCTGTGGTTTAGCTTAGCCTCCTAATATAATAAATGTTACCACTTTACACAACATGCACAAACCTAGACATATAAATAACAAAACACGAACAAAACTAATCAAAAGTTATGTTATTGCCATTTATTAAATAACATTAAAAACTTTAAATTCAGCAGCTGGAACATAAGATTGAGAACACAGCTCGCGCTGACAAAGTCAGCTCGATAAACAATATGTAATTAAAATTTTATATCTAACGGTAATGGTTAAATTTCAGAGAACTCCAAATAAAATAAACTGACGGGGTCTCATGCGAATTTCTCATCGGGCTTGTACTTACACCCTATTATAATTTCCGAGGGGTCGCTCATTAGTCAATCTATCAAATAACATCGCGTGCGTCGAGGAATGCGAGCCGACAAACCAACATTACAATTTTGCTTCTTGCAATGTTTTATAATTTTAAAGCTCTTCACCCACAGCGACTTTTTCTAGCGATATAATACGGTAGTTGACTGCGTTATAAATTCGGTAGTTGACTGCCAAATCAATTGACATACTTTTAATGGGCTGTCAAAATGCGACTTCCTCATACATTTTGTACGAGAAAAATATTTATGACGTCACAATGTGGTATAGTCAACTGACTTAATTATTATGGATTTAAAATGAAATAAAAATCATAAACAAAAAATAATTAACAATTATCCTGGTTTCCAAGAGTAAATTAGTGCAACCTTTTCGAGGTATGCATTTTGAATTTTCCTGTTCATAGTGTCAACTACCCTATTGTGAGACACATTTAATGAGCTGTCGAAACCCGACATTATCATACATTCCAATTTAGTGCAACCTTTTTAAGTGTTTTGAATCTTTTTGTATATAGTGGCAAAATTTCAAATATAAACCGCTAGTCCTATACTGTCGGCAATATACAACAATTTTACAACGAAATACCCTTATACATACCTACATATTTGCATGCAGCATCAATACAGTCTACAAAACGCGATACAAAGAACATCTTGTATGAACTTCTGAGAAAAGAGTTCACTACGCATCGGTTTTATGTCACATGTTTCGTGCTTGTTACGAAATGGATAGTTATTGCTATGCAGATGCAGATATTTTTAACAAAAGCAAAAATATTTAAACTACGAACAGTGTGCGACCACCCTTAAATTCATTTCGTTTTGTACAATGTTACCATATACATTTTTATTGCGATTACCCCAACATAATAGATATACAAAGATAATCCATTTTTTAAATGGATTCAAAAATCTGAAGTTCTGTGTGTTAGAAAATGTCTAATATTGTTTATTCAATATTTTTGGTTTATTATTATGTATTAAAGTATTGCATTGATCAAAGTTAAAACTTATTGTAAACAAACATGTCCGACGTTATGTCGTACAACTTCCGGTAAAAATTGCATAAAATAGACTTGTAATGACGCATAAATATATTCGATCGCTAAAATGTCTTAATATTGTTAATTAAATATTTGGTTTATTTTTTATGTATTAAAGCAATCAAATTAATGTATTAAAGCATTGCATTGATCAAAGTTAAAACTTATTGAAAACAAATATGTCCGCCGGGTGTCACACAACTTCTGATAAAAATAGCATAAATAGGCTTGTAATTATGCAATTGGTGATATAGAAGTGCAGTCAAGTCATTAAATAATTAACTCTGAGTGTAACAGTTTGTGAATCTAAAAGAGAAATAAATCCCTGAAATAGTGAAAAGTCGTATTATTGCTAACATGTGTTAAAATAATAATAACGTTTCACACTCATAGCCCCACAGTAGAGAAGATATAGCCTGTGTCGTGGGTAACTTGACAAACACAAAGACAGAAATTGTGTTAATTTAAACTCATCATTCAATTGTCTGTTTCGCCGGGAATCGAACCCTGGACCCTTCGAATGGCAGTCTAGCATGGTAACCATTGCGTCACGCAAATTTATCGATATCACCACAAATTCAAAACATAAATATTTGAAACACATTAAAGAATCTTTTAATCCGACATACATCGATCTAATTTCCTTCGGTTGTTGTTATCCTAGAAAAGACTATGCTTTTTGAAAGATAAAAGGCCAAAAAGTGTGTATGTAGTAGGGCTTCCAATACCGGGATCCCGGTATCAGCCAATACCGGGATCCCGGAAATTTTTACGACTTTCTTCAGAAATTCAATTTTCAATACCGAGTTTCAATACCGGTATTCATACCGGTATTGAAACGTTTAATACCGGGATCCCGGTATTAATGATTTTATTTTCATATTAGTACAAATCACAAAATAATAAACTATCAATACCGCACATAGACATTTTTATCCATTTCTTTTATTTTGAATCGGTATATCAATGATTGTAAGTCCAGAAACAAGATAGACCATCATTACATACTACAAGCGGATATTTAAAGACGTCTCTGTGTAGGGATCACAGACTAGTAAGAGGCTCTTTAAATATAGATATTCAGCTCGAGAGACGCCGTATGTTGAAGTCTACGCTCTGACCAAATCTCCTTCAAATCGAAAGGGGGTCTAATGAATTTCAGCTTGATCTGATAAATCAGTCTGATGCCTTGGAACCCGCCGTGGATTTTAACAAGGACTACGAAAATGTGGGTTAAGGGACGAAGATAACAGGTTTTGTCGGACGAAGCATAAGGGCCGGAAGTCTAAGCTTTCGGATAGGACTCTCATGCTTATGAAGCAAAGATGCGAAGACAGAAATGCCACCCCATCAGAACTCCGATGTCTCACAAGAGATATTCAAAAATGCATACGCAAAGACCTTCGGCGCTCCAACACACTTGTTATAAAACAGGCAATTGAGAAGAACCGGGGTCTAATATATTCACGCATCGTCTGGGTATAAGCCATATTGACGGCAAAACGGTCGCTTCTAAGTTAGAAATACTATCCGAGGTTGAGGACTTCTACAGCCGATTATATGCTTCACGTATTCCGCAGCCTGAGAACCAATCCACAGATCCCAGACCTACATTAACACGTCACTACACTGACGAGCTTCCCGAAGTCAATCTTGAGGAGATGGCGTTGGCCCTCAGACAACTTAAAAACGGCCCCTGGTGAGGACAGAATAACAGCAGAGCTTATTAAAGCCGGCGCTATACTAATCCTTACACAATTGCCCGAATTTTTAATTCCGTCTTGCAGACAGGGAGAACTCCGCAGGCATGGAACAGGAGCATCGTCGTTTTGTTCCATAAGAAGGGGGACAAAATACTGCTAAAAAATTATCGCCCCATCTCGCTCCTGAGCCAACACACATGAGTACAGTCAGCTCCTGTGACTAGCGTTTATGAACTAAGAAAGCTTTTGACTCGATCAAGACCTGGGCTGTTCTGGATTCCCTGCAGCGATGCCAAGTTGACTATCGATACATCGATGTGTTTATACAACTCAGCCATTATGTCCGTCCAAATCCAGAACGTCCAAACAAGACCTATCCAGCTGCACAGAGGTGTGAAAAAAGGGGACATTCTGTTCCGAAACTGTTTACCTGTGCACTGGAAGATGTTTTCAAGTTATTGGACTGGAAAAGACGTTGCATTCGCATAGATGGCGAACACATCTCACATTTGCGTTTTGCCGATGACATAGCCCTTATGGCAGAATCGCTGCAGGAGTTGCAGGACATGCTGTCAAGCCTAAATGAAGCCTCCCGACGAGTGGGACTAGGAATGAACTTGGACAAGACCAAGGTTATGTTCAACGCACACGTTATTCCTACCACAATTAGCGCCAAAGGTACGGCACTTGAATCTGTTAAAGAATATGTTTACCTTGGGCAGTCCATCCAGATTGACAGTCCATCCGTCACATATTCTCATCATCCATACCACAAAGCCTCAAGACGAAAGTCTTCGACTAGTGCGTCCTACCCGTTATGATCTACGGTTACTGGCTCATAAGCTCAAAGTCTCGCAGCGAGCAATGGAAAGAGCTATGCTCGGTGTGTCCCTTCGAGACAAGATCCGAAACCAGGAAATCCGGAGGAGGACTAAAGTCACCGACATTGCTCTAAGAGTCATTAAGCTGAAGTGGCAGTGGGCTGGTCATATCTGCCGAAGAGCCGACATTCGTTGAACGACACGGATTTTGGAGTAGAGACCGCGTTCAGGCAAACGTAGTGTCGGACGCCCCCCTGCGAGGGTGGCGGGAAGTAACTGGAAGCGTAGAGCCGAAGATCGGGCTTAGTGGCACGCCTTGGGAGAGACCTATGACCAGCAGTGGACGAATATGGGCTGATGAGTGAGAGAGTGAGATATCAATGATTTAACGACATGGCAGTTACACGCAACGCAATAAACTTAAGTCTAAGATACATTATGGATACGGATATGGCTTATAATTATTAGTTATGCATTCCACCAACAAGTATAGAAGCGGAAAGATCGTTCTCTGATAAAAGCCTAAAATATTAAAGCATTTTTTAATTATTAAGTTTTTTTTTTATAAATGTTAACCGAAGTAAATAGGTATAAAAATTATATTATTAAGATTTCTTTTGTTGGCTAGATATCAGTTGATTACGGAGTATGTGAAAGTATTTATTTTCGCTGTTTTATATATCTTAGATGTTAAAACCCAAATATTGTTGAGATGCTTATTATTTACAGAAATGTTGTTAGACAAGTCTTGTGAAATTCCATAACAATAAATATGATTAGTCATAATTTAACGCGAATAATGGTAAAAAAGACGGATCTAACTTACACTTAATATAATAATAAAAATATATTTTTACATGTAAATAATCGATGATTTTACAATAAACCTTTGTTTATTCATATTACCTGAGAAAATACCTTCTAAATACGTACTTAAAAAAAAGAATTACAATTCCGATAAAAAATAAGCCTTATTTTTTTCAATACCGGTATCCCGGGATCCCGGTATTGAGAAAAAAACATTCGGTATTAATACCGGTATTGAAAAAATCCGGTATTCGAAAGCCCTAGTATGTAGTAATGTGTTTTTCAAAGTATTAACTACCTTAAAGATTTTCCTGTTCTCATGTATTGTATTTTGCAACTGGCAATTTCAATGAAATTCTAGAAATGTATCTAAAAAGGGGATAGAGCTAGATAGTTACTTGAGTAACAATAACGTCTTCGTTTGATTTACACAAACGCTATAAAATATAGCATATCATAAATTTACGACATTACGAGAATCCTGTTAACCGCCGAGAGAAGCATAATGTTTCGTCGTATCAAAATTTATTGGTGTTTAAATGTTAATGGCATATGATAGAGAGCCGTGTTTAATCACACTATTCACATATAAAGCACGGTACATTGGACCGCGTAATTAGTTGCCGACTGTGTGCGTCCCTGTACGGAATGTAAAGAGACTTCGCAGCAACACAAGGCATACTTAAGATTCTAATTGTCATTGAAAAGCTTTCTGTTTACACTAGTCGTTTTCCCCTTGCAATCTATAATTAAAGCTTATGAAGTTATAAAATCAACGTTGGTATGACCCATTGGAAAACTTGGACCTTCAATATCCTACCCTCATAGTCTATAGAAAACAGATCGCCAGTCGCTTAAATAACATTATTAAAACCAATATTCGCATAGTATGCTTAGTACGTTTTACGTTAGTTTTTAAACGCTTATAAGTACGCCACCAACCCGACATTAAGTTGTTTTCAAAACGCCTTTAGGGCTCCGATAGTTTTAAGTTCTTCTATCGGCCGATAATAACCAGCACAGACAGCTTTGCTAAGACAACGTGAGTATTATAATCTTTAAAACATAGAAAAAGCGCTTGAAATGTAGCCAGTACCGGTCATCCATCGAACTTCTGGCCACACTCAACGTTCCTTCTTGTGTCCATTTCTTACTTTTCCGCCAGCCAAACTGCGCTTAGCTTTATAAAATATTCAGAAAATAATTTAAAATTCGCATTAGCTAATATGGTTATGAAAATGTCTTGTGGTGAACAATACATGCATACATCCTTACTTAATGTAAGGTATAAAAAAGCAATTACTTTGTATCAGTTTCATTTAAGCCACATAAACGATGATAGGCTTATGGCAAATAAAAGCAGTGACTTTTGTAGTAAAGTTTTGACAATCTTGTCTGGACTAGAATCCAAAACCGAATCTTATTGTTCTTTTAGAATTTTCAAATTATAACACATTTAAAAATTAAGGTGGTTATTATTTTCACGAGTTTACGTCTTATGACGCTCAACATAAAAGTGGTTAGTAATACTAGTGGAGTAATTTTTAGTTTTGATGCCATTAAGGAACGATGTTATGAAATTATGAGTACCAAATAAAAAAAACGTAAAGTAATGTTCGTTTTCAGTGTACATTCTTAAATAATATTATTTTATACACAGCAAGCATAGCAATGAAACAGTATGTCAATTGGTTGCAGAGAAATAACTTATAATTAAAGCAATGCGAGCAGAGTAAACTACGTATGTTTAAGTGTGCATCGCGCAAGTTTTATTAAGGCTACAATTTTTATTGTAGCGTAGAGAACCCATCGTATTTCGAATAATTTCAAGTCACCTCAATGTAGGTAATGTTTGTAATTTACGTTAAAGTGCACCAAGTGATTACTTCAAAGGCCACACGGCCCGATGCACTTTGATTAACTCTGTTCAACAAACACAATTTTATAAGGAGGGGAGTGCGTTTCGCATATTCGAGTATCATCCATCGGTACGCGCAGCCGCAGACAATTCAATAACTTTCTTAATTTATATTCATCGAGTGTCTGCGCTTAGTAATATATGGTACCGAAGGCAGATTGATATCAATGAAAAGTCGCATAGCCAATGAATGTTATGTAAACCTGAACTATGCACACGTGGCGCAGCCAACTCGAGCGATGGCATTTCAAGCATGGCGTTTCAAACGGCGAGCATAACTTGAATATTTTCCGTTAATATTTTGCTTTAACAAAAGTTCCAAGTATATTGGAATCTCTAAGCGGACGGAATGCCACAATGGTTAGTTCTCGTTGCAGAAGACGAACGCTTATAGGTCAAATGCAAATACAAGTCGCTTGTTGCGTGTCTCGTTACTTAAGCGGTGGCCTCTTGTTGCTCAGCTCACGATAACAAATTGAAAACGTCATAATGCTAGTTTTGAATATTAATAAACGCGAATAAACGATTTCGCTTAAAGCCCATTTCCTTAATCTAACCCAGCGGTTTACAAAGTACATTTGTTTAGAACTCATGACTTAAGGGTTTTATCGATCCTTGGAGCTAGCAAAGGAATTCAACTCGAAATATCTGACGAACTATAAACAAAGTGACTTATTAAAGAAGCTGAATCTAATTACCAGATAGAAGTAATAATTTATTTACTGTGCAGGAAAAGTTTGAGAAGCATCGGGCCGGTGCGTGCTTACGCTCTTGCGTGACATGTAGTCATCTAATGAATAATAAACAGCGCAGTGGCGACTACTCATTCATAGCTATCCGCAGAAAGCTATATTCTTTTTACATAAAACGATTGAATGTCATTCAATTGCTTACAATATTGACTCCGGCTCGTATAAATTTCGTCGAGGCTGTGCCGGCATATCTACGGAAAACACAAATCGGTAACCAAGAAACAGATGGTTGGACAAATAATAATTCCGAACGCCGTGCGTCGGAAAGCAAACGCAATGTAATATAATCAGTTTTCTTTCACGGCGGAAAGCACTTCGCGTGATATCGTTAAAACTATTATTTTAATTACTTTCATTGTATGTACGGTGGGTCGTTAATTATTCGTCGTACGTTTTACAAGTTCAGTTTTCACGATAAACGTAGCCGCCTATCGACCGACTTGTATTTCTGACGGCGATAACGGTTCGTCCGCCACCTCAGTAATGACTTTCGAAACTATTCAATACACAGATGTACCTACAAATATAGAGGTCATAATTACTCGCTCACTGGAAGATCAATAAAACGAGCCACGCTCACTAGGCACATGCATAATGAACGAAGTCGGTAATCAAGCTTTGGGCGATTTCGATCAGGAACTCATTCCACGGGGAGTAGTTTTTTACTTTTTCTTGAAATCGACACCAGACGAATAATAAAGTGATAGTGGTATGGTAGATCCGCAACTGGCTTTTGTGAAAGTGAGTTTAGTCTCATGTACATGGCAGCCGCTTTAAGTAACACGGGACGACAAAATGTAAAGAAAAAGTCACGAAGTGTGTGCATTCGCACAGCAATGTCATTCCCTTGACATCCCGCAGAAACGTTTAGCTAACGCCACCGTAGTGAGCGCACTCTCGTAATCTTCTTAGCACTCAAAAGTCCCCGTGACAATATTTAACAGTTGGCGACAGGTCACAGGAGTTTGCGAGCACCACTCAACTACATAAAAGATATCTAATACCTTTAAACGAGCAATTCTTGTATGTATCTAAATATATTTTTTGAATCTCGGAAACGGCTCCAAAGATTTTGATGAAATTTAGTACACTGGTTGCGGGGATGATAAATCGATCCACAAATTTTTATTGATAGAATTTGTCGTTTTTTTAAATGTTTATGCAGTTAAATATAAAATTACTCTTACCGACATCTATTGGAAAATATTAATAATATATTGTGGCGTAGAAAGCCGTCAAATGGTCAACATTTGACAATCCATCCTTCAAACAAATGACAATGTCGATAATTATGAAAGACATCTATAAAAATTTCGTCAAGGGAATTAAAGCTTTCTTGGTCGAATGGTTACGAAAGCCGACTACAGAGCTAGGGACCTGGGTTCAAATCTCAAGTAGGCAGGTTGCGTTTTTGTTATTTTTTTGTGACAATTATTTTTAAATTGGGAGCTAGGTTTTTCAAAAGGATTTGTAAAGTAACACTAAGTCAATGAATGCTTTGCATAAAAATAAACCAAGTAAATGAATTGTTTTTATCCGAGCAACGCTCGGGTGTCCAGGTACTTAATATTAATTTAGCAGTAGCATTTTGTCGTCTCCTCGCGCGTTCACTTTGTATGAGTCGCTCGTCCTGCGATCGGCAGGAACAGAGCTTGACACTTCCGTCTTCATTCTTTAAAATCATCGACCGTGACGTGATTCGCCATTGTCTCCGCCACCGGTCCTCACAAAGTCGACTGTTTGAAAACATCGTCGTAAAGTGCCATTTATAGATTTTATACTCGATCCGTTGGTCGCTGATATTGATTTGTATCAGCTATTCTTTGCACTTATTTTTGAATATAAGTCAATTAAAAAAGTTAGCCTAAAAAGGAAAAATAGCTTATTATTCACATAAGTTATTATTACTGACTCGTTCGTGTCTACCAATTGGACGAGTCCAAGTAGGTCTAGTGTGTTTCCGATAACCAGGGCACATATTTTGTAATTAAGTTCTAGTTGCATCATCACGCCCAAACCATCATCGCACCACATATTGCTTTTGAAAATCAATTATTCGCTAAATATCAATAATTTGTTACTATGTTTATCATTTTAAGACTTTCATTAGATGATCTTTATTGCTTTTAACGTATGGATTATTTAACTTCCAATGATAAGATATTCTGGTATGAAAGGTATTATTACTGTTCAGTGCTAGTTCGGCAAAAAGATCGCATCCATACGGGGAACTCATAGAAACTTAGCTTTCACTATAATTTTTCCTTGAGAATTCCAAAAACGCCAAAAGTACTATTTTTCAAAAATAGATAACACCGATACCTTAGAGGTTTTCCTATTTAAAAAAATAATAATTTCGCGTCGCCTACACGTATCCTGATGAACAATTTCCTCCAATAACATCCAATAAAACATTTTATAAAAGGATTTTTGCCGTCACTAGTCGATCAATATATGGCTAATTGACCTAAAGTGACCTTAGGTTACTCATGCATAGGTACTGACGCAAGTAAGTAATTTTAAAGTTACCAGTATGATTTCCTATTCTGTATTGTTCTTTTTGTGAAGAAAATAAAGTTTTAAAAAAGGGTAAAAATTACGACAAGTTACCGTTGAGTTTTAAATGTCAACGGTACATTGCCATAAATAAACACTTTAACATGGAAATCAGTGAAACGTGGAACTTGGCTAAGTAGAACTTTCCTCGAGACGAAGAAGTCATACAAATAAAGCAACCTGTAGAATAATTGAAACTGGCCTGCGTAGGTAAATTATGAATACGCGTTTGCGAAATTTATGATTCTTTATTTGACTCGATCGAGTGACGTGGTCCGAGGCGAGAGCAGAGAAGTTTCTAATTAAAAATTAAGGGCGCCAATGAACGGCTGCGGGCCGGAGAGGCGGGAGACTCCGCTTTCACACTTAACTCTGATAGGTATGTGGAATGCAAGGCCGTTGTACCAGGCTCTGAGTACCGAGAACGGTGATTCTGTAAACCGGGAACGTTTTGTACAGATTCCATTCGCTCAATTTGCATTGAAAATCACCATGACCACTTGTTCTGACAAACATTTTATACTTTCAATTCAACTACTACTTGCCATGTCAAAGCTTCGCTAGCGAATGCTGTTTTGATCGGTTTTATTGTGTTAAAGGACACGACGGACCAAGATGTATTTAAAAATAGGTACCACGTCTACGTGTATTTTTATAAATTCATCCTTCACTCTTGATGTCTTACGAGTGAGTTACAACAATAAAAAATAGTAGCAAATATGAGCAACAAATATTAAAGTTACCTAAATATTTTCATTTTCATCTGAAACATTTTGGTCGGTCATGGTAAATTAAATAAACTTTAGTCTTCTATTGATTCATTATTATCTTAAGAGTTAAATTCACATATTTTGCGTCAGCTGTTTATGGTAAATGCAATATTGCAAGCCCGCTCACAAGTTGTACTAAACGGATTTTAATGCGATTCCCTAGCGAGAATTCCACATCTTAGTGCTGAGAATCCAGAGATATCGTGATATTTGTTAAGGCGGATAGCTTATCGTTTTTACTTCAGGCTAACGAAGATGTAGTTAAAGCTATAAATATGCAGATAAGAAGTTAAGCTCGGTCAAAGCTTTAAAAATATAATGTAATCAATTGGATGCTCGCGCATGCTTTGTTATTTGTACATTATCGGAGAAATTGTGAACAACATTTTTACGTATCTGTCAATAGAGACCGAACTTTAAATTTAATAAGCGTTTTACGTGGATGTGCATTAATTAATTATGTTAGTGCATACTTATAACGCCCAGTACATAAATCTTATTCTACAAAGCCTCTGTGTATTCTATTCGCCTGTAGATTCTATTATAGCCCTACGAATCAGACGACAAACGTATGTATTCGTACAAGTGATTTGAAATAGTTCCACAGAAAATAGTCACGGAATTTGAATACGAACCAGCTCTTTGGCCAATGATTGTGGAGCTTGCAGTACCTATATTGTAACGCACAGAACGTAACGTAAATTAACGTTTACTAAAAGTTTGTATAAGAATAGCACAGAAATATTATCATTTCATTTCATTTCACACGTATGGCGCATTATTATTTTTTAATTTAACCGCTTTAAAAACGGGTTATAAAAATGGGTCGTTTGCTAAGATAAAAGGATGTTTGTAATGATGTGAACGTGAACCGACAGAAGTGATATTGTAAGGTATGGTCATGTGGGTCATTCCATTCGACACAGCCTTACGTCATTTAAAGACGTACACATAAAATTAAACATAGACTTGGCTGCAACCCTTTTTGCGTCCCACTGCTGCACGGGTCTCTCCCCCTTAGCCCCACTAGTGGGGAGGACTTTTTTTTTTTTTGGTATCGGGGGGGAAACCTTCAAAAGGTACCCAGCACCTTGGGAGAGGACACCGGGTTATGTGGGATTCGAACCTCACTAAAACCCCCTCGGTGGCCTCCTCTGCGTTTGGGGAGGACTCCGGGATCTCCCATGGAACGCACCGGTGTCCTCCATACGCGACGCCCTGGAAAGGGCCCATCTTTGGGAGAGCAGATGTGATCTCCTGCACCTTCCGATGCTTACGGCGGCATGCGGCCAACACACACCGCCGTCCTTCCCGGGGCTGCTGGCTGGACGGGTCGAGCTCCCACTCTCACCGCCCGCAGCCCCGGAAGCCCCCTTTTAGTCGCCTCTTACGATCAGGCAGGGGATACCGTAGCTCTATTCTTACTCCCGAAGCTACAGGGACTTAGTGGGGAGGCCTAGAGCTTACTCTACCACGCTGCTCCAATGCAGGTTGGTGGAGATGCGGTTTAGTGCCCAACCCGCTGTCGGATGTTCTCAAAGCCCAATAAGGCCTCCGACAAGGTTTAACGACTGTTATCTATCGACAGCAACCAGGACCGACGGTTTAACGTGCCCTGCGAAGAACGGAAATTTTTTGCCACTAGCGGTTGCCCATCTCACACCCGGTACCGCGCCCGTTTCGCTTAGCTGCATAGACCGCTTGCGTTCTACGCTAGCCGCCGAGCCATGCGCGCTTCATTTGTCAATGTGTAAGTTAGACAGTGATTGCCTTTTTCTGTGAACAGCGCTCTGTATAATCGATGAAATTTATGATCGATCCATCGATGATAATGGCAATGTATGATCCTTGTAAAGATGTTTTCTTTCGTCGTCTCATAGTCGTCGTCAAGGTCGTCTTTACTATATCCAAGTATATGCTTTTCATCGCTTACATTCGAATGTCCCGTAAGGACAACTATATAGCACATAGTAAGTATGCTTTAAGTAAAATAGTCTGAAAACGATGTCAGGCTTACGTCTGTTCCTTATTGTTAAACGAAAGCAGTTAAAAAGTTATTTCAAAAAATAATGTAGTTTAAAAAACTAAAAAACACGCTTTTGTGAAAATACCCCATTCACCATGCACCCCACGCTTTTTTTTACAGTAAAATACATTCTTCTTATTTTTTACTTTTTTGTTCGTATTTTCACAAAAGCGTGTGTTTTTAGTTTTTTAAACTACATTATTTATTTTTCATTTTTAGTTGGATTTTTTATATTATTGCATTGTCATCGGCCCCTGTGCAAATTTTCAAGTTAATCAGACGCTTAGAAGTAGGTGAAAATGAAAGCTATAATAAAAAGCTCGTTAAAATAAAATGCCAAGCGTCGCTGCTATTATTCATAGCTTCTATTGATCTTTGCTATGTGATGAATTATTGTTACCTGTTGCTGTCACGAAACGTTCTGATCGCAGAAACATCGGGTGCCAGTACATGTATCGGTTTGTCTGCTCAATCAGTTTGTCAATTCCGTATTCAATTATTTAAAGGTAGTAAGTAGAACTTGCATGGTTTGACAATTGGGGATTCACTCGATTTCGCAAGACCTCCTGCCTTACTTAAGGTAGGATGTAAAAATAACATTTGATGCACCAATCACCAACAGAATTATTATATTACATGCTCATTAGTTTTAATGGGAAAACTACATATTTTAAAAATCAATTATTTGGAATTCTCGAGTACTTGACTTCCATACAATATTAACAGTGACCGAATGTATCTGTACTGCTCGTTGCTTTCCTTTTTAATTGCCATATAATAGATTTTCTCATAAAATTCCGAATTCCGTTTCAGCGTTTGTTTGCTTAGCAGTTCGGTTCGCAAACCAACCAGGTGTAACATCTACACGTGTGATGCCCGCTTTAGTCTGTTTACTTTTCCGCCAACTGCGATGAACGCACACGCAATTTTTGATTTGATCCCTTTCGTGTTCGCTTTCGTGTGGATTTCAAATTGTAGTGGAAACGATGATGGTATTGCGACAGTAGAGGTACTGTTGGGTTCTATAATACTTTCGTCTTAAACTTGCGTAATACGTAAAAAAAATTTGAAGGGCAAGATGATTATAATTTTACATATCCTTTCCTTGGCCAAAAGGTAAGCAATGATTCTAAAGAACTATCTTAACACAAGTAATAATGTAATTACAAGCCTTTAGAGGCAGTAACTACTTACTACTTAACTACTACTACTTACTACGTAACTTGTATGTCTCAATTCAATCATATTCTTAAGTATCGTATTGACGGTAAGAATATGTCAGGAATTATCATAAATTCTAACACTACTTTAGTACCTGGTAACAAAGTATGGATCTATCCTACACGAATATAGTGGTAGCAAGAGAAATAAAGTAAGAAATGCAAATCTAACACTAAGGTAGAGCGGAGTTTTACGAATATTACTTTCAGAGTCATTATGATCTATAGACACGGAGTTGTGGACTGGGTTCAGGTGCATACAGAGTTAAGTAGACGCTGGGTTTTTCTGAAATAAAAGCGGGACGGGCAATGCGAACTAAGAGACTTTGAATAATATCTGTCTTTTTACAAATAATCGAGTGTGTAAAAAATTGCAAACGTGGCATATACTAATAAAAGGCTCGATTAGTCCTTTCTTAAAATCTAAAGCAATTCAAAAATTATTTCAAAACTGACTCAGAAGGATTTGCGCTATGCCCTGCCCTATCTGTGGGCAATTTCGACTCCCACATAGTCGATTTTATTTAAAACTAGCCTTCCGCCAGCGGCTTCGCCCGCGTGGACCCGTTTTATAGGTTCCCGTAGGATAAAAACCATCCTATGTCCTTTCCCAAGGTCCACTCTATCTGTGTTCCAAATTTCATTAAAATTGGTTCATTAGTTTAAGCGAGAAAGCGTAACAGACAGAGTTACTTTCGAATTTATAATATTAGTAGGTAGGGATAGCGGCCGCCCGCGACTTCGTCCGCATGAATGTTTGATTGTTTGAACACGCTAATATCAGGAACTACTGAAAAATTATTTTTGTGTTGAATAGTCCAGTTATTAGGGCAGGCTAGCTATATAACATCATGCTATACGACATTAAACTCCTCCAACGATGTATTCTGTGCTCCAACGCACACACGCACACTGTTTTGATAGATATGATTAGGAACATACTTACATTGCTTAGACAACAGTGAGTGCTTGTAATTTAATATGAACTTTATATAATAGCAATAAAGCTCAAATTGACTACGTTTTAGTTAGAAAACATTTGTATGGGAAAAAGAAAAGGGCTGTTTTTTAGTGTTTTGTGTTGTTTTTAAACCGTCCTTGAACTTCAACGAACATTTAAAAAAACAATTGGCCACATTGGTCTAGGCGTTGTTGAGTTATGCGCTTACCAACACATTTTGCGATTCATTTTTATATTATAGATTACTACCATGCCACGTCAGTTTTACTCTTACTTATTCGATTTTCACCAAATATTTTTAATTTTGAATGAATGAACTACCTACCTACTACTACCTAGCTTTGAGAGCCCATCGTCTGACTAACTCACCGTCTAGCGTCTGGGCAGGCCACGCCACCTTATTACGCTCGTACTTACCTTTATGGAGATCTATGAAACTTCGCTAAGGTTTTCAACCTGCCTTCATTTTTTGCAAAGTAAAACACATCGCTTTTAGGATCTAAAAGATTTTAACTAAGTTGAGCAGCGATGGCCGAGTGGTAAGGATCGCGTCCGACGCGGGAGATTCAGATTTCAGAGTTCAAAACCTCGGCGCGCACCTCTGACAAATAGAAATTTATAATGTGCGCATTTCAGCGTTGCTCCACGACGACGGAAAATAATGTGATATTTAATTGATTCCGATGTCTTCCATCGCCGTGCATGCCTGAGAGAAACTCATAATTTTACATACTCATATACATAACAACGTGGGACATAAAAAAGGTTGAGAAAAAAAATTACATACACACCAGCTACACTAACTTTGCTGATTCTTTAAAGCCAAAAGCCTAATGATTCTTTTAATAAAAATTTGGACTGAGTGCTTGTTTCACTGTATTTGTGTGTGTCCACACTAAGTAACAAAGACATTTTTTATTAAAAACTCAACTTTTCATTAAAAACCGATTGGTCCGTGGTAGATAAAGGAACAGTAGAAGTTGTAATACTTCTATAATGAAACCTTTCAGGTAGGTATATTACCTATACACTTAAAAGTACCTAAAATCGTCCTTATCAAAAATTCAACAACGACCGTCGAAAGTTGAACACTGACACGTAATAACAGAGTAAATTATAGGTCTTGAATAGCGCGACGGATTCCCCTCCGTCACAGTAACATTATACGGCTTAAAGACTGTCCAGTGTCCGTCCACGTATGTACTATAAGAATCGCTCATTAGGTTATCGATTTTTCATTCAGCTGTTAATCGGTGACAAGTGTGACAACTGTAAAGTGACATGAAGGAATTTCTTCGCAACACTTCGCCTGTTTTATTCCTTTACTAGACACAGGAAAAGTAGCACATTTCGACATCTCTGCATTACTTATCATGACAATGAATGAAAAGAACAGGTACATTATACATAGTCCTTTTTAATATGCGGAGAGCCCAATAAGTGCAATGAGGTCTTTATGAACTTAAAACCGTCACATTAGCTAGAAAACCAATAAATAAAGTACTAGAGTCCTAAAAACAGATCTCAATATAATACTCCCATATCCAGAAGTCTAATCCTGGTGTCAAATTCGAGACAGCCATATTTGGACACGAATACTATTAAAATCTATTGAATGTTACTTAAATTAAAGCCTTTATACACATGGATTGAACTTCATCAATTCATCAAAGTTTCCATTTATTGGGTGCCGGAGTCTGCAACCAGTTTTGATCAAATTACTCGCCGAGGAGTACCGCCTCAACACACGATCTGAACACCCATTAACAAATTGACCCTCCGTATAAGATTGGACTGCGGCGACTTCAGTCTGACGGCCGAATCTATTTCTGCCGCAATTCTGTAAAATGGCTCGCTAAAGTAACCGAATCAGTATTCGGTTAGAGGTGTCAGACTTTCGCAAGACACCGCTTCTTATATTTTGCTTTAACTTACATGAAAAAGCAATACCAGAAGAACACGGATGGTTTCGTCCTGCCTCAAAATATTTAAAAAAAAATCGAATGTTACTAGAAATTTACAGTTTTCATATTACGTGCCTAAGTTTTGGGCAACTTAACGCCTTTTCTTAAAAAAGTCAGAAAAAGTGCCAAAACTGTAATTTGGATAAAATTTTGGCTGTTTGAGTTTGGTTCTTTTAAAAAAGTTATACAAATTGGGTAGTTGCCACTATGTATAGAATTTGGAAATGCATTTTTTCAATAAGGTTCAACAAAATTACGCTTGGAAACTAGGATGATTGTTAATTAATTTTTGTTAATAATTTTTATTTCATTTGAAATCAATAATAACTAAGTCAATTGACTATACCTACCACCTTGTGACGTCATAAATATTTTTTCATACAAAATGTATGAGGATGTCGCGTTTTGACAGCTCATTAAAAGTACTTATCTAAACTGATTTGGGAGTCAACTACCGTATTAAAACATAGCTCTATGTAGTAGTAGTAGTAAGAATAACAACACTGCGTATGTTCTATATCTACACTAGTTGACAATCGTTTCTTGTTTGTTTTTACCGACTTCCAAAAGGAGGAGGTACTGTATTCGGCTGTATGTATTTTTGTTTTATATATGTTCACCGATTACTCCGCCGTTTGTGGACCGATTTCCAAAATTCTTTTTTTGTTTGTATGCTTATACTCCCGAGGTGGTCCCATTGTCACCAAATCAGGATCTGATGATGGGATCCCAGGGAAATCGAGGGTAACTCTCAAATTTTATAGGCACACACATTGATTTTCTTATACTTTCTGAAGCTTAAGAGATATTTGTGCATAGTAATCATCATCTCATGTTGCTGAGCTGATGATGGAAGGTACTGCGACGGTGAGGAGTTGAGAGCGAATTCTTTCAATAAATGGTTTTTTGATCGAAATCTTTCATTCCTGAGGTGGTCCAACTGTCACCAAGTCAAAGTCTGATGATGGGATCCAAGAGAAATCGAGGGGAACATTCGAATTTTATAACACAATTTGATTTTCATATTATTATTAAAGCAAAGCAGGCATTTGTGTATAATTATCATCATATTAAGTTGCTGAGCTGATGATGGAAGGCACTACGACGGTTAGGAGTTGAAAGCAAATTCTTTCAATATATATTTTTTTGTTCTAAAACTTAAACTTCTAAGGTGGTCCAACTGTCACCATGTCATAATCTGATGATGTGATACTAGGGAAATCGAGGGAAACAGTGAAACTTAATAGGCACACACATTTTTTAAATTCCTATTATGTTTATATACATATATATACAGAATTATTAAAATTACTAAAAAGAGTGAAATAAATTAATTTAATTATTTATTTCATTATGAAAGAATTAAGTTAATTTTTAAAGAGTTATTAAGTTAAGTTTTTAACAAAAAAATATAACCTACTTCAAACGGTAAAAAATAAATTATTCAGTACCTACTTCTTCTTGCTTATGGTAATGACTCTTAAATCTATTTTTGGAGTCGGGCCCTTAGTAAAATGTCCTGTCTTAGTAAATATAGTGTACCTTTCATTCTGAATGGGACCGACTCCAAAAAAGTTTTAATAGTAATTACCATAAGCAAGATAGGTACTGTCCCACTGTCTGTACTGTCGGTGCCCACTTAGAACGAATGGTAGGTACGACATTTTAGTAAGGGCCCGACTCCAAAAATAGTTTTAAGAGTCATTACCTTAAGCAAGAAGAAGTAGGTACTGAATAATTTATTTTTTACCGTTTGAAGTCGGTTGTATTTTTTTGTTAAAAACTTAATTTATTGTTTGCTATTTGTTAGTTTGAATAAGGTATCGTTCGCCAACTGAGACCCCTGACGTTCAATGACACCATGACATGGACGGCGCTACAAAATTAAGCAAATAATGCCATAAAATTGATCACCATATGAACACCTATATTTTCTATTTTTATACGACTCTAATTATGGAATAAAGATTAATAAGACAAAAATTGATCAAGTAAATAATTACCAATTATTCAAGAAACCACTTTCATGAGCTGGACTTAAAAAATGGTCAAAAGTTTATTTGATAATATAATTTACAATAAACACATCATACATACAATACACACATAATTGAAGAACAGAAGAAAAGGTGTCGCTATATACGAGTACATACTTTATTCTGCATGCAAATACTTTATTATGCAAGCGAATATAAACCCTAAAGAAAAGCTGCCATAACTGGGTATATTTTCGCATGGTTTAGCATTTAATCATTTAAATGATTTCTAATTATTCTTCTACATTAACCTTGGCTCCCCCCGGAAAGGTAACTAGTTTTAATTTTAATGAAACTGTTACATTCTGAGATACCTACCCGGCGCATTGCTGAATTCTTGATGAAATTACCTTTTGAATATACAAATACATACATGTTAGTACAGGCTTGGCACTTACGAAACTTCTGTGTCCCTAATATTGATCCTCCTTTACCATGAAATTGGACCAGTAATTTTTATAGGTCAGTAGTAAAGACTATCTATGTCTCTATGTTCTATTTGCAATTCTTTGGTTACAAACTTTGTCCGTTTTTAAAAATAATTCACGAAAGATGATTAATTATAATTACTTTGGTAATATAAGTGACACATTGCGAAAGGCAATTTTAAGATGATGGATTCAGATCACAGTTTACCAAACACTGACCAAGTGCGGATTAGTCCATAAAATAAAAGCCTGTTGTAAAAATTTAATACTTAGATAAAAATAAAAGAACGTTCCTCTTTCATAATTATGGCAGATACGCAACAACTTTATATCGTGTAGTTTATAAGATTTCATCTCCGGACGATAATTAGAACGTGTCACGTACTCGTACGCCACATTTAAAAATCCTTTTGAAGCGACGTTGTATTTGTTGTGTTCGAGGTAAGATAAGTTGCACTACATTATAGTAGCGGAACACTCGTTAGCAAGCCAAACGAGCCTCCGCTGCTGGAGTTACAGGAGTTATGCTTTGATAGCCGCGTGAATTTCACGTCAAACCAAGTCGCCGGTACTTCAGGCAGACCGTCGATCTTAGACAGAAACGGACACTGTACTTCATGATGTGACTATATTATTCAGATGAGATTTCGAATGAATAGGGTTTGGAAAAGCGTGAATATTACGAAAATAGTTTTACAAATTTTGATAAAATTTGTATTACCAAAAAATCAATATCGATAACATTATTTTTATCGTTGTTGCTTTTCCGATCTGCACAGTACACTCCTACTAAATTCACATCAAATTCATATCAAATTCGTAGCTGAGAAAAAAAGCTCAAAAGAGTTTTGGTTGATTCGAACAAGAATAAGTCCATTTTGTTTGTGTTTGAAGTAGCAGACACGTTATGTAATCGAAGTGTTCTTTCGTGTTTAAATATTTTAAGGAGTTTGTAGATTACAAACTGTACCGTCCCTTTGACGTTCACGTACAGGTAATGTACATTTATTTGTTCAGTACCTACGCTTAATATGCTCTGAATTCTAAAGAAGTCTTCGGCGCCCATTAAGTGTCGCAACGACAATATTATGTTTCCTCGGTCTTGAGGAACGAAATAATGTTTGCATCTGCATAGTGTCGGTACTTACCGCTCACACCAGCGCAGTCACTTTTCACTGTCCCCGTCATTTCCTAACGCATTTATTTCGCTCATATACGTATGGTTTACTGTAGACGTCCATCCTGTGTTCGCTACTTTACAAACCCATTACTTTAATTATTTCTTAATAAGTAAGCCTTTCGTTTTGATTACATCGTTTTAAGATTTTTTGATGATTGATGACGACAACAGTTTTACAGGGAAGTATTTAAAGATCTTAAGCATCTGTATTAATAAATAATAAACTCTGGTTCTGGACTAACTAATAGGTATTAACTGTATTAAAGTATCTAGTATTAATAATTAACCTACTAACCTCAACATCCCATAGTAAATATAGTAGTAGTGAAGACATAATTTACTATTGGTTCAATGAACACATTCATAAGTGATAAGTTTTTGAAAAGTCTTAAGTCAATCTTTAGACTATTAGGCATGGACATTAATCTATAATAATCAAGTAATAAATAGTATGATTAACACTTTAATAACAACATTGTTATAAAAATCATTAATAATAATACAGAGAAATAATAAAAAATTCAATCGCACCCCACCATAACATAGCAGCGAACACTAATTAGTAGCCAAACCATTATTCAGCTTTCCTGTGAGCCAGCGGGTGCAAACTTGAGATTCTCATAACTCGATTCAAACGGATTCGAAAACGAAACTCATTTCGAGACTGGCCTTATATATTATTTAAACTGTGAGTATCAAAATTCAAATCAGCTTTTTAGTGCTCTTAACCCCCGACGCAAAAAGAGGGGTGTTATAAGTTTGACGTTGATGTCTGTATGTCTGTGTGTGTCTGTCTGTGGTGTCAACTCTCAAACGAATGTACCGATTTCCTTGCGGTTTTTTTATTTGAAAGCCAGTTTTCGCCCGGTGGTTCTTAGCTACGTTTGGTTAATATCGGTCCAGCAGTTTCAAGAGTATAAGCGCTTTTTCAAAATGTTGGAAGGCATTTTCTGCGTAAGATTACTCGATTAAGTGCTTCACGCGGCCAGTATTATCATTGAATGACAATGATAAATGATCAATTGATAACTTCGACCTGACCACCATAAACCTGGTCACCTGGTCTCCAGAGAACCCAACTCTTCTAAAACTCACAGCAGACGTATCGTATTTGGGTTTAATATATTAGTTTCAATGAGTAGGTACATATATTGCAGGTTAAGATCTTGTGATAAGATCACGTTGACCTGGTACTACAAGGTTGATGGTCTCAAGAGAACCCAACTTCTCGAAAACTTACAGCAGACATATCGTGTTTGGATCTTTTAAAAAGTAATTTTCTTGCAGGTTTTTTTTATTATGTCCCACTGCTGGGCACAGGTATCCTCTCACAAGTGAGAGGGATTTAGGCCATAGTCCACCGCGCTGGCCAAGTTCGGATTGGTGGACGTCATGCTTTCGAAAAATTATGAATTCCTCTCAGGCATGCATAGAGATGGAAAACAGCGTAATCAATTAAATATCACGATATTTTCCATCACCGTGGAGCAGCGATAAATGCGCACATTACAAATTTCTTTGTAAGTGGTGCGCGCAGAGGATTTGAACCCGGGATCGATCACGTCGAAGACCGCGGATTTATACCACTCGGCCATCGCAAAGTTTTGCAGGTTATGATCTTGCAATACGGTCACGTTGACCTGGTGCTGCAGTCAGCAGCTGGAAGTACATACCTCCCTACCTATAGGTTAGTTCCGTTTAAAAAGCTTAAAATAAAAAAAACTCCCGACCTTAAAATAAACTGTAATAACTAACAAATAATATTTTAAACCTATTATAATTATCATCGTCACATAAGACATATTATGTAAGTTCAAGTATTTTATTTTCCAAGCGTCGCGGGCGTCGTCGCGTTGGGGGATCGCTAAACGTGACGACTTTAACGGTTGTGTCGATTTTGCGAGTTTTTGGAGTAAATTATTTTGTTGCAATCTGTGACTACACCTGTTTTTTTTTCACTTAGCGGTCCCCAGACGCGACGCCCGCCGCTTGGAAAATAAAAATACTTTTAAAGTCTATATGTAAAAAAATAATATATATAAACAAACCGAACAAAAAGGCAGACGGGTCGCGTGGTGTTAAGCGATCTGCGTCGCCCATGGACACGGACAGCCTCAGGAGAGCCACCCGAGCATTGCCGGCTTTGGAGGAGAGCTTTTTTACAGCTTTCTTGAAGAACCCCACGTTATAGTCCACTAAGGTAACATCAAAAAAATTTTTTGATGTAGTCACTAACATGCTCTTAATGCACAACCGAATGCAACTAGTCGCCAAAATGTGACGGGCATAAGCCGACAAATAAAAAAAATTGATAGTGTCCAAGACGCGTCCTACGGCAAATTTCTCGTGCCTAGTTTGTTGAAAGCAATTTATCGTGTCGACTTACGTCCGTGCCCTCTGTATTCTTCTTCGAGTCAATGCGATGTAAAACACAGAGTGTATAAATATATGTATGTACTAGTCGTCCAGCCCAACCCCGCTCGGGTACAGACATTGTCCTGCCTTAAAAGTATTGAAGGAAGATTTGTTTTATTATATTAAACAGATTTAATCTTACTTTAAAATAAAATTATTAAACAAATAATGACATACGAACTATCCTGTTATTGTACCCAAAAAAATTCATCATTATCCGTCCAGTCGTTTAGGAGGAGTTCCACAACATACACACGAACACAAGAAATATATTGGTATACTAGCTGACCTCGCGAACTCCGTACCGCGTTCAAATGTTTGGGGTGGGCCACCCTTATTACTTAGAGGGATGAAAAATTGATGTTGGCCGATGCTCAGACCTACTCAATATGCTCACAAAATTTCATGAGAATCGGTCAAGCCGTTTCGGAGGAGTATGGGAACGAACATTGTCACACGAGAATTTTATATATAAGATTAAGATAACCTTTAGCATGGATCCAGCAAATAAATGCAATCATTAAATTGCCAGTCACCTTCGCTTAAGTTAGTAAGTCTGCGGAGGTCCTAGTTTCCGTTACGCGGATACCTGCCGCCTGCCAGCTTTCGCGTCCATTTTGTGGGGATTGTGCGGATTGCCATTCAATTACGGCACTTCTCATGTAAACTTATACGGGTAATGATATCGGCATTCTCGCATAATATTTACTCCACTTCCATACTAAAAGCGGTTTCAAACTAGAGAAATTTTCGGCGCGTAATTTTTGCTCCTGAAATTGCTACAATTTGTCTTGTATTTAAATATATTGTTAAATATACAATGAGCTCCCGTTCTATCATTTACCTACCCCTATTAGTCGATTTTTAAGTTAACTGCAATCGGGTATGACAAATTTCTTGTTTTAGGGCTTTTACATTTACAAATTACACATAAATGCAGTCGGGGTTGTTTTTCACATACCCAGTGTCACTTTCACAGTAAATACAAATCTAACGACAATATGCAAGTTACAACCCATCAATCTGTGTATCATCACTCACAACTTTAGAATCACTAATATTAGTAGTATTATTTACAATACACCTGTCTGAGAAAATATTTGATGGCATGGTGTTATTTGTAGGCTTTATTTTGTCAATATAATTTAATATACAGGTTGAATTTAAATTTTTATTTTTTCTCATTTTTATCATCCTTTAATAAACTAATTTTAATTTAATTTTTAATACACTATTATTAATTCTACCTACATTTTTATTAGAACTAAGCGATAAGGATTATGTTTGTACCTAAAAAATTGTCAATTAATCGCAGCGATCTAATGCTGCATCCCATCCAACTCTAACCGCTAAATCGAAAAAGTAGTTTTATCACGATGTATAAAAGAAGATGTATTGTTTTAAAAACCTCGATGCAGCGTTAATGCAACTCAGATGCTAAAACGAAACTCGCGAAGACCTGCAGTGTGCCGGCCTGGTCGTCCATTATGTACTCGGGATACTGTGGATCGGCATTCAATTATAGCGACGTCTCGTGTAATAATGTGTAAGTGTGAATTATGTTCCCTCCACTTCTATTCAAAGGAGGAAGAGGACGAGATACGCATCCGTCCTTCTCTGCAAATTTTGGCAGGATCTATTTTGGACTAATAAGATTGTTTTTATTCTTAGAATTTCAAGGATTAACGTAGACACTGAATCTACTAAATAAATATTTCAGCTTTGATTACTTCAAATCTATCCAGAGTAGTAAGGCTCGAATCTCCTTGATGGCCTTCCATTTTCTGCGGATACTGTGGATCGGCATTTAATTATAGTGACGTCTCGTGTAATCCAATGATATCAGCATCACATATTATATTCCAAATCGATACTGCAGCCTGTGCTGTAATGGGCACTATGTATATTCGTTAGATGGGCCACGGACGCGCGGACGGTGTCGGGGGACGGAAAATGAAGAATAGAGGTTCTATTAAGTAGGTACTATGTGCACACAATACACACCCCTTCGATCAAGGATTTCTGTTTTATACAGAGTTGCGCAACTTTGCTATTGCTACAAATGTGTTACTAGTCATTTAATTGTTATTATTAACTACAAACAGTGTTAACCACGTGGTTAAGAGATGGGTCTCAACAAATGCGGTGGACACGTATATAAAATCCCGGTGCGAACCTCAAAGAAAATTATGTGTATATCTATGTAACACTTGCTTTTCACATGAAAGAATAACAAAAGCAATATTATGCTCAACTGTTTTATTTCACTTTCTCATTAAATTGTGTTATCACATAAAATTATCACATCATGGTATGGTATGGACTAAATCCTGTGGGAAATTGAGAGTTGAAAAAAGTTTACATTATCGCAATTAAGTTTTTTACTTCATTTTATTTTAATTTACCGGAATTATTTATAAATTAAAAGTAGCTAATTATTATTAGTACTCGTAGTTCGTAGAATAGAGCTGCAGAACACCGGTCGTTTCAGAATTTTCTATTTTCCGGGTAACCTTTTAAATTGTTTTCTATTCAAAATCTAATCCAGATTAAAAGTTCAGCTGTCTTTAACTGATAACTTTACACGCGAACATCTTTAAATTTTTAGAATAAAAGGTTTTAGATTAACAATCTAACAATATAAACGTGGAGAAATATCTACCGTTGCCATTAACGATTATTTTATATTTGAAATATGAATCGAAGTCATGTCTTTTAAAGGTTATAATTATTGGTTAAAACTAGACAATAATTGTAATTTGACGAACATTTTTCGTAACCGATATCATAATGGTTACTTACACAGAGGCTGGATTGTTTCATACAGACCGTGTTAAGGGTAAATCAAAAGTAAATAAACGGGATATATATATTATTTAAAAAACTAGAAAAAAACCGACTGCGTTTATGTGTAATTTGAAAATGTAAAAACCCTAAAACTAGAAAGTCGTCATACCCGATAGCACTTAACTCAAAAATCTACTAATAGGGGTAGGTAAATTATAGAACAGGAGCGCATTGCATATTTAACAATATTTTTAAATACAATAGCAATTGAATTTGGCGTCAAAAGTCTGCCATTATGCTTTTTTCTTATTTTGATATATCCAGTGTCACTTTCACAGTAAATGAGTATTTCTCAAAATAAATGTACGTATCGAAATGGTAGTAACGAAATATTGTTACGAAATAGTCTTTAGATGTAACTAAAGAGTAAAATAAAGCTTGTTGTACAATGGCAAAATTATAATTTATTTATCTGATTTATATTCCTGGTTTTTTTTATATGTATCCTTTTATATTTTATTTATTGTACATACATACATAAACTTATGACCCAAATACTTGTATTTTGTTACACCTATTGTATGGGGTTTATAATAAAACAAGGAAGTATTCATTTATTTATCTATTACAATCAAATTAAAGAAGGTTAAAAAAATTAAGTAACACAAGTATTTCTGACTTTGGCTATTCTATTTGCTTTGGCGCGTGAATATATTTATTTAGCGATAGAGGTTTGTCCCTTACAAACCACTTTCTTTTTCGTATGTAATTTTTTCAGTTTTTCGTCTTTAAGAATAGTCAATCAACATATTTTGCCTTGTCTTTGTGAGTATCTTCACTTTGTATGAGATTTTCATTATTTATATTTTCATGTTCCGTGTTATTTTTAGTTACTTCTGTAAGTTATTTCGTTTTTCGTGTTATTTTTAGTTACTTCTGTAAGTTATTTCGTTTTTCTTTCTGATATTTTCTTTAACTTTTAACAAATGCTTAACACTGATTTTCTCATATTAATTTGGATTTCCTTCTTTAGTCTTTCTCTGTAGGTAAGCTTTTCGCCTTCCGGCTTTGGATTTTGGAGGCATTCCTAAAAAAAGCAATGCTGTAGAGAGTATCTTCTATTATTATAACACATACACACTTTACATATACATACATATATACACTATACATACATATTTTACAAGTATTTGTATTGTTAAATGCTTAAAAATTAAAAAACTTAACCAAAGAAGATGAAAATATTTTGTTCAAAATAGCTTTATACGTAGTTATACCAATGGCTGGGATAATGGCGTGAGTATATATGTATATATTCGTTAGGTATACAATAAGCTTTTTGATGTAATTTTTTGTGACTACACCACATCAGAAAATTTGGCAGTGAATATGCCTAATCAGGTTGTAATTGTAGGTATACACTCAGCTTTATACTGTACTTTTTCGTTACGTAACAAATTTCATTAAAAATGTTACGAAATTGTAATAAAAATTAGACAAAACGGGGTTCTAAAAAGTCAATGGTTTGATAAAAGCTGATACTGCTATTATATAAACTTATTATATGTTTGTATCTAACGTATTACAAAAGATGAAAAAATAAAGACTTACCGTTTTATAAAAAAAACCTATAATATTTCCTGTCTCGAAAAAGTAGTCCCACTAAACATCACTCGTTTTTACTGATTTCACAACAAATGTCATGGCGGAGACGTCAGACCAACAACCAATCAGAAAGACGATAGTGATGCCCATGTAAGAAAATAACGGATGCGTGCAGAAATTGTGTGGCGGTTGAAATAAAACGTAACTAAAGAGTAGTAACTAAAAAGTAAATGAATACGACTCATTTTGATTTATTGCATTAAATTATTAATTCATTATGAAACCCCATAGAAAAGCACTTTGATATGGATACTACAATTAATGTAGACCGATAATATACAAAAATCCACAATAATTACGTTTCTTATAGCATTTTATGAAGTATAAACCCACGAAGGAGGTAGGGTGGCAATTTGATATTTGTATGAAAGGTAAAAAACGTATTTTTTTTAAATCCAAATATTTGGTAAAAATAATACTATATTAACTGTAAATTCTTACTTATTTTAAAGACTAATATTTATTCTACAAAGTTGCGTAGTTATTTTTTTGTATAGTTAATTAAAAGACATGAAGATTTTAAACTATTTCGAGGCACACTTTTTTTTTCGATGATGTACAGTTTTTTTGAGAAATACTCAAATACGACTCTAACGAGACCTCTCAAACTAAAATCCATCGAGCCGTTCAGGCCGCAGAGCGTGCCAAACAATTGAATTTGGCGCCAAGAATCCGCCATTATGTTTTTTATTTATTTTGATGATATACCCAGTGTCATTCTCACAGTAAATACGAATCTAACGACACCTCTCAAGCTAAAATCCATACTACCGTTCAGGCTGTAGAGCGTGGCAAACAATTATACATACATACATACTCTCGAAAAACATAACCCTTCTTCTGACACAGTCGGGCTTCGTTGTTGTTACGTTGTACAGTCGTAATTGATGGTATCTTATTCAATTTATATTAGACTTTGTATTTTAGCACAAATACCCACGTTGAAAATAATAATTATAATATGTATATAAAATAAAAATAATCTGCAATTACATCACTAAAAAGTTGGTGCTAAAGTCGCTCGCCTGCGTGCTTTTAACTTTTCTTTGTGCTTAGAACGGCACTATTTAGAGCATTATATATATATCAGCATTAATTAGAGTTGTATCATATGACACGGAATGTGTGCATCAAAGTTTGACGAAAAAACTTGCATTTAAAGGACTATGTTCCATCAAAGCATTCGTCGTGCAAGTCCCAAGGCAACAGTCACTGTAAATGAGCAGCAAACTCAACTCTTCAACTTTAACTTTGTTACACAAAAGCTTTTAGCTTTAAAGCTTCTCACTGCATAAAAGATATTTTATTATTAAAAATTCTGCCTGACCTGCATAGACGAAAATGTAGTGAATGAGTGACATGTTATATCTATTTGTTATCAAGATGAACTTCATGCTGCTTTTGGACCTATACAGCTTCACGGGGTTTTTGTGGGAAGTCAGTGAGACAAAAAAGTATGGAAGAGAGGAGAGGCATCTCCTTTGGCCCCAACCTGTAATCTGTTACAACTTCATATTTCTTCATTCAAAAGCCGATTTGTAAACACTGGAGCGCCTAGTTAGGCCCGAATACTAAATAGCTTATCCCGACTGGATGTGAGATAAGAAAATCCAACGGAAATCAATCAAAAATAAAGGTAAAAAGCCCCTTGCCTTAAATAGGTAAGCCCCATAAAATCAACTCAATCATAACTCATCAGTGTAAAATGTAATGGACTAGTTACTACACTTACACACATTAGAAATTAGACTACTACTGCATTTGTAACATGTAGGTAAACAGAGAGTTAGTAGTTCCTAGCTACCCGCACTAAAATATTTATTTAATAAAATTCAATAAACATCGACAGGTGACAAACCTGTGACGAACTAATGAAATACGTAAACTAAATTATTGCGGCAGAGTTTTAAACGAAGCGAATCTACAATTTCGATTAGGATGGGAAGCGAACTTTACTAAGACTCAACTGACCGGCTGACTTAGATATAAAAACTATATGTTTTTATAAGTAAATATTTAACTATGAATATTCGCGTTTACCACCACATATTACTCAAATCGTTAGTGTTTTGTGAGTTCATCTAAAGAAGCACTAGATACATGCAATAAACTCACATTTTTAGCATTGCGCTTAAGTTTTTTTATATTTATTAATTTCACAAATCATACTTACTACATAATATCATTCACTTCCAAATAAGCAGTAACATCATGTGATTAAACGAATCAAAGAATCAATTAACATTTTGTTTATTTACTCCTACTAGTTTATTTTTACTCCTTAAATTAAATTGAAGTCAAGTTGTTTTAATTACACATTTGCCTCCAAAAGTACTTAGCGCTTACAAGTGTTGTATACATATTATATCAACCGGATACAATGTCAGTACCTACGCGTCGGGCCTAACGTTAATCCAGTATCAGACTTAGGTCTCGCAAAGCGATGCAATTACCGGCTCAAATTGAGACATCAATACGGTCATATGCTTGATTGACGTAATATTCCAGCTACTGATTACACAGTATGCGCACTCTCTAGATTGCTATTTTGATAGCTGTACACATATACATACGTATTTAATACCATTTATCAATAGTAGGCACCCGACCTTATTATCAATCTAAAAAATTAAATTTAAAAATATAAAAACCCCCGACCAAAAAAATAAACTCTAAAAACTAACAAATAATATTTTAAACCTATTATAATTTATCATCGTCACATATATTATGTGAGTTCAAGAATTTTTATTTTCCAAGCGGCGTCGCGTCGGGGGACCGCTAAGTGAGAAAAACAGGTGTAGTCACAGATTGCAACAAAAGAATTTACTCCGAAAAATTCGCAAAATCGACTCAACCGTTAACGTCGTCTGCCCTCACGTTTAGCGATCCCCCAACGCGACGACGCTTGGAAAATAAAAATACTTGAACTCACATAATATATGTGACGACGATAATTATAATAGGTTTAAAATATTAGTTATATTTGTTAGTTTTTAGAGTTTATTTCTTTGGTCGGGGGTTTTTAAATTTTTAAATCTAATTTTTATTTCAAGCTTTTTAAACGGAACTGATCTACTGTACATAAGTTACAAGGAACCACAGTTGAAAAGGCTGTAGTATATTTGAGCAAAAAAACTTTTGCAAAAGGCCAAGCCTACGTGGCTTTAAGCCGCGTAAAAAGTTTAGATGGGGTCGCTATATGCGATCTCGACCAAAGGAAGCTGTTTAACAATACTCATGACAAACTGGCTCTGGGAGAATTGCACAGATTGAGAAACAATAAAGATTAAACTTTGATCCTTCTAGATTTTCAGCAATAATATAAATCGGTTTATCCGTTTCATTCCGGCATTCCAGGGTTTCATCTGCCACATCTCATTTCCAGCATCAGGTACTCGTCAATTAAAAACATGACGAGAACTAGTCAAAGCAAATTCAACGAGCCCAAACTCGATGGGTTTACTAAAAGGTAGACCGTAACCATGGTCTACCTTTTAGTAAACGTAGTATCCTACATCTAGCCCTAACATCAGACCAGCTCAGAGATTCCAGATTTCCAGCATCAGGTCCTCGTCAATTAGAAAAATAAAGAGAACTAGTTAAGACAAATCCAAAGAGCTCAAACTCGATGGGTTTACTAAAAGGCAGTCCACGGTTACGTCTCCTATCTTCGAGCCCTAACAGCAGACCAGCTCAGTGGTTCCAGAAGACATTAGTGTTTCAAATGTCAGATCCCACAAATGCTTGCAAGTAAACTGAGCGTGTAACATTCCTATCACACCTAACAAACAACTTGATGACCTTGAAGGCCTGAACCGATTTCCACCAAATATAGCTAAGAACACTATCGACTGATATACCTTTCGATAAAAAAACCGCATTAAAATCGGATCATCCGTTTGGGAGCTACGATGCCACAAACAAACACAGACACATACACATTTACACACACACACACACAGACACGTCAAACTTATAACACCCCGTCGTTTTGCGTCGTGGTTTAAAAACCATCTTCTTACGGACCAGGATTTTAAATAAACTGCCATATAGATATTTATTTCATTTCATTTTATGGATATCACCATAAACTACGCGAATGATAGCAGTGTAAGATAGAGAAAGGGGCATAATACCAACATAAACATGTTGCCACAATTATTATCATCACAAACGAAAACCTACGTTATATCGCATTACTGATAATACCTGTATTATTATGAGACCATTCAAAGAAAACTACGTTACCGTTACGAGTTTACGACTATAGGCTAAATCACAGAACATTATTAACAGAAGTTAGAATGGAAATGTGGGCGGGGCAGACGTCGCCAAGGAATTTTGAGCAAACGCTCAAACTTCCAAAATCTCTACAGAAACACGCGATCGTGCTACAATATGCGTGCTTGTGTGCGTGCTTGGGTGTGATTCGTTCATTTGAAATCGTATCGGCGTATTATTGCCGTTCTACCTTTTTTAATAATGTTCTGTGTGTACCAACTTGACCAAAGTCGTTCAACCTCGGTTAAATAACTGTCACCGTCTATGCACTTCAAAGGAAAAACCCGGAACTCTTATAGGATCACATTGTTGTCCGTCCATCTGTCTGTCAAGCCCTATTTCTCAAGAATGCGTGGAGGTATCAAGCTGGATTTGATTTCAGCTGGAGCTGTGAAAAAATCAAACTTCTAAGTCAGCGCAATCAAAAGATACAGCCGTTTATGCCGCAAATTTTCGACACTCGCAAGTTAATCAAAACCTACAGGGTACTTCCCGTGAACTCAGAATCTTGAAATTTGGTACAAAAAAACGTCTTATAGCTATATATAGCTATATATATATAAAGGACAAATTGCAAAAACCGTTAATTTTTAATTACATCATATATTAAAAATATACATATTTTCGCAAATTTTTGACACTCGCAAAGGAATAAAAACCTACAGGGTACTTCCCGTGAACTCAGAATTTTGAAATTCTGTACTATGTAACGTCTAAAGCACAGATGAAGTATAAAATGCCAAAACCGTAATTTTTTTGTTACATCTGACTCGCGCTGGCCGGTTTTTTAATGACATCGAAAGCTCTGTGTGCATATTATCAGCGTCAACTATAATTTTTGCATGACTTACCTAGCAGTCAAAGAAATAATCAGTAAGTCGTCAGTAATCATTCAGTCAGATGTTTAAGTAAAGCGATGGCTACTTTACCAGAACATGTCCGATAGGGGGCAAGTTAAAAAAAACATGCTTTCGCAGGTTATTTTACTTTACAACATTCGTGCAATGTCATTAATATAGACACGTCAAACTTATAACACCCCGTCGTTTTTGCGTCGGGGGTTAAAAACAAGAGCACAACCTGTCTTTTCCGACTTCCCGCCAAAACTCGTATATGCACTTTTTCGTTATAATATCAATTTGTAGGTGGTAGAACTATTATGGTTCGCCCAGGGAAGTACCACCGCTGCACCCACTTCTGCCGTGAACCAATTCTATTGTGTTTCGGTGGAAAGGTGTAGTTGCCGGCCACACTTACATGAGGCGACCAACAGCCTCCGGAGTAGCAGCGCAACTGCATACGCTCTCAGACAAGACTTACCTATGCTTGCTTGAGGTTGTATGTAGATGTCTATGGGATCACTTAACACCACGTGGCCTGCATCCATGCCAAAAAAAATAATCAATGGCGTTATGTATTTTATTTCTTTGGTAAAATTGTCGCCGCTTTATATCGTATTTACACGAGTAAATAACTATTAAAATTTCGGCTCAGTTGATGATCATATCGCAATGCGAAAGCTTTCGGGGTGGCTTTTGACTACACAATTTAATTCACTGCAATACGGCTTTGATGTGGTTAGCATGCGGTTAATTGACGCAGACAGTTGGCATTAAAAAATATATCAGTATGAAAATAAAATTATTATAATTCAGTGCGCCTATAATTTATTATTATTTATCATTTTTCAGTAAAAAGCGCTTTATTTGAAGGTTGTTAAAAAACAAACTCGCACATTCGTAACAATTTATATGAGTCTCTTAATTTGAAATAAAAAAACGCGATATTTGACATGCTCTTAAATCCTATGTAAAAATTGGAAAAACATAAAGTCCTCAAAAACACAAAGTCTAAATTTCGTAACTATCATAAAAACTTGCCTTCGATACTATTTTAATTTATTTTTATCCCTTAGTTAAGTTTAAACAATGTTACAAGATTCAAATTCTGTCGCTTTCATAGAACAGCAGCCATATTGCGTTTCTACAATTATGTATAGATAGACTGCAGACGAGATTTTCCTTTCGTTCGAGTCTCTTGTTTATCGCTGCAACGACCGATAAAGCTTAAACAATGTTACAAGACTCAAAATCTGTCGCTTTCATAGAACAGCAGCCATATTGCTTTTCTATAATAATGTATAGACTGCAGACGAGATTTTCCTTTCTTTCGAGTCTCTTGTTTATCGCTGCAACGACAGATTGTAGTGTATGTAAGACATGCATTACTTATAATATATGTACGTTAGGCTAAGACGATTTATGCAGTTATAATAAAGTAATAAGAGCCTGCTACGTCACTATAAGATAAAGCTAACTGGGTTCAACTGTAACAGGCGAATCGTGAAGATCGCATGCAATCAATTTGAAATAAATACCTATATATAGTAAATATAGATTTATCTTTTAACTGCTTCAAATAGTAGGAGGTTTTCAAAGCGTCTGTTTATATTTTTATGTACTGTTCAAGCACAACTTTTGGAATAGTTTTGCCTTCTTACCAAACAAGACAGGAAGAGCTTATTATTTTAGGCTTACGATTTTAAATTCACAAATTGCGAACAGAGAGGCACTTAACATAACCGACAACCAATTTCCTAAACATTTTTTGTTAATATGGACAATGATGTTAAAAATTCAAAAGATAAATATACTCCAGCTCAATAGACAGTTCTGTAATGCATAATAAACATTTGGAAATTGTATACGCATTTTTTTACTCAATAATTAAACTATAAACAAAAATTTTAATAAAAAAAATTACCGACTTCAAAAAAAAAAAAAACAAATTAATATGCACTAAAAAGTAGAAAAATAAATTGCGTATTCTTCTACAATTTAATAGTCAACTTGCATTTTCCACTCATCAAAATTTTGGTACGATTTGTGTTTACCTTACATTGTACAATTACTGTTATTTTGAAGTCAATGTCGTCGCGTCCTCTTGTCAGCCCGCCGCGGGCGGCAGCCCAGCCCTGCTTTTGCCTCACGCCTCCTCACTCAAGCAAGTCGCCCGTGCGACACAAGCACATCAGAATCTCACCTATAACCATGTAGGTACGTTGTAGTTTCAAATCTACGTTGGATGAAAAATGAAAAATATCAATAATTGTCTACATTATATGGTAAAACCATAGATCGTACCTACATATTGATGAGTTGAAAATTTAAGTTGTCTATTAAATTAAATTGTAGAAGAATACGCAATTTATTTTTCTACTTTTTAGTGCATATTAATTTGTTTTGTTTTTTTTTTTGAAGTCGGTAATTTTTTTATTAAAATTTTTGTTTATAGTTTAATTATTGAGTAAAAAAATGCGTATACAATTTACAAATGTTTATTATGCATTACAGAACTGTCTAATTTGATTTGGAGTAGTTTTCTTTTGAAGTCGGTAATTTTTTTGTTTATTTTTTCATTGTTCGGTAATTTCAAGTACACTAACTAATTTGTATGAATATGGGTAGACCTACTAAACGTGCTGCTTATATAAGACAGCGGCGCGCCGTCAGAAATTCTGCCACCGATCGCGCCCTTACTGTAAGCCGTTAAGGACTTTCATTGATCATGATATTCAACTACGACAATTACTTGGCCATAACAACGTTACGTTAGGTGACTTTGGAGTCACGGATATTTGTATCCGGATAGCCTATAAAAGATTCGGTCTAGTATTGTTAATTTGCTCCTAAGAATAGAAGAGTTCCGTTATTTTGTCATGGATCCCATAATCATAACCTAACCAAACTCTTACCAAACTACCCTTGAAGTATCATCCTTTCCAATAAAAAAATAATCATCGAAATCGATTAGCGTGATATTGAGTTATTCGTCTATTTGTCGCGCAGCTACTAAATGCAAAATTAAGACTTATATGGTTTTCTCATAAATGACTGACAATGTCAGTACTGGACCAAATTGAAATGGGACCACACGGGAAACTTTCAAATAAAACAAGAATCATCAAAATCTGTTCACCCAGACGAAAGTTCTGAGGAAAGAAACATAAAAATTAAAAAACTAAAAAACACGCTTGTATAAGAAATCCAACTAAAAAATAGACAATAGAAAAGAAAGTAATTAGTCCTCGATAAATCTACAAAGTTTGAATAAAATCTGGCCGTTTAAAGTGGGTCACACTCGCACCCAAAGGAGTCGTTTACAAACATACAAAAATACAAGTGAAGCTAATATAAAGCGTGTAATAAAAAATACAGTCGAATTGATAAACTCCTCCTTTTTCGATTGAAGGCGGTTAAAATTAACTAGTCAATGTCTTAGAATCTTTTATAGAAAAACTAGATAGATGTCTAGGTGATTTTCATTAGAGGCCATCGGGCTTGCAGTATTCAGGTTGACTGGATGTTTGTTAAGTAACCCTTCAAACAATTTGTGCATAAATCCATGAATCGATATTAATGGTTAAGTGCACTCCAAGTCTCTACGTTGAAATCCAAGCAAGCGGAGCAAATCTAGTTAACAGAACTGTCGAATGTAGCCCGAGCATGATGTGTAATTGGCATAAATTGTATATGATCCAATACACAATTCCACGAACCAACATACTAATTTTATTGTGGAATTACAAAGGATAAAGTATGCTAAAGAAGAGACAACAAGATCCGCTATTGAGTATTGCTTGTGAATCGCGGCTCTCGTGCGCAAGCGCATACGAACGATCGGTTGCAGTAATCCTACACATCGGTGGGTTATTATAATACTCTAAATTAAAATATTCTCGCAAACATTAATCCCCTATTGTATCCCCTAAGACTCTAAGAGAAATTCATTTTCTCAGACTTGAAGCATGAAATTCCCATCCCCATCTGCGATATCGGCTGCTCGTGAACTATTTCAAATCAATCGGAAACCTTTTGTGATATGGTGAATATTGAAAACTGAATGCATTTTAGAAGGTACAAGTTTAATATAGTATATTTCATTACAAGTGCGGAAATGCTGTCATTGCAATGAGTTCCGACAAATGTCTACCTGAGCCGAGGCGTAGCCGAAGGTGAGGGTTGACAGTCGGAACTCTTAGCAATGACGGTTCCGAATGTTAGCAGTCAAAACGTGACGTGTTCACTTCACACACTTTATTATGAGATAAAAAAAATACATACAGCCGAATACAGTACCTCCTCCTTTTGGAAGTCGGTAAAAAATAATTTGTAACGTCACAACTAAATCAGTGTCAATTAACTAATTTTTTTATCAATTTAAAAGGTAATACAAATCATGTATACAAATAAATTAACAATTATCCAAATTTCCAAGTGTTGTTTAGTGTCACATTTTTAAGGTATGCATTCAATTGCTCCTGTACTAAATTTACTTACATATGTCAAGTGCGTGCAAGCGCAGGACCCGGGCGAGCAGCAGAAGAGCTACTACACACGGAACCATCTCGCCTGCTTGCTTCACTTCACTTCACCATGTCTCTTGAACCTGTAACAAAGAACAACCAATGAATTGGGACGCCGTCGAATGTAGAACGGAAGACCCCTAAAGCCTTCGATCCCGCGTAAAGTAGTTGTCAGCTTATGGGTGATCTATTTTACGGCGGATTAGTCACTGACGCATACCTCCACAAATGCCTATTGGAGCAGCGTGATGGAATAAGCTGCAATTTTTTTACAGAGACATCCGTGTCCACCATGGAACACAATAAAGGTGCAGTCCATTTGGACACAGCACTGCACAGAGTGCGAGTGAGCTCAAAAGAGGTGAAAATAGATAAATTACATTCGATGACTAGTTATTTGCTTATTTTAATAATAATCGTTAACGAATGTAACTTTCAAAGGTTAAGTGTATTTCACAAGGACTCGTTTCAGATAAAGGTACTGATTATGAAACTTTAGAAGTACGGTCGATGTCGAAACTTTTTAAGGTTTTACAAGCTTCTCAAAATCTAAATTAAGAATAAGCTGTCCTTCTACTTGCACAATAATTTTTGTAGGGCATCTTTGAAACGTTCTTTTGACGTCGTTGTCCTTTATATTTTTTTCAAAATAAGAGTTTTGCGCACTGTTTTTACACGACTTACTGAAAATACACATATACACAGACAATAGTAGGTTCGTAATTATGAGTTTCTTTAGTGCCCAATAACCTCCATTTCTTGAACAGATCCCTAATTATAAAAGAAAAGAAAAAAAGAAAGAAAAGAATTAAGTTAAGATTAATTGAATGGAGAAAATAATAATCAATACATATAAAATTCTTTGTCCAGAATGACTGACTGATGGATCAAGCCACAGCCCAAACTGCTGATCGTAGACGTGAAACTTGGAAGGTCTATGCTTTGTATGACTTAGGCATCCGATAAGAAAGGATTTTTTGAATTATCAACTCTAAGGGGTTGAAAAACGGTGGCAAAGTTTGTATGGGACATAATGATTCCTCGGTTCTATCTACTTCAAATTTTTCATAAACATTATTTAACACAATTGATGGAAGATATATTTCGTATATTATTGAAATTCATCTTCTAACGGGGTTAAAAATGGGGAGAAAGTTCTTTTTGAGGTAAATTTGCATCAGTACTCTTTGGTACTTTTTCGTGTCGTTAAAAAAATTGACATACTAGAAATACACAGAGAGGTAGGTATGCAACCTTAACTTGCAACCGTTTTCTAATAGCATTTTTTTAAATTACGTCACATCAGCAAAATTTCTTAGTGTTTGAAATCTATGATGAATGTTGCAAGGTATAAAAAATAAGTGTTGACCATCTGTTACGAAAATATTTAGGGATGGTGACAGTTGTGAATGAATTTTTTATATGAAAACTTTAAAACTTGAAACAATTTAGTACTACTTTTTACGTCTGGTGGTATAATCATGGAATGGTGATGTAGGCATGAGTTTGAAAAGTTCCTCGGAGCACTCACCATAGTAAAGTCGGTAGAACACGCAGAGCGAGCCATGTCTCTTCGCAAGCTGAGCGGTTCTAGCCTGTCAGTCTATCTTGGATCGTTGACGATTCGGACTGCTACTATGAACCAGACTATTTTTGGACAATTTCCTTTTAAAATGAGGTAAGAACAGCGCCAAACTGTAAGGAATCCTGCTGATTGACGAAAAAATATTTCTATACTCCACCAATTTATCGGAATATAAAAAGTTTTACTAATGTGGCTGGCATCAATGTATTGTATGTTGTCATCTTAAAAAATAAATTAATTTTAACCAAAAATTTAAAATCTAAAAAGTCAAAATTAATGTTTAATTTTTTAAGGACGTCTGCTGGTTCCGCTAGTTTCATAGAAATATGAGCTTAACTGTTGATATTATTTTACTAATTTGATATTACTTTATTCAGCAATATTAGCCATATTCTTGTAAATATATACCTTTTTTTAAATATATACCTTTATGTGCTATCCGTTGCAAAAAATTTCTGCTTAGGCAATTGAACTGTCATAAGTCATAACAAAATTACTATAACCATACTGATAAAATAAACGGTAATGAAACTCTCACAGTTAACTCAGATAGCCTCGATTTTTTTAATGCTTTTTTATGTCCCACTGCTAGGCACAGTCTATTTTAGTCATATTTTTAACATAATACAAATATTTATGTCCGGTAATTATCACCTGATGTTGCTTAGCTGATGATTGAAGGTACAACTCCTCAACGGTTAGGAGCTGAGAGCAAATTTTTTCATTAATTTATATGTTCAGGTGGACTGACAGTAGTATTCTTTCAGGCTATAAGACGGCTATTAGATAAACATGATTATAAAAGGTAAATCTCTTTAACTTTAGAAGTTTAGTGATTTTTTTTTCTAATTATGCTTATAAATGTATGTACAGAATTATTAAAATTACTAAAGAGAGTGAAATAAATTAAGTTTTTAACAACAAAAATAGAACCGACTTCAAACGGTAAAAAATAAAATTGTTCAGTACCTACTTCTTCTTGCTTATGTATGGTAATGACTCTTAAAACTATTTTTGGAGTCGGGTCCTTAGTAAAATGTCTTGTCTTAGTAAATATAGTGTATCTACCTTTCGTTCTGAATTGGCACCGACTACAATATAGTTTTAACAGTCATCAGTGTCATCACCATAAGCAAGAAGAAGTAGGTACTGCCCCACTGTCTATACTATCGGTGCCCATTTAGGACGAATGGTACGACATTTTGGTAAGGGCCCGACTCCAAAAATAGTTTTAAGAGTCATTACCATAAGCAAGAAGAAATAGGTATACTGAACAATTTTATTTTTTACCGTTTGAAGTCGGTTCTATTTTTTTTTTGTTAAAAACTTAATTTTACAAGTATAGACAGTCGAGCCGTCATAAGCTGTCTGTCACCCCTGCGTAAGGTCTAAGAGCCGGTGAAAATCGACCTTCACCGACCTGATAACTCGACGGATGAGACATAATTATTTATCAAATATAATTCTCTCCTCCTCTACTATCTTACGATCAGGCTATGACGTGTGTTGACGCGAGTTTAACATTTTTTACCCATCCCAAAAAAAGTGCGCAACGCCGCTAAAGAAGTTTTCACTTCAAAAAATTATATGCTAAAATAGTATGAGAGATTGTGTGGTATAAAAATGGGTTTTTGGTAATAAGGAATAATAATTACTTAAAATCGAATATTCGATATAACGAAACGTAAACACGATGTGACTTTTTTTGTTAATTTACTACTATGTAGTTACATAGGATTTATAACTGCATATTCAATTTTTTACTTTCTCGATATTTGAATGCATAAATTTATTTAAAAAGCAAAAAAATACACATTTGGAATATCTTACCGTGGAGAGGAGATACCATTATAATTCTTTTAGGAAATCTAATAGGTACCTTTAAACGAGCAATTCTTGTATGTATCTAAATATATTTTTTGAATGTCGGAAACGGCTCCAAAGATTTTGATGAAATTTAGTACCCTGATTTCGGGGATGATAAATCGATCCACAAAATTTTATTGATGGAAATTTTTAGCTGTATAAAAATATTTTCAATGAAAATCAATTTAAATATAAACTGAAAAATACGACTCTTCCTGACATCTATTGGAGAGTATTAATAATATTGTGGCGTAAACGCTGTCAAACTGGGGAGCCCACAAGGCTCATTGTGGATTTCCTCAAGCGTCATCAGGACCTTGTGCTTTTTATAGTTTGGGTGGTAGTAAGATTAAAATATTATATTATTTAATATTATTATACTTCATGACGTTTTGCGTTTAACCGGTGGAGAGAGCGCCTATAGGTTTTCAAAAATTTTATACGAAAGGTCCAGGTAAAATAGTAGAATAAATTAAATGCATGCTAAGTCATATTTCAGTAACTTAAATGCATGGGAAGTCATATTTCAGTAATCTGAAGATTTTAGTATGAATGTATACAAAACAGCGAAATAAAAAAACGGCATTTTGGCAAACTCTTGAAGAGTTCGAATTTTTATTATTTAAAATTCATGGCTCAACGGTAACGGGGTTTTCTAATCTGACCATTTTTACATCCGGAAATAAGAAAAAAAAAACTGTACCTACATAGAAGGTCTTTTTTCGTGGCAGCACTGAACAGGATGCAAGATGTACCCCATATCTTAATCTGACGCGCTCGAGTAAATCCGTAAATCCCCTCTTGGGCTCCCCTATTACCATACGCCAATCCGACGTTCAAAGAAATGACAATGTCAGTTTGAAAGAGCTCTATGAAAATTTCGTCCATTGAGTTATTGTAAAGCTTTCGTGGTCGAATGGTTGCTTGAGTTGACTGTGGAACTAGAGACCCGGGTTCAAACCTTAATCAAAACCATATTCTGTATTTTTTATTTTTATGAAAATAACTAGGTATTTTTATTAGGAGCTATTTCAGATGGCGTTGTTAAGTAACACTAAGCAAATCAGTGTTTCGTTTGAAACTAAACCAAGAAAATAAATTGTTTTTATCCGAGCAACGCTCGGTCGTCTAGGTATCATAATAATGCTTAACGTTTTTGATGATAAGCAAAAATTTTTTTGGGTGTTAAATAAATTATTTATCTATTTAACATCTCTTATGTAGAATAATTTCATTTTCAATTAGAGTAATTTATGGACAGTAACTCCAAACAACAACAAAGTTATAATGAAACAGTGAAACATGTTTAAATATGTTTGTTTTATTTAGCATAACAAAATTAGGTACTTATTTTTCTATACTTATATATTAATATTTTTTTTAGATATGGAAACCCGATTTTATACTGTTTTACTTTAATACAAGTTGCTTACTGTATAACAATTTATAAACATGTTATGACTCTCTTTGGGATAATAATTTTCGCAGATATTGCATGGTTCAAATTAGAACCTACACACCAAAATAAGATAGTATAATGGTCATTTTATTGTGTACAATAATATTAAATACCGTGAAAGGTGTTTTAGCGGTTACACGCAAAAACATTGACAACTTTTTTCGTATGTCCATACATAATTTACCTTGTAAATAAACAAAATATGTATGTGTTTATTATTATATTTAATGTTGGTATATATATTAATATTTCCTAATTTTTTTTCTCTATTCTCGTTAACTTAGAAATTTTCCTGCCTGCTAGAAAAGTTAATATTATTTAATTAATTTAATTTAAAAAAACAGAAAAAATGTACCAAATCGAAAGCTTTAAACCTGAAACTTACTTATTCAAAATCAGAAAAGCATTTCCATTAACAATAAAACATGAAATATAAAATTCGACTTTGTGTTGCAAAGCAAAGAAGCCCAATGGGGCGGTGGGAAAAACATAAAACGTGTGGTTAAAAAGAGCGACACGATTGTCCTTTTACCTCGAGAAAAAAGTCCCGAAGAGCAGCTGAAAGTGCTAAAGCCTCCACACAAGGAACTCCGCTAAGCCTCTCGATAAGCCTTCGACACTGTGGTCTAAAAATCCAGAATCATTTGCACACAAGATTTGCGAATAGTGAGTGTGAACAGTAGAGTTTTTCTTTCGACTTTTTTAGACTTTCTTGCTATATTATAACGTTCTCGCATATCAAATAGTAATAATGAATCAATGAAATAAATCGAAAATAGAAAATTATTGCATTTTATTCATTATAGTAATTGGATTATACCAATAGTAGTTATAAAGAAATTGTTATTTACCAATTGATCATACAAACAAAACTACCAAATGATAACCTCGTTCTCGAGGTTCGTTAAAGTGAGTGCGATTTCCGGCAAAATTAGAAACCTGTTGCACTGTTGGATTGAGGAGTTCAAAATGGAGTTTCCGAACTTTCCAAAACGGTGATGGATAACGGAAACGGATATTTTCACGAAATTATACTGGTTAATACTATCGTATTGAATAATACCCTTTTCAGTAAGATTAAAAAACTTTATTTTTAATTTAGTACAATTTATTCGTGTGGCATCCCTCCTCTCACCTTTCTATTTACAAAAGACGTTGTAATTAAAAGTATAATAAAAGGAATATGGAATGAAAATCAAGTTCTTAAATCGTATTGAAACGGAACTTTCCGCGGCGCCAAAGCTATGTGCTATCAGGGCGACGAGTACACGTCACACTGAATGAAATTCTGAAACCGTGGTTTGCAGGTAGCCGACTATAGGAGGCACCGAGACGGTACGTCGGTCAGCAGGGGGTGGTTGCAGTTCGGGCGCGGAGGCTATATGGCTATCCCTGTTTATCACACTAAGGGAAGCTTTAGGAATGTAAGAACGAATAAGAGCTGTTTAAAGCAATCAGAAAACAGTAAATCCTCTTCGACTGAATGTTCTTTACCGACTTCAGAAAAGAAAGAGGTACTAGGTTCGTAAGTCTTCTTTTATGTATTTTCACCGATTTCTTCGTCAATTTTGGGCCGGTTTCTAAAATTCTCTTTTTATTTTATACTTTCAAGGTGGTCACATTGCCGCAAGTTAAAATCTGATGACGGGGAAATCGAGGAATACCTTCAAATTTTATAGGAACGTACTACTTTTTACAGGGAGGGGATTTTTTTCGATATTCACCAAAACGTCAAAAAAGTACATAATAATATGCTATTTTTTATCCTACGGGAACCCATAAAACGGGGCCACACGGGCGAAGCCGCTAACGGAATACTAGTTATCTATAAAAAAGAAATTATTCTATTTTTCCTGAGACCGACCGTTACTGAGATATAACGATTCAAAAAGTTGTGGTCTATAATTTTTATTGGAGGTAATTTTGTACATAAACTTACTATTTCGGTGAAATTCGGCCTTCGACCTTAATAACTTCTTTCCATATATCGGCATTATGGAAAGTTTTGAACTATTTTATCCATTTTCAGCTTGACGGGAACAAAAATAACTAAATTTCCGTAAGTTCCGTAAAAATATATGAAGATGTATACCCAATTTTTTGTCAGGCCACAGTTGTGGTAATCAGAATTGGTACAACTTTCTATTAAAATTTAATTTTTAAGAGAAAACAATGAAGTAATAATAAACAGAATATAGTATTTGGATTAAGTAATTGTCTTCCAATAATTTTTTGGACTTATTTTTAAAATTAAAATTTCAATAAAAGATAATAATATGCTTCTCAAAACTTCCTCTAAAAAGACGAGGGGTGGTCTCGCGAAATATACAGACGTATAAAGAAGGGTACTTTTTATACATAGGTAGAGTACTTTTTCTTTGTAGGTACGGAGCCGTCTCAATCTTTATATTCTTCTGACATCACATGCTTTTCATTTTAATCTTATTGCTGTCAATGTGTGAATAGAATAAATTAAGTTTTTAACAAAAAAATAGAACCGACTTCAAACGGTAAAAAATAAAATTGTTCAGTACCTACTTCTTCTTGCTTATGGTAATTACTCTTAAAACTATTTTTGGAGTCGGGCCCTTACTAAAATGTCTTACCATTCGTTCTAAATGGGCACCGACAGTACAGACAGTGGGACAGTACCTACATCTTCTTGCTTAAGGTAATGACAGTTAAAACTATATTGGAGTCGGTGCCCATTCAGAACGAAAGGTACACTATATTTACTATAACAGGACATTTAACTAAGGGCCCGACTCCAAAAATAGTTTTAAGAGTAATTACCATAAGCAAGAAGAAGTAGGTACTGAACAATTTTATTTTTTACCGTTTGAAGTCGGTTCTATTTTTTTGTTAAAAACTTAATTTATTTCACTCTTTTTAGTAACTTTAATAAATCTGTACCTACATATGTATAAGCATAATTGGAAAAAAAATCACTTAACTTCTAAATTTTAAAGAGATTTACCTATTATAATCATGTTATCTAATAGCAATCTTAAAGCCTGAAACTATTATCAGTCCACGAATAAATTAATGAAAGAAATTGCTCTCAGCTCCTAACCTTTGAGGAGTTGTACCTTCAATCAGCTTCAACAGCTTAGCAACATTAGGTGATAATTACCGGACATAAATATGTGTATAATGTTAAAAAATATGACTAAAAGAATGTGTGTGCCTATTAAGTTTCAGTATTTCCCTCGATTTCCCTAGTACCACATCATTAGATTTTGACATGGTGACAGTTGGACCACCTAAGGAGTATAAGGTTTTGAACAAAAAAATACATACTGAAAGAATTCACTCTTAACTCCTAACCGTCCTTGTACCTTCCATCATCAGCTCAGCAACAAGATATGATAATAATTATACACAAATGCCTGTTTTGCTTTCCTAAAAATATGAAAATCATTTGTTGTGCTATAAAATTTGAATGTTCCCTTCGATTTCTCTGGGATCCCAACATCATACTTTGACTTGGTGACAGTTGGACCACCTCAGGAATGTAAGATTTCGAACAAAAAACCATTTATTGAAAGAATTTGCTCTCAACTCCTAACCGTCGTAGTACCTTCCATCATCAGCTCAGTGACATGATATGATGATAATTATACACAAATGCCTGTTTTGCTTTAGTAAAAATGTGAAAATCATTTTGTTTTGCTATAAAATTTGAATGTTCCCTTCGATTTCTTTGGGATACCATCATCAGACTTTGACTTGGTGACAGTTGGACCACCTCAGGAATGTAAAATTTCCAACAAAAAACCATTTATTGAAAGAATTTTCTCTCAACTCCTAACCTTCGAAGTACCTTCCATCATCAGCTCAGCAACATGATATGATGATAATTATACAAAAATACCTGTTTTGCTTTAGTAAAAATATGAAAATCATTTGTTGTGCTATAAAATTTGAATGTTCCCTTCGATTTCTCCGGGATCCCCTCATCAAACTTTGCCTTGGTGACAATTGGACCACCTCAGGAATGTAAGATTTGGAATAAAAAACTATTTATTGAAAAAAATTGCTTTCAACTCCTCACTGTTGCAGTACCTTCCATCATCAGCTCAGCAACATGAGATGATGATTACTATGCACAAATATCTCTTATGCTTCAGAAAGTATAAGAAAATCAATGTGTGTGCCTATAAAATTTGAGAGTTTCCCTCGATTTCCCTGGGATCCCATCATCAGATCCCGAATTGGTGACAATGGGACCACCTCGGGAGTATAAGCATACGAACAAAAAAATAATTTTTAAAATCGGTCCACAAACGGCGGAGTAATCGGTGAACATATATAAAAAAAAAATACATACAGCCGAATACAGTACCTCCTTCTTTTGGAAGTCGGTAAAAACCTTATATATTTAGTATTTCAGGTTCTAAACTCGCCTAAGAATATTTATTACCCGACGGACGTTCGGCGGCGCTTAGTAAAGACAACGTAATAAATGTAGTAAGAATTAGACTCTGCTGCATTTAAATGGATTGTTTCTTCTAAACTTTTATATGTAACTAGCTGACTCCGCGAACTCCGTACTCGCGTTTAAATGTTTGGGGTGGGCCACCCTTATCACTTAGGGGTATGAAAAATAGATAGTAGCCGATTCTCAGACCTACTCAATATGCATATAAAATTTCATAAAAATCGAAGCCGTTTCGAAGGAGTATGGTAACTAACATTGTGACACGAGAATTTTATATATAAGATTATAAAAACCCTGACGCCTGAACGACGTTATTAACAACATGCATAGCAAACTGACATCCATCGCTTCTCTAAGATAAAATCAATATGGTTCAAATTCGTTATCGCGTTCATTCTAATACACAAATACCTACATATTATTATATCTTGTAAAAATAGGTAAATAATTTTAGTAATGATGTACAGTGCAAAAAATGCATACATTTGTGCCCGTTATTCTGATGAAATCAGAGTCAAGACAATGTAGGGACAACCATATAGAAAACGAGCTTCTGAAACACGTAAACGTTCATCTACCATGATGGGTTCCAAAGTAATGAAGCAGACTCCAAAAGTGTGTACAGCCCTTTTGCCAATTTCTGAAATCCCTATGGGATAAAAAGCGTCTTCAAAGTTTTCAGGAACGAAAACGAAACAAAGAACTCGTGAAGAAAAAAAAGTTGCATCTCACAGAGGACGAGAATAGAGCCGCGGGCAGAAGACTAGTTTGTAAATAAAGATTCCACGGATATTTAAACTTACAACGGTAGTATACATTTCATGCCTAGTTTTTTATGTTTTGAGCACCGAAAAAGAGGACAAATGACAAAAAATAAATAAATAATAAATCGTATATTGCATTGTGAATTAAAGAGTTCCTATTTTGTTTTGAGTTATGGAACTATAAAAAAATCTAATATTCTGTATTAGAGGAATCCTTTTGAATTTATTTAAACTTTATGTCAGAAAAGCTGTAAAAAAAGCTCTCCTCCAAAGCCGGCAAAGCTCGGGCGGCTCCCCTAGGGTTGCCCGTGTCCATAGCGTGTCCATAGGTGATCGCTTAACATCACGCGGCCCGTCTGCCTTATTGTTAGGTTTATTTATAAAAATAAAAAAATAAAAAACTGAATCCAAGAATCCTTTTATTAGTTTAGAATGAGTGAGTGATGCAATACCTACATACATATATGTATAATAAATATATTTATTTATTTATTATTTCATATTTGGACTGATATTTTATCTAAAATATATTTCTATAAGCCTGTACAAATTAATCAAAGACAGAACAAACAGACAGATCTATTCGCTTAACGTAACAAATTGGACACTCTGACTATCGGTTTTATTGAAAACAGTGAATATTAAAATTTTGTCAAGTGTAATGTAATGTTACTTTACTTTAGTTTAAGCCAATTTTATACGATTTTACGGTAAGCGACAAGCAACCACAACTATCCATTATGCATTGTCTTTTACATTTTTAGGTCTGCAGACGTATTCGTGAGAGACAATCAAAGTAGTGAGTGGGCGACGCGAGCTAGACCTGTCGGAATAGCCACTTGAACACGTTGACAACACGCGTTGTGCAACAATGCGATTTTTCTCACCGAATGTAAATGTCAGGCCCTTAGGACACTGCGACTTTTACAGGGATGCAGTTGCGACGTAATCGCGATGCAGCATTTCAATTTGATGGAATCGATGCTAACGCGCGACTAAATACATACAAACGATACGTTTTGAAATAGCGGGACTGCATCGCTGCGAATAAGTCGTAGTGTGTAAAGGTCCTGAGGGAGTACTAAAAAAAATTGTACCATAACGCGTAATTTGTTCGTCAGCATTGAAAAATAACAGAAGCGAAAGTGGTGCTGTGTTTGAAACAGGACGTACATGCATGCTTTAATTATGTACCTTCCACCATCATCATTACATTAACACAAGTGAAACTTTTATAGTGCACATTTTATTTCATTCATCAAAGATGCATTCTTATTAAATAATAATAACGCTTCACACTCATAATCCCACAGTAGGGTAGATATACCCTGCGACGTGGGTACCATGGACACACACAAAGATAGGAACGAGAACAGAACTTTAAATTCATCATTCTTTATGCTTCGCCGGGAATCGAACCCGGGACCCTCCGATCGGCAGTCCGGTGGTAACCATTACGCCACACAGGTCGTTAAGTTATTAAAGTGAAATAATTCGTACTTTTATTAATATACGAATAATGTTCCTAATATATTAATTTTCTTTTTTGTAAATTCCTGATATGCTCCAAATAAATCAAAAACTTATCACTTTCACCAAGAATGGGTAATAGAAAAATACATTTATGGCAATAGCGAAAAAAGGAAATTTAGAGCGACATTTTAACACAATGCATAGTAAATATCATAAAGATTACAAAAACATTGAAAATTTGATGGAATTCATCAGTTACCCATTTAATAAGTCTATTGATCATAGTAATATCCATGAAATGGCTACAAAATTTGCAAACACCAAATGGACCAAATGAAACTTCAAAATGAAATGATTACTCTGCACAGCAACATATTTCTAAAAGTGAGGTCAATCTCAGGTATAGAATTCTGAGCATTGGTTTCCAAAGAAAAATACCCAAATTTAAAGAAATGTGTTGAATGTATTCGTGTTTTGGTTCAACATATTTATGTGAGTCAGAAAACAAAAAAAAACAACATCCTAGCTTGACAGATGTTCATACATTAGATTCCTTGAGATTAGCAGTTTCTAACAACTACAAATCTGATTTCGCAAATCTAGTGAAAAATGCTCAAATGCAATGCTCACATTAAATAAGTAGTTACTAAGAATAATTTTCTGTTCATTTGTTTCTCTTTTAATAAAAAACAATCGTAATTGTGTACAGACCTATGCTGTTTCATTTAAGATTTGGTTGATCAAACAGGATGTCGTCAGTGAACAGTAGCTCTTGGATCTAAGTCGGCCACTCCTGCTGTATACCATTATTTTATTTTATGATTGTAGGAAATAGTTTAAAACATTCATTAAATTTTAAGTTGTTCATTGATTTCTTTGTAGGAAAATCGTATACATAAAAATAAGAAGCCTTTGCTAAAATTACCTTTAAATCAGCTTTAAATGGAATCCTTATAACTTATCAAGAAAAAAATATATTTCTGTACTCATATTATTACTTAAACCCAGTTTTGCACAGTGAAAATTGCAAATCACTCTTTGATTTTTCCAATAGTATTTGGTTGGTACTTTGTTCATGCCTTTTGGTTTTGACATCATATGCGCCGCCTCATTATTATGGACAGTTTTCAACAATACTACTGCGAGGTTGAACTCAGGCTCACATTTCTGTCTTTCGTGGTGATCAATGTGGTCCTTTAAGAACACCTTATGCCAAATTGGATTGATTGATATTATTTACCGACTTCCAAAAGGAGGAGGTACTGTATTCGGCTGTATGTTTTTTTTTTTTTATATATATGTTCACCGATTACTCCGCCGTTTGTGGACCGATTTTCAAAATTCTTTTTTTGTTCGTATGCTTATACTCCCGAGGTGGTCCCATTGTCACCAAATCAAGATCTGATGATGGGATCCCAGGGAAATCGAGGGGAACTCTTAAATTTTATAGGCACACACATTGATTTTCTTATAGTTTCTGAAGCATAACAGATATTTACGCATAGAAATCATCATCTCATGTTGCTGAGCTGATGATGGAAAGTACTGCGACAGTGAGGAGTTGAGAGCAAATTCTTTCAATAAATAGTTTTTTATTCGAAATCTTACATTCCCGAGTTGGTCCAACTGTCACCAAGTCAAAGTCTGATGAGGGGATCCTAGAGAAATCGAAGGGAACATTCAAATTTTATAGCACAACAAATGATTTTCATCTTTTTACATAGCAAAACAAACGTTTGTGTATAATTATTGTCATATCATGTTGCTGAACTGATGATGGAAGGTACTACGACGGTTAGGAGTTGAGAGCAAATTCTTTCAATAAATGGTTTTTTGTTCGAAATCTTACATTCCTGAAGTGGTCCAACTGTCACCATGTCAAAATCTGATGATATGATATTAGGGAAATCGAGGGAAACACTGAACCTTGATAGGCACACACATTCTTTTAGTCATATTTTTAACATAATATAAATATTTATGTCTGGTAATTATCACCTGCTGTTGCTTAACAGATGATTGAAGGTACAACTCCTCAACGGTTAGGAGCTGAGAGCAAATTCTTTCTTTAATTTATACGTTCAGGTGGACTGATAGTAGTATTCTTTCAGACTTTTAGATGGCTATTAGATAAACATGATTATAAAAGGTAAATCTGTGAAAGTTTAGAAGTTAAGTGAAAATTTTTCCAATTATGCTAATACATACAGAATTATTAAAATAACTAAAAGGAGTGAAATAAATTAAGTTTTTAACAAAAAAATAGAACCGACTTCAAACGGTAAAAAATAAAATTGTTCAGTACCTACTTCTTCTTGCTTATGGTAATGACTCTTAAAACTATTTGTGAAGTCGGGCCCTTAGTGAAATGTTCTGTCTTAGTAAATATAATGTACCTTTCGTTCTGAATGGGCACCGACTCCAATATAGTTTTAACAGTCATTACCATAAGCAAGAAGAAGTAGGTACTGTCCCACTGTCTGTACTGTCGGTGCCAATTTAGAACGAATGGTACATTTACTAAGGGCCCGACTCCAGAAATAGTTTTAAGAGTCATTACCATAAGCAAGAAGAAGTAGGTACTGAACAATTTTATTTTTTACCGTTTGAAGTCGGTTCTATTTTTTTGTTAAAAACTTAATTTATATAAAAATCATTCAAATTTCTTATTGTGATGTCTTAAGCTTGCCCAGTCAATGAACTTAATAATTATTGATTTAAAAGTTAACACAATTATATATAAAATTGAATTAACAATAAATTATTATCCTGCTTTCCAAGCATAATTAAGTAAAACAACATTTTTTGGATTTGAATTTTGAATTGGTCTGCACTTAAATTAATAGATGTTGATCCTAATTTAGGCGCAATTCTAGCAGTCTAAAAAATTAGGAAAACGAAATTTTATAACAGCTTTGTGTTTAAATATTTAATTTTTAATGCAATGCTATGGGAAAAAAATTGAAATCATTTGTTTACTTTCTTACCAAAGAAAATTTATTTCAGTTGGTTGTTTTTACTATTGCAATCAGGGTTGATATGATTTAAATCACTTGATTTTAATCACTGATTTTAATCGTGATTTTAATCAAGTGATTTTTTTGAAAAAATCATTGATTTAAATCAATATATTTTTACTGCAACCAGATCAGCCAAAAAGTGTCCAGGGACTTCCCCCGACATAGACTACGGCGCGCACACACGTTCAATGCCATACATGCGAGTATAGTGATACAGTTCGGGGATTCCCCAAAACTAAAACTCGCGACGCGGTTCGCTTTTCGCCCTGTCATTTGTTATTGATTAGTGAAACAGTGAATACAACAAAAATATCGTCCCCGTAGTTGGAAAATTAAATAACTCTGATTTTGTAGTTCTGAGATAAACGCGATTTAGTATATTTTTTTTTCAGTTAATGTACATTTGTTAAAAAATGTGAGACAATTTTATTGTCGGTAATTTGATATTTTGTGGACCTGATTACCTTTTACATTATGCTTTAACAAACTGAACTCAATCTTTAACTATAACTAAATAACACACAAAAAATCAAGTTGTTTAATTTTGCCACAACTGTTATTTATAACGTACTACAATTATCTATTTATTTCTGCTATTTATTTAGTTTTCCTACAAACTAAATACATTTGGTAGAGTAAAATTTGGTGAAATAAATGCAGTTATTGAATTTATCAAACTTGAAATAAAGTATGTTATATCAGAATTCTGAATAGCAGAATTAAATAAATAGAGTTATTTAGTTTTCCTAGAACTTAGTTAGTTTTGTGAAAGAATTTTGAAGTTGAGGAAAAATTCAACAACTCATGTTATTTAATTTGTTTGACATTCAACTTATCATTGACCACAGTTATTGATTTATTTACTGAGTTATTTATTTTTCCTTTAAAAAAATAGTGTTTGTCTGAAGATATTAATTATTCCATATGTCCGACAAAAATGGTGTTTTGAAAATAGGGAAAAGTCAATATTGCCAAAATCGGACTTATTTAATTTTCCCACTACGGGGACAATATGTCTGGAAGAAAAAAAGATGCTGTGTGGGTTTATTACGACTGCTGAGTGCAGTTGCTTCTTCCACTGGGGTCGAAAGAATATTTTCGGCGTTCAATTTAGTGCACAGCAAAATAAGAAATAGATTAGGTACCGAGAAGGCAGCCAAATTAGTTTTCCTTTTGAAGGGACTCAGTTCTAAACAGTAAAAAGTTTCTAATAGAAACATATTTTAAGTTTATTTATACTTACTAGTAACTGTGACTGCAGTAGAATCCAAATGGTATTATGTTCCTTTTTTATTCTTTTAAGTTTTGACTTCCCTTGATATTTTTTTATTAAATAATATAAACCAAAATACATTGTTTTCTTTAAATAAATAACTGACTATTATATTAATAAAAAAGACAAGAAAGTAAAAAAAATCAAAAAAATCTGATTTAAATCAAATTAATCCGATTTAAATCAAATTAAGCTGATTAATTTGATTTTTTTTATAAAAATCATGATTTTTATCAACCCTGATTGCAATTTATATGATTTAATGTTATATTTAATTTATTAGAAAAAGGTAAATAAACAATAGATACGATGATAAGATAGATCACATAAGGAGCAGGGAGCGAGTACAGGACAATAAGGGTCGTTGATGCCCATAGAGTAATTTATTTTTATGTTTGGACTGGCGCTCGCTCAAACAAAGGCCATCAACATAGTTGCGACGGAAATTAAGCACCGTTGAGTTGAGACTCTTCTAATTCTACATTTGCTTGTGTAATATAAACAAACTTGCAACGCACCTCCAAGAACCAGGTATATAGGTGAAACCCGGTGACATGGGAAGTCAATTAGCATAACTTTGTCCTCTCACTCCTAAAATCACTCGCCATAATGAGAAAATTTGAACACAAATGAACTTATTACACTCAATAGCACCGAGTAAACGTCATCACACTTTATAGTTCATTTATAAACATACCAAAAAGCTTTACTACAGCGACTATATTTTAATATATCAACTCGTCTCTGTAATCGAACACAGTACAAAGCTCCTCATTCAAAGCACTCAACGAAAGTTCGACGTGAAGTATGCAGTATACTGCTGATTGCTGCTTGCGCGTTGTAGTTTTTTTTCTTCGATTATGGCATCGCAAACTCTGTATATTGCCAGCGTCAAGTATAATTTTAGCATCACGTTTTTGCCAGTTTCGGTGAAACTTGACGAGTAATAATATGTGAAATCAATTCATTAATTTAAATTACATTCTGTACCTTAGTCTGTACAAAGCACAGCAAAAGTTTCTTTGTTCCTCAAATCTTTGAACGAAATGTCTGAGAGAGATTTTCCACTTAATGTTTCCGTCGTTCGTTCGATACCCTATAATCACTCAACAGCCCGGCTCCGAGATTTCCAGCGGAACCTACCGGTGTATGTATTCTATGCGCAGCGTTACAAATGGGCTCTTGGTAGATTAACATATCTCTTTTTAAGGTGCTGCGCAGACGACAGACTGTCCGTGACGCACTTTTAGTCTGTGAAAAATAGAACCTTTGCAATTATATGCAGTAACGCATACGATACACAAATAGTCCGGCGCACAAAAAATCCATGTAATTCAGGCAGACCGCGCCGGCGCCACACCGCGCCGCGCATCGCCGCACAGACAGACTTTTTGCGCGCCATGTAGACATTTGTGCGCCCGCAGACTCGATCGCACAAAAAGTGTGTCGTCTGCGCTGCACCTAAATGACTATATCAATTGGCTGAATACTCTAAATATCTTGACTTTATTGAGTAAAAAAAGCCAGTTATTATTCCGGTGTTAAATGGCAACACTTTTTTGTAAAGTTACAATTATTTTACAATTTATGTACAATTCATTATTTTTCACGACTTCACAGTTCATATCGGAATTGGATCTTGATAAATTCGCTACGTTGTCGTTGATTCGCTAATTTATTTAGTTACATATAAAGCTAGAAATGGCTAACATAGCCGCCAAACGCATAAAACGCGAGTTCAAAGAAGTCATGAAGAGCGAGGAGGTAGGACTCTACTGGGTACTCACAATTTCTAACATGAATGTTACAGTGATTGTTAGCTGCTAGCTCTAAAAATCGTCTCTTTGTTCGTATAATACCTACTGATACGTTTGTTAATTTTCGGATGATTATTTTTGTGTTTTATTATTTATTTAATTATTGGCTTTGTGCATGATTCAGCATGTTCCATAATGAAGTAATGATAGGTATTTTCTTCCTTTATGTAAACAAGTTTACCTACATCTTAAAATCCTTTACATTCACTCTCGTTTCCTGTCTTATGGGTAGTATAACATGTTCTTAATGATTTTCATAAATTTTATCATTTCTCATAACTGTAAATGTTCTGTTCTAGTATACTGATAATGTTATATTAATATATAACAATATTTTGTACACAACAATAAGCTATAAATATAAAATATGTATAATATATTATTTATTTACATTAAAATTGCATGCTAAAAGTCAAATATTGAAAAATAAGTAATGATTGTTTTGATATTATTCAAACTCAACTCATGTAAAGAAATACATAGGAATGATTTTTTATATGAAATTTTGGCATTACACATGACATGGGAAAATAAGCAAGTACCCTTCAACAATAAATATTTCGTAAGATTTCACAAAGTTTTTTTTATGTATATTATGCTATAGTATGCATTTTTATTTCATTGTAAGTTATTATAATTAGTACATAATTACATACATAATTAGTTCTTAATTTAATGTATAAATACAATAACTTTTATTGATGGGCTTCCAGTTGTCTTTGCTGATGGATTTGTGCTACTCTTCATATGTTCTAATTTAATTACTAGTAAATCACAATTTTTCATATCACTTAAATGTACACTTCATTCAGAATGTAACTTTTTTTTTTCAATTTTAATTTTAATAATGGCATCGCAAACTCTGTGCATATTGCCAGCTTCAAGTAAAATTTTTGCATCACTGTAGTCGTAGAAAAAAGTCAGTTAGTCGTCAGGTATCAGTCAGTCCAGTCAGTCAAATGTTCAAGTAAAGTGATGGCTACTTTACCAGAACATGTCCGATGGAATTTTGGAGGCAAGCCGAAAAAACATGTTTTCGCACTGTTATTTTATTTCACAACACTCGTGCACTATCATTAACTTATATCGAGCAAAATGCCATCAACTTTATCCGATATAACTCAAAAATACACTAAGAAAATGAAAATAAAACAAGAGCACAACTTGTTCCTTCAGACTTCCCGCCAAAACTCAAATGTAACTGTTGTAGTTTGTTTTGTTATTCCAAAAGCTATTCCATTTTCAACTGGAAACTAATTCTAAAATATTATTTTTCTTATGTCATTATTTGTACATTTAAAAAACTCAAACTAAAACAAAATTTAAAAAACTCTGCAGTTAGCATCTTAAACTATGGTTTCTTTAACTGTAGGCTTTTTGGTGTCAGAAGTAACTTTATTTAAACTTAATTTAAACTTTATTGACCTCACGACTTCTACATTAGTTTTTGTCATGATAAGCAGCATTAATAATCCATACTTCCATACTTAATATTATAAATTCGAAAGTAACTTTGCTTAAACTAAACTTAAAAAAAAATAATTAATAGAGTATAATTGAAGCAAATGTAACTATAATGTAGTTAATATACTAATAATGATACAATTATGTTAATGTGTAGTTTTAACTTGGCTTAAAGATAAAGCTTGTGGATATTCATCAAGTATTTTTTCAAAGAAGATTTTTCTCTAACTAATTTACATCTAATACCTTTAAACAAGCAATTCTTGTATTAATATATATATATGAATCTCGGAAACGGCCCCAAATATATTGATGAAATTAGTACCCTAGTTTCGGTGGTGATAAATCAATCCAACAAATTTTAATTGTTAGAAATTTTTAATTGTATAAAAATATTTTCAGTGATAATCAATATAAATATAAACCGAAAAATACAACTTCCAGACATCTATTGGAGAGTATTAATAATATTGTGGCGTAAACACCCTTCAAACGGGGGAGCCTACGAGGCTCATTGTGGATTTCCTCCAGCTTCATCATTGTGTATTTTATAGGTTGGGTGGTAGGAAGATTAAAAGATTATATTTTATGACGTTTTGTGTTTAACCAGTGGAGAGATCACCTAAAGGTATTCAAAAAATTTATGCAAAAGGTACAAGTAAAATAGTGAAATAAATTAAATGCACGCTAAGTCATATTTCAGTAATTTAAATGCATGGTAAGTCATATATCAGTAGTCTGATGATTTTAGTATGAATATATACAAAACAGTGAAATAAAAAATGTTATTAAAGTATTAAAGTAAATTTCGATTTTTTATTATTTAAAATTCATGGTTCAATGGTATTGTAATCTATTTTGACATCCGGAAATAAGGTAAAAAAATACTGTACCTATATAGAAGGTCTTTTTTAATCGTGGCAGTACTCAACAGGATGCAAGGTGTACCCCATATCTTAATCTGACACGCTCGAGTAAATCCGAAAATCCCCTCTTGGGCTCCCCTACTACCATCCGCCAATCCGACATTCAAATTCATTGAATTAAAGCTAACCTTGGCCGAATGGTTGCGTGAGCTGACTGCAGTACTAGAGACGAGGGTTCAAACCTCAATCAAAACCATATTGTGTATATTTTTTATTTTTTTGAAAATAAGTTTTTTTGTTAGGAGCTATTTCAGATGGTGTTGTTAAGTAGCACTAAGCAAATGAGTGTTTCATTTGAAACTAAACCAAGAAAATAAATTGTTTTTATCCGAGCAACACTCGGTCATCCAGGTTTTGTAAGTAAATTACTTACATGAAAATTTGGGAACAAACTTGTATTTTTAAGTAATATATCCACCAGTGCCTGTTTAAGTTTAATGTGTTGTATGCTTAATGAAAATGTAACAAAAGAACAAAATCATTGACCTACGCATCTGCATATCGAATCTTCTATAGGGGCAGAATATCATGCTTCATCAGCACATACAAACAGCAATACAGATAGATATACATGAGGTATGTCTGTCTGTATTTTGTACATAAATAATCTTTTATCTGTAAATCAGCTTTTTCTTAAACACAATATCGCACACCTAGATCTAAAGAGGTATTAACTCAAAAACACACTTTTTTCAGAAAAGGCGAAAAACTGTTTTCTGTGTCCCTGCACACGGTAGAAGTGTTTTGATTATTAATGTTGTTTTATATACACAACTAGAATAACATTACTGTAAGAATGTCATGTTTTATGCATGTTTTGGGACAGAAAATTGGACTTTTTGATTTATTTCCCTTTTGCTATACAATGTATTGTTTAAATGTTACATTATTTTGAGTTGAGCCTCTATTGGTGAATTAAGTTTTTAGTTGAATCTCTTTTGATGAAGCAACATTAATTTAAAAAGTAATAGTATTTTGAATTAGTTTTTATTCATCCAAATAACATTCAATAACAGAGTGTGGTGTGATGAGGAATAAGAGTTTATTATTGATTGATAAGCAATAAAAGAACGGTTAACAAACAATATTATTTAATAATGTTACTGTAACAGTCGTTATGTCAGTATTTTATTTATAATGTTTTAATTGTAGTTTTAAACAAAACAAAAATATAAATATAGATACCTAGAAAAAAAACTAATTTATAAAGAATTAAAAAAAACACCTCACATAACTGAGAACATAAACTTTTATACTTATGAATTCAAAAATTTCATATTACGAATAAAAACTAAATCTATAGAATAGTGGCATTCAATATTCAGTATTTTTAATAACGTTTACTTTTATTTCTTTTTCATACAGATGAACAACTTTGGTGGATTTTTAATAATAAGGATACACTTAATTACCTCCTAAAATATCCTTATACCTATGTAATAAAAATCATAATATGGATCGAAACACATTCTTATCAACCAATTCTCTATGTCTTTTTTTGGGATCCAGTATTAATATTTTTTCGTTGTATGCTAGTGTTAAAATATTCTTTTCTATAAGTCTCATCCGCAAAAGATGTTTTAAAAAAAAGGCATCTGGGTGTTCTTTTTCAACTTTGAGCACTCCAATTTCATGCCACTTAATTAGATTTTTATCTTCATCTAAACTAAAATCAGTGCCTCATGACTCCTGTACAGCTTTTACAGCATAAAATTAATTGTCGGTCATTTCAACAACTTCGTAAGGCTTCCTAGTCTTTTTGCAGTGAATATCAAAGTTTTATATTGTTCTGGTACGTAGATTGGACTCTGCTGAAAATATCTTTTAATTTGTTATTCAATCACTCTGTGTATATTATCTCCTTCATTCTGTAAATGTTCGCGTATCGAAAACCAGTGAATTAAAGACGTAACTGGTAAATTGTTGACAGTTGAAGATCTGCATGGCGCAATGGTTATCATGCCACACTGCTAATCAAAGGGTCTCGTCCCGGGTTCGATTCCCGGCGAAACATGAAACAAATTTGAATGATGAGTTTAATTTCTGTTCTCGGTCTGGGTGTTTGTGTTTCTGTCTTTGTGTGTCCATGGTCCATGGACACAGGATATATCTATGGGCTATCATAGGGGCTATGAGTGTGAAGGCATTCCGTCACACTCATAGCCCCATGGTACATTTCTTTTCATTAAAAGGAATGATTTTTTTTTACTACAGATGTTGCAAAATTATATTCCCATCTAAAGGGATCTAACTCGGAAAAATGGCAGTAAATAGGGAACAAACTCTATAAATTCGATGTCGAATATGAAACCATACTAAGATGGCAAAATCCAATCGCTAATAGCAAAATATGTTCTGTTTAAATTGTTTTTTAAATGAAAATCACAGCTTAAAATATGACTCAACAAAACAGACACAACTACAAATCAAAAAATGTATCAACAATATGGTGCTAACTCAAAATAAAAATTAAAACTTTACTCACCCTGCCAGTAATACGGGTTCAACTCAAAATGTAGAATTCATTCAATTATCACTAACCATCTGAAAGGCGCGAACTTAAAATAATGCTATTTAGATTTTCAACAATATAGGTACAACCCAAAATAACTCCAATTTGTTGCGATGGACGCCTGCGCCCCGCGAATAATTCTGGTGGCAACTAGCGATGTTCCTGTTTTTGTGGGAAGGAGTGAGGCTCAATCGCTCAACAAAAAGGACACAGGGCGCCACCTTGCGTTGAGGAACGTACTTATTTTTAAATCTGTTTTATTGGCCAATAGGTATGGGTATAAGTAATTCAATGGTGAGACTAACTCAATAACACAGATTTTTGAGTTGGTTCCCTTTAGATCTAGATGTGCGATATGGTATTCATTTAAGTTTATTACTATTCACACCCCAACAGTTTGTATTGTGCACATAAAAATAGGTATATATACTATTTGAAGGAAGACTCATGATACCAGTTTCTGATTTATTGCAATTTGCAACACTATTTCTTGACATATAATTAATGCTCCTACTTGTGTAATCAATGTTTATTGGTTACCATTTAGTATTCCATCTATTTTGCATCTCAGTTTATATAACACCTCAACCACTGTATAAATATTTTTTACTTAAAATATCAACATATTGAATGAATATTTAGAAAAGTCAACAATATTTTTAGGTGGCCGGAGGATCTATTAAGCTTGAATTGATCAACGAGAGCTGGACAGAGCTTCAGGGAGAGATTGCAGGTCCTCCAGACACTCCCTATGAGGGTGGGACTTTCTCTCTCGAAATAAAAGTGCCAGAGACATATCCCTTCAACCCGCCTAAGGTAAAAAGAATTAATTTATATAAACTATGTGAACAACAGTGAATTCAATTTCAATTCCAATTTCTTTATTTCCATAAAAGTTGTACACAGTTTTTGGAACCCCTGGCATAAGAATAAATAATAATTACATAGAACGGAATCTCCTTTGACCGGGTGGAAAACGCCGCTATTTTTATACCTACTTCCCCCTTCACCTCGTTACGCCCCTCTGTCGCCCAGGCGTGTTGACAGGGTTGTCAACTGTTAATACTGCTTTTTTATAGATAATATAGGTAGCTAAAATATAAGTTTTCCTTTACTTAAAAATCATTATTTTAGTTTAGTATTACAAAGTATGAGAATTATAAATACTTACCTACACTATAAATACCTGCTCATGAATAATAAATTATTATGAGTACCATACCAAATGAAGCCATTTAAGTAAGTATTACTTACCTACATAGGTGTAAGTACTTACGTAGTGTAGGTTTAAAATAAACGAATTACATATTAAGTATAACGTGCGTGCGCCAGTGCCGCGGCGCCGCAATCGCGAGGCAAAACAATCGAGAAAGGTTCAATGACCGATGGCGGGGGCTATTAAAAAATATTTTGGCGACATGTTAAAATGCTGTAGTTATCTAACATTTTTTTTATAATTGAGTGAAAGTGAAACAATTGGCTACACAAAAAGAACTGGTTACATCCTTTTGATAAATTAGGTACGGAAAAGGAATAATATTTAAGAAATATTACTTATCTCGCATCATCTTTGGGCAAACTAAAAAAACTTAAGTTTGACATTGTTTTAGAATTGTTTGTACAACCAAACACACCACATTAACTTGGCGCCGTTATTGTAATTGACGCGCCCGTCCGAGACAGCCCGTCTTCAGTAGTCGGTTTAGCCGAAATTAAAGTGTAGGCTAATATCGTGACCTTGAGCCCGTTTTGAGCGGGAGTTTCCGTTCTACGTAGTATTATTTATTCTTATGCCCCTGGCCTATGCTTTAGTTTTTGCTGTGTTGCATAAGGCACAGTTTCTTCCCCACAAGTAGTCTTAAATTTAAAGGTAGATTACAAAATAGGTCTTAGATATAGAAGTAGGTAGGTTTTATAAAAAAGAAATAATTAACATTATTAGTGGCAGCAACCTTCAAGAGGGGCATGTGATGGGTGTAAGTGTTAAAGAAGGATACAAAAGATCTGAAGAGTGTGTGTTTATGTCAGTGTGTATGATAGTATGCATTCTGGTATGTTTGAAATGAGTGTGTGTGTGTGTCTGAAATAAATGAAAATGGTAAATGTGGTTCTCACTTTTCTCTTGTAAATAGTTTTTCCACACTGTCGTAATCAATATTTTGAAGCCATTCTGTTATTACATTCTTAAATTTATAAGACTAGGTTTCTAAGAAATATTTTTTTATTTATAATATTATATATTTTAGCTGCTAGGTATTCATAATGCCTTCTGGCGGCAGAACTCATACAGACAGAAATAGGGCATTTGTCAATTCTGCTATTTGTCACAGGTAATTGAAGTATTGCATCTCTATGGTATCGTTTCAGGCAGCTAACTATAAACAGTTTTTGTACTGTAAGGACTTCACATTCCTTATAAAGGTCATTAGTGTGATATCTGAATGGCAAAGACATAATTACTTTAAGGAGGGCACGTTGAGCTCCCTCAACCTGTATCAAGAGAAACTTAGCAGCACCACCCCTGGATGTGATACAATGTGAAATCACAGATTCAGCTAGCGCTCTATAGGTCTGTAATAACAACCTTTTGTCGGCAACTTCTTTAAGTTCCTTAAAAACATAAATTAGTCTTCTGAATCGCATTGATACCGATTGGATGTGGGGAACCCATGTGAGCCTATGATCTATTATTACCCCCAGATATTTTACCAATGCCAAAGCTCTCCAATTGAAATATTCAAGTGAATAGTCTGTAATTGATGTGTCTAACTTGTTACAGATTCGATTTATGACCAAAATTTGGCATCCCAACGTATCGTCGGTAACGGGGGCGATTTGTCTCGACATTCTCAAAGACCAGTGGGCGGCCGCACTCACTCTCCGCACCGTCCTCCTCTCCATACAAGCGCTGCTGTCGGCGGCCGAGCCGAACGATCCCCAAGACGCAGTAGTCGCCAAGCAATACAGAGATAACAAACATCTGTTCAATCTGACGGCTCGACACTGGACCAACATCTATGCCGGCGGACCCACTTGTATCTGGGAATTCAATCAGAAGGTTCAGCTCCTGCTGGATATGGGTGTAGATGAACATCAGGCGCGTGTGGCACTTTCTACTTATGATTGGGAGCTGGAGCGGGCGACTGAGCACCTATTTAGTTAGATAGATATCTACAGAATAAAATTAGTTTTAATGTTACCCTTATAAGGTAACTTGTGATGTAGTTGATCCTTCAAAGGTTGTTTCGGTATTATCTTATGGTCTTTTACTCCTCAGTACCGTTTGCAGTATATATTATCATACAAATTATATACATACTGGCACAATTAGCGGAACAAAAAAAAGTTTCATTTGTTTTAAAACTATTGGATATTCAGATATTCAGAGTAGCTCTTATTGTTGTGTAAGTATCCTCTTGAAAATTTATTTATGTACGAATCGTACAATTGTTTTAATTTTTAAGATAAAAACTTCGTCGGATGCTGTGTAATGAGACTGGCTAATTTGGCCAGTATTAAACACGCTTAAACAATTGAAACTCTTAATATTAGCAAATTCGAAAAATAATCATAATATCTGACAATTTTTTTTTTTAAATAAATAAATTTTTAAGAGGGTGCTTAAACAACAATAAATAAAAGCTAGTTCTAAATATATCCAAAAGTTTAAAAAAACTTCACTTTTTGTTCCGCTTATTGTGCCAGCGTGTGTAGTATTTTATGTATACTTTTAGGTTGGGAGGAAGGGAAGGGATACAAGATGTAAAGAAAAAATGATAATTTTCTATTTGTATAACTTTTATTTAATTTTGTGTAATAGATAACAATTTATCTATTACTCGAAATTAAATAAAATGACCTGATTTTGATGACATGATTTTGACCTTTATTTCTATTTTTTTTAGTTTGAATTGCTTGTTTTACTATTATTAGTTGATTAAAAAAAGGGGTTTTTTATTCCACAGCATACTTGGCATACTTGGCATTAATGGTAAGAAATAGGCCCATGCATAGTAAACTTTAATAAGCTGTAAAAATAATTAAGGTAATATTTACATGAAACTGTTACACAGAATTATACATAAAAATTGTCTATCTCTTCAAACGTTACAATGTATGACTATTACTCAATAAAATTGGTCATTTAACCAATATCTTCCCATTGCACTATTTAAAGTGCACTTCCATTTTAAATGATAAAGTTATACTAACTAGTAAGTGGAGATGTTTTATTCTAATACCTTTATACAAGCAATTCTTGTATATACCTAAATAAAATTTTTGAGTCTTGGAAACGGCTTCATCGATTTTAATGAAATTTTGTATGCTGGTTTCTGGGGTGATAAATCAATCCAGGTTGGTTTTATTTTTAGAAATTTTAAATAAAAAAAATCATTGATAATTAACTTAAATATAAAAAATACGACTCTTTCTGACATCTATTGGAGAGTATAAAGAATATTGTGGCGTAGAACGCCGTCAAACGCTACCCGCCAATCTGACGTTCAAAGAAATGACAATGTCGAATTGAAAGAGCTCTTTTCGTTCATTGAATTTAAGCTTCCTTGGCCGTGTGTTTACGTGGGCTAACTGCGGGATTAAATACCTGGGTTCAAACCTCAATCAAAACCAAATTATTGCGTTTATTTTTATTTTTTGTGTTTTTTTTTTACTGGGGGCTATTTCAAATGGCATTGTTAAGTAACACTAAGCAAATAAGTGTTTCGTTTAAAATTAAACCAAGAAAATAAGTTGCTTATACTAGACATAATATTATGAATTACTTACTACATAAAAGTACATAGTTGTGCTCAATAGTAATTTTACAAAACCATAGTTTTGTCTTGTTGAGGAGCTAATGTGTTATGTTTAAGAAAACAAAAATCTCTAAATTTAGTACCCTGGGAAGATATGGGTTATAACTTACACAGACCAATCAATTTAATAATGAAGGTAATGATAATTATTGTTATACCTGTAGATGCAACCGTTAACCACTAAATAGAATGGGTATTTAGATAATTATGAATAATTGTATATTATGTACAGTAGCAATAATTTGTATCAATCACTACACTACTTGACAAAGTATCGTAGTAGGTATTGGAAGTTGTAACGGCCGTTGAAAAAGCAATATTATCCTTTCCCCTTTATTGAAAAATATGGGTTTTGTTCAATGTAGTGTCTTGTATCGTAATTATTGATAAAATGAACTTTGTACTCATTGATACTGTCCATGCAATGTTTCAATAAACATTGGTCGATATGTGATACGTAGATAAACCTGCCCTTCTATCTTACTATAGCAATGTTAGCTTGATTATTGCGACAATGAAAATATTTCTCTTTGCATGTAAGGTAACAACCTGTTAAAAAATATAAAAATAAATTTACATTAGGTACTTAACATTATAATTATTACTTTCGTTTTATTTATTTCACATACAGTAGAACCTCGATTATCCGAACCAATTAGGACCGAGGCTAATCCTGAAAAATCCGGATAGTCGGAACGTCGTAGATTTTTGGGACGAGATTATAAGCAACATCTTACCAAATAACAGTTCCATACATATTTCTATATTTTTTAAATACATATTAACGTTAGGATTTAAACAGTTGAAAAAAGTCGAATTCTTTTTTCAAGTATTTTCTTTTTTCATAAAATTTTTAATTGTAACAAGCTCGCAGCCGTTTGAGAAGAAGTTGCGCTGGACAACTTATTGTCTTGTCTCTCGAACCATTCGACGACACCCGTCTCAAAAGCGGCAAATGCCTCCGTATGCGACGGTTTCTTCGGTGCATCCACGCTTTCGTCGCTACTGCTGTCGTTGTCTTTATCGTTGTCATCTTGATTTTGAAGTATTTTATTGATGAAACAATTTCATCAACGTCTAAGGTTTGATAACCAGGATCATTGTAGCTCGCGGCGATGGTAGCGAGCAACAATGTATCTTTCGCCAACGTTCGGATAATATAGCGTTCGGATAAACCAAGTCATCGTTCCAATAATTATTATTGAGGGTACAGATAATCGGGGTTCTACTGTATTTCAATGAATATTTATTATTGTTCACTTTATAGCGCATCTATAATTTTCGTTTTTATCTTATAAAATTAATTTCGATTTCCTTTGTGACTGAATTTTTGGTTAAAAGAGTAATTGCAAATCCTGAAAGTAGGTATACTGAACAACAAAGCGAAAACTATGAATGTAAATGAAAAAAAATATGTACGGAATTTAAGGTATTTAAAAATAAAATAAAACTAAGTATAAGCAAATGTTTTTCATTGTTTTTTTTTCAGCTGATAACAAGTGTTAATCGAATGTACACAATTGTCAATTTATGTAGGTACCTACTACTTTACTCTACTTTACGCCTGTATGGATTACGCGCACTGCTACTACTTAATATTTAAAAATATATACTTATAATACGCCAGTTAAAAAAAGCTGGAGTAATTACTTGCAGGGGCGTAGCTATCATAGGGCCAGGTGGTGCAGTGCATCAGGGCCCCGGAGCTCAAGGGCTCTCTAGCCTCAGCTTTGAAAAAATAAATAAAATTAAATTTATAAAAATTGAAAAAATTTTTTTTTTAAATTCTACCGTAGAACTCGTTTTCGCAAAAAAATGTTTAATAAATATTCTATATTGTCATGTGCGTCGTTGTTTGTTTATTCCCTTTTTCTTCTATTAAACACATGGAGATTCTAATAGAGACGACGTATGGATTTAGCCTACTAGGGATAATTCAACTCACTGTTTTCTATTCTTATTCCTATCAATAATTTTAAAGGCCAATATAAGTTCAAACTAGTGTTTTGAAAGTAGTACTACGCGAAAAGATGGGAGGAGGGCCCGATTTTCTCTCTATGCACCAGGGCCCTTGTCCCCCTAGCTACGCCACTGTCGGTCACAAATGGAGGAAAGCAGAATCAAAATTGTGTCTGAAGTCGAGAACCTCCTGAGCGGGTCTCGGAATGGGGTCTGGGGGGAATCTTAACCTTGTCGAGTATAACCTCACAAAGACACAAGTTTGTACGTTTACCAATAAGAAAACCCCATTTGTTATCATTAACTCCTGACGCTGTATACAGAGGTATACCTAAGGCCTAGCTCAAACCCCACATTGAGTGCTCCTCCCATTTCAGGCAGGATCACAAAAATACCAGCTACACCCATTTGACACCGTTGAAAAGCGCGTAGTCCGAACCGCTTAACTTGCGAAGAGATATAGGCTTGCTCTGCGTGTTTTACAGACTTTACTAATGTGAGTGCTCCGAAGAACTTTTCAAATTGATGCTTACATCACCATTCCATGATTATACCACCAGAAGAAGGTTAAAGTTCCACCGACACTATCTGTATTCGCGGCGGTCCTCCACAGTCCGCTTTGCATAGTGCAAAGCAAACGTGAGGTTCTTCAAGCAAGCTGTAAAAAAGCTCTCATCCACAGCCGGCAATGCTCGGCTGGCTCCCAGGGGTTAGTCTCTGTAGCTACGGGATTAAGAATAAAGCTACGGTATCCCCCGCCTGATCGTAAGAGGCGACTAAAAGGTTGCTTCCGTTCCGGGATTGCAGACGGTGAGAGTGGGAGCTCGTTCAGCCAGCAGACCCGGGAGGGACGGCGGTGTGTGCTTGGCCGCATGCCGCAAGTGCTGCAAGCGCAGAGGCAGGCCACCCGGTATCCTCTCCCAATGTGCTGGGTACCTTTTGAAGGTTTCCCCCCGATACCAAAAAAGGCTCTCCTAGGGTTGCCTGTGTGGGTATGGCATCACAAACTCTGTGCAAATTACCAGTGTCATGTAAATTTTTTGTATCATTTAGTACTTAGGTAGTTATAGAAAAATTCTGTAAGTCGTCAGTAATAATCTATCAGTCTAGTCCGTCAGATGTCCAGGTAAGGCAAGGGCTTCTTTACCTGAACGTGTCTGATGGAGTTTTGGAGGCAAGCGGAAGGAACATATTTACGCACTGTTATAAACTTAACTCAAAACACACCGAGAAAATGAAAATAAAACAAGAGCACAAGATTTCCCTTCAGAATTCCCGCCAAAAGTCCAATATACGAGTAAAATTGTAATAAAAAGAGTAGGTACATTATAAGTCGAAGAATTAATGTAATGCTTGTCAACGAAAAATACACGTCATTATTTGTTAACGTTGACTTACTAGACTAGTATGTCCTGTCCTTTGATAATAGAAGGGGATTCGTTACTCATTGGTCCTGTCTATCAGTCAACTGTATCTCCAGGAGTCGAACCTGAACTTCACCGCGACGCGACGTACAGGTCGACATTGAAATTTCACTACTTTAGATAGCAGAGAGAGAGATGAGATCTTAATCAATTATATGTTTTTTTTCTGTATAAAACACGGATTCTAAACTTTATATTTATATTACAGTCTAATCTTAATATATATATAAAAAGTAAAGGGTTTTCTTTGTACGTAAAGACACGGTTTTCTCTATTATCATTAACTCGAAGCAACTTCCCGTTGGGGTGGTAAATACCCCTTAGTACGTAGATAATAGAAAGGGAGTTTGATAGCGGTGGGTGGAAGTGGGTGGATAAATCTGAAAAAAATATATCTACTTTTCTAACCAATAGGGACTTCTGGGTGGATCTAAAAATTTCTGGAATGATCTAGCAAACTATTTTAATTTTAATTTTATTGAGAATGTTCCAGAAACTTCTCGAATCATTTGGATTTTTTAAATAATTTTAATTAATTGAGAATATTCGAGAAAGCTTCTCAAATGATCTGAATTTTTTTAATAATTGTAATATTTTTTCGAATGATTTGGCGATTTTTAAAATAATTGCCAACTTTTTTACGACAGATCGCTTCGCATGTCGACTGTTCAATACGACTCTATTCTCCGTAAGGGGGATTCGTTCCTCATTGCTCTATTCACGTCCCACCATTACTGAACTAACAAGATCGTGACGTCAGCTTTTCCGTTTACCCGCTTTGCAAATGAGTTTTTTTTTTCTTTTCAATTATGGCATCGCAAACTCAGTATCATAACAAAGTCAGTAAGTAATCAGTCAGTCTAGTCAGTCCAACATTCAAGTAAAGCGATGGCTACTTTACTAGAACGTGTCCGATGGAATTTTGGAGGCAAGCAGAAAAAACATATTTTAGCACTGTTATTCTATTTCACAAACACTCGTGCACTGTAATTAACCTATATCGAACAAAATGCCATCAGCTTTATCCGATATAACTCAAAAATACACCAAGAAAATGAAAATAAAACAAGAGCACAATACGTCTTTTTCGACTTCCCGCCAAAACTCCGCTTGCAAATGAGTTACTTAATTGACCATTATGACAGATCATAATATTCCATGATATAATAGACGTCAAACACAACACGTCAACACACATCAAATACATTTTGAGATCACTTTGAAAATAGGAAATCTTTTTGTTAGAGGTACGTTATAAATGTTATAATAAAACGTTTTTTCTTTTTCTTCTAATATTCTTCAATAAAAAATCAAATCTTTTAATAACAAAAGAATTTAAAATATCAATTGTTTATCGGTATGAAAAGATATTAAATCCTTGTTAACCATCGTTGTTAACGCTCATTCAGAAATCTTACTCTTTAAACTCAGAAAGAAAACCAACTTGATTCAAGCTTTTTTCTGACTTTTCGAAGAAGGATCTCATACAAAAAGATGCCGAGGGGATATCTGAAGTTTTACGAGCAAGAATTGTTACTTTGGGGGAAGAAGGACATACTACGAGATAAATAGCACACAGAGTGGCTGTAGCCCAATCCTGAGTCGTGAACACGTTAGGGAGGTATCGCGGCGTGGATAAAACTGATCAACCTCGCAGTGGTCGGCCAACTGTTCTTACTGCTGCTCAGAAGCGTTACATCAGATTGCTGACTGCCCGAGACCCAACAATCAATGCCACTTCAATAAAAGTTAAGTTGCGAGCTGCTACTGAACTAGAAATTAGCACTCAGACCGAGGAGATACTGACGAGCACCCCTGAACTCACAGCAACGACAGCGACGCAGATTGCAGTGGGCTACACTCCGCAAAAATGAAGAAGACGACGACGAAAACATTTGTCTCTTCGTTGACAAGTCCAGCACTCATCCGGACAACAGACGTCTTCGTGTCTGGAGACATGGGAACGCTGAAAGACAAAGAACTGCTACCGGAACCGTTTCTACAAGGCAGGAAATCGGTATCCTTATGGGGCGGTATAATGATTGGTGCTAGAACGCCGTTGATTGATATCATGGCTGGATAACTGCAGCTTTGTACCAAACCAAACTTAGAATAAACTATGGGCCTCGATTCGTATTGGTTGACGATAATGCACCCGCGCATCGAGCTTATTAATGAATCAACGCTGCTCCGCGTGAATACGACATTGCCAGGTTAGACTAGCCTGCCGGCTAGCCTGACTTAAACCCGAACACGCTTGGGATGCTGTCAAGCGAGCTGTTTGGAACCGTTAGCCACCTCCCCAGTCAGTGCCAGAGATCAGGGAAGCCGTTATTCAAGAATGGGACAGGTTTCCGCAAGAAATACTGGATAACTTAATTCTCAGCATGCCAAGAAGAATAATTGCCGCATGTGTTCGATTTTTTACCGTTTGAAGTCGGTTCTATTTTTTTGTTAAAAACTTAATTAATTTCAATCTTTTTAGTAATTTTAATTTTATAATTCTGTATATGTATAAGCATAACTAACTTCTAAACGTTAATGAGATTTACCTTTTATTATCACGTTAATCTAATAGTCATCTAATACCCTGACTATCGGTCCATCAGAACATAATATAAATTATTGAAAGAATTTGCTCTCAGCTCCATTTGTGTATAATTATCATCATATCACGTTGCTGAGCTGATGATGGAAGGTATTACGACGGTTAGCAGTTGAGAGCAAATTCTTTCAATAAATGGTTTTTTGTTCGAAATCTTACATTCCTGAGGTGATCCAACTGTCACCAAGTCAAAGTCAGATGATGGGATCCCAGAGAAATCGAGGGGAACATTCAAATTTTATAACACAACAATTGATTTTCATATTCTTATTAAAGCAAAACAGGCATTTGTGTATAATTATCATCATATTAAGTTGCTGAGCTGATGATGGAAGGTACTACGACGGTTAGGAGTTGAGCAAATTCTTTCAATATATATGTATGTATACAGAATTATTAAAATTACTAAAAAGAGTGAAATTAATTAAGTTTTAACAATAAAATAGAACCGACTTCAAACGGTAAAAAATATTTTTCTGTACCTACTTCTTCTTGCTTATGGTAATGACTCTTAAAACTATTTTTGGAGTCGGGCCCTTAGTAAAATGTCATGTCTTAGTAAATATAGTTTACCTTTCGTTCTAAATTGGCATCGACTCCAAAAAAGTTTTAACCAGTCTACCATAAGCAAGAAGAAGTAGGTACTGAACAATTTATTTTTTACCGTTTGAAGTCGGTTCTAGTTTTTTGTTAAAAACTTAATTAATTTGTATTTGATGAGTGTCGTACATTTTTATGGATATATTTTATCATTGGCTCCATGCAAATCTTTTTGCGTCCCACTGTTGGGCACGGGTCTCTCCCCGATATTGGGGAGGCCTGGAGCTTACTCCACCACGCTGCACCAATACGGGTTGGTGGAGAGGTAGGTTAGTGGTCAACCCTCTGTCAGGTGTTTTTAGATTGCCCTCCGACAAGGTTTAACGTCTGTTATCTATCGATAACTACCGAATGCTTTACGTGCCCTCCGAAGCAAGACACGCGCATGATTTTTTTTCACTAGCTAGCGGTCACCTCACCTCATCTCAGTCTCACACCCGACCGTGTGAGATACGTACATCGCTTGCGTTCTACGCTGGCCGCCGGGCCATGCACGCTTTCTTATTTTATCATTACAGAACGAAGGAAAAGAAGATGGTGGATGCTACAATCGTATATTTCATTACAAGTGCGGAAAGGCTGTCATTGCAAGGAGTTCCGACAAATGTCTACCCGAGCCGAGGCGCAGCCGAAGGTGAGGGTTGACAGTCTGAACTCCTTCCAATGACGGTTCCGCACGTGTACTGAACGACTATTTTTAATACAGTTGCGAAAAAATTAAGCAATTTAATAAAATAATAAAATCACAATACACTCAACTAACTGTCCATCTAAACTCACAAAGAACGTTTTTGAAAAATGCCGCCAACCGTAAAAGAATCTATGCAGAGATTTTTTTTGTTTTCTTCACCCATTCTGGGTAGGCAAAGGGAACTATGCCCATACAGCCAAGTCTTCAGTAGAATTTTTTTATTGATATGAAATGAAAATGTTTATGAGATAAAATGAAATGAAACCTAACCTAACTCATTGAGTCAAATCATTAAATCTGATATTGAAACAAATTAGTAGGTTCTTTTTAGAAAGATTTTCATGAATCATAAAAACTTCTTAAACTTCGTGGTTGGTTTTTTTTTTCTTTTTAATAGACATTATTTTGACAGTTGGGAAAGAAAATGCACGAGTTCGGAAAAGGTAAAGAAGAAACACGAGTGTGTAATAGCCCACTTCCCGAACGCTATACGTCCCTGCAATATGCCACTTTTTGAGCAACTGTATTAAAAAACTAATTACGTTCTCATTGCTCCATTACATAACATCCCATCCCGCCCGGCGCGGCGCGCTCGTAGACCGCCCGCCACGCACCCACGGCCCAGGCCTTACTCAACGCCTTAATTGTTCAGAATCAAGGAGTTGATATATTCAATAAATTTCAATATTAACATATCAGAATTCTTAAAAACCTGTATAATATACCTTATCTAGAAATTAAATTGATATACATATGTGTAACTAAACAGATATTATTTGTATTATTATTATATTATTATGTATGGCTCGTAGTGCGCTTTGGCTATGCTGTAAGCACTACGAGAATGATTTCATAAATAAATAAACGGCATTTCCCGTTGGTGTGGCCCCGTTGCAGCCACCGTTTTCGCTCATGGTAATCCTACTATCATGGACGGAATGAATTTTAGAAGGTAGTAGAATGAAGGTAGCAGCGAATTTTACAGCTCCCTTCATCTCGTCACCAAGTTCGTAGGCCGAGGGACTTCGTCTTGGACCCACTTACCTGTAAGTCTGATTTGGTATGTTGGACAGCCCATTAGTGCTAACCTACACGATAAAACGAGCTACTCCCAGCCCTTTTCCATCTAGTCTGGACGTAAAAACACCTGGGGTATACTCCAAAATAATGATAATGAAATAAAGAGGGGATTTCTCTTGGTCCGAGGGATCTCTTGCAATAATTAACAATTTGTTTTATACAACGCCATCTAGAAGCAAATCTATACATGGTAACTCAAAAGTTACCACATAGTCCATCTACACAAAACTTACCTTCTGCATACTAGATGGCGGCCTCTTTTTCTTGGCTGAGGGAGGAAAAAATATGTAAATATTAACTTATAAACTGATTGTAAGTATATAAACTTTTCAGGAAAATAAAATGAGAAAGGATGAATATCGTAAAGTAAACTTAGACTAAGAATAATGTACTTACGTAAAGTAAACGTAGATGGGTAGGTACCAAAAAGTAGTAGTATAGTACTCTAGGGTAGGTACCTACATTATCTGATTCTGTTCTTTGTACATTTTTTTTTATTTCGATCAGCATCACGGAATAGCCATTTTCTGGTACGTAGTTAAATTAATAATTACTTACCTTCATAACTAGTTAATGAGGTTTACATAATTATATAGCGTTTATTCTTTTTTATCGGAAATACACAAAAACCCTTTAAATATTATAGGTATGGCATATTATCGTCATAATAAAAACAAGTATTTGTGTCAATCCAAGAGTCTTTTATGATTGGCCAGAGCACATGTCATGTTGGTTCAATTGGTGAAGGTTGCATTGTTGTGCTTGTAATTAGCTTTCTCTGTCTGCGTTGTAAATTGTATTGTAGCCAGCGCCATCTTATGGCGCCATAAGTGATAACGTAGAACGAAACAAGCCTACTATAGAACCTGCGGCACGAGAGCTGCGCCCGCGCAGCCGTACACGCATCAGCAAACACAACGAGTAACTTGAGCAACATACCAAGCAAGGTATCATTCATCAGTCACAGTTGCCTTTACATTGTGAACGGTGCTCTCGCGCGCCTTTCATTTATGTATTTTAACAATTCGGGAAGGCCGAGTGCATAACACATCATCATAATGTAACTTAATAATAGTGTACTCCTTACATAATAACTTCCCTTCGCCTTCCTTAGTAACTAACGTCAACAAACTTTTTATTACTTTCTAAAACGTATTTAATTCTCCGCGTGTGTCTCGCTTCAAGCTCGCGCCAACAAAACGTGTGTGTGTATTAATAAATATAAAATTTAAAGTTAAAAAGCTGTACTCGACATGACTATATCGTACGCCGGTGAAGTTCCAAATGGCAGCAGTTTTGGATGTTTTTGGCGGATCCTTTGCAAGTAAGTCGCACTGAAGGGAACGAGAGGCGACGGCAGCGATCTACTCCTGTGGATTGGGTCTGTGCTCGACTAGCCAAGCCACCAGTACCGTTCAGGCTTAGAAACGGCACGAACAGCTGTTTGGGGTTACATCTTAACACTCACCATCAAACAGTTAATTAATTGATCCAATCAGTATTAACTATTTTTTCTACTTTTGAGGCTGAGCTGAGCTGAGCTTCCTTCTGCTATATGTTTAATAGACCATAAAAATATTTTAATTCGTATATAACCCCTCAGCCTCTAGTCATCAAAATATTTATATATTCGTTGTTATTTACCTGTCATAATAAGAGACAGCGTGGATTAAGAGTGGTCACGGCCTTGGAGTCGTCGAGGTGATGAATGTGGTTTGTCCAAAGCGAGCTAGTATCGATTCAATGTCTGATCGTAGTTCAGTTGGCCATGACAACGAAATGTGGCGAAAGTTAACCGTGACGCATACGAATGATTAATTCTCGCATCGATCGTTGCGATATGTACAGCTGGCAATTAGCGAAATATAAACAATTCTATAACTTCAAAAATGATACGTTACGTTAGGTTCATTTCATTTAAAATCCAGAAGGCAATTTCGTTTTGCAATTAACTAGTTTGGGTTTTAGACATTTGTGTGGTTTTAAAAATATGTAGTAGGTAATGTAAGTAGGTACCTACCTACCTAAACTACTAGGTGCTACTTAATTTTGTTCATAGAGTAAGTGACTAATTTTGCGATTTCAGTGGTGATAATTAAGATCCCAAATTTACTCCTCCTTCCTTCCGTCCTTACATATGAAATGCCATCTACTCAATACTGGAACTTTAAAATGAAATACAGTTTTGAGTTAGAGTTGGATTAGGAATACCAAATTCAAATTCATTTCGAAATAAAGCCAGATACCTAAATGTTGTTTTAAAATTCGTATTTTGTTTGTTTTCACATCATATTATTATATTTGAGCATTAACGTCCACCATCGCAGCCCCTGTGGGCTGTGCTGCAGAAACGACTCGAAAAATTAACTACGTGTACGGAACGAACTGTGCGTTTTTGGTTTCAACGTTTCCGTTCTGGAAATTTTGATTTTCACAATGAGCCTCGTGGTTGACGTGATACTCATGTGAATAATGAAGAATTGAAGGCGATAGAAGCAGATCCATCTCAAACCACTTCTAAATTAGCTGCAGTCGTCGGCGTAAGTGACAAAGCGATACTTATACATTTGCGCCAAATCGGAAAACGGATCCTGCACGACAGTCGGAAGTGATCATCACAATGGCATTACCCTGGAGAACTGGTCAAAACTTTGGCCTAAGCGAAACTGATCAAAAAGAAGATTCTTCTCAGTGTCTTTTTAGAGTTTTTATAACTAAATAAGGCTTCACTCACACTCATAGCCACGAAGTTCGCAATAACGCGCACCCGCATAGCCCTACAGTAAGGTGTCTTGGGTGACTGGAAAGGGACACACATAAACACCCAACAACCAACAGTTGCCAACAATTGCAAACAGTGATGGAAAAGTTCGCCATTAAACAACCGAGACTGGTGAACTGCTCTAGCCCACTGCTCCTTGAGGATAACTCTAGACCACACACTGCATACCAAACTTATAATTAATTAATTTATATTGATTAAATAATATGCAATTTCATTAAAAAACTTGTTTCACTTTTTTGATACTGAACGGCAATTTCATATCTCAGGATCTAATATAAAAGTCTCCTCAGAGAATAGATGCCTTGGCAAACAAAAAAATTATTGTTGACCAAAAAATTGAATAAGGAATAGGCAAGGATCAAGATTTTACCATGCAAGCTTAATAAGGTAAGCGATCGATAATACAAACTTTTTAGTTAAAGCCCAGTGCCCGTATTGCGCACGGCAGCAGTGGGATGGGTCAGCGCTATGTAATTGATAATGTTTGATACTGGGCTGGTAACAGACACGACCTGTTTATTTTTATTAATTTATTAAGTACACAAAAAAAACAGGTCAAAAGATGAGAATGTGTACAGGGTACTGCTTATTATTTAGTTCTAATAACGTCATTAAGGCGCACATAGACGCATTAAGTAATGGATAGATTTTTTTTAGGAATGGTGATTTTCTTTTTTATTTTGTCCAGTCATTAAATAAAAATGGGTCAAACCTTAAACGCTATTAAATACTTTAGTACATACGTCAGGAGTTATCATTTGAAATATGGCAGACAAAGTTAACAACAACGAATACAAGTGATTCTAGCTATGGAATTTGTGTTGGAGGGCATCAACCTAATATTTTTAAGTGCTCCTTTGTCACTTATGTATGAATTCTGATTTTATCTCGGCAGGTAGTATGTTTGTAGATACATAGTATACATACTTCGTATACTATGTATACATATACATATAGTGTTTAAAAGAAAGAGAGAAGTAAGAGAGAGAAGAGTACTAGGTACTGTGATTTCTTAATTTTAGTATAATATATTAGTTAGTCATACATTACTCCATACACCACTATCTCGTGTTACATAATAATGTGAAATCTAAAAGCCGTGAATTTGAAACATTTACCTACACATAAAAACTTTCTATTACATTCCTTTTTAAAATACCAAAAATATTTAAATGAAATGAAAAACAACTTCTAATTTCGCAAGACAGGTCACAAAGAGAATTGGTAATTTGATAGTGGATAATATGGAGGCCAAATGAAATAAAAGAACATTGATAGAGGTTTAAAATAAAAATAAAAAGTATCAAATTTATTTTAAACATTCGAAATTCACATTTAAATAGTTCTGAAGCAGTTTTTCTTTACACTTTCTTTACCATTATACGCGAAACTATTTACATTTTTGTATCCATTAAAAGGATTGTTTTTACAGCATTTTGTAAGTAATTAGGTTTTTTATTTATAAAAGATAATAATATGGTTAATTTTAGAAACAAAATAAACATTTCTATGTTAGAGGTTGTATAAAAATATTTTGTTCATTATTTCATTTCAAGTTAACCGTTAAATTTTTATAAACTAAATTACTCTTACATACGTAATAATACCTATGTATAGTTTGGTTCACGAGAGTTGAACACAAATGGCGGCCGTCTGCGCATGTACACTCATGAATCAATCAAATCAATGCGTCAATGCCTCGATAGACGAATAGCGACTGGGCACCAGTGACGCACCATTTGGCGCACCAATGGCGTCGCTCCATTCTTGATGCATTCCGCCCGCGCCTCACCCCGCGCCTGTAAGACCTAAAAAATGCTTTCTGCGCAGTGTTCATCTTTCGTGAATTGAATTGTACTTCTAAAATTTGTACCCGCAATTGAACAATTTTGCGAATATTCAATAGTTATTTGGTATGACCTGCAGCATTAAACTGGTTCCAATATTGTCATACAGAGCACAAGGACTGTTAAAAAAAGTCGCGAAGTCCGTACACAACAGCTGAGAATTCTCCGGTAGATCAATGTGCAAAGACGGCTCGTCAGCTAGTGATAGTTCATACCTGTGATTACCATAATTTTTTCCGGACGACGAATTCCGAACTCGAGGCAACCTCTGACGGTCGCTAAGCTCTTGATAGATGTACCTACCTACCCAAATCGTAGTAGTGAACATTTTACGGAATTTCTTTCGCATAACAAAAACATAGGTATGCCATCTACACGGCTAATCGAGACCTTGTGCAGTTGAAAGATAGATGGGTGTCCGTCTGGCTATTAGTGGCAAATAAATTGGATGGACTAAACATGGATGACACTAAATTAAAGATTCTTGTAGGTTAATGGGTGCGGGTTTAGAATCGTATCTTGGATGGTCGAAGTCTGCACAATGTGCATAAAAAATAGTTTCCCAACATTTTCCGAAAATGAGTCCAAGAATAGATAAAAACAAACAAATTCGATAATGGCATTAGAGTTTTAGCTTTAGAGAGTATTAGCATAACTCAATTAATTTTGTAACAAAAAATCAATTTCCAAAGGTAATCTACGAAATTGTTTTTTTTTTTAGAACTTCGGGCGGTAAGAATCTTCCGACCTTCCTAAATCAGTGGATGCATATTTTGACGTTTCGTTCCTGAGGTTTTCTGCATAAGCTGTGATTAAAAATTTTGTTTTTTCTACGTTCATGGTTAACAACTATGAAATGAAGTACATTCCTATGACTCAGACAGAAGCTATCTCATATGCATATCTCAGGTATATTTAACAAATTTATGATATTATTACAATATAAATTTTGTTTTTCTTTTTATTATAGTCACTGTTCTTAGGGCTCCGTACCCGTAGGGTTCCAACGGGTATATACTAGGTAGTCGTACATAATCATATACATATTTTAATTTCTCACTGCTGCATTATGATATTACTGTTTGAACGTTGGTACACCTCAGTATTTAATTTAAGAACTACACCTGAAAGAAATTGTTGCTGACATATAAATTACCACGGACCTCAAAAATGCTGTGTCCAAATGTTGATTGTATCATTACGTTTATTAATATGTACAATAATTACATTCACATTCAATCACTTTAAAGTTGGCTGCAACCCTTTTTGCGTCCCACTGCTGGGACGCATTATTGGGGAGCCTGGAGCTTACTCCACCACGCTGCTCCAATGCGGGTTGGTGGAGATGCGGGTTAGTGGCCAACCCGCTGTACGATGTTTTCAAACCGCCCTTGGTCTCCGACAAGGTTTAACGACTGTTATCTATCGACAACAACCGGGACCGACAGCTTAACGTGCCCTCCGAAGCATGGAAACGCGTATGAAAATTTTTGTCACTAGCGGTCACCCATCTCACACCCGACCGCGCCCGTTTTGCTTAGTTGCATCTATAGATCAATTGCGTTCTACGCTAACCGCCGGGCCATGCGCGCCAATCACTTTAAAGTTAGCACCTAAAATTCGAGAAAACCTTCACAATAATTACATACATTGCTTCCTGAATACTTAGTAGTGGGTATGAGTAATTATAATTTATAACAAAGTTACTTATGATAAATTATTCTCACGGAAAGCAAACTAAATGCGATATTCGTAAAACTACAATACTTATGTAATTAAATTATTTGTATGTAGGAAATGCAAATCTCAATATCTCTCTCAAAATCTCTCTCAATATATATCTCTCGCCAATTTCGAGATCTCGCGAGATTGACACTTTTGTGTGTTTTCTTTTGTTAATAATCACAATCCATACTAATATTATAAATTTGAAAGTAACTCTGTCTGTCTGAGTGTCTGTGTGTGTCACGTCTTCAGTAGTTTAAGCGGGAAAGCTGTTATGCTTTCCCGCTTAAACTACTGAACCCATTTTAATGAAATTTGGAACACAGATAGAGTGGACGTCGGGAAAGGACATAGGATGGTTTTTCTCCTACGGGAACTACGGGAAATTAGGAAAAAAAATAAGTGTTAGAAGATAAACATTTTTTTCACGAATTTTTTTAATATACTTTTATGCATCAAACATTTTTTGACGTATCAGTCGATAATTTTTTAGTAAACTTCTAAGTAATAAACTTTGACGTACGTATCTATCAAATAACAAATAAAAGAAAGAACCAATCTTCTCTTGTAATATCAAACTCGACTTCGTCCGTGTCAGTCCGCGCTTCAAATAAGACGTTTTTATGCTCTAGTGCAATCTCGTTAATCCCGCGAGATCTCGCCCTTATTTCGCCCGAGATCAATCTCACTAGAAAAGGCCGTGATTTCGCGAGAATGAGATCTCGCGAGATCGAATTGCATTCCCTGTTCGGACGTACACCTACCTACCAACTTGGAGAGGATAAATTTAATTTGAACCCAACAAAGACAGGCTGTCTGAAATGTACGTGATTTTCAGCTACACTACAGTATCCGAGTTATATTTGAAATAATGTAGTTTAAAAAACTAAAAAACACGCTTTTGAGAAAATACGAACTAAAAACTAAAAAAATAAGAAGAAAATGTATATTACTGTAAATAAAGCGTGGGGTGCATGGTGTCAATAGTATCTTAAAAACCACCCCACGCTTTATTTACAGTAATCAAACAGTAATATACATTTTCTTCTTATTTTTTTAGTTTTTAGTTCGTATTTTCTCAAAAGCGTGTTTTTTAGTTTTTTAAACTACATTATTTATTTTTAATTTTTTAGTTGGATTTTTATTCTCATATTATTGCATTGTCATCGGCCCTTGACCCCTATGCAAATTTTCAAGTTAACCAGTAAATTATATAAATTAACAAAAATCATATTTTGCGAATTGAAAAATGGAATAATTTTATCAAATTAGTATATTGTCATCGGTCCTCAATAAATCTACAAAGTTTGAACGAAATCTGGCCGTTTAAAGTGGGTCAAAATCGCGCCCAAAGAAGTCGGTTACAAACATACAAACATACAGGTGAAGCTAATAAAAAGCGTGTAAAATAGCCATAACAAATGAATACTAACATTTAATACTATTTAATTAAAAAAATAAAACGGACTTCAAATTAGTAACTGAAAAAATAGAAATATATTTTTCTATAGTAATAAAGTATTTTTTCGAAATTGCCCATTTATTAATGTATCGCTATTTACATAATAAAAAATCCATCCAATGACCCTATTATATAGAAAATACAGTCCCATCCCAGATACCATACGTCATGTTGATCCGGAGAACCAAAACATAGATAACTATGATCAATAGCTAATTGGCGGCAGTATGGACGCCAAACGACTGTCCTTGGCCATCGGAACTGGTTCCGATTCATTTGATATGGGTTTAATCTCATACGATGTTTTAATATTTGTATCACAAGGTTTTTAACGAGTTGCTTATGAACATCACACAATCTACAAGCGAAGTACTATTTTTTTGATTAGGTGTAGGTAACTGAATTATTTATTGATGCAAATTAGTTATTTTCTTTATGATCGTTTCGATATTTACGTTAAAATAAATACCTAACCTAAAGTTTACAATATAAACTTAATATTAATTTAATCTTTAGATTATTTATTTCTGTAAATGTAAGAAAATAGGTTGGTAGTCTTGGTAGGTACATGTAATTTACATTAAATTGTACTTAACATTTTATTTATCACGTAGGCTTACTACAAATACGTACTTTAAATATTCCTTCACACTAATATCGTAAATGTGAAAGTTTGTATTTGTTATTCAATCATGCAAAAACTAGGTAGGTAAGTAGGTACTTATTGCATGCATTTAAATGAATGAAATTTGGCACAAATAAACAATGGTCACAACTTGATACATTTATTCTGTCAATATACTCATGATGATTGGTTAGACCTTAATAAGGTTAGATTAATAAAAAATCTCAAAAGCATTATGTTCCTTGTGGGATTTACACATCCTAGGTGGGTAGTAGCTTATGGTAGTAGGTAGTAGGGCAGCCATACTTGTCCAACATGAAGCACTATTATCACCTAAAAAAAATTAAGAGAAGGTCTGTGCCCATTTGGAGATTCATTACAAAGGATTGGAAAGAGACTAATTACATGAGCCTACTTAATCATAAAGAAAAAAGTCCCCAGGGAATACGGTGTGCACTTAAACTGAAACTTGTAGCGAATTACGAGTATAATGTAAATCAATGTATAGCCTGACTCCAATTTACTTGCACTGCTTGGCACGGTCCTCTCCTCATAATGGAAGATGCTTAGACCGTGGGCAGCCCATCTCTTCATCAGGCTAATGCCTCGTCAATGTTTTACCAATAACATCTTTCGACAATAGCTGACTACGACAGAAAATGGCAAAAGCTTATGTGCTTTTCAAGTAGGTACATAATATACAAAACGCGCTTGAAATTGTTCGCTACAACATCCAATAAACTTACTTAATACTGCATCCGTTTAGTTTGGTAAATCGCTTCTTCACCATCTGAGTCGCTTTGCACGTATTTGAACCCTCTGAGCCTGTTTAAATTTAAACATGAACAAATGGAAATGCGTCACAAATCTTGATCGAGCGTAGCAAACATGTGTTCAAAATTATTCATGTCGACGCATTTTAAAACCAGCCCCATGTTCGTACAACCTTATATACTAAGGCAAACTGCCCGTTCCATTTATTAACCATTTCAATAATAGGTATTAAATGTTTAGTAAGGCTTTGAATCTTTGTTGTAATTTTGGCATTATAAACTCCTTGTTACATCCACTAAGGAAATGAATTTCAAAAAAGTAATGAAAATATTAGGTAAAGGTATAGTCAGGTAAATAATATACATTTTTAAATGTTAATTTCCAAAAGATGTTAGTCACTTCTTGCTAACAGTATTAAGCTTATGTTTCTTATATTTCATGTTGGAACTTTAAAAAAAATAACGCTGCAATCTCACAGCTTCACACTAGGACCTGTATCTATGGTACACAACAACAGATATACCTAAAAGAAAGAAAAGGTACAAAGACATAAACAGCAATACCCCTACCGAGAACAGAAATGGAAAAGGGACCGGGTATTGAACCCGGGACTATTGAATGACAGTCCGGCATGGTAACCATTGCGCCACACACGACGACATTCTCGATTCTTTACTTTGTGCTAACCAGAGAGTTTGCTGGTGCTAACTATTTAATCTATTTATACACAGAATCAATCTCCTTTTCTTGATCTAGGGTGTATTACCGTTTTCATTATTACTCTTATGATGACATAATACTCGTATGAGTGGTTATCTCATTTATAAAACAACCAACCCCTTGTTTGTATCGGGGGGAAGCCTTCAATAGGTACCAGGCACCTTGGGAGAGGGGATACCGGGTTATGTGGGATTTGTACCGCACTAAAACCCCCTCTATGGCCTACCTCTGGGCTTGGGGAGGACTCCGGGATCTTCAGTGGAACGCACCGGTGTCCACCGCGCACGGCGCGCTGAAACGGTCTATCTTCGGAAGAGCAAATGTGCTCTCCTGCACCTCAGATGATTACGGCGGCATGCGGCCATGCACACACCGCCGTCTTTCCCGGGGCCGCTGGCTGGACAGATCGAGCTGCCACTCTCACCACCCGCAACCCCCGAAGATATCCCCATTTTAGTCGTTTATTTAGATGTGACAAGGAATCCTGTGCCTGTAAACCCCATAGCAGAAAACACTTCTAAGCGAACCTGTTAAATGCGTATTGTTTCCACGAATCTATAAATAAGCTATAACTAAAAGATACGCGAGTAGGAGACTAGAAGGTGACATCTTAAACAGGATATCCGATAAACCAGCTGGGATGTTTTTATTTTTAGATATATGTAGATGTTTTGACTATATACTATTATTATTATTTACTATTATTTAACTATGTACTGTTATTACAATAGTATATTTCATTACAAGTGGAAAGGCTGTCATTGCAATGATTTCCGACAAATGTCTAACCGAGCTGAGGCGTAGCCGAAGGTGAGGGTTGACAGTCGGAACTCTTGGCAATGACGGTTCCGCACGTGTACTGAACAACTATTTTTAATACAGTTGCGAAAAAATTAAGCAATTTAATAAAATAATAAAAACTCGCAAAAAACATTTTTGAAAAATAGCGCCAACCGTAAAATAATATCTGTATGCAGAGTTTTTTTTGTTTTCTTCACCCATTCTGGGTAGGCAAAGGGAACTATGCCCATACAGCCAAGTCTTCAGTAGAATTTTTTTATTGATATGAAATGAAAATGTTAATGAGATGAAATGAAATTAAACCTAAGCTATTGAATCAAATCATTAAATCTGATATTGAAACAAATTAGTAGCTTCTTTTTAGAAATATTTGCATGAATCATAAAAACTTCTAAAACTACGTGGTTGGTTTTTTTTCTTTTTAATAGACATTATTTTGACAGTTGGGAAAGAAAATGCACGAGTTCGGAAAAGGTAAAGAAAAAGCACGAGTGTGTAATAAATAGCCCACTTCCCGAACGCTAAACGTCCCTGCAATACAGCACCTTTTGAGCAACTGTATTAAAAATAATATTACGGGGATATCTGTTAGTGTAAGGTTGCCATCCGTCCGGGTTTCCCCGGATTTGTCCTACATTAGATGGCATCCGCGTCCGGGCGGAGCATTATTTGTAATCCGGGTTTAAAAAATCTAAGTGTTGAGCCGCCCGCGACCTATGCCCGCCCGCGAGGCACGCACTGTGCTTCCACAAAAATTCACCTGTTTTGTCAGTGTTTTATCTTAATAATAAAAAAATCTAACTGATTATTAAAACTATTTGCAACAAACTGTAATAAAATAAGATTCTGTTTGTTAGGTACCGATGTTAGGTACATTTAAAATGATAAAAGATGACACAATTTAGTTCTAAGGTCTGAAAATAAATACGCATGTGATTTATGACTTTTCAACTGTTTTTTAATACACTCTGCGTTTAAAAAACCTGTTGACATGTCCGGGTTCTTCTGGGCTCTAAAATCCGGGGATTTTACGCGTCTTGTTCTAGTTAACAAATTTTAGAGATGGCAATCCTATGTAAGTGGTACCTGAATGTTAAATTCTCACAAAGATAGGAGTTAGTGGTTACCTACCATGTAGCAGGTATTTCACATTGACGTGTTTTTGGACATCCTGTAGACATAATAAAGCCTCATTTAAAAGTCATGCTATTAAAGATAAAAAAAAGTATTCATGTAAGTAGCTGTAGCGACCTTACGCTACTCATCAAGAGATGGCGCTACGGGTATTCCTGAATCACGCTATCGAAGTTTTCAGAATATACTACCATATATACAAGCTCCGACCGAATTGAGTCAGTTGGAGCGCGGCCGCTCCCCGGGCATGACCACCTCGCCCGGCGGGAGATCTCCCTTTGCCAAACTGGTGACCCCGGACAAGAATACGTCCCTTCTGATCTTCATCAGTCGCACCTTCACTCCCTGGATGGACTGCAGCATCACTTCACCAGCTCGTCAGGGTCATCGCAGCGCATCATGATAACGCTTCCTGATCCTGATCCAGCTACCTCCTGCGAAGTCGTGGACGGCTCGAGTACCCACTCTACTCGCCTCCACATTCCAACCTACCCTCACATCTCGACTCACCGAAGATAGAGGGCATCTCCACACTTCGCTACACCCTCACATCCCGACTCACCGTGGACAGAGGGCGACACAAGGTCTGCACCCTCACATCTCGACTCACCGCAGATAGAGGGCATTCAAGGCGCTTGTAAGCGAAGATTACTCAAGCATGGATAGAAGTTATCGACCTCCGGTCTGAGCAGGGGGTGATGTAGCGACCTTACGCTACTCATCAAGAGATGGCGCTACGGGTATTCCTGAATCACGCTATCGAAGTTTTCGGAATATCCTACCATATATACAAGCTCCGAATTGAGTCAGTTGGAGCGCGGCCGCTCCCCGGGCATGACCACCTCGCCCGGCGGGAGATCTCCCTTTGCCAAATAGCCTAGCTCTTTTCTATAAAGTGTTATTTCTCTAGACATAAATTCAAAAGGACGCCTATAGGTCGAGACTCTTGTGCATGCACAGCCTTTTATGCTGTATGGTAGGTACCTTGTCAGTTTTAAATAAATAAATACTACCACAAAATAATTAATACATATTACTTTTCCAAAACCACGGGACCGCCGCCACCACCAATACCACCGCTGCACACATTTCTGCCGCGAAGCAATTCTATTGTGTTTGTGTGGAGAGGTGAAGCTGCTGGTCAGCCTTACATAAGGTGACCATCAGCCGTTAGCCCCTGGTTCCTTCATTGGAAATTTTTATTTTTATTTTCTCGAAAATGATAGGGTCAAATGGTTAGTTTTCTTCTCTACTCAAGATTATTATTACCTACATATTAGGATTATGGCGGCTCTACACATGCGTGTGATCACTCTCGGGGTTCGTAGCACTATAAACGATTGACCAACGCGGACGGAGCCATAAATCGGCCACAAACCCTTTGATATTTTACTAAAAACTGGCCAAGTGCGAGTCGGACTCACGCACGAAGGGTTCTGTAAAAAAATCACGTTTACTATATAGGAATAAATATTTGTTTAATTCCATTTATAGTAATTGTTGTTATAGCGGCAACAGAAATACATTATCTGTGAATATTTTTAATGTCTAGCCATCATCATCATCATCATCATCATCGTTCATGAGATACAGCCTCATGACAGATGGACAGACAGCGGAGGTTTAGTAATAGGGTGCCGTCGGCACCCTTCGGCTAGGAACCCTAAAAAATCGACAACACACGTATCTCGTGCCAACTTGTCTACATTCCAATACAGACCAAGGTAGGCATCATAGACTTATAATATACTTACGTAAGTATATTATAAGTCTATGGTAGACATAAACTCCCGTTCTACGATGGAATGGATGGACATAAGTATGGGCCACAATATTCACCACAATGTTGGTCAAAGTATAAAAAAATAACTTGATGTCGTAGTAACTGGTTTTCCTAATGTTTCCACTTCCCATTTCTTAATAGTGTTATTTAAATAATATGAACAATGTATAATTCGCAATAAAACAAAGAATGTAGCTACCAAGATCATTATCCGTTAAACGCACAGCGTAGGTGCAATGCAGGCCTTTGCAAATTAGTTTTATGTTTTTTATGTTACGTGACGCTAAAATTATTTAAAACAAAGTTTTATTTAATGGTCTATGTCGCAGAATCACCCGCTCTCAGCAGTGGGATGCATAAAAAAGGGCTTCAGTCAAAAGTCAAGACTGTCCTTAAAACTTTGATCTTTCAATAAGTAATACTTTAATGTTCTCACCTATGCAGCTACTAATAGATTAACATTTTTTTCTTTTGTTCTATTAATTTGGTACAAGAACCAGTGCTGAATTGAATGCGTGTCTATAAAGTGAGGGTGCGTTTTCACTGACGTGGAGCTGGGCGGAGCAGTGCTTAGCGGTGTTTGAATTGATCAATCACTATGCTCGAATTATCCGCTCCGCTTTAATGGAAACAGCACGAGAGGAGTGGAGCAGAGCTGAACGGATATTCATAAAATATACACAGATACGCATGTCATAATTATAACGTGGGTTAATTAAAAAATATGCCCTGATAACTAAAGTACACGAGGACGAATTCGCGGGCAAAAGCTAGTGTATCAATATTATGATAGATTATGATATGATATTATGATAGATAGATAGACCACCTAAGTACTTATTTAAGACTGCGCATTCTGTATTGGTTTCGGCGACATGCCATTGTATTCTGCTCTAATCTCTGCACAGGTCCCACACATGCGAATACTTCAATGATATTGGTATTGTTATTTATAAAATCATTGATCCAATAGACCAATATCACACATATAGATCGTGTATTATATTTCAAGAAGTCCGATCGGCTCTGACTGTAGAATCGATGTGTGACAAGCGCGTTGGAATAGATAAAACAAAATATTTTTCACAAAAAACTTTAAGAAAATATTACCCTTGTCTGTCACACAAGCAACTCTTCTGTGTTTAGCTGACGCTAGACACTGAGCGCTCTAGAGATTACCCACACTAAAACATGTGCATGTGTACGTCTAAAAACATGTTACATTCATAGACCAATAGTAAGTACACAAAGACCAATAATCCTACGTAAGTACATTATTCTTAGTCTAAGTAAGTACATTATTCTTAGTCTAAGGTTACATTCGTAACCGAACGGACTTTGTGACACAGAAGTGACAGAAGATCTATGCGATATTTTGCTTGCAGCGTGTAAGAGGCGCTTTAGTATAGTGTCCCAGCCTTAGAGCATCAAAGGTACCTACTGACTCTTCCTCAAGTGTCATACCTGTCAATGTTGATGCTCTAAAGTCCCAGCTCTACATTGTATTATTATTATTGTACCTGTACGCGATCCAAGGCTGCCCGTTACACGCTACGTCCCTAGATTACTAATCGGAACCCTTGATGTACTAGGATATCATAGGTCAAGAGTTTATAATAACAATCATCATAATACAATCGTCATTGTACAAGCTATGTTTAGCGGTTTCACGAACATTAGAAAGATCATTAGTTATCAGGACTGAATATACTCTGGAGATTTCAGTTTTGATTATTTTTTATTCACACTCATAGTGCCACAGTATGTATTTCTGTCATTGTGTGTCCATGTGACGCTTAAAGGTCCATGGGGACACAGACCGAAAACAGAGCACAGAAATTTAAACTCATCATAAAAAAATTTGCTTTGCTGGGAATCGAACCTGGGACCCTCCGATTGGCATTACAGCATGGCAACCACACGGGTTGTCATTTAGTTGGTTTTGTTCTGAACCATATTTTATTTTAGTCTTTAAGGATAAAAGTCATCAAATTGAACCCATATTTTATTTTTGACTTATAGCATTATATTTTTGAAATTCGCATTTGAATACATGCACTTTTATAAATATACTAGCATGATTCACGTACAAAACATTCAGACACAGACAAATCACTGACATACATACAAACCTTCGTTTTGACATCCGTTCCTTCAATAAAGATTCTCAATAATATTCTTTTATGCTTTATAGCTATTCTGTTTTATTATTTGCTTTTCTACGTTCATGTCTTTACATATAAAATTTTCGTGTCACAGTGTTTGTTACCATACTCCCACGAAACGGCTGAACCGATTTTGATGAAATTTAATATTCACACTTGGTAGGTCTGACAATAGGTTTTTACCTATTTTTCATCCCCTTCATAATAAACAAAAGTAAAGAAATAACTTTGAGTAAGCTGATTGCACTCTGAGCAGACAGTCTCGAAAAAATGTTTTATTGTTTTAAACATGAAAACAATAAAACTTTTCAGAAGAGAAAATGAGGATTTCTTGCGAAGTCAGTTTAACTTATAATGTTTTTAAGGTGGTGGTTGAAAAAAATTCACAAAATCCATGTCCTGAACTGAGTCCATATCCCACTACTAAACCGATTCTCATTAAACTTGCATTGTTTTCTAAGTAAGGTGGATTATGATGGAGTAAACATAATAAAATAAAATGGAAGGATCAAAAACCACTAGTATCAAAGATACGGAAGTAATTCATTCAATTTTATACAAATATAAATTTGTTGCAAATAAATATTTTTTTTTTCAATAATGGCATCGCAACTTTGTGCATATTGCCAGCGTCAAGTACACACACACTTAGTAGTCATAGAAAAAATCAGTAAGTCGTCAGGTATCATTCAGTCTAGTCAGTCAGTAGTTTAAGTAAAGTGATGGCTACTTTACCAGAAACTGTTCGATGGAATTTGGAGGCAATCTGAAAAAGCATGTTTTCACACTGTTATTTTAAAATAAATAGTATTTGGAAGCTCTACGTGATAAAACTTTCCATGTCGCGTTTTAGATTCAATCTTGGTACGCAATGATATTCGAAAAACTACGTAGGATTTTATTTTATAATGATATCATTGTTAGTACGGAACTATACGTGTACGAATAGAGATGTAGTATTTAGTGTTGGTCGGCTTATTTAAAAGCAGTGACGACTATTCAGTCAATCACCTTTTTCTTACCTTTTTGTACCAGAATAGATAGATGGTTGCATTTAAAGAATACGAATACAGGTCAGATTTTGCTGGTAGGTAACTAGCTATTAGAAGTTAACAAAAAGTCGTAGTGAAAGGTACTAGAGGCAAATTAGTGGAACTTTGTCAATGCAAAAAACTGTTTTGATATTTTTTGTCGTCTAAGTACATTTTTTGATGATAGATAATGATAAAATAGAGCAGCAATGGCTGGTTGATAAAGACCGCAGTCTTCGACACGGCGATATCGCGTTGAAATCCTCGACGCACACCTCTGACAAATTTGTAATATGCTTATATGTCACTGCTCCAGGGTGATAAAATATTGTGAAAAAAAGTGTATAAAAAAAGGTTGTAAAAATGATAAAAGCGAGTACCTTTTGCTTTGCTCTGCAGTCTTCAATATCATTCTTATTAGTGTACGAGTACCACAGCATATGGTGAACTGAGTTGGTGAAATAAAAAAAAAGTTATACCAAGCAGCGATTAAAGGGATCAAATATAAGTAGCCTGTTTTACTGTTCATTACGAGATTGATGGCGATATAAAAATTGGTGTGGTTCGCGTTGAAATCACGACTCAACAGGAAGCATGAATGTTTATTAATTTATAGTGAAACGGAAAGCGACTAAACAATTAAAAACTATTTTTCATCACAAATTATTTTTAATTAGGACCTACACAATGTTTTTGAATGCCAAATTTCGGAATTTCAGGTCAGCGGATAAAACCAAAAGCAGTATTTTTTATACAAGCAATTTTTTAGAGGTTTTAAATCATTAGTAAACGACGAGCTCAAGACACAAAAAGTACCTATATAGTCATTGCAGCCCGTGGTCAAAAAATATAACATTCACAGTCCTCTACCCGTTGTAGAATGAAGACGATATTTTACACCCAATCAAAAGCGTGCACGATTTTTAACTGAGATTGTGTTAATGTATGGATTGAGATAAAAAATTAAATAATTATTAAACTTAATTTAAATTTAAAGCATTACCTATTTAAATGAATGTTTTAAAAAATGGTATCCATAAACGTTGTTTAGTGTTAATCATCAGTTTATCTTTACTGGCTGTTGAATAGCTGTCAAATTATTATTCTTATTAGGTACTTTTAAACATTGTTTAAGGGCTAATTAATCAATAAGGTAGTGAATAAATAATAATGTTTAGTTAGTGTGGAAGATATTAATGGAGTTGTTGAATATTGTAGAATAGCATTAGTTTAAGAATTTAATGACAATTAGTCCTCAAAGCCTTTTCTTTTAAATTAAAAAAATCCAATAACGAGACATGTAACCAAAACAGAATTATTTTACTGCAAAAAGGGTGCGGCAGCAGTGCGGTGTTAAACCATATCAGGTTTATGGAGCACTTATGTAAGGAAGAGTTTTGTGCTGATTTTACTTCTTCTTTTCAGATGGCGAGGCAGCGTGTACAAGCTGGTGTGGCGCGAGCTTCTTGCATATCTCACATTATACTACACCATCAATTTGTTGTATCGGTTTGCACTCACAGAACCACAACAGAGGTAAGTGGCGTATTGTCTTGAATGCACAATGGCATTGGCGACACAATATCATTTCCTTTTCTGTCTACTTAGTAGTATTTAGTTTCTAGATTTCGTAAGATCGAGTGTTACAGCCGTTTAGGTTATGAAGAACATAAACGTTATTTAACTTTTCATCATAAATTTAATGGTAAAATTGGCGTTCAAAAATGTTGTTTAACATCTGTTTAATCTGTGTTTTAAATAGCTGTCAAACTGAACATTCAACACTGTTTAAAGACTACATAACTAACATCAATTAGTTTAATAATGCTTAGTTTGGAAGTTACTTAAGGAGTGGTAATTTTCATTAATTTCATCGTGTTTCATTTTCATTTCATTTTCTTGGCTATTTTTGAGTTCTATCGAATAAAGTGAAGTACATGACATAGCGTTTAGTTCGACACAGGCTAATTACGTTACCCGAGTTTTGAAATTACTGTAGCAAAAGAAAATACGTATAGCTTGCTCCCTCAGAGTTGCTTCCAGAGCTCCCAACAGACACCCATATCTTTTATCGAAATGCACAGAGGACGTACGATTGTCATTAGTGTCATTGTTGTCAGTGCCAATTTAATGATTAATAATTATCGTATACCTTACATGTTTACTAGGAGATCGGTACCTATGTATACTTCCGCATTGTCATTACGCTTTGCTGTTTTTGTTAAACACTGTAATTATTTATCAATAACAAATGAAATCATAATAGCTACGGTAATAATAACGCAATAGTTATATGTTTATTTATACTTAGTTATATGTTTCTTCTTTATGGCTAGCTTTTTTTTAAGTTTTATTACACTAAAATTGTGAATCTTAGCAGCGTTCAATGACATCGCGTGTGATGTATCTTTAATCATTTTTAAATAATTATAATGAAAATGGCCTTTGGGTAAACAATAGTTATTAAACAATATAAATTACAAATTAAAACTTTAAACTTCGTATCAATTACTTAGTGTTCTTATAAGATGCTTCTTACTTATAACTTTTGCTTAACGCGGGAATAACCTTTAAAAGTATCCCAGTTCCTGGGTTTGAGGAATTTTTACCCCTCTAAAATTCCTTTGATGACCTCCTCGGTTATTTCCTTGTTAAGGGTGCATGTAATGGGATTTTCAGTAGAACTCACCGGTGCCCTTCTTGCGAATCTTATGCGGGCCTCGTTGTCTGCTCTGCGGATCTTGGTTGTCTGCTCTTCTACTTTATCTGGAGCTTATATCGGAGAGCCGCCATACACAGTACACACATTGTATACTGTCTTTTCTTCATGCTGAACGATTTGCATTAATTAAGCTCTCCTCTTGCAACTCGCAGGGTTTCGGGATTGCCGAAAGTCCACTTTTAGTCGTCTCTTACAATAGATAATATTTATTCTCGTATTCCAGTCCAGAGCTACATGGACACCTAGTTTTTTTACCTTCGAATATATTAAATGGCTAAGTTACGTCGCAATCAAGGAAGTTTCCTTTATAATTTTAGGATATCTATCTACTTAATATAAAACGTACATACCGAGGTATAAAAAATGTAATGGGTAAACCTAATTATCATTGCGATTTCGTCGAGATCTTTCAGGACATAATGATGTGAACTGTGCGACTCGTTTCGCAAAAACTTATTTAACAATACAATATTGACGTGTTTGTATCTTATTATAAATAGCTACGTAAGTAGTGGAACTGAATTACGTGAATGCGTTCTAAGAATTGCTTTAGAACAAGACAATAAAAATAATATATGGAACAAATTTATTTTTCTTGTTTCCTATGGGCCTTATTGACAGTAGTTATGTTTTCAAACATGTAGGTACGTACGTAGGTGACCGTTAATTTTTTTATTTAAATAAACAAGAGTATTAATTACTTGTTAGCAAAAAAATTTAAAATTTAAAAATAAATTAAACCTGATAATTTTATAAATAAAAGCGTGTAACCATAGAAAAGGAAAATAATGAAGGTAGATATGTATCCTATATGTACTACCTATGTATATACCTATGCTACCCATGTGTTTAAATATTCCATCAAAATGTAACACGACATCAAGTTTAAATAGTAATAATAAATTTATTATTATAAGGTCGCATATTACATTAATTATTAGTGAGGAGTTGAGAGTAATTTTTTTCAATAAATAGTTTTTTATTCTCTCATTTCTAAGGTGGTCCAACTGCAACCAAGTCAAAGCCTGATGGGATCCCAGAGAAATCAAAGGGAACATTCAAATTTTATAGCACAACAAATGATTTTCATATTTTTACGAAAGCAAAACAGGCATTATCATCATATCTTGTTGCTGAACTGAGTTGCTTTCGCCAGCTCAGCAACATGAGATGATGATTACTATGCATAAATATCTCTTATGCTTCAGAAAAGAAAATCAATGTGTGTGCCTATAAAATTCGATTTCCCTGGGATCCCATCATCAGATCCTGATTTGGTGACAATGGGACCACCTCGGAAGTATAAGCATACGAACAAAAAATGAATCAATCAATCAATCAATCACATTTATTTGTCGAATAAGGTACATAGAGTATGGAGTAGAATAAGGTACAAAGAGTTTTGAAAATCGGTCCACATACGGCGGAGTAATCGGTGAACATATAAAAAAATACATACAGCCGAATACAGTACCTCCTCCTTTTGGAAGTCGGTAAAAACTACATTCATATTTTATTCGTAAATGCCACGTATAGGCCTATTCTGTATAGGTAACTCAAGTACCCATGCATAAACATGAGATCAAGCATGTTTTTAAAAATAAATTTTATTTTGATAATAACTATAGTCTATACTTAATATATAAAACTGAAGAGTTTGTTTGTTTGAACGCGCTAATCTCTAGAAGTACTGGTTCGAATTGAAAAAATAATTTTGTGTTGCATAGTCCATTTATCGAGTCGAGGAAGGCTAGCTTATATACATAAATAACATCATGCTATGACTAATACCAAAGTCAACGCGGACGATGTCGCAGGCGGCCGCTAGTTTATTATAAGCTAGTGGGCCCCGCAGACATTGCCCTGCCTTATAAATTTAAAAATTTAAAAACACCGGACCTAAGAAATAAACTCTAAAAACTAACAAATAATACTTTAAAACTATTATAATTATCATCGTCACATATATTATGTGAGTTCAAGTATTTTTATTTTCCAAGCGGCGTCGCGTCGGGGGACCGCTAAGTGAGAAAAACAGGTGTAGTCACAGATTGCAACAAAAGAATTTATTCCGAAAAATTCGCAAAATCGACTCAACCGGTAACGTCGTCTGCCCTCACGTTTAGCGGTCCCCCAACGCGACGACGACGCTTGGAAAATAAAAAGACTTGAACTCACATAATATATGTGACGATGATAATTATAATAGTTTTAAAATATTATTTGTTACTAACCCCCGACGCAAAAACGACGGGGTGTTATAAGTTTGACGTGTCTGTGTGTGAATGTGTCCGTGTTTGTTTGTGGCATCGTAGCTCCCATACGGATGATCCGATTTTAATGCGGTTTTTTTTATTGAAAGGTATATCAGTCGAGAGTGTTCTTAGCTATGTTTGGTGGAAATCAGTTCAGGTCTTCAAGGTCATCAGGTCTTTTGTTAGGTGTGATAGGAATGTTACACGCTCAGTTTACTTGCAAGCATATGTGGAATCTGACATTTAAAACACTAATGTCTTCTGGAACCACTGAGCTGGTCTGTTATTAGGGCTCAAAGATAGGAGACGTAACCCTGGGCTGCCTTTTAGTAAACCCATCGAGTTTGGGCTCGTTGGATTTGTCTTAACTAGTTCTCTTTATGTTTCTAATTGACGAGGACCTGATTTGACCTGACCTGACCGGAATGAAACGGATAAACCGATTTATATTTTTGCTGAAAATCTAGAAGGACCAAAGTTTAATCTTTATTGTTTCTCAATCTGTGCAATTCTCCCAGAGCCAGTTTGTTATGAGTATTGTTAAACAGCTTCCTTTGGTTGAGATCGCATATAGCGATCGCATATGCTTGAAGAGCATTATTTATATTGCTTTCGAAAGATCCTAATGTTGTCTTTAGTAAATATAACTGTAGTACCTATACCTCTAGTAGTCATCAGCAAACAGTATCATCGGTTGTTTTATGACTTTAGTAAAATCGTTAATATAAATTAAGAAAAGTAAAGGGCCTAAAATACTTCCTTGGGGCACTCCATACAGTACTTTCCTAGACTGAGAAAGGTGTTTTTCTTGAGTTTTTGTGATTTCACAATTTTTTGTTATTTCTAAAATGTTTTTTCTGTCAGTTAAGTAAGAGTTGATTAGGTTTAATGCATTACCTCTGACTCCATATTTCTCAAGTTTATCAATCAGTCATTTATGATCTACATACTCGAATGCCCTTGTCATGTCCATATAGAGTCCGATCGCCTGTTTCTTATTGTTTAAACTTTTCATTACTTTTTGTAAAAAAATTACACCAGACTATTGAATTGCGATTCATTTCTATTGTAGTGAAAACTTCTCTAGCGGCGTTGTGCACTTTTTTGGGATGGATAAAAAAATTAAAACTCGCGTCAGAACACGTGGCCTGATCGAAAATTCGTAAGATAGCAGAGGAGACGTGGAAGATCGACCGATCTGATAACTCGATGAGACATATTTTTTATAAAATATAAATATAAAATAATTCTTCACCAGCTCTTAGACCAAGACGGAGGGGTGACAGCTGATGACGGCTCGACTTTCTATTAGATACTTTTTTTCTTTTCTTTCAATTATGGCATCGCAATCTCTGCATATTGCCAGCATCAAGTATATTTTTTGCATCACGTTTTTGCCAGTTTGAAAGAAACTGTACGAGTAATAATAGGTAAAGTCAGTAAGTCGTCAGTAATCAGTCAGTCAAGTCAGTCAGACATTCTCATTCATCGGGTAAAGCGATGGCTTCTTTACCAGGACGTGACCAATGGAATTTTGGAGGCAAGCCGAAAAAACCTATTTTCGCAATGTTATTTTAATTCACAACACTCGTGCACTATAATTAACCTATATCGAACAAAATGCCATCAAAATTTTCCGATGTAACTCAAAATTACACCTAGAAAGTAAAAATAAAACAAGAGCACAATATGTCATTTTCGACTTCCCGCCAAAAAATCCTATTAGATGCTTGTAAAATTGGTTTATATCAAGTATTTAAAATATGGACATTAAACAAAGTGCATCTATTAATGAAAAAAACCGGCCAAGTGCGAGTCGGACTCACAAACAGTAACATTGTATGTATGTATGTATGTTTGTATTTATGTATATATGTAGATTTATTAGTATGTATGTTTGTGTATGTATATTGTATGTAAAATTTATGTACACTATTTACTATCTTTAGTTAACACTTCTCCAGTTACAGGTCTGCTGGAAGAGATTCCTAAAGGAATAAGCTGTACCTTTGTACAATATCTATTGTTATCATTTGTTATTTTAAGTGCTTGTGTAAGTACATTAATAATTAAATAAATAAATAATTGATGCTCTAAGATATATTCATATGGATAAAGTAAAAAGCGGTTATGTGAACGAACGCTAATATTACAAACAGACACTCCAATTTTATTTATTTGTATAGATATATTGTATTTTAATAGATCCTGTAACAAGTAAATTCACGAAACTGTAACATCCACGCGACAATGACCGTTGTAAGGGTACAATTAGCCTCTATTAGCTAGGCGGGCACGTCAAGTGGATAATAGTGCTAAAAGACTTTACGGTGAATACACTTCTCGTCACAGATATGTACAAATAAATACAGTTATTGATACAATGTTAGTCATTCGGTTTTCCGACACTCGAATCGTAATCCTTTGTACACAGATGACCAGGTTTTACATATGTAAATTCGCAATAACAGTAACCCAGAAATTTACTCGTCTGTGTTTACATAATACTTAGGAACTATAGAAATGGAACTTGGATACTTAGGAACTATAGAAACGCTGTATAAGGCCCAGGTCAGACCCCACATGGAGTACTGCTCCCATCTCTGGGCAGGAGCACCGAAGTACCAGCTACACCCATTTGACTCCGTTGAAAAGCGCGCAGTCCGAATCGTCAACGACCCAAGATTGACTGACAGGCTAGAACCGCTTAGCTTGCGAAGAGACATAGGCTCACTCTGCGTGTTCTACCGACTTTACTATGGTGAGTGCTCCGAGGAACTCTTCAAATTGATGCCTACATCACCATTCCATGATTATACCACCAGACGAAGGTTAAAGTTCCACCGGCACCATCTGGACTCGTGGCGGTCCTCCACAGTCCGCTTTGCACGCTCCTTTTTACCACGGACGTGTAGGTTATGGGACAACCTTCCAGCTGAGGCATTCCCAGTGGACTATAACATGGGGTTCTTCAAGAAAGCTGTAAAAAAAGCTCTCCTTCAAAGCCGGCAATGCTCGGGCGGCTCCCCTAGGGTTGCCCGTGTCCATAGGCGACGGTGATCGCTTAACATCACGCGGCCCGTCTGCCTTATTGTTAGGTTTATTTATAAAAAAAAAAAAAAAAAAATATTACAGCTTTAGTTCAACAGTTTCGCCTCCAATTCGCAGTGAAATGTCATTGACAGAAAAACATTTAGGTGATATTTTTTGTACTTTATTAAGAATAAAAAAATTAAAAAACACGCTTTTGTGAAATATAAATTACTAAAAAGTAAAAAATAAGAAGAGAATATATTTTACTGTAAACGAAAGCGTGGAGTTCTTTTTGAGATACTATTGACACCATGCACCCCACGCTTTTTTTCACAAACGTTCGTATTTTCACAAAAGAGTGGTTTTTTTAATTATTAATTTTAAATAATATAGTTGAATTTTTTTATTGCATTGTCATCGGCCCTTGACCCCTGTGCAAATTTTGAAGTTAATCAGACGCTTAAAAGTAGATGAAAATGAAGTTAAAAGATTCCGTTACATGCATACATACATAAAATATATTTAGGTGATACAGGTACAGGTGCATTTATTAATATTTTTGTCATTCATTTCGCCTTTGTCATTTATAGCAGAGTCTCTCAAACTTTTTATCTACCGCTCATATTGAGAGCAGTTATATCGCTAGATAATATGTAGATGATTTTTATAGTTGTAAATAAATCATAGGTTATCGCTTTATTGATTTTATATTTAATTCATGATCTATTCTGCCCTATATGATTCAGCATGTGCTTAGCGGCGTTCAATTTTGAAATGTTATTGGGTCTAATTACTACACAGAGGGAGAGAAACAGGTTTAACCGTTATACTTATTAAAATTGTCACTGATTAAAATTTAATATACTTACTTAATAATCTAATACCTTTAAACGAGCAATTCTTGTATGTATCTAAATATATTTTTTGAATCTCGGAAACGGCTCCAAATATTTTGATGAAATTTAGTACCCTGGTTTCGGGGGTGATAAATCGATCCACATAATTTTTATTGTTAGAAATTTTTAACTGTATAAAAATATTTTCAAGGATAATCAATTTAAATATAAACTGAAAAATACGACTCTTCCTGACATCTATTGGAGACTATTAATAATATTGTGGCGTAAACGCTGTCAAACGGGGGAGCCCACGAGGCTCATTGTGGATTTCCTCAAGCGTCATCAGGACGTTGTGCTTTTTATAGGTTGGGTGGTAGGAAGTTTAATATATTATATTATTATATTAATATTATTATATTTTATGACGTTTTGCGTTTAACCAGTGGAGAGAGATTTTTATTATTTAAAATTCATGGTTCAACGGTAAGTTGTAACGGGGTATTCTAATCTGACTATTTTGACATCCGGAAGTAAGATAAAAAAATATTGTACCTATATAGAAGGCCTTTTTTAATCGTGGCAGTAATTAACAGGAAATTAAATTAAATGAAATGAAATGAAATATTTATTTGCATAAAACACGGTAAATTTTACGATGAAAATCTTACAATATTGTTCATGCGTGTCTTACCGACCTAGTCAGTGGGCAAATATTTATTAATAAATAAGATAAAGTCATCGTATCTTTAGTGATAACAGTATATCCTTAGTCTATAGGTTAAATCATTAATTTTCATTTTTGAAGTTATACTTCTTTAGGCGCGTTATGAAAAACTGATGAGAGTGAAATTTCAAGATGCGCGCGCATCACTGTAACACAAAATTAACAAGATGAAGTTGCCCACTCAACCGAATAGCTACCAACGAAATAGAAATAAAACCTCTCTTAGTCGCGCATGTTGGTACGCTTGTCGCCTCTGATCACTGTTTTCATATTTATTTATAATATAATAATATTTATCCACATGGTTTTAGTTTTTACAGTCACAACACGTGTTTTATTTTCATACAAGTGCGAATTATATATTGTGGCAATAAAATATATTCAGTAGTGATTTAAATTGAATATTTGGATTATTATTTAAGACAGGACAACGTCAGTCGTATTTGTCAACCGTTGGTGCGTCTCTGGTCTCGGCGTGTCGTTCAAAAATTTGACACACATGAAATATTCAGAGAGCTAAGCAATGGAAACTTGCAAACAATTTTCTAATAATATTTTATTTAATGATGCCATAGAAGTATAACTTCTCACGCGCGTACATAAGTACACGCACCCATTTTTTTTTAATTTAAGGATATTAAATGCAATTTCATACCCGAAGGTACATGTATTTTTTTAAAATAATAACAATAATAATTTAATAACAATAATATTAAATATTAATAATAATGATAATATTTGCATAATTGAATAAAAATTTATAATTTATTAGCCAAGCGTTTGAGGTGTCCAGCATGACAATATTCTATAAATTCCTTTGTGGAATAAAAACAGTATTCAATCAATAATTTAAAAATAAAACCCTTGAACCGATTTAATGTTAGATTTTTTAACCGAGATGGCAGCAAATTATAAAGTTTGATGCACATCACAAAGCTGTTTCTCGAATAGCATGCCGTATAAGATAATGATCTATGCAATTGACCCCGATGCCGAGAATGTATCATCTTTGGTATCAAATCGATTTTGATTATTTTTGACAAATATCAAACTTTCATAGATGTACATTGATGGCAATGGCGGGAGATTTAGTTTTTTAAATATTGGCTTACAGGATTCCATAGGTCCCGCACCGTAAATGGCCCTAACACATTTCTTTTGTATAATAAATGCTCTATTGAGTTGAGTTCTCACAGTTGAGTTCCCACGTAAGAGTAATCTGTATCTTAGGACCGAACATACGTATCCGTAATAAGCAATCAATGCTGTTTTTTTGATTTGCTACTTTTGAAAGATGGTGTAATGCGTATATGAATTTATTTAGTCTTTGGCATACTATTTCTACATGATTTAATTTTTTCCAATTTAAATTTGAGTCGATTTCAATGCCAAGAAATTTAGCTATTTTATTTTAGGATGCAAGGTGTACCCCATTTCTTAATCTGACGCGCTCGAGTAAATCCGAAAATCCCCTCTTGGGCTCCACTACTATCATCTGCCAATCCAAAGTTCAAAGAAATGACAATGTCGATTTGAAAGAGCTCTCGTACATTGAATTAAAGCTTCCGTGGTCGAATGGTTGCGTGAGCTGACTGCGCAACTAGAGACCCGGGTTCAAACCTCAATTAAAACCATTACCGTGAATTATTTATTTTTATGAAAATAACTATTTTTTATTAGGAACTATTTCAGATGGCGTTGTTAAGTAACACTAAGCAAATGAGTGTTTCGTTTTAAAATAAACCAAGAAAATAAATTGTTTTTATCCGAGCAATGCTCGGTCGTCCAGGTACTAATAATAATTAATAGATTGTGATATACCTTTAATTTAATTTACATTGAAATGCCTTTTATGTCTACAGAAAATCTGTACATTAATAATTATAATATTATCTAATACCTTAAAACGAGCAATTCTTGTATATATCTAAATATATTTTATGAATCTCGGAAACGGCTCCAAAGATTTTGATGAAATTTAGTACCCTGGATTCGGGGATGATAAATCGATCCAGCAAATTTTTATTGATAGAAATTGTCGTTTTATTTAATGTTTATGCCGTTAAATACAAAATTCTTTTACTGACATCTATTGGAGAATATTAATAATAGTGTGGCTAACAAAGCCGTCAAATGTCAACCGTCAATCCGCCCTTCAAACAAATGACAATGTCGATATGTAAGACCTCTATAAAAATTTCGTTAATGGAATTAAAGCTTCCTTGGTCGAATTGTTACGCAAGCTGACTACGGAGCCAGAAACTCGGGTTCAAACCTCAAGTAGGCAAGTTGCGATTTTTATTTTTATTCACAATTTGTTTTTAAATTGGGAGCTAGGTATTTCAAAAGGCTTTGTTAAGTAACACTAAGCCAATGAATGTTTTGCTTAAAAATAAACCAAGAAAATCAATTGTTTTAATCCGAGCAACGCTCGGGCTTCCAGGTACTTCTACTTGATACAACACATACAGGTTAAAATAAACATAAGAACAGGCATAACACATTGACAATTATTAAACTGTGAAGTTCGGTAAGTATGTAAACAAACCACTAACATTTCACACCTATGCTTTACTGTTATATTTCCTTAAAATGAATGTTGCTAATATAAGTCATTTTAAGAAACCTAATTCCATTTATATCTAGTAGTCTTTTACGTTTGTACGTTGTAGTCTTTTTTCTTTTAGTGCATAGCATACAGATATACTCTGTAATAGCATCTGTAATTATTGCCAATTCAAGTAAACATTTATATCCAGTTTTTGCCATATAATAACTGTATAAAAACTGTACATATTAGTAGTAGTACCTGGACGCCCGAGCGTTGCTCGGATAAAAACAATTGATTTTCTTAGTTTATTTTTAAGAAAAACATTCATTGGCTTAGTGTTACTTAACAAAGCCTTTTGTAATACCTAGCTCCCAATTTTAAAAAAAATGTCACAAAAATAAAAAACGCAACTTGGCTACCTGAGGTTTGAACCCGGATCTCTAGCTCCGTAGTCAGCTTTCGTACCCATTCGACCAAGAAAGATTTAATTCCATTGACGAAATTTTTATAGAGGTCTTTCATATCGACATTGTCATTTGTTTGAAGGGCAGATTGACATTGACATTTGACGCCACAATGTTATTAATATTCTCCAATAGATGTCAGTAAGAGTAATTTTATATTTACATTAAATAAAACAACAATTTCTATCAATAAAAATTTTCTGCATCGATTTAACATCCCCGAAACCAGGGTACTAAATTTCATCAAAATCTTTGGAGCCTTTTCCGAGATTCAAATATATTTAGAAATATACAAGAATTGCTCGCTAAAGGTATTAGATTGATTTTATAGCTTGAGAGATGATCATAAAATCAAACAAAACAAAAATTAAGATCGAAAACTTTAATAATGCGGTTCCTCTAGAATCCGAAAGAAACAAAATATTAACCATGATTATAATTATATCATTACTAGTCTTCCGCCAGCGGCTTCGCCCGCGTGGACCCGTTTTAAAGGTTCCCGTAGGATAAAAACCATCCTATGTCCTTTCCCAAGGTCCACTCTATCTGTATTCCAAATTTCAGACAGACAGACAGAGTTACTTTCGAAATTAGTATGGATAAAATTATTAATTATATAATTATATATAAAATTTTAGAATAAACAATCCATATAAATGCAGCAGTGTCTAATTCACTCACTTATAAATTGTGAAATACCATCTGTGAAAACTGATCGCCAATTAATACCTCCTTTAAAGACGATGACGGATAAAATAACGGGAGCGTTAACGAATTATACCAATTATCCTATTTCTTACCGCATGTCACGCGGGTAAGGTACTTATTTTATTACTTTACGCAATCTAAAACTGGATAATTTTATTGTTTACTATATTATATATCTATATTTATCAAAATGAGTCCCTATTTCCCTTGGTCACGGCACCACGCGTGAACGGCTAGACCGATTTCGCTAATTCTTTTTTGTTGTGTTATTGTCAGTAGAAGGTTCTTATTATGAAAGAAAATATTAAGGAAATCGCGCATAAAATTTAAAAATACTGAACCAACATATTAAATTTTCCTATGTTACCTTAGAGCTTCTGACAATATAAACTTTTAAATGTATTTTTTGGTGTTCTTCATAACATTGACGTTCGTTTAAGCAGCTATGCTTTGGTATACCAATCCGAATTCAATATTCGTACTACGTCTGTCGGGTCAGCTAGTATGCTATTATATATTGATAATTCAAAGTGATCATTGTGAAATTTAACTAGCAATTGATATGAATATAACGAATATTAATGGTCTTTTTTTCTGAAAATATATTTCGTTATTTGAGCTCGTTTGCAGTTGAATTTTTTTTCTAGCTATCGGAATCATTCGATCTCATCGAAGAGCATTCCTTCCTACCTTGTTAACATTAGTAAGGTTCGCAATTTCCATGCTTCAAACTATTACACAAGTGATTGTTTCAAGGTGGTAGTAGCAGTAGGTTGAATTCTAATGTAATGTTCAGAATGTATAATTATGCAGTGTTACATTCGAATGCTCACTGTGCGTGCTCGTTTTTAAATAAAAATGGTATTTACGTAATTTTCAACCAATTGGACGTTGGATGTTGGAAGTTTGTCTTTGTGATTCTACTATTTATGACCACCACCTCCCATTTCTGTAGTGAAAATATGAAGTAATTTTCACAGTGCATCCGTTACTTTTAGTTGCTCTGTATTGTAAAAGTGTAGTCACCTTTGAGGGTAGCGAATTTCAGTTCAAGACATTTTCACGTCCATGTCCATATTCTGACGACTAATCACCACGACTTTAAGGCTGTTCTGAAGCTGAATTAAATAGAAAAAATATATGCTTGTCTTTTCAAACTTTAAATCTTTTTTAACTTTCGCAGGGTATTCGAGAAGGTACGCCAGTACTTCGGCGCGCAGAGTGAGTCGATCCCGATGTCTTTCGTGCTGGGCTTCTACGTGAGTCTGGTGGTGAAACGATGGTGGGAGCAGTACAAGCTACTGCCCTGGCCGGACACGCTCGCGCTCTTTATCTCCGCTGGCATCCCTGGAGCGGTTAGTAAAGTAAAGACAAGACAAGTATACACTCTATCACTGCATGTATTTCACCTTACCAACTTCATGTAAATGTTAACTAACTCGCATAGTAAAACTTTACTATCTGTTGAGTGTTTATATACTCTAAGTATTTCGTAATTTTTATGACAAACATGCATGCGCTATCGTAAATAGATATGCAATAATTATGTTACATGAATGTATGAATGCTCGCGAAATGTAGATTACCTGCATAATATTCGACAAGCTATTTGGTTGATGAGTGATATCTCCTCAATTTTGCATTAATACGTATCTTTTCTTTCTATACATATAAAGGAGGATGTTTGTATATATGACATCGCAAAACTCAGAAACTATTCGACCGAATATTATGAAAATTGGTATGTATATGTTTTTTTTTTTCACGGAGAAGGTTTATATGCTATCCATTATTATTATTATTTAATATTTAAACGCGATACGGAGTTCGCGGGGTCAGCTAGTGTGTCTATGAAGTTCCTTCGCTATTTTATTTTGTAAGCAATCTGGTTTTACGTGACAAATACTTTAATTGTAAATTGTTATGCTTACTGGGTATCTTGTTGTGTTAATTTAATTAAACCGATTGTCTATTATTTCTTATTATTATTTTATAGTGTAGGTATCTGTTCTGATACAGCACGCATACCAGATACTCGAATTCCATACATTTACAATCTTTTAATTTTTATTAAATCGTTTATCTGTTCCGGGTATAAACCCGATATATGCAATAGGTTTATCCGGGTAGTCTTAGTATTACCCAAGTCTTTTAGGTAATTTCCGAATAGTAAGTAAAATAACTTTTAATTCGGCATTCGGCATAAAACTCACCTAGGTCTACACAAATCAGGCTGGGTAATGTTAGGTGTGGCTTCGCCCCCCCGAAACCCGCCTTCCCCTACTCTATGAAAACACAAATACTTTGAGGGCTGTTTTAAAAATACAAGTAAAATGAAGATTCGATTGCCAGGACGCCCTAATTATGATTGAATGTTAACTGCGATCAATAAGAAAGAACATTTTAGGCCATGAAAATCTAACTAAAACTTATTCGAAACATTTGCAAATGAATAAAAAAAATTGAAAAAAAATAATAATAATTAGACTGGAAATACCCATAATTTCCTTTAATATATAATATGTACAAATTCGCCTTATAAGTATGAAAAAATATTTTCCTAATGTATTTTGTAATTCTAGAAGTTAATGATTGTGCTTTGCTAGTAATGTGTAACGAAATATAACCTGGCACGGTTTTCAAAATGAAATTCAGTCTGAAGAAGCTTTTCATTGGTTATGCTTTTAACAACTCTTATTAACGTAACTCTTAGTCTCTTAGATAAATTAAGATCTCTTAATCCAGAAATGAATCCTCGAATTCACTCAATCTATAATTGGCTAAGCTAAATTATTTGCTTTAATATTTTACCTATACTTAGATAACAAAACGTCGAAAAAAAATTCGAAAAAACAAATACTTGAAATAGTTACAATCTAAATTGACTTGCTACGACCTGGAAAAAATACATTGTTGACTTTATTACACTGTTTATTTTTATCTGAACACGGAAACATGCATATAAAAATCCAGATGCAGTTCGGTGACAAGGTTTAAAATAAATATTTACTCTGACCTATTCATAAGTACTTACAGCTAAATATAAATAAGTTAAAACATAAAAGCCATAACGTCATCTTTAAATGTGTATGTTGATATGTAGGTACGTAGTGGATATGAAAAGACAAATAGAACCAAGGTAGGTAATAAAATAACTAATAGTAAGATACTCTGACTCTTTGTAATTATATTTGACTATTACGAAGAAACATAGGAGCAATACTTAGGGTTGCCTCCTTTTTTTGAAGTTTAAATAATACTTTTCCAAACATTGCGAAACATTATAGTTCGGTTATATTGGAAACTTTAACAAAAAAAAATATTAAAAATTTATTTTTAGTAATTATTTATTTTTCCATGTATATTTGATATTAGAATTAGCTTTTCTCAACAATGTATTTTAATTTTAAATTAATTTTGGAATCAAAAAACCTCAAATACTAAATTACCGATGAAAATATAATATTATTCGTACTATATCATTTTTCTTTAATATAATTACAGTTGACTGAAATATAGCACGATACTATTTGATATAGTACGTATAGGTGGCAACCCTATGTACAAACAAATTCCAGTTTTACCATTATTACTTTGAGCTGTTTTATTTTGCTACATTTATAGACTACCGGACAACACACGTGCGTCTGCATTGCGTTCTATTTATTTAAATGACAATATACCTAACAGTATTAATCCCTACTAATATTATAAATTCGAAAGTAACTCTGTCTGTCTGTCTGTCTGCTACGCTTTCCCGCTTAAACTACTGAACCAATTTTAATGAAATTTGGAACAAACATAGAGTGGACCTTGGGAAAGGACATAGGATGGTTTTTATCCTACGGGAACCTATAAAACTGGTCCACGCGGGCGACGCCGCTGTCGCTAGTCGTAAATAATTCTAAAAATAAATTCTAAAAAATATTTATCCATTCCTATTTGCTTATATGCGGTTTTCGCTCACGTTGAGAAACTCTGATGCATGTTTGTATCATAGAAATAGAAAAACAAAGAGTAAAGAACTTACTTTTCCTTAGAGTAAGAAATTTATTCATTCAATAATTAATACTTAACAATTATTTATTTAATACAGTGTTACTAATAATAAAAATGTTCCATCGTATAAACAAGTAGAATAAAAACACTGTACATAAAAAGTCTATTTTTTTGTATGTAGTAACAAATTACGTTACGTTTATTAAATTATAAAAAATAAATATTTATAAATATAAAACCAAAATGTCCGTGTTCAGCAAGACGTATAAATAACTAGCTGCCGCCCGCGACTTCCTCAATAAATGGACTATTCAAAACAAAAATAATTTTTCAATTCTATCCAGTAGTTCCTGAGATTAGCGCGTTCAAACAAACAAACTCTTCAGCATTATAGTTACATTAGTATAGATATATCTATAATATTATTTATAAGTCAACATTAAAATTTCCGCTCCATGTGTCTTCGAAAACACTGTAACCTTTAAAACTACGGACTGGAAACTTAATTACAAGTAATTTTTACCTACAAATATCGTAGCTACATACATTTTGTAGGAAGTAGGAAGGTTAACCTGTAAATGATTATGCGAGTGAAGCTGCGGGTATCGCCATGTTTTACATAATAGGTATGTTAGCTTCTTTGTATCAACCACACTTTCTATTGCCTTGCGAATTATTTTGGCTAGTTTACGTGCTAAATTATTATATTTAATACATTCATACCTATGCGAATTTGCGCATTACATGATTATTTTAAGTGGCGCTTACCGCTAACTCTACTACACTAACAAGGTGATGTATGTTAGTGAGGAATTAATTAAAAACAGTTTTAAATATTTTCATTACGCAATTGTATTCTGTTATGTTTGCATCAGCGATAAACGAATCAACATTTGATTTCATTCTTATAGTTATGACGCACCGGTTGGCCTATTGTTCTATACTGAGCTATATAATCGTAATTGCAATGATAAATTATTCTTTAAACAAATGTTATCATCTACTGACTCACTTTCACGACGCAAGAATTTAAGTCAATCTAGACGTTTGCCAAACATAATAATATAAAGATGCGAACCCTGTGAACCATTCAATATTTTAAGAAAAATATTCATGTCACGGTTTCCAATTCTCTCAGCTAAACTTTTAAAGAATCGCAATAAATGACAAACAGTTCAGGCCGGTTCAGGACCAGATATCATTTCTTATTGACTTACATATACTTTCTATCTCTAAATATTCAAATAGTTTTCTTTAAAGTTGTAGCTTCTGTCTTCTCATAATTGAGTGTAATTACTGACGTGTCTTTTATATCGTGACTGTATTTTTATTTAAACTGCTAGGTTGCCATAGTATCCTTGACCGTAATCACAGCTCCTCTGCTATGAACAATAATTACGAACTTTGTTTAATTCGTTGTGGTTTATGATGTCCATTTATTAATTAAAAGAGTTTTCTTATTGGTACAAATAACTTCTGCATATTTGTATGAGATTCATTTATTTCTTATTTTACAAATATTTTTATTAGTCACAATGCTAGGTATTTTGGCGGAAACTTTAAAGTTTAAGGACTCTTAAAAATCCATGCCCTAGTCTTCGTTGCTTTCATCATTCATCTTGGTATATTTATGAGTTATATCAAATTGAGTTGGCTTCTTCTTCAATCATTATCACAGTACCCGAGTGTAGTGGAATGCGAAAGTGCGAAAACATGGCTTTTCGCCCAAATCTTCCGCGACAAATGTTAAAATTTTCATATAAATTTGGCATAACTGACTATTTACTGACAACTATAACAATAATTAAATCCGTATAATCATAATGATAGTCCCCCAGAATCAGATCAATGAAACAGGCAAATGCATAGATCGCGCATTGCCATTAAGAATGTATAATAAAGAAAAACCGGCCAAGTGCGAGTCGAACTCATGCACGAAGGGTTCCGTACCATTATCTATAAAAATTCACGTTTATTGTATGGGAGCCCCCTTAAATATTTATTTGATTCTATTTTTAGTATTTGTATAACAATAGCGGCAACAGAAATACATCATTGCCTTTGATTATCCATAGAATACATTGCATTAAGATTGAATGAATGGTAAAAATTGTTTTTTTTTTCTATTTTTGTGTGAAAATCTTAATGCGGTTCACAGAATACATCTGCTTACGTACCGAGTTGCAACAGTACCTATAGTTCTTATAGTTTCAGAAAAAAGTGGCTGTGACATACGGACGGACAGACAGACAGACAGACATCACGAATCTATAAGGGTTCCGTTTTTTGCCATTTGGCTACGGAACCCTAAAAACGGATCCCAAGAGAGAGGGTTCTCAAGATAGGATTGCGCGACAAACGAGGGTTGTTACGGGAGGTTTAAAATTTCAATATCCTTTGAGTAATTCTAAGGCATGCTAAGTGAAAAAAAAAACCAATAAATAGCTTAAGATTTTCAGATTAATTTCTTAGATATAAAAAGACTTCCTGAGAATAAAACTCTTCAGGGTTTGGAAATGTCCATAGGTGAAAGTGACCACTTACTATCAGGTGGTCCGTATGCCTGTTTGCTAGTTTGAATATATACTTAGGTATATAAAAAGTCTAAGGTGCGTGTCGGGATTATAAGCGAGAAGTATGGTAATGTCTCAAACACTCATTTATTACTACTTTATTTTGAATTACACTGCTCAAAATGAGTATTTAAAATCGTACCGTCTTTACACAGTTTACTAAATTAATTAACTACCAAGCTACTATTGCGAAAAGCCGATCTCAATCATACATTACGATCTTGAAATCGTACATGTCCAAATGGTCGCATAAGTGGCGTCATTTTGAAAGACTGACAAAGATAACTTTTCACGGCACTGGGGTTATGCAATTTCTGCAATTATCGAACAGTGCGCACTCAGCCATGCCAATTTATTTTCACTGTTTACTGTTGTGGCTTTTCCGCGCGGATTGTTTCACCGGCACCGGTGAACACTTTCAATCTCAATTGACTTGGATTATACCGACCTAAAAACATTATTGTATTGTTTTGAAAAACAGTGGATACTTCATACAATCTTGTGTACGGTAGGAAATGAACAAATCTTTTTATCTTATTCATGTGTTCCTTAAGTTTTGAAAGTTTACTCTATCTAAGTACACTTGCACGCTTAATTATAATTTGTAGTGATGCAACGGATCTCTGTTTCTGTTTCCGCAAGTGCGGAAGTTCCGCGCGATTTTCAACATCCGTTTCTGCTTCTGTTTCCGCAACTTTTATAACGGAGATTTAAACGGAAGTTTACAACCGACGGCTGAGAGTTACGCATGCGCGGCACGAGGCGCGTGCGAGTCGCTGGACGGTTGAACGCGCGGGGGAGGGGTCAGCCAGCGAGCTGCGCAGGCACTTGTCACATTTGTTTGTTTACGTACTTTTTTGTGAATGTAAGCGCGTAATATTTTCTGCTGCTGTTTGTGTCAATACTTTTGTGTCATGTGTGTAACAAAAAAAAAGAAAAGACCTTTAAATGAAGATTCTCTTGTGTGGTGGAAATTAAATTCACACAAATACCGTAATCTTTTGCCATTAGTGCGCCAATATTTGTCGGTACCCCCCAGCAGCGTCGCCAGTGAACAATTATTTAGCGGAGCTGGTCTTATATACGAAGAACACCGATTGTTAGGTGCAAAAGCGGCCAAATTACATACTTTTTATAAAATATAACTTGCCACTACTAAATTTTGAATATTAATAAAATGTTCAGTTGCAAAGTTGCAATATTGTTTTCTATAATAGATTTCTAATATATCTATTTCTAATCTAGATTTGGTGTATTTGATACTTAATAAAAATTAGTAAATTTGTTTTTTTTTTCATATTATTTACACTTCCGTTTCTGCATCCGTTTCCGTTTCCGTTTCTGCTAAAATTTACTTTAGACATCTGTTTCCGTTTCTGGTTCCGCTAAGACACTTCCGTTGCATCACTAATAATTTGGATGATTCCACTCAATACTGTACGATTTTTTTAGATCTGTATTAAGTTTACGAACAGTGATGTCTGTTTACCTAGTGGTGAAGACACTGAACATTCCAGCATGCAGCTCTGGTAAAGGAAAAATGTTATTTGCGTATTTATCACTCCTGAAGGAAACTATTTGATATCGACACCAGTCGCCTGCTCTAAGGCTCAGAATTATAGAAGACTTCTCAACGGCATGTCATGTGGCAGCCTACGGCCTAAATCCTTTTATTTCATGGCCAGCTGTGGACATTTTTAATGTCTTTAATAAACAACTAACCTAACCTAACGTCGATTCATATTCGCACTATTGCTCACGCACCGCGCGGTGACTCTTTCTGCAGTCTTGTCTATACCATCTGTAGCTCGGTAAGTTTGAACTAGTTTCGGTAGGCCTAATGTAAAAACAAGACAAATTATAACCTAATCCATACTAATATTAATATTATAAATTTGAAAGTAACTCTGTCTGTATGTCTGTCTACTACGCTTTCACGCTTAAACCGCTGAACCAATTTTGATGAAATTTGGCATAAACATAGAAAAGACGTTGAGAAAGGACATAGACTACTTTTTACCGCGGGAAAATATCTCATTCCCACGGGAAGCAAATGAAATGAATGAAATGCGCCGTGTAGTGTTATTACATGAAAAGAAAAATTTTATGTTTCTTATTTCATTTCATAGATACATTTAACAGAACATGTACTATAACTGATGATAGCACGATAAAAGTGGATAGTAAGTGTGGAGTACAGTCAGGATTGTAACGATTTAGGAGGAGGTATCTACTAAATTTTATTAACATTGTATTATAAGCGATTTCAAAATTGGAAACAATAATCCGTTCCTCATCTATAAGTCTATTTCATGCGGACGACGTCGCGGGCATAGCTAGTATAATATAAGCTGTAAAAATAGCTGATTTGAGCGGCGACCGCGTCTCACACTGCCGTTTTGTTCCGCTAGTTTTTGTGCGATCATTATCGTTGTATGTTACTTATACATCTTATTTACTAGATGTGCATTGGTATTTTCCTTATATACTCAAGTCGTATCTCGATCCCACAAGTTGGATAGGTATTTCGTTTTAAGATTTAATACATCCCTAAATATTGAATACTCTTTAGAAAAAACTACTCTACTCTTTTTCCTAAAGGCTGTGTTCTTGATAACATAACATAGACGGAATACAGAATTAATTTTCCGTCAGTCAGATGGACTCCTTAGCGTTTGGCGAGGGACTATAATTATGTCTTTACGGTCACGTGAATTGAAATATTGATCGCAATATTGTACCTATGTTTATGAGATAGCAGGAGCAGCCATAGCGGTTTTCATAGCACTGTAGCTGAACGTAACATAATTATTTTTTATGATTACATACGTACCTATGTTGTTAGTAAAATTGCAGAAGACTTATTGATATATTCTAACAATAAAATTAAACCAAACTTTTGTTTTTTCTTGTCGGCTCTGTAAAAAACGCCAAAAAGACTTAAAATTATTGTCTTCGTTAAACTTGTCCTCAGTTGTCATGAAGCGTGTATGGCTCGGGCGGCTAGCGTGAACGCAAGCGATCTATGCAGTTAAGCCAAACGGGTGCGGTGCGGTCATGTGTGAGATGGGTGACCGCTAGTGGCAAAAATTTTCATGCGCGTTTCCGTGCTTCGGAGGGCACGTTAAGCCGTCGGTCCTGGTTGTTATCGATAGATAACAGTCGATAAACTATGTCGGAGGCCTTATGGGCGGTTTGGAAACATCCGACAGCGGGTTGGCCACTAACCTACATCTCCACCAACCCGCATTGGAACAGCGTGGTGGAGTAAGCTCCAGACCTCACAAAAATGGGGAGAGAACCGTGCCCAGCAGTGGTACGCAAAAAAAGGTTGTAGCCAAATTTGTCCTCGCCAAGAATATCACAGCATTAAAAATTAATTATTTATTGCATAGGCGTCAGTAATTGTTTATTTACAAAATATATCTTGCGGTTTTGAAAAGATTATACCTATCTTCAAACCACAGTTGCAACAGTAAGTGTTTAGCTTATGCTATGGATTAAAGATGAAGGTGATTTAAAAATAAAAGTCATTGTAGAGGTTAGGTTATGTTGAAAAATATCAATCTTTTGTCTTCTCTTTTCACGCCGCGAAAAGAAACAATGAGTGTCGAGCAAAACATCCGCCATGGCATTGCAACCAACGCTAACAAAAAAGCATTTTAACAAAACCAATCACGAATATAACCGCAACGACCGATATTTCACCACATTGTACAATTCTTGGTTTGCTAACTTGTGTATTGCTGCCTATACGCTATTTATTTTTATAACAAGTGCTGATAGTGAAGTAACAAATTTAATTTTTTAAACGTTTTCTAAGTTCTAATAGACATTTCTTTTCTATTGTGTGATTGTAGATTCAGTCCAGCTCACTAGTAAGTTCATACGAGAATTGCTGAGCAAATTCCATTTTGCTTTTGCCTAAAGGCTTAGCTTGGCTGGCCCTGGCTATAGTATAAAGGGGCAATGCCTCAAGTGTATATAAGGAAGCATACTCCAATACACGCATTTTACCACACTGCGCGAAGCAAAGGAAGTGATCAGTCTGAGTATGTTAGTATTTTTGTATGTACATATACTTATAAAATATAAATTTATATAAATATATACAACAAACGTGTGGGGCTCCCATATAATAAACGTGATTTTTTGTCCTTAAATATTTATACCATTCTGTTATTGTATTCGTTATAAATTTCAACTTTATTGTCTAGCTATCACGGTTCATGAGATACAGCCTGTTGACAGACAGACAGATGGATGGACAGTGGATTCTTCGTAATAGGGTTCCATTTTACCCTTTAGGTACGGAGCACTAAAGAGGTAAAGTCAGGGCCGGATTTAGAAGTCCGGAGGCCTCGGGGTAACAAAGGAGTGGAGGCCCCTTGGCCCCAAATTATTTTCCAAATAAACTTGACATTTTTTTCAGCCAGTTATATTTTACTGATTCCCTGATTGAAGCGAATAGATCGATGATTTATGTTAATATTTAATGTTATCATGTTTGTACAAAATAATGCGAAACAGAAATATGAAACGAAAAGTTGTTTACTTACATACAAGTACAAGTCTGATACCGATTTTTTTCCTAAATCTCTATTGTGGGGGCCCCTCTTTTGTGGAGGCCCCGGGGCTGTAGCCCTGGTTGCCCTCCCCTGAATCCGGCCCTGGGTAAAGTACCTAGGTATGTAATGTACCTTCCTTCCGAAGCTATGGATAGTAATGTTGAAAATATCCTGACCGGCCAATAGAAAAAGATGTTTAGATGTGTCCTTGTTGCTTGCTTTTGCGCTACATGGCGTCGAATTTGCAGACCTTGGTACCGCACTACCGTTAAATTCATACTGGGAAATAAAGTTGGCCTCGAGAGTTCATTTTGCCGACACTGACGTTCAATTTTGGTATAGCACCGTTGGGTTTCAGACAATAATTTAATAGGAAGGCATAACCTTCAGTTTAAATATTATTAACAGTTTTTTAAATTTATATTTCAATAAAAAGTAGAGCCAATTTTTTTACTACAACTGTGATGCACATGATCTTCGTAGGGCGCAGCCGGCCGGGTGTGAGATGGATGACCGTTTGTAGCAATTTCATGTGCGTTTCTGTGCCTAAGACTTTAATTAACGTGCCCTTATGTTAAGTCGTTCCTTATCGATAAATAATAGCCGTTAAAACTTGTCAGAGGCCTTATGACGGTTTACAAACATCCGACCAACATTCGCAGCGTGGTTGAATAAGCTATAGAAAATAAAGGGAAAGATTAGGAAAAGGGTCATAGCTAAGAATAACTTAATATGCATGTTTTAAATTTGTACATCATCAATTAGCTAAAGTACAAACATCTTGCTTTGTAGGTAAGTAGGTAAATAAACCTCATGGTATGCGTATAAATGTGAACTATAAATATTACTTTTAATATTGACACGGTTTTGTATAATTCCAAATCCAAGTAATGTTATTTACATCTATTTTTTAAACGGTTTTATTTAGCTCACCCCGTTTGTTTTATTCTTGGGTCAAATTTAGTAATTCAAATTTCACCCTCTTCCTGTCAACCGATTAATCTGAAATTTTGTATACACTTTGGATTTTGGTGACAATACAATTATGTTTATTCATTATCATTATAAATTCAAGATGGCCTCCGCTACAAAATGGCGGATAATTTATGTTTTATTAATCCCATCAATATGGGTATCGAATGAAAGGGCTCAACAAGCAGAATACAATATACTATAAAAAATTGAAATCTAAGATGGCGGCCGCTATAAAATGGCGGATAACGTAGGTTTTATCAATCCCATCAATATGGGTATGAAATGAAAGGGCTCAACAAGCAGAATACAATATACTATAAAAAATTGAAATACAAGATGGCGGCCGCTACAAAATGGCGGATAACGTAGGTTTTATCGATCCCATCAATATGGGTATCAAATGAAAGTGCTCAACCAGTATAATACAATGTACTATATAAAATTAAAATCCAAGATGGCGGCCTCTACAAAATGGCGGATAACTTAGGTTTTATCAATCCCATCAACATGGGTATCAAATGAAAGGTCTCAACAAGTAGAATACAATTTATTATGCAAAATTGAAATCTAAGATGGCCGCCGCTACCAAATGGCTGATAACATTTTTTTATCAATCCCACCAATATGGGTATCAAATAAAAGGGCTTGACAAGAAGAATACAGTGCACTATATAACCTCAATATTTAAGATGGGCGCAGCCACCAAATGGCGTATAATAATAAGATTTAAATTTAGAAATTGAATCTGTAATTTAGGTATCTGATTAATCCAGCCTGAATCCACCACCCAAGTCAAGATTTTGTATCGTGTTGAGGACTGTGTGGCGTTAGGGTGGCTAAAAATGATACGTCGTTAGCGGTACACCACCCAAGTTAAGGTGAAAGGTTAAAACGCGCCGAGAACTGTATGGCATTAGGGTGGATAAAAATGATATGTCGTTAGCGTTTTCCCCTCAAGACTCAGGCGCATCTTGTTGTACATATCCTTGCCCCTTTATTGGACCTCTGGGGGGGTCGACCGTTTAAATGTCCATTACTCGTGGGAACAAAATGGTAAAAAAAATTATAAAAAACTAAAAACTAGAAAATAAAAATAGGTAAAAAAACTTTTTAAGTTAAACGGTTTTATGTTAAACATACATTGCAATGTTTAAGATAAATGTACTAAAAACCAAAAAATAATAAAATAGATACAGTCGTGGGAATTATAAACATATGCATAGACTAGACTAAAATAAAACCGTGGGGCACGTCAATTGTCTACAAATTATCGACTTAATGTGCGATAGAAGAATCGTTTAATTCGTCGTTAAAATAGGCAGTTGGCCCGCAGACGGTGAGGAAATTACTTACTATTTTCTTGCTCATGGAAATTCCAATAGTGATACACTCCATGTAAATAAAAGAGATGTTTCAACTAGTTTATCGTTGGACATTCACACTGCTGGCTGGCGAGGAATCGTTTCACTGCTCGTAGTTTGTCTTTAATCGACAAAACATATGATAAAGTACTACTCGCCTCACCACTATGAAACCCTAAAACTCGCTTATAATCGAGCTTGCTAGCTTGTTTTAGACAATTGACGTGCCCCACGGTTTTATTTTAGTCTAGTCTATGCATATGTTTATAATTCCCACGACTGTATCTATTTTATTATTTTTTGGTTTTTAGTACATTTATCTTAAACATTGCAATGTATGTTTAACATAAAACCGTTTAACTTAAAAAGTTTTTTTACCTATTTTTATTAACATTATCCGATCCACTGAAACCGTAGAGTACAGTCCAAAATAATTACAATTCTTTGCGTCGGGAAATTTTCATAATGAAATTAATTCTTTACAAAATAGGTATCCTATATTTTTATCTGAGCTTTGTTCAGCTGTGTCCGTGTACTGAGGTAATACATATACTTATTTGCTTGACTGTATCAGTTACAGTCATTTTTTTGATGAAGTTTTACTTAGATTTTCTACGCTGTGATGGCCGATCGGTAAAGGCCGCGGTCTCCGGCACGGAGATACCGGGCTAAATCCTCAGGCGCGTACTACTGTCAAATAAATTTATAACTTGCGCATTTAATGTGTTCCACGGTGATGGAAAATATTGTAATACTAGCTGTGCCCGCGACGTCGTCCGCGTGTATAAAGACTTTTATAAAATGGATTGATTAAAAATTAAAGATTATTTATTTGCATTGAATAAGTAGTAGGTAGATTATTCTTACATTATAGTGAAATCACTTATAATACAATGTTCATATGTTCAGAAGAAACCTAATGTATTTTTTCTAAATCCTTCAAACCTAAAACAGTAAGGAATGCTTACTGTACTGATCTTACTATCCACTTTTCTCACGTTTCGCTTTTCTCGCGCAATCAGATTCTCTTTACAAATATGTACCTCGTTTATTAAAGTTAAGAGATACTGCTGTGCCCGTGGCTTCATCTATGTTAAAAATAGTATCTTTAGTAAATTGGGTGAATTTATACTGCAAAGAATGTATAGACTCATTCTATATACATAGCTTTAACCTACTGCAGAAAAGAGGTGCACTATACAACTACTTGTAGTTGGGAGATAAAATTTCTAAACATACACGTGCTTAGAATTAAACGGAAAAATAATTGTAAGGTCAATTAATAAACTATATGTTTAAAACTTGCGGACAGCAGTTTGGTCATAAGTCATAACTCATATAACATTGTGAAAACTAAAGCAGAAGGCAGGGTCTCTACACAGTGTGCTATCTGTATTTGGAAATAAAGAATATTTTTATAAAGAATCTTTAAAGAATCCTTAATATCTCCATCAATCAACGTGTGTGGATGAGCCCTCAGCCCGTACGCAATAAAGAGACGCAAAAAATGAGTTAAGTTATCATTGGTCCAATTAACAATGTTCAGCATCATACGTATACCTACCCAACGATGGGACAACCCGCGTGGCGCAATGTTTACCATGCCGGACTGCTAATCGAACTCTCCCGGGTTAGAATCCGGGCGAAGCAGAAATTTCAATGATGAGTTTAAACTGTTCTCGGTCTGGGTGGTTGTGTTTCTGTCTCTATGTGTGTTCATGGCACCCACGACACAGGGTATATCTACCCTAATGTGAGGCTATACGTATAAAAAATAACATTTCTATTTTTTATTTTTTTTACACTATGTACCTACTTAATTTTATTAGACTTAAGGCTTTTATTTGAAATTATCTCCATCGATTCACTTTGGAGAAGAAATGAATTTTGCTCAATAACGCCATCTACCGTATGACATGTAAACTTTGTGGTTGATAAATCGAATGTCAAATTACCAAATAGGTAGATATTGAGATTAACAGTTGGTTCACTAAAAGTTTTACTATTCGTCACCTAGATGTCTGCAGTAGTCTCGTTTTGTTAAAGCTTTGTACATTCTGTATGAAGGTTTAGATTCCGTATCTTACAACCTTAATGCTGGATGCATTGAGATTGTAAGATTTGGATTTCGGTTCATCGAAGCTTGAGGCCTCCTCAATATTGGGAGAGCTCCATGCTCAGCAGTGGAATGCTAAAAAGGTTGCAGCTTGATATAATGTAGCGATAATAATCGTTTCAGCTGCAGCCTGTTCATAATCTTCCACCCCAAAAGAAGACTAATAAGCTGACCAACTAACTCAATGAAGCCTTTGATGTAAGGTTCGGCGGCTGTAAGGCTCGCGATGCGCTTATTAGGTACATATAGTCTAGCCATACTCGGCCAACGAAAGAAAATACAGTAAGCTGATCTAAGTATATTTAATATAGTCGACAATATTAGTGAGAGTTCAAAATAATTTTACTTAAATTTAAACTTTTATTTATGGTTTTGAATGGGCTGTTACCGAAACTTTCATACAAATTCCCCAAAGTGCCTTTTAAGTTTATGTCGCGTATTATGTAAATGAACATAACTTTTTTGTTTATCACCCGATTGATATGAAATACACACTAATGTTACGGAAATTCATTCAACAATATATCAGTAAACACATCATTCAAAGAAGGAAAAAGAATTTGAGAATGAAATATTAACTTAAGGTTAATTATAGTACGCTTGAGATACCAATTTTCGAATCCATTTTATTTGCTATTGAGGGGTAGTTTTGAAAAAAGCTTAAATAGAATTCTTACTATGTTAGTAAAGATTACAAATACAAAATTTTAAGTATATTACTCTGCACAAAAATATTATGTACATCAAGTTTCGACACTCAATTTTCAAAGAGTTTCAAAGAAAATTGACATTTAAAGGGTGAATTTCGGGAAATGCTGAAACACGTATTCTTTTATTTTGATTAGAAAATATTTATACCAAATTTCAAGAAAATCTATTGAAATAATCCAAGTTTTCCATACAAATTTTCATCGCTCATTTCACACCCTTAAAGGGTGATTTTTAAAATTATCTATAGCCTAAATGTTAGCGAGGACCAATATATATAAAACAAAAAAGTTTCATCAAAATCCGTCCAGTAGTTTTTGCGTGAAAAGCTAACAACAGACAGACAGACAGACAGACAGACAGACAGACAGACAGACAGACAGACAATAATTTCAAAACTTATATTTTTAGCTTCTGTTACTTATAAAAAGACCCCTAGAAGTATTTTTTTTAATTTATATGCAATGTACAGAATTGACCCTGCTTACAGTTTTATTATATGTATAGATTTCAATTATTACGATGTTTTCTATCACCATGCCAGCCTGAAAGAATCTCCTAAATTCTCGAACACATGATGTCTACCAATCCGAGCTTGGACAGCGTGCTTACCTAAAAAACGTGATTCTTAATTGGAGCCATTCCAAAGATTTAAACATAAAAATACACATCACTTCCTTCTCTTTGTGCTAATAAGAATGAAAACATCAATAATAATAATCAATCAATTATTAAGTATAATAATATGGTTTGTCATTTGATGCATGTAAGGTCTTCTTACTGTAGTTAGTATACATGTATCCATGAAACTTGAGGAACCTATTACGGTCCCATTGTCAGGGCTAACAACATCTTTGACGGCATAATGGATGCGCTACAGTGGACAACACTATTATAGAAATTTAAATACAGATTACAATATAACGGTACAGTCCTGACTCGTCCTCAGGGTATTACGAGCACCTTATGTTCAGATCTTGTTAGGGTTGCCATCCGTCCGGATTTCCCCGGATTTGTCCTAGTTTAGAGGGCGTCCGGGGAGCGTCCTGGTCGGACTTCTTTTGTAGTCCGGGTCTAAAAATATAAAGTCTTGGGCCGCCCGCGATAGACGCACAGTGCCCGCACGCGTGCGGGCACAGTGCGTGTATAGTAGCGCACGTCGTGATCAACCGACCAACCGACTCGCCGTCAATTCACCGTCATCGCGTCACCCCGCTGTTGACATGTCCGGGTTTTGGGCTCTAAAATTCAGGATTTTAACGCGTCTTGTCCTGGTTGACAAATTTTAGAGATGGCAACCCTAGATCTTGTCAAACTTCATCGCCTGTGGTATTGTTAAGTCTAACGGTTCGGACCGAGGGCACCCATGACCAGGCTTCGTGTTTGAATCACGACGCATACTTCTGGCTAAGATTACAACGTGGTTTATCACTAGCTCAGCGGTAAAGAAAAAATGTTCTAAGGAAATATTATATACCGTACCTGAGACTGACGACCCGCGTGGCACCCACGAGACAGGGTATTAATTACCTTACTGTGGGCCTATGAGTGTGTAACGTTTATTTAATTATTTTATTTATAAAATTTCTCACTGTCTGTTTGTGCGTATTGTGTCTACCAACACGCAATTTGCCAGCGTAGGGACCTGTAGCTATCCATTAACAATGCCATTAATCCAAATCCTTTAACCAAATTCAAATCCAAGTGGAATGGACTAGAAACGTAAAAATGGTCAGGAAATGCGGTTTTACTCTATATTCATCTATCGTCCCTAGCTAACTTGGAGAATAACTGATTTACTGAGTTTTTCGACCAACTTCGAAAATAATTCACTAATATTTAAATACATAAATAAATAAATATTTTTGGACAATTCACACAACACCATCTGATTCCAATCCAAACTAAGCAGAGCTTGTACTATGGTAATCAGAAAGCTGATAAACATACTTATATAATTCTAAATACATATTTAAATAGATAATTAACACCCAGACACAGAACAAATAGTCATGTTCATCACACAGATATTTGTCCTGGGTGGGAATTGAACCCACGACGTTCGCGTTCGCAGTCGGCTCATCACCCACTACGCCACGGAGGCTGTCACACATACATATATAACAATATCTTTAAGCTTCCAAGCACGTGTGCAAAACTTCGTAAGTGTATGTTTGTATATTTGACCAGTAACTATGGTCCAATTTTATTTTAATTATATATACCTTCCAACTTAGGGACGGGTCAAAATTTCATCACAATCAGTTTAATAATTATGAACATGCATGGTATTAGGTACTTAGTATTCAAAAATATGTTCCTTTTCAGGCATTGGCATTCTTGTAATTTTTCATATTAATTACTTTTATACTTGATGTTATTATAGGATTCGTAATGAACATACGTATCGTTGCGCGTGCACTGCGATTGTAGCCGAAGCTAATGGACGCAGGCGTATTGAACGATAACGTTCTATAGAAAGGATTGGTCACGGCTCCATTACGTATACACCTACCCATTGCTATCACGTACCTTTGCCAATTACTGATAATGTAGGTAGCAACTTTTATATTTTTGTTCAATAGGTCGGTAAAAAAATTTTTTTCTCCATTTCAGACCAACCTTCTATAGGATGTTTTCAAACCCCCCAAAAGCCTTTCAATAAATTCATATACCTTTTGAAATGTTTATTTCAAACCCTCCGACAATTTTTAACGACTCCTATCTAACGATAACAACCGGGACCGGTGCCTTCGGAAGCAGCACGGAAACACGCAAGATGTGTGCCACTAGAGCGGTCACCCATCTCACACCTGTTCACTTTTTTTACCTGTTTACCTGTTTACTTTTGTCGTCTAGTACCTAGAGGTATATAAACTAAGAACCGATCTTTATTAAATTATGTATTAAAGCTAACGTTGTTTATGATACTATTATATTTCTACCTGTAATATCATTCATGCATATCCATATATTTATAACAATGTTTCTTACTCGTAGATGTTGGAAGCTATTTAGCTTATACCAAAATAATAGTGTCCGACCGAACATTTGGTTTCGGTTTCAGCTAAAAAACGAGTTTCGGTTTAGTTTCTGTTTCGGTGGCAAAACTGCGACCGAAACCGAAACTGTACTCTACCCGAGTAAATCTTAATCTTAATATATATATAAAAAGTAAAGGGTTTTCTTTGTACGTAAAGACACGGTTTTCTCTATTATCACTAACTCCAATCAACTTCCCGTTGGGGTGGTAAATACCCCTTAGTACGTAGATGATAGTAAGGGAGTTTGATCGCGGTGGATGGAGTGGGGAGCTGATGATGGAAGGTAATGCGACGGTTAGGAGTTGAGAGCAAATTCTTCCAATAAATGCCTTTTTGTTCGAAATCTTACATTCCTGAGATGGTCCAGCTGTCACCAAGTCAAAGTCTGATGATGGGATCCCAGAGAAATCGAAGGGAACATACAAATTTTATAGCACAATAATTGATTTTCATATTTTTACTAAAGCAAAACAGGCATTTGTGTATAAATATTATCATATCATGTTGCTGAGCTGATGATTGAAGGTACAACTCCTCAACGGTTAGGAGCTGAGAGCAAATTCTTTCACTAATTTATACGTTCAGGTGGACTGACAGTAGTATTCTTTCAGGCTATAAGATGGCTATTAGAAAACATGATTATAAAAGGACTCTTTAAAGTTTAGATTAAACATGCGACGTATTTTAACCCGAGCAACGCCGGTTTCGCAGCTAGTTATATATTAAAATTAAAATTACGATAAATTTTTTACTGAGCAAAATGCGAATAGTACGTAAGTAGGTAGGTAGGTAATTTAATTAGTTCCATTAAATATTGATTGCAACTAGTGGAACGCAGTCTAGATATCTGTGTACCAAGTCCGCACGAAGTTACTGAAAGAGACCATTAATGTATATTCACTAAACTAGGTAAAATCTACGTAAGTGTTTGACTGCGATATCCTTCGATGTGTAATTATGTAGGCAAGTAAGATCACCCGATCCAGCAGCGAATCCTCGACGTGGAAGACTTTGTATTTAGTGTTCGACCGATACTGGTTTTTACGGCCGAAACCGAAACCGAAACTTCCTCACAAGTATCATAGTTTGAGAGAAAAAATAAAGAAAACGTTATTATAGTTAGTCAGTCTTTATTTTTTATCTTAAAATCAATGCTCGTTAATGCGAAATTTGAAGGACTTTTAAAATATTATGAATTATCGAGTGTTTAAAATAGTAAATAGTTAATTTTTTGAGGAGAAAAGAAATAAAAAGTGAGCAGCCGCCCGCGTCATTATTAGTCATTTTATACATATATGTAATATTTAGTACCTACCTATTGACGCATAGGTTCGTAAAGCCGTTTCTTTCAAAAAAATTGTAAGATACCTTTTTCCGCAACTTATTGCGGCCAAAGTCCAAAGTTTTTCTTTAATCATTTGAAAAGCCCAAAAATGAAGCCACCATAAAGCTATACATTTTTAACCACTACGGAACTGAGAATGTATACGTATGTTTTTGTACCTTTCAAACTTGTTTTAACAAGGACTTTTGTTTGATTATATTTTCATTATTGATTGAAACAAAACCATACTATTCCATACTATTACTATTAATATTATAAATTCGAAAGTAACTCTGTCTGTCTGTCGGTCTGTAACGCTTTTTCACTTAATCTACTGAACCAATTTTAATGAAATTTGGAACATGGATAGAATAACCCTTGGGAAAGGATATAGGATCCTACAGGAACCGTTGGTTTTAATATGGCGATATCATCTTACGTCGTATTTCAAATGTATGGAATAAAGTTAGAGATATAGCCTGGAATACTATAGCATACGTTCACGCAGGCAAAGTTGTTGGCGGAAGGCTATTATTAAATAATAACGCAAAAATTATAATTGGTTGTGTGTAGTTGTTTTGGTTCATTGCCCCTGGCACTTAGTGTTGCTTTTTTTTAAATAAATAAAAAAGGCCTCGACGTGGAAGTCGCCTCATGTAAGTCAGGCCAGCAACCGCATTTCTTCATTGCAATTCGCAACCAACACAATAGAGTTGCTTCACGGCAGAAATGGTGTATCGGAGTCATTAAAGTTCTGCCACCTATTATCCCTACTAAACCTACTTGTATATTAGAGAAAATATGAAAAATAACAAATAATGTACTAACCACTTAACCATCTACCTATCTACTTAAAATACTGTGGTTTTAATTAATAATTATATTTGTTATAACAGCTGTTTCACTTGCTGCGGAGATACCTATTTAGAAACAAGGTTTTATTTGCACCAAAATACCTTATCCTCTGAATTCATTCGAAATATATACGATAATAATCTATACATATAATAAATCTGTAACAAGTCGGTTTCTGTACATTGAAGATATTTGAAAAAAACTGTCACTAGGGCTATTTATTAGCGTAATAGAACCCAAAACAATGATTTTTAGAATTATTGTCTATTTGTCTGTTTGTCTGTTTGTCTGTTTATCTGTTCGTTTGTGCGCGCTAATCTCAGGAACGGCTTAACGTAGAAGGATGCGGTTTTCACTGATGTATTGGTATTTTTTTGGATTAACATTTAGGGTTTGTTTTATTTAAATCGGTTCACAAACAAAAAAGTTACGTCAATTTCAAGGATGAAATGGATGAACGCCTGCACGCTGACTCTGCGCAATGAATCAGCACTCCGGTGCTAATGCGTTTAAATGCATAATAAAATAAAGAATTACGTATTTCAGCATTTTCCAAAATTCACCCTTTAAGTGTCAATTTTTTTCGAAATTCTTTAAAAACTGATTGTTGAGACTTGATTTACAGAATCTTTTTGGGAAAAGTAGAAAAAAAGTAAAAGCAAGTTTTCTATCACTTATGCTAGATTTCATCTCTAAATATTTAAAAAAACCATACATATTCAAAGAAATCCTCAATACAAAATGTACAAAACCTTAACAAAACGAGGCTACTGCCGACATCTATGTTCATATTCAGAACTATTTAGTGATCTGTTGCAAATTCGCTATATCGACAATTTAGTTTAAACGCTATACGATAGATGTCGTTGTTATTCATTTATTCACATTTAATTGCTTTTTACAGGTAGATTTACAGGTGGTGAACTACATATTCATTATTTTACCCAATAACGCTATTACAAAGTGGATTGGTGGAGATTATTTCAAATAATTAATTATGAGTATATTTACTTAATAAAATATCTAATAAAAAAAATTAACAACTTAGAGAGCTTTGGAACTGGCGCTGATATTGTACTCATTGTGGTAGAGCATTATGGATGCGCGGCGCGGTGGTTACATCCACATATTATGGGGGGGTCACAGGGGACATGACCCCCCCCAAAATCCCTCACTCATGCGTAGATGGAAGGCGAAACAAGCCAATTTGAGACACCTCTTCCCCCAAATTTCTTAGTGACCCACCACCAAAATTTCTTGGCGACTATTGCCCAAAATTGAAGGCTGCGACCGCGCCTGGACTCGCGTAGCGCAATGGTTACCATGCCGGACTGCCAATCGAAGGGTCTCGAGTTTGATTCCCGGCGAAGCAGAAATTTGAATGATGAGTTTAATTTTCTGTTCTCGGTTTAAGTGTTTGTATTTCTGTCTCTGTGTGTCTCATGGCCCATTACACAGTGTATATTTACCCTACTCTGGGGCTATCAGTGTGAAACGTAAAAAAAATCAAAGTGTTCTATCGACTTTACTATGCTGAGTGATCTTTTCAAAATGATAGCTACGTCACCATATCATGATTACACCACCAGTCGAAGGTTAAAGTTCCACAGGCCGCTTTGCACGCTCCTTTTGATGTTTTGAACGGATGTGTAAGTTATGGGACAACCTTCCAGCTGAGGCATTTCCAATGGACTTTGACATAGGGTTCTTCAAGAAAGCTGTAAAGAAAGTTCTTCTTGAAAGCCGGCAGTGCTCGGGTGATCGCTTAACCACGCGGCCTTTCTGCCTCTTTGTTCGGTTTATTTATAAAAAAAGTGATTTCGAATAAAAGAATAAGCAATTGCCGAGGGTCTTATAATTTTTTTATTGAAATGAGCAGACGTTTTCAGTGGTTAATTTAATAAGAGCTATTACATACATACGCAGTACTGGCACTGGTGTTACACTAATATGCTAAAGCGTCACGGCGGCAGCACGGCATGGTGGTCACGCCCAGAATAATATTAGTAATCGATATATTTATTTCTGATGCTGTGTGAAGGGTTGTTAATAGGACCAATTGACTCTTAATCGCGTAGGGCCTGATCCTCTCACGCTGCTCCAATTCAGGTTGATGACGTCTTCATTGTTAGTGGCCTAACTGCTGTCGCAAGTTTTAAATCGCTCAAAAGACCTCCATTAAGTATGAACGACAGTATGTTAACGACAATTGCAACCAACGTGTAAGCAACCAAGAATTTGACTCCCAACTACTAACCACGTCTGACATAGCGTAGACATTTCACCACCTTTCTGCAATATATTTAAGTTACATAATGATAATGAATCTATGCATTATTTGCAGTACAAATTATTTAATTATAATGATTCTTTCCGCGGGCACAGCAGTCCTATCTAAACACTTTAAAAACAGGCTATTATAATACGTTTAATTTGTAAAGAGAAACTGATGATAACGACTGAAAAGTCGATATTAGAAGAGGAGTACAGTAAGAATTGTAAGGACTCAGGAAGAATGTTTCCACTCAACATAATATAATATGAACTTTTGTATCATATGTAATTTCATAAAAGGTAACAATAATCCTAGGGACAGTGGAGGGCAAGCGGTCACGAACGAAATTGCAACCTCATCAGCCACTACCACCCTGTCAAGAGTGAACGACTAAGGAGGAGGAGGAACAAATAATCCAAGCCTAATCAAGCCTTTTGTACAAGTCTTTATCTACGCGGACGACGTCGCGGGCACAACTAGTACAGACTAAAAATGGATTCAAATTTTTTATTGGCACTGAAGTTTTTTTCTGCAAACTATGCATATTGCCAGCGTCAAGTTTTTGCCAGTTTCGTTGAAACTGGACGAGTAAATAAAGTCAGTAGGTAGTAGTAGGTCAACCTACACCGAGATCACTGATCACGATCACGGATTGCGATCTGGACTGAGTGTGTAAGGCAGCCATTACACACTCAGTCCAGATCGCGCTCCGACAAAGGTTGCAGATTGCAGTATATTAAAGGATTTTGGTTGCAACCATTGCGACATTAGACGGTCAATACTCAATCCAGATCACATCAGTCTACCGTTTGAGTCCGTTCGGTTAACACGAGTTGACAACCACGTAATGGATATAAATAAGAAAAAAGCTTGTGCAGCAATAATTATTATAATTAATTGTGCTCTGAAGAAATGCGTTACGAGAAAACGTTGGGTCAAACCATGGTTGCTGAAGAGAAACATCTACACTCATTTAAACCTTTTAGATGAAATACATTCCACTGAAGAGTCGCTGTTTTCGTCCGACTCCATCGTCGTCGAACGCAGACTGACGTTGTAGGTTGACAATATTTCACATTACACGCTCAATCTGGATCGCGATCAATAGATCGCGAGACGGATTTCAAAAAAATCTAGATATTTTCTGATCCGATGTCGCGATCCGTCAATCTACGTCAATCAAACACGTTACACAGTCAATCTGGATCGAGATCACTGATCACGATCACGGATCGCGATCTGAACTAAGTGTGTAATGGCTGCTCTCTGCAGTCTTTGTTCGATAGCTTATACTTCCGAGGTGGTCCCATTATTACCAAATCAAGACCTGTTTATGGGATCCCAGGGAAATCGAGGGGAACTCTCAAATTTTATAGGCACACACATAATTTTCTTTCTTCTTTCTAAAGCAAAATTGATATTTGTCCATAGTAACCATCATCTCATGTTGTTGAGCTCATGATGGAAAGCACTACGGTGGTTAGGGGTGGAGAGAAAATGATTTCGATATGTATTTTTGTTCAAAAACTTATGCTCCCGAGGTGCTGTCACCAAGTCAAGATCTGATGATGAGATCCCAGGGAAATAGAGGGGAACTCATATTTTATGGACATATTGATTTTCATATACTTTCTGAATCAGAAGAGGTATTTATGCATAGAAGCTGGGCCCTTAGGAAAATGACGTACCTTTCGCTCTGAATGAGCACCGACTCCAAAACAGTTTTAAGAGTCACTACCAGTAGCAAGGAAAGTATCATATGCCAAGTGCTAAACAATTTTATATTATATCGTTTGAAGTCGAGTTTATTTTTTGTTATAAACTTATATAATTCAGTGTGATTCTTATATAGCTAACATTATGCTTTGTAATATGGTGTTCTTCTCCTCACCTCAGTTATTTATTAAATACCTAATAAACGCGCAGTGTGAATGTTTGATTTATCTCTATTAATACACTGCTAATAAATACGTACTTAATTTAACATAAACGTCTATGTCTTGGGTAATTTACAATATGTCGTGAACATAGAAGATATCAATTCATTTGTCAGCTTGTCTTATATTATAAACTAGTTGTGCCCGCGACGTCGTCCGCGTAGATAAAGACTTGTACAAAAGGCTTGATTAGGCTTGGATTATTTGTTCCTCCTCCTCCTTAGTCGTTCACTCTTGACAGGGTGGTAGTGGCTGATGAGGTTGCAATTTCGTTCGTGACCGCTTGCCCTCCACTGTCCCTAGGATTATTGTTACCTTTTATGAAATTACATATGATACAAAAGTTCATATTATATTATGTTGAGTGGAAACATTCTTCCTGAGTCCTTACAATTCTTACTGTACTCCTCTTCTAATATCGACTTTTCAGTCGTTATCATCAGTTTCTCTTTACAAATTAAACGTATTATAATAGCCTGTTTTTAAAGTGTTTAGATAGGACTGCTGTGCCCGCGGAAAGAATCATTATAATTAAATAATTTGTACTGCAAATAATGCATAGATTCATTATCATTATGTAACTTAAATATATTGCAGAAAGGTGGTGAAATGTCTACGCTATGTCAGACGTGGTTAGTAGTTGGGAGTCAAATTCTTGGTTGCTTACACGTTGGTTGCAATTGTCGTTAACATACTGTCGTTCATACTTAATGGAGGTCTTTTGAGCGATTTAAAACTTGCGACAGCAGTTAGGCCACTAACAATGAAGACGTCATCAACCTGAATTGGAGCAGCGTGAGAGGATCAGGCCCTACGCGATTAAGAGTCAATTGGTCCTATTAACAACCCTTCACACAGCATCAGAAATAAATATATCGATTACTAATATTATTCTGGGCGTGACCACCATGCCGTGCTGCCGCCGTGACGCTTTAGCATATTAGTGTAACACCAGTGCCAGTACTGCGTATGTATGTAATAGCTCTTATTAAATTAACCACTGAAAACGTCTGCTCATTTCAATAAAAAAATTATAAGACCCTCGGCAATTGCTTATTCTTTTATTCGAAATCACTTTTTTTATAAATAAACCGAACAAAGAGGCAGAAAGGCCGCGTGGTTAAGCGATCACCCGAGCACTGCCGGCTTTCAAGAAGAACTTTCTTTACAGCTTTCTTGAAGAACCCTATGTCAAAGTCCATTGGAAATGCCTCAGCTGGAAGGTTGTCCCATAACTTACACATCCGTTCAAAACATCAAAAGGAGCGTGCAAAGCGGCCTGTGGAACTTTAACCTTCGACTGGTGGTGTAATCATGATATGGTGACGTAGCTATCATTTTGAAAAGATCACTCAGCATAGTAAAGTCGATAGAACACTTTGATTTTTTTTACGTTTCACACTGATAGCCCCAGAGTAGGGTAAATATACACTGTGTAATGGGCCATGAGACACACAGAGACAGAAATACAAACACTTAAACCGAGAACAGAAAATTAAACTCATCATTCAAATTTCTGCTTCGCCGGGAATCAAACTCGAGACCCTTCGATTGGCAGTCCGGCATGGTAACCATTGCGCTACGCGAGTCCAGGCGCGGTCGCAGCCTTCAATTTTGGGCAATAGTCGCCAAGAAATTTTGGTGGTGGGTCACTAAGAAATTTGGGGGAAGAGGTGTCTCAAATTGGCTTGTTTCGCCTTCCATCTACGCATGAGTGAGGGATTTTGGGGGGGGTCATGTCCCCTGTGACCCCCCCATAATATGTGGATGTAACCACCGCGCCGCGCATCCATAATGCTCTACCACAATGAGTACAATATCAGCGCCAGTTCCAAAGCTCTCTAAGTTGTTAATTTTTTTTATTAGATATTTTATTAAGTAAATATACTCATAATTAATTATTTGAAATAATCTCCACCAATCCACTTTGTAATAGCGTTATTGGGTAAAATAATGAATATGTAGTTCACCACCTGTAAATCTACCTGTAAAAAGCAATTAAATGTGAATAAATGAATAACAACGACATCTATCGTATAGCGTTTAAACTAAATTGTCGATATAGCGAATTTGCAACAGATCACTAAATAGTTCTGAATATGAACATAGATGTCGGCAGTAGCCTCGTTTTGTTAAGGTTTTGTACATTTTGTATTGAGGATTTCTTTGAATATGTATGGTTTTTTTAAATATTTAGAGATGAAATCTAGCATAAGTGATAGAAAACTTGCTTTTACTTTTTTTCTACTTTTCCCAAAAAGATTCTGTAAATCAAGTCTCAACAATCAGTTTTTAAAGAATTTCGAAAAAAATTGACACTTAAAGGGTGAATTTTGGAAAATGCTGAAATACGTAATTCTTTATTTTATTATGCATTTAAACGCATTAGCACCGGAGTGCTGATTCATTGCGCAGAGTCAGCGTGCAGGCGTTCATCCATTTCATCCTTGAAATTGACGTAACTTTTTTGTTTGTGAACCGATTTAAATAAAACAAACCCTAAATGTTAATCCAAAAAAATACCAATACATCAGTGAAAACCGCATCCTTCTACGTTAAGCCGTTCCTGAGATTAGCGCGCACAAACGAACAGATAAACAGACAAACAGACAAACAGACAATAATTCTAAAAATCATTGTTTTGGGTTCTATTACGCTAATAAATAGCCCTAGTGACAGTTTTTTTCAAATATCTTCAATGTACAGAAACCGACTTGTTACAGATTTATTATATGTATAGATAGATTACGCGGCTCGATGTCTGTCCGCTATGGCGATTTTAAACTTTCCACACACCGTGCAGTTTGATCCAACTTGAAACTCTTGAAAGATAGGATATTTTATAGGTGGCAGGCATGTCATGCGGACCTACATATTTAGCTGCACACTGGATGATTCGCGATTATATTTTTTAAATTATTTTGTACGTAATAATTAATGATGTAATTTGAATTTTTATATACAATTGTCATAATTTTATTTATTAATGTAGTATTGTTTATAATTTTTTTTAATAATTGACATGACATTCATCATTTTTTACATACTTACCTTTTTCGGTATCGGGGGGAAACCTTCAAAATGTACCCGACATCTTGGGACAGGAAACCGGGTTATATTTCCTGCTATTGAGACCGCGCTAAAACCCCCTCGGTGGCCTGCATCTGCGTTTGTGAGGACTCCGGGATCTCATTGGAACGCACCGGTGTACTCCACGCGCGGCGCCCCAGAATGGGCTCATCTTCGGGAGAGCAGATGTGCTCTCCTGCACATTCAGGTGTTCACGGCGGCATGCGGCCACGCATACACCGCCGTCCCTCCCGGGGTTGCTGGCTGGACGGGTCAAGCTCCCACTCTCACCACCGTTTTCCCTTTTTTTTTTGATGTTATACCTAGAGTAGGTTGACATGAATCTATTTAATAAAATAAAGTTAATTAATGTAATACTTTAATGCAAAGAAACCCTAATTATAATGTAGTTTTTATTTTATTTTGTGTACATAATATTAATAAACAGATATAGATTTTGTTAAAGATTAAAACTGTTATAACTATGCTAACGCCCTGGTATTAGCTGTAGTAAGTTTATTAAATAAATAAATATCTTAATGCATAGGACCGCGTCGCAATATTATTTTATTTCAAATTATAGTCATAAAAATTCAAATCATTCTAGTGAAGCCAGGCGAGATAGCTATTAAAATATAAATACCTACTTATCATAAATATTTAATTGTTCGTGCACGTCTTTCATAATAACAACCAGTCTCCACGTCATTTGAACGCGATTTATTGCATTTTTTACAGACACAATATGTATTAATATGTATTTATAAATATAATTTTGGTGCCATACCTAAGAGTACATCGCACAAAGTTATTATTGTGATAGACTGGTTAAAATCATCATAAATAATTTATTTATTAATATTAAACTAGTTGAAGTTCAGAATAGGCACCTTTGTGTTGTTAATAGATACATATATTTTATACAGACAGCCGCCGTGGCGTAGTGGGTGATGAGCTGACTGCGAAGCGTGAGGTCGTGGGTTCGATTCCCACCCACGACAAATATTTGTGTGCTGAACATGACTATTTGTTCTGTGTCTGGTTATTAATTTATCTATTTAAGTATGTATTTAGAATTATATAAGTATGTTTATCAGCTTTCTGATTACTATAGTACAAGCTCTGCTTAGTGTGGAATCAGATGGTGTTGTTCGAATTACCCAAAGATATTTATTATTTTATTTATTATAAATATATTAATATTAGATATATTGTGTATAGATAATGATACCTAGCATTATCAACACTGTAAAAAAAACCTATTTTCTTTCTATAAGAATTTTGAAAATATTCAAGTTTAATTTACATTACAGGATTATTTATTAACAGCGTCCTAGCTTCACTTTGACATCACTAAACACTTAAGAATAGATACTATAAAAGGAGCCTTGAGGCGCCTCCCAGCACGCAAAAACTAACTTTGTTCATCTCTTGTGACATCACAAAAAATGCCGAGCGAATATTGATGGTAACTATCCGTATTCAAAATAAGAATTGTTTAATTACAGGATGAGACTGGTCGACTAATGAGAAGAAACATCGTGCGGTATGCTATCCTGGCATACGTTATTACATTACAAAGAGTTTCATTAAGGGTTAAAAGACGATTTCCGACATGGCAACACGTAGTGGATTCTGGTAAGTGCGCAGTACATATTTATGATCCAATCTAAGGCGATAAAAATCCAAATTTAGTTGTGTTCTTTTCCAGGTCTCATGCTAGAAAGCGAGCGTAAAGTTTTTGAAAAAATGGATGGAAAGAGTCCGATGTCAAAGTATTGGATGCCACTGGTTTGGGCGACTAACATAATAAATCGAGCCCGAAAAGAGGGCCTCATAACAAGTGACCACATCGTACAAACTCTACTGGTGGAGTTGTCCGACATTAGGAGGAGACTAGGAGCACTTATAGGCTACGACACAGTGTGCGTCCCTCTGGTTTATACTCAGGTTAGTGCAGTGGTATTTTTAGGGTTACATTCCCTGTCCTATATACTCTTAGATTTTAAATCATATTTCTTTTAAAAACCTTCTAAGAATTTCCTGCCTAAATAATAGGTATAACTCGCGGATTTTAAAGCAAATTTCTTCTAAAACATTCTTGACAATCCAGTATTACAGTTTGTGTTTGTGGCACTGTAAATGATATCACCATACTCACCACGGACACACCATATAATATAATAGCGTACCTATATACCACCGAACTATTGTGGCACTGTAATTTGTGGCACTGTAAATGACATCACCATACTCACCATAGTGAGTATGGTGATGTCATTTACAGTGCCACAAACACAAACGGTAATACTCTAGCATGTTATTATAAGTCTATGCTACTCACTATTGAGTCTCTTTTTAGGATATTAATTTTTAGTTCTTACTTACTCTTCAATTTTAAGGATTTACATATCTCAAAAATCTTTTATTCGTAGTTCTCTTATTGTCATACGGTAATTGGTCAAGAATATTCTTAAAATAATTTTGAAATATACGGTAAGGGGCAAATCATAGAAGTAGTAACACTCTCATTAATAGGACGATATTTTATTAATTAAATATTTTTTATAGAATTTGTTCAGTAAGTATTTGTTGTTATACGGTTTATTTTTCAATTTATTTCAATTTATATTTTTATGGATACTTTTATAGCTGTCTATATATTTTCTTTAATTTGTAAATAAAATAAAAGTTATCGAATAAAATCGATTGCAAGGTAAGGTTTTTAAGGTAATTAAAACTTAGAAAGAACATTATCAAGTCTACCTTAAAGGTTTCCATCATGATACAGTTGACTGCGTTGATCTGCGAAGACATAAAGTCTATAAGCATTAGTTTACGCGTAGTGATGTTAAAATAGCCGCTAATGTGTGATGTAACGAATACCAGCTTTTTTCCATTTCAATTTTATTAATGGCATCGCAAACTCTGTAATATTGCCAGCGTCAAGTATAATTTTTGCAACTTAGTAGTCATTGAAAAAATCAGTAAGTCGTCAGGTGTCAGTCAGTCTAGTCAGTCAGGTGTTCAAGTAAAGTAATTTCTACTTTACCTGAACGTGTCCTATGGAGTTTTGGAGGCAAGCCGAATAGACATGTTTTCGCACTTTTAGTTTATTTCACAACACTCGTGCACTGTCATTAACCTATATCGAACAAAATGCCATCAACTTTATCCGATATAACTCAAAAATACACCAAGATAATTAAAATAAAACAAGTCTAAGAGCACAATTTGTCCTTTCAGACTTCCCGCCAAAACTCCAACCTGCTTTTGAACATAGATGATGTACCTATCTAACTGACCTCCCGTCAAAAAGTTTGAAATGCAATGGTGGGTTCATTAGTTGGAAGATTGGCCAATGTATTTTATTGGAATATTTAACAATGTGTACATATATTGGTGTATGTACTCGTATGCATTATGAACTTGATATTTTTCGAAAACAATTAAAAACCAATATAAACTTTATTATTGTATCTTCCTTATCTTTCAATATCTATCAACGCACATGAGATATAATTTTATGATTTTTAAATTTACGGATATGTTTGCGTCCGGATTACCATAATATGTTTTTAAATATAATAGAACTCTCAATTTTATTAATGTTTTGATATTTTCATTTTTCTAACAAAAGGTTTGTAAATCATTTGTTGTTCGTGCTCTCATTAGAAATAAGACACGTACGAAGTATGAAGTAATTATTCGCAAAGGCGTCTTTAATTATCTACTCACTTTATATTATGCCAATGCTTCTTGAAAATTCCTTTGACACATGAAGTACTTATTCGCAAAGACGTCTTTAATTATCTACTCACTTTATATTATGCCAATGCTTCTTGAAAATTCCTTTGACACATGAAGTACTTATTCGCAAAGGCGTCTTTAATTATCTACTCACTTTATATTATGCCAATGCTTCTTGAAAATTCCTTTGACACATGAAGTACTTATTCGCAAAGACGTCTTTAATTATCTACTCACTTTATATTATGCCAATGCTTCTTGAAAATTCCTTTGACACATGAAGTACTTATTCGCAAAGACGTCTTTAATTATCTACTCACTTTATATTATGCCAATGCTTCTTGAAAATTCCTTTGACACATGAAGTACTTATTCGCAAAGACGTCTTTAATTATCTACTCACTTTATATTATGCCAATGCTTCTTGAAAATTCCTTTGACACATGAAGTACTTATTCGCAAAGGCGTCTTTAATTATCTACTCACTTTATATTATGCCAATGCTTCTTGAAAATTCCTTTTTCAACAATTTGTTACATAATTTAATAATTTTCTAAGATAGATAGGTTTAATTAAACGCAAAAGTTTGTGTACGTTCACGTTGAATACCCCAAAAGGGTTTAAATTAACTGGGGCCAGCTATGATCACGACGAGATTCTAGATTTTTTGTAAATAAAGCTTCTTTTTTCAAATATTTTGCGCTTGAGTCCTCTAGTACCCCTGGAGCCGCTAATATCCCGCTCGAACCATGATCCAAATCGAAGCACTTAGAGCCGAAAGCATTAAAAAACATTTAAAAAACTGCTTAACCGTTTCTCTCAGTTAAAAAACACTTAGGTTCAGGTATTCCCTTTAAGAATAAAAATTCCATAATATTATTAAATTTTAATGAAATATTCCTTAATAAGTACTTACCACTTACAATAAATTACAGGTTCTAACTACATTATTTTTTAATTTTTAAGGAGATACGCATTGCCTGTTTCAGTACATGTAGCTCGGTTGTTCATTTTAATTCATTCATAGTTTTTATTTTAATGGACCAAACGTGATTAACGTGATCATCCATTCCCTTGAACACAGCTCACGAACCGCAAAATAATTAGGTACCGCCCGACAGATCTGTTCAAACAAATACAGTATGTATTAGAATGTATATTTTTTTAAATTATCGGTTATTGTCGGGTCCCTACTCCGTTTCATACGGATCATAGATAAAGAAGGTTATTTTGCTGATACGTGGGCTGCTTGCACGAGCTCGAGTACTTAGTTTATTTTTATAGGAGGAACTTTCAAATATCATGGAGGTATAATTTTGAAGTTACCATGGTTGACCATGGTAACTTCAAATATATTAATATACTGGGCTATCTGGCATTTGAATCACTTAAACATTTTGACGGCCTGCCTTCTGGACACCTCGTTGTCTTACCGCAGTCTGGCGAAACACACGAGTGTTCTCTTGATAGTGCTAATGGAAGAAAGCACGACTTTTCCAATTCTCACAACAAAGTTATCGTTTCCGAGGACACTGGCTATAGAATCAGAGATCCCAACCTGCTAGAGGCTTACTTCCAATCCCAAAATCCTCCTTAGGCTTGTATACAGAGGATACCGTATCAGATATTGGTCCATACATATGAAATTGCCGTACAGTACCAGAAAAGTGAAACAAGATTTTTGATGAAATTATTATTTAATCAATCAAAGTAGGTATATGCCGTTGTTATCGATACACTTCCGCCATTTTATAGGCATCTCATCATCAAATCATTGATTTCTTTGGAAATAAATCCTGGGAGTGAGAGTCTATGAATTGTTTGAAGGAGGTTTTGACTGCCTCATCAGATTTGAATATTTTTCCTAGCAAAAAGTTATCCAAATTTTAACGTGGTTATCGTTTGAGACAAGATCCGGAGAGTATGGTGGGTGAAGCAAAGGTTCCAGTCGCTGTTAATTTAGGGATATTTTATGAGTAAATTAATACACAATAAATGATGCAATTGGATTATTTATTATATATATATATATATATATATATTATATAATGAACCTTAAAACCTCAGATTACATGCAGACATACAGATAAAAAAAGCTTAGCCAGAGTGTAATTGTGTAAATCGAAATTTCCAGAACGGAAACGTTGAAATCAAAAGCGGTAGGTAATCCGTACACGTCATAAATTCTTAGAATTAAAAAAAATTGAAGCACTAAATAGCATAGACATAACAAACCTTAGATTCCTACAGCTGTCATAGTCATCTGACAAACAAAATATTTTTATTTTGACCAAATTAAATATAAAATACTACAAAATATTGAAAACACTGTGAAAAGTTATTTCATTAGATTTCTTTTGTTTTTAAAAAAATTTGCCCAGCGTTTGGTGCCATTAATGGGCCAAACGCTGGGCAAAAATGTGCCATAAATCAACTTGCTTCAATTTGGGCGCGTGAACTTGGTTTCTATAATGTAATTGTAATTATTGGAACTCGTATTCATAAATACCGCGAATTTGAAATTTATCTATAGTTGTTATTATATTTATGTTGAAGGCTGAAGCTCAAACAAATTATGTAAAAAACAAATGAAATACGAAACTTAGAACCTTTAGAACAATATTTTTCTGATTTTATTTCGAAATTACTTTGAATTTGGAATTCCTAAATATTTTATTTTAAAGTTGCCAGTGTCGGCAATTTCATATGTAAGGACCTAATATTACTATCAGCAATACAGCAATAAATTATTGCCTATAATTTCTTTTGAATACTTGTCACATGAGTGCTCATGGCCTGCATTTAAAGTTAGGTACATAATAACTTTTAACATACATAATACATTTTTGACGCTACCTATTCGTTTTACGGGAGATATCTCCCTTAGCCTACATTCCGACAAGTTTAGTAATAATTTACAATTTATTATGCATAGTACATTACACTTATACATACATTCATGACTTTAGTTTTGTAATTTTTAACTATCCGGAGGTAAATACCTACCTGGGTTCGGAAAACATCTCAATAATTTTCCTTGTAATTTTGTTACCTAACATTTTTTTATTTGTTATTACCTCTTTGCATGTTTTATTTGTTGTCAAGATAGTATCTTAAAAATAAGGATTTTAAAGTTTTTTCACTACGTTCTTGAAAACCAAACTACAAGAAACCTAAGTTGCAAGAAGAATGAGTTAATGAGAAGCATGAACCGAAACTTACAAAAACTATTGTAATTTTTATGGAATCGTTTATATTGCGAAGACACTTCTAATGTTTTAAGATTTATTTATTTTATTAGATATTAGATTACGTTTAATATTTAGCTGAGAGTATACCTACTCGTACATTCCATATTAACAAGAGAGCATAAAAGATACCTGCAGTCATCATTCTTTTTTCAACGATCATGCCTGATTCTGAACTTAATATAACAATTCTCGTATGTACCTTAATATATAATTTGAATCTCTGAAACGGCTCCTATGATTTTCATTAAAAGGGTTTTCCGGGGCAAAAAACCATAGAGCAGAGAATTTAGTACTCTGGTTGCGGGGATGAAAAATAGATCCAGCTAGGATTTATTTTTAGAAATTTTAAATTATAAAAAAATATTTTCAGCGATAATAAACTTAAATATAAATTGAAAAATACGACTCTTCCTGCCATCTATTGGAGAGTATTAATAATATTGTGGCGTAGAACGCCGTCAAACGCCATCTACCAATCCGACAGAAATGATAATGTCGATTTGAAAGAGCTCTATAAAAATTTCGTTCATTGAATTAAAGCTTCCTTGGCCGCATGGTTACGTGGACTGACTGCCCACCTTCCTTAGCATCAAGGTATGACACTAAAGGGTGAATCAGTAACTTTGATGCTCTAAGCTGCCCACCCCGTTTTTTTTTTTTTTTGTGAAAATATTTTTTATTGCGAGCTATTTCAGATGGCGTTGTTCAGTAACACTAAGCAAATATAAATAACGATTCACACTCATAGCCCCACAGTAGGATTTACCCTGTGTCGTGGGTACCATAGACACATACAAAGACAGAAACACAAACACCCAGACCGAGAACAGAAATTTTAACTCATCATTCAAATTTCTGTTTCGCCGGGAATCGAACCCGGAACCTTTCGATTGGCAGTCCGGCATGGTAACCATTGCGCCACGCAGGTCGTCAATTGCGCCACGCAGGTCGTAAATGAGTGTTTCGTTTGAAAGTAAACCAAGAAAATAAATTATTTTTATTCGAGCAACGCTCGGTCGTCCAGGTACTTTGTTTTAAATAGGAGCTGAAGTAGAGTTCGGGGCAGGACGGGAAGTAAACTGTATACTATTATATTATAACGTAGTCTGAAAGTCCCTTTATACTCAAGAGTCAAACGAAGGTTGGGTGATCTTGAGGTGTACCACGACATAATTCATGTGCCGGAGTAGCCTCATCTACTCGTCGAATATAAGTACATCGACGAAGAAACACATATTTGTGAACGCAATCTACCCGATTTAAATGTATTTGTATTGCCCCACGCCCCACAGCATTTCCGATCTTACCCCAGTGATGGGGCAAAACGGGAAATTTGCTAACTGTAACAGACTAAATATCGATTCTTCTTCTATTGCATCGTCGGCATATAGGTATGTTGTATCTGAACTAGCGGCTACTGAGCCCAACGGCTAGCCGTACAACGGGGCAATGCCGCCAGTGTCTTGGGTACAATGCCTCACACGGACTTTTGAGATGAAATATTTTATTTATAAGCCTTTTTATATTTTATGTTATTTTAAGTTTTGTATAGGTACATATGTATATATTAGTAAGATTAATTTTATTTTTACCGACTTCCAAAAGAAGGAAGTACTGTATTCGGCTGTATGTATTTTTTTTTATATATGTTCACCGATTACTCCGCCGTTTGTGGACCGATTTTCAAAATTCTTTTTTTGTTCGTATGCTTATACTCCCGAGGTGGTCCCATTGTCACCAAATCAGGATCTGATGATGGGATCCCAGGGAAATCGAGGGGAACTCTCAAATTTTATAGGCACACACATTGATTTTCTTATAGCTTCTGAAGCATAAGAGATATTTACGCATAGAAATCATCATCTCATGTTGCTGAGCTGATGATGCGACAGTGAGGAGTTGAGAGCAAATTCTTTCAATAAATAGTTTTTTATTCGAAATCTTACATTCCCGAGATGGTCCAACTGTCACCTAGTCAAAGTCTGATGAGGGGATCCCAGAGAAATCGAAGGGAACATTCAAATTTTATAGCACAACAAATGATTTTCATATTTTTACAAAGCAAAACAGACATTTGTGTATAATTATCGTCATATCATGTTGCTGAACTGATGATGGAAGGTACTACGACGGTTAGGAGTTGAGAGCAAATTCTTTCAATAAATGGTTTTTTGTTCGAAATCTTACATTCCTGAGGTGGTCCAACTGTCACCATGTCAAAACTGATGATGTGATATTAGGGAAATCGAGGGAAACACTGAAACTTAATAGGCACTAGGGAATGCAATCCCGACTCGAGATTGCAAATTCGGGATCCCGCGGGATTAGAAATATCAATCCCGCGGGATCCCGGAATTTTCGGGATCCCGTCTAATTAAAAAAAAAAATGTTGAATTCAGATGACTGAAAAAGCTAATAACTGCTTGTTTGTGATAGTGAGGTTAACTAAAATAACATATTACTCGAAAGAAAATAAAAACCTTTATTCTTTAATCTTACCAACTAAATAATAATCAGGTTGTAAGGAAATTAACGTAGGTAAATTAGGTAATCAAAACAATAAGCTTATTTCAAGGGAATTAGGAAAAAGAGTGATTTTGAAAATGACTCCTTAAAAAACAAAGGGTATTAATAGTTTCATCTGCTAAACGGCATCTAATGTCCGTTGCAATGTACCCCGCTGCTGAGAATGCCCTCTCCGACTCAACGCTGGTTGGCTGGCAACAGCGTGGCGAAGCAATTATATGCAAACTGCAAAAATCGCCCCCTTGTTCCTCCACACTCAAACAAATCCATTTCTTTTTTAATGGTAGATTCTAATTTGTCTAAGCTCGTGGACGTGGATATACGTGCAAAAGGACTTTTAGATAGTTTTGTTTATTTAACTCACATAAACAATAAAAAATGCGTAATTAAAGAAAAAATAATCACTACAGCTGCACAACTAAAACAATGACGAACGTAAACAAACAAATGACTGCCTCTGCGCGCGCATATACTTCTTTCTCACTTACTCGACGCTACTCGACACAGTTCTATATTATCTGTCCCACTCGTCACCTGTCGCTAATATTCGGAAATAGTCGGAATAGTTTTCTAGCGGCCGGCCGTCAGTCAGCGCGCCGGCCGCCGCTTGCGCCCCGAGTGGTTGTGTGTTGCGTCGCTGACCACTGCCGCCCAATCCCGTCAATCTCGAACGGGATCTCGTCATATGATGCGTCGGGATTGATCCCGAAAAATTACACGAGATCTCGCGAGATCGGGATCCCGCGGGATCGGGATTGCATTCCCTAATAGGCACACACATGCTTTTAGTCATATTTTTAACATAATACAAATATTTATGTCTGGTAATTATCACCTGCTGTTGCTTAACTTGAGGTGAGGTTTTACTTGAAGGTACAACTCCTCAACGTTTAGGAGCTGAGAGCAAATTCTTTCTTTAATTTATACGTTCAGGTGGACTGATAGTATGTCTTTCAGACTTTTAGATGGCTATTAGTTAAACATGATTATAAAAGGTAAATCTGTTTAAAGTTTAGAAGTTAAGTGAAAATTTTTCTAATTATGCTAATACATACAGAATTATTAAAATTACTAAAAAGAGTGAAATAAATTAAGTTTTTAACAAAAAAAATAGAACCGACTTCAAACGGTAAAAAATAAAATTGTTCAGTACCTACTTCTTCTTGCTTATGGTAATGACTCTTAAAACTATTTTTGAAGTCGGGCCCTTAGTGAAATGTCCTGTCTTAGTAAATATAGTGTACCTTTCGTTCTGAATGGGCACCGACTCCAATATAGTTTTAACAGTCATTACCACAAGCAAGAAGAAGTAGGTACTATCCCACTGTCTGTACTGTCGGTGCCAATTTAGAACGAATGGTAAGACATTTGCTAAGGGCCCGACTCCAGAAATAGTTTTAAGAGTCATTACCATAAGCAAGAAGAAGTAGGTACTGAACAATTTTATTTTTTACCGTTTGAAGTCGGTTCTATTTTTTTGTTAAAAACTTAATTTATTTTAACACGCTTTTATTAACTTGACCTGTATGTATGTATGTATGTATGTATGTATGTATGTAACGGAATCTTTTAACTCCATTTTCACTTACTTCTAGGAGTCTGATTAACTTGAAAATTTGCACAGGGGTCAAGGGCCGATGACAATACAATAATCTCATAACTTTATATTAAAGTTTTAACTAGGATCATCAGTATAAAAAAATATACGAGGGGCGGTTGATAAGTTCGTGGCCTAAGGTACTTAATGAAACAAATATAAAGTTTTATATTTTTAACACGTCTAAGCGTCTGATTAACTTGAAAATTTGCACAGGGGTCAAGGGCCGAATACAGTAATATGAGAATAAAAATCCAACTAAAAATAAAAAATAAAAAATGTAGTTTAAAAAACTAAAAAACACGCTTTTGTGAAAATACAAACTAAAAAGTAAAAAAATAAGAAGAAAATGTAAGTATTTTACTGTAAATAAAAGTGTGGGGTGGTTTTTAAGATACCTATTGACACCATGCACCCCACGCTTTTTTTATAGTAAAATACATTTTCTTCTTATTTATATATGTAATAACATATTTATTGTAAACTAGCTGTGCCCCGCGGTTTCACCCGCGCTAGAAAGAAGTGAATACATTCCGCATCCGATTTCATGTGTCCTAATCAGTCCTGGTTTTCTCATGGATTTAGCAAGGCGGGCGGACGGCAGTGGCAACTCCTCTCCCCCCCCTACGAAATACCCCCTACGAAATCCCTACGAAATAAAGTGGCCTACACTCATAAAAAATATAAATCCGGCACTGGTCCTAATTGAAACCCATACTGAAGAAAAGGATGATGGAGAAAGGACCATTAGCATGAAGTGAATATACTCCGCAAATTAGTTCATTATTTTATTTAAAATTATCTACAGCATTACGTATGAAGTCCTCGATCTATTACCAATAATATGCTGTAGGTACGTAATCACCGTGCTGCAACCGTCGTTCTAACATAATGAGTACAATACCAGCCCCAGTTTCACTTCATTCTTAGCTCTCATAAAATAAGCTACTAAAACCCTCTGTTAATTAATTAAAGGAAAGCAGTTAAAATGTAACAAAATATAATTTATAAATTAAGATAAGAAGAACGGATCGCTATCAAACATAAAAGTATCATACAAGTGTCACAAACCAATTGTTAAATAAAGTCGTTGAGACACAATCGTCGGCAAAAGCCCGCTCGCGCGTTCCTTGCCCGCGCAACAGGCAGCATTTGTGATATTGATTCGTTGGTGGGAGATGTGTATAAAGGATAGCGGTAGTTTTAGAATGATCATAAAATAAAAGTAGCCTAAGTTATTCCTTATTACATCAGCTACCTGCCTGTGAAAGTTCCGTCAAAATCGGTCCAATCCAAACAAATCCATCCGGTCAGTCCAAACAAATAGACAAACAGACAGACAGACATAATAAAAGCAGCCTGAGTTATTCCTTATTACATTAGCTACCTGCTAGTGAAACCCCCGTCAAAATCATTCCAGCCGTTTCAGAGATTAACTGGAACAAACAGACATACAGACAGACAGACAAAACAAAAGTAGATTTAGTTACTCCTTATTACATCAGCTACCTGCCAGTGAAAGTCCCGTCGAAATCAGTCCAGCCGTTTCAGAGATTAGCCGGAACCAACAGACAAACAGACAGACAGACATAATAAAAGCAGCCTGAGTTATTCCTTATTATTACATTAGCTACCTGCTAGTGAAACCCCCGTCAAAATCAGTCCAGCCGTTTCAGAGATTAACTGGAACAAACAGACATACAGACAGACAGACAAAATAAAAGTGGCCTAAGTTACTCCTTATTACATCAGCTACCTGCTAGTGAAAGTCCCGTCAAAATCGGTCCAGCCGTTTCAGAGATTAGCCGGAACAAACAGACAGACAGACAAAAATTGTAAAAAATGTTATTTTGGCATATGTACCGTATAAACATTCATATGCATGTAGTAAAAGCGGTTATTTTAATATTACAAACAGACACCCCAGTTTTATTTATTTGTATAGATAAGTCTTAGCTATCAAATGACTTATTATGAGTGGATTAAATAAAATTACCATTTTAAAATAAATAGAGATCGACTCGTACGCAATAGTATAATCGTAGATATCAAAATTTGCCTGTAACCCTCCATTCACCCATATATCACGTTTTAGATGACAACTGCTCATAACATTCGCCAATTCGATCGGTCCTTGACTTGCACTTAGCCCGCCACCACCACCATCAGGCGTGTTCCTACCTCTACTTTCCTAAATATCTTTCACTTTCTGCTAGTGCTGTTTCCAAGTAGGACATCCGTTGCAAATTCAATCATTTAAATCCAATATTTGACAAAGACTCTGCTTCATTCTTGCAGACAGTTTGTGCCATTAAAATCCAACTACTTCCCTCCTCCTCTCTCCTCTTTCGTTTAGAGTGCTTCATCCATCAAACTATGGTATATATATAGATAAAAATGCGCTCCATTAGATATTCGCCACTGGCAGCTGTCTTGCAAGCTACCGCCAGCCATATTCCTGCAGGGCATTATTCAACAGTCCAAGCAGCAGTCCAGCAATTTTGTGAATTATTAGCTTGATCATTGCTTAGGCGGTCTACTATGTTACCCAAATTAATAGCGACCGACATTACATTTCAGGTGGTGACTTTAGCGCTGTACACATACTTTGTAGCAGCCCTCATGGGCCGTCAACTAGTGCCTCCTGCGTCAGGAAGCACTTCCAAATATGAGCCCGACGTGTACTTCCCCCTCTTTACGGCTTTGCAGGTAACTCCCAAAACTAGACATACTCGTAATATAATACGAATATAGGTGGTAATATTTAGAGTGTTTTAAGCAGAAAAAAAGCTGGTTCACCCATGTCTGGCATGAATAATTTATTTTGTGATTTGTTGAGAAGAAGAATAAGAAGAAGAATAAATAAAAGAAGATATGGATAATTTCAATATACTTACCTACGATATGAACGAACTTCCAAATGGCCTTCTCAATAAGAATAATAAAATTATTCTTCAATTTTAAGTTTTAAAATCACTAACGTGCTGTTAAGTGCCACACAATTATATTTAACTTTTAGGTTTCTGTTATTTTTTGTATCTCACAGTTAAAATTTATGAATATCTCTAACTTTTGCCCGTAACTGTTTGTGGGTTTTGCTTATTTTTAGGCCTGCTGTTTTTCAATGTCAAAAATATTTAAATAATTTTATACTTTTTCAGTTTTGCTTTTACGTCGGATGGCTTAAAGTAGCAGAGGTACTCATTAACCCTTTCGGTGAAGATGATGACGATATAGAGCTTAATTGGCTTATAGACCGACACATCAAGGTTCGTATGAAATATGAATCGTGTACGATAAACTCGTTTGTATGACCTTTGCGCTGGCGCTAAATGACAGTTATTAAGAGGTTGTTATCGATATCCTCAGTAAAAATGGTATGCTCAATGTTGCTATTGATCTCAAAACTATGAACGAAAGGTAAGATTACTTTTGATCATCACTCAGCTATTGCTCTTGAGGAGTTTGATTTTAGCTGGTACTTCTTGCGAATTTATTGCTGTGCAAATTTCCATCGCTTATACTAAGTTTCTATGGTATAAAATTTCTCGTGAAATACCTGTAAGAATAGCCGTGCACGATTGACGCAAGCGCGAATTTTATTTTGCATAACTGTGAGTCAAATCAAATCGAGTGCATTCTGCGACAGTAGCTTAGCTACGCATTTTAGAGGTAAAAAACATTTTAACCCTTTTTTATGTTCCACCGCTGGGCAAATCCTCTCGGAATTGAGATGGATTCCGGAGACACCACAAGCCTTGCTGGCGAGTACGGGTCGGACACGTCATACCTATTACCTAAAAAAAATCTATGTCTCTTAGGAAGCACGATGGAGGAATAATCGTGTTGAATGTTGCAATGCTCTTCACCGTGAAAAAAACAATCACGTAATCAATTTTATTAGACAAAGGCTAACTCCAAATTCCCGGCGTGGTACCCTGGTGTCTTAACCATTCGGCTGCCACTGCTATTCATGAAAGCAATATTAACCTTCTTAATTGCAGGCGGCCTACATGATCGTAGACGAAATGCATGAAGAACACCCAGAGCTGCTAAAAGACCAATATTGGGAAGAAGTGGTGCCGAAAGATTTGCCGTACACTGTCGCTTCCGAGCATTACAGACGCCATGAGCCACCATGTTCGGCCGACCACTATAAAGTAAAGGCCGAAGACGCAGTTTACGCCAATGTTCAAGCTCCGAGGAAAAGTCACGATGAAACTTACGCGGACTATGTAAGTAGTTTTCTTTCTGTTGAACTTGCGTTGAAATAAATGACTATATTAAGGTCTAAAAGAAGCGAAAATATAATTGCCATCTAAACTACCTTTATCTTGAAACCCGAATAACCTTATGGTAGAGACGGAATTGCAAATCTTGATTGTTTATTATCAGTAGATATGAGTACCTATTGGGGGAGTTTTTGGTGGTAAATTGAAGTGTATGTTGTATATACCTTTTTGTCACCAAGAAATTTTGGGGATGGGGGGGCACTAAGAGATTTGGGAGGAAGAGTTGTCCTCAAATTGGCTTGTTTCGCCTTCCATCTACGCATGACTGATGGATTTGGGGGGAGGGGGTCATATCCCTTGTTACCCCTCCCCCCGGGACCGCCCCTGCATACAGTTTTGTGAAAACAAATAACTGTGCGAAAACATGTTTTTTCTACTTGCCGCCAAAGTTCCATCAAACAGGTTCTGGTAAAGTAGACATCGCTTTACAATCTGACTGACATGTCTGACTAGACTAGACGACAAATTTGAGTTTGGCTATTACCATAATGCCTGAGGGCCCACTCTGTACGTCCGTATCCGAAACTTAGTGAATATTCGGGCCAAATGTTTGGATAAAACTGAAGAAATTCTAGCAATATTATTCAATCTGTAGCTTAACGTCATCAATGATAACATTATCTTATTAATTCGTGAAAAAAAATCCGATCTGAATCTGCCAAAAAAGGATTCCGAAAATGTTAGAACTTACGGACGGATGCTTACAGAGTGACCCCTCTGGTTTCAACGAAGCGTGAAAAATGTGGATAGGTACTTGACATTCAAAATGGTGAAACAACCGAGATGCCATTTATGAAGAAGAAGTAGGACGTATTCAATAGATACTTAACTTTGAGACAATACTTTGGAAGGGAGAAGGGCCGTCACTTTGCGGAGCCACGTCGTATTAATAATAGTACCTAATAAAAATCACGCAGGTACTTAGGTTAGACCTTTGCACAAGAAGTATTTATCGTAGGTACCAACATACGGTTTTAAGAAGAGGTGTAGTTTATCTCACTCTCTTTGCGCCTGAGATGGCGTCAAGTCTATTGAAGTCTTCCGAGGAAGCTTTCTGCAACTTCGTTTTAAAAGGGTCATTAATTAACATTTCAGTACGTACGTAAACAAAGTATTCATCCATCAATCCTTAACTTCCAGGAAAGTGTAGACACGCCGTTAGTGGAGCGACGAAAGAACTGGTTTCAGCGACAAATTTCGAGAATGGGCTCGGTTAGGTCGGCGTCGACGGCGTATTCTTCGGGCGGGTTGTTCGGCAGGAACCGACACAACTCCGTGGTGTACTCGAGCCCGGAGGCCGGCCAGCCCGCCGCGCCGCCGCCACCGCATCACAAAATGTCTCTCTATGAAAGGCTGGTTGGACGCAAGTCCGGCCGAGGTCAACATCGACAAAACTCTCGACATGGTTAGTTTTTTTGTTTATCTCTTTATTACGGTTCAGCGCTTGCCCTGGACAAAAACTTTTATACCCATAAGGGTAACCACAAAGCGAAAAAATTTAAATCTAGGAGGAAAACTTAGTAGAAGTCCATAAGTTTTCTCCATAATTTTCCGCTAACAATTCCAAAATCAAACAAAAGTATAATTTTCAAATATAGGTTAGTGCCACTATCTTAGAGGTTTAAAGAAACGATATTGAAATAATATCGCATTGCCTACACCTCCAATCCATCGATCAGCCTTAAAAAGTCCACAGCTGAACATAACGTAAGCTCCGTTTAAAAAGAAAAACATTTCATAGTCAGTACTATACCTAAGTTAGTTGCAGAATACTAATAAATAATTAACGAAACATTATAAAAATTTCAGGTGGCCAAAAGCCTAATGGATCTGCAGTGCCTATAACGTTACGCAACAGACCTCGCATACCCACGCCAGACGTCACCAAAGAGGTTATGGATCGCGAAAATCGACTCGCTATGGGCATGCAAAACATGGGAGTGATGTTAGCGCACCAGGGTTACCAGAATGAGGTGCCCGTGCTGGGAGCCCTGGTTCTCTCACCTATACAAGAGTTGGACAGCGGGTCCGTTAACAACACGCTTCACGCAGGGCAGCCCGGGACGACGGCGCTCGCACAGGCTGTTCTATCACCCAACCTTACGTCCGGTATAGCCCCTATGCTGACGGCGCCGGCTACTCTATCAACCCTTGGAGTATCGCAGCTTACTCTAGTGAATGGTTCGGCACCATCCACTCCCAGAACAGACCGAGGACTCTCTACTCCTCCGGTATCGAGAGCTACAGTGACCGAACTACCTTCGGACCGCGACAGCGTGCACAGCGGCACCGGCACTCCTCCTGAATTCACACGCAACCCCAATGGATCGAAACGAGGAGAGGTTTACGTCTGAGCCCGGCGAGGGTCACGTGACACCCTGTGGAATCTGAAGCCAGTCCTCTAAATATTAGTTAATAATTAGTCGACGGAGTCATAATGAACGAATTTAAAAGTTCTATTGTCTCGAAATCATTTAACGAAGGGAGGGAAGGGGATTGTATCTTTTGGGTAAGGCGCGAGGAGTATTTTTGACCAATTTGTGTAACATCAAAAGAAATTCAACTTTTAAATTAAGTGTAACTGAGAACAGAGATATTAATATAATTATTGCTAAGTAGTCATAATTTAGATTCAAATGGGATCCTGACATTGCCTATATACATGACAGCGTGTAAACCGTTATAAATTGCATACTTAAACGAAACTCAAATTACTAGGCAAAGCGTTTAAAAGTGGAGACTGAATTGTAATGTTTGTTTGTAATGTATCATTCGAGGCGATCTTGTTACAATATGGCGACACAGACTGACTTGTAACGTGTGTTTGTAATGTATCAATCATTCGAACTCGTGGCTCAAGTGTGCTTCATCCACCATTTCCGAGATGGATTCCGCCTGCGACTTGCTAAGCTAACGCTACGACGCGACGTGCACAGACTTGTAGGAGTAAGTAATGTAATGTAACTCAATGGGATTCGCGAAAAAACCTACAGTCGAGTGGATCACGCGGCGCTCGGCGCGAATGATACATCAAAGTTACAAGTCAGTCTTTGTTTTCAGTTATGTGAACGCAATCCATTACATCAAAATGTTACAAGTCAATCTCCACCTTAAATCTAAACAGGGTAAAATTGAGATATAATATAAGTAGCAGCTGTCATTTTGGTAAAATTATCATAAGTCGATCGTGAGCGAGCACGCGTTTGACTAGTTTATACCATACACGTGCATTGAGTTGCTCAATGCTCAATTTGAGCATAATGTGCAACATTAAAATGCACTTGTGTGTCACAACGCCCTATAGATAATCGGCCTGTATCTTAACTTATCGTGGCGGAAGTAACAGAAAATAGTCATCAGTGAGCAGATAGGTCAGTGCACCTGAATTGTAGATGCCATGTTATACTGCTACTAGTCAAGGAGTTAGCACCCTAAGTATGATGCTTATCAACCAACCAGAAAGGTGGTGATTGACAGAAAACCAATTTGAACTATGACCCATGAGTAATGAATAACATTTTTGCGTCAGGCATCACTTGATTCACTAGGACATCTCAAGGTAAGTATAACGTACAATCTAAGTATCTTTGTATATTATTATTGTGTCTTCCATTCTTACTATTATGAGTAGAGCTTGCACGCATCAAGTAGAAAATACTATAATAAATTGCAAATAGCTCGGTTAAACGTATTTCAAACGGCAACTAAGGTTTGACTGGCGGTTATAAAAAAATCGACTCATATCCAAATGATTAAACATTGTTTAATATAGAAAAATCAATACCGTAGGTAGATAATATGTAATACGTTTAGATATTTCAATAACATAAGAGATATTTCCGTCTCATTTTGTGTTTGTAGATCTTGTGATATCGTACAGAGTAGGTATGTTAGAATTTATTATTGTTACCTCATGAAAAATAATTGACAGTTTGTAGTAAAGAGTTTATTTCAAGTATATTAGATAATATCAAGATCGTCAAATATTTGTAGCAGAATTACACCGTAAGAAATAATTGCTTGTAATATGTCTGTCTTTCCGTATCACTTGCAATTCCATTTTTTTGATAGGTATTGTTTTTTTTTTAATTTAGAATACCATCCGTCCTGTAAATAGGTATAAAAATGTTAATATTAAGTATTTTGTTGGTGAGTCATCGCCATTAGTAAGATATGTATGTATAATTTTCTATGAACCCATTAATTCAAAAGTAATTTTATGGTGCTTAAAATGTGTTTGAATTATTTATTAAAATGAATCTCTTTTTTTAAAGCAGTAATTTATCGAATTTAAATTAACGAAATCTCAATATTTAGTCATTACGTTTTTTTCTTGCTAGAATGAAATTAACTTACGCACAAACAAACAGGGATTGAATTGTATAATTTTTCATAAAACACTTAAATTATTTATGTCTTTTATTCTTCAGCATTATCATCCTTAAATAAAAATAATTTCACTGGGTTAGCAGTATGTCTTTGAAAAAGTCGTCGGGACTGACAAGTAAGCATCTACTTTATTTACTTTTTTATTATACCTGAGACTTTATTAAGAAAGTTCTTCGTTTTTGTAACTTAAAATTTGACTGCGAAGTTATAGTTTAAAGCATCAAAGGAATTGACTTCCGTCAAGAAGTAGTTTGTCGTTTGTAGTTTTGCCGTCTCTAATCGTCGACTAATCGATCCTTAACTTGAGAACTAGGGATGCCCGATCTGAATCGTTTTTTTAGAAGATCGATTGACGTCAATACTATATGCCGATATTTTAAATCGACTCAACAGGAAGAGTTCTCGTATCAAAATCGTAAACCTGGAAGATCATCTGAAAAAATCTTGTCATTTAAAGACTAAAATAATGCAAACTAAACGATATTGAGGTATTTTTCGTCAATGGAAAATTTCGTCAATGGAATTAAAGATTTCTTGGTCCAATGGTTACGAAAGCTGACTACGGAGCTAGAGACCCGGGTTCAAACCTCAAGTAGGCAAGTTGGGTTTTTTATTTTTTGTGACAATTTTTTTTAAATTGGGAGCTAGGTATTTCAAAAGGATTTGTTAAGTAACATTAAGTCAATAAATGTTTTGCTTAAAAATAAACCCAGAAAATCAATTTATCCGAGCAACGCTCGGGCGTCCAGGTACATATACAGGGGCGTAGCCACACTGGGGCAAGCTGGGGCGCTTGCCCCACCCTGGCTCTGACCTATAAGGTGCCTAATTAAACAAAAAAATTTTTTTTTCTTATACATACTAACAACAATCATAATATCCGTAAGAAAGTTACACAAAAAAATTAGTCGACATGAAAAAAAGTGTGATCTAAACAAAAAGCGCGCACGATTGACCGAACGCGCGCATCGCCGCGCCGTTCATACTCAGGGCCGTCTTACAATATTTGGCGTGCCCTCACACTCTTGGCAATAACATTACAAAGTACAAAACATGGGCATGGCCAATACTTTTATAAAGATTTGAATAAACTAAATATTTCATTTTATTAAAACGCGTAATTCATAACACCGAATATTCATAAGTAAAACTATAATACCTATCTATCGTGTGTGTAATTGTTTATTTTCTGTACCTGAAAATATAAACCTCTAAATTTACAGATTAATAAATTGGCATAGGCGCAGACCCCAAATGGCTCAAGTTACAAAAAATACTGGGGGAGGGGGGGGGAGTATAGGTTGCCCCACCCTGAGCCCAAGGCTGGCTACGCCCATGTACATATACATGCAATTCCACTGTGTTTTTTAGGCTTCCTTACCCGAAGGGTGCCAACGGGACCCTATTACTAAGCCTCCGCTGTTCGTCCGTCTGTCTATCATTTGTATCTCATTAACCGTGATAGCTAGACACAGGCAGATCCCCCTCCCCTCAAAATACATCAGTCATACGTAGATGGAAGGCGGAACAAGCCAATTTGCGACACCTCTTCCACCCAAATATTTTAGTGACCCCCCCCCCCCCCCCCCCCCTCCAAAATTTCTTGGCGACCCAATATTTGAAGGCTGTGACCTTAGAGCATCAAAGTTACTGACTCACCCTTCACTGTCATAACTGTCATACCTTGATGCTTTAAGGCTGTGACCGCGCCTGGGTAGACAATAGAAATTGTCATAGATGATGTATTTCTGTGTCCTCGATAGCCAAAGACCCTTTGAGCATCAAAGTTACTGACTCACCATTTAGGAGAGACGGCATAGCGGCTCATAGCGCCTCGCTTCGATACATAATTTTTGTGCCAAATCTGGTGCGGGGAAAAAATGCACTCATTTAAATTCTGTCACACATTCACAAATATTCTTTCACTGTAGCGATGAACATGATATTTAATATAATATGCAGTGTTTTTTTTTTCAATTATGGCATCGCAAACTCTGCATACTGCCAGCGTCAAGTATAATTTTTGCATCAATTTTTTGCCAGTTTCAATGAATCTGGACGAAGTAATAACAAAGTCAGTAAGTAAGTCGTTAGTAATCAGTCAGTCTAGGCAGTCCAATATTCAAGTAAAGCGATGGCTACTTTACTAGAACGTGTCCGATGGAATTTTGGAGGCAAGCAGAAAAAACATATTTTAGCACTGTTATTCTATTTCACAAACACTCGTGCACTGTAATTAACCTATATCAAACAAAATGCCATCAAGTTTATCCGATATAACTCAAAAATACACAAAGAAAATGAAAATAAAACAAGAGCACAATATGCCTTTTTCGACTTCCCGCCAAAACTCCATATGCAGTGTTTGCCACTGTTTGCGACTCAGAGGAAGGAATATAACAAGAGAAGAGAGGCCCTGTTCTACTATAGGAACAGCACGTTATACAAATATCTGTTTAATCGACACAAACATGACAAATATCATGTTGTCTCTTTTTAACTAATGGATGGCTGCATAAGAAAATAAAGATAATAAAAGATTAGTGGTAACTAATTTTGGCAACAACGTCATGTTAAAGCACCATCGTGCCACGGCAGCCATTTTATGCTCCAAGTATTTACAAGTGTACTCTGTGTATGTGTGCGTTTGTTTTGTTGTGTAGGTCTGCTGTCTAGGGTGTCCATTAAAAATATATCGATATTTATATTCAATGTAAAATATTGGATCCCCATATCGATGTTTTTTCAGGTTTATGACTGAGTATTATGAGTGCGAAAATATCTTGTATTTGCTCCACAACACGGAACACAATAATGATCATCGTTTGATGGTAATTAAGTCAATTATTAAGATCTGCCTTGATCTGAATTAAGAAGACTTAGTGAACAAATTTCTTATAGAAACTATTATAATAAACTAGTTTTTTTTCTGCAATGAACAAATAAAAATTGTTATTCAGAAACTTGTTTTATTCTAATTCATTAATCAATATCAATAGCAATTAAATTTAAAATCTATATACATACTTCTATTATAAATTCGAAAGTATGTGAGGATGTATGTATGTAGGTATTTATGATTGTTTGTTCTGTTCAGTATTATAATAACATGGGTTTGTCAGCTTCGGCATTTAATGCAGGTTAAAATTGACAAACAGTGTGAATTAAATAAAAAAAGATATGATTCATTCAAATTTTTGAAAAGTAGATTTATGATAGTACAAAATAAAATTTGTAGTATTCATATTTTCTTTGACACCAATTTAAAGTTTACACATGATTTTAAATTTTGTTTTTAGGTTTTTATAAAAAACCTAAATAAATGCATCCTTTAATAATACGAAACAAAAATATCGATATCAGCTACACGTGTTGTTCTGAAACGCACAACCCTATTAAGAAGCAGCCATTTTATGCTCCAACTTTAATTACTTTAGGTAGGCACGCAAATCTCGTAGGCAGGCCCGGTCCATAGGTTTATGTCTATGGTTTGCGATACCATAAATGAAAAAAAAGGTCATGTCAGCCAAATGTCAATTTGTTAGAGATGTCCAAAATAATTGTTTGTATCGATACAGCGTATCGATACGTATCGCAACCAATCGTATCGATTCAGCGATATATCGCAACGTCTTGTATCGATACATACGATATTTATCCATTTTTAAACAGGTTAAAATAAAACAAAAGTATTAGTTCAAAAAAAGACAAACATACATTCATTTCGGGAATCGACGACGGGAAATCCCCTAAGCATAGACTCTTACATACATAGATATGGATGCGTTCGTGGTATTAAACCTCGCTTAGCTGCGTTTTGTTCTACGGTGACCAGAAAAAAATGAGAATGATTGCTGTTTAGTGCTAGATTTGGTTACATTAATCTTTCCTTACCAAAACATAGAGAATGTTTACTATTACAGGTTCAAAATCATAATTTTAAGAAGATATACATGGATTCGATATTTTTTACCTGGAGATACGATATATCGATGCGTATTGTAAGGTTGTGTATCGATACAAAATATCGATATATCGCATTGCTTTGTATCGATACATCATAATATCGATTCGTATCGCGCATCTCTTCAATTTGTCAGTGTCAAAACTGTCAAAGCTAGTGTACCTACCTGTACTGTCCTGTACCTATGTGCTATCTACGTGCTTAGTCTAGGAATACAGAGACATTATTTTATAAATTTTATCGATCGGCGCGGCAATCGGACGAATTCAATCAAGTATCATATCGTTGATCACTTTGGACGGACATCTGAATTGGGTGAGTAGTCAAGTGCACTGCTAGCACTATTTTATTGTTGTATTTGCTATTACTTCCTGGTTTCAAGTGATAGAAGGTATGCAAGTAATATTTAATCATCCATTCAAGTATGTTACATATTCTACAATACAATCACAAACACATCCTTAAAGACATGTATATCAAACGTTGTGATATAATATTAAGCTATAACTAATATTAATTATGAAACATAACCATATCAATATCAGAACTAAATTTGCAATTTTAATTTTCAAGTGCCAAATTCAGTTAAATTTAGGTACAGAAGTTTAAACATACTTCAAGCAGCCATTTGCATATATTACCTCACCCCTTAAATCTGATTATTTCAGAACTATTTTTGGTATTCATGGATAGAAAATAATTCTAAAATATAAACAGATATACTGTTTTCTTTGTTGCCATGTGATTAAACTGCAAAATAGTCAAAAATCCTCAACTCAATTAAGGTGTATCACTTTATTAGCAGCCATTTTCAATTATCTACAGTACCTAGACATTGTAGGTACCCACTCCACAACAAAGAAGTATTTTTTCTTTTTTTCTTTAGCCACCTGATTTTATGTCTTTGATTGAATTATTTACTATAAGATTTCAAATGCTTCAAAACTTACCATTAAGATTGTATGATAAGCAGTGATCTGAGTAGGTAGAGTGAAATCTGTGAAACCGGAAAATTTAAGTTTCAAGTATGTGTTAATATGGATACGCCTCCGGAATTTCCGGATTTCAAAAATATTTAAATTTTAATTAAAGTATGATTCTAGTTTGTAAGAGGATAAAATCAAAATATGTGAGCCAATATTACGTACGATCTTTAAAAATAAATTAGTATGGACATTCCCGCGGGTTACCGAAACTTAGAATTACGTAAACTTTTCACAGTTTGTCGGACTTAAGTTGCGAATTACTGCGTAGATTACTAGCTTAACGCAAGGATTTATTAAATATTAAATCACAAACAAAAGCAATCACGAAAAAAAACATGGTACTGCCGTATAAATAATATTAAATCAAATTAATTTATATGCTACATCGGTTACAAAAATTAATTAAAAATAAAATCAGTTCATGTTATAATTATATGATCAATTGGAGGCATGTACTCGACGAAGTTCAAATCAACAAATACCACATATTTTAACTATCTTAAATTAAATATACTATAAATTGTACTTTAAAAGTTTATAGTATATTTTAATGTAAATTACTATTAATTGTTATTTCAAGAGCACATTATATAACAGAACTGCATTATTTCTGAAACTTGCAACCGTAGATTTAAATTGTCATATTCTCTTAGAAGTTAGTCGTTGTTTACGCTTTATTTGTTCAGCATGTTTTTTTTTGTTTAAATTAAGCAAACTATTGTTCAACTTTCTATAAACCCATAGAAGTAAGAAATATGCGTCTTATCTTTACCTATATTTAATATATTTTATACTATGTTGTTTATTGGTATTAATAAAGAACAGAATTTATTGTACTACTTTTATTTCATTTCATTGGTATTATATTTTAGCAGACACTGATGATAAGTGTCTGCTAAAAACTCTGCTCACCTATACTTAACGTGACCATACATCCCGTTTTGAACGGGATGGTCCCTTTTTGTGGTTCTCCGTCTCGGTGTACCCGGAAAAAGCTTCGGGACGCAAAAAATATTTCGTTATCAAAATCCGAAATTGGAATTGGTACCAGGTGAAACTTCTGATATTATTGTCGATTATTTAGTCCACGTGTTGACAGGTAATAGTTTAAGTGCAAAAGTAGTCACATTTTGTGGGGACAATGCCAACGTAAATTGTGGGGGTGCAGCTAGGCGAGGAACTAATAATTACCTACCTACAATCTTCTCTTGGAAAATCATTAATTGGATGCAGGGCCTATATTATTCATAACGCAATAAAATCTGCTGCAGATGGCCTACCCGTGGATTATGAATGCATTTTTGTAAAGATATATTCATTTTTTATATGTATTAACACATTTTATTTTATATTTATATAAACAGAATTCTAATCTTATTTAAAATCATCACCAGTCATATTAAAACAAATTTGTTCATCTAAAAAATATAAAAATAACTGAGAATTTGTTTAATTACTTTTTCAATTTGCAATAAATACCTACTATTTTAATAAATAAAATAGAACTTAACAAGAAATTAGTTTTTTTTTCACTGTCAACCTTCCAATTGACATATGTACATAAACCAAAGTCCCGTTTTGAGTAAAAAAATAAATGGTCCCGTTACCTATACTGTGAGGTAAAATCAAATATTATGGAAAATACTGCAGTAGCAGTAGTATTAGTAGTAGTAGTATAAATTTTTAATTAATTTAAATCTACCACAGATATAGATATGTAGTAAATTGTCAAATTATGGTTCTTCACATAATTTCTAATCTTTAAAGGGTAATTAATACTCAAAATTATGTGCGGATGTATAGAGATGGAAAGGTGACGTGGCATCAAATTGTACAGTATAGTTCTTCATGACGGGTTAGACGACCTGTGTGGCGTAATGGTTACCATGCTGGTCTGCCAATCGGAGGGGCTCAGGTTCGATTCCCGGCGAAACAGAAATTTGAATGATGAGTTTAAATTTCTGTTCTTGGTCTGGATGTTTGTGTTTCTGTCTTTGTATGTGTCCATGGTACCCACAACACAGGGTATATCCACCCTAGTGTGGGGCTATGATTGTGAAACGTTAATTAACGTTAATTGCAAATGTCCTTAAGCCATTTAACTATATTAGTAGTAGTATCATGGATTTCACCTTTATAATTTATTTTTTACAGCAAAATGCCTGACTGCAGTAAGAGGTCCTCTAGACCCTCTGGGTCCTCTCGTAATGGGCGTTCGAGTTCTCGTCGTAAGTATTAATCTCTATTGATTAATTAACAGTTGATGTATTGGCAAGCTCAATTCAATGAAGTGGGTTTTGTTTTTCTGAAAGCTTTCTACTTAGAAATAATGCTTTCATCTAACGCATAGGCTAAAAAATCACACCAATGCCAGCTTAAACTTACAGTTTCATATTAACATTTCACTTGCATTAAAAATTAAAGAGCTTGCAATATTTTAACACAAATGAGTAATCACAAGTATCAATATCAAATAAACAGCCAGAAAAAGTTAATACTGCTTCTTTTGTATGTGTTTCAACCATTAAAATTAAAATTTCTAATGAAATTATTTGCAAATATAATATGACTAGAGAATAAGAATATTCTGAAAGATTTTATTATATTAACAAAAAAATTAAACCTAAGGGCCCATCTTTGGACATAGTATAAATATAGATTACTTGTATAACATTTCAAAGTAATTAAAGGCTCACCCTGTAGAAGTGATTTGGAAATAAGTAATAATAGTGAATGATTCTTACAATGATATTGTAGTGTCTTAGACACTGTTTTTGGGCTAGGAAATATGTTATGAAGATTTTTCTAAACCAATTTTGATGTCGAGTATTTTCCGTCTTAACCCTGTTTCATTAAACAAATTCCTTTTCAAAGGTAAAAATGGAATACTCATTAGAAATAATATAACAATTACTTAACAGTTTTAATCCTTAAATAAGCACATCTATAAATTTGTGAGAAATACTGATATCATAAAATTCACCATTCGATTTAAAATAAGATGTGGTAAATACTATTGATTCAGAAATTCAACATTAGTGCCATGCCCCATTCAGAATAACAATTTTTCTTCAGCATGCAGCCAGACTGGGTCTCGCTGTACTGATCGCCAAAAGTTCTGCTGTTTAAGCAGCGCTGAAATTGAGGGAAGGTTGGAATCTTTTCCATCCATTTGAGCTTTCATAGGCTTTAGTTCATTGTTTTTGATTATTTTTTAAGGCTTATTGGAGATACCTGTGCCTTTGATTTTAATTGTATATTTTTTCGTTTAGCAAATTATGCAAGTGCTTCAGCTGCTATTTTATTATTTTATTCATGTAATGTATAGCATCCTATTACATCTCTTTATTATTATAGGTTAATGTCTATTTCAAAATATTACATATTAATCAGAAATAAACACAATAGACATAGTGCTTAAAGTGAACATTTTACAAATAATTAAAATACAATAAACACTTATCCTGGAATAAAAATGGCTTAGACTATTAATATAATGATTGATAATTTTAATGCCATCTGCATTATATTTAATAATATCTAGTATGATTAAATTACCTTTGTGAGAAAACATGAGGATATTTGTAATTATAGATTTAAGCTAATTAAATTTAAGATGTTACATTTACTTATATTTTTAAGCTAGAAGAATAAGTATTTATATAAAATAAATACCTGTTAAATATTTCAGACAAATAAGTTTTTATAATTATTAAAAACAACATTGGTTTACTTGCAACTATATTGTATCATTAATGAAAAAATAACTATGTATTATTGAAATTTTTAGTACCTCTCATATGAAAAACTTTATGTCTCACTGCTGGGCACTGGTCTTTCCCCTGTTGGTGAGGCCGAGAGCTTACTCCAGCATGTTGCCCCAATGTGAATTGTATCTACAGAAATACTAAAGGGACTCTTTTATTAGCGATTAAACGAGCAATTCTTGTACATACCTATTTTTTTAAATCTCTGAAACTGCTCCAATGATTTTAATGAAATTTAGTACCCTGGTTTCGGGGCTGATAAATCGATCCAGCTAGGTTTTATTTTTAGAAATTTTAAATTATTAAAATATATTTATAGCGACGGCGACCGACGAGCGGCGATGGCCGAGTGGTATAAATCCGCGGTTTTCGACGCTATCGATCCCGGGTTCAAATCCTCGGCGCGCACCAATTTCAAAGAAATTTGTATTGTGTGCATTTATCGCTGCTCCACGGTGATGGAGAATATCGTGATATTTGAGACCTGTGCCCAGCAGTGGGACATAAAAATAAGGTTGAAATTTTTTTTTTAGCAATAATCAACTTAAATATAAACTGAAAAATAGGACTCTTCCTGACATCTATTGGAGAGTATTAATAACAGTACCTGGACGCCCGAGCGTTGCTCGGATAAAAACAATTGATTTTCTTGGTTTATTTTTAAGCAAAATATTAATTGGCTTAGTGTTACTTAACAAATCCTTTTGAAATACCTAGCTCATAATTTAAAAAAAATTGTCACAAAAAATAAAAAACGCAACTTGCCTACTTGAGGTTTGAACCCGGGTCTCTAGCTCCGTTGTCAGCTTTCGTAACCATTCGACCAAGAAAGCTTTAACTCCATTAACGAAATTTTTATAGAGATCTTATCATATCGACATTGTCATTTGTTTGAAGGGCGGATTGACAGTCGACATTTGATGGCTTTCTACGCCACAATATTATTATAATTCTCCAATAGATGTCAGTAAGAGTAATTTTGTATTTAATGGCATTAACATTAAATAAAAAGACAATTTCTATCAAAAAAAAATTTGCTGGATTATTTATCATCCCAGAAACCAGGGTACTAAATTTCATCAAAATCTTTGAAGCCGTTTCCGAGATTCAAAAAATAAATTTAGATATACAAGAATTGCTCGTTTTAGATTGTGGCGTAGAAAGCTGTCAAACGCCATCCGCCAATCTGACGATCAGAGAAATGACAATGTCGATTTGAAAGAGCTCTATAAAAACTTAGTTTTTGATTTAAAGCTTCCTTGGCTGAATGGTTACGTGGGATGACTTCGGAACTCGAGACCCGGGTTCAAACCTCAATCAAAACCATATTGCGTTTATTTTGTATTTTTTTGTTATTTATTATTATAATTATGTTAAATTCAATGTGTATAAAAGTTTATAATAATTTTCCACATAGTCTCATCCCTATAATGTTTATTTTGGCTGTAAATACATAATCCTTAACATTTCCTAGATATTTTCTATGTAGAAAGAATTGTTTAGGTTTTTTAGTCATTTAAGTAGATTTATTCAAATTTACGCAATTTTTATAATTTTTAGTGTTTATTAAATTGGATAATGTGCATGTTTGTTATTTAGTTGCTCGCTGTCGATAGATTATTAATTATTACCAATACTGTTAAAGTTAAAGAATAAAATCGCCCATTGTACTAACTGTACCTATAATATAGTAATATAATTTTATTAATGAACAGAAGTTTACCAATCTGTTTTTGCATAATGGGCAATTTTAGTTTTATTATTCATTTTATTGTTTTTTTTTCAAGTATATCATTATAATAAATTATCATTAGTCAAATGACTTCTTTCTCATTATTTTATTTAAATAATAAATCTGGAATTGCTATCACATTATTTTGGTTGTTGTAGTAATTTTTGTAAATACCTATGCTTTCTGATTATTATGTTCGTTTAAAAAATAGTAAGCATTTTACTAATGAATTTGATGTTCTATTACTAAATTTAATTAACTAATCAATTAATGTAAGCTTCCAAAAACGTAAGATGCCTGTCTGCCTGCCAGGACAGTATACAGATACAGGCATATACATATAATATGTAGGTTTCATGTTATTATAATAAACTTATAGTAAAGCTATAATAAGTAGCACAAATGAATATACTCTCAAGCTAATTTCAGAGTATGCTATACTATTGTGCTCTATAGCAAAGAAGGGCCTTAATGCTATACTATATAGCATGGCGTTCACATTCGCGATTTTATCGTTAGCAATAGTTCATAGGAAGCTCAGTTGACCGCGATCTTTAAAGAGCTTAAAATTGAAATGACGAGTATTTATAGCATAGCATGAACTTAGCGCATCGCACCAACTTATAGCGTATAGTAAGCTAATAATATTTAGTACTGTACAGTGTGAACGTGTCCATAACAATGTATGGTGCGCGATATTGTTGTTTAATGAGCTATATACTATATTTTATTATATTAAAGCGTAGTCTGAAAGCCGATTTAGGCTCAAGTCGTTATTATGAAAGGATAGTAAAGAATATAAAACAATAAATTTGGTCTGTGGATTTCAGTACCTTTTGTGGTCGCAATCGCACAAAAATATTTCAAAACAATAAATCGCCAAAATTATATTTTTTTTACTTAAAGACATTTCTTGTTGACTGTATTTGTATTCAGTTCGAGGCACTTCGAGGTTTTAAATAATGGAGGAAGAAAAGTAAAAAGAACCACACAAGAAATCCATGTCCTAATTTCCAGATAATTAAGTCTTTTATTTTTAGTAAGTATACCATAGTTGTTAACGTTAATAATTAAAAAGAGGTCACTTCAACAAAATGACATTTTCATAATTAACTAGCTGACCCGACAAACGTTGTCCTGCCATAACTATGAGTATTGAATTCGAATTTAAAATAAAAAATAATAATATGGTGATGAAGCATTGTTTAATTTTCTAATTTTCCGCGCATGTTCTCAATTTATTCTTATTTAAGAACCTTCTCCTTATAATAACAGACAGAAATCACACAAGGATTAGCAAAATCGATCCAGCTGTTCATGCATGATGCCGTGCCGTGGCGTTTATATATAACTAGCCTTCCGCCAGCGGCTTTGCCCACGTGGACCCGTTTAGTGGGTCCCCGTAGGATAAAAAATAGCCTATGTGCTATTCCACGCTTCATTGCTATATTAAAATTATAGGCGTTTAGCCAGTTGCTTCAACCGCGTTGACTCTATTACCCGTTTTAACGTAGGAATGAAGCATTTTCCCGCGATAAAAAGTAGCCTATGTTACTCTAGGTGAATGTAGGTTTCTAATGATGAAAGAATTTTTGAAATCAGAACAGTAGTTTTTTTTTGAGTTTATTCATTACAAACATACAAAAATACAAATCTTTCCTCTTTATAATATTAGTATAGATTAATTATAACGAAAATAAGAACAAGAAATGCAATAGATGGTTCCAAAATTTAAATAAAAATTACTCGTATTTTAGAGGAATTATTGCCTTAATAAACACTGTTTTGTCATTTTAGGATTAATCGCCTTCAGCAAAAGATGCGGCAGTACAACCGGGAGTTACGCGACAAGGTCGACGAGATCAGTCGCGGTGAAGGACCTATGGACTCGGTCCTCCTGACTGTCGTCGAGATGACGGTACGTTTACATCTTTAGATAGAAACACATATAAACACACTTGCTTGTAAGTACTCTATAGTGAACAAAATGGAACTTACACAAACATATAAAATATTAGGCAGCAGGCAAATGAAAAACAAAAAAACTGCTTAATCCTACTATTGAAGGAATTTAAACTTTGCACCCAGCAATTTTTAGGGTTTTTAGGGTTTCCGTACCCGAAGGGCGCCAAGTGTCAACAGGACCCTATTACTAAGCCTTCGCTATCCATCCGTCTGTCTGTCTTCAGGCTGTATTTCATGAACTGTGATGGCTTGATAGAAATTTTCACAGATGATATTTAAGGGGACTCCCTTTCAATAAAGGTGATTTTTATAGGTTATGGTGACCATAACCTTAACATAAACATAACCATAGTCATTTTGAGAATTAAGGTTTAAATTAAGTTATTAAAATTAATTAGTTTATTAAATTAAATTAAAATTTGTACACACTAAGGGGTAAATAGGGAGTCCTAAATATATTATAAAACCTTTTTTCACCCATATTTGTGCAAATAAAATGATTACATTTCAACCGGTGGCCAGTTTTTTCAACAAATTCGGACATATAGGATTTTCGTATTGTTTCTTTATTTATTTTTATAAATCACAATGCCTTTGATTTATATAATAAATTTATGTTAGGAGACATTCTATTTGAAAACATGAACTGCTGTCATAATTAGGTTATCTGCTTACAGACTCAATATGAACGCCCTTTCGGAGATATTGATGCCTTTATGATGAATGGATCAGTTAATGGACTGGATAACGATGTCAGCAATGGGCTGGCTAATGGAATGGCCAATGGAATTGCCAATGGAGTGGCCAATAGAGCTGCACATGGTCTGGCGAATGGAGGGGCCAATAGACCGGCTCATGGACTTGCTAATGGAATGGCCAATGGAGTGGCCAATAGATCTGCACATGGTCTGGCTAATGGAGGGGCCAATAGACCTTCCCATGGATTGGATAATGTACTGGCTAATGGAGTTGCCAATAGACCAGCGAATGGAAACGCCAATGGTAGGGCAAATGGAATATTCAATGGATTGTCTAATGGGACTGCCAATGGCCTGCCCCATGGCGTACGTAACGGGCAAGCTGCTGCAACATCAAATGGGAGGCCTGTATTTGCTAATGGAAGGCCTAATGTGTCAACCAATGGTAGGCCTAATATGACAACCAATGGAAGGCCTCATGGAACAATGAATGGGAGGGTGTTCTCGGTATCCAATGGAGTGGCAAATGGCGTAGCCAGTGGGATCAATGGATTTGCCAATGGGTCAGTGAACGGAGACGGAAATGAGAACTACGCTCAGGTATAGTTTACCGGTATAGTTGAGTACTTTTTACTAATATGGGGAGAGTGCATGTTTAATCGGAGCCTTTCACAGACATCTAACCTCACGAAAGCTCGTGTATTGTCCAAGGCCGTTTGCAGGTCGGCATGCTACTCTGGAGACTGGTATATCTCATATCATTTTTTTCTAAACTTTTGTTATATTTGATGCCTATCATAGTGAATTAGAGTATGATTACCTATAGAGTTTGTGTATTTTCAGAATGTGGGCGATGAAGATCTGACTGCACTTATTTCCAACGCTCTGAATCGCTTCAGGGATGAAGTGCTTGCCAATGAAGAGAGGCCTCGCTATTAAATACGTGGCCGACGTAAGTCTAATATATCACTATATCTCAAGAAAGCGGGTTGTCATGATTGTATGAAAATTAACTACCTACCTGACTTGCGAAATGGAATGAAAGAAAGAACTTTATGTCAAGAAAAATGATTTCTATCGTATTATTCTAATTATAAAGAAAATTACTTAGGAAATTATTTTTTGTCGTATTTAAATTTATTTGATGATATTGATTTTATGGAAAACTTGAGATCGTACTGTATAAAAACAAACAAAATTGTAAATATTTCAGCTCAATCGGTTGAAGATATTATGTGCTTTAAAATTGAGTAGCAAGATTCCACCCGAACAAACATACAAGTACATACATTGCAAGTTAAATAAAAGCTTTTAAAACCAAACACAACAAAAGTGCTTTGATTTGATAGACAATGACATGATGTATTTGACAACCCTTGATATATAGGACGTTCCATTTCCTTAAACTCGTTATTGTAATGTACAGGTAAATAAATATATTGTGCGATAAAATATTTCATGCAATGTTTAATTTTAGATGTAGATACTTCACTTTTTCTTCACTTTATTTAAAGACGATTTAAAGGTAATTTTCGGCAAAGGTCTTGTATATTATATACTTCACTTTTTCTTCACTTTATTTAAAGACGATTTAAAGGTAATTTTCAGCAAAGGTCTTGTATATTATATTTATGTAACGATTTGCTTACAAAGGAACGTTAACGAATGAAGAACCGACATTTGTATGAATGTTTCAAAGTATTGTTATCTTAAAATAAAACTTGGTGGTTTTTCAATGGTTTAGTTGAATACAGCAGGTTAGGCATTGTTTTGTAAAAGACAAAGTTAGACACTGTTTTAGATGGGGTTTTAAACATTAAACCTTGTTTAGGTCTAGTTGTAAATATTTCTTGTAATAACACCGTTTATGTCTTGTTTTCAGGTTCACACTGTCCGTATATACCAGAGGCAGCGGAACGCATTGAATGTGTGTCGTGTTTTATTTTAAGTTGCTATATTATTATAATCCCTTAAGTACATACTTAGGAACCGTGTCTGTGTATTAGAAATTGTATTCAACATGTAACCAAACTAAAAATATTCGAACTACCATTAAGTGTGTATGTTATTTTATTGATATTTGTATTGCAGTTCTGGGGTTGCAATTTTTATGACATTTACTTTTAATTGATGTAATCTGGCAACGTTAAGGACTTTTTATTAATTTTTGGATGATATTGTAAACATATCTGTGTATGGTTTTATATTGTTTGTCTTTTGAATAAATATTTTAACTTAACATTCTTTTTATTTCTTACCATTAGGCCGTGCTCACTTTGATCGATTTCATCCGTATTTGATTCGCGCATATACGTACGACTACGCACGAATGATCCCGACCGTCCAAGGACTACGGGAGCGCTCACACTGCATGCGATATTGCGATCAGTCGTACGTATACGTACGTTACGACGTCCGAATACAATCCGAACTTGGGATTTATCACGCAGTCGTACGTTCAGTTTTACATAAAAAATAGACACAATGGATGTAGAAAAGTTAATTAACTTGATTTACGGACATAAATGTTTATGGAATCAAAGCGATGCTAGTTATCCCTAACGTGACCTTATACGGGTTATTCATCGCAACAAAGATGACTTGATTTGACTTAATTTGTTCGTACGTAAACGTACGAGTACTGTTCGTACGAATTGAGTGCTCACACTGAATACGTTTTTCTCCGTCAAATAGGCATTGCACCGGTGATATCGCGTACGTGCGTAAGTAATTTTTGTTGCGATGAATAATCTGTATCTTCAAGATAGTCTTCTTATACATCGGAGATTGCGACAGCGTCCTCGTTATCGAGTAACTAAAAGGGTGCGCGAGATATTTTTAAAAAGAGATTATATCGGTGAATATCATCATATTATGGAAGATTTACATAATGACCTTTGATCCCATTTGTCAATTTGATCCCATAAACATTTATGTCCGTAAATCAAGTTAATTAACTTCTCTACATCCATTGTGTCCATTTTTAAAGTAAAACTGAACGTACGATTGCGTGATAAATCCCAACAAGTTCGGATTTTATTCGGACGTCGTAAGTAAACGTACGTATACGTACGACTGATCGCGTGCAGTGTGAGCGCTCCCATAGTCCTTGGAAGGTCGGGAGCATTCGTGCGTAGTCGTACGTTGACGCGCGAATCAAATTCGGATGAAATCGTATCCAAAGTGAGCACGGCCTTTGACTATTTTAGGAATGTATTTTTTGAGAATAATCCACCTTAATGGCCGGGTGCGTGGACACGTTATTATGTCTTTGAGATATGTTTGTATAACCCACAGTCATACACGATGATGGAGAAAATCGCAATGATATATTGCAATGTCCTTCCCCAAAATTATCTTGTTTACAATTCCTTATGTTAAGGATGATTATAATGAAAATAAAATAAGACATCAATTAAATATACATAATTATGTATAATTTAATTGCCAATAATAACAAATGTATTAATTTTGAATGCTCTGATCATAATTATAAGAATAATGACATATTTAATTTGATTGACATCAATAAAATATTTAATAATAATTTGATTTTGACATTGGATAGATTTCATCTATCAAATTTTTTTTATAAACAGATAGCTTCCCTGCTATCATATTATTTAAACCTAGACTCGGCTATAAACTTAGCTATAAAAACTTCTGCTTCTATTGAGCAGGTTAATGTATCGACATGTAGTAATACTTGTAGTACTACTGCATTGAAATGTTTAAATCATTTCCAAAATAATTTAAATTAAATGGTGAGACAACAGAGACATCAATCTCTAGCAACGGAATAAATACGTATATATGCCCTTTGTCAAGTAACATAATAAGAAATAATAAATGTCTAAACTTGGTGCATCAAAATATCCAAGGTCTGCTAAACAAAGAACTAGAACTAGAATTATTTTTGAAGGAATATAATATTTATATAATGTGTATTACAGAACATTGGTTGAAAGATTACCAACTTGTTTTTAACTTTGATACGCACCAAGTCGCAAGTTCGTTCAGTAGGCAGACAGCCTTACGTGGTGGCTCGTTAATTTTTGTAAGTAAGGACCTGAAGTTTAAGGTTCGTCACGACATCGTGAGCCTTTCTATTGAACGAACTATAGAAATAGCCTGTGTGGAGTTATTAAATTGTATTATTGTTTGTATTTATAAGTAGACCTCCAAACTCTTTGTATGATACTTACTTTTGAGTCAGTTTTGGAACAATTATTGGATAAATTGTGCAACAAAACTAAAAAGAAGAAGGACATAGTTGTTTGTGGTGATTTTAACATAAATATATTGGAGGATTCAGCCATAAGCAAAAAGTTTTTGTCTGTCTTAAAATGCTGTAATCTTACTAACGTGTTCTCACAACCAACTAGGATTACACAATCCACAGCTACTTGTATAGATAATATTATTACAGAGGGGTCACCAGCGCAATCTATGATAATAAACAACTTAAGCTCTGATCATTGTGGCCAATTAGTTTGCTTTAATTACAGGATGGACAGACAGGTTAGTAAGAGCAAGGTGGTCGTTCCAGTGACTAAAAAACGCATGGAGAGATTTAGATGTGCTATTGAAAATGGGTTTCCTATTCCAGCCCATAAAAATGTAAATAAACATTATGGGACATTATGTTCTAATATACACAAAATTTATAATACTGTTTTTACATCAAAAACAATCTCTCCTAAAAACTGTAAATCACTCAGTGATTGGGCGACTTTAGGGATACATAAAAGTAGACAAAAATTATATGACCTCTATGAAGAGAGATCGTATAATCGAGACGAGTCCTTTTGCGCACACGTTAGAAATTATTCGAAATTGTTTAAGCAAGTTTGTATCGCGGCCAAGTCATTGCATATTGGTAACCAAATTAAATCTAGTAAGAATAAAATTAAAACGACTTGGAACATTATTAACGCTGAGACTGGAAGAGTCAATGACCGTCATCGTGTCTATAAACTTATTATGGATGGTACCGTCATTGAATCAGACGAACTTGTAGCAAAAACATTTGAAAAATACTTTGCTGACATTCCAGTCTCAACAACTAAATCGCTTAGGTCTTCCCCTGAAGTCGCCGAATCATTGCTTAAGAAAAATGTAAGCGAATGCAAATGTAAGTTTACATTCAGGCCCGTAGACGCTAAAGATATTGTAAAGATATTTAAGACTTTAGAAATTAAGAACACTACTGATCTTTGGGGTATCTCTGTAAAAATTCTTAGTTCAATAATTGACTTAATAGCACCCCACTTAGCTATAATATTCAATAACTGTATTAAAAGTGGTGACTTTCCTGATCTAATGAAACATAGTAAAGTGATACCTTTATTTAAGTCGGGCAGTACTTCAGATCCCTCCAACTTTAGACCTATTTCAATTCTGCCCTCCATTAGTAAAATCTTTGAGAAAATAATTTTAGAACAACTTCTAAAACACTTTACTAATAATAGACTTATACATAAAAATCAATTCGGTTTTACGAGGGGTCGATCAACCACAGATGCCGGTGTAGAGCTTTTTAAGACCATAGTGGATGCTTGGGAGACGTCACGGGATGCTTTGGGTGTCTTTTGTGACTTATCTAAGGCATTTGACTGTGTACACCATGAAACATTAATCAGGAAACTCAATCACTATGGCATCAAAGAAACCGCGCTCAGGCTTCTGGAGTCTTATCTGAGTGATAGGATCCAGAAGGTTGAAGTGAACGGTAAAAGGTCAAACGGGTCTGTAGTTCATTTGGGGGTCCCACAGGGCTCAATCCTCGGCCCCTTCTTATTTTTAATATATATTAACGATCTGCCATATATGGTGGAGAATAATCACGAGATAGTATTGATTGCAGATGATACTTCCTTAATTTTCAAAACTAACAGACAAACTGATGATTATGACGATGTGAACGAAGGAAATGAGCTTTGTTGATGAAGCTGTATTTCTTGGGTTAACTGTAGATTCTAGGCTTCAATGGGGACCCCATATCTCTCGGTTAGCGAATAGACTAAGTTCTGCCGTCTTTGCAATAAAAAAAATAAGATCACTTACAAATGTCGACACAGCTAGACTGGTCTATTTTAGTTATTTCCATAGTATAATGTCGTATGGTATTTTACTGTGGGGAAATGCTGCTAATATCGACACAATATTTATTTTGCAGAAGAGGGCTATTCGCGCAATTTATAAATTAAATTCTAGAGAGTCTCTGAGAGAAAAATTTAAGGAAACGAATATACTAACATTTGCATCGCAATATATTTATGAAAATATAATGTATGTTCGTAAAAATAAACACGAATTTATGACTTTTTTGGATTTACATAGTTCGAACTGTGTTTCGACAAGGAATGGCCACAAACTTGCATTCCCCAAGTGTAGGCTCCGCAAAAAGAGCCACTCTTTTATCGGGATGTCGATCAGAATATATAATAAAATCCCGGAAAATGTTCAATCCCTTCCTTTTCACAGATTTAAAAAAAAAGTCAAACAAGTCCTGTGCCGCAAGGCTTTTTACGATCTTAAGGACTAGGTATTTAATTGATAAAAAAGCTTGGGATTGAGGTGTAGTCCCACAAGGCTGTTTCTATAAAACTGATGTAATAGATTTAAATCAATCAAACTGCCAATGTTAACAGATGGCTGTGGGACGACATTGACACATGCGGTAGCTGTCACGTATGTTCCTTATCTGCCCATAGCTACTCTGTAAGAAAGCTTATTATTGTATACCTCATATTTTAAAACAGGGCTGAAGTTTTTCTCCGTCTGCTCTTTTCTTCAGCTCAGCATTGCCTAAGCGCACCCAGAGCAGACAGAACAAAAAAAAATAACGTTCACTAAGAGTTTGTAAATGAACCGTACAGTGAATAAAGAATATTTCATTTCATTTCATTTCATTTCATCGTGGAGCAGCGATAAAACTAAATAATATATATCTGGATAATAAAAGACTTAGAATTGCGCAGCGGGGTTCTTTCCTTTTATATAATTACTCAAATCAAAGATAGGCATAAATGTAACTTCAAAATCTAGATGGTATCGATGTATTCATTCATCAAACATGGAAGAGAATACTCGTATTATTAAAGAGCCAAAATTTACGAGAGGCGAAAAATGTATTTTTATTCATTTAGTTGTAACGTTCGTCATAATATTTGTGCTGATTATGATATATGTAATACATCTATATCTCGTTAATCATTCCCAAAGTGGGATATTTAGTACCAGAAGATGTGCGTTAATTCCGAAAGGTATGACTTAACATAATACCTGCATAATGATTAATGAATGACACAACATGTATTAAAATATCGGTATGCTTTTGAACCAATCTGTACGTAAAAGTATAGTTATTTATATCACGACTAGGCGACTGTGAGTTTGCCATGAGCCCTGTGTATTCTGCCTTGGATGTAGGGAGGATACATTTTTGATGAATGTGTAAATTACTGAGTGACGACGTCTTAAGTAACACATTCAGACCATTGTAAATCAGAATAATAATAATTTGGCTAAAATGAGATATAAACCAGAAAATAAAAATTAATAAGATTATTTTATCAAGATCCTATACGTGTGAATATTATTAGTAAGTACCATCAAGTGACGTGACAAACACACATGAAAAAAATAACAGGTTTTTTTATTGTTTGCTTAAAATAACCAAGAGTCATCCTATGATCTCTCCACCAACCCGCATTAGAGGAGCGTGGTGGAGTAAGCTTCAGGCCTCCCCAATAATGGGGAGAGACCAGTGCCCAGCAGTGGGAGGCAAAAAGGGTTGCATCCCCATCCTGTAATCTGATCTTGCTCTATGCACGTAGATCTGTAGTAGTCAAATTTCAAATAAAAGCGAGTTAAAAATAATATAATTGGCAAATAAATATATTTACTTTTAGAGACGAGTGTTGCAGAAAATCCACAAGTGGGTTATATTTACTTAAATCTTACGAAGCTAAAGTTTATATGCAATACTTTACTGCTGGCACCGCGATGGTCAGTTTGTCCAGCCCACTGTATTGCCATGCGCTCTCATCCGAGTATCAAACATTTGTATGATGTCTGGCGAATAAGGTACAGGACTTCGTTGGCTAGCAGGCCAGGTAAAATAAAATCTGCCTACATATCGTAAGGGTAAGCTTAAAGGTTTCTTCGTGCATGTTTGCCAACGAATGTTTTAATCAATGCGTAACACTTCCGACTGCAGCATAGAATATTAAAAAAAATATTAAAGGGAGTAAGTACTATAAGACCAGGCAGGTCACATGCCGTTATGTTAACTTAGGTAAGTTGTCGTTGCTCCAGGGGGATATCTTACTACAGACCACTAACAATCTCAAGCAAAACCTATAGGTAATTTATTAACAGTATGATATGCGTGTATAGCGATTTGAAAACGTTCCGCCGTCCGGAACAGTGGTGGAGTAAGCGTCAGGCCTTACCTATTGTAAGGACACCTGCCCGGCAATTGAATTTATTAGGGAAACTAACTTCCGTTTACTAATAAATGTTTTTTTAATTTTTATTAATCTAATAAAATTAGTGCCAAGATTTCTTAGGTATATACCACCATAACAATAAATTATTATAAATTTTATCGCTAATTTCAATCGCTAAATGTCTGCCTCTCTCTAAAATGCAATGCCTTTCCAATTCGCTCTTGTTGATCTGATTTATTGTGTAAAATGTGCATAGCATTAAATAAATAAATAATCCGCTGAAATAATTCTGGATTTAAATATGTAAATCAAAGAAAAACTCGTAGGACATACCTATAAGCTACGACCTAGTTACCTAGTTATTATTAAATTTTTTGTTTTGTACAGGCTTAGATTCTGAAATAATTAATACGAGATTAAAGAGACATATTGTACATCCGCACTATGATCAAGATTCGTTTGCTAACAATATTGGATTACTAGAGCACACGGATTCGATTTCATTTCAAGACAATTTAAGTAAGTATCTCTTCCGTCCACATTCCATCAAATAAATTCAAATTTTTGATGGGATTGGCAGAATCTCCAATCTGTCCGGAGTGTAACAGAGTGGATGATGTTTCTCACGTATTAATGGAGTGTGTGCGGAATGAAGCATTCAGGCAGAGAGCATTATTTTTTTATGAGAATTATAATGTTGCCATTTGTAACAGTATTTTGGCTTCCCCATTTTCTGAGAAAGCCAAAATGCTGATCAAATTGTATGAGAAATTGATTACTTTATAAGGTTTACCATGTAAAGAGCTTTTATGGGGGTGACATAGTCACTGCGTGACAAAACCCCTTTTTCAAAATCTTAATATATATATAAAAAGTAAAGGGTTTTCTTTGTACGTAAAGACACGGTTTTCTCTATTATCACTAACTCCAATCAACTTCTCGTTGGGGTGGTAAATACCCCTTAGTACGTAGATGATAGTAAGGGAGTTTTATCGCGGTGGTTGGAGTGGGGAGCTGATGATGGAAGGTAATGCGACGGTTAGGAGTCTTAGGAGTTGAGAGCAAATTATTTCAATAAATGGGGTTTTGTTCGAAATCTTACATTCCTGAGATGGTCCAGCTGTCACCAAGTCAAAGTCTGATGATGTGATCCCAGAGAAATCGAAGGGAACATACAAATTTTGTAGCACAATAATTGATTTTCATATTTTTACTAAAGCATAACAGGCATTTGTGTATAAATATCATCAATCATCATATCATGTTGAGCTGAGCTGATGATTGAAGGTAAACTTCTCAACGGTTAGGAGCTGAGAGCAAATTCTTTCATTAATTTATACGTTCAGGTGGACTGACAGTAGTATTCTTTCAGGCTATAAGATGGCTATTAGAAAACATGATTATAAAAGGTGAATTTCTTTAAATTTTAGATTAAACATGCGACGTATTTTAACCCGAGCAACGCCGGGTTTCGCAGCTAGTAAAGATTGAAAAAAAATATCTCTTCCGTCGCTCGGTCATCGATTAGGAAAAAAAATATGAATTTATACTTAGACTAAAAATAATGTACTTACGTACCCTTTATAATAATATACCTACCCATTTCTTTGTCCGAATAATATTTCGTTTGTATTTAAAGAAATAAAATGTCACGGTTAGAATAATATGTGTCGCTAACTTCAAATTCGGATAAATCCACTCTACCCTGTTAGGAGATATTTAAAAAAAAGTGTTAATAGTCTTAACTTAATGAATTAAAAGGCAGTCTTTTTTTTATTATGGCACCAGTATTGAAGAAAACGATCCTATTTAGCCATTTCAGTATTTAAACCACTCATTCTTTCAAAAATGTTATATTTAAATTGGATTTACCTTTATTTGATAGACTATTACTAATACTCATTAATAATCACAAAACAAAAAATATACCTACTTACATAGTATATATTATTATGACTAATTATCAAATTTTCTCTATTTATAAATTACTTGGAAATAGAAACAACTACTTATCTTAATAACAATAAGTGTTCACAATTAACTGTTTCATTTACATATTTGCAGTTTTAAACAAAGACACAGCAAACTTCATGCCTCCAACAAAAAATATGGTTATTATAGGCTGGAAGAATAATGAAACAGAATTTGCTGGTTGGTAAACGAGTTTATGTAGCCATTTGATAAATTTAAAAAAAATCCTTAATTCTTATTGGGCGGTACTCACGATAGTTAGAGAGATACCGGTTAGTGGCAAACCTTCGTAATAGGTCTATGGTCGGATTTGAACCCTCCCATAAAACTTGCGACCAAAAATTATGCGAAAACTTGGATTTATGTAGGTAGTACCTTATGTGATATACTATAGGTTTCTTTCTACATCTACATTGACAACTTGATGTTTGAATAACTTCCGAGCTTAATGCTTACTAAATCGGTTACAGTAATTAAGTATTAGTACTACACTGCCATTTTAATTAAGTTTATCAAATGTACTTAGATCACTTTAACGAAGAGTTGTTCAACTACGGCGTTAATCAAATGAGCGACACAAAATGCTTGGAAGCTCTAGCCCCAGTGACGAGGGTGCGGAGTTACGAATTTTGTATAACTCTTAATGAGAGGAGCATGCATCTTTTAGGTAACTTATCATGTTTTTACAAACACAATCGCTAGTTATGGATTTACAACATTCAAGTATTAAAAGTCGACATAATTAACAGAGGTAACAAAATTGATAAGTCATCCATTTACCGGTAGTTGAAATTTGATCGATCGAGTTTACTATCGCCACCCCATTGGTTAATCAACGTCGCTCGATACACTTATTAGAAATGCATCTTCTTAATATACTTAGCAGGTAGATAGCATCGATAAAATTCGTGTAGTGACGTGAAAGATTGACAAATCCTGCGAACCATCAATCATTAAAACATCAATGAATTTTAAGTTAAAATTAAAATGAATCACTGCAAATCACAGATAAATGATATTAATGCGGACCTAGCTTAGAGCATCAACGTTACTGACTCACCCTTCAGTAGAGACGGCATAGCGCCTCACTTCGATACGTCATAATTTTTGTGCCAAATCTGGTGCGGGCGAAGAACGCACACATTTTAATTTTGTCACACATTCACAAATATTCTTTCATCGCTACAGACGCATACATTTCTAAATATGTCAATTTCAATTAACAACGTCATTTTCTATCATAGATACGTAAGAATATTATTCTTAGTCTAAGTTTTCTATGCACCGTCAACACAGACACTAGTTGTATAACTAGAAGGCACATTGTGCATGGACGTTGGTACGAGGGGTTCGCCCGTAAAGGCCACTCCTCTCTGATGGGTGTCATACCTGTCATACCTTGATGCTCCATCCAATGGACCTAGATACGGCCCTTATCTATACTCATATTATAAAGAGGAAAGATTTGTATTTTTGTATGTTTGTGATGAATAAACTCAAAAACTACTGTTCCGATTTTAAAAAATCTTTCACCATTAGCAAGCTACATTCACCCTGAGTAATAGGCTACTTTTTTCCGCGGGAAAATGCTTCATTCATACGTGAAAACGGCTAATAGGATCAACGCGGTTCAAGCAACTGGCTAAACGCCTATGATTTTAATATAGCAATGAAGCCTGGAATAGCACATAGGCTATTTTTTATCTTACGGGAACACATTAAACGAGTCCACGTGGGCGAAGCCGCTGGCGGAAGGCTATTAATGATAAAAATGTTATTATTGTTATAGGTAATTGTTACTAAAAGTTTCTTGTAGATGGTCGACTTACATAATCATTATGTAAGTAGTTTTCATTCAGCCAGTTCTATAGCTACAATTTAAAAAAATGGGTTGCACTTCGGTAGTGCCGGCAGAAGTGAAAACTTGAACATTATCGTTGTGCATTTTTGATATTTTGGAATGGTGAGGGATTCGAATTATTTCGCACGAATTGATTAAAAGCATTATTATCAGTATTTTTTTATCTAGTATTTTCAGTAGGTTTTCATCTAGTATTTTTATAATGTACTTACTCATTTTCTTTCACTATTTATTCGTCACTTTTTTCATTAATATATGCAATTTGTTTAATGTCCATATTTTAAATACATTGTATACTAAACTTGATATCATAAACGAATTTTACAAGTATAGATATTCGAGCCATCAGCTGTCACCCCTCCGTCTTACGAATATTCGATCAGGTCACGTGTCCTAACGCCAGTTTAACATTTTTTACCCATCCCAAAAAAGTGCACAAAGCCCCGCTAAAGAAGTTTTCGCTTCAAAAAAAATTGAATTGAAATTAGAATTAACCAAAGTAACGAAACTAAGTCTAATATACAAATATTAGTAATATTAGATATAACATGGCTTTGTTTACGAAACAAATTAAAAGACATTAAAATGGACTAAAAGTCCATTTAATGGGGGGAAACCTTCAAATGGTACCCGGCAGCTTGGGAGAGGTGTTACCGGGTTATGTGGGATTTGTTATCGCACTAAAACCCCCTCGGTGGCCTACCTCTGCGCTTGGGGAGGACACCGGGATCTCTAGAGGAACGCACCGGTGCGGTGCGGTGTCCTCCACGCGCGGCGCCCCAGAACGGGTCCATCCTCTGAAGAGCAGATGTGCTCTTCTGCAACTTCCGATGCTTACGGCGGCATACGCCCACGCACACACCGCCGCCTTTCCCGGGGCCGCTGGCTGAACGGATTGAGCTCCCACTCTCACCGCCCACAACCCCGAAAGCCCCCTTTTAGTCGCCTCTTACGATCAGGCAGGGGATACTGTAGCTCTATTCTTAACCCGAAGCTACAGGGACTAAAAACAGCTCAATCTTTCTCTTTCCATATCCAAGATAGACCTGCATGAATAAATTGTAAAATAAAAATGACAGCTTATTCTTATTTTCAGACCATGGATCCATTGTGTTTGCCCATTTTAAACCAGTAGGTATTTTTTCGTGGGGTGAGAAACGTCAAAAAGTACTTCCAATGGTTATAATAAATATGACAGCATTTAAGGATTTTATAAATGCGGCGGCAAAAAATTAAGACTATTAAATATTAAACTTACATGTTTTTCATTATTGTTTACTTACTAGGCATTCAAATTTAGCCAACCTCTAGTTTGGCGAGGGTTTCCGAGAGACGCAAGACAAAATGCGGCAAGCGCGACTAATAGGTGAGCGCTTTATAGGGTGGAAATCTGATAAAATTGGCGATAAGAGTGAATTTTCGGAAATACATTATTATAAATACTTAATGCCCTCTATTTGTATGCGACTCTTGTTCTAGTATTTATTCAACTTCCGAGGCCAATTTGATTTAAAATAAAATAAGAACTTAACCGTTTTTCAGACTAATATGTTTGCAATTTTGTTCACTGCAGCGAAATAGAGATTAGCGTGTCAAACAAATTCTCCCATCCCATCCACCCATTATTTTTAATGGAGACCCAATAAAATTGTCCGACTTAGTAAACAATCTAGGACTGTTACTGGATAACACACTAAGCTGGCACGTGCAGATCAAAGAAACCAGCGGAAAGATCAATTGACACCTTGCTTGCTTACAGGGACGTATCGGACTAAACAGTTGTTGCAGACTAAAACGAAATTATTTTTGGTTAACGCCCTTGTTTTGCCAATTATAGATTATGCAGATATTTGTTACTCGGATCTGAATGAAGAACATCTCAACAAATTGGACCGTCTTCTTAACAACTGCATTCGTTATATTTTCGGTCTACCCAAGTACCTACGATCATGTTTCTCATTTTCGCAGTCAACTTAAATGGCTCCCTATTCGTCAGAGGCGTTGCTCCAGAATTCTTTGTCTTCTCCGTTCGATCTTAAATGATCCTTCTTCTCCTTTTCCAAAGGAAAGATTTCAGTTTCTCCATGCCCCGCATGGGGATGTCTTCGCTCTTCTTCTAACTCAAAACTTGCAATTCTTTCGCACAGTAGCAGTTTCTTTCACTCATCTTATACTATACAAGCTTCACTCCTCTGGTACGCCTTACCCGATCAAATCCGCAAAGCGCCCAGTAAAGTTTCTTTTAAGAGGCTTGTGCTACAGCGTCGGAACATCGTACATCGATCCACCACGTTACAGGAACATGGTTCGTTTACATTATATCTTTTAAGAGGTATAAATTATATTTTTAGTTAGTTAACATATCACAGAATTGATTATTTGCAACTAAAGGACAATCAGTCGAGAAAGACCTAAAAGCGATTGGTGTCCGAGGATGGAAGCAAAAAGCGATAGATAGACCTGTCTGGAGAGATGTTCTTGACGAGGCCAAGGATCATAACGGGCTGTAGCGTCACATATTATGATGATGAAAGGACATCAAGTTGAAAAACATTAAGATATGAAAACGATTTTTCTTATTACGACTGCCAATCAACTTTTTTATAAATAAATCTTTCGAGTTTATCAATATACCAGGCGCGGATCCAGCCCTCAAATAGTGTTGTGGGCACAGCAGTTGGTAGATCTATTATGGTTCGCCCGAGGAAGTACCACCGCTGCACTCACTTCTTTTTTTAAATAATTTTATCAAGAACTAGCAACATGTTTTTATATATACATCAGCCTATCGATCTCAACAGACCGTGAAAGTGAGACTTTTCCAGTTACAACTAGTGAATTGGTGTTGTGGGCATGCCCATAGTGCCCATATGGGTAGATCCGCGCCTGCAATATACTCGTATATTTTATTTCAAGAGAAATATGAAAATCAACTAAAGTTGGATAGGTAGGTAGGGTAGGTAGGTTAAATTAAATAACTGCTTTAGATAATGTTCTTTTTCAATAGGCATGATGACAGATTTTTAAATACCTTTCCTTATTGTAGGTACACGTCTCCTATTTGCGAAAAAAAGTTTATTTCAGCAATAAACTTAAGTTTTAACGTAAATTAATGTATTTTCTGCTATGTAACTTGAATTAAGCGCAAAAACGCTCGTAGGTGTCATGGCGTCGGCTTGCTCGTCAAACTTCAAGCAACACGATGACTTTTCCTTAGGCGTGACGTCATTCCTTTTGATTGGCGTTTCAGATAACATGGCCGATTGCTGTATTTAATACTTTTATTTTATTGAAAATCTTATTAATCTTAATGTTTATATTAAAACGGGATCATATTTTAGAACTTTTTTAGCATATATTTTTCTGTAAAACCATTTATTCTCTGATTCTTTAATAGCGTCATCATGCCCATTATGACATCGCAAACTCTGCATATTGCCAGCGTCAAGTATAAATTTTGCATCACGTTTTTGCTAGTTTGTGTAAAACTGGACGTAATAATATTAATGGAGTAATAATAGGTAAAGTCAGTAAGTCGTTCGTTAGTAATCAGTCAGTCAAGGCAGTCAGACATTCAAGTAAAACGATGACTTCTTTACAAGAACGTGTCCGATAGAATTTTGGAGGCAAGCAGAAAAAACATATTTTATCACTGTTATTCTATTTCACAAACACTCGTGCACTGTAATTAACCTATATCAAACAAAATGCCATCTATTTTATCTGATATAACTCAAAAATACACCAAGAAATAAAAATAAAACAAGAGTACAATATGTCTTTTTCGACTTCCCGCCAAAACTCTCCCATTTAGTTATTGTCTTTATTGTCCTGAGTAAACACCTCAGAACAATAACAGCATAGAGGGAACCAAAATTTTAACTAAACAAGAGCACAATATGTCTTTTTCGACTTCCCACCAAAACTCCCCCCCCCCTTTATTTTTTTGTTCGTAAAGGTCTGATTACATTGGCCAACCTGCAGGGGCCGACACAGCATACATTGCTGGTTATTTGAGTACATTGTAATAAAATACTCAAGATAACCAGCAATGTATGCCAAATTGAACCGTGCAAGTTGGTCAATGTAAACAGCCCTTAAGGAAGGATCGTCAATTTTTTAAAATTCGTTTTACGACATTGGATAAATATTCTTTCAGCCATTCAATGTTTTCATATCATTTTTAATAATGGCATCGCAAACTCTGCGATATTGCCTTGCCATTGTCAAGTATAATTTTTGCATCACTTAATGAGTAAGTCGTCAGAGGGCTGATTTTGTAATTCTAAAAGAAATTATTTCATTTACTTTGATTGAAATTTTTTTTTTTCAAAATTAAAAATCAGCCAAAGAAATTATTTCAATCAAAGTAGTTGAAATAATTTCTTTCAAAGTTACAAAATCAGTAGGCAGGTATCAGTCAGTCTAGTCAGTCAGATGTTCAATTCAAGTAAAGTGATGGATACTCTCTGGATGGCTACTTTACCAGTGAAATAAGAGAAAACCTTTAATGAATATAAGGTTTTAATAAGCTAAAATTAACAGTAAAATCATAAAAGTTTACATCAACCAGTATTACAGTTTTTATTAACTTCGTATTTTTGACGTGATAACGTCTTTAAAATCGTTTTAGTCGGGTGACATGTTCAGAAACTTGTGTCACACCAAAACCTCACGAGCGCGATCGCAGGTATCTTAAAAAGCACCCCATTTTTTTTACAATAAAATGCATTTTTACACTATTTTAATTCAAATTTATTTTCATTTTTTAGTTGGATTTCTAATAAAAACGTGTTTTTTGGTTTTTAAAACTATTATTTATTTTTCTTCAATTTTGGCATCGCAAACTCTGCATATTGCCAACGTCAAGTATAAATTTTGCTTCCTTAGACTAAGAATAATGTACTTTTGCTTCACGTTTTTGCCAGTTTCGGTGAAACTGGACGTGACGTGGTGAAACGTGACCAATGGAATTTTGAAGGCAAACCGAAAAAACATATTGTCGCACTGTTATTTTCATTCACAACACTTGTGCACTTTAATTAACCGAAATTGAACAAAATACCATCAAATTTATCCGATATAACTCAAAATTCAGGTTTCAGTCAGTCTAGTCAGTCAAATGTTCAAGTAAAGTTATGACTACTTTACCAGAATATGTCCGATGGAGTCTTGGAGGCAAGCCGAAAAAACATGTTTTCGCACTTTAACCGAATTCGCACTAGTCTTGCGCATTTTAGTTCGCGACCGGGAGCGATCAATTTAGTTCGCCGGTCTTTGGCGAACTAGGTCGTTCTTTTAGTTCGTCCGCTCCTTTCACAAATTCCGGTTAAATAGATCAGTCGTTCGGCGTTCGCTTCGTCGCGCTGTTTTGTTTATTATTATAATGTTCATCAATCAGCTTGCAGTAGTAAATTACTTACTATTTCAGTATATTAATAAAATATAGTGGATGAATATTGCAAATGGATTCGTTTATTAGTTGATTGCAGAAAAGAAAATTATATTAGCTGTATTAATATTACGAATGTGTTTATTTATGAAAGATAATGAATAAATAAAAATATATTATTTTGCAAATAATAGGTACCTACATAATTTTTCAATGTATAAAGTATTTTAATAGTAACAATAACCATTTAACATTACAAATACAAGGTAGTTACCTGTTATCAGTTATTGTTTGTTGTATTTACCATAACAAAACATTCGCCACGCGCGCACCGCTGACTGACTGAACTGAGCTAAAGAGCGAAAATGAACGAACGATGAGGAATGCATGCGCGGCAAACGGTGAGTCAAGTCAGTCAGTGCCCGCTCTCGCTCACAACAAATCCGCGCTCCGCGCGCCGCGTCCGAACGGAACTAGTGAACTAAGGAGCGGTCTCTCTGCGACCTAGTTCGCGTAGTTCGTACGAAAGAGCGGTCTTCCGAACTAGGTCGTTCGCGAACTACACAAGACTAATTCGCACTTCGTTTAACCTATATCGAGCAAAATGCCATCAACTTTATCCGATATAACTCAAAAATACACTGAGAATATGAAAATAAAACAAGAGCACAACTTGTCCTTCAGACTTCCCGCCAAAACTCCATGTTTTTTTCTAAGAAGGATGACAGCTGAATTGACAGTGACAGTAAAGACCAAGGACCGTCTTGATTGGTTCAAAAATGTATGTGTATTAAATTTATTCTTAGTCTAAGATGTGCATGACATGCGTAGATAGAAACCAATAGATTATGCCACCGCGTAACCTCGTGTGAGATAGATATACTTACCCACAGTGTTGTCATTATTTCATTTTCCGGAATTTTCAGGGAATAACAATTTGATATATGGTATTTGACTGTGATGTGTTTTCTGTTTTTAAATATTTGCAAAAGATAACTTTTGCACACAAGAGTTTCGAAATTGGGTTCATCAGATTACTACTAGAGTTACTTAAAATACGCTGCATATTCCGAATACAAAACATTTAGTAGTAAAGCACACTCGACAACTAATTTTCCATCTTATTCATAAAAATGATCAAACGTTTTAAAAACCTCATGGCTAAGATTAAATTGTTTCATTTTTGTCTATGTCAAAACGTCGGCGTTAAAAGACAAATCATGTTTTAGCTATAAAGGGCATGTATAAAACGTTTCGTAGTTTTTTTTATGTATATGAGGGTTATTATTAGGTTAGATAATAATATAATATCCTCTAGCATTATTAAAGCGCAGTACAAAGTAAAAAAATAATGAATATTTATTTTACTTTGTACTGCGTTCCATAACACTAAAGTATATTATATTATTATAATTAAACACAAAATAATTCATATACTTTTAATTTCCCATCATCGTTGCTTATCTTTAGTTTTGATACTTAAATTAAAATATTAAACAACATACAGTAATCCAGTAACCTATACCAATATACATTATGTTGTACTGTGCTATATAATATACAGTATATGAAATTACGTTGGAGATTGATAAAAATGATAAACTAAAAAAATATTTTTTATACATTCTTTATTTCTTTTATTGGCAGATTTGGGTATTATCTTTGCCCGTGGAATTTAAATTTAAATTTAACGTATACTTGAACTTGATGCAGACATATACATGATCTACTATATCTAAAAAAATATCTACAGTTGGTCATGATGGATGAGTTAAAAAAACTTGCACTAAATGTGTTTATCTATTATACCTGATAACATGTTCCATTTTATTTCAATATGGGAAAAAATATTTGTTTAGAGATATTCTTCCTTTTTTCATGCAGTAATAGAGAATTGGATCAATGCGCCTTTTTTATTTCATGTATGGTATGTAAGTTGACAAAACGCTTAATTCATGCAACATGAATTTCACTTGCATTATAATATTAGTAAGAGAAACATTTTCATTCCATTATTGGCATGTGTTTCAATACCTTTACTAAATCTTCTTAGTGGGAAATCTGTAACCAAAATTTTCAAAATTATAATTTTCTAACGAATGGTTCACATATAAGTGTAAACAAAGTGCTTACATGTAGGAGTAATAATTAAATTGGTTATTTTTTAAGGTTATCAAATGGTTTATTGTCAAAACGAAAACAAGTTCACAAAAAATATCACAATTCACAAACGGTCTAAAAAGTGAAACGAAGGTATTAAAATTGTATGCTATAGAAGGAAAAATACACGTGCATATTCCTATCTGCGCCCTCAATCATTATTATTCTTATTTAAGATACCAAATTGAGGAAAAATTGTTTTCTTCATATGGTAACACTGACAGTTGTAATACACATTTTAATTTTGATAATTTCGAGGTTTAAAGACACTAAATGGTACTGATACAGTTGTAGAACAACATTTACCAACAAAATGATTAGTTTTTACTATCAAACAACCAGTAAAAAGTAGTTAAACTCACCTATAAAATGTAACATCACACGACACTAGTTTAAGTCGGTTTTTAGAGCTTAAATTAAAGCACTGCACCTTATTGAGGCAATATACACAACATATACTTTCAGTCACATCCTTATTAAGAATACATGGAAATATTACGAAAAAACACAAAAAACTCTTCAGCACTTCTTAGATAATAACATAGTTTGAAATTCGAAGTACTTTGTGGAATGACATTTTGGTTGGAGTCAACGTTTTGGAGTCACCCGGTTACAGCGATAAGGACAAGAAACTTGTATTGATGTCTCTTTTGCACATGCTGTATTTAGATCTGGCTATTTCGCCGTGGGGTAAAAGAGATGGAACGTGTGACTTGATCTATTAGTTTCTCTATCTACGATGACATGTATGTGCCATACCATAGACAACTTAGCAAAGTTTTAATTTAATCAAATAAAAACAAGGCAAACTACGTCCATGAATGCAAGTTAAAATTTAAAAAAGACCGCGTCCTTGTTAGCTTTATGATTTACCGATGATGCACATTGTATTTAAATATACCAGTGTAAACTAATTATTTATCATATAAATTATTATTCCTTAGAATACGGAATTCTTCACTACATTATCTAACACAGCGTAGTAAAACAACAATGGCCATGTTTGACTTTACGAGAAGCTCAAAATAAAGAAAAACAAATCTATGATTGGTCTCTGTCTTTAGACAAAAAAACAAGCACAAAATTTCTAAAAATTGTATACGCCCTTGTTTGGCCAATTTTAATGTAATAATTCTATTAGTGGGTGATAGCACTTCTCAAAACAATTTTGTACAAAATTATAAATCTTTTTGGATCAAACTTGCGATTATGTTGACATTCAATATGGCGGTATGTCGTCAGTGCTGTGCTGTGTCGTGGTGAGATTTCTCGATTTTATGGCTGTGTATTTACACCTTTCGGATCTTATGTAAACGAATTTGTTAAAAATCTTATTCTGTGAGTTGTTATGTATAGAATTGGGACTTTAGTGGCTGACCCGGAAACCCGTGAACCCTTGGCGAACGGCGTTACAATTTCTGTACATCGGCTGCCGATCGGTGCGCCAGTAGCATAGCATACCCTACCTAGATGTCAACGGGATATCAATAATAAAATGTAGAAAAATAAGTTCTTTGATTCGAAACTTTGACTTAACGTTTTAAAATCACGATAGTACGTTGGTAAAATAGATTAATAATGCTTTTTCTAATTTGTTTTCTCACGATTCTATTTTATTGGGTGCGTTTTTTTTGTATCGGTGGGAAACCTTCAAAAGGTACCAGGTACCTTGGGAGAGGATTTGGGATCTCCAGTGGAACGCACCTGTGTCCTCCACGCGCTTTATAAATTGGGACCTTACGTTAATTATTGAAGTCAGAAGCTTCCGACCGCAATAAAATTGAAACTTAAACCTTCCCAAACGGGTTTAACATTTATAACCGTAGAATAGAGCTTATGTGTAACATTTAAACTTATAAATCTATTATGATTGTACTTCAATACAATGAAATTTTTTAAGTTGGGTTACTTAAAATTTTCACAATAATGTAATGTTCATGAAAGCAAATTCAAATGTGATAATATTGTATGGTACTTGCAGTAGGTAGTGGAGTGTAACAAGCCACAAAACTGAACAAGTTCACACACACCCATCTCCGCCTCAGCAAGCATTGAAGACATCTGAGGATCTAGTGTAACAAAGTAGATTTATTTTCAAAATAAAGTTGTGCAAAGTGTTTTGTGTTACTGACTCTGTGATTACCTGGGTGTGAGGAAGAGGAGAAAATGTGATTTGATTGGAAATTTTAAGCTACAACTGAGAATTTAATGCCACATAATTTTCTGTGATAAACACATACTTTCTCGGATATTTTGGACCTATATACAAAAATCAAAAGGTAATGTCCAGCAATCCTCAGTGGAAAATGTTCCAGCCGCCAGATTCACACCCCTCACCCTTGCAAGACATATTAGATCTTCAGCATTCTAACATGCAAGCTAAGCAAGCTTTCCGTAATGGTGAGCGTTTTATTTGTTTTTAGTTAAGTTGTTTTCTATTATTGTAATGTTGCTAGGAAGGTCAGTTAAAATTATTTTCATTTAAAAATCTGTTAATTATAACTATTGGATTCTAATTTGTATAATATATGACAGGAATATGAAACACAAATAAAATTTTGCAATGTGTGTTCTATAAAACAGTAATTTTTTATTACTAATTATTAATGACAAGTAAATTGTCAAACTTTTATGTTATCAAAGCCATTGAGGTGGTCATTGCAAACAGTACAGCAACAAAACCAATTTTAGATGATTACAACCATGCATAATTATGAAAATTGGATTGATGACAAACAAAAAATGTAGAGTAATTAAATGAGTATTTTAGCTTGTGTTTGATTTATTTTTAAACTGGTATTTTTATTAATTTTAACATTACTTTCTTGTTTCTTACTTCTGTCAGCTATTAATCTGTTATAGATTTCTTGAAAACTTACACTTTTGCTTATTTGCCCCTATGGCTACATTTATTTTAAATGAAGTTAATTTATAATAAATAACTAGCTTTTAATTTATATCTTTGTTCTAAAGGTACTTACAGCAGTGAGTATCCAAGTTCTCCGAGAGATAATTACAATAATATGAGTAAGTCTGGTGGTGGAAATCGCTTCACCCTTGGCAATTACAATATAGATGGATGTCCCATGGGTGACTCTGCTGGTGTTTTCTCAACGTCCTCCAACAATACTAATTATGACTCAATGAATCATCCACCTATTAGAGAAACAGGAATTATTGAGAAATTACTTGTAAGTTTTCTATGCAAAAGAATGTTTATTTTTTATTGCTATTTCTCATCTACATGACTGAAAATAATTTTTTTCTTTTAGCATTCCTATGGATTCATACAATGCTGTGAGAGACAGGCCCGCTTGTTCTTCCACTTTAGCCAATTTAGTGGCAACATTGAACATCTGAAAATTGGGGATCCTGTTGAGTTTGAAATGACATATGACAGACGTACAGGAAAGCCTATAGCCTCTACTGTGACTAAAATTGCACCCGAAGTGGTTTTGAGTGAAGCGAGAGTGACTGGAGTTGTGACTACAGAGGTGAAAGGAGAAGGATCTGGTGACAATACTGGTAGGATTTCATATGAAAACCGAGGCGAATGCTTCTTCTTGCCTTATACAAAAGACGATGTTGAAGGTAATGTGACTCTCCGTTCTGGTGATGCAGTTAGCTTCCAGATTGCTACCAACCAAAGGTAAGGAAAATGTTAAGTAAATTAAATTTAACTATGTAAAGTGATTTTGGTTGCAAATAACTGTATAACTTTCTTTTTAATTGTTTTAGAGGAACACTGGGTGCTTGTCACGTTAGGTTTGAAAACCCTGCCCATCCTGTCAAGTATCATGGTGTAGTATGTTCTAAGAAAGAAAATTTCGGATTTATTGAAAGAGCTGATGTTGTAAAAGAAATATTCTTCCATTTTTCCGAGGCCAAGGTTAAAGAGGAATTGGGATTGGGAGATGATGTCGAATTTATTATACAGACTAGAAATGTACGGAAGAATACTGAAAGTTTATTTTTATATATATATTTTTTAAGTTTGGTTTATATTATGTTGTTATTATATTTTGTAGGGAAAAGAAGTCGCTTGTAATATAACGAAATTGCCTGCTGGATCCGTGGTGTTTGAGGACGTGAGCCCGGATATCATGAGGGGGCAGGTATTGAAGCCCTTGGAGCGTGGCAACCTTTCACGCGCCGCTCAAAACGATCCGCTCCCAGGGCGGATTAGATACCGCGCAGCTGATCATTCTGAAGTAGAGGTAGTGACATATTTTACCTGAGATAATCATACTCTTTTCCATTTAACACGTAGCTTTTGGCAGGTTATAGAAAAATACATCTATGGCACACATTTTTTTTATTTTTTAGGGGAAAGTTTTGGTTCAAATAAAAATTAGAAATAATGAAATTAATAATAAATGACCATGAAATCCCTAACAAAAGAATACTCTGATATTATTAAATACTAGCCTTCCGCCAGCGGCTTCGTCCGCGTGGACCCGTTTAATGGGTCCCCGTAGGATAAGAAATAGCCTATGTGCTAATCCAGGCTTCATTGCTATATTAAAATCATAGCCAGTTGCTTCAACCGCGTTGACCCTATTACCCGTTTTCACGAAGGAATTACGCATTTACCCGCGGTAAAAAATAACCTATGTTTTTTTTTTCAATTATGGCATCGCAAACTCTGTGCATACTGCCAGCGTCAAGTATAATTTTTGCATCAATTTTTTGCCAGTTTCAATGAAACTGGACGAATTAATAACAAAGTCAGTAAGTACTTAGTAAGTTGTCAGTAATCAGTCAGTCTAGTCAGTCCAACATTCAAGTAAAGCGATAGCTACTTTACTAGAACGTGTCCGATGGAATTTTGGAGGCAAGCAGAAAAAACATATTTTAGCACTGTTATTCTACTTCACAATCACTCGTGCACTGTAAGTAACCGATATCAAACAAAATGCCATCAACTTTATCCAATATAACTCAAAAATACACCAAGAAAATGAAAATAAATTTAAAATTCAGGGTGAATGTAGCTGTCTAATGGTGAACGAATTTTTGAAATCGGAACAGTAGTTTTTGAGTTTATTCATTACAAACTTACAAAAATACAAATATTTTTCCTCTTTATAATATTAGTATAGATTGTTTTTCGATTTTACGAATATAGATGTAGGTCACTTTTATATTGACGTCTATGTAATACATATTGTTCTGTTGGTGAGAATTTCGTTCTTCATGTATGTCAATGTTCATAGTGGTATCAAGTATGGTTCTTACAGTCTTTACTAATCATTCTATTTCTAGTTAACGTGGTTAACCCAAAAAAATTCTTAGGTACAATTCGGCGAAAAAGACCAAAGCGGCGAATTTACTCTTCGCCATGGGGATTGGGTCCAATTTCAGGTGGCCACTGACCGACGGGATCAGCTGAAACGTGCAACGAACATTTCTCTGCTGGATGAATCATTTAATGTATCTGGTGAAAGGTTAGTGTACATTTCAAAATATATTTTTATAACGCTTTTTACTGGTTCAACGTAGTGACTAAATCGCTAAATCGTGCCAATTTCACACTGCTGTGAAATGCACGTTATAATTTAGTCACTTATTTAACGCAGCTCGCTCAAATCGCGCTCTTTTCATACAGACGTGGTACATACAGAAATGGCGATTTCGTCGCTATTCGCGAAGCGACGAAATCGCTAAAGTGCGCTAAGTGAACACGTGTGTGTAACACACCTACGAGTAAGTAGGTGTCCTTTCTTTTTCAAAAGAATATTGCCGAAGAAAGTCGCCGTTTTTCTCTCAACTAAACAAATCTAACTCAAACTGGCATCGAAAAGCGATGACCAAGAGAAAATTGTTTCCACTGTGTGAATATTTTCTACCTCAAATTAAATTAATATTTTTTCTTTCAGTTCAATTTCGTTGTTGGTCATAATTTCTCATATTTTTATCCCTAGGAGAGAGCAAGGCGTGATTTGTTTGTTGGGGGAAGGTTTCGGGTTCATTCGCTGCGTTGAGCGCGACCAGACCATGTTCTTCCACTTCGCCGAAGTTCTTCGCCTTGGACAGGAACTCAACGTGGGCGACGAGGTATGCTGATTTTAAATAAATACGGAATTCCGTATTTCGTCCTATTGGACTAATCAATTGAGACACTTTTAATGTGCTGTTGAAATATGGCATGTCTCATACATTATTACAAAATTGTGTAGTCAATTGACAAAATTTTTATTGATTTAAAATTAATTCAGGTTTTATATTGGTTTAAAGCAAGCTATTAAAGGTATGCAAAATTAATTTAGGTTTTGTATTGGTTTAAAGCAAGCTATTGAAGGTAGGTAAATTTAATTTAGGTTTTGTACTGGTTTAAAGCAAGCTTTTAAAGGTATGCATTTAAAATTGTTTTGTGCAAAGCGTCCTTCACCATTTTTATTAATTAATTAGGTTAAATTATTTTTCCACTGCAACAGTCAAATTCCATTATAGGAAAAGTAATAAGTAAATTTAATTGATTTTATCAGTTCTATAATTGAAATATACTTGACTTCTTTTGCAATATAATTTTGCAAAATGTAGACTTATTTATAAATATAATGTTATGTGCAATTAAAAAAAAATTGTTTCCATTGTAAACTGTAGATTACATTGAATTAGACAAACAAACATAAAGACAAGTGTTACCTACATTAACGCATATTATTCTGTTGCTAAAGAGTACTATTAGTGTGATATTAAACAATTCCATTTAATATTTGGAATATTGACAGCAATTTTCTCGTGTATAGCACTATTTGTTATATTAATAAAAAAAATATGACCCAATTTTATTAATTTATTATTAGCAACATTATAATTATATTAAAAAAACGTAAACTATGACAACTTCCGGTAAGAGATATTGTAGCTAGTAGCTAGGGTTCTGCTTCGCTATGAAGCGCAAGATAATGGCCGGAATTAGAACTGTCAACTGTTATCTCGGCAAGCAGACTTTAAGCTATATTGCAACCAATGAACAACTCCAATAGTTATATCATAGGAAAAAAAATAGAATAAAATATGCAGTAAAGGACCAGTAAATCATTATGTAGTTTTTGTAGAGGTCGAATATTTTTTATATTGGACTGGGCATAAGAAACATTTCATTTCATAAGCAGAGTTCCAAAAACGGCTATGCGCGCACTAATGGTTCCGTACCATTACCTATAATTACATACACACACAGACACGTCAAACTTATAACACCTCGTCGTTTTTGCGTCGGGGGTTAAAAAAGACGCGAAAAACTCACGTTTATTGTATGGGAGCCCCCCCCCCCCTTGAATATTTATTTTATTCTGTTTTTGTTTTGTTGTTATAGCAGCAACAGAAATACATCATCTATGAAAATTTCAACTGATCTACCAAGCTAGCACAGTTCATGAGATACAGCCTGGTGACAGACAGATCAGTGAAAGACTCCACTGAGTCTTCGTAATATGGTTCCGTTTGTATCCACAGGTTACGGAACCCTAAAAAGACGCAGTTTTCAATTTGGATATATTTTGTTGACAACAATAAATTATAATTAATTATAATCCAGTCTTGGACTGCCAAATCAATTAAAATACTTTTAATAAGTTGTCAAAACGTGATGTTCTCATACATTGTGACAAAATGAGTTGTGACGTTACATACCGTTCATCAATAATTTTTATTGATTTAAAAGTTAATAAAAATCGTATTTTAAAATAAATTTACAATTATCCTGCTTTCCAAGCGTGGTTTAGTGGAACCTTTTTATGGAATGCATTTTGTATTTTTTTTTGTGCATAGTGTCCAAGACCCTATTAAAACCACAGGTACTATGTGTATACATATTAATATAAAAATTACTTATGCTTAATTAAAGTTAATAAATTTTCTAAATGTGGAACCTCCGACTATGACGTCATTTTCCTTTGAACAGCGAGTTAGTCTTTGGGCGAAATCCTCGCCATCTTTCATGTTTTTTTTTAAAATATTATATTCACTAGGTGGAGTTCACCGTGGACCCGGTGTCGACGTTCGCCAACATGAACACGCGCCAATCGGCGATCCGTATCAAGCACTTGCCAGCGGGGACGGTGCAGTTCGAGACGCTGATGGAGCGCGGGGTGCGCGGCGTGGTCACCAAGGAGGCCCAGCTATATTCGTCCTCCTCCAGCCCCACCAGGACGGCACCCCCCGTGAGTATATCGTTGAGCTCTCACCAGGTCGAGTCGAGCGTCGTCACCAAGGGGGCCCAGCTTTACTCGTCCTTCTTTAGCTCCACCAGGTTGGCACCACCCGTGAGTGTATCTCTGAGTTCTCACCAGGTCGACTTCACTGAGGACCTGGTACCGACGTTTGCGAACATGGAACAGCCGCTTGCCTGGGGAAGTCCAGTTCGAGACTTGCCGTGGCAAGTCCAGCTCATTCGACCTGATATCGATGATTGTGAACACGAGCCCGCGCCAAATTAAATTCCCATTGTCTCTTATTACTGCTAGCCTTTATACTGTATTGGCGAAATTGTCTAAGTTTTCTAATTATTTTTTTCTTTAATTTTAGATGTTTAGTAATTACTTAATTGTTTTCAAGACAATGCTTTCTGTAAAGTCTTTAAACTGCCATTTTAATCTCTTGAAATTTAGTTCGGTTTCTTAATTATTGTCTCATAATGTTTTTAACGCGTAATTTCTTTTTTGCACAGGAATATAACGGCATCATAACATGCCAAATCAATAATGCGAAGAAAACTTTGCCATTCGCGGCTAATAAATGCGAGTCCAAAATGCTGCCTCGCGTCGGAGACAAAGTTACCTTCGACATTTACCAGGTAATTGTAAACATTTTTTCTTTAAGGGATTACTTGTATGTGTGCTGAAAGATCAAATAATAAAAAATATTGGAAATCTGGATTCAGAGGGAGAAGATTAGGGTCAAACTTAAAAAGGCTGATGTGTGGAAGGATGGACGTATGAGATATTTGCAAAATATATTGTTGTCTCTGGAGGCAACCAACAGGAGTGGAAAATCATGGGGGAGACCTTTGCTCAGCAACAGCAGTGGGACTGTACAGGTTAAAAAATTGCTGTTTCTATGATTGGGTATGATTTAGAACGATTCTCCTCCTTCTACTTGTCGTCAAATAGGTTCAAATCTGGTTCTGATCTCTCCCTATTGGAAAGGACTTTACCCATTTTTTAGATTATTTACAGTGAAATTAGTATACTCGGAATTAGAAACGGTGAAAGAAAGTAGACGAAAGTGTGTGTATGAGACGAGCGACAATAAAATGTTCTAAAGTATCATTTCGTTATGTATTTTCAAGGAAACTGACATAATTTTATTTCTTTAGCTTGTGATACAAATATGCCAGTTACTCTTACTTTCTTAGTTATTATTTACATTATTTATATCACTAGTGCTAGCAGTCGAACTTAAACATTTCACCTTTATTAATTTCACATTTTAGTACTTTGTTTACAGTTAAAATTTTGTTATCATAAATATAGAAAAAAAATCAATGAGTGACCTTTTTTTCTTTCACATCTTGACCAACAATATTATATTTATTAAGATAATTTGCTGCTCACATAGGTGCCCTGTTAAACCATTTGCTCTTTAGCTTGCTGTATGCTTGTCACAACACACACACACATAAAGCGTGATGTCGCTGTTCGTCGCAACGTGGTATTGCGTTTGTGTGCGTCGTTCTACAGCACCACCTTTTGTCTGTTTGTTTATTTATAAAGGGGCACATGTAATTTGTGCCCCTTTATAAATAAACATAATATACATGCATACATATATATATATATATATATATATATATATATATATATATATATTTTGTATTATGGTACATGAAGTTTAAATAAAGAAATAATTGTGTGTGTAGGTGCGACGAACCAAAGAGTTGGTGGCGAGTGCGATTCAGATCCAGCACAGTTTGACCAACGGCAACTCGGCGAACGGCGGCTCCGGTCAGCGCCAATTCATGCAAGGCTTCATCGCTGCGCTCAAGGACGGCTTCGGCTTTATTGAGGCAGCCGATCACAACAAGGAGGTCTTCTTCCACTTCAGGTAAGGTTTATGTTGACTTTAGTGGCAGTTTCAGTGATAGTTTCAGTGTTGGTCATGACTTGGGGACACATAGAGTTCACAACCCCAGATCCCATTATCCTCTTTAGATTTGCTCCTCTCCTTTGGAACTTGCTTGGACTCTTACGACGACCAAAGCTTTTGACTAGTCTGGTGCAGATTCAGCACACTCTGACCTTCGACAACTCGTAAATCCTAAGCGAACCTCAAGTTGTGTCTGAGGTAGTATGCAGTTTCGCTGTTACTCCAGAGGCTGATGATCTTAAGTCAGAATGGCCGACTTTCTGGGCTGGCTTTCTATCGCTACTCAATAGAATAGGTCAGTGGCAGAAATTGTCTGTAAAATTGCTAATGATGTGAAAAATCTGTAACCAAATCTTTGTTGACATCTTGAACAAGCTTAACCACTGTTGTTGCAAGACCCAGAGAGCGTTCAGTGCGTCAATCTTTACGACTATTGTTCTTGTTTTTTTGTTCCCTAAAACATAATCTTACCTATTATTGCTTGGCATTTTAAAGATATGTGGTTCAGTAGCAGCGATTTTTACATATATTTATAAGACCCAAAAGAATTTACATTCTTAAGGCAGCTCAGATATTGACAGTTTTTTAAAATTTTGTCAATTTATTTGTCACACCAAAAGTTTTTAATTTTATGCTGGTTTCGAAAGTGGCGTTTTTTATATTATATTCACCCTTTTTATGCAATATATTATAATCCAAATTAATAAACGTTGTGCGTTTTGTCTGATGCGTTTATAATGTCATTATACCAAAGCAAGACAAACATATTACATTATAACTTTATCATGCTTTTACAACGTTTATTAGTAGGGGGGTATATTTATGTATGTTTATGTGTGGAACGTTTAAAGTTCTTGCGAATTGTCCGTTTTCTTTTAAACTGTGTGCTGGCGACTTGTCTTTCAATGGAAATTCATAATAATATAATATTATCTAAAATCATAAGGGAAACCTTTAACGTTTATCACATACTCTAGAAATGATATTTAAATAGCACTTGCGGTTACCCTGGAAAATTCGTAATGAATTTCTTGTAGTCGCATTCTAACTATAACACATCAATATTCCTACTGCTGAATTGTTACATTACACTAATAGTTTTAGTACCATAAAGGAACCATATGAATATTTGCCTTGAATTAATAATTCTAATAATAAAACAATTATTAGGTAGGTAGAAACTATCTTGAAGAAAAAACAAATCTGGTAGTTCTCGGATACCTAGCATTACTTTATTTATGGAAAACTAGCTGTGCCCCGCGGTTTCACCCGCGTTAGAAAGAGAAGTGAACCAAACTTTACAGGATTACTCGTTGGACCAATCTGAAGATTCTCCGAGAATTTCATTGAAATCGGTCCAGCCGTTTCGGAGTCTATAAGGAACATACATACACACTTTCTCTTTTATAGATATGATATTGGGTCCTTACATATGAAATTGCTGTTCGGTATCAGAAAAGTGAAACTCTGTTGAAGTCAAAGAAATGATGTGAAAATAAATTGAAAAACAGATTTTGAAACAATATTTTTCTGGATTTATTTCGAAATTTTGATTTTCGAATTCCTAATCAAACACAAGATATTTATTTGATTTTAAGTTACTAGTATTGAGTATCGGCAATTCATAATTAAGCACCCAATAGCATCGTAAAACCAAACAAACAGGTTTAAAAAAACTGATTATTTTGTTATTTCGAAAATACAATTTTTAATGTAAGTGAATCTACTATGCCTCGTTTAAAATTTGATTAGATCTGCGTATGCTCCCTGATGTTTTTTTTCCCTGAAAGCTTTAAGCGAAATAAAATGAATGTAATATTCTGAGCTAAAATAATACAGCAGATGCAGTTAATTGCAATTTTAAAACGATCTACCTAAAAATACTTGTTATGTTGAGTTTCGCAACTATTTTGTTATTTGTTACATTTATAAACAAATAGGTAAGTTAATTAGCATCAATAAGTGAGATTTTTCATTTCATTTCATTTAAGTTTTTGAACAATAAATCGATTTAAACGTTTATTCCGAAAGAAGCGTATGTCGTATAAAAGTTTTAATTTTATCCTTTGTTTACTATTTCTGACGTTTCTAAAAACGCTCTATACTTAAGACAAAGTATTTTAGTAGCACAAATATGGATGTTGCATGCAAATATTACAACAATTTAAAAATTAAGGACTTAATAATTACAAATATATAAATGTACATTGAAATAGGTTTCTTTATTTTATTATACTTCAAATATGGGTGTTGTATGCAAATATTACAATTATTCTGGGAATTCCGGTAGGTTATTGTATATATTATTTTTTGGTCCCATGCAGAAGACACTGTTATGTCTTGTTTTAGAAGTCTTTTAAATTTCGTGTTACCTTTATTCATTGGCCGTTGGAGCGTAGCGTTGTTTTTACATTGTCTGCTTTCAAACGATATCTCATTTCCAATGCCTCCTGCAGTTCATTTCCTGTGTTATTTCTGTTCGCAATGTTTTCACAATTTTCTCCTGCCTTGTTTGTTCATTTACATATTCTGTTTTAGAGTTATTAAATTATTTCTACTGTTTGCATAATTGTTTCATATGCATGGCGAAAAATACATGTTACTCACATTAATAAATTAGTAAAGTAACATAGTAAAATAAATGCAAAAAAAAACTTTGATGAATTACTATTACAATCTTACTACTTTATATTCTTACTACTACAATTCTTGAATCTGGATTTTGTCACTTACTTTACCTAAAGTCAACATACCTATTATTTGATGTTGCCTTTTTATATACCAAAGAAAAATATATGAAAAAAACTACTAGATAAGTACTTATTTTGTTCGGACTCCTGCAAAATGTCCTTGTATTGCAATTGAAATAAATTGTAACCTGGAAAGTTTTACTTTTTAAAATTTTCCGTAAGTTTTTTCACTTTTTTTTATCTTTTGATAAATTTTTATCTGTCTGGAAAAACCATCTGGAAATCTTTGTAACTATGTGTAATGAGGGCAGCAATGGCCGAGTGGTAAAAAACCGCGGTCTTCGACGCGACTAATCCCGGGTTCCAATCCGCGCACCTCTGCCAAAATAAATTTGTAATGTGCGCATTTATCGCTGCTCCACGATGATGCAAAATATCGTGATATTTAAATTGATTACGATGTTTCCCATCGCCGTGCATGCCTGAGAGAAATTCATAAATTCTCGAAAGCATGACGTCCACCAATCCGCACTTGGCCAGCGTGGTGGACTATGGCCTAAATCCCTCTCACTTGTGAGGGGAGACCTGTGCCCAGCAGTGAGACATAAAAAAGGTTGAAAAAAAATGTGTAATCTATGAATTATTTATTTTTAAATTACTTTATTTAAGCTTTGTGTTACATACAATATTTGTTTATGCTCTAAAGGGAAACTTATCATTCTAGTGGCAAATGCGAATGACTACATATTCATAATCACTCTTTGCATCATGACAGCCAGTCGGCAACAAGATTGTGTACGGCAATCTCATAATTTAGAGCAGTTAGTGCAATTATACATTCATGCGACCAGTGGCATTATTCTCACGCAATGTCGTCCCTATACTACGAGAGCTGAGCCACCAAAACCCAAAATCATTTTCTAAAGGCCGATATTTTGAAATTAGTTTACATTGGAAATGTACATTGATTCCTTAGTGTGTGGCGAAATGATTATATTCCGTTAAGCAGTATATCAGTTTTTCGACCGCCAGTCATAAGTGCAAAATTTTAAAAAAGGTAAAGAATTTGCACCGCCGCGTTCGCTTAGAAAGCTTTGGGCGTAGAACTTATTTTTTAATATATGTATATCTTGCTTGCTAATTACTTCTCATGTTTTATAAAGTAAAAATATAAAATTAAAAAGTAAATTAAATTTACCTCCGCTCGAAACGCTATGAACTCCAACTGATTAACGTAAGCTCTATTCTAAGAATGTTACGTTATTTAAAAAAATCAGCCAATAGACAATGATTGTAATAATTAGTCGGTCATCTCTCGGCCTTTTTAGGGCGTGTATTTAATTGAAAATTTATATTGTATTCTGTTTCTACTATTGATTTCAAAAGAAGTTTGAGTTCAATAATTTATATCTGTGCGGGAAGAAAATAGGCTTCGCCATTTTGAAAAGGTAGTACCTGGACGCCGAGACCAGGGTGCTAAATTTCATCAAAATCTTTGGAGCCGTTTCCGAGATTCAAAAAATATATTTAGATACATACAAGAATTCCACCAACCCGCATTGGAGCAGCGTGGTGGAGTAAGCTCCAGGCCTCCCCAATATTGGGGAGAGACCCGTGCCCAGCAGTGGGACGTAAAAAGGGTTGCAGCCATACAAGAATTGCTCGTTTAAAGGTATTAGATATCAAAAATAGATACATAATACAATTATTATTAAATTAGATATAATACAAAGGCGTTATAAAACAAAGGAAGAAACTAGATATGCGTCAAAAAGCCTCCCGAGTTCCATACCCATTCTCTTTCTAAATTTTTGCGTAAAATACCTACATAAATGTCAGCATTATCTCACTTCTTAGGTTCTGAACCAAATTTTTTGTATGGGTATAATATGAACTTTATATAAATTCTTAGGGATACCTTTGTTGTAGTTGATAGCGCCTACAATTTTTGAGATAATTTTAGATATCTGGAGAATTTAAAAAACATATTGCAAACAGCAAGCTACATTTTTGCGTTCGAATTGCAAACATCTAACGATATGCTTAATATGCTTATACAAGATTGGCCTTTTCCTGCGTTAGATTACGAGCGAGTTCCCCGACCAGGATACGTCACGTCCTGGGACCTATGGATTGCACTGCAATCGTTCAAAGTAACGGTTTTTTTTTCATTGATAACCCAATTGTTTTCTCAGACCAGGGACGATTGTCACGTGTCGGAAGATGTACAATGCAATTCTGTCACTTAGTTGATTTTAGGGGCTTATACTTTAATGTCACGTGAAAATCATGATATTGACCAACCTATTCTCATCCTTGCCATACTAATTCAAAATGTGAAATTCACTTCTCCCGCATTTGACGTCACACTCTGCTATTTCAAGTCTAGAAGTTTCCAATTAAAATTATCTACTTGACAAAATCAACGGGCATGAGCAACGATGCCCGATCGGTAAATCACTCACACTTCCTAGTCCTTTTGTGCTCCTGTGGGACATAAGTAGAGAGAGAGAGGAGAATAAATAATAGAAATAAATTGCAAAACAAAACATATGTATATTACTATTAGGGCCTCTTTCACCATCTCCAAGTAAAGTGTTGATTAGTTACGTCCCAAGTAAAATTAATTGGCAAATAAAAGCTATGAGTACGGGTCAGTTTCTCATATGATTAGTGTTACTCGAACATCGTGAAATTGAAATTGAAGTTACGGGTGTCTTTAACCGACAATTAGCGTACTTGTCACTTACTTGAATGTGAAAGATGCCCTTAGTAAATCATATACCTATTAGTAACTATTAATTTGCGTTTAATTAGCAATTCCAAATTGAAATTCATATTTCATTTGTTTTCACATCATTTTGTTTGAGCTTCAACATTGCTATAACAACAAACTGAAAATTCGCGGTATTTACGAATATGAGTTCCAAGTACCAGTGCTGCAGAAACGACTCGAAGAATTAACGACGTGTACGGACCAGGCATCGCTAACGAACGAACGGTGCGTTTTTGGTTTTCGTTCTGGAAATTTCGATTTACACAATGAGCCTCGTGGAAAACCTGGTAATCAAGTGAAAAACGTACAATTGAAGGCGATAGTGGAAACAGATCCATCTCAAACCACCATACTCTCCAGATCTTGCCCCAACCGATTACTTTTTTTCTAAATGTAATAAAAAGTTATCCAAAGTCAAGGAAAGAAAATCAATTCTAATTAGGCAGTCAAAACCGCCTTCAGTTTTATAGACTATCGCTTTCAGTATCTTTTTTTCAAAGGGATCAATGAAATATATAAAATAGCGGAAGTGTTATCGATAACAACAACGGCGAATACTTTGATTTAAAAAAAAAATTGTTTCAGTTTTTTGATACTGAACGGAAATTTCATATGTAACGATCTAATATTACCTATATGGCCGCCCGCGACTTCGTCCACGTGGACTTCGGTATTAGTCATAGCATGATGTTATATAGCCTAAAGCCCTCGGAAGGCTCCCCTGGGGTTGCCAGTGTCCATAGGCGACGGTGATCACTAAACACTGCGCCGCCGCGGCGCCGGTCTGCCTTTTTATTCAGTTTATTCATAAAAAAGCCTTCCGCGATAAATGGACTATCCAAAACAAAAAAGATTTTTTCAATTGGAACCTGAGATTAGTGCGTTTATACAAACATACAAACGAACGAACAAACTCTTCAGCTTTATGTATAGATTAAAATAAAATATTGATTAATTATAGTCGACGTGTGGGAACTGTATTAAAAAACGTGAAACCTATTTCGTACAGTTTGCCATCTTATTGCCAGCTCATCTTATGTTGATTTTTTTTCTTACGTATTATCTATTTTTCTTTTCGTTAATAAGTATCATGTTATCATTTAAGGGACTGTAAATTATAAAACTACAATACATTAACTGAAGTTTTAGCTAAATCAACAACGATACTTCCAAACACTGATAAATTCTTATTATATTTTTATTTTATTTGTGTACCGATTTAAATAAAACAAACACTAAATGTTAATCCAAAAAAATACCAATACATCAGTGAAAACCGCATCCTTCTACGTTAAGCCGTTCCTGAGGTTAGCGCGCACAAACGAACAGACAAACAGACAATTTGTAATTCCAAAAATCATTGTTTTGGGTTCTATTACGCTATTAAATAGCCCTAGTGACAGTAGAGTACAGAAACAGACTTGTTACAGATTTAATAAAGTATAGATAGATAGATAGATGTCGTTCATTTAATTCCTAACAATTCGACATTGATGATTTATGATTGTTAATGTCTGTCATACATAACATAAGTTTCGATCGATGATTTGGAACCTTGCATACTTACAAGTGATATTTTCGATCCCGACTCGTATTCACACCAGATTATCACATGAGTACACAAGGTGAGAAAAGTGTCAATTAAAAATTAAAGGCCGAAACACACCGGATCCGTACAGGTACACGTAAGCGTGTACGTGCACGTACAATTACGTTGTAATGTATGGAACTTTATGAGACATGGCACACCGCTTGCGTGACGTGTACGTGCACGTAGACTGCATGCGTACCGCTACGCATTGCAGCGTGCGTCACTACGCGCGTGTCTACGTGTACGTGCTGCACACGGAGGCGGTGTGCTCTGGTCTTAACACTTTTCACGTGGCTGATTAAAAAAAGTATAAATAAATTAAAAAATATAAGACAGCCTTTCGTATTTAATTAGTAAGGGATAGTTGTAACAGGTAATATTAGGGTTAGTGGTCAACGGTTGGCTGGTTCAATAAACCTCCGAGAAGATGATGAAGATGAAAATGAGAAGATAGAAGAATTTACTAGGAATGAATCTCTGTTGCATTTTATTTTATAATTGGTTCGAGGCGATGTCAGTACAAAGAAATTATGCTTTGTGAATTGCAAAGGATCGGATGAAGCAATACCGCGACTGAAGTGAATTGAATAATCGTGTACAGATTGCTTTGCGTGTGCAGTCGCTGTGCGAATGCTTGGGGCTGTGAGTCACTAACACACATGTCACGAAAACACGTACCACAAAACTGCACCTGGCTTCACCAGACGAATATCGCGGCGGGTTGAGTAAAACGTCGTCAAAAATAAAAAAAACGCACAAGTGTAACGAACGCGTCAGCCAGCTAGCCAATCATAGCCATGCCGCTATGCTATATTGACGTCTTGCTTTCGCCTAGCCAAGACATAGCTAATGAGGAGGAAGTCATCTTTATACTATAAGTAAATGCAAAAGTTCTGTCCGTTTTATTTCTGGTTTTTATACAAGAATAATAGTTGTGAAAAATTGTAAATATAAATATTAATATTAATTAAAATATTAATAATAACTATGAAGTAATTTGGATTATGATATGAGTGCGTAGATCGGGCACGCATGTTTACAAAACCGGCCTCACGTTGTTCGCAGTGTTCCATCTGTACTTTTTTATTTGATCTGAGATAGACTACTATTATTTTATTCTGTCAATGTCATATAAATGACATGTTATGTCGTTATTTCATTTTCGTACTCGTTTCGTATTTTCTTTATTTCTTATCACTTTATGAACTTAGTATACGTGATTACGAAAGTATTCTGACTTAGTTACACATTAGGATGATAGTTGGACAACCTGTTGTTTATGTATTTATATACAAGTACAATGACGACCCGAGTGGTGTCACCACGCTGGTATGCCATACCATGCCATGGAGATCCTGGTGTCGATGCTCAGCGGGGAAGATATATGAGACATTGTCATTGGCCCATGGCACACACAATACTGTGTGTATAGCTACCCTACTGAGGGGCTATGGGTGTAAAGCTTTATTAATTTTATTACAAACTAAAAAAATATTACAAGATAAACATAGCCACACTACTCTTTACTCTACAGCAACCTGGAGGGCAGTGCGGACGGCCTGGAGCTAGGCACTGAGGTGGAGTACACGCTGGGGCGCCTGATCGGCTCCGGCGGTGGGTGCGCGAGCGCAGAGTTCGTTCGAGTGCTGCCCCGCGGGACCATTCCCATCGCGAAGCCGCTGGAGCCCACCCTCAACGGCACCGTCACCCGCACGCTCCGAGCTCTCAACCCTGACCAGGCTCAGTACTCGGGTACGTAAATGCAATGTTTAATAATAATAATCATCGATTGGCTGGATGACTGACACTGAGTGTTTTTTATTTATTACTTAAGTCATTATTGTTCTTTAACAATCATTATCTGGGAAACGGTAGTGTCCTTGCCAAATGAGCCCAGTGAAGCGTAAGGGTACTACATACTTTTTCTTGAAGTGCTTCGATATGTTTTTGAACCTGCATAACTTTGGATTCGAATATACCATCTTGTAAAGATACTCTCGATATGTTGTCAATAGTGGACTATTAAATGTACCAAGATACAATTTCGGCCCCCGATCCCCTAAATAGGGATATAGGTCTCGCAAATTTTCTTGCTAGATAAACAATTAGTAAATACTGCCGTAAGCAATTTAAGTTGAATGATGGTGAAAATCTACCAAACATTGAAAAAAAAAAATGGCAAAATTTAAGTTGTTGCCAAATATAGAATATAAAAATGCATATGGCTAACCCTGTAAACCAAAAGCTCCTGAAATTACATACAACTTCTGATTCTACCAGCTCTGACTTTACTAATTCGAAATCAAGGCTGCATTCATTTATCACTGCATACTGAATAATCAGGTTACTTACATACTACCTGTATGTAATTGCTTTTGAGGTGGAGTTAGCCTGGATATGTAAATGGAAAACATATCTATGAGTAGATACTGTGATTGTGCAAGACAGCTTTTCATATGAAGAATTCTGTATCTTAACTTTTTATTTTAAAATTGGACCTATTACGCAAACCGGAACCAATCCACACTCATACCGAAATTGAGTTAAGTACACAGAAAAGCTTAAAATTGCACCTTCTATCTACCCCGTAAAGATCAAAATGATCTGACAATTTTGACAGAACAAAACATTTTCATGACCTGTTTACCAATCCACAAAACATTAGTTGTCTAATACATTCAACAGCTTTTCATCAAAACTATCATCATCATCATCATCATGCGTGGGTTGGTTCCGGTTTGCATAAATAGGTCCATTATTATTTGTTGTTTAGTAAGAAGTTAGATTGTAGTAATGTGTGCAAATTTTATAATGCTTTGGACGTCAGGTAAAGTAACTGAGGTCGGTCATGAGATTTCATTTCAGGTTGGGATAGTCAGTATTCAGTGGGTATGAATTGCATACCTACATATTCACCATAATTTACGTTTAATATGTTACATAAATACAGGCATCACAAAATGAAGATACAAGACTATTTATAGTGTGTAGAAATTAATATTAAATATTTAAGTGTCACTAAAATTGTGTGTCGTAACATCGGTATCAATATTATGTGGATAAATATAAAATAATAATATTAAAAGACCCATAAATCTGGCCCGTAGTTTTAAAAAAAGATACAGTTCAACATATTTTATAAATAATGTTGCACTTTAAATCCAGCGCTTCTTATCGTTTTATTTTATGGTATGTATGACATCTTTGAAGTGTTTTATTATGTCTTAAAAAATAAAAAATAAAATTAGAACGTGTATATAAAATAGTAACGTTATTTTGCGTATGTTAAAACATATTTTATTAAATTTTAATAATTGACGATTTGCCAAAATATTTTGCCAACGCGAAACATTTTGTAGTAAGTAAAAAATGTTTTATATTATTTACACATTTAGGTAGATAATTATATAACTACATTATCAATAATGTTATTGATAATGTAGTAAGATATTTTTACTTCAAAAAGCTTTCAAAAGCTGATTTTGTAAAGATACTGGTGTAGGATATTATAATAATATTGTTATAGTTGAAAGTTGATGAACAGCATACTTTTATTTAGTTTTTTTTATGCCTTAAGGCCTCGAGTAGGTTTCACGTTAGAACGTCATGTTATAGTTTGTTTAATATTCAATTGGAAAATTTATAATATGTACTAATATTTTCTATCATTTACAAAAATTGGTTTCTTTTTAAATGTGCTCCTCGTGACGTGACTGATAAGACTCACGTGACGCAGTACATTTATGACGGCACTTGCCAATGGGAAATAATAAAGATAAAATAAAATAATTTATCAGGAAGTTAATAATAATTGCACTATAGCTATATTTGATTGTCGATAAGCCTAGTGGTAAATCTGGATAGTGTTAAAGGTTAGTTAAGGTTTCTGTAACGTCTTTGTTTGTTGACGCAGGTAAAGGGCCCAAGGGCGGCGCTCGACTAAAAGGTAGTTTTGGATAAATATCTATATTTTTATTTTTTCTGTACGTCCAGTTAAAATGATGTATACGATTTGTCCAGCTTTATAAACCATTTAAAAAACTTATGTTGTTGAAAATTATCTTACGAAAAAAAATGTTGGCTAATTTTGGAAACTTCTAAGCGCTGCTATTTAGATTTGTTGGTCTGTTCCGTCATAATATCAAATGTCTTTCGAATTTCTTTCTACATCGACTTATCTGATCCTTCGAATTGTGGTCTGTTTTTATTTTGAGTATCATTTGGTTCTTTTATTTTACATCATTATTCATTTGCGGTGTTTTTTATGTTGAATTAGCAACTTTAAATATATATTCAGTTTATGCAAGAATGTTGAATGTACATAAAATAAAATATGTATGGCATTAATATAAGCGTATATATGTATGTACATATTTGTGAAAACTTGGCGAAGGTTTCTGTTGCTAAACAAGGATATACAAAAACGAATAATAAATATCAAAAAAGATAAAAAGTTCGGATTTACCTCGCAAGGAACAACAAACACTAAAAATATTACTCATACATGTGAAAAAATGAAATAATAATGCAGGTAATGCAACCAACGTCACCGACACACGTGCAATTATTCATCGCAATTTGTATTTCTTTGTTTACTTTTCTACTATCATTTTATTTTTCTATGTCTGCAAGCATGCACATGCAGTAATGCTCGTGACCACGAAAAAATAGGTACAGAACACAAGTTACGTACAAAGTGCGCTCAAGCACCGCACACATACACACCGTTCACGAACTTGATAACTCTGCTAGTCTCGGAATAATACGAGCGCAAGTGCCATCCGTTTGAGACAACTGTTTTATCGTGCATAAATGTAGCAACAAAAAATAACTTATTATAACTTTTAACTTTTGATTGTCCGATTATTTAAGTTCAATTTATATAGCTTAGCATATTTGAAACAGAATAACCGAAGTAACTAAATTTTTGTAATGCAAATTTTATTCACAACACCAAAATATTACGTATGTTGAAAACATGTTTGTTCTTTGTATACATATTACGAGAATGTTGTTTTTAGTACTATTTAGTAGGTTGAGTTTTAGAACAGATTGCTTTATCCGTTCTAAAACTTAACTAAAGAATGTTTAAATAGGGTTATCTGTCCCCCAATAAGTAGGTGAAAATTATAATGCCCAGATTTACATTTTCGTTCTTCCTGTTTCATTATCATCAATTAAATCAAATAACTACATAAAAGTACTACTTCCAAGATAGTTTTTGTGCATAAGCCAATGTTAACAACCCTAGCACGACCACCGAGTTTAGGTATCGGAAATGAAGTACATGCATGAAATTGTGTTCTGTACCTATTTTGTGTCGTGATTATTTACTCGATAGGTAGAAGCGTCGAAGTATAGGATCAGTGTTTCCTTTCAGGTCTGATACAGGTGGAGGGCGGCACGACGTATGAGTTCGGCATCATGGGGTTGGCTTGCAAACGCGAGATCCTGCAGGTGGGCGACCCCGTCACCTTCCAGACCGACGTGGAGGGCCGCGCCACCAACATTGTCCCTGTTAGAAAGAAGCGTCGCGCCGTAGTCGACGCTATTAAAGGTACACTGTAAATAGAATATCCACTTTCAGATTTAAATTTTTTTTTATTAAGTATAATGTAAATCTGAAAAAATGTTATTTATTCGAATGGGCATGATGACAGATTTTTAAATACCTTTCCTTATTGTAGGTACACGTCTCCTAGTTTCGAAAAAAAGTTTATTTCAGCAATAATCTTAACTTTTAACGTAAATTAATGTATTTTCTGCTATGTAATTTGAATTAAGCGCGAAAACGCTCGTAGGTGTCATGGCGTCGGCTTGCTCGTCAAACTTCAAGCAACACGATGACATTAACTGAGACGTGACGTCATTCCTTTTGATTGGCGTTTCAGATAACATGGCCGATTGCTGTATTTAATATTTTTATTTTATTGAAAATCTTATTAATCTTAATGTTTATATTAAAACGGGATCATATTTTAGAACTTTTTTAGCATATATTTTTCTGTATAACCATTTATTCTCTAATTCTTTAATAGTGTAATCATGCCTATTAGACAGTCTGATGCCTATATCACCATTGTACTATCGGACCACCCGCCAAAGAGAGAACCTCACCACCTCACCACTTGGACATATGGCAATCGTGAACAGTCCGATTTCACGTTTCTTTTCTTCCACGAAAGAGTCCTTGAAATCAAAGCTGGCAACGCATAGGCGACCTATCTGGTGTTGCAAATGTCCAAAGGCGATGGTGACCACCAACCATCATCAGCTCGCCCGCATGCCTGTTTGCTAGTTTTTGCATTTAAATAAACTATACTATGAATTAACAAAACAACCCGGTCTTTTAATGAGCTGTCATAACGTGATATGTTCATACAGTTTGTAGGTACAAGAAAATGGTTTGTGACGTCACAAACCTCTTAAGTCTATTAACTAAATTTTGATTGATTTAAGCGGCAGTAAAAATTGGGTATGTAACTGAATTAACAATTATCCTGTTTTTCAAGCGTAGTTTCGTGCAACCTTTTTAATCTATGCATTTTGATATATTTTTTGTGAATAGTGTGCAAGAAGACCCTATTTGTTTTCGGACAGGCGGTTTCGGCTTCCTGAACATCGAAGGCGAGGATTCGAGGCGGCTGTTCTTCCACATGTCGGAGGTGCGCGGCAACCACGCGGATCTTCAGCCCGGCGATACGGTTGAGTTCGTGCTGCTCACCAACCCGCGCAACGGCAAGTCGTCCGCTTGCAACGTGGTTAAGATCGGGTGAGATGCTTTTCCTTTTTTTTTTTTACCCTTTTTATTGGTGCCCCATGCGCTCTAAATTCGGATTTTGATGTAGAGGCCTAAGAATAGTTTAAATCTTTTCTGTGAAACAGGTCGAAATAATTTCGATTTTAGGGCACAAGTATCCTATTGAAATTGAAAAGGAGTAATTTTTAGCTCGTTGTTCGACTCGTAAGTTGGTGGACATCATGTCCTTGAAATGCACGGTTATAGAAGACATTGAAAAAAAAAATTACAATGTTTTCCCTCACTGTGGACCTGCATGTTAAGTATAGAATAATATATATTAGAAATATAAATTTTAAATTTTCATATTTTGCACGTAACTTCGCTGAATATCATTTTAAATCTGTATTGACGTCAATCGGTATTGTAAACAAATGCATCATTAATATTGTCCTTTCTATTGATTTTACTGTTGACCTTTTTGTTTATTTAGCCGTGTGACGTCATATCAAGGCAGCTAATGTTCCTCTTAAAAATCAGATTAGAAAGTGAAAATTTCGAAATATGCTTATTTTTTTTTCTTATAGTTAAACTAGCTGACCCCGCAAACTTCGTACCGCGTTTACATGTTTAGGATGGGCCACCCTTATTACTTAGGGGGATGAAAAATAGATAGTAGCCGATTCTCAGACCTACCCGATATGCACACAAAATTTCATGAGAATCGGTCGAGCCCTTTCGGGGGAGTATGGTAACTAACATTGTGACACGAGAATTTTATTTGTATACTAGTATAGTTAAATATTCTATTGTAATCCGGTAGCCCACACGGATATATTGGCTGCAACTCCTTTCACGTCCCACTGCTGGTCATGGGTCTCTCCCCATTATTGGGGAGGCCTGGAGCTTACTCCACCACGCTGCTCCAATGCGACTTCCAAATCGAATGTTTTAAAACTCCCCATAAGGCCTCCGACAAGGTTTAACGATTGTTATATATCGACAACAATCGGGACCGGCGGCTTAGCGAGCACCCCGAAGCACGGAAACGCAAATGAAATTTTTTGCCACTATCGGTCACCCATCTCACACCCGACCGCACCCGTTTCCTCTTTCTACGCTAACCGCCTGGCCATTTGCGCTTCATAGTTACGGACGGCTTCATAGACGGATACACTACACTTCGCTAACTGTGCGCTTATGTAACAGGAGCAAGGCGAAGGCGCGCATCGAGCGGCCGGAGCGGCTGCTGGCGCGGCTGCGCACGCACTCCTTGGACGACGCCGCAGGGCCGCGCGTGGTGGCTGCGCGAGCACCGCGCGGGCCTGATGGCAGCCGCGGCTTCCGCCCCCGTCGCCCCATCGCTGGTATGTACTAGCACTACCACGGTATACAGTTAAGGGCAAGGGCACACCGGATGTGTATGCAGCTCGTGACCGTAGACATGTGCGTAGTGACGCGCGTAGACCCCTGGCACGCCGACGTCCTGGCGGAGGCGTACGTCTACGGATATGAGCTGGTCTTGATTGTAATTGCATGAGCAATATTTATATACTTACCTTTTTATATTTTCTACAAAATTATTTCAACCTTCTAGAAACCGAGGTTTGTATACTTGATAACTTGAATATAGAGACCAGGAACTGATTGCAAAAATACATGTAGCATTTTTTACGAAAGCATGGGTGAGGGAGGTTTGAGGATTGACTTACTTTTGCTGACAAGGGGAAGAGAGTAACGAAATACTTGAACGATCCCTCACACGCTACACTAGCTAAACAATTAGCCAGTAATATAAACTCGAGCGTCTCCAAAACTTGTGCATAAGATTCATATTTGGTCTTCGCAAATATCATCATGTATCTGAATACCGTACAAAGCTCAAGTGGCTTTCTATCTGACACCGTCGGAATACACATATTCTCTCCTTTCTGTTCTGTGTTCTCTTCCCTCCTACCCCCCTACCTTACTACTCCGTACTCCCCTCTACCTTAAAAACAGTTTTCAGTTTCTCCATCTTACCCATAACTTTCACTTCCATTCAGCTGATAATCTCAAATCTTTCACTGCATCAGCTGAAAGCGAGTGAATTAGTAGGGAGAAGTAAGAACTATTCCATAGTAAAGATTTTTTCAGACAGTAAATCAGCCTTAGGCGCTGTCACTGATCCTACATCCCTGCATCCACTCGCTTTCAGAACAAGGATGCAGATATCTCATTTGATGTCGGTCGGTGTGGATGTTAAGTTGTTCTGGTTGCGGGCCCATATGGGGACAGCTGGAAATGAACGGGCAGATGAACTAGCTAAACATGCAGCCTTGCACAAGAGAACCGCAGCAGATTATAAATGCTATCCAGCTTCGCATGTGAAGAGAGTCATCAGGCGGGGAACTCTTTCAATGTGGAATAATATTAATCTGGAAAAAAATGAAAATCCATCCTCCTATTCAGAGGCGGCTCGTGACATTTTTTGATGGGGGTTCACAAAAAAAAAACTTAGAGCTTACCATTTATTTTATTTATACAGAAAATTCATTCGCCGGTCTTTTTGACGAGCGAAGACATCTATGACTTTCTTGTGAAAATCAGATATAGAATTAATTAATCGTTTTTCAATGCTTATCATCATACATAATGCATTGAGACGTTCTTGCGCCATAGTTTTTCGTGTCAAAATGTCAAATTTATTAAATAGCTAATTAAATTTATGTCATGTCAGAATATCATGTTGTTTCATATCATAATCAGATAAATTCAATATAATAATACACATTTCACAATAGATAAAATTAAAAATTAAATAATACACAATTAACCAAACCTCTATAGATTCCGGGATTCAGGGATTCCGTAGATTCATCATGCCCTCGTAAAGCAACTTGAAATGCACCACAAAATACCACACAATCTATCAAACGCCGTAAAATACCTATATCGATTTTCATCAACGCGTTCATTGAACTCTCGAATAGATTTTCGATACGCAGAATCGAGCGCTTTATGAATATCTTGTCGGCCAATCGATGCCAATAATTGCACTTCACATAACATATGAAATCGAGATTGCGAATGTTTTTTCAGTTTTATTGAAAGATGCGCTAAATCGTCAACACCCGTTGTGATCCATGCAGATTCACCTCCACTGCCGGTGTCAGTTTCCAAACACCAGACACGGAAAACAAAATAATTTATTGGTCTCTTTACACCACACAACCAAGGAGTTTTAAAATATTGTTCAAACTTAAAAACACGCGTAAAAGATTTAGTTTTTGTATTACATTTTTGTGCAAGTGTGCTATTTGAGGACCCTTTAGCTTTTAGTTCAAGGCGTATTTCTATAGTTTTTGACACTTTTTAATAAAAGATACACTGTATTGTTCCATTTTTAAAACAAATTGTCGCGCATAAACTATTTTTTAATTTTAATTTAAAGAAAAACTGCGATATAACTTTCAAAGCCGACGACACGTTTGTTTGTATACATAAGAACGGCAACATCGCATAAGCAGGTTGAGGCCACGCCCCACGGCACGCGTCACGGCCGAACCCACGGTTTGGCAACGTCGCGCGTGAGCGGCGCTCCAGATTAAGTTAATTTCTCATACTAAATCTTTTGTTTCACGCGTCGGCTATGTGCTGCGATGTTTCTCTTTCGCACTCATTGAATACAGCGCTAGGAATCGTACTAAACTTCGTTTCATTAGGAGCGCAATCGCTGGCGCTCCACTCGTATAATATGACGATAAATGTACGCGTAGATATAATGTAAGTAAGGATAGATGATAGATGTAATGTAAGGATAGTATGTATTATGAAGGAATATAGATTACCTAAGTAATTTTCCTATGTAATATTTAAATTTTAAAGTGGGAGTGCACTGCACCAGCGCTCTTTAGGATGAGCCGCCACTGCTCCTATTTCTGCCTGATGGCGTTCTTGCATACAAACATGCGCGTGGGTACTGGCCGGACAGGTTACTTACCCAAGTGTTAACTAGACATGGAGGGTTTGGCCAGTACCGGCACAGAATTAAGCTGCGCGACACTCCATACTGTATCTGTGGGGATGGCGTTGTGGAGGACGTTTTGCATGTATTGACAAAGTGTTCTAGATTTGCATCGTTGCGCTTGCACTTGGAGATTAAAACGAATACTCAACTTACCGATGCAAATCTACGAACACTGCTACATGACGACAGCCTTAGGGCGGACTTCATAGCGTATTGCCAAATTGTAGTTGGCAAGGTATGTCAAGGGAATGGTAGCACAGTGAAGTGGCTATAAGATAAGTAAGATTATGACAGTAAATTAATGAATAACAATAATAACAATATATATGACAATAATAATAATAATAAATTAATGAATGCTTTTATCTAATCTAAATATACAAATCTAATACATACATATATTTATTCTGTAGACATAATTATATTAATAGCTTATAAGGTCTTTGGTTATGCCAGCGGAGTTGTAGAATAAATAATTTAATAAATAAAAACTGCCTCAGCTATTTGCCCATGGAACAATCGCTCAGTGAATATAAGACGTATAAAGTCCCTTCATTTCAAAGTAAATTAAAAGCTTATTATTGAAACTTTTCTCCTTCCTCTTCATGAACTATCTATTAACAGTAATGCTGTACATTTACTTCACATACTTTGTTTAGCCATGGGATATTGTTTTGTGTTTTGCTCTTTTCTTCCTGCTTCTTTAGTTACCTACTTATTTATTTTATGTAAAGTTTACACACCCTACAATTTTTTCTTCCCCTTTGTCCATCCCATTTTCCAAGTGTAGGTTGCCTGGAAGAGATCTTTGCCTGAGCGATAAGGCCGCCTATTGAATACTCTAATTAAATTATACAACTATACTGTTAATTTACTCCAAGACTTGGTGTGCAATAAAGTATATTATTATTATTGTTGTTGTTTCCTAAGAACATAATAATAAATCAAAATGTTTTAGACTGATAGGAACCATATCGCAAAATGTTATGCGTCTTAATATAATATGGTTTCATACGCGTCATCGCTTCTTCGTTGCCACGTTGCGTTGATGTCGAATAGAACGTCAGCAGAGACACACATTGCACTATGTGGTCTTTCTGTGATTGCCACAACCCGTCATGAGCGTTTTCATTAGAAACAACACGAACCGCCAAGTGAATGTTTCACTGGGACCAATAACGCGTCGTAAGCTCAATGAGCGTTTTATGTTCAGTTAGAATTTAGATCTTCGCAACATTACCTTGCCTGTTTGATTTCAGAGTTACTGGCAGAGTGGCTACCACGCCCTACCCGAGACCCCGAGACCTGCACTACAGCCTCACGCGTCGCTACGTAGGTTCTTCAGCTTAGGTTTGATTTTTACATTCAAAAGGGTAAACTACATCAATTTTGGCATCTTTCGTTCGTTCGCCAGGAGCATTATTACAAAATTTGTTATAGGAAATTAATTCCCTGTTACGAATTTATTTAAAACGCTTATATTTATAACATTTGTTCTTTGTAAATATAAATTGAACAACCATATGGCTGGAATCAAATCGCACTTTTATATAATAGGTTAAAATATTAGAATTGAATATCTGCTTGATTGTTAGAAGGAAATTGTTTTCGCTCTGTACTATGTGATATTGTCTTGATGAAATTATCACTATGTTAGAGTTAATCGTATGAATTGGAACACTTTTTGTCCCACCTATAAATGTAACTATATATCGTAATAGTGATAGGACGCGAAAATATTTAACTTAATAAAGACGTTACTGTTTAGAAGTTGACAAATTCATAGTTATCTACAATTCTTATCTTGAACGTGTCAAAAATAATTATGTGCAATTTCATGTCAAATGTAATAAATGATAATGGTACAAAAATAGGGGTTACATGCCAAGTATTATAATAGTATTTAATACCTCATCGTTACTCAATGTAGAGAAACATTTATATATTTCATATGGTTTTCTACTAGTGGCCTTTCCTCGGTGTTTATGTGTTATGTTTTATGATTCTGTGAAAATTTGTTTTATATAAAAATCTTATCCGTCGCACTTCGTTCTTATCCGTTCCCACTAAAAGTACAATAAGGTTTAATGTAACATGTTCAATCAAGTGTTCACCATAATATGAATGTTAGATCCGGTAAACCATCTCGTGTCAATCATTGTGTAGTTTACCCAATGTCATTGTATTCATGAGAGACTGACTGATTCTCTTTTCTTTAGCAGCATTTAGAAAATTGTTTTTTGTTATATTACTAATTGTAGGAGATGTTTCTGTCAGCTATGCTGTCACACTATCAGAGCCGATTAATAATATACATCACCGTTATAGGTTATAAATAGTCCATGAGCAAGGAACATATCAAGATTAATGGAACTGTTTTAGTTTATTAAGAGTTTTGTTTATAAGAGGTTCTTTTTCGCATACATACGTTGTTCAAAATTCCGTTTGTTACATTTTCCGAAGCCAAGGCTTTGGATTGCCAAGTTCAGTTAACATGTTTATAGGTGGCACATAACAAATGAAGTTTCTCATGGATCTCACCGCAAACTAATGTCTTCGTGTCACTTAGCGATAAACGCAATTCCTTATTAAATGTTATTCCAAATGTACATAAATATCACATAGTCTCGTAAGTGTAACGTGTAAAGTAACATACTTATATTCAAATATTTATACGTGTCTGTCGATCACATTCACTGTGTGTATTCAAATTAATAATTCGCATGCATTTCAAATTGTACAGTAAAATTAAATGTTAGTGTAATTTTTTCGTGATTCTTATAAAGAATAGATGTGTAGTGATGTGCGTAATTCGCTTTCCGTGTATTCCGCTACTCCGATCCGTAGTGAACTGAGAAACTACGAAATATATTTTTGTTTATGGAATGTTTCTACTAATAATATATAGATCTCTATGCGGAATATTCTGTGATTATTCGAAATTTCATGTGCAATAAATTAAAGAGTAAAAATAAATTACTTAGAGCTGTTAAGGCGTAGCTAGTCCTGTTACTGATAGAGTTACTGAACCAGTCTCGATTCTTCGCTCTTCATCTGGTATGTGTCGCCAGGCAACGCCCACGACGTTGGCGAACCTCGGATTAAAACTAAATTTTATATTTAGTCTTATAAAAATTGATTGGATTTTAAGCATTTATATTACGATGCTATTATGAACTGTAAAGGAACCAAAGACTGAAAAATATTTATTGCAATAATATTGGTATTAGATTATTTAATTAACGATATATTTATCATCAAGACGTTATATTTTGGAGCCGTAGAATCTTTATTGAATAATTAAATACGACCTCAGATCGACTCTTCTAACTGATGACGACAATGGGCAAAGTTAGGAAACTAATCTATCTGTCCAGATACAAAAAAAATCAGAAGTGTTTACATTTATAAAAGCCTGTCGGATCTACCAAATCGACCTCAACTCTGTTCTGCAATAATCACTTTTGCCTTATATTTTATGATTGATGGAGTTACTGACTGATTTAAAAGCAATAAACTTAATCATGAAATCGGAATAGGCTTTCAGATGTCGGGAACTGACGCGGCTGGTAGGAAATTCGTTATTAGTCATATTCGTAAGTTGTAAATCTATTTTCTTCATTGAAATATTTCTTTGACTGTTGTTCGCTTTTAAATTAAACGTATTTTAATATGCAACAATGGAACGGAGCGAGTTCTCGTCTTTTCATGTTTATATATGCCCAAAATGTATTTTTAAGATTTCATAAATTTGTTGGAAATAAATCATTAGACATAAGTAATAGAAAATTCTAGATTTTTAGTACTGTAGAATAGTTTAGGGCATGTGATCTGAGCGCTGTGATTGTGTGTAGCCAAGCATAATGAATGAATAATAAAATAAAGCTCTTTATTTGTGTTAGCTGTTAAACTTTCAATCATGTCACTGTCGAACATTTTTTCCCAAGGCTTTTCATATCCGGGAAAGATCATCTCATTATTATTTTATACTAAAGAAGAAGGCAAATACTTATTGCTAAAAGAACTATTTTTAGGAATTTCGCCCGTATATAAACGACAGTAAATATAACGTCTATTTACATGGTCCAGTGCTCAAATTGCATGCCAGAAACTCAGAAGAATTCAAAATTGCCTTATATATAGGGTTATTGAAAGTAGTGTAGTAAAAACCTTAACATACTAAATCTTAAAGCAATAACTTTTTAATATTCATCATAATATACTGCCATTAATTCTATATATGTAATAACTCTTCATAACGTCTAGATATTAGAATATTTTCATACTTTATGTCGGTGTTCATAATTGACGAGAGCGCGCGACGTGTCCTGTTAGTCTAACGATTCATCTATAGCCTAAAGTTACGTTATAGGTGGGACCAGCAAATCTTAGGAAAAAAATACAAGATAAGCATATTCATAAATAAAAATATGCTAATAAGGTAGGTATTGCCTTCTAAATCAATGCGTGTCTAATGCAATTCCACCGGTTCACGAATAACGTGTTTACCTCTTATACCTCAAGAATGCACGTTTGCCATGGTCGTGGGGGGTATGCACGACACGTTTTTTTCTGTGTGCGTTGCCTAAGAATTTGTCTATTAGTCCGTCACTTCCAAACGGCCAGTCAGGTTCTTATTCCCAGCCGTAATCATAGTAACTGATGACTCTTACACGAATTCTTAGGTTACCCTTACATGGACAATGTGTACGAGCATATGCCCCAATAGCCACGGTAACCCGATATTCGTGAGAACTATGATATGATAGGTGTATTAGGGCTATGACTCGTACAACAACAAATATATAACAATACATAACAAAGGCAATGTATTATGTTATGTTAGTCAATGATTTGCTGAAACAAAAATAAAATCTTATATTTTTGTTTTTCGATATAATTATCGTACAAGAAATAATCCTAAATGTTAGTAATGTTAAAATTATAACTGTTCTGACTCGCTGACGCTACCCACTGAGTTAATGTCGGATATGAAATTAACTGATGCGCGAGATTTATGACGAGGTTAGGCGAGAGGTATATGAAATATAAATCACTTAGATAATGTTTGATTCCAAAGAAATAATAGGAATTTTGAACAAACGTTTTATGCTTTACGCTTTAAATTGCATATTATTATTTGCCATATCATAATTATAATATGTATGACCGTGTAACCATCTTCTATAGAAATAGTAAACATGATATAATAATCAGAATCATTGATGTTGTAGCTTATAAATTTAAGCGCCCCTGATTTCGGGTATAGTTATTATTATCTACTAGTCTTAAAGTTTTTGCCCGAAGACTTAACCTATTCATTATGTCATATTTATATCATATTTCAAGCTGTTTTGCTTACTAATATCGATGGATCTGAAATCAATGTAAAGAATAATATCAATGTTATATGACTGCAGGCGACGAAAACGTGTTTTTGTCTACATGTTTTCCGACATAGTTTTAAGTATATAGTTCTGTCACACAATTTCATTTAGGAAAATGTACATTACAGATTCGCACAGCCTGATATTTTATTAAAGTTGCGCGTTGACTATGTAGTAAAATATTATATTACTTAAGGCATACAAATAATGTAAATCGCATGTTTATGCAAATATAAAAGTCTGATCTGAGAGGGGAATCCAATATAAGGAGTCATTAATATAAACACATAGTTTCTATCATTCTTATTATAATCTGTTATTAACAAAGTACACACGAAAATAAAATAGTATAATATAAAAAGGCTAAGACATTTGGTATACATCTGTGAACATTCTCCTATGTGGAAGTAAGTCCTTGCCTGCAGTAATATAACTCAAGACTATCTTTGCACTCATCAGTGGCTATGAATTTGGTGAACCACTCACTAAGACAATCTGACTTTTGTGCCTAAAAGAACCTCTGTACTTATAAATTATGTCGAAAGTGTTAAAAGTTGAGTAAACCTCTCAGTTGGTTAACAATTACAAATTTTGGAATAATCATAAGAGTTTATTTTTATCTTAGTTTGTCTATTGTATTCGTAAGATGATTTGTCTATGCCAAATGTTTATATATCCTGTACTTTTTTGAAAATTGTGATTAAACCTATGTACTGTCTTTACTCGATTTGTACTGAGTGCCCTCGTCGTCGCAGCGATAGGCAAGCAGGGTAGCCACTTCGATTCGGTCGTACGCTAACGCCTTCCTTGCTTGTCAAAACTATCTTGAGCGGTTCTAAGTTACTTCTAAATTAGTTATTAGTTTATTTTGCAGGCACATTACAAGGCAAGGTGGCTGTCTATCGCGTCTGCTTACCAATCAATAATTAATTAGTGCTTATCTCTGTGTCTTGCAGAAGCAGGATGGATGGCATTATTCCTCTGCGTTTAATCATGCCCGACTCATATTTAAAGCTACACCAGTCATGCAATAAAGTACACTAAGCATATTCTAATAAAATGTGATTATACTATGTAAAGCGCTCTATCATTTGTTTAATAATTGAAAATATTGGAGTGCATGTAAATTGATTTTATTTAAAATCCTTTTAACTCATTTATAGCGATCCTATCCATCCTTTTTCCAGTCGTTGTTCATTGAAGATTTATAGGTTGCAACTAGGTAGTTGTAAATAGGGACAGATATCCTAAATATTAAAAGAACCAAAACAGGTTTTTATTTAACAGAAAAACATTGTACACTATAAAAATATAAGGATTAAGAAATTATTATAATTAACTGATTATTATGGTAGTAAAGGTTGGTTGTTTTCAGAAGTTCCCATCCTGTCATCGAGAGGACTCGTGCACATTATCTGATACTTAAACAAAATTTTCTTATAACTATAACACAACTTGATTTCTACACTTTTTAAGTCTCACTAGATTTGACCTTACGTTATCTCATTAAGTCGTTCTTGTGACCTGATAACTGGCCTCCACCACAAGATATCATTTCTACGACGACATACATTATTTTACTGATTACCTATGAAAAATAATTTTATTACAAAATAATTGAAAATGTTTACATTATTATGTATTTAAGGATGGTTACAGACAAGTATATGACCCAAATACAGAAATACCATGCTGTTTTGAAGTGTGTTACTGAATCATAACGAACTTTTTTTTCGAAATTTCTAGAAAGGCAATATTAATAACGTATTTACAAAGTACCCAGAAAACTTAGAGCATCAAGGTATGACAGGTATGACGCCCGTCAGAGAGCAGTGGCCTTTACGGGTGAACCCAACGTCCATGCACAATGTGCCTTTTAGTTACACAACTAGTGTGTCTACGTGTGTCGGTGTCACGTGTTGACGGTGCATAGAAAATGACGTGAATGGAAATTGACATATTTAGAAATGTATGCGTCCGTAGCGATGGAAGAATATTTGTGAATGTGTGACAAAATTAAAATGTGTGCGCTCTTACCCCGCACCAGATTTGGCACAAAAATTATGTATCGAAGCGAGGCGTTATGCCGTCTCTACTGAAGGTTGAGTCAGTAACTTTGATGCTCTAAGCAAGAAAAAGATTGAGAAAAAATAATTTAAAAACTAAACGCGCGTCCTTGCATTACCAAAAGCTTTAATGTTTATGTTAAGAAAAAAATGTAATTTAAATTATGAGGTTCCGTAAAAAATTAAAAATTAAGTAATCTCATGCAGTAATATTTTTTTTTAAATAAAAAAGGTATGTACCTAATAAGAATATAAATAGCCGAAAAGATATATTTTCTCTTTTTAGAGGCTTTTACGTATTGAACTTTTTTTAAATTTATTTGGCTGGCTGCAACCCGCGTCCCACTTCTGGGCACGGGTCTCTCCCACTTATTGGGGAGGACTGAAGCTTACTCCACCACGCTGCTCCAATGCGGGTTGGTGGAGAAAAAAATGTATTTACATAATAATATATTTATTTATATACGACTCTGTATTTCCTTGTGCTCTTACTATTTCTTTAGTTAAATTTTCTTTGGAAAACTAATCTGTTTTATAGGGAAACTTTTCATACATCTCTTCACAAGTTAAATTTACGAAGCGATTTTCGTGGTCGAAATGTTCCCACTGTTTTATAGCGTTATGCAAATTTGAGCCAGGACTAGCCGTGTCCCTAAGGTCCTTTGCGCCAACCACTTTGTAGTCATGCCGGAGGTACCCCAACCTTACGCCCTCATCCAATAACATTAGAGTCCTGTTTAATTGTGCTTCTGTTACAGTTGAATGTCTGGTAATTTCCTCTCGATAGTCACCTGTTGAGAAAAATTTTGATTATTTTTGGCAACAATGCGCTAATTTTGTGCGAATGTGTGTTCAACGCATGCGGGTGACGTGTGAATAAAAAAAAATTGAACCCTCAAAATCGTGAGCTGTGTTTCTTTGAAAAATTGTGGTTGACGGCCACACTCAAATCTTCGTAGCAGAACAAATCCCTACTTCCCTACTAATATTATAAATTCGAAAGTAACTGTCTGTCTACTACGCTCTCCCGCTTAAACTATTGAACCAATTTTAATGAGATTTGGAACACAGATAGAGTGGAAGTTGGGAAAGGACATAGGTTTTTATCCCACGGGAACTTATAAATCGTTTCCACGCGGGCAAAGCCGCTGGCGGAAGGCTAGTAAATAAATAAAATTACATGCACTTAGGACCCGAGCGTTCGTGTGGCGCTTCCTACGTAAGGTATGTCCACAGACTGCAGCAACAATTCAAAAAATTCAACTATCTAAGTCAGTGTATTTCATTTATGTCTATTTCTTTAATCTGTTTGGCCAATCGTTTCGACTTCCATTTACCGTCAGCTGTAAACTATTTTCTGCGTCCCGTTTTGGCCACCGAATCCTGAAGCTTACTTCAAGATGCTGCTTCAAGTTGAAAATGTGGGTTAGTGGCTGTCAGATTTTAAGAAACTATCTGGATCAAAGGACGATGAGGTCCCGGAAACACGCTTTTCTATAAGAACTAAAAAGGACGGAACTCATGACATCGACCGTCGCCTATATTCCAATATACGAGTATATATTCCAATTGCTTCGGTCGCTATACCGATTGGGATTGGAAGAAGTTAGGAAGTTTTCATTTCGATAATACCGGCTTAGTACTCCGACCACTAAACTAAGCGTTTCAAAGATTTAGGTAACATTGATATCTACCAATGAACCCGATTCCAACGGAGCACCGGTTGTAAGAGCGGGTGTGTGCGCCCTCCTTGCCCCAGCCGCAGCCGTCGTACACTCGTCCATCGTTACCAATAAGGAAATTGTATCTGGAAGACCAACAGATTTCTTATAAACGTGTGGCCATATTCATGTCTCTTTTTTTTTACTTATTAGCCACTAATAACTATTACTGTTTTCTAGGTTGTGTAAAGCGTTGTAATGTAGCAGTAAGCACATTTACAGGGGTAAATGTGTACCAGTTGCCTCTAACTAGCTCCTCTGGGAGGAGCGCTAAAGTTGTAGGTATGTATATAAGCAAAGCAATAGGTACTCGAGGATTTTTTAAATTTTAAATGGGTTTATTTTATTGCTCGTGGGCCAGCTTCATCGCACTGCCAGTAGTATCGACTACCAGGCGAGAATAAATGCCAGGTGGTGGTGGTCGCTGTCCCTGCTACTCCGGAACACGCGTATCCCGTCGTACAAAGCTGATTATTGCCTCGTGTAAGTCCGGCTGTCAGAGGCATCTTTTCACCGAAACTTGCCTGAGCGAACGCAGGTGCAAAGTGCAGACTTTCTACCATCTCTTAATATCTGAATGAACAGTTAGGCATCTTACCAACTTTCACTTACGGAATGTCGTAGCCGTGGTACTTGATGAACCAGGATTGAATGTTGCGCAATTCAGCAGCGCAATGGATGAACCGGGTACACTCGGGGCTGACGGAGTGCTGAATAATGACCAGCATAAGCGGCTCAAACTCATCGACGATGGCTTCGGTGCTGAAGTTCTGCGCTAGCCACATATCGCGAGAGATTCTCCATTCGTGTGGAGCTGGAAAGATATACGTACATTCAAGCTAAGGAAGTTTAAGTTGCAGTAGGTACAACTCAGTTCAATGTAGTCGGAGCCCTCAGCAATATTTCAAAACTTGCTATCCTCAAATACCAACCACCGTATAAATGTGAAAAGTCGACAGGAAGTTTTATATAAAAGGGCCTCTATTACTATCCTTGATATAAAATAAAGCATTTAAAGAGACAAGATGGTGGGACAAATTTCTCCGACACGATGTGGCATGTAGGTGATGTAGGCCACCTCCTAAATGGATCCTGGAAGTGCAAACCATGTGGCCTTAATTGGTCACTTTAGCCGTAATCGTGTCCCACATCAGAGCTTTGGAGGCAAGTGGAAATAGAGAAGTCCTAGTTGCCACCAATGGCACTGCTGGGCACAGGTAACCTGTCGGAACTGTCTGGGATTCAGGTCATAATTCTAAATTCTGTGAATACAGTAAACTAGCAAAAACATTCTTTATTACATAAATGAATGTATGTACATACCTACATACACCTAAGCAAACGTATCATAAATATCTTTTTCCTAGAATTTGAAAAGATAAACAAGGAATACTCGGCTGTAGATTACGAGGAAACCGTAAGTCTGTTTATAGATGTAGTTGGAGGCAGGTTATTAAAATAAGCATTTATGGTACCTATAAAGATTTAGAATTCGACACCTGAAAGGTAGTATGACCAGCGCTCTTTTCTATTTCTACGGTGACCAGTGATCACCCCTTTTTATAGAGAGGATACCAGGAAGAGGGAGAGGTTCTGAGGGATTTGACCGCACTAAAACTCCGGTGGCCTGCCTATACGCTCGGGGAGGACTCTGGCTCCAGAACGGCCCATCTTCGGGAGAGCAGACTCCAATGATCACCCTAATGTATTCTCACTTGTCACGGGAGTTAAGACATTTCGGCAAAATTAAATGAGAATGTACCTAAAATTTTATATTTGCCACCAATGATGGCACCTGGGCATTGTTTTCCAGATTGCCATTTGGCAATTTTTTTCAACCTTATTAAGTCACTGCTGGGCACTGGTCCCAAATAAAGGGGATTTATACTTATGCTTTCGAGAAATTGAGTCCGGTATGCACGGTAATCGAAAACATCGCAATAAATTAAATATCACAATATTTTCCAACACCGTGGAGCAGCGATAAACATTACAAATTTCTTTGTTAGATACACTATACACTTGTTGAAATAAAAAAAAATATTTTTTATTAACTAAAATTGAAGTTAGTCCTAGTCCAATTATTTTGACTAATGAGTAATTGAAAGAAAAAGAGTAACTAAATCAATCAATCAATTTCTTTATTTCCATCCAAATATTTTTTCCTATTAAATTTTCATTGGAATTTGCTTACCTCTGTCGATGATCTCCGTCGTTTGAGACGCTTGGATAGTAAAATACACTATGAGTGAGATGCACACTATCAGGATAATTAGAGCGATAGCACACGCTATTCTTTCTGTTCTGGAACTATTTTTTATTATTTCCCACACATACTTTGTAAGAGGCACATCTGAAAACAGGTACAAGATTATTGAGAGTACACACCGCTATATATGTAGGTCATTGTAGGTACATACCTGTGGTACATACTTTTGTGGATAGTTACAACCGGTCTAAGTACCTACTTGTACCTATGCATTATAATTATATCAGAGACTAAGTTCACTAAGTATCTGATCATAAATCGTGATATATTTTTGATCGTGATTTTATTCAAAATAACAACGAAAACACAAAAGATAGGAATGCTCTAGTGTGGGCTGAAATATAAAATCTCGGAGACTCTGTGAACGGCGTTTAAAATTACATATTATTATGTATTTTGAAAAATTAAGACTGACTTTTTAACCTTTTCTATGTCATGCCATCCATGCCAAATATGGGTGAAAACGTTTTTATTAAGATAAAACAGAAACAAAATTAATTACATTGTAGATATAAAAAATTACAGAAAATTACTTATATTCAACAAATTAAAACTATCCTAAAAATACAAAAAAAATTATAACTATAGTTAATATATAAAATTGTATAACTAAATTTATTTACGAATAGAGAGATAAAAAAACACTAAATATAAAAAGCAGCATCCAAATTGCTGTCTCCGGGCTGTGTACCCAAAACGCTGGCTACATTACCCCGTTGTATGCCTAGACTTATTCTTTGCCCGAGGTAAGAGCCAGCACGTTGATCATGAGTACACTCAATCAATCGCCCGGATAGATGCTTAAAAAAGATCTTGGCATCAGATCCCCACGGTCCCATCGTTTCGACTCCAAAAGGCAGAAAAATGTAGTCCCGACTAAGAGCCACATACCTCCAGTGGCGTAGCTAGGGGGACAAGCGCCCTGGTGCATAGGGAGAGAATCGGGCCCTCCTCCCCTCTTTTCGCGTAGTTTGAACTTATATTGGTCTTTAAAATTATTGATAGGAATAAGAATAGGAAACAGTGAATTGAATTATCTCTAGCAGGCTAAATCCATACGTCGTCTCTATAAAAATCTCCATGTGTTTAATAGAAGAAAAAGGGAATAAATAAACAACGACGCATATGACAATATAGAATATTTATTATATAAGATAAGATTAATTAAGAGAAAAAAGGATTTTTAACAGAATTCCCCGTCCAATTCACAATCTCTTACTTGCTTTAATTTTTGCGAATTCGTCTATAATTTCACTCAAATCCAAGTATGATGCCGCCTCATTTACTATTGCAATTAACGTTAAATTTTCCTCCGATTGAAAAAAAAAAGAAAATCTTGTGAGCAGGCTCGAGACTCGAGGCTCCACAAGTTTTTTTTTAAATTTTATTTTATTATTATTTTTTCAAAGCTGAGAAAGAGAGGTTAGAGGGCCCCCTGAGCTCCGGGGCCCTGGTGCACTGCACCACCTGGCCCTATGATAGCTACGCCACTGCATACCTCTGCAGCTTTCGGATTTCAGTCGCCACTACACCCGCTGCTCTGGAAGATAAATTTATGTGGGAGGGTGCCATAGTGTCCACACATGTGGCATCCCATACAAGGCACATGCATCCATGCCATATTCCATTGCTGGGCACACGTATCTTTCTGAAGTGAGCGGGAATGAAGCCACAGCAAGCCAAGTGCGGATTGGTGGACATCATGCTTTTGAGAAGTTATGAGTTTCGGTGATCGTAATATTAAGCTTACGAATAACATCGTAATTAATTAGCTAAATATCACGTTTTCTTTTCCCATAGTAGTGAAAAAAATGCAATGGAACTATACTAGGGTCGTTTTGCAGCCGGAATAAATGTAAACAAACCATAAAAATCGTGTTCTAGGGTTTTCACCAACTCACAAGAATTTGTATACCAAATGCGATTTATTTAGACAAACTACTCATTACGGTATTTGTGTTTTCTTAAATAAATACTTATTGATCGATAACCATTATAATCCCCGAGTAAATGTGACACAAACAGAATTAAATAACAGTCTTATCAATCAAACACTTAGCTGTGACAACCATATATCGAGCTAGCAATTCGCAACCTTTCAACAAATTTAGGTACTATTTTTCGTATGCCTATAAATAGAAATGACTACTAAAATCTTTACAGAGGTAACGGTGCTAACTTACTTTGCAACTTGGTTGTATTATTTTACGATTTTTTAATCTGTGGTACGGTTGAGACTAACATTTCATTGTACACGGCATGTTTAAAAGTATAACCACCAAAAGTTTTACACCTGGAGGTCAGTGGGTGCTAGGCAACTGTTTATTGGTAAACATTTCGGCCCCAAGGCGGCTAAGGTATAAGTACTAATGATGCAACGGAAGTGTCTTAGCGGAACCAGAAACGGAAACAGATGTCTAAAGTAAATTTTAGCAGAAACGGAAACGGAAACGGATACAGAAACGGACATGTAAATAATATGGAAAAAAAAAACAAATTTACAAATATAATTTTTATTAAGTATCAAATACACCAAATCTAGATTAGAAATAGATATATTAGAAATCTATTATAGAAAACAATATTGCAACTTTGCAACTGAACATTTTATTAATATTCAAAATTTAGTAGTGGCAAGTTATATTTTATAAAAAGTATGTAATTTGGCCGCTTTTGCACCTAACAATCGGTGTTCTTTGTATATAAGACCAGCTCCGCTAAATAATTGTTCACTGGCGACGCTGCTGGGGGGTACCGACAAATATTGGCGCACTAATGGCAAAAGATTACGGTATTTGTGTGAATTTAATTTCCACCACACAAGAGAATCTTCATTTAAAGGTCTTTTCTTTTTTTGTTACACACATGACACAAAAGTATTGACACAAACAGCAGCAGAAAATATTACGCGCTTACATTCACAAAAAAGTACGTAAACAAACAAATGTGACAAGTGCCTGCGCAGCTCGCTGGCTGACCCCTCCCCCGCGCGTTCATCCGTCCAGCGACTCGCACGCGCCTCGTGCCGCGCATGCGTAACTCTCAGCCGTCGGTTGTAAACTTCCGTTTAAATCTCCGTTATAAAAGTTGCGGAAACAGAAGCAGAAACGGATGTTGAAAATCGCGCGGAACTTCCGCACTTGCGGAAACAGAAACAGAGATCCGTTGCATCACTAATAAGTACGTATCTCAGAATCGGAGACCACGGGTTACCACTCGGTCCATCGCTAGCGACCAAAGCTGCTTTCAGACTATGCTATACTATTATGCTATATAGCAAGGCCCTAATGCTACTATACTATAATGATTTGTGGAAAGAAAATTCTTGGAATTTGCACCACTATAATACGCCTTCGCACAAGGTCATCGTTGTAAATGAATTTTTGACCAAACACTCAACAAATACATACCATCGAGCAACTACCATAATCACCAGATATGGCTCCAGGCGACTTCTTTCTTTTTTTATAAACTAAAATTACTACTTCGTGGCACCCATTTTCTATCGGTAGAAGACATAAAGGAGAATTCGCGGCGAAAACAGAATTCAATTCCGGATTCCGGACGGAAATTACTATTCCGGATTCCGGATAATACTTGATCTGTGATATGATATCGTTTAAAACGTTGGAAAAAATTAAAAAAATCTGTATATTTGATGCAGCATATATCAAGGATTAAAAATACCTACATAGAAAACATTAAGCGATATTTTATTTCGACATTGAGTTTTAACCAAGAAAGAAAGGCTAGAAACGCTTGCGAAGAGACATAATTATGCTCGCTCTGCGTGTTCTACCGACTTTACTTTGTTAAGTGCTCCGAGAAACTTTTCAAAATAAAGTGCTTACGTCGCTATAATTTATTAAATATACCACCAGACGAAGGTTAAAGTTCCACCGACACCCTATGGTCTCGTGGCGGTCATCCTCACAGTCCGCTTTGCACGCTCCTTTTTACTACAGATGTGTAAGTTATGGGACAACCTTCCAGCTGAGGCCTTTCCAGTGGACTATGACTTGGGATTCTTCAAGAAGGGTATAAAAAAAGCTCTTCTCCAAAGCCGGCAATGCTCGAGTAGCTCACCTTAGCTCGAGTTGCCCGTGTCCATAGGCGACGGTGATCGCTTAACACCACGTGGTCCGTCTACCTTTTTACGGTTTATTTACAAAAATCATTCAATAATCATTCAGTGGTACGACGAGGAATGACAATTCCTTATCGTGCCACTGGTGGAACAAGTTGGTGGCACGACGAGGATAAAGTAAAAAAAAAACTATAAAACAAAACGCCCATATTATTATGTACCCATAAAGTCATGAACTTTGTAAACGGCGTAGGTATACAGTAAGAAGCTTGACGCTACATAGGTATCTCATTCATTACTTTTTTGGTAAAATTCCACCAAAAACATTTTCATGTAAAATGTTGCCATGATGGGATAACATGGCTGGTGTCGAAAAGTTATTAGTAGGTAATAATAACCTATCTAGCCAAGCTTCTAACTCTACACGCGCTAGAGTTTATAGAAGCTTGACTTAAACTCGTTTTATTTATCATATTAATTAAATCTATATCTATATCTATACATATAATAAATCTGTAACAAGTCCGTTTCTGTACATTGAAGATATTTGAAAAAAAATGTCACTAGGGCTATTTATTAGCGTAATAGAACCCAAAACAATGATTTTTAGAATTATTGTCTGTTTGTCTGTTTATCTGTTCGTTTGTGCGCGCTAATCTCAGGAACGGCTTAACGTAGAAGGATGCGGTTTTCACTGAAGTATTGGTATTTTATTGGATTAACATTTAGGGTTTGTTTTATTTAAATCGGTTCACAAACAAAAAAGTTACGTCAATTTCAAGAATGATGAAATGGATGAACACCTGCACGCTATAATAAAGTTAATGCGAGCGGTCACACCACAAGTTTCGATAACTACTAACATCTCTTAATATTCTGATAGCAAGTTTTCAATCACTTATGCTAGATTTCATCTCTAAATATTTAAAAAAACCATACATATCACCACATATTCAAAGAAATCCTCTACCTATACAAAATGTACAAAACCTTAACAAAACGAGGCTACTGCCGACATCTATGTTCACATTCAGAACTATTTAGTGATTTGCAAATTCGGTATATCGACAATTTAGTTTACACGGTATACGATAGATGTCGTTGTTATTCATTTATTCATATTTAATTGCTTTTTACAGGTAGATTTACAGGTGGTGTTACATAATCATTATATTACCCAATAACGCTATTACAAAGTGGATAGGTGGAGATTATTTCAAATAATTAATTACGAGTATATTTACTTAATAAAGTATCTAATAAAAAATTAACAACAGAGAGCTTTGGAACTGGCGCTGATATTGAACTCATTGTGGTAGAGCATTATGGAGGCGCGGCGCGGTGGTTACATCCACATATTATTGGTATCGACCTTATTTAATAGACAATAATAATTATCGACTCGCGCAGGTGCGGTTCCAGGGGAGGGGGTCACAGGGGACATGACACCCCCCCCCCAAATCCCTCACTCATGCGTAGATGGAAGGCGAATCAAGCCAATTTGAGACACCTCTTCCCCCAAATTTCTTAGTGACCCCCCACCAAAATTTCTTGGTGACCCCCCCCCCCAAAATTGAAGGCTGCGACCGCGCCTGGACTCGCGTGGCGCAATGGTTACCATGCCGGACTGCCAATCGAAGAGTCTCGAGTTTGATTCTCGGCGAAGCAGAAATTTGAATGATTAGTTTAATTTTCTGTTCTCGGTTTAAGGGTTTGTATTTCTGTCTCTGTGTGTCGCATGGTACCCATTATACAGTGTATATTTTCCCCTACTCTGGTGCTATCAGTGTGAAACGTAAAAATCAAAGTGTTCTACCGACTTTACTATGCTGAGTGTTCTTTTCAAAATGATAGCTACGTCTCCATATCATGATTACACCACCAGTCGAAGGTTAAAGTTCCACAGGCCGCTTTGCACGCTCCTTTTGATGTTTGAACGGATGTGTAAGTTATGGGAAAACCTTCCAGCTGAGGCATTTCCAGTGGACTTTGACATAGGGTTCTTCAAGAAAGCTGTAAAGAAAGCTCTTCTTGAAAGCCGGCAGTGCTCGGGTGGCTCCGCTGGGGTTGCCCGTTTCCATAGGCGACAGTGATCGCTTAACCACGCGGCCTTTCTGCCTCTTTGTTCGGTTTATTTATAAAAAAAGTGATTTCGAATAAACGAATAAGCAATTGCCGAGGGTCTAATGAAAAAAAATGTTATAGAAATGAGCAGAAGTTTACAGTGGTTAATTTAATAAGGTACGCAGTACTGGCACTGGTGTTATACTAATATGCTAAAGCGTCACGGCAGCAGCACGGCATGGTGGTCACGCCCAGAATAATATTAGTAATCGATATATTTATTTCTGATGCTGTATGAAGGGTTGTTAATAGGACCAATTGACTCTTAATCGCGTAGGGCCTGATCCTCTCACGCTGCTCCAATTCAGGTTGATGACGTCTTCATTGTTAGTGGCCTAACTGCTGTCGCAAGTTTTAAATCGCTCAAAATACCTCCATTAAGTATGAACGACAGTATGTTAACGACAATTGCAACCAACGTGTAAGCAACCAAGAATTTGACTCCCAACTACTAACCACGCCTGACATAGCGTAGACATTTCACCACCTTTCTGCAATATATTTAAGTTACATAATGATAATGAATCTATGCATTATTTGCAGCACAAATTATTTAATTATAATGATCCTTTCCGCGGGCACAGAAGTACTATCTAAACACTTTAAAAACAGGCTATTATAATACGTTTAATTTGTAAAGAGAAACTGATGATAACGACTGAAAAGTCGATTATAAGAGGAGTACAGTAAGATTGTAAGGACTCAGGAAGAATGTATCTACTCAACATAATAATATGAACTTTTGTATCATAAGTAATTTCATAAAAGGTAACAATAATCCAAGGGACAGTGGAGGGCAAGCGGTCACGAAAGAAATTGCAACCTCATCAGCAACGACCACTCTGACAAGAGTGAACGACTAAGGAGGAGGAGGAATAAATAATCCAAGTCTAATCAAGCCTTTTGTACAAGTCTTTATCTACGCGGACGACGTCGCGGGCACAGCTAGTATATAACTATATTTCATATGTTCTTAATTTTAAATGTTGATATTAGGAAAGTCAGAACTAAGACAAGTTTTTTAGTATCAAAAAAATTTTTTATTTTCTTTAGACAACACAAAATATATCATTCAATACTTATTTAAAACATACTACAATACTTATATGGGTATAAGATATAACAGAACTTAAATTACCTTATACTAATTTTGTCACATTACTAAAGCTTGTATTTCACATGAACAAGACCTCACATAAAAATGTACTTAATGCACGATAAACCTACTGAAAAAACTGATTATTGGCATTCGCGAATATCAGCAGCAGATTTTTGCAATCGCGTCGCTCGTGCTAGTACCCGCCTACCCGGTAAGGATTCCAGTGATCATATCACAAATCAAAAAGTACCTAACTAGAAATAAACCGACAAAATGTGTTCATTGCCGAACAAATACTTTAGCACTTTTAAATTTTTGATACTTGTAACCATAGATTTTTATTTATATTTACTGACTGACGTAGTTAAAGTAATAATAAATCTATGCTTATAGCAAATTTTCAAATTGCGAAGACATTAGGCATATTTAGCTACTTATTTGTGAGTAGGTAGGTAGACAGGTATCTACATTTTAACTATCTTATAATCTAAGATATGATAGAGTAACTAATTGAACAAATCATTAATAGAAAACACAATTTATCTCCAATAAAAAAAAACTGTACAAATTACAATAAGTAGTCTTTCTTAGCAAATTATAAAGTCAACGAACCCATTAACAGGATAGTGGATAATAGCAGCTACCTACTTACTATAATTTTGATAGTAGCTATAGATAGGACGTGTAGTAATACATTCAAGTATGTGAGTGAAGCGCGCATGGCCCGGCTATACATATTATTATGTCGCAGTCGGATCGTATAATCCGCCGTATAACATTACAGCTAGCCGGTTCCTAAAACAGGGCCGTTCTGTATTGTGGCGGGTCCACGATTAGCCGGATTGTAATGAAGCCTCGTAGCCACCCACCCTACTTATGATTATGACCGCACTAGATGTTGCTGAATGGCCACCCATCCTACTTTTGACCGCACTCGACATTGCTTAGCTTTGTTGACACCCATCCTTTTTATTACCGCGTAAGATGTTGCCTAAGTCACCCATCCTACTTTTAACCGCACTCGATATTGCTTAGCTTTATTAAAACCCATACTTCTTATGACTGCACAACATGTTGGTTAATGACCACTCCTCCTACTTTTGACCGCAGGTGTCATTGAGCTAAGCAATGTCCCTGAAACACATTTTCACTATAATTATTTATATTCGAAAAATACCCAAACCGAATCAGAGCACCCCACTATCCATGTGGTCTTGTCTGTACTACCCCTAGAGTGTATATAAAAAGCCGGAGGTGCGGAGGGAGTGGTCTTCCCGCAGCGCCGGAGATGTCACAGAGCCACTTGTTTTATTACATTATCCAAGCCTTGGAAGATAGGTATTATATAAATTGCTATTAATTCATTGTCAATTATCACTTTATCTAAATTGAGTAGATATTATAAATAATGGCTAGATAATATATAATATCCGGATTTATTACTTTGGCTGTAACATATAGACAATTGGGCGGCACGATATTACGCCGCTTTGACGAACGCGAAGAGCTCATACAATACAACGTTCGCTAATTTAGCTGAATTGCAATCCGGCTTAACGAGAGTGCGCCCCATTACAATACAGCCCTGTTTTAGGAAATAGCTAGCCGGAATGTAATACGGCGGAATAACAATCCGACTGCGACACATACACTGGTTCGAAAGCAAAAACGCTGAAATACGCCCGTGTACGCTCGCGCGTAATTGCGGGTTTTGATACCTACCTATTTTAAGTGCAAAAAGAAGAACGCGTGTAAGCCATCGATATAATATGGTGTAAGCGCAGAAAAATACACTAAGTAGGTAGTTCTAAACCGCTCTTATCCATGACGAGTAATGTTCGCGCAAGAAGAAAACCCTTTGGTACCTATCTTTCTGTGGAAGCGTCAGGTGTCGATCAGAATAAATAAGTTACTTGTCATGTCAACCTTCTGCGAACTTAGACGACCCTTGTGGCGTAATGGTTACCACGACAGACTGCCGAATGGAGGGACCCGGGTTTGATTCCCGGCGAAAAATAAGATTTATTTTGGACAAAACGGGTTAGAAGAAAGGAAAGTTTGAAAATGACTACAGTTCCGCTACTAACAGGCTAACCAAGTATATTGAACACCGGTACTGAATTGGTCGTTGTGAATGTGGCCTCACTACTAGATAAGGGAAATCCACTTACAATACAATGCATTGTCAACGGTGCTAATGAATGCAAACACTGCTGGCAATGAATAACAACAATCTGATTCATGATGCTGACGAATAATTCTCAAATTGGTAAATGAAATGTTTGTACGACCAAAAACATTAACAAACAAAGAATAAAGGTACATAGTCTCCAGTGTGTAAAATAATTTAGGTTAAATATTGATGCAACTACACCTCCAACAACCCGCATTTGAGCAGCGTGGTGGATGAAGCTCCAGGCCTACCTAATAATGGGGAGAGACCATTGCCCAGTACTGGGACATGAAAAATCAATGATGTAAGTTCAATTCCGGGTATAAAGTCAGTGAAAGTATTTTATTTACTGAAAATTACTAACCGCAATTCAATGTATTTCACCACCGCGATTTTCCCTTTCCGTGTTTAGTTGGCGACAAAAATCAGCACGGTTTTGTATTACTATTCAACTCGCCAAACCCGTGCTTAATTGGCGTCAACTGAACACGATTTTGCGATCAAGCAACGTTTATAAACGTTTTACAAAACAGCGTACAGGTGAATTAAACACGGTTTTTTATTACTATGGAATTCAACTAACCACGGGCACTATATAAAGCACGGGTTTGGCGAGTTGAATGGTAATACAAAACCGTGCTGATTTTTGTCGCCAACTGGACACGGAAAGGGAAATACGCTTCACCACCGCACCAAGAAATGATTTTTCACAGAATAGAAGGGATATTTTATTAACGGAGACTATTCCACACATTTGCTATTCTGTACAATATGAGGACACTCCGAAAAATTTTGGTTTTTGAAGTCCTGTAAACTGCTGTACTAGGCAAGAAGCTTGCTCCAGGGATATCAAACTTTAATATATTTCTTTAAGCCCTTATCTTGGTTGCCTCTTACAGGATATACGATTAGATGGTTTTAATTCAATATTTTTAATTTCCCAAAACTGTATGTTTTCTTTTATATAAGTATTTTCACTTTTTCTTCGTTATGAAATAAAACCAATACCTACATGAAATTGATTAGGCAATTTTCTAGAAATTTTAAGTATACAATCCCTGTATTAGTAAAATTTAAATAATGTTATTCTTCTTCATAGGTAAGGTAATTAATAAATTAAAACACAAATGTTGACAGTCTACTAAATAATTAAATTAACATTAAATATTCTAACTATATACAATATTATACAATAAAAATATAACATTATTTATAAAAGAAATAAGCTTACAAATAAAATACTTCATCTTAAAAACCCGTTTGAGGCATGCCTTTGGCATAAGAATTTGGGCAAAATAACAGCCACCGTAGTGCGACATTTCTGACATGAATTTTTTTCAAGTGCCCCATTGTCTCCATGGCAAGCGCTTTAAATATGTAATTGTCAGATAAATTACTTTACGGCGCTTGAGACATTTTTCATGATCAGCCGCGGACCCAGCCTTTTCAGTGGACATCCTTACGTGTGTTGGCATCAAGGTACAGTACAAGGTACCAGAGGCCGGCCCAGACTCCACGGTACCAAAGTAATACCATCAGGTCTCTTGCCGTCTCTTCGAGATAAACTAGAGGGCTCCATTGTAGCTGGTATTGAAGCGGTGGCAAGAGCCCGACGGACTAAATCATTGAGAGTACCGTGGCGATAAAGTCTACCGACACTTCTGATACAAGACAGGCCATGTCGCCCAAACCTGTCCACCCCTGCCCACACGGGCAAATATAAGGCTCTTTGTTATTCTTCTTTTATATTTTCTTCTACTATATTCTTGTGATGAAAAAAAACTGTTTAACAAAATTGTTATCTTTATTCACAACGCAAGCTGCGACGCAAGAAGACGACGCGGACGGCGGGTTATTGGGCGGACTAGGTGAAGAATATGTTTTCGGGAGTAGTAAGTAATTTTCGTAGTTGAATATAATGACCAATGAAACTCTTTAACGGCTTACAGTAAGGGTGCGATCTGTGACTGAATTTCTAACTGTTTCATTTAAACGGCGCTGTATCATGAGAGCAGCACGTTTAGTAGGTCTGCCCATATTCAAACAAATTTTCTACTCATCAACATGTAGGTATGATCTATTTTTACCATATAATGTAGGTACAGTTGTTGTTATTTATGGAGTCGGTGTCAGCGTGTTGATTTGACAGCTCCCTTGACTGTCAAGGGTGACCCTTGACATCTCGCGTGTGCGACACAAGCACATATCTTCTATAAGTATGTATGCAGTTAAAAAACCTACCTTGGCTGACACCGACTCCAAAAATAACAATAATTGTAACTACATTATATGGTAAACACAGATCGTACCTACATATTGACTATTAGAAAATGTAAGTTGACTATTAAATTGTAGAAGAATACGCAATTTGTTTTGGAATAGTTTTCATTTGAAGTCGGTTTTTTTGTTTATTTTTTATTGTATGTACCCTTTACACTATAAACGGTAAAACATTAAAAACCATGACATTATGGCTTTAAAAAAGTTGCAAAGTTTTGACGTACACTACTTGTTTGGAGGCTGGATATCAGTAGCGACACATCCACTGATGTTAGAAGAGTTCCAATTTTTGAAATTGTACATTCTTCGTATGATTTGGATACCAGGACTGACGGTGAGCGCTCTTACTTGGCAGTGTCCGAATAAGGTGTAATTGGGCACCAATACCCGTTCCTTCACCAGCACGTTTAGAAGAATATTGACATGATCAAACTGTGCCTGATTAGGCGTCTCCAATTCGTAGTTGCCCAAGAACATGATCATCACGCTTCTTCGGTTATACGAAGTTACCATTGCCGCCATAACATTAGCTCCTCTCCCTTCAAAGACGAGTCCATTTCCACCTACTAGAAAGTTCGGGCCGATGTCACAAAGATTTCTTCTCAAGTGATTCTGTTGTACTACCATCATTTGTTCCATGCAATGAATCGTCGTATTGCAATAGTTAGCAGCAGAGTGACCGATAATGACAAGTTCTAGAGGCAAATTGAGAAAATCTATGTGGCAAAGAGGCTGCAACGCGCGCCACTCGTTTCGCCGCAGATACCACACCTCATGCAGACCTGTTATGGAGTTATTAGTCATTTATAATATTTAAATAAGACAAAGGATAAAAAAGAATGAACCGTGTAAAGTAAAATATACGCAAAAGTACGAATCAAATTTTAAGCAACTGGACGAACACGTGTAAGCTTTAAAAGATAAACAGTGTCCCAAAATAACACAAGATTAAAAATTCAGTAGAAATCCCTGTTTTTGCATCCGGCTTATGCTTTTGATTACACATTCTGGCTTTTAAAGGAATATAGGTTTAGTAAAAATAACCGGTGGACTATAATTGACCATTTAAAATTGCACGCAGTGATAGATCACATATTAAGGAAGTACTACATGAGCCAAGTTCTAGTAAACACTTATTCGCAATTGTATCCCTTAACGTTAATCAATCTACTTTAATTTCCAGCGGGCTTAGACAAGTGGCATTTATCTACCGTAACGCTAATAACTTAGCTAACGGAATTTACAGTTTGAGATCACGCAACGTTCGTTAGCTAACGTCAATCTTATACATTTTTCAATCTATTCTACAAGCTTTATGACAGTCGAATGCGTCTCGTCTAGGCCTACAGTAAAGAAAAGGTCTAAGTAGATTAAAATTTTGCATTAAATTTGGGACTCCCGACACCTATGCCGTTTATCAATTTAATTACCTATATCAAGACGAGCAGTGTCTGGGATATTGTTAAAGATGAGGTAAATAGAGACACCGACGGCGACTACGAATGTCCAACACACGAAGACTGCTACGCCGCAGCGAATTCTGCGAGATTTCTTTGTGGACTTGGACTGAGGGCCTACTTGGCCTGAAAATAAACAACAAATATAAGAAAATGAACCAAAAGTCGAAGAATAGAAAATTTGCAACCTGCTCCTGGTTTCATTAAAAACCTAACGTTAACCATTCGTCGATTCGATGAACATTTTTCAAGCGTTTTTATTTCAAGTAATTTACAACAAAATTAATTTTGTAATCCATTTTCAAATCTGTGTTTTCAATCTGAACAGAAGCTGACATGATATGACGTCATACGACTATGTCAACTGTGTAATTGTTTACATAATTGAGTGACGTAACGCGCTAAATTACGCGCGAATTTAAAAAATGTAAAAGTTTAATTGCAGTTTTAGGTCACTATTGAATAAAAATTTGTATTGTTTTTAGACCTACGCGTATATGAGGATCTTATAATCGAATCACTTCGCATACATGGATGCTAGCCTTGCTTGACCTTGGGATGACCACAGGTTGCAGTAACCATATACTCGTAACATGGTCTGCATGACATGCTGGTCTTTCTATTTCTTTACTCCCTTTTTTCTAATTTTATCTCGTATCAAATAAAAAAGCAAAGATGCAACTCTGTAATCAAACTGATCAACAAAGTCAGTCCGGTTTTGTAAAGATGTGTGCGTGGGCCGGTGGATCAAAATTCAAACCACCTCATTATTAATATTTTCATCAATATTATTTGTATTTTATATTTTTTATTGATGCTCCTTATATTAGACTGGCAAAGAAAACGGTAGTTTCGTTGTACGAGTATGTGTGTGCGTTTCAACCGGCCTCACTTTGTTGTTCGCAGAATTCTATCTTTAGTTTTTAATTTGACCTGAATTTGAATTTATTTCTTTAAATAAAAAATATACATAAATAATGGAATAAAACATGATCTTGTTTAGCATTATTAACATTTTACTAAAGTAAAAAAAACTTATTACATAATCTTAAAAAAAATGCTGAGATCTCTTAGATGTCCAATTTGTATTAACTCTCTAAATGAAAAAAATGGATAAAATATAAAAAACCAAACTATCAAAATTAAATACTAATCTGAATCGTTAATAAATAATGGAACAAAATCTATAATATAATTAAAAGACACTAAAACTATTAAAAACTTGAAAAAATCAGATGAATTTGACAATAAAGTCAAAAATTATCAGTCACGTTATATTTTTTCTAAATATCCTCCAAAATTTGGTAATGAATAATTACCAATATATAATTGCTAATTATATACACAGACCTAAACCACAACTCTCTTTGTATTGTGCGTAAACGGTGTCAAAATTATCAAATCTCTAAATCTAGTGACGATCGTCTGTAACAGCTAAGATGCTAATTATAATAAAATTTTAAAGAAAATTACTAAATTAAGGCTACCGACGTCTTGCGCTCAATAGCATCAACACTAAACTAAAATAATACATAAGGGCCTTTAAGATCTTACACATTCGCTAATGTTTGCCGAATCCCAATGTGCGAAATTGTGCATTCTTTCTAGTATGTGTGGACCCGGGCTGACCGTTTGGGAAGCCAGTTGGCAGTGGCCCAGCACGGTGTAATCGTGCCTCAAAATTCGCTCTCTCACTAACACGCTGATAAGAACGTTCACATGGTCAAATTGTGCCTGATCTGGCATGTCCTTCTCGTAGTTCCCTATGAACATTATGGTTATACTTTTTCTGTTATATGCGCCCACCATGGCGGGATAAACGTTAGCACCTCTACCCTCGAAAACGAATCCGTTACCGCCTACTAGAAAATTTGGCCCAATATCAATATACTGTCTTCTTAAATGATCTTCTTGAATAGAGAGCATCTCCTGCATACACCGATATCGTTGATTACAATGGTCGGTTGCCGAGTGTCCGATTACGACATAGGGCACGGGCAGATTTAGAAATTTCATGCCATAAGCAGGCAAGGCTTGCCAGTCGTCTCTTCGCAGATACCATGGCTCGTGAAGACCTGTTGTAAGAATAGATGTTGTTGAAGAGCGATATTAAAGATCGTAATGTTTTTATTGGGAGAGTATTTTAGAGATTTCTTGTTTTCAAAATTAGCTTAAGTTGAGACTTAAGATTGTTTAAAATATAAAGGCATGGAAGCAATGGAGGGGTCGGTATGTTGTTTATTTGTTAGTGAGATTTCAAAGCAAAAAAAAAAAACAGGTGCACTAAGCCTTAGTCAGTGTGCAATTATTATTTGATTGAATTACCTATGTCGATGCGGGTAGTATTGCTTGGGATACTGACGTAGAAGAGGTAAACAGTAAGACCGATGGCGACTAGGAAGGCCCAACACACGAACACAGCGACGCTGCAGCGAATTCTGCGCGCGCGCTTTGAGGACTCGAGTTCAAGGCCCAAAATGCGGCCTGAAATTAAAAATAATAGACATTGTGATAAACAAAAGAACACATTAACATCGGTCTTATCTACATCGTAAAGGAAGACTTCAAAAGGAATATTTCCGTATTACAAGGACAAAATTTATCAGACCTTAAGGAATACAAAACTAGGTCTGTCGCGATACCACAAGGTATCGACAGACAGTGTGATTTACGATGACAGGTTAGATGATGACAGGTTGTGGAGAAGACTAAAATATATGAGCTGTCTAATTGAGTTTAATAATAGAATCTGTGTAGTACTTTTCGACTTAAGAAAAATTGCAATAGGTTGGTTTGGTAGCACAGTTTCAAAATAGTCCTAATTTTCGGATAAAAAGTGACTTAAGAATCTTAAGATCATATATGAATGTAAAAATGTTTGATTACTTTGATTAGGTTTCTGCTAGTAAATTGAAGTTGTTCTGTTGGGGACAGAATATTGATAAAATATTAATTGTAGGTTTATTATAGTGAAGATCATAGGTATCTAAAGCCTACACTATTCGAATGCATCCCGTGTACATGTCGCAGTCGGATCGTATAATCCGCCGTATAACATTACAGCTAGCCGGTTCCTAAAACAGGGTCGTTCTGTATGGTGGCGGGTCCACGATTAGCCGGATTGTTATTGCGATACGTTCTACAATATGGCGGCACGTTTAGGCTCATTGTAATGAAGCCTCGTAGCCACCCACTCTACTTAAGATTATGACCGCATTCGACATTGCTGAGCTTTATTGACACCCATCCTGCTTATGACCACACTAGATGTTGCTGAATTGCATCCTACTGTGGAGATGGAGTTCTCCCGAGATTGCCAAAATGCCGTTTTTTTATTTCAATCTTCCTACCACCCATCCTATAAAATCACAAAGTCCTGATGACGCTCGCGCGCTCGAGTGTTATCCGGGTATAAAAAAAATTGAAGTCTCGGCCCGAGACTCTCGGGCCCCGCGACAGACGCACTGTGCCCTGCCCGCACGCCGCGATCAACCGACGAACCGACTCGCTAAATTCACTGTCCCCCCGCTGTTGACATGTCCGGGTTCTGGGCTCTAAAATCCGGTGTTTTAACGCGTCTTGTCTGGTGGAGAAGTTTTAGAAATGGCAAACCTAATTATAGTGTACGAGTGTCGTGAAATAAAATAACAGTGCGAAAATATATTTTTTACAGCTTGCCTGTAGCCATCGCTTTACTTGAATATCTGACTTACTTGACCGACTGATTACTGACGACTTACTGAATTTATTTTGATTCAGAAAAACTGAATCAAAAAAATTATACTTGACGCTGGCAATGTACACAGAGTTTGCAATGCTATAATTGAAAAAATATATGGGCAGAAAACGTCTTTACTTTAGTAAGTATATCCTAATATAAGTCATGACTTTGCCTGTTTTAAGAGGGCAGGAATTTTACCCGTGGTGTTTCCTCGTTTTTAGGGTTTCGTAGCCAAATGGCAAAAAACGGAACCCTTACAGATTCGTCATGTCTGTCTGTCTGTCCGTCCGTATGTCACAGCCACTTTTTTCCGAAACTATAAGAACTATTCAGTTGAAACTTGGTAAGTAGATGTATTCTGTGAACCACATTAAGATTTTCACACAAGAATAGAAAAAAAAACAATAAATTTTGGGGGTTCCCCATACTAAGAACTGAAACTGATTTTTTTAAATAAAACTCATACGTGTATCGGGGTATCTGTGGATAGGTTTATTGAGGTTTCTAATAAAAAAATCTAAACTGAATAGTTTGCGCGAGTGACACTTCCGAAGTGGTAAACTGTGTGTCCCACCCCTGTAACTTCTAAAATAAGAGAATGATAAAAGTAATAAAATATATATGATGTACATTATCATATAAACTTCCACCGAAAATTGGTTTGAATGAGATCTATTAAGTATTTTTTTTAATACGTCATAAATCGTAAACCGTTTTACGGAACCCTCGGTGCGCGAGTCCGACTCGCAATTGGCCAGTTTTTTTATTAAAACATCGAGTGTCTGCCAATGACATAGACTTAAAGTATATCCTAAGTCTTTGACCAATGCTTGCAATGTCGACTCTCGAATGTTTTAGCCAATCCATACTAATATTATAAATTCGAAAGTAACTCTGCCTGTCTGTCTGCTACGCTTTCTCGCTTAAACTACTGAACCAATTTTAATGAAATTTGGAACACAGATAGAGTGGACCTTGAGAAGGACATAGAATGGTTTTTATCCTACGGGAACCTTTAACACGGCTCCACGCGGGCGATGCTGCTGGCGGAAGGCTATATAGTTACTGCATGATAAGTGAAAAGTTGACGGGAGTCTTTGACTAGCGCCAGCACCTTTGATGCTCTAAGGTAAAAAGTGCCCTCTAGGTTCCCGATTTCGAAGCCAAGAAATATTTATCTTGTAATAGAGACAGAGAGTTTTGGATAATTACATTTGTTTTGTGCCCAGTTTTTATAAAGTTTATAGCCAATAAATGCAATAAAAATGGTTAAAAAATGTCTCAACCAACCGTGCTATTTCCAGGGATAACATACTTACTGAACTTTTTATCTTTGTAGATAGCAATAAATGTAGGTAAATATATGAATCACTTTGGCGCAGACATACATATAAAATGTTTGTGCAAAGTTTGCTTACAACATTATTATCTTATCGTGATATAGCTTATAACTTATAACCATCGCCTCGATACAATAGGTGAATTGTTTTGTTAATGCGAAAATGAAGAGTGCAAAATTTATCTATCCTTCATACTGACTCTTAAGAAGTTCGACCGCCAAAAATTTAGAAAGAAAATTATATGCTTGAGCTTCAATACATAATCTCAAATATTTAATACATTTTTGTGTGTTTCGTATTTGAAGTCTGATAGGATGGAGGAGATCTAATTTACTACAAATAGCGTTTAGTGACGGATTTACACAATTTTCAGGTACGGGGCCCGCGGGCTACAGAGGCCCCTAACGTGTGTAAGCAAAAAATAGTAAAAATGTTATTCATAATGTCACTTAATCTCATGCTTCACCGGAACACAATATGCCTTTTTTAACTTTCCGCCTTAAGCTCATATTTTAGGTTAGGCAGAAAATAACACTTGATACTTACTATAATAACAATACTATAATTAATCACAGGGGACATAACCCCCCCCCTCCCCAATCCATCAGTAATGCGTAGATGAAAGGCGAAACAAGCCAGTTTGGGACATCTGTTCCCCCCAAAATCGCTAGGTGATCCTCCCAAAATTGAAGGCTGCGACTGCGCCTGGGCTTTAGGCTATATATTATTACGCTGCGACGAATACGAGCAAAGTATGAGTGAATTTTTTTTTGAAAACGGAAAATCAATATGCCAATATAATATAGAGCTGAAGAGTTTGTATGTTTGTTTGAACGCGCTAATCTTAGAAGCTACTGGTTCGAATTGAAAAATTCTTTTTTTGTTGAATAGTCCATTTATTGGGTAAGGTTATAGGCTATATAATATCATGCTATGACTAATACCAAAGTCCACGCGGACGAAATCGCGGGCGGCCGTTAGTCATTGATACGGTTGATACGGTGGTAGCTACGCCCCTGGTATGAAAGTACAATGCTTCATACGAAATAGCACAATTTCTGATCAAAGCCTGATTGGCCAGAAAATATCATTAATCGGGATTAACGACGAAACAAATACATCGATAATGTTCTTATCTAAATATTTGTAAATGATTGTGCCCATAGTTTTATTTATTACATTGATTAGGTATAAGGTAAACGTTCTCAAAACTGGAAAATACATTTTTATTAGGTAAAGGTACGTGCATAAGAATAAATAATACTACGTAGAACCAAAGACGTTCAATTTTAAAAACATCTTAGCGTAGAACGGAAACTCCCGCTCCGAAACGGGCTCAAGGTCACGATGGCCTACACGTTAATTTCGGCTAAACCGACTACTGAAAACGGGCTGTCTCGACAATAACGGCGCCAAATTACTTGTGGTGTGTTTGGTTGTACAAACAATTCTAAAACAATGCCAAACTTAAGTTTTTTTAGTTTGCCCAAAGATGATGCGAGATAAGTAATATTTTTTAAATATTATTCCTTTTCCGTACCTAATTTATCAAAAGGATATGACCAGTTCTTTTTGTGTTGCCAATTGTTTCACTTTCACTCAATTATAAAAAAAAATGTTAGATAACTACAGCATTTTAACATGTCGCCAAAATATTTTTTAATAGCCCCCGCCATCGGTCATTGAACCTTTCTCGATTGTTTTGCCTCGCGATTGCGGCGCCGCGGCACTGGCGCACGCACAACATGTAATTCGTTTATTTTAAACCTACACTACGTAAGTACTTACACCTATGTAGGTAAGTAATACTTACTTAAATGGCTTCATTTGGTATGGTACTTATAACTTATTAATAACTTGTAAGAGTTGTAAGCCTTTTAAAACCGCCGCAGTTACTTATGAAACATTATACTTTCCGTTGGTGCGATCTATAGGTACTGGATTTGGTTCTGTGGTCTGGAATCCTTATCATGCATGCCACATTAACAGAATTGAAAGGATCCAAAAGACGTTTCTAAGGATTTTGGAGTACAGAGTTGGGTCCCAGTGTCTGTTGTACAGAGATTCATTAAAAAAACATAAAATTTTACCCCTGAATCTGCGACGGCAACATCGTGATTACATGTTTTTATTCAAAATTTTAAATAATTTCATAGATTCCCCTGACCTCTTAGAAAAAGTTAGGCTTAAAGTACCTCTAAAATTACCTCTTAGAAGTATTCGCATGCGCAATCATTTGTTTGCTGTTCCTAAGTCTAGAACAAAATTCACTTCGAACTCGTTTTTCAATCGTTGTTTGGCTGCATACAACAAGGAGGTTGGCCATGTCGACCCCTTTTGCACAAAAATTTCTAAATTTAAAAAGCAAATATTCGAAATATTATTTAAAACAATCTGACACACTACTATAAATATAAAAATACTATTTTATAACATTTTTCTTCACATAGTTTCAATGCACTTTGTATTACAACGTACTTATGTATTAGCTAAGCTGTCCTTCTGTAGATGTATTATGTACATGCATAAATATTTTATTGGCACTCAAAGTCACATATACACACATGTATATGTTATCATAGATTTAATTGTATCAAATGACTGTCTGTGTCCAGAATAAAATAAAATAAATAAATAATATTATTTGTAAGTATTTATAGAGTAGGTAAGTATTTATCATTCTCATATTTTGTAATACTAAACTAAAATAATGATTTTTAAGTAAAGAAAAACTTATATTTTTGCGATATTATCTTTAGGCATGGCATCGCAAACTCTGTGCATATTGCCAGCATCAAGTACAAAATTTTCTTACATCACGTTTTTGCCATAATAATAGGTAAAGTCAATAGTTAAGTCGTCAGAAATCACAGTCAGTCAAGGCAGTCAGACATTCGAGTAAAGCGATGACTGCTTTATACCAAAATGTGATTGGGATTTTGAAGGCAAGCTGAAAAAACACATTTTCACTTTGTCATTTTATTTCTCAACACTCGTGTACTATAATGGACCCACTCATATATTATTTACTAGTGGCCGCCCGCGACTTCGTCCGCGTGGACTTCGGTATTAGTCATAGCATGATATTATTTAGCCTAAAGCCCTCGGGTGGCTCCCCTTGGGTTGCCCGTGTCCATAGGCGACGGTGATCGCTTAACACCATGCGGCCCGATGTCTTTTTGTTCGATTTATTTATAAAAAAAAGCCATCCCAGATAAATGGACTATCCAACACAAAAAAATATTCAATTTTAACAAGTAGTTCCTGAGATTAGTGCGTTCAAACAAACATACAAAAGAACAAACTCTTCAGCTTTATGTATAGATTAAATATTGATTAACTATTGTCGACGTGTGGGAACTGTACGAAAAAGCGTGAACCCTATTTCGTACAGTTTACCATATTATTGCCACCTCATCATATGTCAGTTTTTTTATGTATTATCTATTTTTATTTTCATTTAGGTATAAGTTTCATGTTATCATTAAAGGGACTCTAAATTATAAAACTTCAATACAGTCATTACGGGTAACTTTGAATTGACGTTTAATTTTGAACAAAGTTGGAAAAAAGATTTAACGATTTAACAATTTATTACATCGAAACTTTTTGATGTTTCAATATATTACCTGTGTTAAATGGATTTCCAAAATGTTTTTTTGTACCAAATGAAAATTAAAGAAATAAACTGTCAATGCCATAATTCTGATTATTCCCGCCTTTTCCGAGGTTATTTTGCTGGAAGTTTTTTAGCTCTGATTTGGAATCGTAAACTAGTTCACTTTGATTCATATGGCAAAACCAAGTTATTTGTTACTTTTTTACGTCAGTGTACATGTCATTTTTATAGATAAGGTTTTTAAATTTAATAATACCTTCTTTTTGTTGTACCTAAACCTTAAAATATTAAGGTGTTTACATTCTAAAAAAATATTCAAAGTTACCCAAATCTCATTATACAATAGAATTGTACGTAATTATTTTCATTTTAAAAATATGGAATTCTTTTTTTGAAAATTAGTCATTTGTATAATGGTTGCGTTTAATTTTCATCGGATTTGTCGGGTTTTACCCTACCCTATTAAAAGCCCCGCTATACGTCTGTCTGTCATCAGGCTCTATCTCATGAACCGTGATGGCTAGACATGATAAATTTTCACAGATGATGTATTTCTGTTGCCGCTATAACAACAAAAACAAAAAAATAAATATTCAAGAGGACTCCCATACAATAATCGTGATTTTTTTAGATAATGGGCTGTCTGTATCTCATGAGCTGTTACGGCTAGACATAAGAATTTTTTACAGATTATGTATTTCTGTTGCCGCTATAACAGCAAATACTAAAAAATAGAAAAAAAAAATTTAAGGGGCTCCCATAGAATAAACGTGATTTTTTTAGATAATGGTACGCAAGCCTACGTGCGCTAGTCCGACTAGCACTTAGCTGGTTTGGTCGGCCGAAACATTATCAACAATGACGATTTAAAGCCGATTGTGAAAGTTGATGATTCTCAGTCTACAGCTGAATTAGCTGCAGATTCCGATGGTATCAAAACAAAATGGCCCATTTGCATTAAATTAGGCGGGTCCACACAGAGCGAGAAGCCTCGCGAGGCATTTGCCGCGCGAAGCTGCTTCGGTCTGTGTGGACCCGCCTATTGTCAAGGCTTGATAAATGGGTGCCCCATGATTTATGTGATCGCCAGCGCGAAATAGGACTTCGATACGAGCCTTGCACTGCTCAGGGCTCAATGAATGGCGACGAAAAAAATGTATTCTGTTCGATAATCGCAAGCGCTCAGCAAGTTGTTTACATACGGTCTGGTACCTAAATAATGCTTTATATGTACGAAAATTGACAAAAAAAGACTGAAAAACCTGATGGTTATTATTTGGTGATCTGTCGCCGGTGTAACTCATCACAGCTTTTTACGAAACGGGATGAGCATTACTTCAGATGTGTACTGTGAAGAATTGAACATAGTGATGGAGAAATTTGCACGTCTCCTACATTTAATTTTGGTCATCATTCGGCTCCGCTGCGCCCGCTCGACAACGTGCGACCAAATACTGCACACTCTTCAAGTTACAAGTGAGGTTGGAAGCTCTGCCGTCCACCCTACTCAACAGATCTTGCCCCAACAGTTTTATTTTTGTCAGAATTTGGATAACATCTTAGTGGGGAATAAATTCAATCCCCGAGAGGCAGTACCTACAAAATGCCTTTGAAGAATTTGTTGCGTCCCGTCCAGCAGACTAACAATAATTCAAGAAGAGTACCTATCAATAAGCTACCACGTTGAAAATTAATTCGTTCGTTGAAAATTAATGATGTCAATAGCAATTACTTGTTATGAATAACGTGTCCATTTTAGTGAATAAGGTATAGCTTAGCTTTTATGACCAATTAGTTTTGTTACCATAAAAAAATTACAACTACACTTACATTAACTACAGATGGTATAAGAAATTTTTAAGAAAAATAATCCGATATAAGTAGGTAAATCATTTTATATAACTGTCAATATTATTAAACGCAGTGTAAATAAACGCAATGTAAGCTGGGAAAAGTAATAAATTTTACCCATTTTTGCAACATTTTGAATATATGCGCCAGTCTTATTGACCATAGCGTGATGTTAGTCTTTTATGCAAGTTTTTAACCCCCGACGAAAAGAGGGGTGTTATAAGTTTAACGTGTCTGTGTATCTGTGTATCTGTCTGTGGTATCGTAGCTCGCAAACGGATGAACCGATTTTCGTTTAGTTTGTATTGTATAATAGATAATTTTTTTACCAGTGTTCCTAGCCATGTTTCATGAAAATCTGTTCAGCCGTTTGAAGATTATCAGCTCTTCTGTAGTTGATGAGGGGATCTGACTAATTTCCTTATGTCCGATAGATTAAAAATTCGGTACCAGGTTACTTCAATTATATTGAAAGTGTATGGTAAGGTAACCATGACCTGATCAGCAGTTTGAACATCATTAGATCTTTAATAGTTGATGAGAGAATCTGACTACCTTCCATATGTCCTATCGATTCAAAGTTGGATACCATGTTACTTCAATGGTATTCAAAGTATATTAAGGTAAATTAACCATGACTTGATCAGCCGTTTGAAGATTATCAGCTCTTTTCTAGTTGATGAGAGGATCTGACTAACTTCCTTATGTCCGATCAATTCAAAATTTGTTACCGGGTTACTTCAATTAAATTGAAAGTGTATGGTAAGGTAACTAACCATGACATGATCAGCCGTTTGAAGATCATTAGATCTTTAATAGTTGATGAGGGAATCTGACTACCTTCCATATGTCCTATCGATTCGAAGTTTGATACCATGTTACTTCAGTGGTATTGAAAGTATATTAAAGTAAGTTAACCATGAACTGATCAGCCGTTTGAAGATTATCAGCTCTTTTCTAGTTGATGAGAGGATCTGACTAACTTCCTTATGTCCGATCGATTCAAAGCTTTCCGAGTTGCTTGTAATAATAAAAATGCTTCCCTTTCTGGGGTGTTCTCCTCCGGCTGCGTCAATCTGCGCCTTTTGGCTTCGTTTCGAACATTTTTGGCTTTACGCCCAAGACCCATTTTATTGATGTTTGTTATTTATTTATACAGTTATAGTATTATAAAAAATAACCTTATAGTAGATGGTTGAAACTTAATATAGCAAATTAAAAAACCTATGTACCTAACCTAACACTAAAACCTACCTAAATTTCTTAAACTAATCACAAATACCTACCTAATTTTTAACCAAACCCAAGAGCATGTACTTAAAGCGTAATATAGTAAATTAAAACTTATATGATACCTAATAGTTCTAGCAAACTAAAAAGAATACCTACCTAACCTACAACTAATACCCACCTAAATTGCTTAAACTAATCACAAATACCTACCTAATATTTAACCCAACCTAAGAAGAGTATGTACTTAAAACTTAATCTAGTAAATTAAAATTATTATGATACCTTGTAACTAAGTAACCTAACCAACTTATACCTTCCTAATATTTATACTTACTTCAAAAAGGAAAAAATAAAAGTAAAATTAAAAATTTTAAAAACCCCCGACACAAAAAATTTACTCTAAAAACTAACAAATAATATTTTAAACTAATTTTAAACCTATTATAATTATTATTATCACATAGGTACATATATTATGTAAGTTCAAATATTATTTTCCAAGCGTCGTCACGTCGGGGGACCGCTAAGTGAGAAAAACAGCTGATGTCGCAGATTGCAACAAATGAATTTACTCCGAAAAATTTGCAAAATCGACACAACCGTCAACGACGTCTGCCCTCACGTGTCTGCCCGTTCGGGTAGCCGCACTTGACCACGCCCACCCCCGCGCCGCATACCGCACACCGAGCTCGCCGCGCACGGTATAGAGCGTAGACTATGCGTTAAGATCTCTCGTAGATACTTACCGAAATGTAATTTAATTAGCTGTTGTTAAAAAATGACTATAATATAAACTTTAGCGGTCCCCCGACGCGACGACGCTTGGAAAATAATATTTGAACTTACATAATATATGTACCTATGTGATAATAATAATTATAATAGGTTTAAAATTAGTTTAAAATATTATTTGTTAGTTTTTAGAGTAAATTTTTTGTGTCGGGGGTTTTTAAAATTTTTAATTTTATAGTAAGTAGATAATGTAGTTCTAATGCTGAAGAACTTTTTGAAATAATTTCTGTAGTGTTTGAGTTTAGTTCTTACAAACATAAAATACAAAAATCCGGAAATACAAAAATACAAATCTTTCTTCTCTATAACAATATTCTAATACCTTTAAACGAGCAATTCTTGTAAACTAACTAGCGGCCGCCCGCGACTTCTTCCGCGTGAACTTTGGTATGAAATTTTTCCTGAATTTTCTTTACTATAAACCTCACGCAGCCCGAGACCTTTCCAACGAATGCAAAACCGTGGAAATCGGTTCGTGCGTTCTGGAGTTATAGCGTCAGGAAGGAAAACCCGACTTATTTTTATATAGTAGATAGATAAGTGATAAGTGATACAAAATACTCAGTCTTAGTCAGCTACCTAATTTGTATGATGAACACATAGAGAAATTAAACACTACGTTGATGAACATACAACAAACGAGTAATTTACCTATCGAGTAGTCCTACTTAATCTTATTATCAATTTTTCCAGATTGTAAATCCATACTAAAATCATAAAAGTGAAAGTTTTAAAGTGAAGGGGATTTTATATATGGAGATAGTTAGGGGGCTGGAGGGTGTCATATCATAGGCGTTGCCCGCCTTTATTCGGAAAAAAATCTCGTTCATTTGGGGGGGAAAACATGTAACTACGCGGTTGAACAAATTAGATACCTTATGGTTTTATATTATTCATATCGTCTGTTCCCTAGGCATAACCTTCAATAAACGCACTTCATACCTATAAGTACTTCGTAATTTTATGTCTGTTTACAGTAATATTTTGCAAGTAAGTGCAGTATTCACAACGGATCTTTGACTTTTGTAACTCTCTGCGAGTAGCTAGGTACATTGAAGTCAAAAATTGTTCTAAACCAATATAAAACCGTTTAATAACTTGAGAGAGACAAAGATCCTGTACCTCTTTTACACAACAGTCAAATTAATTTGAAAAGCTGTTACAGGCTCGCACAGTTTGATTTGACGTTAACTGGATCTGTGACGTATGCACAACAACAAAGTTATACGTACATGTTACTGAGTATATCGCATAGGGCAAACATAACATAGCGCGCCAGCATTATTATTACTCATTATCTGTTGAAAACTGCTATAATAATATAAACTCTGTATTCTTGCGAAGAAGGAGGAAAATCGCAAAATAAGGAAAACGTAGTTATATAAAACAAATGGGACGAATAAAATTACCTAAGATGACTTCTTTGTTCTGAACGTTCTGCGTTACTGACACGAACTTTGGCCCGATGTGGACCCTGGAGGACTTGGTGACGTTCAAGTTGGACCCGCTGGGAAGGACGGTGTCGCTGATGGTCGCCACGGGGCGGTCGTCCATGATGACCACCTCCGAATTGTTGCTGACGCGCGGTGGCCGGCCTTCATGCCGGTTGCCTTCTCGCTGCGACCACATCTCATGCACTAAAGTTGTTGGTTCACTATTTCAGCGAAATAATCACTACACGAAGGACGACGTTTCGTTGTATTGTCCTGAGCGCGACTAACTTCGTTGCAAACGTCTCGACATGGCGGCCACTTTCTGATAAAGCTGAGCCATTTTACGCACACGCATGGGAGGCAAAACACTGTCTGTACTTGTTGGTGATAAAAATTCATATATGATAAGTTTGTACAACATTTATACATGCTTGGTTGTTCTTTTTGCGATAAGTCATCCACCCAAAGTAGATAATAGCCGAAGTAGTATATGTATATGTCGCAGTTATCTGGTTAAATCAGTCACTCAATTTAAAAGGCGAGGCCCTTCATTATAGTATTTATAGTCCCTGTAGCTTCGGCATTAAGAATAGAGCTACGGTATCTCCTGCATGATCGTAAGAGGCGAGTAAAAGGTGGCTTCCGGGGTGGCTTTGCATGGCTTCTTTACTAGAACTTGACCAATGGAATTTTAGAGGCAAGCCGAAAGAACATATTTTCGCACTGTTATTTTAATTCACAACACTCGTGCACTATAATTAACCTATATCGAACAAAATGCCATCAAATTTATCCGATATATTATCTCAAAAATACACCAAGAAAATGAAAATAAAACAAGAGCACAATATGTCTTTTTCGACTTCCCGCCAAAACTCCTTTGTATAGATAGGTTTTACCAAAGAGGATATGGTTTTACATACTCTTTTTTTTTCAATTATGGCATCGCAAACTCTGTGCATACTGCCAGCGTCAAGTATAATTTTTGCATCAATTTTTTGCCAGTTGCAATGAAACTGGACGAAGTAATAACAGTCAGTAATCAGTCAGTCAAGTCAGTCCAACATTCAAGTAAAGCGATGGCTACTTTACTAGAACGTGTCCGATGGAATTTTGGAGGCAAGCAGAAAAAACATATTTTAGCACTGTTGTTCTATTTCACAAACACTCGTGCACTGTAATTAACCTATATCAAACAAAATGCCATCAACTTTATCCGATATAACTCAAAAATACACCAAGAAAATGAAAATAAAACAAGAGCACAATATGTCTTTTTCGACTTCCCGCCAAAACTCTTACATACTCTTCAGCACTCTCGTTGACAGTAGCTGCCATATTATTTTCAATTATGGCATTGCAAACTCTGTGCATATTGCCAGCGTCAACAATAATTTGCATCACTTTTTTGCGAGTTTCGTTGAAACTGGGGGAGTAAGAATACATACATATATTGCATCACTTTTTTGCCAGTTTCGTTGAAACTGGGGGAGTAAGAATACATACATATATTAAATTCAGTAAGTCGTCAGTAATCAAGTCAGTCAGATGTTCAAGTAAAGCGATGGTTACTTTTCTAGAAAAATAATTATGGAAGTTTGACGATTAAAAACTTATTTCGCACTTTTATTTTATTTTACAACGATTAAAGGTATTAGATAGATAATAATAATATGATGTTATACGTTTCGGAAAAGCAAGGTGCAGTTTCCTTGTAAGTATGTGTGTGTATGTGACGGCGAAGTGCAGCTTAAACCAACCTCACTTCGTTGTTCGTAGAATTATCTTTACTTTTTATTTCATCTGAGTATAAATATCTCAAAAATCAGTATAACATAAAACAATTTACCGATTAAAGTCTCTGATGCAATAAATTACATAGATAAATTACGATCAGTTGCGAACAGAGCCTTTACCCTTCGAAGCTATGATCAATCCATACTTAATATTATAAATTCGAAGGTAACTCTGTCTGTCTGTCTGTCTGCTACTCTTTCACGCTTAAACCACTAAACCGATTTTGATGAAATTTGGCATAAACATAGACAGGACGTTGAGAAAGAACATAGGCTACTTTTTGCCGCAAGAAAATATCTCATTCCCACGGGAAGCAAATGGAATGAATGAAATGCGCCGTGTACTGTTATAAATACACTACACGTTATTACTTACTTCATTCACGTCCATTATCATATTTTATATCTTATATTCTTTTGTTATATTCATATAGTTTACTTTTCTTTTATTATTTCTTTACAAAATTATTTAAAATCTTTAGTTTATTTATATTTTGACGCAGCTATCAAAATTGTCATGTCTGTCTTTTATGTTTCTTATTTTTTTTAATTCATTTTACGGCATTGTGTAAAAATCCTTTTAGCCATTCAATATTAAATGGAAAGAAAAATTTTATGTTTCTTATTTAATTTCATAGAATAATAAAGTATAGTCCTATTGTTTTTGGCTTATTCATGTTTTTTATATTTAAATTATTATAAATTGTTATTTATACATAATAAATGAATATAATGTTCTTCGAATCTTTATATCTTAATATATATAATTCTTCTGTGAGTGTGTATGTCACTGAACTCCTCCTTAGCGGCTGGACAGATTTTTATGAATTTTTTGTGTGTATTCAAATGGATTCGAGGATGGTTTAGATTCACAATTTGGGCCACTGGAAATGTTTTTTAATATTTTTTTTATTTATAAGTAGTTTTCCCATATAAATAGTTCCTATCTGTCAAACGTTTGTATTTCGTGCCGTGCCGTTCTAAACTTTGACACATTCAGAATAACAGGACAGTTCGTATGTCATTATTTGTTTTATATTTTTGTTTGATAGTAACATGAAGTCTCTTTAAGATAATAAGAAAACAAATCCTCTTTTATTACTTTTAAGGCAGGACAACGTCTGCGGGGTCCACTAGTATTATATATAATAGAAATGTAACAGGATTTTAAATAATACTACGCAATGACCAAACAACTTAAGTTTTTATTTTCATCACAAATTCATATTTTATGATAATCATTACAATAATATACTTAGTTATAACTATAACAGTAGTAATATAATGTGTTAACTCAATAATACAATAGATTTATTGATGACCTAACCTTAATTAAGTAAATCTATTACTTCAATATAATATCTATACATTAAAATACGGATCCTTACATTTATACATTTATAATGTTAATTATCACGTGGTTTTGTTACCCTAATATCGGTACATACCCCGTGTACCTAAACATCAAGAAGTTGGTAGGGGTCTCATTTTATAATGATCACGACCATAAAATGCCTCAAATGCTTGAAAACACCTTTTAAAGTTTTAACTCTAAATTCGACCTACATATTTGTTATTTCATTTTTATTTGTACATTTAATGTGGCGACTTCGGTAAATATCTACATTATCTTCATTGTGAATTATTCAAGAACAATAACAATTTATTATAAATACATTTACATTATTTAAATAATTTCGGTTAAAAATAACAAAATATCCGACGGAACTTTCCGTTTTTGTCGTAAGTTAGACACAGTTCATGGAGCCGAACTAGTGTTCAGAAATGCTTGATACTTACAATTTGCATATCACACGTCATGACGAAAAACTTTGAGATTGAGGGAATTTTTAAGGTTCTGTTCTTTAAAACAAAGTACAATAAAACAAAGTAAAATAGACGCAAAAACACGCATTCAGTATTCACTTCACAAAACGAAATTGGTAAGTAAGTAGTCAGAAATAACATTAGATTTCACAGGGAAGAAGACGTGCAATAAATTTGAGCCAAGATCGTGAAGGGGCTGCCGTAGTCAGTGTGACTTGTGGTGTGGTGTGTCCTGGTGTAAGCGACACAAACCCGGTGGCAGCACACTGTGGCAGCATATATGACCCTGCGGCTGGCGTACAGCATAACGATCTACGCAACTCAGCCAAACGGGCACGGCCGGGTGAGAGTGACCCCCACAGAACATAATAATATTCTGTGGTGACCCCTATTGGCTAAAATTTCGTGCGCGTTTCCTTACGTTCCGTAAAGCTGTCGGTTATGGTTCTAATTAAAAGAAAATAGTCGTTAAACCTTATTGTTGAAGCGCGCATTTCCCGGCGGTTAGCGTAGAACGCAAACGATCTATGCAAATAAGCCAAACGGGCGCGGTCGGGTGACCGCTAGTGGCAAAAGATTTCATGCGCGTTTCCGTGCTTCGGAGGGCACGTTAAGCAATCGGTCCCGGTTGTTGTCGATAAATAACAGTCTTTAAACCTTTTCGGAGGCCTTATTACGGGCGGTTTGAAAACATTCGACAGCGAGTTGGCCACTAACCCACATCTTCTGCAAGTTGCATTGGAGCAGCGTGGTGGAGTAAGCTCCAGGCCTCCCCAATAATGGGGAAATACCCGTGCCCAGTAGTGGGACGCAAAAAAGGGTTGCAGTCAGTCACACTTTCATATCGAAGACATGATTTAAGAACACAAAATTGTATTGAGCGAGACCGAAGGCAATGGGCATGATGACAGACTTTTAAATACCTTTCCTTATTGTAGGTACACGTCTCCTAGTTTCGAAAAAAAATAATATTTCAGCAATAAACTCAAATTTTAACGTAAATTAATGTATTTTCTGCTATGTAATTTGAAAAGCGCAAAAACGCTCGTAGGTGTCATGGCGTCGGCCTGATCGTCAAACTTCAAGCAACACGATGACATTAACTGAGACGTGACGTCATTCCTTTTGTTTGGCGTTTCAGATAACATGGCCGATTGCTGTATTTAATACTTTTATTTTATTGAAAATATTATTAATCTTAATGTTTATATTAAAACGGGATCATATTTTAGAACTTCTTTAGCATATATTTTTCTGTAAAACCGTTTATTCTCTAATTCTTTAATAGTGTCATCATGCCTATTTAGGAAAAAGACTAACGCTAACAATGTTAACAGGTACTAAGAAGACATAAATCAGTGGACTACAGAAATGCCAATAATAATACATTACACGGACAGCAAATTACCATTGTTTTATTAACTTGTCTCCCTGAACAGAGTAATTGTAGACAGTCGTTAATACCTACTATTCACAAAAAAATTACACCCACACTACTGTTATAAAATGTTTTGAAAAGTTTTCTACCATTGCAACATTAGTTGATTCTTTTGCGCGAATATGAAATTGCGTATTTTTTTAAATATTATGTTTAGATTGAAAAATTCTTACAATTTGAATTACATTACATTTAAAACATCTTAAAACAGTAGTGTTGCATCTATTTCAGTGACGTATCACAAACCGCTAACTTTAATACATACCTAGTTGTAAGATGTACAGAAGTACTAACTTGGACGGAGAACTAGAAAATTATATATGTATAATAAATCATGCATGTTCTGATTTAAAAACATGTTTTCAGTTCTGCACAGGGTCAGCAATTGTTAATTATTTCATTTCAATTTTGATAACGAGTCTGCTACATTATGTAGTATGTAGCCTACATACCTTTGTATATAAAATTCTACTTCTTGCTGTTAAATATTATTTCATTTAAATATAAATATATATTGTTAATACTATGAATACATTTAACTATATTACTTACGTTATAATATTTTAACATAGCAATGGTTAACACATACATACTTAAAGTTTCTATTTATTTAGAAGCTTACAAGTGCAAAAATTAATTTATTTGATCTAGATGCCTTAAAATAAAAATGAATTTGCTACCATTCGGAATGTTTATATAAATAATAACAAATTCAAAATGAATTTTAGTAATATTTTCAATATTCCCTATACCTACACGAGAACGCTGTCTTTTCCTATTTGTACCTATACATAAAAAATAAAAAATAACATGTTAATAAATAGATTATTCATGTAAAATCCTGTAAAAATTATAATTCTACTAAACAGATCAACAATATTAAATGTCGCTAAGAATACTTTTTTAGTATAATAAAAGAATTAAAACCTAGTTTCTAATTAATTTGGTCAGATAACTGCAACATCATTTGTTGCACAAATAAAAAAAATATGGTCCAAAAATATGAGTGCATAATCAATATTGTTTTAGTTACATAGAAAATTATTTAATACATAGATATCTCAATTATTGTGTGTAACTTATTATTTTGATAAAAACACTAGACATGAGATAAACCTATCAACCTATAACAGGTGGATAGGTTTTTAGTATTATAGCATTTTTAATAACAACTTTCGATATTGAGTAGAAAAAGACCACAACCTAAATTACTAATACAAGAAAAATATTTTTAGCAGCATTTAAATAATGAGAAATAAGTATACAGTTTAACTTAACCTATTTTGGAAGTTATATCCTGAATTTTTTCTTATTGTTAAGTCTCTTGAAAAACAAAAACTATTGGTCGAAGTTAAACATTGAAGACAAAGCGATTAATTAATATACAGAAATATCAAACACAGATGTTTTTCTTCATTCATAAATAATGAGATGACGCAGTGCGCTTTACATACATTTACATTTTGGCGTATACCGCACTTTTCTTTAATACTGGGATATGTCGAAAATACTTGCTTTTTGCTTTCCAGCCGCGTATTAAACTGTTGACAATTCCATGCAATGAAATTTAATTGCATTTGATTTTTTATAATAACTTTATTTATGAAGTACCTAGGTACTTTAAATAATTGCTTTCTAAAATTATTTATTTATATATTGACTTATTTATTCTCCATTATGTATTAATGTGTCCGTAGTTATGAACATGTTATATTAATCACACAACAATTTGAAAAATCTTCGATATTAATATTTATTAATATCGATTTTATTAATGTAGAATATCGTCGAAAATAATTAATATTTTCAAAGTCTATGGACGTTTATTCTTTTTTCAAATAACTGCATGAATGACATACAATGTGTCTAAAATAAACGGTTGGACGGAGCCAATTTTACGTTACGTTACGAAAACTAAACTTCATTTATTATTTTCGTTCTTTTCTGCGCATGGTAAAGTAAAGTCAGTACATTAAAACGATTGGTTGGAGCCTTCCCTACACGTCATTATGTAAAACATCCGTAACCATGGTATGTACCTAGAAAAGATAAGTTATCGTCTGCGAGAAAAGTATCCACTTATTCCCCTTTTGTCACTAAACATAAGGCAAAAAGTGTCCAATGAAATTTAATAAATCACATTCTTATCCCCTCACACGTTCTGTTAGTGAAGACAGAGTAAATATCGCTTAGCTCCTTGCTCTGAAAATTAACTTGAAGATAGATTTAGGGTAGAAAAATCTGTTTTAAAGTGGAGTTTGTACTTGGGGTTTCTCACTTCTATCTATTAAACACTTAATTAGTGGATACATAAATAGATCTCTATATTAAATTCGAGATTAATTACGATTTCAGATCGTGTTTGTACCTAACGTTGCCGCAGCCAGAATTCGTTTTCGGGGAACAAAGTCTTTAAGTCTTTTTATAGGTTATGTGAACTTTTTAAATTCTTGGACTGAAGTCGTCTTTTGAACTGGGAGCCAATTCTGTGGTCCCGGGTATGGTCCCCTCAACGCCTTAGGATGACGAATAAACATTAGGCCGTGCTGTGCTTTTAGCTGAGATTTTTTTGTGAAAACACTAAAACGTGTTGAGCTTGTAAAAAACTATGCATTTTTTGAATGTACAAAAATATAAAACACTAAATATATTATTTACTTATCTTTTAAGTAAGTTGCTCTAGTGACTGTTTTAGTCCCTAAGTTCCCAGTAAGAGCAAGAGAAGCTTAGCCGAATAAAATGACGTAGGTAGTGAGAAATCTTCACGTAACCTCGCCTCTGGCAAATGGGGGCAATGGGATCTTGTTTCTATTCACTCCTTGCCAAGCACAGCACAGCTCAATATCGACGGCGTCGTTGCACGACGCAACTAAACTACGGATGTATGGCAAATGAGTTGTCGCGGACTCGCGCGAGGGCGCCCTACAGGTGTGTGATGATGATCTCATCGTCGATCTCGTCCTTCTCGTCGTCCTCCTCCGGAGGCTGCTTAGCTGCTTCAGCCGCGGCAACTGGACTCTCGGCGATCGCTTTGAGCCGACGAGCCTGCAATTAATCATATATCATGTTAGTCATAAATCTTAATTTATTTAACTATATCATCCATTAATTTTAAGTCTTTCATAGTCCACTTGTGGATATAGGCTATGCTATGCTTTGTATTTCTCTACGTGACATAATCAGAATCAGATGAAATCTGCAAGCTGAAGTGGCAGGCCATATATTTATAAGAACTTAATTAAATAAGCTTTTCATATAAGTTTTTTCCATGAATTCTGATATTGCCTATGCCTTTTATACCTTGTTAGATAACTGGCGAAAACCAGATATTTTCAAGCATATCTGCAACTTGGAACTGCCATAAGCTTTTTTAAATTTCTCGAAAGGAAAAACTAGGACTGTCCATTCAGCAGTACTAATAAAAAAATATAAAAATAAAACATTTAAAAATTATTTTTCGCTCACGAGAAAATTATTCGAAAAAAGCCGTTATTTTTAGTATGTACTACATTTGCCTGACTAGATCAACTTACTTATATTGCTAATCTGTCATCTGACCAAGACTACGACAAAATACGAAGAGCTCCTTTCTACTGCGGTGAATGATATCTAATGTTTTACTTACACCTGTTTTTATACCCTGTTCTAAAGTATCAACTGTATATCTCGATTAAATGCAAATAAGTTTTTGTGTCAGACTAACTAGCCGAGTAATCAAGCATAAAAGAAATAGGAAAAAATTGTGTCGCTGCATTATAAAAGTTAATAAATAAACAATGTATTTGTAAAATAAGGATAATGGTCTCGTTAATAGAAGACAATAAAGTGTTTCAAATCGTGTTATAGGTGGGTACTTGTCTTTATACTATTTAGATTGAAGATAAGTTATCTTAATGACATGAATTGTAATGTTGCAATTTAATCGAAAATGTATACCTATTATAAAGTTATTGCAGCGTTTGACGAAAAAACCTAAATATATTATTTATTCAATAAAAGTCATGTCTGATTTTAAATTTCTATGCTATTCTTTAATTAGAAAGACTTGTGACACGGAATGCGTATGTACAATCTTGAGTTTTCAGCGGTTTAACAATAAAAGCAGTACACCTTAAATCGTAAACACATTTACGTAGAGTTTTGTATTTGGTAAGAATACAATATTCTGTTCAAGTGCATTAAGAATTGAGGCGAAGGGTGTTAAAATATAAAAATGCATTAATGTAGGTATAAAATCGCATGATCAGCGATGGAAGAGTGGTAAGGACCGCGGTCTCCGACGTGGGAGATGCCAGGTTCAAATCCTCGGCGCGTACTTCTGACAAAAAGAAATCTGTAATATGCTCATTTCATGGCTGCTTCACCGTGATGGAAGTGATGGTCTACCAATCCGCACTAGGCCTGTGTTGTGGACTATGGCCTAAATCCCTCTCTATTGTTCGGAGGAGACCTGTGTCCAGTAGTGGGAAATAAAAAAAGTTTGAAAAAAATAGGTATAATGACGAACTTCGTGAACTACGGTTTGTAGATATTCTAGAGATGAGAAAAGAGCGTGCAGTAAAATTGAAATTCTTTTGTAACGGGAACCAAGGCCTCCCAGGGATCACTGGTCTGGCAAGAATTGAGTAGGTTGTTGGCTGATATCGAGTATTTGGTCACGGATCATTAAAATATGAAAGAAGTTTTCCTACCATCGCTTAAGTTTAAATCATTAAAAATACTAGAGTTATGTGTTTTAAAGACTATTGTCTATCGTTTTCTAGCACAACGAAACTTTACTGATATTCCGTACAGATATTTGTATGATACAGACATAGTCGATTTTTATTTAATACAGGCAAATAACTCCACGATTCGGTGCTGGTATCTTGAATATTTTTTCAGTTATTCATTCATTTTCTTATCTTATCCTTATATATCTCATAATTCTAAATATGTTATTTCGCAAATTACATTTATAATTACACAGTTACAATTTGAAGTATAAGTGAATAAAGAATTACCTTTCTTATGTGCAGTATCTCAACGATGACGTATCCGCAGACGCCGATGATGAGCACCACCATCATAACATAAAGCTTCATTCTGGCGCAGAGGTGGGTAGAGTAGGCGTAGGCCACCACGAACCCGGCGCTCTCCCACAGCCTGAAGTTGGAGAATGCGGCTTCCTTGTTGCGCCTGAAGAGCACTCCGTAGAGCCCTGGAAACAGATAGAAATGAGTGAACCTACAACTGGAGAAGTTTCATGATTGATTGAAACTCTTTTTGCAACCCACTGCTGGGCACCGGTTTCTTCTCATAATTGAGGAGGCCTGGAGCTTAATCCAGACGCTGTTCCAATGCAAGATGGACATGCGGTTTTATGACCAACCCAATGTCGGATATTTTCAAACCACCATCCGATTAGATATGACGACTGATGTTTGTCGATAACAACCCACGAGTTTACGTGCTTTCCAAAACAAATACGCTACCAGCGGTTATCCATTTAAATCTGACCTCCCCCACTTCGCTTGTGAACTACGCCAGCAATAGCAGTACTGAGAAATATATTGAGAGCCGTATTGAGGAGCTCTTAGTTCATAATTCGGGTGCCAAGCACGATTCTATTCAAGATCTATGATCTATGATCATTCCAATATGTTGTTGCCGCCTTTGTATTATTTTGCACTTCCTGAAGGTTAGCAGGTATAAAATGTAATTTGGCATTAAGTTTGCCTTTTGTTCTGATTGTAAAGTTTGATCAATAAATAATAAATAAATGACAACTTGTATGGTGTAATGGTAATCAACCGGACTGACGATCGGTTTCTCGTTTAATGATGAGTACTTTCTGTTGTTGGTCTGGGTATATGTGTTCATGACTCCGTGTCTATCCATGGTAACTACGACACAGGCAAGCCTAGTGTAGGGCTTATAGCTGTGAAGCGTAGGTTTAATTTTATTGTTAGACACAGAGTTGTACTCATACAAAAGAATTAACTATCGTAATAGTCATTTGTCCAGAAAAGTAAAAACTACATAGTTATTCAAAAAATATTTCCAACCAATTTAATTTGCACGTCACTGTTTTCACTTTAATTGTAAAAAATATTTTATTCATAGGCTTCATTAGAATAGACGCGTGTTCCTAACTTAGGACAAACCCAACAAATTTTGATTATGAAAATAGTGTAAAACTATACGTGAATTGTATGACGGAAGCAAACGTTGAGTGCACAACTTCCACGAACTATTACAATACTGTTACAATATCCTATTTATTTTTATTGTTTCAGCTCAACTTGTGGTCATATTTTCCAATAGTAATTTTCAGTTATTGCAAAGAACGGAAAATGCCTTGTTTTAGTGGAAGTAGTTCTTTGTAATGCCAATAGTAAGCGCATAGTGTCCAGTCTAAGTAATATAATAACTGCTGTTACGAAAAGTTATTAAATTATAACAAATTATTTTATTATTTTTTATTTAGGAAATGAAAAGTTCATTGCACCGTTGCAATAAGTGCACTGCAATATGTAAATAAAATCTACACAGTAAAAATATTTTTGTAGTATCTATCAAATATTCAAAAGTTTTAAAATGAGTCAATCAATAGTAATGTTGGCGCCATTCAAGAAGATTAACTATAAGGTTTTTTTCTTATCGACACGTTTGTGGCGTCTATGATATCATCCAGATATCCAAGAAGCAATATAGCCTGCCACATCACACACAGTTTACACTTGTACTAGCAAAAGAAAAACGATAAAAACGTGCTCTTGAGTCGCACGTGATAATTTTGCGTGTAAAAATGACTTAACTTGGTGACTACAACTATAACAGTATGACAGAGAACTAGAATTTATCTAGAACGACTTTATAGTGATTATGTTAGAATAAGTGGCATTGCGTGAAACCCCTATTTAAAAGGGTGAACAATGGTACACGGTCATAGCCCCACACTTGGATTCCCTGTGTTGTGGGCACTATGGACAAACACAAAGCCAGACACTAACACCCAAACCGAGAACAGAAATTTAAAGTTTGCTCAAACTGCCTTGCTGGAACCCGAGCCCCCATTGCATTATATTAAATATTATTATATTATCTTTATTATGCAGAAAAACATAAAGGTATCATCTAGAAAATTTTAAGTTAAAGAGAGAAACGAAAATGATTATCTTAGCGTCTATAAGCCGAGCATAGTGCATGTTTGTAATCTTGTTTTCCGATATTTTCTATGCCAAAGGCATTTGAGATTGAGACTGAGTGCCCGCCTAGATGGAACAAAAAAAAAAAACAATAAAAATATTTACTCCCAACGCGCACTCTATATTAAAGCTCAAATTGCAATAAACTGACAATTTCTGAGGAATACTTGAAGCCTGCGAGTGTAAGAGTTGGCACATCGCGAAAATACTTTGCGAAAATATTTCAGTTTGACTCTGTTGGACAAATGGATGTCACGGAAAACGCAACTAAACCACTATTAAAAGCCGCCATCAACAATTTCATTATTGTAGACGTGTATCAGCGGATTCATTGTACAAATGCATTACGTTTGGCATTCGTTAAACATGACGTCACAATCAAAGGCGAGAGGTATGTTACGATTACAGAAGCGCAACGAATTGTACGATTACATGCATTAATTACGTATTATAGCCTAATAATCGCTTTCGTTCAGACGTCAAATTTTGATTATCAAGAGCCTGCGAACGCAATTGATGATGAAAATTTGAAGCAAAAGTGAATGATGGAATCCGGAAAAAGACGCGGCTTACATTAAATTAGCCGTAAATTTGATGGTGTCGTGACGGACGCCCGTAAGCGACACGCATATCTGTATTGCTTCCTTCTGCAGTACAAAGATTATCACTTTTACACTACAATTTATCAGTTTAAGTTATAACTAGATATAGTGTATCAGCTGTAAATTTCTCGAAAACCTTTTTATATCATTCAGGCGTAATGGTTAAGGGTCAGAAAATGTGATCTCCCCACACTTGCTCAGCGAAAATTTTATTGGTAACACGATTTGGGTGGCACTTTGAGGATCTGATCACATGACTTAGGTCAGATCCCCAAAGTCATGACACTACCATTCTGAAGGATAGAAAACCTTCCTTCGCTTTCCCCGATTTTCAGTTCATTGCTGACAAATCACAAATGAAGATAAAACTCTATTATTGACAATTGACACTGACAGCATTGAAAAAACTCTTTCATTTATTGAAAATACGAGTTTTTCAGTTGAAAAATAATAATGAAATGAAGTCATTCATATGGGGAATAATAACGGCATTTTCTCATTGTACCGTATCTGTGACGTGGTTTGTTTTTATTATTTTTCCCCATATGTTAAAAAAGTCAATCATACAGTAATTTATAGCGTAGAATAAAGTTTTTCAGTTTTAAACCCAACCAAACCATGGGGGTTCCATTACAAAGTGAACGAGTAATCAAAAACTTACCGTTAACCTGAGTTTGCCATACAGCATCCCCGACTCCCCACAGTCCAGATATCACAAAGAAGACTGTAGGAGACTCTGGGTTCGGGCTCCAGATGAGGAGCCATATGATGAGGCCGAAGTGCAGGCCAGCTCCCATCACCAAGATGGGGAAACGTCCTATGTACTTCATCACTGAGCCGAAGAGGAGGGAGCACAGGGCGTTCACGACTCCGAAACAGATCATCACGTAGCCGATCGATCGGATTCCCAGAGCACAGGAGACGTAAGCCTGAAACAATATATCTTGTTACCTAAGTGTAATGTGCAATCCGCATTGGAGCAGCGTGGTGGAGTAAGCTCCAGGCCTCCCCAATGATGGGGAGAGACCTGTGCCCAGCAGTGGGACACAAATAAGGATTGCAGCCAAGTTTATTTGGGTCAACCCCAACTTGGCTACTGCTGTTTTCGTATTTACATACATATTTACTTTCTTTAAGGTAAAGGAAACCAGTGAAAAAACCTACAAGTTTGAAGTGAACCGAATTTTCTCAAAGCAAGTGCTCAGCGTGCGTGACTAACTATTAGTGTTGTACGTTAACCTACTTCAGAGGAAACAAAAAAAAAAGGATTACTAGCAATTACCAACATTTCTTACTATTACGAGTATGTGGTGTTGTTAACGGGTGTCATACCTGTCAGCATCTGTGATGCTCTAAGAGTCACACACAAAAAACTACATGTCCTACTAATCAATTCAATCTTAAGGTTGAAATACTCGTAATTATAAATTAATTGATAATATCCAAGTTAATTCTGTGGATAGCAACCTCAGATAGCAACCGAGTCTGCAAAAAATCAGGTTATAAATTATTTTCAATTTACTTCAGAAGTTTAGATTAATTTCAGTTGCAATTACTATCTTTACGTCTTGTTAAAAATGTAATCTCTTTCGAACCGCAAGTCTCTAAATAATTTAGCAATTTGACAATTTGGGCTTCTCTAGGTTCAATGGCAATTTCCTTTACAGACAAGCCACATTATCTATTTAGCATCAGCGATAGGCGTTTTTGTCAATGCTGCGTCGCATTTGGTAACATGGACGCGGCATGGGAATCGCGCGTTTTAGCGACTTTAGGGATGCTGCATCTTCATGAATTCCTAAGTACTGCTTTCGGTAAAAAGTAACTTCAACGCCGATCGCCGATGCTACAGGTAGCGGGCATGGCTTCTCCGTTAATCTTGATAGCAATTTAAAGAGATTGCTGTTACCTGTGTGTAGTCAGCACCAATGAACGCTTGTTCCATTCCGATCCACAGGGTGATAGGGATAAGTAGTTGCTGATTTGGCTTCTTTAGCTGGTATGCTGTGGCCGATAGTAGCTGGATTCCCGTCAGCTCTTTGGATGGGTCGGCCTTTCTTTGTTTCTCACCGTACCTAACAGAATATTTGGAAAATTAGTGCTAGTTTATATTGGATGTAGGTTTTATTCGGAACTATAAAAACCTAATAATTAATGCCAGTCTCCTTTGCAAAAACCAGAGGGCCTGCTCAGCCCGCATCCATCCGACTTGATGACAAGACTTAAGAAATCTTAGCAATATTATGTTAGAACTTACGGATTGATGCTTACAGAGTTAGGCCCTCACCAGTTAAGCCCTACGAGCGTTATGGAAAAATAAAAATAAAATAATTTGCACTTCATATGACATGAACGAATCCTACTCAATTGTAGCAGCGGGATATTGAAGGTCAAAAAGGATTAACCTATTCTAAGGATATATATGTATGTAGTTTCAAGTATGGCCTTGAGTAATCTTATCTTGAAAATAATTTTTAAGCGAAATTGGCTAGCAGTTTTATCTATAGTCTTTTTATTATAATAAAATAAATTTATCAGAAAGCCGATTAAGCAATGGTTAACATTGTGCAAAAAAATTAACTAGTTGATTTTGGTGACAATAAAAAGATCAAATATTGGTAAACAGCTTAGTTTTCATTGTAATGAAATCAGCCGTGATTGTTTAAGAATTCAGTGGGAATATAGATCAAGAATCAAGAACCCGGATAACCGAGCGTTGCTCGGATAAAAACAATTGATTTTCTTCTACATATACTCGCCAATGAACGTCAGGAAGAGTCATATTTTTCAGTTAAGGTTTAAGTTAATTTTCTCTGAAAACACGAAAAAACTATTTTTTCTAGAAATGGTACCTAGCTAGATTTATTTAATGCCCACGATAAGCCCCGCATACTAAATTACATAAAAATGGTAGAAGCCGTTTCCGAGATTCAGATTATATAATTATCCTATGCATAAGAATGCTCGTTTAAAGGTATTAGATTTTAACTTTATTTTTCTTTTATAAATACGGTCTTAGGTATATGCTGATTGTTTACAATCAGCATATATGCTGATTGTTTACAATCAGCATAACGCGGAATAATTTTTTAATATCGCATCCAGATCGCTATCTCAACTTGACGACCCACGAACCTTCGCAAACCAAGGTTTATTTACTATTGTCGATGTTGATACAAGTACGAACATAAACATGTTCGAAACAATAATAAAGACAATAGGACTCAATAGACAAGGAACATGGCACTGAATATTCTCATGTCATCCTGAATAGATTGGGATCAAGAATAATAATTTGTACAGTTAGACAACTTAGGATCTTAATTAAGCCTCTTTAGCGTCGTTGCCACTTCTAAAGCAGTAACTATTATCGATGTTGTTTTTTTAATACATAAACGACACAAAAGTGCAGACGGGGCGCGCCATCTTGATGCAACTCCATGGGAGACACTATCCCACCATACCATGAGGTGCATTTCCGACTTGTAAAGAGCTTTTTTTACATCTTTATGATATTTCTTGATGTAGGTATGTATGGCTCACCTGGAGAGAGGATCGACGAGCAGGGCTACCATAAGCACGGCGACAACGACGCACGCCAGATAGATAGCGCTTATCTCATAAATCTCACTGTCTGGTGGACGGTGCAGGTTGCGGTTGTCGTGCTGGCCACCCCCAATCATGCAGAAGTTGGCCCCACAGGTGAGCAGCGCAGTGCTGCTGTTGACGGACGAACCCCCGTTGTGAACTCCAGACGAGAATACTGCGGAGAAATGAACCTACTGTAAAATATTTAAAAGCCAAATTTGAGCTTTTGTTGGGTTACGAGTGTGTTGTTAGATCAATGATTGCCAATGAGGTATATTCTGAATTAATTTTGTATTTTGAAAGTACTTTTTTAGCATTTGGAAATAGACTGGCAATGTATGTACATGTACAGAAATCAAATTGTATTTAACTCACCTAAACTAGAAATTAAATTTCCCCACAGTTCGGCGGTCTGCCAAGCCAGGAAGAAGAATCCGAAGAACCTCACAATGATTCCATCTACTGCTTGGTCTGTAAGTTTCGCATAGACACTACCGGCTTGGGTCAAATAGGTGGCTTTCGACGTCCACATGGGCGCCGCCCCTAAACCGACCACTACTCCGGCCGGGACCAGTGTGTAAAATGCGGGATAGAACTGTGCGCCGATGTACGGCGCATAGCAGAGCATGGAGAGGCATAGTGTCCACTTGACCGTTAGCCTCTTAATGAGAAACGTGGGAACAAATATACAGGAGACAACGAGCGCCGCGTAAATGGAGCTCAGCGAGACCGTTCCGAGGCCGTCGGCGGCGTTGATCGACGACTGCAGGTTGGCCGTGCCCTGGAAGGCGGTGAACTGGACCATGAAGGCGCAACTGACCGCCGCTACATTCTTTAGTATCCGCCATTTCTCGTTTCTCGATAGCTTCACCTTCCCAGAGGCGTATGCGTCCTCCTCGGTGGGTAGCGGTGGTGGCTTGACAATGTCGTCGCTGGAGCCGCGGTCGTGCTGGTAGCCATCGTTCTTGAAGCCTGTTTTAATCGTGTACACTGAATCCTTGTCAGGGCGGTCGTCTTCACAGCCGCCACCGTGCGTTGCAGTCATGCCGCGTTATCTCTTTTTGCCCTGTAACAAAAGAAATATGTTTATTAGATACAATTGTATTAATACAAAGAAAAAAAAATTGTGCATGTATATGATAATTTCAAAACTGAAATGTTTATTTCACCGTAAGTACGATAGTTATACTACCTATTAGATCACATCAACGCTGGAATCTCCTTCCGTCCCAGCCTTGTACATTTTCGTTTTGAGTAAGTATATGCTAAGTCTATTTTTGAGTATAACACGGATAATATACTCTGGATCTTAATACAACTTTTTAAAATAGTATGTGAATGGTGGGATTTCTAATTAACGCATTTGTCAGGTATAAATTGTTATTTATATACAAAAAAGATACTAGTAATACGTACTTAATAATACGTACATTTATATTTCAAAACTTAGCGGCGATAAATTCTTTTTGTATTTATAGTATGAGTAAATAACGTCACTTGTCATACATATTATTATCGTACAAGTGTTTTGAAAAGTAATTCATCATGGTTTTAGTTTCAAACAGAAATTATTATTAAGACCAATAGTAATTTAGAATATCAGTCAATAGGTATATGAAAAAGGAAATATGACGCTTAACGACTTTATATAATCTAATGGTATTAAGTTAAAAAAAGTGCAACTAACAACTAAGCTATTAAGTACTATATTTCTTTACAATATTTCGGTGCAGTTAACTTTTTGATTTTTGCAGAAACGTTCTTCATAAACAAACTTGTTTTGCTCGCAAGTCGCAAACCATATTTTTATTTGAAAATGATTATTCATGTAATTTTATATCAAGATAATTTTAAACGATTCTTTCATGCAAATTAGGACTGGAAACAAAAAAACTGGTACTTATTTTGCTTATGAGTTTTGTGTTATCCACCGATTGTAACATTAATTCGCCAAATAAGCACGTAAAGTTCAATTACTGTTTGGTCATTTTTTATTTGTGGTTTATTCTTATGCATATTAAAATATTAAATGATGTAGTCTTACTTATTTCATTGTATATACGTCTAGTATTCTCTCATTTCAATAGATAATTCGAACTGCAATGTTTATTTCCCTACTATAACTACAAATTTTCCTTCATTAATTGTCAATTTTCTTTTAAATTAATTTTGCTAAAATCTTCAGTAAGTATTAGTTTTAGTAATTACTCGCCTCTGTGAGCAGGTGGAAGTGGGTTGATAGTCATATCACACGATCAGCTGTCACGTGTGACCATTATCAACCCATTGCCATTCCGTTATCTATACATATAATAATCTCAAATATATTATTATGTACTTTTTTTAAAAGAGTGCTGGGAGTTTTTTTTCCGCCGCCTTTTTTCTCTCAGCTCAACATCTCGCCCAAACGGGCACCTAAAGGCGATGACCGGGAAAAATGACATTCATTAAGCGTATATTTTGTATTCCTAATATGAAATAAATATTTTTCTTTCTTTCTTTCTTTCACATTAAACGGATCTATTGCGATACTCACTAAATTAAACTATGTAAAGATCTATTTTCTACAGTCATTTTATATGATACTAGCTGTGCCCCGCGGTTTCACCCGCGTTAGAAAGAGAAGTGAACCAAACTTTACAGGTTTACTTGTTGGACCAATCTGAAGATTCTCCGAAAATTTCATTGAAATCGGTCCAGCCGTTTCGGAGTCTATAAGGAACATACATACACACTTTCTCTTTTATAGATATGATTATGAATACAAAAGTTCGGATGGACGTTTGCTGTTCAATGACTCAAGAACGGATGAACGTGGGATGAACGGAGCGAAATGACATTTAGCACAGAGAGAGAGAGATTATAGTCTGAAATAGGACACCCTACTTTTTATCCCGGAAAATTGATCTGTTCCCGTGTGATAGACAAGTTCATATAAACTAACCATTGGAATTGTATTTTTATAAGTTTTTCCTAGAAATAATGTTCATAAGCGACAGCCCTGACGGGTGTCACTTTTGAATAACACGCATCGAAAATTTCCATATTACATGAATGAGTTAAGGCGTTTATTTTGTGACTCAGACACCATTCAGAATTCTACGGTTGAATAGATGTTGTCAGGCTAGGAATACTATAGAAACATTGGAACCACGTTCTGGTTACTGCTATACAGATAATTGTGTTGGGACGTATGACTTTGAGCTTAGGTTAACTGTTTTTGTTTTGAATAACGTTTATCCTGTTTCGGTTTTAACTTTGAGTTAAAGATAAAAGCATATAGATATAAAAAATATGTTAAAAATATGATGTAAGTATGTGTAAATCCTATTCCTTTGATACTTTTGGATGCAACGATTTCCCAGTTAAAGTCTCTTAAAGGGTATGAAACTATGAACCTACGAAACAAGTTTTCCGTTAATATTAGCGCTACAACAAAAGTGTGCGGTGTAAGACAGTGATAGCATTATACATATAGTCGCAGCATGATTCTCTTTCTCTATTATAAAAATGAATTGCTGCTCGTTAGTCTCGCTAAACCTCAAGAAAAGCTGAACCTATGTGGGTAATTTTGGTCTTGAAATATTTTTTGAAGTCCAGAGAAGGTTTAAACGGTGAACGGAGGAAAATGGAAAAATTGCGAAATTAATAGTTAAAAAAACTTATTTCATTTTCCTATCGCCATCGTCCATAAGTTTGTCTTAGTCTGAATAACAATTTATCTGTCACTATTTGTTTTATATTTTTTATTTGACAGTAACATAAAAAATCTTTGAGAACGAAGAATCCACTTTCAATACCATAAAGGCAGGACAACGTCTGCGGGGTCCACTAGTCTTTAACAAGAAAGTGTTTAAGTATATTGTTATTGTCTACGAATGCATCCGTGTGGTTACCAGTTACTTTGATGATATCCTTATTGATTTGCTTTTGTAGCAAATTCATAGTGTCAACATAAACTAAATTTACCTAACATGTAACATGTCCATGGTACCCACAACATAGGGTATATCTACCTTAGTGTGGGGCTATGAGTGTGAAACGTTTACATAACGTTTTACATAACTGGATTTATTTTTTGTGGATGCAAATAAGAGATTTGCATCCCACTGCTGAGTACGGTACTCTCTTTATTATTGGGGAGGCCTGGAGCTTACTCCACCATGCCGTTCCAATACGGATTGCTAAAGGAATAATTTCTGTATTATGTATAATTATGTTCACATATTTCACTGAGATTTATCGATACCGCCTAAGGATTAATGTTTTAAAAGAGTTGAGATAACATTGACACACATTTGGGTTCATTATTTCTTGATAACTAATAGGATTGACGATTTTCATCTCTTGCCACCAAATCAAATAGAAAATTGGTTTTCTTTACTCTGTGCATATCACGGAATAAAATTGTTTCTTTTTTAATACCGTATATAAAAGGATCCCAGTGACCTAATTAATAAATAGTCTTAAGCCTTGCACAAATTATTACGCGATGCCCAAAATCCTAAAGTTGGTATACTGACTAGGTATATTGGCAAGATGTGTATTGTGAATGGTGAAGACTATGCCATTTATATTGCGCATAATGCTATGTATGCCATGGCAAAGCGGCAGTACATATTCCGTCCGTGTACTCCCAATTCGGCCCATAGGCATTCAATGTTGTATTGTGTAATATAATGAGTTGTTGTTAGATGGGTAACGCGGTGTCGGTGTTGTCACATGTTTTGTCGGTTCGTTGTGTTTTGTATACCGTTAACCCGCTGTGTAACAATATCGACGATGCCGACGGTTGTTAACCTGGCCATGACAAGCAAGACATGTATCGAAGGATACATGGTACTCGTATATATACGGCATTTATTGATTCGGATTATTTGTGAACGTTGTCGCCGCTTTTTTTGGACACCGCACTGGTGGAAGATATTTACTATTCCACAAAAAAAGAACAACTGAAAATCATTCTTCATTATTAATATAATAACTATACAATAACTTTAATCGTTATTAAAGTTATCTATGATATAATACATTTAGAGGAGCAATTCTTTTATAAGTATAGTATTTGTAAAGGTATAGTGTATAATCTGAATCTCGGAAACAGCTCTAACGATTTTCGTGAAATTTAGTACTTATTCAGGGGTTTTGGGGGCAATAAATCGACCTAGCTCGGTTTCATTTTTAGAAATTATTGTTTAATCATCGATAATCAATCTGAACCCAAACTGAAAAATATAACTCTCCCTGACATCTGTTAGCGAGTAGGTAATACAATTTTTAATTGGGAGCTACTTCAGTAGATGGCGTTGTTATGCAACACTAAGTCAATGAGTCTGAAAACATCTATTGTTTTTATCCGAGCAACGCTGGTCATCCCGTTCAATATCTAAGTGTAAAACATATAGTGTAAAACATAGAATGTTTCTTCATTTTAATAACTGCACATACAGCACAGATTTTTTTTAGCTTTACATTAGATAACAAAACAAATAAACTTGCAGCAGTAGTGCCACGAGCCATGAACCTAGATTTGATGTTTTAAAGAGTATGTAGCTGATGCTCAGCTGCTGAATCCGACAGGTCACGACACGATGAGCTACGGTCTCGTGATAATGTGTAGGTTAAGTTTTAGAGGTCTTTAATAAATGGGTGAGTAAATAAAAAATGCGTAATCCAATGAACGAAGAATTTGGTTTTGATGACTTGCCGAACAGGGTACTTACTTGTCTATTTGAAGGTGTAATAAAATAAAAAACTAAAAACACGCTTTTGTGAAAATACGAACTAAAAAGTAAAAAAATAAGAAAAAAATGTATTTTACTGTAAAAAAAAAGCGTGGGGTGCATGGTGTCAACAGTAACAGTGGTAAAAACCACCCCCCGCTTTTTTTTACAGTAAAATACATTTTTTTCTTATTTTTTTACTTTTTAGTTCGTATTTTCACAAAAGCGTGTTTTTAGTTTTTTAAACTACATTATTTATTTTTAATTTTTTAGTTGGATTTATATTCTCAAATTATTGCATTATCATCGGCCCTTGACCCCTATGCAAATTTTCAAGTTAACCAGACGCTTAGACGTGTTAAAGTACCTTAGGCCACGAACTTATCAGCCGCCCCTCGTATATTTTATTTTATCCTGATGATCCTAGTTACGACTTTAACATAAAGTTATGAGATTATTGTATTGTCATCGGTCTTCAATAAATCTACAAAGTTTGAACGAAATCTGGCCGTTTAAAGTGGGTCAAAATCGCGCCCAAAGAAGTCGGTTACAAACATACAGGTGAAGCTAATATAAAGCGTGTAAAAAATAAAAGAGATTGTATTAAAACGTACATTTGTCTAAATTTAGTGCCAGATTTATACAATAAAATTCACCAAGGATATGAAGGCGGTGGATTTTCTGACTCCCTTTAAAGAGTGGAAAAATGTGGTGCTGGGTAAGGGAGGTTAATTGCAGGGGTCTCTCCCAATTATTGGGAAAGCCTGGAAATTACTCCACCACGCTACTGCAATGCGGGTCGGTGGACGTGCGAAATGACCGACTACTGTCGGATGTTTTTAAACCGCCCATTATGCTTCCGACAAAGTTAAACGACTGTTATCTATCGATTACAACAGGATCGACGGCTTACGTGCCCTATGTCTGACTCACGGAAACGCGAATAATATGTTTGCTACTAACGATCATCCATCTCCCGTTTGGCTTAGCTCCGTAGATCGCTTGCACTCTACGCTATCTGTCGGTGTAATGCAAGCACGCTTCAATAAAACCTTAATAAGGAGCAATCTCCTATTTTCGGAATCCGAATTGGAGCAGCTTTGTGGAGCTGCAGACCTCAATAAATATGGGAATAGACCCTTTCCACAAAAAATATGACAAGATTCCTCTTCGAAATGTTCGACTCTGGTCGCGCCTGCAGTCAGTTGAATGCAATTCCTACTTGTTTGTCAATACCAGAAGAATTTGACAGTTGGTGACCATGTTGCAATTGGTAGAAGTTTAGTGGTTTGCCGGGGAAGTTTCACTTCTTCTTCTGCCTTGAACCAAGTCTATTATTTCGGTTGAATCTTGCAGATTCCGGCCAGACTTACATAATGCGCCCACTAGTCTTTGGAGTAGCAGCGCAACTGCATACGTCCTGAGGTAAGACTAGGGTGGCTTGGGTTGTGTGTAAATGTCCATGCATCGAGCGATCACCTAACACTATGTAATTCACAATTTCTATAATGCATGACATCCACCAATCCGCACTTGGCTAGCATGGTGGAATATGGCCTAAATCCCTCTCACTTGCGTGAGGAGACCAGTGCACAGCAGTGGGACAAAAAAAGTTGAAAAAAAAAAGAATTGGCTTAAGCCTTTAGTCACTTACAACCCCATTCAAGAAGCATACTTGCTTATAATACAACAATACAATACAAACGTACAATACAGGCAACGCTATGCATGGAGCGCTATTTGACGTGCGTTCGTTATGTCAAGCCATCGATTCGTGTCGATTTTGACAAACGTATAGTAGCAGGCTTCGCTCAAGTAGGTATCGTCTATGAATTCGTTTAGATGACCCTATCTATGCGTAGGCGAGCACTATGAGACCTCATACTATTGTTTATGAATATGGGTGGACATGCTGAGCACGGTAATTTTCGAGTTTATTTATGTGCGGTAATAGGTAAATACTTTCAGATCTTTACAACCGCATTGTAGAATGATAATTGTTAGTACAACAAGTGGCCATAATACTAGTTAATAAATCGGTAACTATGCGGAAACTCGTAACCTTACGAGTTATTAGTTATAAGCGATTTTGTATTAATTCAATATTAGACCTACCTTAGCAAGTATTATAATGATCGACTTAACAGTTGCTCCAATAAATAACATCTTGACTGTTTAGAATGGTCCTTTGAATTACTGTACGAAGTATTTGCATATTCGCACATATTTTAGAAATTTATTCAAATCTCTATCGTTAACAATTTAATATTTGGGTGTGGTTCTTCATAATGATTTTACTTGTACTGCGATACATGCATTCTACCTATGTAACATAATAAATTCAGCGTGCAAACAGCAATAGTGGAGGTTGTTATTTCGTCATAAGTAGTCATAACTTAATCTACTTATCATACATTTTTTGGTCCTTCGAGCCGGATTAAACCAGCGATCTATGGATGTACAGTACATACTAAAAGCATGAAACTTTTAGTAAAAGTGAAAATTTATTGTAATTAGTATACCAATATAGACTATAGCTAATTAGTATAAGAAGAAATAGTAAAAGATCTTAGTAATAAAATACAAATGATGAAATTGACATTACAACTGAAAGATTCGATTCCAGTAACAAATTACTTATTCACGAATTCATCATTAAATTATTACTTGCATACATATTATTATTTGCTACCTACTACTACGGGGAGAGATCTGTGTCTAACAGTGGACCATAAAAAGGGATGGCAAGCAATCCTTACTTCGAACTCATGATCCCTCTTCGAAGTGCGATAAATACACAATTCAAAACCGTGCGAACGGCTCGAACGGCTAGTAAAACTGGTACACAATATGCAAATGACAAAATGACTGTTGCAAATTCGTTCGCTGAATACCGAATCTGTCACAGAGATAAGCTAGCATAACTAATAATACGAATAAGCACTCGCGTTCATTACAATCGATACAGTTCCCACGTGATCCGAGCAAAATTAACACTTCCTGAGTTGTCTAACCTAGCCTATGATGTTAGCCCCTGGTAGGGTTGCCAAATTTTTTAACAATGATCATTTATTTAAGCGAAATACAGTAAACGGTATTAAATGACCCTTTGGGAGTTCTATGTACAATATAATGTCTAAGGAAGTAGAAGAATATTGAACATCTGATGAAAAGTTGATTGAAAAGAATTTAAAGTACACTCCGTTTATGTGCTTTTGCTTAAATGTAAGTTAAAAAGTAAAAAAATATTAAAACTAGATTTATTTGTAAACTCAATTTTTGAATTTTAGAATAATCCAATTATAAAACTAGCTACGAAAAAATAACGTACCTAGTGGATTTCACATAATGGAACACCAATGCCACTAGTATTTTCTGCGCATGCGAACCCAGTGTCAGTTCCTTGCATTGTTAGTTTTAGGACTGTTTTTAACTCTGCTCGGCAACCCTAACCACAAGGCCTCCACAAATTGGTATGATGTACTCGTATACCGTACCTATTGTGTGTACTGGATGTTATATGAATCTAACTCATCAAGATATTCATTATGGCTAATTCAATGTTAGGTAAAGCAATTTGTTGCTGATGACAACAGACCTTGCAAACGAAAAGTTTATGTTCCGCGTTTTACTGGGAATTTGAATAATTTTTTTTTCATTTATCTCTACAAGTTTTTGAAGCAGTGCGTATAACATGCATATAAAATTTATATTAGGTCCTTTTAATACCCTTTTCAACCAGAAAACGCCTTACATACTTATAGGTTCCTTATATCATTTGGCTTTTCTTATATAAATAATATCTGACTTTTCTTATATAAAAAATATATAAGAAAAACCAGAACGTTAAATAATTTGACGGATGAAGCCTGAATCAGTTCGGTCATTATACCCGGTGAAGCTAGGAACCACTTTTTACAAATTTCTTGAAAATATCTAACCATTGGATATGACCCCAACAGTAAGTACTTACAGGCAAAACAATAGTTTTTGGTTAAGCTCTGGTTTGGTTTAGATGGATTTAATTGAATAGCAAATAAGATATGTTCTGAGTGCGAAAACGTGTGTGGTTTACAATAAGATGGGTTAAAGGTGACCAGAAGTGACAAACTTTATGTTTCTGAGAGTGCGTCAGGTAGACGACTGCGTCTATTGTCGATAATTATTTTTTTTTTGTTTAAAAAATGTAAATCCTTAATTGGCTGTATGAGTTATTGAATAAGATCTGTATGTATTTTAATTCGAGCTGTGGATTTTGTAAATAAATAAAATAAAAAATACAAATAAATAAAGTAAGGTCATTAAACAGAGAACAGGGCCCTGCAATGAGATATGAAAAGGTTTAAAAAAACAGTTCACATAGTTATCAATATCTAGTCTGATTGAAAGCTACTTTCAATTAGATTAGAGTAACAAAAAACAAATAAATGGAAAAATCACGTGCCTCTTATAAACTTACCGTAATATAATTTAGACCAAGTTATATTTTACTAAAGGACTATTAAAAATGTAATTGCATATAATTGATGTAGTTTTATGATCATGCCTAATGTGAAAGTGAGATTGTCTGTTTGTGCCGCTTTCTCGGCTTAACTAACCAACCGGTTTTTATGAAATTTTGCACACGGTAAGTATATCTTAAGGGGATGAACATAGGGTATAGGGTAGGTACAGGCGCTTGCGCAGACTAGTGTATTAAACTTTAATCGTCCTTCAGCCGTGTGGCGCAACCACAGGTCGCAACGGTTACCATGCCGGACTGTCAAATAAGAGTCCAGGAATCGATTCCCGACGAAGCAGAAATTGAAATGATGAGTTTCACTTTCAGTTCTCGGTCTGGGTGTTTGTGTTAATGTTTTTGTGTGTTCATGACAAAGGGAAACCTAATGGGGGGGATAGCTTGGTAGGTAACAAGCCTTATTTATCAACAATTTGTATTGAATGTACTTAGCTTGATTAAACGCCTTTTAACCATTATTTTAAGCAATGTTAAAGCCAAAAGTGACTGAAAATAAAGGAAATGTTAACAAAGACTTAATTAAAATAACTATACGAAGTAAACGTAATTAATTCGACACAAGTTTTCAGGCTACTGGTTCATCTTCGATAGCGCATCGATTTATTGAAGGTTAATTACCTACAATCAATTTATTTAAAAACTTTATTTCAAGATCAACAAGGCGAAAGTAATTTGTAGATAATGCCGTTATTCTTCTATAATCCCTTTATCGGTAAAGTGTATCTTTCGTAATTAAATAAAAAATTTAATTATTACAGCGGGCGGGTAAAATATCGAAATATTTGCATGATGTTCAAATGTTAAAAATATTTTGTTCAAAGTTATTTTTGTTTCGTTCGATTCAAAGGTAGAGACAGTACTTTGAAGTAACAGTTGACAACCTATGTATTTTGTTCCATTTTGAATTTCCTTTATATTATAATTATTGTTTACATGTACTTTATTGTTGGCAAATTCATCCGATTTTTTTAGACACATTTTTTATGTCCCAATCCAGCAGTGTTTTTTTCCTACCTTTTTATGTCTCACTGCTGGGCACAGGTCTCCTCTCGGAAATGAGAGGTACATTTCAAGCCATAGTCTACCATGTTCACTAAGTGCGGATTGATTATGCCTTCCAGTAATTGTAAGTGTGACTTTCAGGCTTGCGTGGTAATGGAAAACATAGTTATTATTTCAATATCATAATATTTTTCCTTACCGTGGAACAGCGATAAATAGGCAGACATTTCAACGCGTTTCCTAGTCGAATACCTATATTTTATCAACTGAGTTGTCAACGTATTAATTAGGTACCTTTTTTTTTTTTTTTTTTGGTATCGGGGGGGAAACCTCAAAAGGTACCCGACACCTTGGGAGAGGATACCGGGTTATGTGGGATTTGACCGCACTAAAACCCCCTCGGTGGCCTGCCTCTGCGTTTGTGAGGACTCCGGGATCTCCATAGGAACGCACCGGTGTCCTCCACGCGCGGCGCCCCAAAACGGGCCCATCTTCGGGAGAGCAGATGTGCTCTCCTGCACCTTCAGGTGTTCACGGCGGCATGCGGCCACGCATACACCGCCGTCCCTCCCGGGGCTGCTAGCTGGACGGGTCAAGCTCCCACTCTTACCGTCCGCATCCCCGGAAGCCCCCTTTTAGTCGCCTCTTACGATCAGGCAGGGGATACCGTAGCTCTATTCTTAATCCCGAAGCTACAGGGACTATTAATTAGGTACCTAGCATGAAAATTTTGGCGTCGGAAACCTATTTCCGCCATAGTAGTGACCATTCTCTCGTCGAAGCAAGCAACAAGTTCTGTAGTAATAAATCCTAAGATCATGTTTTTTGTCTACCAAGCAGAAAGATTTGCGATTCCGCTGGCCTCTATCAGATGCAAAATTTGCATAATAATTGAAAATGATAATTCATCTGTTATAGTGATGCGATTAGTTTTTGTCAGCAATTTCAAAGTTGCGTGAGGATCTATTGTAACGCAAAGAAAACGTCACTAAATAGTAGGGTAAAGGTGCCAAATGTGATTTTTTTTTAAATTTAAATTAAGTCAACAAAACGGTATAGTTGTATTCCCCCGTAAAATTGCTCCTTAAGTAAAATGTAGCCAATAGCCAACTATGTCCTTGATATCTTTAAAACATGTTACCTTTAGGAGCCGAACGAATTTTTTTCGCTGTAGGTACGTGTACATTCGCACCACTTTGGGGCCATTTGTTCTATGAAACCTGTTCACGTATTTTTGAATTCTTATGTCTTTTGAATGCGTATTTAATATTATTTACGCATGTGATTATTATTTGAACACATCTCAATATATTTAAATTATACGAAATACACTTGAAAAAGAGGAAAAGAAACAAAAGCAAATAGTTTTCTACGCACATAAACTTAAACAAACTTTCTTAAACAAAAAAAGTATCTATTGAATCTCGATCAATAAACTGAAAGGTAAAAAGTATCACAATGTTCTATTTTTACCAGAACCAGAGCAATGGAGGATCCAAGGGGACTGGATCTCCATCTAGGCCCACTGGGCAAGTTAGATTAAGTCAGTAATTTGGCAAAACAAAGATTTTGTTCGTATGCAACAATTAAAATGATATCATTAATGTTATACGAATTTGTATTATCGTTAGCATTGTAATAAAACTTTTATCTAAATTCGCGTAAATTTTAGAAATGGAAACGAATTATAAAGTAACAAACGTTTGATTATTACAATTATATGAACATCAAGTCTTAGTTCACTAATGAAAAAATACAAGATAATTTTACCAACATTCATAATCAATCTGTATAATTTTAGCTTTCTTTCCGTTTATCGGCATCTATACCTTGTTACATCATGAATGGATTATTTCATGTTGATCTTTGCTGGGAAAACGCAGTTTTTCTCGCTCCGTTGGCATCAAGAGATAAACTTGTTGATAACAAAAACACAAATCGTTGTTATAATGTTTTATAATGAATATCAATGTTATCGTGTCCTTTATGTTGACCTTGATCGCCATGATTATAATTCCTAACCATTAAATATGATCGAGTAAATCTATGATAGTTAAGGCTTCTTTCACCACCTTTTCGGTTAAAGTCACCAATAACTTCAATTTCAATTTCACGATGTTCGAGTAGCACTAATCCTATGATAAACTGACCCAAACTCATAGATTTTACTTGCCAATTAACTAATCAACACTTTACTTGGAGATGGTGAAAGAGGCCCTTGTACTTTAATAAAATTGTAGGAAGCGAATGAACATAAGCCAAAACGAAGTTTTTAATATTTTTGCAATAATCTATTACAACTCACCTTTTATTAGGTGTACTTATTTGTTACTGAGAGTTCAATTCATGGTAATAATCATTTGGAAGCCGAATGAAAACACAGGGGACAGCTAGTTTTATACTAATTGATCCTTGCAACGTCTAGAAATATCTAGAAGGAATTTGTTAATAAAAATTACAAACCAAGAGAAAACTGATTCGCTAAGAACTTAACAACAAAAATAGTACCTTCAGGAAAAATAGGTATATAGGTACCTATGTAAAACATTTTTAAGTAAAGTTTTATACGCCAAGCTAGAATGATTTACAATATATATAGGTATAACCGACTTACAATATGTTATTTTATTACTCCATAATAAATTCAGGTGCTGATAGACGTCGCGTCAGAAATGTTTTGTTTACAAAATATTTCATGAAATTATTCAATATGATTTGAAGTGTTACCTGTCACCACATAAGAATGTGATGAAAAACAAAATAATTTAATTTACATTTTGCTTCAATATTGTTTATACATATTGTAAAATATTACTTAATAAAAGTTAATATAATTTTATTTTGGGGTTTCGCACATACGTCAAAAGAAAAAAGGAACCATTAGAGGATGGAGGTAAGGAGGAGGATAAGAGGAAAAACATCGTAATATTCATCCAACTTTGGCCTTTAAAAGTCCATTGGACGTAGGCCTTCCCTAATACTAAAACTATGAAAAGTATTAAATAAGAACATTTTACAAAAAATATTTTCATCGCGAATTTTAGATCATTTTGCAAAGGTAAACTTTAATGATTAGGGAATGAAACTATTATTTTTTTTACATAAATAGATTATAAGATAAGATCACAAACTAAACAATTTTAGAATAATTTGAATTGTTCATTTTTGACTAAACATTAAAGATATTGAATATCATTAATTCAAAGACACGGAACCCATAACGTGCCATTACGATTCGCGCATTTTCGATTTTATACAGTCTAGTAACTGTTTGTTCCCGTCGTACCGTCACGCGTTGATCTCTTTTGTATCGCCGATGTATTACGTAAAGAAACCGTTTTGAATTAATTATAGCGTTATAAATATTCATACAATTGATGTACGATGACTGTCGATGACACGTATCGGTATCACGATATGATTGACTTCGGTGTAATGATTTTTTTGCATTCACGCATAATTTTGTAAAATCACGTAAGTGAAGGCCACCTGCATTTGAATGGTCACTTCAGCCCATGGATAAGGGCCTAGTTCACCATGTCCAAGTAAAGTGTTGATTAGTTACATTTCAAGTAAAAGTTAATTGGCAAGTAAAAGCTACGGGTCAGTTTATCTTATAATTCGTGAATATTATCGTTTAAATCGTGAAATTGAAATTGAAGTTACGGGTGACTTTAACCGACAATTAGAGTTTTTGACGTGATAACGTCTTTAAAATCGTTTTAGTCGGGTGACATGTTCAGAAACTTGTGTCACACCAAAACCTCACGAGCGCGATCGCAGGTATAACGAGAGAGAGACGGACCGATCTCCCGTCTCATCTCGAGCGCTGCCAGTCATTCCGTGAAACTTGTCACGCGGAATCCTCACGAGCGGAGGCTGACATAGCGTTCGAGTGAGTGGACCGATCTTCCGTCTCTCTCACTCTAGCGGCATACAAACGAATGGAGATTTTCTCGTGCGGACGTTATCACGTAAACATCTCGATCGTAAACCTACTTTACAAACAATTTGCCGTTTTTTTTTGTAATAAACCTAACAATAAGGCAGACGGGCCGCGTGGTGTTAAGCGATCACCGTCGCCTATGGACACGGGCAACCCCAGGGGAGCCGCCCGAGCATTGCCGGCTTTGGAGGAGAGCTTTTTTTACAGCTTTCTTGAAGAACCCCATGTTATAGTCCACTGGGAATGCCTCAGCTGGAAGGTTGTCCCATAACCTACACGTCCGTGGTAAAAAGGAGCGTGCAAAGTGGACTGTGGAGGACCGCCATGAGTCCAGATGGTGCCGGTGGAACTTTAACCTTCGTCTGGTGGTATAATCATGGAATGGTGATGTAGGCATCAATTTGAATAGTTCCTCGGAGCACTCACCATAGTAAAGTCGGTAGAACACGCAGAGCGAGCCTATGATATGATAGAGTACTTGTCACTTGAACGTGGTAAAAGAGACTCTAAGTACATAAGAATATAATTAAAACGTATAACAGAGGTTTACCCGTATATAGAAACAAAAAATGATAAAAGGTCTGAAAAATCGTTTGTTTTTTGTGTCTCCAAAAATGTATTACTACATTAACCACCTTCTTTGAAGTCAGTCGAACCTGCATAATAAGCAGTTTTTATAGTGGTTTAATTATATTTTGTTAAGTATTCATTCAGTAAGTATCTGTCAATGTCTATGGTTTATTCACATTCAAACCAGGTGTCCTTGCTTTGAACAAATCAACTTTTTGTTAATATTTTGTAAGCACATCCCTCTCCTTCAACGTTTCTTTACAAAACCATGTATCTTTATGATTTGGCTTACGATTCTCGATTCTTGAGTTTGACTTGAAACCGACACAATTGAAACAATATCGGGAAGCTATAGTAGAGTATTTTAAAATGTTATGAGATGAAGAATATTACAAAAAAACCGGCCAAGTGCAAAAGCAAATCGGACTCACGAATGAAGGGTTCCGTACCATTCTATCTATAAAAAATCACGTTTATTGTATGAGAGCCCCTTAAATATTTTTATTTGTATTAGACTATCAAATCAATTAAGATGCTTTTAATGTCCTGTCAAAACTCATATAATATGTATTTTGTATAAAAAAAATGATTTTAACCATTTATAATCAATAATTAAATCATTTATAAAAAGCCCATAAAAATCATAAATAACATTTTCCATTATCCTAATAATTTGTTTACCTTACCCTGTTAAGTTTATTTCTGTTTCTATGTGCTAAGTAAGGACTTATTTGACTACATCTAGCTCTACGTACATGGTGACCTATCGTTTTCAAGCTAAAGCAGGCCACTGAGGCATCTATGACATATTATCTCTTTCAAGATAGTACCTTATTGGTTGTAGCACAAGGTTGGCACCCCGTGGTAACCCATACGAAAATCCAGTCCTTCACAAGCGCAGTGGTATACCAACAATGAGCTTTTTAACACTTTTTTACTGTCTCATTGCTGGGCACAGCACAAAATGAAATGAAATATTATTTCTTCACTGTACGGTTATTTTACAAACTCTTAATGAACGTATATTTTTTTTTGTTTTGTCTGCTCTGGGTGCGCTTAGGCAATGCTGAGCTGAAGAAAAGAGCAGACGGTGAAAAACTTCAGCCCTTTTTTAAAATATGGGGTATACAATAATTAGCAGTTATATACAATTACAGAGTAGCTATGGGCGAATTTGAGTCTATTACATCAGTTATAGAAATAGCCTTGTGTGACTACAGCTCAATCCCAAGCTTATTTATCAATTAATTAGTCCTTGAGATCGTAATAAGCCTTGCGGCACAGGACTTGTTTGACTTTCTATTAAATCTGTGCCAAGAAAGGGATTAAACATTTTCCGGGATTTTATATACTCTAATCGATAGGTCTTGAGAGAGGAATTTTAGTCAGACCCAGGGCTTTTATTAAAGTTCATATAGCCCGGATCTCTCCTAAATTACCCAAATAAACGGCCAAATCCTCTGTACACAAAAAAGTTATATCAGTACCGCCATTCAGTATAAATGGTGAACGTTTGTGAGTAAAGTGGTAAGTTTTTATTCGGCTTTCCGGAAATACGGCTATTAAATCGTTTCGTTAGTTCGTTGTTAAATTGATGGCCAAGGGCGCAGGTCGCTACGGTAACGTACGAACTATTGCCTTAAATGACGGGATTAAGGCGAAAATGGAGACTATGTTTTATTTTATATGGTGTTCTATTTCACGATGTCCGATCGGCTCTAGTTGTAGTAGCGAATTAAATAAATAAATAAACGTTTCACACTCATAGCCCCACCGTAGGGTGGATATACCCTGTGTCGTGGGTACCATGGTCACATACAAAGACAGAAACACAAACACCCAGACCGAGAACAGAAATTTAAACTCTGAACGGGAATCGAACCCGGGACCCCTCGATTGGCAATCCGGCATGGTAACCATTGCGCCATGCGGTCGTCAAATTATCGGTGAGACTGATGGTCGGTAAATTAGCGATGGGAACTGACAAGCGCGTAGTCTTTTGAAGTGTAAGCAAAGAAATCTGAATTTTTATTATAAAGAAAAGAGTACTACTCACTCTAAAAAAATACGCAATGGATGTAAAAGTATGCATTTTAAATAGGGCAATAGTAACGATTTAAATCAGTTGCTCTTGGCCGTAGATTTATTCATGTAAGACGCGGAAATTAGTCACTTTGTTACGGTAACATTTACAAGAACTTGCAATAAAATGCATTATTCAAACGTACAATAATTACAACGATATCAATCTACAAACTATCCGTGTTGTTGCATAAAATTCAGAATAATTTTCGCAGCTTCTCTTGTATCGTGTAAGTATATCTAAGCAAGATGAAATAAAGATGCACGAAACACCTACGAGTATGTAAGTACTTGGCTGCAACCCTTTTTGCGTCCCACTGCTGGGCACTGGTCTCTCCCCATTATTGGGGAGGCCTTTACACCACGCTGCTCCAATGCGGGTTGGTGGAGATGCGGGTTAGTGGCCAACCCGCTGTCGGTTTTCAAACCGCCCATAAGGCCTCCGACTAGGTTTAACGACTGTTATCTATCGACAACCGTTACCGACGGCTTAACGTGCTCTCCGAAGCACGGAAACGCGCACGCCACTAGCGGTCACCCATCTCAGACCAGACCGCGTCCGATTGGCTTAGCTGCATAGACTACTTGCATTCTACGCTAGCCACCATTCTACGCTATTCGCTAGCCATGCGCGCTCATTAGTCAGTCAGATATTCAAGTAAAATTCACGTACTATTTTACCAGAACGTGTCCGATGGTGTTTTGGAGGCAAGCTGGAAAAACATATATTCGCACTGTTGCACAACACTCATGCACTGTAAATAACCTTTAACGAACGGAATGCCATCAACTTTATACGATATAACTCATAAATACACCAAGATAGATAATAATACATCAAAATAAGACAAGAGCACAATTTGTCTTCCTGCAAATAACTCAATATATATTTGATTATAATCCACAGTTTGAAATAGACAAAAATCAATCTATATATAGCTATAGATATATATCAGTGAATCTGTGAGAGAATTGCTTCTCTCAGAGAAGCAATCGCAGTAGGTATTGTATTAATAAAGAATTGCAGATGTAGGAAAGTTAAAAATGTCAAACTACTACTGTGTTAAAAAATGGCTTTGACAGGTTCTACTCTTGGACTGGACGTTCATATACATTATTTGGACTAAGACAACCAAAACAACAACGTGTACTTGTCTGCTTAAATACTTAAAAAAATACAGGGATATTGATAACTTTCAGTAGGACTCTATCTATAGAGTTAAATATTCATCAATGTTACATGGCAAAGTAAAATAACGACGCCTTTGCGCATGTTACAACGATCTCTCATAACAATAAGTACCTGGACGACCGAGCGTTGCTCGGATAAAAACAATTTATTTTCTTGGTTTACTTTCAAACGATTTGCTTAGTGTTACTTAACAACGCCATCTGAAATAGCTCCCATATCGCATAAAAAATATTTTCACAAAAAATAAAAAATGACCGCAATATGGTTTTGAATGGGGTTTAAAGGTAAGGAAGCTAAGCTAAGGAAGCTTTAATTCAAAGAACGTTTTTTTATAGAGCTCTTTCAAATCGACATTGTCATTTCTTTGAACGTCAGATTGGCTGGCAGGCTTGTTTGACGGCATGACGGATGGCGTAGAAACGCCACAATTTATTAATACTCTCCAATATATATCGTATTTTACAGCTTAAATTTAAGTTGATTATCGTTTATTTTTTTTATAATTTAAAATTTAATTTAAAAATAATTTTATAAAGTTGCAGCCGTTTCCGAGATTCAAAAAATATATTTAGGTATATACATTAATTGCTCGTTGAAAGGTATTAAATTATCGAACTGAATTAATATTCAATTTGAGAAAAACACGATACGACACAGGAAATTCAATAAGTACTATCAGTTGAGTAGACTAGTTTGATAAAAAAAATAGGTAGGTACGTCACTTCAAGATCAGCTGCTTTGAATACCGTGCATCTATTTACGCATGCCTGATAAATTTGAAAGTTTATATACATGAAGTTTAATATTGAATGTGATCTGATACCTCTCAATAGGCGAGTGGAAGCTGTGACATAAATTTTTTGCTCTCATACGTCCGCATTCCTCGGCCAGTCTCGGCACTCGGCAAAATGTAAGACTGAACCAGCGTACTGATACAAGCCACACAAAGGATGGCTTAACGTCACGTCCCATTGCTGAAGAAGAACGATGAGCGAAATAGTTATTTCTCAAATATATATTATAATGTATATTGAAGTAGGTACATTACATGAAACAGGTTAGAAAGTGAGCTTAATCAGCACGCATTTTATTTCTCTATTTTTTGTCGAATTTATAAGTTTTTTGAAATCTGTTTTTAACTATTAAACGAAAAGACTTGAAATGACGGATGGACATAGAGGTTGGTTGATAGTTAATCAACGTTATATCTCCAGTAGCCATTAACAACGCGTTAATGACGCATTTCAGTACAGTACTGTACGTAAAGCTTAGGTACAAATCAAATACATTTTTTATCTAAAATAGTTCGATTCAAGCTTAGATTGATCTAAGTAAGTAGTAATTAATACCACCAATTATTTATTACTAATAAAAGTAAGTATTAATAAACTTTATGAGTCATTTATTACGAGTAATAATCGAAAATATTTGTATCTCATCCGGAAATAGACATTTAGTGCCTTAATATATTCAAAGTCATGTATACTTATTATTAAAACTTTTACCAGCAAAATGTATTACTGTTTTTTATATTTAATTTTCACAAGATGATCGATATCGAATACGTTAATTACCTTATCACAAACACGCTGACAGGAGCAAAATATTAGCTCCAATAGTTCAATTCTATAACTGTCACATGATATATTAATTGTCATCAAAATTAAACGTGTCTACAAAATTAGCTCAACCAGTCAAAAATTTCTGATTTCAAAATTTAAAATTTTTGATTCCACCCGAACAAACATATATGTAAGCTATTGAAAAGCTTAAAAAATCGTTTCTCTCTTACCTTCGGTGGATTGAATTGAAAGTTCTCAACCGCAATTAACATACAAAACGTTTTATATGATGGCCCGTCGTACTTTGTGCTTATTTCTTCTGAACAAATTAACGGACTTATTCGCACCGAACCAGTTTGTCGTCTGCGTCTTTATTCACATTTCCTCATTCACACTTATAGATTGCTCTCAATAATCTTTGTAATAATTTATTATTAGCTGCCTCGACTTGACCTGTTTCAGTATTTCTCTTTACTCAAACCTTATTTGTATGCTAAACAACATTTTAAGCCCGGTTCACATTATTCTAGTACAGCAATCGCATCCAACGCTGGTTTACAACGAGGAAATACATTTTTTATTCGGAATGCACCTTCTCTGAAAAACACATGATTCAGTGATCAATGTGCAGAAACTGGATTGATAGTCTACTTTTCAATCCAACACGACCATCCAGCGGAATAATGTAGACAGTTAATCCAATGCCATTCCGGTTCGGTCAGAATAATTGTATAGGAAATTCGTTGTCACCCGAGTCTTGACGATTCGACATAATTATTTTGAATGACTGGAACCGTGTAGACAAAATATTGTTTACGGGCTATTGCCCGTCCAGTCAATTCCAGTCCAGCGATACTGGCTTATAAGCGTAAAATCATGTAAATTGAGCTTTATGATACTTGCTGTCTCCCGCGGTTTCGTAAGTTTCGCCAAAATTCGAGATCATCGAAGTTAAGTGATTTTACTGATTTCATTTTAGTGCCGAATTTTTTAAAGTTAGTTCAAGTTCATAACAAATGCTATTTACTGGTAAAAAAGTTAGTCGAAATTGATATATTCAAGCATTTAAAATGTATTTGTTTGTGTATAGACTAAACTAATAAGTTAAAGGAAATAGATAACGTAAACAACATATCTCATTTGAATATAAATACAGATTCTCAATATTTATTGGTTTTGGATATGTTTTTTACCTTGAATGAAAAATCATATAAAATTCAATACAATACAGTATCATAACAAACATTGCACTTCACATCGTACGTGGAAAAATAAAATGAGGATAAAGTAATACTACAAATTGTCGTAAATCCAAACAAAACAAAAACCTTGTTCTGAACAGAATGCAGTAAGTTTCTCAATAAGTACATATAATTACTTAACATTTCCTAGAAACGAAAAACTGTACTTGAAATACAGTTTAGTGACGTTTAAATTTGGCGCAACGTTGGAGGTTCCGGGTTTGATTCTTAGATATAGCCGATCGTAGCAGTCAACGATCGACAAAATGATCTACAAAAAATATTTTTTGTAGTTTCTAAATCGTTGGTACATGTCAGCAATAATGTAACCACTGAAAACCGGTTGAGGTCCTAAACTCATGTTCTGGTTACATGAGAATTGCTTAGATACGATAGACGGTCTGCTTTAAAAATACTTGTAAATATAGATGACGCGGAAAGAAAGGCGGAAAAAAATAAGGAAAATTGGAGATCCACTAATGGATCTTTACGTTTCACATTTTAAATATAATGGGCAATAACAGGTAAACATACTTTATAACTTGTTTTCAGATTGACCAACAAATTGGTTTTAGTATTCAAAAGCTTCGCAGTAGTAACGGGTTGGTCTGGCGCCGGCGCACTGTATAATGCGATTCCATTTACTTGCGACGATCGCGTCGGTGAAATGCATCTCCGGCCAAATTGAAAACAGTATTAATAGTCTCGGAATCGAATGAAGCGCGTATCACTCTCGCGGACAACACAGAGAATTGGCAAGCACCCTCGCGACTTGCCGATTTAATCGCAAAATAGAGTTTTATTTATCAATAAAACTTGCAAGCTTTATGTAGGCAGTAAATGCATTGGAGCAGCGTGGTGGAGTAAGCTCAAAACCTCCCCTACAATGAGGAGAGACCCGTCCCCAGCATCGGGAGGCAAAAAGGGTTTTAGCCATATATGTAGGGCTTACGCCGTGGATCCTTAAATTGCGACCACGTTTTGTAAAAAGGATCACAGTACGAGTAGTATGCCCAATTTCTAAAGAGGAAGTTAAACGGTTGCATATTGTTATTTCATAACAACAACATGCTTATCAATAAAGTTGTTTGCTCAGTAAAAAGTTCCATGAGAGTGTGCCAAATAAGCAGTATGTGCTATTACTCATAGGTAGAGGTAGATCACCTCAACCACGTCGAGGAACAAAACAATGTGCCATGTAGCCAACGATAAGCCTAAACACGTTTGCAGATCGATTACGGATGCAACGTGCGCAACCTTGGTTACATTCACAATTCACATTACGGTGCGTGTTCGAGTATACCCAGTGTACGTCTTAGAATAAGTTTATCGCGTACAACATCACGCTATATAATCGTTAATTCCTCGTGACAATTAATCCGCTGGTTGCATCTGGTTTGAACTGAATAAATCTGATGAGAAACGGTTGATCAGGACTAAGTCGGTTTCTTGGCCGAGTCATTGATCCCACACCAACAACAGTTTAGTTATTTTGAGCGTAGCTTGCGCGCTTTCGTGTATCCCAGGGAAGTACTTAGATGGAACAAATAAAATCCAATTAAAAAATAATATAACAAATACAAGTAAAGTCTTTTAAACTTTATAAAGAATTTAAGTACACATATAATTCGTGATCACTGAATGGGTAAACAACTAAGAAATAAAAACACATTTATAGGCAATCTACGATGTAACATTATGAACTATGACAGAAATTCATAACCCATCTAAGAGTCAAATGAACACACTCACAAGGACAATGAATTTGGTGGAAGGACTTCTCCGTAACAAAAGAATTAAAACAATTAGCAACTGCATGTACAGCTGGTGATGATGAATCAATTTGAGGGGCAAACACTTTTTGTTGTAAAAACAAATGGATAACTCAGTGAAGTCATCAATTCCCGGAATCATTAGTCTGGAGTTTCATGACTGAATACTAGAGCGTTTAATCTTTTTTGGATTATATATTGTAGATACTGTTATCTTTAATGTTGTTCCAGTCTGTACATCTATTTATCACCCAGGTGCGGTTGTGATATCTCTTATGTAATTGGATTCTTACTTAGACAAAGACAATTTTTTATACTTACCAATTTTTATTTCTGAGCGATATTTTTTGGTTGCATAGTGGAACAAAAAAAATCACATGAACACTTATTGTTCTAAATTTTATTAAGCCTAAGAAGTTTGCTTGTACTGATAACTCAGTTTATTCAGAGAAGAATAGCTAAGTATACTATACCTATTTAGTCTGCAACTAGCTGTTTCTAATTCAATAGATAAACATTAATTTGATTCTTAAATGTTATGAATTTTTTTTAAATAATGTGTTTAGAAATTAAGATACTTTTAAACAAAATTGTTCAATTTGTATCGAAACATCAAATTTCTAAACAGCAGTCTAACAATTACTTGGCAACCAATTGGCCGTCCGTGATTCGAATAGATAGCAAAAAGCGCAAGTGAAAAGGAAAATATAACACTGGCTAAATAAAATTCTTCATTTGGTGTTCAGTATACACGTATATACACTCATAATGTAGAACTTGATTAATTATACCATGACGTTATTTCATATAAAGACTTGGTAAACTAAAATGAAATTAAGTAAAGAAAGAGAGAAATAATACTATCCTGTCCCTGCTAATATTATAAATTCGAAAGTAACTCTGTCTGTCTGCTACGCTTTTCCGCTTAACCTACTGAACCATTTTAATGAAATTTGGAACACAGATAGAGTGGACCTTGGGAAAGGACATAGGATGGTTTTATCCTACGGGAACCTATAAAACGGGTATACGCGGGCGAAGCCGCTGGCGGAAGGCTAGTATTATATATAATAAATTCGAAAGTAAGTCTGTCTGTCTGTCTGCTACGCTTTCCCGATTAAACTACTGAACCAATTTTAATGAAATTTGGAACAAAGATTGAGTGGACCTTGAGAAAGGAGATAGGATAGTTTTTATCCTACGGGAACCTATAAAACGGATCCACGCGGGCGAAGCCGCTTGCGGAAGGCTAGTAATTAATAAACTAATTAATGCTTAAAGCGGAATCCAGATTGCTGGCCTGAAGGTATGTGCAATGCTGGCAACATTACCTCGTTGAATAGCCAAAGTTTTTCTTTGGCCGAGATAAGCGCCAGAACTCTGAACTCGCCTGTAGCCTGGACCTACAGTCTGGACATACATATGCTTTATAAAAACTTAAGCATCTAAGCCCCATTGTCCTATCCTTTAAACGCCAAAGGCCATGTAGTCCTGAGCTATATTAGCATATTTTTTGGATAAGCGTGATTGCCACTTTAAAAGTAAGGTTAACTCCCAAAAATAGGCAAATAACATTTGAAATCATAGGACCTTACATATTATAACTTAATAGTTAATTACTTAATAGGTGCAGACGTTTAATACGTTTGTTATTATACTTCGGCTATCTAACATCACGTGTTCATTTGCTATTCCTTAATAAACATTATATTTTCATACTAATATTTTAAACGCGAAAGTTTGTAAGTATGAATGTTTGTTACTCTTTCACGTAAAAACTACTGAATGGATTTTAATGAAACTTTACAGTAATATAGCTTATACATCAGAATAACACATAGGCTACAATTTATAAAGATATTGTCGAGCTGTTCTGGCGTGCGCTGCCCAAACCGCTAGAGTTACACATATGTAATGTAAGTATGATGATTACATATTATGATTTATTTTAAATATTTCTACAAAAAAGCCCACCACAGTATATATACCAACCAAAATAGTGAACCATAGGTAACTACAATAAAAATTTATAATTTACTGACCCTTTCTAACTTCTAGTAAACAAATTTCGTCCTCATAAGTACAACCTGAAGATGCCTAGCGAAGCATGTTCCAAGTAGCCGGACAATACGGATTCGCTACGTTGAAATGAGTTTTAGTATCTGACCAGCACTGAATTGCCTGAACACAATAGTCTAACACGTTTCTTAACGGAACGTACATTCGCGAAAAAATGTTATTACTATATTTTGTTATCGTATTATCTATTAAATGTGTTATTGTAGATTACGGGTCAAAAATGTTATTTGAACAGGTCATTTTGAAAGTTTGCGTAGGGGCATACTTATATCATTTCAAAATACATTTTGATATCGATGTTACGAACCTTGCGAAGCTTGAATTAGACATCAACGTATATCCAACATCCGTCTGTTTTTGTCGAGTCTGTCGAGATAATAAATGTAATTTTGCGCGCGGCCGAGTACATTTTGTACGCCTTCAATACGAAAAACTCTACCGTCTTTTACTAGTGATGTACCTAATACTTACATCATAAACGATCGCGAATGCGAATGCGGACGAATATCCGCGACCAATTCTTGTAAATTCGAATTTCTAATTTTTAACTCTGGCGTCATTTATGAAATTCAATTCAATTTTAAGTACTTAAACAAAAAAGTTATAAATGATCATTTTTAATTTCTATTTTGTCTTAAAAACATAGATAAAGTTAAAATTTTCATGCAAAAAGAGATAACAATGTACCACAAAATTGTATACAGTTATTTCTTGTTTTATACCTTCGCTTCAAGCGGAAATAAATCAAAATGTGCGTGTCCTGACTCATAGGTGATTTATTTTAAGTTTTTTGTTTATTTATAACCAATAATCAACTATATTCGCAAAATATTAGCATATATTGCAAATATGTACGCGAATATAAGTAAAAATGTATTCGATTATCCGCTGTATCGGATCGTTTCAATTTTCTTTTAATTTATCTTATTAAATATTTTCACCTTTCTTTATTAAGTAGGACAATTTAAAGTGTTACACCGCCAGTACGAGTATGGATACGATTATTTTTCAAACTATTTTAATTGCAAAAAATATGCCATATCTTTTTACTGATTCATTAAATTTAAGATTTTGTTGAAGATATTAGTAAACTTTGTGATTTGGTAATAATCAGGCATATAAATAAACAAACACACAACTTAGTGAACTTACTTTTTCCTTAGATATTATACGTGTAAGTACAAATACTTGTTATTTTTTATTCGTTTTATTTTTTCCTCGTTGTAGAGGTAAATTGATTTACTAATAAGCCCAGTAATAATATTAATAAAAATTAATGATTAAATTCTTCACACTCATAGCCTCACACTTAATTAATAAATAACGTTTTGCTCTCATAACACTAGGATCCCTGTGACTATGGACACGGGAGACTCCAGGGAAATTCAGGGAATTAATTCTGGTGAATTTCTGGCATTCCCAGCTTTAAAGGAGAGTTATTTTACAGATTTCTTAAAGAACCCCATGCCATAGTCTATTCAGACAACCCTCGTGGCGCAATGGTTACCATGCCAGACTGCCAATCGAGAGGTCCCGGGTTAGATTTCCGACGAAACAGAAATTTGAATCATGAGTTTAAATTTCTGTTCCCGTTCTAGGTGTTTATGTTTCTGCCTTTGTATGTATGTGTTCCACAGTTTACACGTATTTGATAAAAAGGTACGTTCAAAGCGAACTGTTGAGGACCAACACGAGTCCAGATGGTTTCAGTGGTAGGTGGTAGGTGTAATAGTGAAAGTACCAACGAAATTTGAGTACAAAATAAATGTCCTATCGATAGACAAACTTCACTTCACAATAATTTCACTTTAAAACGCGCTACCACATTTTTCTCTTCGGGATTAAGAATAGAGCTACGGTATCCTCTGTCTAGGGTTGCCAGGTCGCCAAACTTAATAGCCGGACAGACCAGCCAGTTTGGCCGGACTTTTGGGTAGAAAGGCCGGACACCCTACATTAATGAGGATTTTGTGTCTGAGTATTAAAAGGTACGACAAAAAAATTGTAAATAAAATGTAGTTTTTTTTTATTATTGTCATAGATCTTGTTAAATTCTAATGAAATAATAAATCAAATCGAATACCAAATCAGTATTAAGTAGGAGCGACAGACAGTCGACTCGCCTGCGTTCGGCCACGCTCGGCGCTTGCTCGTTTGCGAAATGTAAAAAGCCTAACAAAAGCCGGACAATTTTTTTTTTCAAATCACTTTATTGGACAAGCCGGACACCGCTTATTTTGGCCGGACACGCAATCAAAAAGCCTACCTATGACCGGCTTTATCCGGACGCCTGGCAACGCTACCTCTGTCTGATCGTAAGAGGCGACTAAAATGGGGATTCCGGGGTTGCGGGCGGTAAGAGTGGGAGCTCGATCCAGCCAGCAGCCCCGGGAAGGACGGCGGTGTTTGCTTGGCCCCAAGCCGCCGTAAGCATTGGAAGGTGCAGGAGACATATGATCTCCCAAAGATTGGCCCGTTCCAGGGCGCCGCGCGTGGAGGTTACCGGTGCGTTCCACTGGAGATCTCGGAGTCCTCCCCAAGCGCAAAGGCAGGCCACCAAGGGGGTTTTAGTGCGGTCAAATCCCACATAACGCTGTATCTTCTCCCAAGGTGCCGGGTAGCTTTTGAAGGTTTCCCCCCAATACATAAAAAAGTGAGATGGTGAATTTGAACAAAATCCGCTATATAATCAGTGCTGATGTCATTAAGTTAGGAATGTTAGGCGTTATTTATTTATCAATATTTTTCTGTATAACTTAAGTACTTCCGCCAGTGTTGGTTTCTCAATAATTTGCTACACGTGTTATTACATTCGATACAGGTCGCGTCGTTATCAAAAGACCTTAATGTGGCGCCGCTTTCAAAGGTCACATATAAAAATCGATCCACGAAGTGATTTTAATTTTATTTTTAACCATTTAATATCAGTTTTCGTTGAGGTCACTACTACTGTGTTTTTTTAATAGTTGTTTCTTAGAGCTATTTGAAGTAGTTTCTTGTATAGTTTAATTTATATTTTACTATATTTTTTTGTTATTTTTTTTATTTTTGGTCTGCTTCTTTATAAGCATGTTATGTTTTCCTTTAAGTGGTTGTATATTGATTGCTTGAATATGCTGTGTCATAATAACTTATAGTATATTTTATGATGTAATAACCGTTGCTGAACTTAAATAAATAAATAAAATTTAGGTTATCAGGATATTGAAGGAGAAATATAAAAATACTATTTCTAATCCCAGCGCTTCATCATCGGTAATGATGAGTATATACATATTTTGTTATCACCCCTCATTTCACACAATCTAAGCATAAAAAATATTGTCTACGTCAAGAGGTGAAGGCTTCACTGTTTAGTAAATTTTATGCTATTTTTTGGAAATTTTATGATTAGAACTAAGATTAGAATTATTTTTTTTCAATTCCTCATTTCAATTTCTCAAGACTATCGGGATCAAACCGAACAAGTTATTGAAATCAAACCAAAATGCTCAGCATTGTTTGTAACAATTCTCTAAAACGAAAAGTAATCTATATTTTCTCCTAATCCTACGATGCTATTCAAGACTACCTAGCAACGTTTTCATCATCACAAGAGAACGTCCACCGAGTCAGCTATCTGGTCATCGACATAGGACATTTACACGTGGGATAACAAACTAAACTCTTAATACAAAGATATAAGGTATTTTTTAGAATTTTTACACTTTAGTGAGCTTCCGTGATAAAATTTCCTTGCAGGTATAACTTCTTGAACTAATGTTAGAAATAAACCTTTACTAGTAAAGTGCTCGATAAACAGCCGTTTGCATAATACTTGCGGATTTATTAGTTACGTTGAGTTTGAAGATATTTCAACTATGTACTGCACACTAGTTAATAGAAAACTCCTCTAACTAATAGAAAACCTCGCTGAGGTAAATATGGCGAACTAATAAATGTACATAAAACAACTTTTGTAATACCCATATTTGTGCAAATAAATTACTTTCATTTCATTTTCATTTCATTTCTTTATTTTATAATGTAAATCTATGGACTAAATATATGTAAGAAAGAATATTAAATTGAATGTTATATATTATTTTAGGTAGATACCTATATCTACTCAACGACCTAATACCCTAGATATCTTAAATCGGACTAATGCGATTAAAGATGATTCTCGAATATATAATTATGTAGTGTTCAGTCTTAATACAGGTTTGTTGAATTTATTTTACACATTACCTTTACACATTAGTTTTAACTATTTATTACTTTTACACACTAGTAAAACTGCGTAAAAGATTAATTATTATAGAATAATTATAGCGATTTAAGTGACGTTAATCATTTATTGATTTAAATCGTAAATAAATATTTATTTGCATTTTTTGGGTTGCAAAGTTTTCATTTGTTACAATATGAATATCAGCTCCAAAATTTATATAAATACGGTCTTTAGTTATTTCTTTTAAGGGATATTAATTTTTTTATAGCCATGAATACCTAAGGATATATGCCTAACTTATATATTTCAGAGATAATTTAACTTATAAGCATAATAAGGATAATATAAGACAGTTCAGCACAATATTAAATAGTTTTACAAACTTACAAAAAAAGTTCATTAAAAATTACCTTATAACTTGTTAATAATGATGGTATTTTATAATAAGATCATTAAAATAGTTTCCTTTGTGTGTAATATTTCTTTAACATTTTCCTAATCAGTAAATTAGAAACAAAAGCAAGTGGATTTAACATTCATAAGCAAGATTAACGATTGCTTATTCATTCCCACTTTAATGCAATGCAGCTTTTGATTTGTGTGAGTAGTCGTCTCAAGCTCGCTTATTTATAGCCCGAGGAGGCTGTAACGCACGATGCACGCCTATTTATAGACAATCTACGATCTAAAGTTATCCTGCGCAGGAGTTGCTCACAGCTAGACTAGCTCGCTAGGATGTCATAAATACCGTCTACAGGAGAATTAGCTAAAGCGCTATACTCTATTTTTAACTGAGTTACTTTCTTGAGAGCTCTTTAAATACACTCCCACCCGACCAGTTGGCGACTAGTTTTTCTAGTTTCCTGCAAGACTGGAGGTAACATCGACATTTCTCGAAATAGTTCACCTAGGTCGTTCGGCCATAACGCTATCGAAACCCTTTTTACGTAAGAATCTCTCGTCTAGACGCCTCATCTATTGTGCATACTTAACTACGGTCGGACGTGTTACACCTAGAAACGCGTTAAGAGGATTCGCAAAGAAAAGGTGAGGTAGAAAAACTGTTTGTTACGCCAACAACGATTTAGTGAAAGTGGCGGGCGGTGTCGACCGCCACAGTTTGCGAAAGGCTTACCGTTCGATGATGTTTAAAGGGGATTCGCGAATCTATCGCGTCATCTGGTTTAGAACAGGCTTTTCCTCGCTAGAACCAGTATGATATGGATATGAATAAATGTAATCCGCCGGATCTCGCGGCGACCGCTGCGTTCTGGTTAGCCCTTAGCTGATCGTTTAATTTAAACCGCATGAGATACCGTTGCGACTCTTACCGAGTGCGTCGTCGATAATTAAAACGCGGACACAAGGCCATCTCGACGAACGAGAGCTGTTGATTTAAAGTGTTGTTGACAAAACACAGACGCATGTTTATGTAAGAATCTTTAGGTATTTTTTTTTGTTTGGTAGCTATAACGACTTTTAGTGTCAACAAAATAGTTGATCCACAAGCACATTTTTTTTTACAAAAACAATTTATTTGATTTTTAACATGTCAGATGACATGTTAAAAATCCAGAGAACTTAAATTCAACCACGGTCAAAAATTTTACCCTTTATTGCTAATGCTAAATGCTTAAAATAAATAAATGCAATCTGAGTACATTAAGTACCGCAAGTAAGAAATACTTTTAACGAGTGCCATAAATATTGGTCTGTTATGAATAGAATAACAGATCAAATGATCCTACATAACATTTTTATGTGCTAAGCAGAGGAAGCCAGAGGGCTTCCTTACATACAGACACAGGCAGGTTCCTATACATACATACAGACAGAGGCATACAGAGGTATGCCTGTGTCTGAACCTTTTTTTCTTTATTTTTTTTTCTGATTACATGTTTTTAAATATTAAATTAATAAATAACAACGGACTAATATGATTAGCTCCACACTAGGATTCCCTGTGTTGTAAATACTCTGGACTCACACAAGGAGCTGAAAAAAGGAACGCAAACACAAATTTCCATGCACAATAAATGTTTATTTCCATTTTTATTTCTATTTGTATTTGTATTCAGGCAAATACAAAAAAAAAAAAACAATAAAACCAACCAACAACAAACATCGAAACTTATTATTCCAATTTCTGCCTCGCATGGAATCGAACCCGGAAGAAACAATAATGATTATTTATATATGGCTGCAACCCTTTTTGCGTCCCACTGCTGGGCACGGGTCTCTCCCACTTATTGGGGAAGCATGGAGCTTACTCCACCACGCTGCTCCAATGCGGGTTGGTGGAGATGCGGGTTAGTGGCCAACCCGCTGTCGGATGTTTTCAAACCGCCCATAAGGCCTCCGACAAGGTTTAACGACTGTTATCTATCGACAACAACCGGGACCGACGGCTTAACATGCCCTCCGAAGCACGGAAACGCGCATGATATTTTTGCCACTAGCGGTCATCCATCTCACACCCGATCGCGCCCGTTTGGCATAGCTGGGTAGATCGCTTGCGTTCTACGCTCGCCGCCGGGCCATGCGCGCTTCATTTATATATACGCTTTCCTTATCTTTTTTATTCGAAAGCCATGTTTGAAATAATATTTTGATTTGAATTTGGTCGCATTTATATGTTTATGTGCGATTTGAGAATTGGCTTCAAATTTCAATCATCAATAAAACCTATAACATATCATCATTATCATCATAGTATAGTTTTGATCAAGGCTCCCGTCCCGGACAAGTGAACAAAGCTTTTCTTTATATACGGGCATATTTTTCTTCGGTTAAAATTGAGAATTGCATGAAATCCTGATCTATACACCAAGAATATGCCAAAGAATCTGATATCGTAACAGAACTAACATATTTTTTTGCAGGTATGAGATGTTATTAAGAAAGACTATTGTTGTGACGTATCTATGTCTGCGTCACCGTGACGTTAAGGTCAAATTAAAACGTACCTATTCAAAAACCACAAACACCTGGTAAATACATCATGGCCGAGTTTCGCAGTCTGTTAAAATAATATTATTCAAAGAAATTTTACTATCTGCCATTGTAAACCTAGTTTATGCATCAAAAATTGCACTACTACGATTTGTGAACAATCGGAAAACAGAAAAATGTGGAGAAAATTACAAGTGAAAACATGGATAACGTTCTTGAAAACCAAAATACCAAATACTTTTAATATGCTGGGATAAGTACAATAAATAAAGATAATAAGTATTTTATCTTTAGTAAAGTTAAGTATTGAGTAAATAGAAAAAAACAGCCTAACACCGAAGCTGGGTTGGGTTAATAGGTTCAGCAAATGAAATTTTATTTAACATCAGTAAAACATGGAAAATCGGTGTAATATATAGATAATCCATTTTAAAAATAGCTTTCAACAAATATTTCGTAGTACCAGCTGATAACATCGGCATTTTGCTGGTGAACAGGGCTGCCAGTACAGCAAATATTATTATTATGTACCTCACTGCTGGATTTACCAAAAGGCTGAGAAGGCTGGAGCCTAGGGCGGCAGATTTGGCCCAACTTTTTTTTGTTTCACAAAGTTAAAAAGAGTCGTAAAAAAGATTTTTATGGACTTGTTAAAGCTAAGCTTGCTACTTTCCTTTAGAGAATCGCATTTCAGAGGTCAGGGGAGGGAGGTGCAAAAATTTATTAGCCAACTCTAGCCAATAAACTAATATTAACCATCACGTTAAAAAGTGTGTTTATTGCAGTGTTAAATTAAATGTCGCTTAACTATTCTTTCCAGTTCCAACATAAGCTATTTATAAAATAGTAAAATCGTTGTTTGCACATACACCTTTATAGTTATACTACCTTTTGTGTAACACTAAATATGACAACGAGAGGACAAATCGAAATACATTATCAATTTTGTTTCCAATTATATAAACGATTATTGTTTAAAACCATATTTAGCAGCCCTATACATGGATACATTCATCGCTATTTGTACATAGGTACATTGCCGTAGTAAAACGTTTCGCAATATTTAAATGCTGATAATATTCGCACGTAGTTGTCAAAAGGTACGCCTTATTTCAAATATTGTTTTGAAAGTGTTCTATAAATGTTTTTACAAGTAACAATATTGGCTCAGTATTATTATTTTAATTTGCATCTTGGAAACAAATTGACGTTGTATTTTCTCACGGACTGTCTAGGATTGTAATGACGAGAATAGAAAAACAGAATAATTTCTAGATACTTTACGCTTATTAATTATTTTTTCATAAATATTAAAACTATAACAATGGTGTTAATTTAAATCGTTTGTTATATTCATAAACACCATTCATTGTCCATGCTCAACACCTTTTTAAATTGCAATATTTATTCAGTTGTATGGCATAGCGTGCGTGCTCATCTATACCTATTATTAATTTAACTTCTTGTCTCTCGTCTGCTGGTTGATGACACCAAAATGCACGACTATCGCCCTCAATTCGTTATTGCTTCCTAGAAAAATGTGGTGGCGCGTTTTAATGTGAAATGATATTAAGTTTGTCTATCGATAGGACATTTTGTAGGTACTCAAATTTCGTTGCATTAATCAATTGAATTTGGCATTGGGAGTTTCTACGATATAATCAATAATGTTGTTTACAAACTTTATACATAAAACTCTTCATAACTTTAAACACAATGAAGCAGATTGGTCGCTATGTTTTAAAGTTCTGAACTGAAGTCCTGGTTTGAAATTTATTTGGATGAAATTGTATGTGTTCAAAACTCTAAATTGTAACCTTCTTAACACTTGGAAATGAGGAATCAGCAATAGTCTAAAATGCTCAGATCAAACAAAAATATAATATTGCAGGTACATTAGTAATACTCCAGCATTCAATGACCAGTGGGTATTTTTTATTTTTAAACGATGTATAAATGCTTTTTGTCAGAGAACTACATTTCTCACGAGGAACTCATCATTATGTATTTCCTATTACGTAAATTTAATGCAACCTGTAATATGTAGGGTTACAACACGCACAGAATATTGTAGGAGATCGTTTAAGTTAATATGTTCAGAAATAAATAGGTGTGGGACTGGGAAGGCTTTTCATTAGTTTACAAAATGGCCACGCCATGAAGATCTCCGAATCGAAACGTTTTTTTTATTTGAATGGAGTAGCAGACGAGCATGCAGGCCACGTGGTGTTAAGTGGTCGTTGCAGCCCATGGATATCTACATACAACCTAAAAAGCATAGGTAAGTCTTGTTTGAGGTCGTATGCAGTTGCGCTGCTACTCCGGAGGCTGGTGGTCGCCTCATGTAAGTGTGGCCGGTAATTTGCTAAGTTATCAGTTTTATCCAATTAGACTAAAGTTAGTTATTAAAATATTTTTCGTAAATAAATTGGTTGTATAGCTTGTAGTGGTTGTATCATCATAAATTTGCAAAAACAAGAAACATGAATTGGATAACCGCGCAATAGGCGGTCACATTTTCAAGGATTGATTTATTGTGTGTGTCGGACATTTATGCGTTTACATTGTTTTACTGACCCCTATACCATAGTTGGTTACAAATTTTAATTTAAAAAATTATCCATCACTGTTGTATAATAAGTTATATCTGACAATATGCTTAATTCAGCAATCGGCGAACCAAAGTCCCGTTCTGACCTGGTTTCGAGTTAATAAATAAAAAATATTTTTACTTCACATCCGACGACCTCACTTCTGATATTCGATAACGTTACAATTTGTCTTTACCACCTTAATGGACAGACATTAAGGATAATATTAACAATAACTGACGTATTTGGAACGGACGTTCATAGTTAAAAGTATTTGTTTTTTCCTTTTGTGTAATTAAATGATTGATACCTTGTCCTAGAAATGGAAGAAAAGGAGAAAACCACGCTTTAGGCATGTGAGTTTTATATGAATTTTCCAGTTAAAATAAACAGTGGTTTAACCTTGGTAGTACAGACACTTCCACCATTTTTTGCCTACGAAGCATGTTGTTGTATTACCTATATTTTATTGGAATATGGGGGTCTTCGGCCACACCTCACATCGTCAACCTCTGAAGTAGCAACAATGCATACCCTTTCCGTGGGGTTCAATGTAAATGTTCAAGAGTTGCATCTTCTAACATCACGGGGTCGGGGAGTTTATGTTCCAGAGGACATACCTATCCGTACCGTTCGTGAATTTACGGGCCTCATTTTCGGATAAGACAGAAGAAATTCTGGAAATATTATTCATATTATGTGGCGTATTATTGCGTAAATATTGCGTGGCGCAATGGTTCCTATGCCGGACTGCCAATCGAGGGGTACCGGGTTCGATTCCCGGGTTCGATTTAATTTGAATGATGAGTTTAAATTTCGGTTCTCGGTCTGGGTGTTTGTGTTCTTGTCTTTGTGGGTGTCCATGGTATTATACCAAACCACGACACAGGGTATTGATTACCTTAATGTGGGGCTATGAGCGTGTAACGTTTATTATATATTATATTATTCAGTCGATTATGTCATCAATAAAAGTGATAATCTTATAATTTGGTGAAAAATACAACGATTTCAGTAGGTATGCCAAAAATAATTACGAAAATGTAAGATGTTAACAACGGATGCGTATAGCGAAGGCCTTGTGACTTTGTGTATGTCCGTCGTACCCACGACACAGGCAGTACTAGAGCAGGGCTATGAATGTGAAACGTAATGAAATTTCACTTTCGGTCATAATTTCCTATTTTTTAATTTATAACAAAATAATATCTCCGAAGTTTATAACACTTTATGTAATGCAACAGCAAACGAGTTTATTAGTGTCTAGTACGAATTTTGTTTTCCGTCTGTCTCGTTAATTTTAAAAGAATGGTCACCTCGTAGATAATTGCTAATGTCGACTTGTGCCGGCCCTGCCCTTTGCTATTGTTTTTATAATTGCCACAAGTGTCTCTGAAGCAGCCAACGAGTGCCCGTCAATCTGCACGCCTTATGTGAAGATTTTATGATCGGCTACTTCTACTATATAGAAAATTATATAGACAATTTTTTGTTTTAGCTTGCTATCATGGCATAAGCTTAAGAGGTACATATAACGGCAATGTTTTTAAGATTATCACAAGACAAAGACTTTAATTTGCACAAATAACTATGAATTTTTAAAAAGGTTTTTCTCATAAAGTTGGCAAAACATGGCGATGTTTCATGATTTAGGCAAATACATAATATAAAATTAAAAATAACTGAATTAAATAACTTGAATAGCAATAAACATACAGTATGTTTCCTGCGCTATAGCGTAATGTTTTATAGGCCTTCTTCCCAGATAAATGGCCTAACTAAAAGCACCTTTAGATATTTTTCAATTTGAACCAACCACTATTACCCAAGATTTGCACTTTAAATAAACAAACTGAACTTAATAATATGAGTATTGTTTTTATCTTCACATTTTTATTTTTTACCTAATACTCTCGTTTTATAAAAAAAACTATTCATTATGCAGTCTGGTCATCGCTTTGGACGGAAAAAAGTTCTCGAAATAAATTATATGAGTGCAAAAGATGTAAATTTTATCGTATCTTATATATATATAATTCTCGTGTCACAATGTTCGTTCCCATACTCCTCCGAATCGGCTTGACCGATTCTCATGAAATTTTGTGAGCATATTGAGTAGGTCTGATAATCGGCCAACATCTATTTTTCATTCCCCTAAGTGATAAAGGTGGCCCACCAAAACATTTCTACGCGGTACGGAGTCACGGGGGCAGCTAGTCTTTATATAGCTTTCTTCATCAGTTTTAACTTACATACAGTAAATTGATAATAAATAAAGGTCATTATTTGGTACATAAAAGATAAAGTACACTGACATACATTTGTTATAGGCTGTATACTTAGATATTTAGTCTATGAGTTAGCGGCCTGCTAACACATTATTCTAATATTGAGGTAGAGATGATAATGAGGTTATTATGGGCAGTTATGGTTGGTAGGATACAAATACGTACAAATTGTTCACCGTTAATGCCTATTTGTCAGTAGTAAACAAACTTCGAGTGTCGTAAACCAAATATGGTGTCTATTTAAAACTCAGGTGTTTGATAAGTAATTTGTAGGCGATAAAGGTTACATTATGGATTCTGCAAAATCATACTAAGAGTACTTCAGATATATTAAAATGTATATTTAAAAAAAGTAGAAGAGGTTGATTATCTTCCAGTAGTTATAATTTGATTTCATGCTACATTATAAATTTAGATTTAATAATAATACTTTACAGATTTTTTTTACAAAATAATATCTTTGTTGTTATAATTAAACTACATAAAAAGGCTAAATTAATTTTCGTATTTTACAAAATGTATATTTCATCCAAAAGATCTGACTGCGGCATGGTGCCCACAACGCTGGCAGCATTCCCTCGTTGAATCAAAAGACTGATTATTTGAGCAAAATAACTGCCAGCCCTCTGGTCGCCCGAAACGAGGTCAAGTTTAATAACCATTTTAGAATATGAGGAGTAAATAATACATAAAAATCTGTGATTTTTGTGTTTATTTGCTTGTAATTTTGTAGTTGTAATGACATTTCTGCCTTGCCAAAAAGCCTCTGCATATTTGAATTTCCGTACCAATAAGTAAAACACAAGAAAAATATGTTTTATAAAGCCAGTTTGGTCAGTTCTTCGAAATGTAATGAAAAAACTAATTCATCAAAATATGAAGACCGGCCGTTTTGTCTAACCACTCTAACCTATAGCATGTTTCTTTAAATTCGCAGCACAATAAAAAATATTTCTTGATGGTAGTGGGGACTGACAGCTAGACAGTTAATGATATTCAAAGTATTACCGTCAGTTTTTAATTTTAAAAACTGCCGGCAAGACTCTGCTAGTCACAAACATCAAATCAGACAACACCTGTCGTGTACTGGAGAGAAGCTTGGTATTTCTGCCACATCACAGAAAATATATGTATTACAGTCCATATTCAAACTAATATTATTAATGTGATTGTGTTTGTTTGTCCTTATTTAAGGCTCCGTACCCAAAGTAAAAAGCAAAACGGAACCCGGGTCTGTCTGTCTGTCCCGTCACCAGAGGCGTTAGTGTAAGTCGGCACACGCGAAAACGTTACTAACGCGTTTGCGTTAAGAATTTAACTATCGACCTTATTCCTTTCAGGTTAAGATCTATCTGTCCAATTTTAACTTGGACGCAGTATTAACGTTTGCGCGTTTACAAACTTACACTAAGGGCTCAGGCTGTTTTTCTTGAACCGTGATAGTTAACAGCTGAAATTTTCACAGAACATGTATTTCTGTTGTCGCTATAACATCGAATACCTACTTACAAAGTGAGTTTTAATATTTCCAACAAATATTACGTAATATGACTCTTATTGTATTCCACACGTGATTTATGCACCGGCGCGGTCGCAAGTATGATGGGTATCCACTACTAATTTCTAGCACTTATTCGTGCATGTCTCGGTTGTCATCAACGATCCAGAAATTCGAGGTATGATATGCACGGTCCAAGTATTCTTATTGGTTACCACCATTGGATGTATTATTGGTCTCACAGGCAACCATGAGACTCAGGAATAAACGCATTATTGTCAAAATCACAATCAAAAATCAGAAATATTTATTTCATATTAGGAATACAAAATATTCGCTTAATGAATGTCATTTTGTCCCGGTCATCGTCTTTAGGCTCTTTAGGTGCCCGTTTGGGCTAGATGTTGAGCTGAGAAAGGCGGCGGAAAAAACTACCAGCAGCACTCTTTTTTATAAAAAAAGTACATATATAATTGAGATAACAGTATGGCCATGGGTCCATAATGGGCCCACGTGATAGCTGATCGTATGAGACACTATATGTCAACTCCAAAGATAGCTTCTGTCGGAGCTGAAAGATTGATGGATATGTATAGTAAGGTGCAAAAGTAGTGTGGCACACATATTCAATGACCTTTTTACTTGACTACAGCACACACGCTAAAAACATAGTTAAGACTGCATGTTTCTTAAATTTTTGTTTTCATTTTTGTTAGAAAGTATATGGTATAATTTACTTTTCTCTTTGTGAAACCTAGAACACGGAATTATATTTAAACGCTTTTCAATATCTTGTTTACATTTTTTCCGGTTTGTAAGTTGAATAGATAATATTTCACACGTAAAGCTATAAAACATACATAAACATCATGTAGAATTGTATGCTGAGGAAAACTGTTTCACCTGTACTTGTAAATCATTATGCAAGTATAATACCGTCTACTCGTACGATCGTAAACGTTTTCTTTATCACCTGATATTGCCTTAACGTAGCCATTTATACTCGTATTACTATAATATGTGCAAAGCAGGTGTGAAGTTAAAAATATTGACTCGAAGTTTAGACTGTTTCAGCCAAATCGGGTGTGTAATGATAGTAGAAATCCGTGAGTCGTCAGTATCAGTCAGCCAAGTCAGTCAGATGTCCGAGTAAAGCGATAACTATTTTACGAGAACAGATGACATTCTCAATTGTTTCAGGTGTCACTTGGATAGATTTTCGTTATAAGTATATAAAAGGGTTTTCACTTAAACAGGTCCACTGCCAAATTGGTTACATAAATTAGAAACTATCCGAACAAAGTTTTAAGAAAATGGCGGCGATTTGAAATTATATGATTATTTGTTGACAATTTAAACGATTTTATTTTGCGTCATAGCAATCACGACTATTCGATGATCTGTATGGGAAAAGTGTAAATATTATTCAAGATTGTATTTGACTTAAGTATTTTGAGTATATTTTAGCATTCAAAGTAATTAAGGAAGCAGCAAGGTACGTCATGTTAGTTTAACAATAGGACTTGTAATAATAAATTCGAAATATGTTATAGAAGTCGCAAGTATGTAAACAGGTTATATGTATGAAAATCGTTTGATAACTCTCCCTAAAACGGTTCTAACGATGAAAACAAGCAAATTGATCAGTTATCTAATAACCGATTTGTAAGATAGCATGTTGAAATAAGTAAGGTGCGAAAGATGCATGTAGCAAACGTACCATACGATTTAGAGATTTTACGCTATAACGTAAGTAACAACACCTCTTTACTTTAAAATATCACTGCCTCAAGGTTTTATATGAAATTAGAAGATAAATAAATAGTAGGTGTGACGTTAGTAGCTACAGATAGCTGAAGATACGAGGAAGAACATGCGGTTAAACCAGGGGCTAATCTTAGTAATTAGAATGTACTTGGTTCGTCGAATTGCCCTAAGGTTTAGTGATGGAGAGTGATTATAGTAAGTACCTACTAGTGCGCCCCACAGACATTGTCTTGCCTTGAGAGGAACTATTTTTTATAATTTAAATAGTTTTTGTATTATTTAAAAGCAAAAATATAAAACAAGTAATCATAGAAATACTGTCCTGTTATTCTGACTATGTAAAATTTGACGCTGGCTGACAATAATGTTTGGCAGTTAATAACAGTTTATATTGTTACGACTTTGAGCACCTATATCTCGAAAACAAAGCGTCGTACAGCAAAACCCCAAAAACGCATAAATAGGTATTAGGTCTACTATCGAACAGTGAAGAAAGTTCTCGAAAAATCGGTCATAAGAAAATCATCGATTTCTACGAGTAAACAAATTCGGGATCCGCAGCGAGTACGTACCTATATATAGCGTACATGTATAGGTTGTTTACATCGCGGGCCGCGGCTATTGTTAATGACTACATAAGCTGTACATAGGTGCGTAATAACATAAAGGAAGGTTCGGGACGGGCCTATTGTATTTGGTGGTTCGGGAAATTTCTAGAGAATCATGGGTAGCCGTATATAAGGCACGCGCCGAGCCGCGAATGAGCAGTTTATTTTCGGAAGTGAAACCGAAGCGATCTCTACCAAGCGACAAGGAAGAATTATTTCGACGACTCAAGCGAAGATATTGGACTATAGTGATTGTGCATTGTGATTCGGACTTTGTTAAGTGGATTTTTGTGGAAGCTGACAATAAACGCCTTCTACGTTACCAACGGCATTTTCATTACCCATAGCTCGTAACAATATTATGGAAAAATTAAATTGGTTTTTTTTACTATTCGTTTAAACCTTCCCTGAATTTCTATTAATATTAATTCAAGACCAAAAGTAGCCACTTCGGTCCAGGTGTTATCGAGTTTTAGCTAGACTAACGAACAGCAATTAATTTTAATATATAGAAAAAAGAAGAAGAAAAAAAAGGTCATAATAGGAGACATTTATCATATCTCTGTAAGCTGTCAAATATACACACAATATTGAACGGGAAAGTTCATACTGATACGGAACACTATTCCGAACGCTCTGATATACTTGAACGCTTTTTATTACATATTTCGTCGAGGATAACAAGTTACCAGACCCGATAAGTCTTCCTTGTGCCTACTGCGTATCTACATTGGACGTCATTAACTATGAAGTCACTGGTTGTCAATCATGCAAATGCCTTTATTCGGATAGCAACGAAGAATGCCTTATTAAATGTATGCTGTTATGTCACAACTGGCTTAGTAAGTGTATCTATATCAATAACTAGCTGTATCCTGCCACGCTTCGCTGTGGCACGTCACATTGTGGTTGACTGTTTTTTCGCGGTCGCGGATATGTGACTGATGCAAAAAATAGATAAAAACAATTTATGCGGATTATATATCATGCTAAAATTTCAGCTCAATCGGTACAGAACTTTTTCAGTTTTTGAAGCGTAAGTACACAAACCAACATAACATTTTTATATATAAGATAATAAGTAATAGTAAGGTATTAGCAGGTTTTGATGATGTGAAACTTTTGAATACTCAATAAACATAAAGTTTCTTCAGGGTTGTCCAAAAACGAATCCTAAAACTTCCTAATTTTGGGGACGGATGTGTACGAGTAGGCATTTTGCATATTTTCATTCAAAATCGTCGGTCCCCCGACCGTTTCAGTTTGAAATTTGACAACACTTATACATCAAATTTGGTATATTAAAAAATATTAATCTATCTCCTTGCAACGTCAATCTTCAGTTCAGCCCAAGTCATAAAATATTTTATAACTCAATCTTGAACCTTGTTGATTTTTGTTTGATTTTTTATGACATTTCCTCCTTTTCATATAATTTTTTGTTAATGAATGCTAAGTGGAACTTAGGAGGAAAATGTTTTGAATACAAGTCATGGAAGTTGTCACAAAGGTGATTGAAAAAAGATAAGTCTGTCCAAAAACCACTGGAAAGGTCCAATTTGACGTCCAAGAGAGCAATTAATTTTAATGGCTACTGTATTTTAATGTGTGGTGAATTGTTTAACTTAACAATCTTTTGATCATAAAACAGTTATATTATTGAGCTCGAGACTTAAACGCATGAGATCTACATAACTAAGCAAAACAGAAGCGGTCAGTTATAATAAGATGGCTGTCATGGCTTGACATGGGTGACCGCTTGTACGATTCGGTTCTTCTAAAGGCAATTTCGGAGGTTATTATTACTACATAAGTATTATGAGAACAGATCAGCGATAGGCGAATGGCTGAGTTGGACGATTTGTTTAATTACGTATTCCCCTTCAAGAGGAGAGGAGAACCGGAGATATAAAAATGTGAAGGACTTTAAAAATTGTTGACAAAATGCACAATACAGGCGTCGGCGTCGTATCACAAAGAAGCTCTTTGCATTTACAGATTATTCTCGATAATAACGCCTAATGTGGTTTTCCGTCGACTCAAATATGATTAGCAGCGTTATGTATTTTAAATTGACGGAAATGATCATTAGATATAAATTTACATTTAACTTAAATGACGTTATTACTCTGAACTGTGGCTACTGCGAAACGATAAGAGTAAATACGTCTGCCTAGTTAAAAACACAAGGATACTTCAAATCTATTAAACATACCATTTAAGATGAAGGTAAAGACTTTTAACTCATTCACATCGAATATGCAATAAAAAATGTTTTTAAATCAAATTTTTGAATAACTTGAGCATTACGCATGATACTTATCCTTTTAAAATCAACATTAGACGAAGAAAGTAATGCCGTATGTATTGACGTGAAGCACCTTAGGTACAACGAAAGCATTGATTTGTAACTTTGCCAGTATCAAGATATTGACATTTTCTCCAATATCTATCAAAATTTAATTTCAATTTTCGTTCTTAAATAATTTTATGTATAAACCTCACTGATCGTGACATTTTGCAAGCAGCTTCGATTCTTCAAGCCTATAAGCGCGATAAAACGAAAATTCACATATTTTTGAAAATTTCTGCCTTTTACTTTACCCGACAATAAAGTTATCGAGAATATGAAAGTGTTGCGTGAGTATACTTAATTTCGTTTGTTATTCTTTAGACATTTAAAAAATGATATCTGTAAAATATAATACCTATACTTCGCACGGTTGTGTTTAGAGTAGGTCCTCAGATTCCAATCGTGAATCGCTTGAAAAACTTTTCCAAGTCCATCATCGATTAGTGCAAAAAGTGTGTCTATATCGGAACGTTCCAAAATGGCCACACGACGCCTTCTCTCTCGTCAAATGAAGCGTGAAGAGTTTTGTGAAGGTTACTGTCGCCGCGTGGCGAGAGCACGGCCTCGAGATTGCTGTGTGCGATTCGAATTCATTGCAAACTTACATTTTTCTTGTTTTTACATAAAATACAAGAATTTATTAACGATTTTTTTCTTAGGCGATAGTTATGGTAAACAATTTTGGGGTATTTCTTTATCTTCACTAATATTAAATATGCGAAAATTTGAATGCTTGGTTGGGTGTTTGGATGGACGTTTGTTGCTCAATCACCCAAGAATGGAATGAAATTCAGCACAGATAGATAATAGTCTGAATTAGCACATCTAGTGATCCCGTGGGATACATTAGTATAATCTAATCACATAAACTCAAATCACCCGAGCGTAGCTAGGGCGGATCACTAGTTGAAATATAAAAGAAAAAAAACAAACAATTTTCTGTAAATGTAATCAGTCATAGCCACTGATGAACAATAGATGCTGATTATACCTTAGCTTAGCCTTAGAGTATGAATGCAGTCAGCTTTGATGAGGTTGTTTATTAGGCAGTCCTCTAAATTAAGTAAGATTAACATCAAAGTCCATCGCGATTAAGAATTCTTAAGATTAAATTGAATAATCGTAAAAATAGGCATTTATGAGTAACGAATGAACAATTTTTGTGCCTAGCGATAAATGTTCAAATAGATTGCGATAACTGCGTATAAGTTATAAAAACACATGCGTCCGAAGCTTTTTGAAACGGATCTCATAATTTTAGACCAGTCTGAAAAATCTTGTGTCTCTTGTATCTCTTGAAATGTTCAAATCGTAGTCAACATTTGCACACTTTCATAGTCTATAAATATGTAATCCTATATTTCTTTACTAAAAAAAGAGTTTGAAGATGCCATAACTAAAGCCGAAAATGTCGAAATTCCGAATTCGCGTACAGAGTAAGGCCTTATGTGATAGAACTGTGTAATGTGTAACTAATATTTGTATGACGACTGAGCTGGTCATTATGACGATTTGGCTCGACTTCGTAGTCCTTGGACATGACGTAGCGTTCAGCGTACAACGGAAGCAAGCAGAAAAAAAGATAAAAAGGTATAAGTGGCGTAACCTGAAAACTTCCTACCTATATATAATTTAAGCCTTCGTTGAACAACAATAAAGTTACCTACAGAGAATGTTCTCACGAATCTTATGGGTCTGAGTTTTGTTTGGACAAACATAAGGCACATGTTTGACGTATTGCACATTATTTGCATATCAATACTGATCTCGCAACAAAGGGAAGATGACTACTTTGCAAACAGGTCGTCTTGCTCAGAGATTGCTAATCTCAAGCGTTAGGGTTAAAATACAAAATGTTCGATTTTAAAGACAAAGTTAAAGGAGTTATATAATTAAACGCGTATTAATCTCGTAAAAGCAATATGCTGCTAGATGGAAAAATGTAATAGGGAGTGGCAAAATAAATAAATGTGTAAGGGCCTTTTTCACCACCTTCAAGTAAAGTGACAAGTACGCTAATTGTCGGTTAAAGTCACCCGTAACTTCATTTCAATTTCACGATCGAGTAGCACTAATCATAATATGATAAACTGACTCGTTATCTTTTACTTGTCAATTAAATTTACTTGGGACGTAACTAATCAACTTGAAGATGGTGAACGAGGCCCTTATGTAACAATATGTTCTTTAAGTTATTTGAAATATTAAAAATTTATAACGTTTACCCGTATTATTAATAAAATGAAAGCTTTTTTTATTAATATTTATTAATATGAAAAATTATGTCGCTTTCTAACTTAGCTGTTTCAGCTTTACTTATTACAAGATAATTGATTGATGAAAAAAACTGTCTTTCATTTCATAACCTTTTAGAAAATTACATAAAAATATTACTTACTAAATCATAATACATAAATAGAAATATATAATAAATAGGGAGCAGCGATGCCCGAGTGGTACGAGTAACAGACCGCGGTCTCCGAAGCGACCGATACCGGGTTCAAATCCTCGGCGCGCATCTATCCTAATAAACCCCTAACTTTTTGGAGGAGATCTGTGCCTAGCAGTGGGACATAAAAAAGGCTGTAAAAATCAAAAGTAAAATAGGAATACATACATTCATATTTTTAGGTCTAGTCCACTAGTACAGATATTTTTGTCCTAACATAATTCGCGGACCGCGGTATTGTTTCATCTACTTGATTGAAGGAGAGTAATACCGCGATATGACACACTCTGTGGGAACATTTCCATTAATTGTGCACATGCAAGCTTGATAATTGGTTGAAATGATCACAGGGTCCGACACAGAACTGACACGTTGGACGTCTTTCTTAATCAGTACGGTATGGGTTAATTTATTTTAATATCTTTTTAGACTATCATACAAACGTACACATAAATAGAAATATTACGTAGAGTATTCATTGAAAGGTACGCAGATATTTTTTTCTTTCATTGATGGTATCAATTTTATTCGACATTTAACACAAAAAGGGACACCAAGAAAATGAAAACAAAACAAAAGTAAAGAAAAAAGACATATAGTGTCTATTTAACTTCCCGCCAAAGCTTTTAAATATCACTTTGCATTTTATATTATTATTTATATAACAATATTTGATGTTAAAATTTAAAACTGGAAACTAGCAGCACTGGATGATTTATAATTTGGCCACTCTGGTGCCCAGGTCTTGTGATAAGGCCGCTTTTTTTATACGGAGATAAAAGTTTACCATAATGCGTATTAATTAAAGTAGCTTCAGATGTTTTTAGGAAGTTTTTGGTGTTTTTTTCTCGATTGGCCGCCCTTAGCTATGCTTAGCTTGAGCGGCTTGGACCTACTGGGCCTTATGGCAAATCCACCACTGGCTAACAGTGCTAAATTTAAAGGACTTTAATTAAGGTTATGGTGCTATAAAGCTATAAAATACATACTACGTGTTGGTCCTTATCGCAAAGTCGTTGATGTCTCCCCGCAGGGTGGCAGCGGGGTCCAGGCGAATGGCAGGCCAGCCCTTGGCAGCTACAACAACAACCGACCAGTGAGACAGCGCCAACATACGCGAGCAACGTATTTCGCTAGCAAACTCATCGCAAGCAACATTGCGCAATGTCAACTGTCAAATCGCACGGCAAAGCCAGAAACGCAAGCAAATTTCAAGAACGCAGGCGCAAGTTCAAGAACTTTTAGATTTTTTCAAATTTAGAGTCAGTTCAAAATGACAATGGGTATTGAACGGATGCCATTTTTTGACTAATCCCATATATCTGTGTTTTGATTCATATGGGCGTTTCAGTAAATCTTTGAACTGACTCCACTAAAGTTACTTACTGTAATCATATTTAACTAATGATACGGCATTTTTGATACAATCAATAAGTAAAAATAAAACTAAATTTAAACTGCGTCTAATAAATTACATTACAAAATATTAAGTATATCATTCAAATTTCAAACAAACATAACCTTAACATTATTATTTATGCTCTAAAAATCGAGTTTATAAAGACGGCATGAAAGAAGATTCACAACTTTACATATTACAGAAATTATGGTATCTTCATTAGTATTCAAAACAGTTTATTCTACTATTAGGTACAATAAAACAAAAGAAATATCAATTTATTTATTATACAAAGAATATTTGTAATTAGTTTAAACTATTAATAACAAACTAATTTATATGCAGTTACTCGTAACGAGTAACTACTTAGCGCGTTAATAAAGTTATGACGTATATTATCGCAGCCAAAAATTTGAAACTATAAAAATATATTCGAAATTTTAAAACTACATACCTATTTAATTTAGTAATGTAATCACTGTTCTTATACGATTATTTTCGTCTTGCGAAGTTAAACAAAGATTGCTCCAAAAGTGATAAAAGATTTGATGATTTTTTTTTCAAAACAAACCTTAAAAATATATTTTAAAATCTTTACATTTAGAAAATATCTCATCAACATAAAGATATAGGTATGTAGTTTTTATCGCCATGCATTTGCAGGTCTAGCGAACATGTCGTTAAATCGGATAAAAATCAAACATTTAAAATCTCAAACTTAAGTGTTAAAGATAAATAAATAAAATAAACAAATAATTTTTAGGGTTTTAAGTAACAAATTATACAATACTGCATAGCGATATTTAAATTAAAGTTATATAATACAAATAGTGACGTACAAAACATGTGATTTACTAAAACCCATACAGCCGAATGAAAAAACGGGTTGCAAGCCGTGCGTCAGACAAAACCGGTCGAGTTCCGTCAATGGGACATTATTTTCATTTTGGCACATTGCATAAAATTTCTTGCTTATTTTTTTATCACCATGTGCAACCGTTATTCGGTATAAATAATATAGGGGATGAATTTAATTCTAAAGCAGATAGAAATTAAACTACTGAAACAATCATTTAATGGGATTACTTTATAGAGTCCTATGTGTCCAATTCTTATACACTTTGTTAATTTGACTAAGCCTAAAGCGACTATGCTAACATATTGAAACTCGCTGTTCAAATAGTTTCAACGATTGTTTTCAGTTTAATTTGTGATGAAACAAGCATTGAACTAATAGTTTGAGCTTTCAGTCTGTTAAGTCCACCCTCGAGTGAATTAGGAATTGAGCTACGATTCAGAATTAACTTCTAAATTTGCTTATTAATGGTTAATAGAAACAATTAAAATAATTAATATTAGTACAAGATGTCCTAATAAAGAAGCATTGTATAAATAGTCGCTGCTGTACGCTACCTTTTGCATACAATACCTACCGAAAACTATTTTCATAGGTATTTTATCTAACGAATGCCGTTTACCATTGTAGGAGTGTGGAAATTGTCTCCGTGGGCGTTACCTAAAAAGTTGTTCAACAGTCTGTCAATAGTCCGTCCACTACAGTAACGGAGAACTTATTTATTAATTAACGCATCCGGGCGTCCGGTTTTTAACAAAAGTCTGGCTAAACTGACTGGTTGATCCGGCATTTCAGATTTGAGGCCAACCCTATCCGCGGGTACATGTTGATGAATTTCCGTAAAGTCGGTCTTTAGCTCTGCGCACCCAAGGTCAAATTTGAACATTTTTACTCATCTTTAGCATGAACATGAACAAAACCGGATTGAAAATATTTGTGATGTGCTGTGTGCGTTTTTTAATTTGAATTACGTCACTCATTCAGGAATTTCGCTACAATCTGTCGCCGTGCAAAATACGATAACAATTTAACTATGACCACTTTTTGTATGAAATGCTTAAGGTCTATGAGGTTGGATTTCGCAATACCAAGTAGTAATATTAATTTGCATTCAGTTGTATTCACTGAGAATTTTTGATATGCGGTTTAAAAGTAAAGCTGTAGTAATTTATTTACTAGACACGATTAATTATGGGAACTATATGGATGGGTTGGTGTCAAAACCAACCCGCATTGGAGCAGCGTGGTGGAGTAAGCTCCAGGCCTCCCCAATAATGGGGCGAGACCCGTGCCCAGCAGTGGAACACAATAAGAGTTGCAGTCAGCCATATGGATGGGTATCTGGTAGGCAAAATAATTAAAAAAACTACATAAGTAGTTAAAAAAATTTCGAAGCAAAATCAGTGTCTATAACTTCAAAAATAATTATATTTTGGCAATGAGACAAACTACTCGTAACACGAGTTTAACGTTTCATTATAAGAGACCACAAAAAGTGTAATATAAATTGAAAATCGCAATAATTTTTGATAAATTAGCATATTAGAGCAAATGACGTACGGTCATTAAGGCAGCTTAATTTAAGACGACAAGGAATACTGATTTCCTTATCGCAGGATTTATGACGCTACGTGAGTGAAATCTTAGCGGCGCCATTCATGTACAATTTGTGATTTTTATGTATATTATATATATTATTATATTAAGAATATGAGCAGTTGCGGTACGCCTGTAAGATGTTAAACATCTAAGTTTTTATACATTAATCAAATGATACTATAAACACCGAGACTTAAAATGTGGCGTATGATAGGTACTTGTGTCCTTATATCAAACACATGAGATCCCATCTTGGTGTTTTGCAGCATACAACATCAAGACATACGAGGGACATTTTTTGAACTAAAATGGAAGAGAAGGAAGGAGATTCCAGGTTTTTACCTAGTATTGTCGGCTTTAAAAGAGTTTTCTTTTTTCAGCTCTCTTATTGGTATAGTATAGTATTAACTAAAAATAAAAGAGAATGCATATTTCAATTAAGACTTTAGTTCTCTACAGTCTCAGTATAGGCATTCTTAAATGGTTGTATTAATCTGCCCGTGTATAGCTGCCCTTATTCATCAAGCTAACCACAATTGGATTCGACACGAGTACCTGTGACATCGATTACATACTAACAATCACTACAACGTGCGAACGATTTTGACCCGTAAGTAAAGAGTTAATAAGTAATCAATTCAATTGAAAATACTGTGTGACCGCTTATGCTCAGTAAAACCACTTGTTTTGTGGGATTCGCAAGATTTGTGGTTTTTGTCTTAAAGAAAATGCATATGAGCAAGCGAGGTGGTTAGGAAACCATGTTTAATTTTAAATAAAATCGAAGCCAATTTCGTATACAAGAAGGTCGTACAAGAGCGTTCTTTTCTATATTACACCATTCAAGTGACAGAACAAAAATTTAAAAATACGAGTATTACTCCTTGATATTTATAAGAAGATGTTATAGCTGACTGATAGCGATCCAGCTAAGAAGTAGAACCACATCAGCATACCTCAGATAGTTATAGAATTTGCTCAGTGGTTTGCTTATCGATGATTGACTATTTGCTATCGCTATACTGGGTCTAACTGACTTGACTGACTAATTACTGGCGACTGATTTGAATTTCACTATTACTACTATATCCCCCGGTTTCAATAAAATTGGCTAAATCTCGGTTCAAATGTTAACTTGACATTGGCAAAATGGTCAAAGGACCGAGACGCTATTCATAAAAAAGAAGAAGTAAACGTTCTTCATAAAGTATTCATTCATTTCCAATCGGGAGGCAGGTACCAGCGCATCCTTAAACAATATGCAAGAAGCGAGTACGGAAACCGCTGCGTTCATAATAAAACGCATGACGCTAGGTGCTTACTGATAAAACATCGTAAGACAATTTATGACAACACTTAGTTCCGCTTCTCAAGTCCAACAAATTAAATACGTGCTGTTGATGTTTGTTTACATTTCTAGACTTCCGTTATTATCAAGTAGACGCAATTGAAAGTAATGGATGGTTCAAACATTCTAGAAGTTTCAGCAAAGAATGCACTTGCCAGCTAGGGTTTATAGACAGACAGCCGAAAGCAACATTCGATTCAATCCTTTTTGTTGCCATTTGTGATACACAAATCGATTTCGCTTCTATAAAAAAAAAGCGATAATTTAAAAAAAACTGAAAAACCCGACTGCGTTTCTGAATGTCATCATACCCGATTGCACTTAACTTAAAAATCGACTAAAAGCGGTAAGTAAATAATAGAACAAGTCCTGTACCTGTTCAGTCCATTTTATGTTTAACAATATTTTTAAAAACAAGAAAAATTGTAGCAGTCGATTCGTCGTCGATACCCGATTGACTTTCTTGTTTTAGAATTTTTACATTTCCTAATTACACAGAAATGCAGTCGGGTTTTTTTAGTTTTTTAAATTACCATTTTTTATATGCCCAGTGTCACTCTTACAGTAAACCTCTCAAGCTAAAATCCATCGAGCCGTCCACGCCGTAGAGCGTGCCAAAAAACTGAATTTGATCTACCCAGTATCACTCTCACAGTAAATACAAATCTAACGATACCTCTCAAGCTAAAATCCATCAAGCCGTTCATGCTGCAGAGCGTGCCCAACAATTATGCATACATATATACCCTCGAAAAACATCACCATGACATGACATAACCCTTCTGGCGCAGTCGGGTAAAAATGGGCCTTTGTCAAATATGATCACGTTAAGGTAAGCGAGGAGTAGAACGCCTCCCTAGCAAGTGTCGCTTAGAGCCGAAGACCGGGCATCAGTGGCGCGCATTGGGAAAGCATATCTCCAGCTGTGAGTTGACTGATAAAAGCTGAAGAGTGAAGGAGAGAGAAAGAGTATTAGCTGGTGTCGGTGTTATTAAAAAAAAGGTAACTTGGGCCGCCCGCGACACATGCAATGTGCCCATGTCGCGATCAACCGACGAACCCGAACGACGACCAATTCACCGTCCCCTCGCTGTTGACATGTCCGGGTTTTGGGCTCTAAAATCCGGGGTTTTAACTCGTCTTGGCCTGGTTGACAAATTTTAGAGATGGCAACCCTAGTTTAGTGCAATCTTTTTAAGGTATGCATTTTGAATTTTTAGCATAGTGTCAAATACCGTATTATGTTATGTAAACAGTGAAGAGTTCAACTGTCAAGCACAAGTAGGTCACCTATTGGAATATAATTTTGCGGGGCCTTGGGTTTTTGCTATTATTGCCTTTGATATGTTGCGAGATACAGAACCGTTTCAAAACTTTACGTTTAGATTCCGACGACAAACTTGCTTGTTGCAATTTGGTCACTGTCTTGACTTCACAAGGTCTAACGAAATAACGCTTAAACATTTAGGTACAAAAATGTTGTGTTTCATATGTGTATCAAGGTTTGATTTTGAGTATTTTGACTTTACAGATTTTTGAAAAATGCATAACATAAATAAATAAATAACGCTTCACACTCATAGCACCACAGTACGGTAGATATACCTTGTATCGTGGGTGCCATGGACACACACAAAGACAGACACACAAGCACCCAGACTGAGAACAGAAATTTTAAACTCATCATTCAAATTTCTGCTTCGCCGGGAATTAAACCCGGGACCCTCCGATCGGCAGTCCAGCATTGTAATCATTACGCCACGCGGGTTGTCAAATAATATATAGTACTTTTTCTTTAAACAACGAGACTAGGTTGTGACGGTGATGCAATAAGACATAGTCGATGAAAACTATTGTAAACAATCTAATTAAGCTAGAAAAGTTCTGATTTAGGGTGAAAAAAAGTCTTAGCTAATACTGTAGTGCCAAATGATATAAAAAATAGGCTATTCAGTTTCTGCCTGCATTTATTCAAACCAAACTTTTTATTGAGAACACTAAACTATTTGATTAGAATTTATATTTACGAAATAATGTGGTTACGTAATGTCAATTAGGACGACGCAGTTTTTGCTATAATCTTAGGGAGATCACAAGGATTCATTTGAATACAATTATTATTACAGGAATGATGAAAATAAACTACATTATATTGATATTTATGTTGAGTTCATAGTTAACACCTTTTTGTTTACATAGCCGCATGACGTCATATCACGGCGGCTACTGATTCGCTTAAAGTAGGTAAACAGATTAAAAAGTGAAATTCCTGAAATGGATTATTGAATTAAATTCTGTTGTTTTAAGAACTAAAACTATCATTTTCCGTAAGCTTATTGCCTAAGCTATCTTAAATTTGTATTTTTAGGTTTTTCTCTTATAGAGTAAAATACCTTATTGTAGTGCATAAGTCCATGACTTCCTTCGAACTTACAATAAGTACTCTGAACGATTAAATAAAAAGTAATTTAACTATTGGTTATTGGTTGGTAGATACTACCATAATATGAATAATTATTATGTATCTAATTTATTAACAAAAAACACTGCGTGAGCATTTTGTATATTTATTAATATGTAAATGTACTATTTTAAAAAGAGTGCTACTGGGAGTTTTTTGTCGCAGGTTTTTCTCTCTCAGCTCAACATCATCTCAGCTCGTCCGGGGAAAAATCACATTCATTACACGAATATTTTGTATTCCTAGTACGTAATAAATATGTTTCTTTCTTTCTTTCTTTTCTTTTAATTGATAATAGTAATGCGCCAGTATTTTATGTATCAGCTGTCATTAAAGGTTTAGAAGCACGTCAATGTCCCAAGGCAAACGTTTTTATAAAAATTGTTTTAATTGCTATGCCTGAATCACAATGGAGAGAGGTACTTTATATCTCTGTTTGTTCATTTATTCTAACAATTACGAAGATATCATAAAGGAGGCATTAGACAAGAGGATTGTATCTAATTCCGAAATAAATTTTGCAGAAAGAGCAATATCTTGCATTTCCTAGCATGTATGGATTGTGATGTTATAATTCAAATCTGAGTGTTATAATAAGTAATATAGTCAAGCAGTAATGAGAAGCGCAGTTGGAGTTAGGAATCTTTGCGTTTTTCACGTCCTTTGAACTGATATTAAGAGTACGGGGTCAGATTTTTAGCGAGGCAAATATTTGAATGTTGTGTTTAAATATCTCGTCTTGGACTAGGATGTTAGCGCCTGGTAAGTGAAGCGTTATTAATTTAAGATCACAACCCCACTCGTGCTGCAAGTCTATCTGTTCTATTAAACACTGTAAATGTGAAACGAATATTCGGCTTTCGACCAACCACGCATGTCTATTTGCGCCTTTAGATTACGATTGTTTTGTCTTCAAATACCCCTCCACCGACCATCATTGTCAACTTTTTGCTAATCACAAAACGTGTCGAGGTAAAGAATGTAATTATAACTGTAAGTACAGGGTGCTGGTGCACGCGAACCGAAGCCGAATAAGTGCACGCGAATATAGTTTGTATGCTGTTTTTATAATGGCGAGAAAAGCATCAATACTTACTTATGGGATTATTAATTTGACGGAATTCATAACGTTAAATACCGTAAGCAGGTAACGCATTTTTTTCAATACCCTTTATAAATTAATAGTTGGAGTTTTGGCGGGCGGTTGAGATAATCGTGGTAATCTTGTTTTTTACTTAAATTATTTGGTGTACTGTTAAGTTATGATAAACAAATTTGATAGCATTTGGTTCATATACAGTGTTATAATGTACAGGTTAAATACAGTGCACGAGTAAAGTAAAATAAAATAACAGAACAAAATCGTGTTGTTTCCGCTTGCCTCTAAAACATCATCGAGCACGTTCTGGTAAAGTAGTCATCGTTTTACTTGGCGTTTGGAGTTTTGGAGGCAAGCCGAAAAAACATGTTTGCATACTGTTATTTTATTTTACAATACTCGTACAATGTCACTTACCTATATCAAACAAAATGCCATGAACTTTATCCAACATAACTTAAAAATACACCAAGAAAATGAAAATAAAATAAGAGCACAACATGTGCTTCAGACTTCGCCTTGCTTATTGTTATATCGCCCGGTTTAAACGGAACTTGATACAAATCTTCAGTTACTGGTAATAAACAAAGATGTGATACCATTAATAAAAGAAAAAAAACTTACTTATGTGACAAACATTAAGTAATACGAACTTCAATAAATTTAGTTTTTAAGCCTAAAATACAATTGTTGGATTCAATGTTGTGAGACTGCATGGCTGTGACTTTACGATGAAGGGTCACGAGCAATAAGAATGACAAATGCATTTTAATTAGTATAAGGATATACTCAAGAGTACTTTTAACAAGGTTTCACGTAGATATAACGCCGACGGCATCAGTACTTCCATCTTCGTGAATGAACGTTTTTGCAAGGATACATCATTACAATTTTAATGAGACGTGATCTTATACGTCGTAACGATGAAAAATGTTGATTATCAAATTAATTACGGCTAACATATTCCTCATTGTGATTTACAAACAAAAAATACCTTATTTGTTAAGGTCAAAACAAAAAATCGTTTTAGCCAATTATGATCTTGCGACTGTTATGTTATAATTATGTAATTACAACTGCGTAGGTAAATAAGAGAACGGACGTAAGCTGCTAAAGACATAAAGTCTAACCAATCAAAATAATTTGTTAGTTGACGCTATACAAAAATTGTATTCATCGCTTACAAATAGCCTAAACTTAAATAGTTGATTGAATGAGACGGAATTATTTTTTATACATACATCAGGAGGGCTGCTCTAAGTGCTACTCTCAGAAGGTTTGCATATTTTTCTGCACATTTTTGACCCTTTTCTGACCTTTCTCTATGCAAATGCATAACTCTAAAGTAAAGTAATCGAGAATATGGTGCTATCTATAATCGATAACAATAAATAAAATTGTAGTGTCTGTTTGTAATATTAAACTAACTACATCCAAATGAATGTATATACGGTACATATACCAAATAACATTTTTACAATTTTCGTCTGTCTGTTTGTCTGTTTGTTCCGGCTAATCTCTAAAACGGCTGGACCAATTTCGACGGGACTTTCACTGGCAGGTAGCTGATGTAATGAGGAGTAACTTAGGTTACTTTTATTTACTAACATTCAACAACTAAAGTCCACGTGGGCGTAGTAGTAGGGCGGCCACTAGTTTGTAATATAAAACCCTTTATAATTCTTTAATCTTTTACAAAATGATCACTTGAAAATACGCAATACGATCGCTCTTAGAGTAGGGCCCCTGAGCGCTGTTAGATTCTATTCATATTGTTGCCACGCGTATTTTCATCAAACCATACAATCTATCTATCCATCCATCAGCCTCACAACATTTGTTTCTAAGGAAAAAAAAATCATATGGCGATACTATCGCCGTCAAAACAAACCTAACATTTCTACACAACCACGTCCATTATCTATGAATAATTTGAATTATTAGGCATTACGATAAAACAATATTTGTACATGCCACCCTCGTCAGTACGAGGAATTCAGGCTAAAGATTAACAATGTAAAACATAGAGGTGGTAATTCCCGAACGCGGAATAATTAAAACCAGGTTCACTCACAGAAACTTGGCAGTCGTATAAATAGTGTAAATATTCGGAAAACACCGCGCCGTATTGATGAGGCGGGTGCCATGGCAATTAGCATTTGGCTTCAAGCCAAGGTTTTAGTCAAAGAACTATATTTTTTTAATAAAGTTCCTGAGGAGACTTGTACTGCTGAACGGAAGGCGGTCCAACCTTTAGAGTTCCATACCACAAAAACGAAAGAAACTTTTCAGGATAACTTCGTTTCCATCAGTCTTTCCGTCAAAATCATATTACCCAAGAAAAAATGAATATAGCAATCACACTACTATGTTAACATGATAGATTCGTACGTAGAAAAACAGTAGGTTGTAGATTGTAAGCCTAACTAGGAGGACTGATAACCTTCTATTACTAATACTATTATCAATTCAGTTTCAAGATTTTTAAAAATAAAAAAGTTACTCCTCATTGCAGCAGCTACCAGCCAGTGAAAGTCCCGTTAAAATCGGTCAAGCAATTTCAGAGATTTGCCGGAACAAACAGACAGACAGACCGACAGACATACAGATAGACAGACAGACAAAAAATATTGTTTTGGTATATGTATCTTATATACATTCATATAGATGTAGTGAAAAGAGGTCATTTTAATATTGCAAACAGATACTCCAATTTTATTTATTTGTATAGATTACTTCAATATTTACTCACAAAACTCTTTTCAAACCAAGTAAAAGACCTCACGGAGTACATCGGACTGCATCCGGTGAATGTGTTGGCTGTGAATCACAGTAATGATACGTATCAACACTTTTTTCCGCCAATTGAATCAAATCACAGTGCGAATAGTGTCGTGTGATTGAAGAAAACACATGATCGTATTAAAACGTATTATGACGTCATTCTTCAATATATGAAAATCAAGGATAAATATTTTTTATTTAAATTTTATTGGTGTGTTTTTGAATTGTAATTAATTTTAATTGTATTAAACAGTTTAATTACAGTGCCCGTATTTTTATTATTATATTATCAATTCGATAACATTGTGAAGAACACACACGGCTTCGGGTTGCGTCCAAAACTCCTGCGACAGGTTGTAGCTAATCAGTCATCCATCACTCTACTGGAATAATTGAGTGTTTTGATGGACTGGCCATTATCCGATTGACTGCTTTTGACTAAAGACCATGGCTCTGGACAGTGATATTAAATAAACATAGTTCTTTATGTATTGTATTGTAATGTATTACTTGCAAGATTAACAAAAATCGTTTGACATATGAATCATCAAAAGCGTTCAACAACGCATTTGGTCTTTACCGTTGTAAAGACATTAATTAATGTGAATGTGATGTAATCAAGCTGTCTTAAAAATAACACTCCCCCGCCCCCCAGAATAAAGCAAAGATTTATATTTGTAATACCTATATTTTCATTTTTTGGCCCACAGATCTTGGGTGCTAAATTTGTACCCACTTCTATTCACGGTGGGACAGCCTTGATATAGACTGATACATAAATTATTATACATTAGTGATGAATACGTATTAAATGTGTACGAGTTATTCATTTGATGTCATTTATTGTAAATCAGGACCTTGAAGGTCATATTGCAATTCTACTTTACCTTGGGACCAGAGGCGGCTCGTCCTAAAGAGCGCTGGTGCAGTGCACTCCCAAAAAAATTACATAGGTAATCTATGTCCCTTCATAATACATACTATCCTTACATTCCATTCATTCTATTCTAACATATCTATACATAGTATATTATATTAATTATTACACCTATATCTACGCGTACATTTAGCGTCAAGATGTAACGAGTGGAGCGCCAGCGATTGCGCTCCTATGAAACGAAGTTTAGTACGATTCCTAGCGCAGTATTCAATGAGTGCGAAAGAGAAACATCGTCACAGGCCGGCGCGTGAAACAAAAGATTTCGTATGAGAAATTAAGCTAATCTGGAGCGCCGCTCACGCGCGACGTTGCCAAACCGTGGGTTCAACCTGCCTATGCGATGTTGCCGTTCTTATGTATACAAACAAACGTGTCGTCGTCTCTGTCAGTTATTTCGTAGTTTTTCTTTTAAATGAATATTTAAAAAAATAGTTTTTTATACGCGACATTTTATGTTAAAAATGGAACAATACAGTGTTTCTTTTATCATTTGTATCTTTTAGTAAGCGGTGTGAAAATAACTTTCGAAATACGCCTTGAACTGAAAGCAAAAATGTAGTTCGAAAACTAAATCTTTTACGCGTGTTTTTAAATCTGAACAATATTTTAAAACACATTGGTTGTGTGGACTGTGGATGTGAAGAAAGCAATAAATTAATTTTTTTTCCGTGTCTTGTGGTTATCAACTGGAACTGACACCGACAGTGGTGGTGAATCTGCTTGGATGGCAACGGGTGGTAAATTTTTTTTTTGTTTTTTTTTTTGTGAACCCCCATCGATAAATGTCACTAGCCGCCACTGCTTGGGACCACTTAAACAATTGACGCAACCCGGCAGAATACATTTGTATCTTGGGGCTGTTATTGGCAACCAATGTAAAATATAATAAACTAGTGGACCCCGCAGACGTTGTCCTGCCTTAAAAGTAATAAAAGAGGATTTTTTTTCTTATTATCTTAAAGAGACTTCATGTTACTATCAAACAAAAATATAAAACAAATAATAACATACGAACTGTCCAGTTATTCTGACTGTGTCAAAGTTTAGAACGACACGGCACGAAATACAAAACGTTTGACAGGCAGAAACAATTTATATAGGAAAACTAAATAAGTAAAAAAGTAATTAAAAAACATTTCCAGTGGCCCAAATTGTGAATCTAAACCATCCTCGAATCCATTTGAATACACACAAAAAAATTCATTAAAATCTGTCCAGCCGTTAAGGAGGAGTTCAGTGACATACACACTCACAGAAGAATTATATATATTAAGAAGATAAATAGTATAATAAAATTAATGTAAATAGTAGTGAAGCCCAAGCCCAAATTTTCGAATTTACTCGAGCGCGTCAGATTAAGATATGGGGTACATCTTTTTTTATTTGAATGGAGTAGCAGACGAGCATGCATGCCAAGTGGTGTTAAGTGGTCGCTGCAGCCCATGGACATCTACATACATAGGTAAGCCTTGTTTGAGGTCGTATGCAGTTGCGCTGCTACTCCGGAGGCTAGTGGTCGCCTCATGTAAGTGTGGCTGGCAACTGCACCTTTCCACCGAAACACACTAGAATTGGTTCACGGCAGAAGTGGCTGCAGCGGTGGTACTTCCCCGGGCGAACCATAATAGTTCTACCACCTACAAAGTACTACTTTGCATCCGATTCACTACTGCTACTATTAAAAAAACCTTCTATATAGGTACAATATTTTTTATCTTGCTTCCGGATGTCAAAATTGTCAGATTAGAATTATTACTGTGCAAATAAAAGTCTTTGTCTTTGAAAGAATACCCTATTGCCGCTGAACCATTACTTTTTAAATAGTAAAAATTTGAACTCTTAGCCAAGATAGCCAAAATGACGTTTTTTTTATTTCGCTGTTTTGTATACATTCATAGTAAAATAATCAGATTACTGAAATATGACTTACCAAGCATTTCAATTATTGACATACCTTACTTCCCATTAATTTAATTTATTCTACTGTCTATCGATATTTTGTCGTTATTTTCCCTGTACCATTCGTATAAAAAATTTGAAAACCTTTGAGCGCTCTCCCCACCGGTTTAACTGAAAACTTCATATAATCTTTTAATCTTCCTACCACCCAACCTATAATATGCACAAGGTCCTGATGACGATCGAGTAAATCCACAATTAGCCTCGTAGCCCCTACTATCACGGAGGGGTGCTAAATATTAATTAACTCTATTGAGGTATTATACATTATTCTTTCTTTCTTTCTATTGCCTTATTCCACTCCTCCTGCGCGGAGATATCAGTAGTGTTAGCAAACTAAAAAATTTAAAATAAAAAAGTTACACTGGGAGTCTATTTATATTACTAACGAGCTTATAAAATATGTTTTTTAAATTTTTCTACAGTGTTTTTATTAGCATTTATTTTACAACAAGCATTAGATCAATAGCGGACTTATTTGTCCACAGAACTTATTGCCGATGGATGAGCCGCAAATTACTGAATCAATTAGGCGTTCCCAAGAATGACTGTAATTATGTCGTGTTCTTGTCAACATAACTAGTGATTAGACATGTTCTTTTTGAATAGAATTGGTTTATTAAAAACGCACTCTGAAATTATACATAGTTAGTCTCTTCTATCTGTGAATTATTTTATTGCGTATGCCGAAATATTTTTTGGTTCATATTAATTTTTGAGGGGTATAAACTATAACTAGGAACTCATAAAAATCCTATACTAACTAATACCTTTAAACGAGCAATTCTTGTATATACCTATCTTGTCTTATATACAACTAGCAGCCGTCCGCGACTTATAACATAGCATAAGGCTATGTTATACAGCCTAAAACCTTCCCCGTTAAATGGACTATTAAACACAAAAATATTTTTTTTTCAATTCGATCCAGTAGTTCCTGAGATTAGCGCGTTCAAACAAACAAACTATTCAGCTTTATATGTTTGTATAGATATTTTTATAGATCTGAATCTCGAAAAAAGGGATATTTAAGGCGCGGGGTGTTTCGGGGTCAAAAATTCGATCTAAATAAGTGGGTTTTATTTAAAAAACAATCATTTATCGGTGATTTCAGCTATGATCAACTTAAACATAGACAGAAAAATATGACTCTAACTGACATCTATCAGCGAGTAGTGTGTAATTCTAATATTTTTTTATAACTGGGAGTAACACTAAGCCAATGAGTCTTAAGAAAATCAATTGTTTTATCCGAGCAACGCTCGGTCATCCGGTTACTCAATACAAAAACGAGAACCAAAATTGTCTTCGAAGCACATCATCTTTTCTTACACAAGGAATAAGTGCAATGTCCTATGAGTAATGATTATTTGCGTTACATATGAAGAGCTCGGAAAGAAATTTAGCGTGATCATCTTGTGAGTTCATAACTCTTATAAAACGAAGAGAAATGATGAACAACACCAAACATCATCCCCACCATACACCACATAAGACTTTTTTAATAGACTCCAAAAGAAATGCTTTCGTAATTCGTCTTTAATTTGTGTAATTCATAACTCAGTATCGAGACAGGAACTAAAGACAATACCGAGATAAGTACTTTACCGAAACCAGGACTAACCAAAAAAACCAGGGTTGCTGCAGCCCATGATCATCTACCCACAACCTCAAGCAAGACTAAGGTCTTGCCCACAGGCAAGCACAGGCCGACCACAGTCAGCCTGTGCTGTTACTTGCGCTGCTACTCCGAAGACGGATGGTCACCTCCATAGATAAATACAAAAGGGAAGATACGGCACCGATCCACAGCGCGTGTCACAAGTAAACTGAGTAAATGTTGCTTAGTACGCCCTAGTCGCAAGCAGAACGTTTTCAGATGTAGTTGTGTTGGTTGACATCTCCAGTGAATTGTTTTACTACAAAAATTCCTGGTTACGCCTTTTATAAATGCAGGAACCATTCTAAGAAGAACAATAAACATAATAGAGTGACTTTTCATGCGTATACCAAATATATGATAATAAATGAATAATATAAAAATTATAATGATTGATAAATGAATGAATATACCAAAAAGTTAATAATTTCAATATATTTGTCGAAAAGCCTAAGCCTGTCGAGCGAGCTGCCATTTTAAAACTCGTCCACTTACAATGGCTAGAAATCTGTTAAGCGATGACACCCTGGGGGCCGGTAATTCAGCAGCAGCGAAGGGGAGGTAGTGCTTCTAACATTCGAGCGTAGCCCCGAAAAGCTTTGCATGTACGGTACAGGTGTGTGTGTATTAGCGACGCATTATAACAGTGGTTTCTTAGAAGGTGGCCTATCTTCCCTTTGGTATTAATCTAAGGTCGCCTCTTTTAAGTCTGACCGGCAACTGTCCTTTTCTATCGAAACTCAATATAATTGCTTCACAGTACAAGTGCATGTAGCAGTGGTATTTCCCTGGACGAATCATTAAATTTCTACCACCTACAAAATAAATTGAAGATAAATGAGATAAATTAAGAATATAACAAGTTTCCGGCGACTTTTATGACATATAGTTATAGCTAACGACTGCAACTTTTATCATCATCACACACAAGTTAATGGGGAGATTTTAACCTCGTTAAGGCGAGTCTATTCGCAGATTATCTAGCTTTTTATCCTCATTCAACGGCCAGCTTAGCTAGAAGCCAAGCGAGATAAGTTATTTTTAGAGTAAGTCCGGTCCATCTAAAGTTAGCCGTCTATTTACAGCTGTAGATGCCATTGGCAGATACCTAGATATCGTGCAGCAATTACTTTTCCGGAATTTTTTCGAAGGTTCCTGAAGAAGATTACAGAAAAAATTGTCATCATTCGTCGTATATTTATTGAAGTCGTTTGATGTCATGGACTTTTCAACAAGGTAGCTTTAATGCACGTTAAGACATCGGCTGGTTGTTTTCGATAGGTATCAGTCGATAAACATTTACGAAGGCCTTATGGGCAGTTTGAATACCTCTGACAGAGAGTTGTCACTAAAGCACACCTCCACTGAGGGGTGATCATTTTGACCCCTGCCCTGTCGTTGTTACAGTAACACTTCATAATAACACTTCACACTCATAGATCCACTGTAGAGTAGAATACCCTGTGTCGTGGGTGCCATGGACACACATAAAGACAGAAACGCAAACACCCAGAACGAGAACACAAGTTTAAACTCATCACTCAAATTTCTGCTTCGCCGGGAATCGAACCCGGGACCCTCCGATCGGCAATCCGGCATGGTAACCATTACGCCACGCGGTCGTCAGTTGGTCACAATTGAAAACCTCCCATGAGACATCACACATTCATCCTTTTTACATGTAGAAATATTTCAATTAAAGAAAAATAATTTTATATCTGTGGTCTTTTAATATTTATTTAGATACTTACTTATTATAAATTTTTAAAAATACGATGTCACGAATTTAACCCATCACACGATTTCACGTAATTTTCGGAAGGCCCCTTACCCGCATCGGAGCAGCGTGGTGGTTAGTTCCAGGCCCCCATAATAATGGGGGTGACCTGTATCTGCGTTGGGACAAAAAGGGCTGCAGTCATTATTATTATAATAATTTCTTTGAACACTGTTAAACTGCCTTCAGTGTCATGGTGTATCCTGCACTTACCTCACGGAACATAGCGAGTTAGGCGTATATTACAGTAATTTGCAACCATAAAACGCGACTAAGCCATAGTTGAACTTAATTGTTATTAATTTGCGTTTAATTATTATTAATTTGTGCTTAACATATCTTCTGAACTCAGATACTATCTGGATGACACTTTAATCGGCTCTAATTACCTTCTATTTTCCTTACTTCATCCGTTAAATAAGAATATGGCTTTACGGAAAACTGAGCGAATATTTATTTTAAATATTATATTTGAACGTTCACAATCCTAAAAGCAGATTAGCATCATTGCTGCAAATTATGATCGTAAATTATTAGTTATCCTTGGATTTTTGGGTTCAGTTTTACGTGTACAACATTATATAGGTATTTATAAAAAGGACGAAGTGCTTCGAGAAAAAGTACGTAGTATTTGCGCTTCGTATCGTTACGCTTCGCAGATGCGTTAAGAATTAATTAAAAAATAATTCTCCAGAATTGGCTGTAGTTATTCAAGAAGACGTATTCGCTTAGTGATTAATGTTTTATTACATCACTACATTGTACATTAGTGAACTTAGACATTTCAAGAATTTATCCAAACAATCTTAAGCACCAAATTATCACTTGCTTACAAAGTATCAAATAACACTGTATGCAAGAATTCTGGGTAATCGTAAAATTATCAGAATATATGAAAAATGAATTAAATTAAAAAAGTAAGACACAATACAAAGTTCTCCTTCGTTCGATTCAAGACCACAATTTTGTTTTATGTATTGGATGCATTGACTTGCCATAATCTTAACCGATATATCAATACATTTACATAACATTTTCTCGTCCCAGTGTTAGTTAGCATAATCTTTCACAGATTTTATGAAATATTATATTTCGTAGATCTGAGAATTGGTTGCAATATATTTTTCAAATCACTAGGTAAATAGGGTAACATTTAAAGGCGTTACCTACTAAGTTCGCAGGGCCAGCTAGTATTATATGACGAAAATAATTTACGAGCATAAAACAAATCAATGTAGTGCGCAAACGGGAGCTGGGTCGATCTGAAATATTATTCTGTCTGTTTATAGGATACCAAAATGTTTTGTTTCTCAAGTCATTATACAAATAGGTAGGTACATTATTTACGTTTAGTATGAGAAACCAGGAAATTAGGTTGACTTATAATCAGTTGTGTGTTACTTTGATTTAGGAAATAAATGAGATCCTACCTAAATAGTATCCGAAAATGCAACAATTTTACCTAGGAATCTTTGATTTATTTTCCTTTCTTATCGTTTCTTGAATGGAAATGTAATCGTTAACTAGTTTTTACTAAACGAATCTACACGGTCATTACGAATTTGTTGATTTATTTAATTTACCTACAACGGTCGCTACTTAAGAAAAAAATTGTTTTGAGCGGAATAGTGAAACACAATCAACATGCTGACAAAAGCCTTTACGTTTATATTGTTGTTTTTTTATGTATTTTGTTTATGGCCATATTTCCTGCATTATTCTTTGTCAACGATTACATCATTTTGTACACTATTATACCTTTTAATGTACACAAAATAATTGTATGATCGTCTATTCTATACTACGCAAACTTCGTAATATTAAGCTTGCACTTTAGGCATAGCTGATCCCGTGAACTCCGTACCGCCTACTGATATAAAATAGGGTTTGACGGTAGAAAATTGATTTGAGTGAGAGTTGAGTGAAAATTTTGGGCTGTATGTGTTTTTTACTGTTAAACTATAAAAAAAGTACCAAAAATTTTTTGTCCTAAAATTTTTTTTAGGATGAGCCACTTAGGGGTATTAAAATCAGATATAAACCTATTATCATACCTACTCAATATAATTATTAAATTTCATCAAAATCAGTAAAGCCGTTTCGGAGGAGTATTAAAAAATTGTGACAGAAGAATTTTATAAATAAGATAGAAGATAGATAACTGTAACATCTCTGCGTCTAAAAATGTTAAATAGTTAGCTGGGAATAAAAATAAAAGTTCTCTATCTAATTTAATTATTATTAAGAGCGATTATATTTCAATATTTTTAGGACCTTTTACCCAAAGAGGATTAACGAGGTATTCTTGTGAGATTCCGCGATCTGTTAATTCATCCATATTTGAAACTATCTATATTGCAATCCTTCAACCGCCATAACAGTAAATAAAAAAATTTGTCCTCACATAAGTAAAGCATATACGAGGCTTTACGTACAATTCGGGTAACTTTGAACGTTTTTTTACGTTATTTTTATTATTAAAAATGATTTCAATTTATGACACCTTTATTTTATTGAATGAATAGTGTCCTTTTGAGTTGTTTTTTCTGTCTAACAAAATAAATTTGCGGAAGAAACAACAGAACTACCCATAATTTCCCCTAAAAGTCGAATTCAAAGTTATCATGAGTTTTGGGTAACTTTGAATAATTTGTTTTAGAATGTAAAAAACCTTAATATTTTAAAGTTTACGTAAAACAAAAAGAAGGTATTATTAAATTTAAAAACCTTATCTATAAAAATGACATCTACACTGACGTAAAAAAGTAACAAATAGCTTGGTTTTGCCTATGAATCAAAGTGGACTAGTTTACGATTTCAAATCAGAGCTCAAAAACTTCCAGCAACTTCACCACGGAAAAGGCGGGAATTTTCAGAATTATGGCATTGACAGTTTATTTCTTTAATTTTCATTTGGTACAAAAACATTTTGGCAATCCATTTAACACAGTTATTATATTGAGATATCAAAAATTTTGATGTAATAAATTGTTAAATCTTTTTTCCAACTTTGTTCAAAGTTAAACGTCAATTCAAAGTTACCCGGAATGACTGTACTGCGACAATTAGTAATAGTAACAATTAAACACAATGCAAACAATACATTTTTCCGTTACCGCGTTTCTGCTCTTTCTTTTTGGAACGGTACCCCATGTTGTGTGCGACTGTGTGAGCCCGACTCACATTTAGCTTGTTATATTTTCAGTTTTTAAACTTAACAAGTATTAAACAAGTTATTTGGCAATATTCGAAGGACGGCAAGTGCGCGTCGAGTTCCGTAAGTGGCAAATAAAAGAAAACAGTACAGGGAGAAAGTGAATGTGAAATCTTAGCAAATGAGCGCCGTGAGTACGGATATATTCACCTTCGCGGCAAAGGACTCTGTCGGACCACGGCAAAACAACGATTCGATACAATCATATGTAATGTGTTGTGATCCAAGCGCTTATTACTAATTTTGAGTTGTGTTTTAACAGGTTGAAACGATTAAACGGTCGGTAAAAATCAGATTGACAGCCTTTGCATTCTTTCATTCAATTTTATTTGAGTCGTTTATATCTGGCTGGCTGCAACCCTTTTTGCGTCTCACTGCTGGGCACGGGTCTCTCCCCCCTATTGGAGCTTACTCCACCACGCTGCTCCAATACGGGTTGGTGGAGATGCGGGTTAGTGGCGAACCCGCTGTCGGATGTTTTCAAACCGCCCATAAGGCCTCCAACAAGGTTTAACGTATGTTATCTATCGACAACAACCGGCTTAACGTGCCCTCCGAAGCACGAAAACGCGCATGGAATTTTTTTGCGGTCATACATCTCACACCCGACCGCGCCCGTTTGGCTTAGCTGCACAGACCGCTAGCGTTCTACACTAACTGCCGACCCATGCGCGCTTCTTCTCTCTATTCGTCTTAGGCCTAGATCAGACTCCACATGGAGTACTGCTCCCATCTCTGGGCAGGAGTACCAAAATAGCGCAGTCGGACTGCGCGCTTTTCAACTACGCTTGGGAAAAAGACACAGAATTGACTGACAGGCACCGCTTAGCTTGCGAAGAGACACAGGCTCGCTCGGCGTGTTCTACCGACTTTACTTTGGTGAGTGCTCCGAGGAACTTTTCAAATTGATGCCTACGTTACCATTTCGTGATTATACCACCAGACGAAGGTTAAAATTCCGCCGACACCATCTGTACTTATGGCGGTCCTCGACAGTCCGCTTTGTACGCTGTTTTTTTTACAACGGACGTGAAAGTTATGAGACAACCTTCCCGCTCAGGCATTTCCAGTGGACTATGGGACATGGGGTTCTTCAAGAAAGCTCTCCTCCAAAGCCGGCAATGCTGGTAGCTCCCCTGGGTTTGCCCGTGTTCATACGTGACGGTGACCACGCAGCCCGTCTGCCTTTTTCGGTTTATTTATAATAATATAAAAAAACTACTTGTGTGCCAAGTTTTATCCCGATCCGTTCAGCCGATTTATCGTGATTGAGCAACAAACATCCATCTACCAATCATACATAAAGCCTCACAAACTTTCTTATTTATAATTTATATTATGACTTGTTTTTATAACTGTCAAGATGTGTCATGAGCTCTCGAACTACGGCTTACGCTCAGGCCAGTCGCACAAAGGCAAAATCAAGGTGACCTAGTAAAACTTTTCAAGACCAATCGCAAGTGCTCGATTCCAAAAAATATCTCGGATGTTTTGTATATAGATTTCTTTCTGGTACTAACAATGCTGTAGCAGTGCAACGTTATCTTTAGGTATGAACGCCGACTGCATTCCAATATCTGTGACCTTATTACATGCTTGTATTATTTCTGCAGTTTCGCTCTTGCTACTTTTGTAATCTGTTATTACTCTGTTTGGATTGCGCCGAACAAAATTGGAAGTAGAGTCTACGAAAAGTTTCGTTTCTTAGAATTCGTTTTCATTAACCGGGTGTGGTTTGACGTTTCTCTCAATTATAAATGGGTTTTCAATTAATTCACAAAGTGACACTGCAGATAACGCCTATTCCGTTTCTTAATAGACAGAAAATCGTTGTAAATAGTTTAGTATTATTAGTTTTGTTTTCAACCCTTTTTAATATGACACAGTCCTCCTTTCGGAACTGTGAGGTAGGTACATACCATTCATACTGGTGCCTTTCTTGTCTTGTGCAACTCTTAAAAACGCAAGGTGATGGAAAATATCGTATTTAAATATTACAAAGTTGTAGTTTATAATATACGGTCGAAATACCCGAGGATAAATTACTCAATAGCTGTTTGTGACAAGAACCACAAAGCAACGCAACGACCGATAGACATCAGATGTAAATCCCAAGATAACGCAACGCCCTCAGAATGGGGGCGAAAGTGCCGTTACCCATCTAATGTTAAGTCAGTGGGTTCTTAGTCGCGAATTAATGCGAAATGTAAACAAATCCGATATTCTAATGAATATCACAACAAGTTTCATTGTTGCATAACAAGAAAGCATTTGAGTTGGACCAGTGTTCACGGCCGTAGCATTCGAGACTATCGCGTGCTGTATTTCCTCATTGGTTATAGATCACATTATTTTAATTTGTTGTGTCAATCGCTGTTTAAGGAAAAACGGAATGTTTACAGTTTTGCGATATTTTTGTTTTGATTTTCGAATAGTAGGTATAAGGTTCGTAGCGTCTATAAAAAAAGAATGATAAATATTAGAATATACAAATATAAAAGTAATATAAAAACATCATATCCATTGCAAAGATAACCCAATTTCTAAATAAAACGTTGTTCTTTTCAAAAATAAAAGCTTTTAAAGAGTTGTTTAAACTTGGATAAAAGGTATTTAATATATAAAAAAAATATAAGACGCAAATAAGATTTAAAGAGAAATCCGAACATCAATGGTATAAAATAAAAGTAAGTTTATGATTTCACGGTAAATTTGTGTTAGCATTTAAGGACGTTGACACATTATTAATAACTCTGGTACCGTCACAATATTATATTTTTTACAAAAAAAGGACATCGACTGGTATGAAAATTAAATGCGTGTATCGTTACAATATCTAATACCCTTCTATATTATATCTACTCTTTCTCGTAAATACCTATGCACTCGTATATATAATTTGAATTTCGGAAACGGCTCCAACGTTTTTCAAGAATTTAGTGCCCAGTGTTTCGGGGGTGATAGATTGATTGAGAAATTTGTCGTTTTGTTCGAATTTTCAGCGATAATCAATTTAAATATAAACTGAGAAATGTGACTCTTACTGACATCTATTGGAGAATATTAATAATATTGTGGCGTAGAAAGCCGTCAAATGTCATCCGCCAATCCACCGTTCAAACAAATGACAATGTCGATTTAAAAGAGCTCAATAAAAATTTCGTCGATGGAAGGGTATAACGCTTCCTTACTCGAATGGTTACATAGGCTGACTGCGAAGCTAAAGATCCGGGTTCAAACCTCAAGCGAGCATGTTACGATTTTATTTTATTTTTTGTGACAATATTTTTTAAATTAGGAGCTGTTTCACAAGCCAATGAGTGTTTTGCTTAAAATTAAACCAAGAAAATGTATTGTTTTTATCCGAGCAACGGCACTGGTCATTAATGTACTGGACCTTAATGTGGACATTATGTAGTAAGTAGTAGGTTATCTTTATCTTTCTTTCCACATATTACGTTACGAACGTAACCAGCGTACTAGTATTACTAAATAGGAGGACTGAGTAAAATGCAATCAAATACGTTTGATACTATTCAGACTCATGTACAGATAATAATACTACAAACCAAAAAGACAGAGAATATATTGACCACTCATAATTAATATCTATTTATAAAATACTTAGAGACAGGCTGACAAATTTTGGTTCATCTATTTCAATTAAGGCAAATGTATTCTGTCATTAATTTATAAATGTTATGAATAAGATCGGCTATTTCAGGTGCCTAATGTTACATTTGGTTTTCCCGTTATCACAGAAAGTCGTTATTGATGTCGGTCATATCGTGTCTTGTCACGTTGACACTTGTCACCATGTGTGTGTCACTTGTTTTATAATTTACCAGCTGACCCGCGAACTTCACACCGCTTAAAAAAGTTTGGGATGGTCCATTATGACTTAGGGGTTAGATCAATAGATTACGCCTGATTCTCATCAGATACATATAAAATTTCATAGAAATAGGTAAAGCCGTTTCAGATCAGTATAGCACCTAACAGAGTGACAAGAGAATTTTGTATATTGAAACATAGTTTACTTACTTTGAAAGGTTATGCTTTCCAGATATTTTCTTATGCTAAGTCGAGTAATTCCTCCTAGTGGTCTATGTTTGCATGCCATGATTTCTGTCGCAGATATTTCTGTTGAGTAAGAGGTACCCAATGTAAATTGTAATAGATTGTATCGATTATCTTCCTCAGCACAATATGTTTGCTTGAGTTGTTTTGCTTTGAATAGAAATAGGCACTGATGATAACATCTACATATAAGCGGTATAAAATCTAGGTGGTAGGTGGTATGCATGGCTTGATCGGAGAAGTACCACAGCTGCACCCATCTGTGCAGTTCATGTGTTTTGGTCGACCGGTGTGACTGCGATCAAATAGGATGACCATCAGCCTACTACTACTATAGTAATAACGCAACTGCATACGATCTCAGGCAATACTTGAATTTATTCGAGTTAATGTGTATATATTCATGGGCTTCAGTGACTACCAACACTACCTGACCTGCATGCTCTTCATATGGCTGCAATCTTTTTTGCGTCCCACTGCTGGGCACGTCGGTCTCTCCCCATTATTGGGGAGGCCAGGAGCTTACTCCACCACGCTGCTCCAATGCGGATTGGTGGCCAACCCGCTATCGGATGTTTTCAAAACTCCCATAAGGCCTCCGACTAGGTCTAACGATTGTTATCTATCGACAACAACCGGGACCGACGGCTTAACGTGCCCTCCGAAGCACGGAAACGCGCATGATTTTTTTTGCCACTAGCGGTCACCCATCTCACATCCTACCGCGTCCGTTGGGCTTGGCTGCATAGACCACTTGCGTTCTACGCTAGCCGCCGAGTCATGCGCGCTTCAATAATCGCTCGTCAGATACTCCATTTAAATCTTTAACTATGATTGTTATATCCTTGGGAGGTAAGCCCTGACATTAAATGAAAATGAAATCTTTGTAAAATCTACATACTGTAACTGAATTTACTGGAAAATTCTCGAGGATTTTATTATCAACAGTTGCGTGTAAAACATTCATCCATAAACACCTTATCGAGCAGTTTTACAACAAGTTTTATGCTTTTAACATTAAAATGTTTAATTCTTTTGTCATGAATATGTTATTGTAGATTGTCAACTTGTATCTAATCAATCATAAAACAAAAACAAAAACCGTCAACATTGGCGTTAATGATTTTGTCATTGATGTTCATTCATTGCGCTTGTGCAGTCATTTTTGAACATGAATAGAATCGAAATAATGTCTACCGTTACATTACAACATACGAATGTATGCTTACACTATGTACCGTGCATGCACTTTACCGATATTAAATGTGTTAGAGAGCGTCGCAAAACGTCGACTCGTTTCGATTCTCATTTCAGTGACAGCTTAGTAATTCTTTCGTAAATCATTCATTAATTGTTTTTTTCTTTCAATAATGGCATCGTAATCTATACTAATATGTATTATAAATTCGAAAGTAACTCCGTCAGTCTGTCTGCCACACTTTCCCGCTTAAACTACTGAACCGATTTTAATGAAATTTGGAACACAGATAGAGTAGACCTTGGGAAAGGACATAGAATGGTTTTTATCTTAGGAGAACCATTAAAATGGGTCCACGCGGGCGAAACCGCTGGCGGAGGACTAGTCAATTATAATATTTGCATCACTTTTTTGCTAGTTTCGCCGAAACAAGATGAAATTAATAAGTCATCAATAATCATTTTATCAATTCATTCAGATGTCCAAGTAAAGCAAAGGCTAATTTACTAAAACGTACTTAATGGAATTTTGGGAGCAACTGGAAAAACATGTTTTCGCACTTTTATTTTATTTTACACTTGTGCATTATAATTAACCTATATTGAACAAAATGCCATCAAATTTATCAGATAAAACTCAAAAATACACGGAGACTATGAAAATAAGACAAGAGCACAACATGCATCTTCCAACTTCCCGCTAAAATTCAATTGTTCATTTATAAAACGTATTAGCTCTTCTTTAGACAGGTTGGGTAGGTTCAATCATTCCACAATTTTATTTTATTTTTCAACTTCTAAACGATGCTCCTTTGTTTGGTTTAGTTACAAGCCGCTTAAGGCTTGGAAACTAATGAGTAATCATTGCTACAATCAGGCAACTGATTATCACTTTCAAGATGAAAATATTGCTTTTCGGTCCAGAACTGTGGTTGAATCGAGAAAATTTTAAATTGGCGGCTGGCCAGTAGGAGAAGGAAAAATATACATACTACACAATAAACAAAATTAATCACTAAATCCTTTCCTATTTGCGACTAGTAATTAAATTCGGCCACACTTATATGAGGCGACCACCAGCCTCCGGAGTAGCAGAGCAACTGCAAACGACCTCAGGCAAGACTTACCTATGCCTGCTTGAAGTTGTATGTAGATGTCCATGGGCTGCAGCGACCACTTAACACCACGTGGCCTGCATGCTCATCTGCTACTCCATTCAAATAAAAAAATTAAAACATTTTCCGTCGATATAATTATGTCTTTTAACTAAGCGTAATTTAGTTCATAGCGAAACCAGTAAATCTCTAAATAGTTAGAGACAGGTAGGTATACTTTGTAAAGATTTGTTTTAAATTTCTCTTTCAACTACGAGAAAGTAAGGTAGGTACTAAAGGAGCGATAAGATAATAAAGTTCCAAAGGACTTGTTTTTTGTATGTTTCTGTTGTAACAGTTAGATACTTGTTTCTCGTATTTTGTTGCAATAAATGGGCCGTCTTTAAGAGGCCGTATTTTGCTGATTTCGCTAATTTGCCTGATTTTACACATGAGATTTTGCATTTAAAATGCAGTATTTAGCATAAGTTTTATTACACGATATGACTGATCGTTTCAATAATAATCTAATACATTAGCCACTTTTTTATTACTTTGTTTAGCTTAATAGACCAGGACGGTGACAGTTTTTGTAAATTTTTTTCTGTTATAGATGACCACCAATTCACACTTGGCCATCGTGATGAACTATACCCTCAATCCCCGTCACTTATGAGATGAGAGAAGACCGGTGCGTAGCAGTGGGGCCTAATAAAAGGTCGAAAAAAACTATCAAGTACTTTCTTATTATATCTATTATTCATTTAGTACGCTGCGCTAGTCACAGGCTTATGTAATATTTATACCGGAGCATAAATTAGATTTCCAGATACTCGCAAAAAAAGTAAAAAGCGGTCGGGCAACTTAGTAATACGTCATCTAACCTATTGGTACTCGAAAGTAGGTACGTGAAATGCCGTAAATACAGCATTCGTAGTTCATCCATCTCAGTCGCAAACTTGTTTGAGATAAGTACCGTTTATGTTGGGATTGGAGTGTGTGCGATTACGGTGCTAGCACTATGCTAGCGCCGAGCGAAAATCTATCTATCTAAGTTTAACTGTATAATAGAGTACATATCTTGACTGACTCATAATCATGGGCTGATGCAACGAAAAGAGGACGCAAGGGACGCAGCCGGGCGCTGGGCACGGGTCTCCCTCCCGAAATCGGGAAGGTATGACCTCCACCACAGAGCTTCTACTAGTATGTGGCAATGAAAACATCCGACAGCGTACCAGATGTTTTCCAACAGCTCATAGAGCCTGCAACAACGGCTTAACGAGGAATCCAAAGTGTGGAAGTGCGCATGATTCTTTTTTACTAACGCCTACTGACTACGAAGCGAACTATTCTGATTCCTTGAATAGTAAGTAAGGTAACGCAAAATCTTACGCTTTAAAAAATGAAGCTTTTGAGTTAATGAAATTAAAAAATAGATAAGTACGGTTTATTTTTATTAAGTATTTTGACTAGATTTCGTATCAAATAACAGATAAAATACGTTTAAGTTGAATTAAAAATCTATTTTTTAAAGTAACAAATAAAAAAAAACCTTTTCCTGTTTCACTTGAACGCCCCCATATAAGATTCCTGTCTGTGCCAGCGAAGTGGTTATAAAATTAAATTCAACAGTCGATAAGCATTTATTCATACTAAGAATTTGAATCATTAATCTGCTGCTAAAAACCTGCTCGGCAGACATTTTGCCACGCAAAATTTTGCAACCTTCTGAATGAATTTGTTTCGTACTAGGTATGTTAATTTATACTTCGATTTACGCGACATGAACGAGTTACAAAACCGTCTCAATTTATTTTGTGCTATTGTTTTCAACCTTTTTAAGTCACTGCTGGGCAAAAGTCTCCCCTCATAAGTGAGTGGGATCTAGGCTATAGTACAACACACTAAGTGCGGATTGGTGGACGTCATGCCTTCCAGATTTTATGAGTTTCTCTAGGCACGGTGATGGAAAACATCGTGATTAAGTAAGTATCGAACTTTTTTCGCTCAAGTAGAGCCGCGATAAATACATACATTAGGAATATATTTGTAACTAGACTTACGCTAGCGGCTTCGCCCGCGTGGACCGGTTTAATGGGTCCCCGTAGGATAAAAAATAGCCTATATGCTATTCCAGGCTTCATTGCTATATTAAATTCATAGGCGTTTAGCCAGTTGCTTCAACCGCGTTGACCCTATTACCCGTTTTCACGTAGGAATGAAGCATTTTCCCGCGGTAAAAATTAGCCTATGTTACTCAGGGTGAATGTAGCTTTCTATCGGTGAAATAATTGAAATCGGACCAGTAGTTTTTTATGTTTATTCATTACAAACATACAAAAAATAGAAGAATACAAAAATACAAACCTTTTCCTCTTTATAATATTAGTATAGATACGCGCACTGAGAATTTGAACCAGGTACCTCCGTGTCGGATACCGCGGTCTGTTCCACTTGTGAGAGGACTAGTGTTAATTGATATAATTATGTAGGTTGTATTTTGAATTTTTGGAAATGTCATAATGTGGTATTATAGATAGTTTACTTATCACATTTTGTGGTCATCCTTAGGTTTTTATGTAGTCGTCAAAAAACCTCTGTGTGCATTTTGCTCTGTTTCAACCTCTGTTTCACACCTCAAGTAGTCAAATATTGTTTGACCAACACTTTCGGACTTCGGTTCCCTTGACGACGCATGGCCTAAATTGTATATCGTGTAAATAGCATTAAGTCAATGGCGTACTCGATTACTTCTTTGTTCTTTCAATTTGTATATTAACGGGACCGTTGCGACTCGATAACGCACTATTTAATATTTGTGTAGTTGTAGAGATAATTCGCTGTCTGCACCACACAACCAAATAAATATTCCTACTTGTCTACTCACTCGTTATGTAGAAGTTTGATTGACAGTATTTGAACGGTGAATAAACCCACGTTTAGTGATAAATCTTACATCATCTGGGCACGGGTTTGACCCACCACGCCGCCTCCAATGCGGGTTGTTGGAGATGCGAGTGAGAGCCATCTCGCTTTCGGATGTTTTCAAACCGCTAATAAGGCCACCCATCCGACAAGATCGACTCGATCGAATCGATCTATCGACGAAAACCGGGATCGACAGCTTATTGTGCTATTTGCCACTAGCGGTGACCCATCCCATAACCGATCGCGCCCGACGTTTCGTAGATTTACGGATCACTTTATGTTTATTTTTTGTCAATAACGCCTTATTAGTTATTTAGTTTATTAAAGCCTACTAAAAAACCTTTACACACTATGATTTTTCATTAATTATGCAAGTGCGGCCTTTTCAACTGTAGGCCGTTGCTATTGCAGTCAACAAAAATCTTGTTCGTACTAAATAAAACACGTGAAGTGAAAACGAAAAAATAGAGGTTTGTCTGTGGGCCTTTTTATTACAAATATGAGGCACTTAGCAACTGAAGCGAGTCGAGTATTGTCTACGGCTAAAACGAATAAAACTTGCGGAGATGGAGAAATGTGGGCGTTTTGCTCCTCGTCTGGCGTGCCTCAGCGTAAATGGCCATAGTGTATGGGCAGTGGCGCCAATGTAGGGTTGATATTTAGAACGTTCTATATTTATTACGCGACTAAAATTGTGACTTGGCTAGCGCTTATTTGTGATTCATTCAACTCGTTGAATGTCCCACTGCCAAACACAGCTCTATTAATTGATTAGGTTTTAGGATGATCCACCAAAATTTCTGTAGGTACCTTATAGGAATGCTCGCTGAAGAAAAACACCGTGATGAAATGTTACAAATTTTTCACTCACCGTGTCACTGCTATAATATTTTTGTATAATCATATTTAATTTACAACATAATTTTGTATATGAATAATATTTTTTTTACTATAACTCTAAAGTTTGAACACCAACTCTGCATTTATTAATACCAACAAAAACAAGCGATAACCAACTTTTCTGCTGTGAGAAACTATCAAATATCTGCCTTTTATTCTTCAATTATGGCATCGCAAACTCTGCATATTGCCAGCGTCAAGTAATTTTTGCATCACGTTTTTGCCAGTTTCGGTGAAACTGGACGAGTAATAATATGTAAAGTCAGTAAGTCGTCAGTAATTAGTCAAGTATGTCAGACATTCAAGTAAAGCGATGGATTTTACCAGAACGTGATCAATGGAATTTTGGAGGCAAGCTGAAAAAACATATTTTCGCACTGATATTTTAATTCACAACACTCGTGCACTATAATTAACCTATATCGAACAAAATGCCATCAAATTTATCCTATATAACTCAAAAACACACCAAGGAAGTAAAAATAAAACAAGAGCACAATATATCTTTTTCGACTTCCCGCCAAAACTCCATCTGCCTTTTTACTAACGTTTCAAAATGTTATCAATCAATGATTAATTTAGTGCTCCCTGCAGAAAAAAATAAAGTTTAAATTTCTAATAATTTAGAGCCATTGTTTTATAGTAGTAGGTATACATTATGCATACAGTAATTATTATAGTACAATTTATTGTAATATGATTCTCTATGATTAAATTGAGAATTTACCTATCTCGAGCACAATACTTCTTTTATTGCCACGGCTTTCTTTAGCAAATTACGTATTAGTTAAACACGTTGATAACAGCAGATAACTCAGTAGTACCATATCTTAATTTGCTTTTATAGTGGGGATGTTAATTACTACGGAGTTCCAAATAACGCGCACCCCCTCGTTTTCTCGGTTATTTACAATGCAATGGTGTTTGAAAAGTTGTACAAGGTCATAGTTAGGTAGGTAAATACCAGTGGTTATCATTATATAGGTATTTTGGTACCCATGTGTCACTCTATTACCAGATCACTATATAATAAGTAAACTATGATTATATATGTATAGCACCATACGATAACAGATTCAAATCATAATTTTGTCTAATATTAAATTTCAAACTGATATTTTTTTTAATAAAATGCTAAAAATGCTACGATTAAATCAATATTTTAAACGCTTTTTATGTCCCACTGGGCCACAGTTGGGCACAGGTTTCGGAAGTAAGAGGGATGAAGGCCTAAGTCTACCACGCTGGCCAATTGCAGATTGGTGGCCATCACATTTTTGGAAAATTATGTCTCTCTCAGGCTTGCGCGGTGATGGAAAACATCGTAATCTAAAAACACAATAGGTATTTTCGCTCACCATGGAGCAGCGATAAAAAGGTACACACCAAATTTTTTGTCACAGGTACCTTCCGGGATTTCAACTCTGTATCTTAGCGTCGAAAACCACGCTTTTCACTGCTCGACCATCGGTGCTCATGAAAAAATGTTTATGAAAATTTTTCAACATTATCGTCAAAATCCTGCTGAATTATTTTCTTCCTAACTCCTGAACGTGACAACCCTTCTTCACTCTTGACCGGTCCTTTCACCGACTGCGGTGAAAACGGGCGTTTGATACGTATGCAAAACAATTGGCGTACCAACTAAAATATTTTACTGCCGCAATCGTAGCATCTTTATCAACGAACTGTTATTATATATCCATATAGTCACAAAGTCAAAAACCTGGGTGTTATTATGGATCGTTGCCTAACTTGGGTGCCTCAAATCAACAACCTTAGTAAAACTTTGTTCGCTCGACTTGGCTCCTTGCGCAGACTCCGAAATGTTCTACCCATTCCAACAAAAATTACACTTGTTCATTCTCTTCTTTTTCCAATACTCGACAACGCCGATATTTGCTATCCTGATCTAACTGAGGAGCAACCAAACTTGAGCGACTCCAAAATGTTTGTATACGTTTCGTATTTGGCCTCCGTAAATATTCGACTAAAGCTCAAGTGGCTCCCTATTCGTCTTCGCGCGAATACTCACATTCTTTCTGCTTTGTACTGTGCACTATTTCACTCATTTGTCCCAATATATCTGAAAGAGCGTTTTGAATATCTCTAGTCTTCCCACAACCGATTCTTACGCTCCACTGAAAATTTATCCCTTAGTACTCCTGTCCACTCTTTGACCTTCTTCGCAAAACCCTTTACTGTCACTGCTATACGCACTTGGAACTCACTTCCTTCATCTATTCTACAGTCAAAATCGATTGCTATTTTAAAAAAGACGTTTGTCTTTATGATTACTACCAAGAACGTTTAAGTGATATTTATCTAGCCATCAAAGAACGGATTATCCACTCTCTTACCAACTCAAATATCTTCAAATCCTAATAAGAATTTATCTGACATTTTGCATATATATATATATGTATATGTATTTAGTATGTAAGTATATGTGTGTCTATTTATATACATATTTATGTATGTATATGTATACTTAAATTTAAGGCTTTATGTGCACCTCTCCCGCATCCTATCTTGCTGAATTCTCTTCTACCCCAAGGTTGCCTGGAAGAGATCGCTAGAAGCGTTAAGGCCGCCTGTTGTCCACTGTAGTTATATTTCGTATTTTATACTCTATGTTGTGCTTTCATTTTTATGGTGTACAATAAAGAATATTTGTATTTGTATAAAAATACACGACAAGTTCGAGTCTTACTCGCCTACCGAGATTTTGTACAAGTCCAAATATGTTATGATTATATTTATTTTTTCACAGCTTCACGTAATTGCAGACTTGATTTTATTTTCAACTTTCAACAACTTTGAAATTAAGAGGCCATAGGAAATTTTGCCGATTTCGTTGATTTCGGTACCTGGTTTAACACATGAGATTTTGCAGTTAATACACAGTATTTCCATAAGTTTCATTGCACAATATAACTGATCTCTACTATCTCCACCAACTCGCATTGGAGCAGCGTGGTGGAGTAAGCTCCAGGCCTCCCCAATAATGGGGAGAGACCCGTGCCCAGCAGTAGGACGCAAAAGGGGTTGCAGCCAGCCAGCCAGCCATCGTAGTAATTGATGACATAAAGCTAATTAATGATTATTAATGCTAAGGTTTCGTTGGTCCAAAAATTATGTCCAAAATTTCACGCTGTTTCGAATACGGGCTTAAAGAGTAGGTAGGCCCTCAGGTTCTGACTTTTTGCTAAACAGCCGACACGTTATATAAGTTAACGAAACGCAAGTGTGCCTTTGACCTCATTGCTAAGCGAATTTCTGCGAGTTCAGTAACTTAATTATTTCGCCTCACGAACATCGGAGCTATTCTATGTATATACCTGGAAGCCCTCGACCGTTCGGCGACTTGTACGGCATAAGTTGTACTTTGACTCGTAGAACGCCGCATCAGGCTAGGAAAGTATACATTAAAATGAAATGAAATAGTTTATTAACAACCTGGGTAATAATATACACTTGATGTTTGCAATTGTTGTACGGCCATCGGCTGACCGTCATCCGCTTTGGGCGCGCTAAGGCTTATATGGGCTAGTACAAAAAAGCGGGCGGACATAAACTCCAGCCTGTTTTAAATAAATTTTCAGGTAAAATGGTATTTATTATGCAGCATGACTGTGGGGCATTATACTTTCTGTCTTTATTTTGTGCCACTGAGCCGGCTTGGCTTTGGTCTATCTACTTATCTATTGGTGGATCTATCCCACAGGAACAGTATATATTTTCGGGACAAAAAGTAGCCTATGTGCTCTTCCCGACTTTATTTAATCTAACTACGTGATAAATTTCATCCCGATCGGTTTAGCTGTTCTTGCTTTATTGAACAACAAACATCCATCCATTCAAATATAAATTTAAAAAAACTGTTTTAGGAACAAAATCTGAAGAGAAAAAACAAATTTTGAGAAGGTATACACATTAACAATTCCTAAATACTTTGCAAAATAGAAGGATTAACAGACGGGATCCTTTCAGTTTTAATTGGGCTCCATAGGAAGATTTGATTAGTTAACAAATGTGCCCTAACTCGACCATAAAACAGTTATAAGTACTTAATATTAAAAAGAAAACTCGATATAGCCCGATAGCCAAAAGTTGACGCGTTGTCACTACGAACAAATTCATTTTCATGTTGTTACGGGCGGCGACGTCAGGGTTGATGAGCGTATACAGTAATGTGTGGTTCACGGACAATACACATACACACTCATAAATGTGAATGTGTTGCACGAGCCAGGTCAGCTGTCAGTAGTCGATAATACAGAGGTAATCTAAGACTATTAAAAATTGTGTGATATTTTGGTCTTATCTCCGTTACACTAAGCGCAGATCAAATACAAGAAAAATTAATTGATAGCTACGACCTCAATAACGCTAATTCCTGCAATGAACATCGCATCGGCTTGTAGGTCACAACAAACAAAAGAATTTGGATCTCTCTATTTGATTTGATTCTTGGATCTTGGATCATTTAACTTATATTTAAATTAACAATGAACAGAATCGAATAGAAATGTCAATTTAGTAATGCAGTTATAAGATTATAAATAAAAACGTTTCACACTCATAGCCTCACAGGAGGGTCGATATACCCTGTGTCGTGGGTACCATGGACACACACAGTGACAGAAACACAAACACCCAGACCGTAAACAGAAATTTTAACTCATCATTAATACGTCTGTATCGCCGGGAATCGAACCCGGGACTCTTCGATTGGCAGTCCGACATAGTAACCATTGCGCCACTTACTTGTAGGTCGTCATTGTTATGACATTACGCCATGATTGTTTGCAACAACTGTCTAGTATAACAAAGTATACCTGAGTTGTTGTGATTCAATCTTATATTATAAAATTCTCGTGTCACAATGTTAGTTACCATACTCCTCCGAAACGGCTTGACCGATTTTTATGAAATTTTATATGCATATTCAGTAGGTCTGAGAATCGGCTACTATCTATTTTTCATACCCCTAAGTGATAAGAGTGGCCCACCCTAAACATTTAAACGCAGTACGGAGTTCGCGGGGTCAGCTACTTTATTTATATTATTTCATTTATTTTATAGTTCAGTACTTTCTACTAAACTATAAAATTTTATACCGCATTTAATCACTATAATATGCGCAAATAACTCTTAAACTAAATAGTTCGTCATTTGTAAGGAAATGTAAATCACCTGAGTCTACCTACAATCTACTTGACGAAGATAAAATTAATATTCACAGTTTATTTAAAGATTATTTGCAATCAGCGCTTTACGTTTAATGGGTTGTGGCATACTTTGCAGACTCGTTCGTATTACATATTTGATGTTTGTAGATCAATAAATACCTTCACACTATACGAAAATTACGAGGGTCTCGTTAGAATTCATATATCCAAACTCGGTTAGGTTAATGGTTTAGTGTGACGACTTAACTAGGTTTGCTAAATAAAGTAGTTATGAAAACATTAATACATTATTATTTTTTAACTATCAATTTCATTCTTTTTTAACACACTTTTATTAGCTTGACCTGTATGTATGTACCTATGTATGTAACGAATCTTTTAACTTCATTTTCACTTACTTCTAGGAGTCTGATTAACTTGAAAATTTGCACAGGGGTCAAGGACCGATGACAATACAATAATTTAACTTTCTATTAAAGTCCTAACTAGGATCATCAGGATAAAAAAAAATATACGAGGGGCGGCTGATAAGTTCGCGGCCTAAGGTAATATAAAGTTTTATATTTTTAACACGCTTATATTAGATTGACCTTTATGTATGTATGTAACGGAATCTTTTAACTTCATTTTCACCTACTTCTAAGCGTCTGATTAACTTGAAAAACTGCACAGGAGTCAAGCGTGTTTTTTAGTTTTTTAAACTACATTATTTATTTGCAATCGAATCCGGACTGGAAGATCGGATTTTTATATCCTTATAAAAATAATATTATATTCTTAAAATGTATACAGAGTATGCTATGTCTGAAAATTATTTTGTTCGAAATATTTATAAAATATTTATAGTAACGTATTTCCACGTGAAACGATTTCCGTCCAAAAAAAAAATATAAAAATTTTGTAATATGTATAATCAGTATAAACGAATTCACAAACAATTGCGCCTGTTTTTATATAAGCTATAAAAATACGTTTTTATATTCATTTTAAACAAATTATCACGACTTTATTGCGATAATAATAAGGTTGAAGCCAAATTTTTCGAATTTTCAATATTTTTTTCTTTTTATATTCCACATTTACCTCAAGCCTTTAAAATCAAATATATTTTGTAGTTTTAGAACAGTTTTTATGAGTCTGTTAAAATATTTTGTTATTCATGATATAATAAATTATATTATGTTATATTACAGACGAAATATGGTAAAATAAAAAATCTAAAAAAAGGTTAAAGCAAACCGTCAAATAGTTTCAAGTAAAATCAATTTCAAATGGATATTATTTGTAGTGAGACTAGTGAGACATAATATTGACATCAGTGTACTTTAAAAGAAAACAAGAAACAAACCAAAGCTGTGATAAAAATGGCACACTATGTAAAAAAAATCAATCGATATTCATTTTCGTTATTATAGTCGATAAAAACGATAAATATTGTGGGCGCCGTAATTATCTTTTTAAACCGTAGTCTCTTGTCCTGCAAGGCTATTACGGATTCCGCGCACGCAGCATCGTTCCCAAACAACCTTGTTGCAAGGCTCTTTCGATAGTTTACCGCATGCCACTAGCGGCCATATGAAAACATTTGACATACGAACCGATTCGATGATACTATACGGTCAAGCGATTATTATATAAGTGGCCTGTCTCATCGTGATTTTGCAACGTGATGCACTGCTCGTGCAAGCAAGCGGCGAATAGCTGCAGGGAATGCAACGAGCAATGTATATCACGTTCGAGATTTTATCAACCAGTACACCGGCGGCGGCTGGCTAAGCGGGCGGCCACAGACCAACTGGTCTGTGCGGGCGGCACTGATTCGATTCCAGACAAAGCATTTGACTCCTATTGTGTTTTAGAAAAATACCCAAGTTCATCGAAGGATGTATGAAAACAGTTTATGAAAAAGTAACTGTACGGACGGAACATATTCTTATTGAAGTGGGCGTATCTTGCAGACGCGCGTGACGACTGCGTGGGGGTTCTTAACAATAATCGGCAACGTATATGGAATGCTCACAATACGCTGGACATTGGTAGGGGCAATAAAAATAATTAGGAATATTAATAGCTTGCTTCCTTTCAAGGATCCACAGCGGAATAATCGCGATATTGCCTCGCCTTAAAATCTGTCGCGGACTCCTGCATTCCTTTGACTAATAAAGCTATCGGTTTATAGACCCTTATGTAATAGTTTGTTAGTTTTTGCATTGTTTTCCCAACATTGTGTAGAAGGTGAATGCAAATATAATGTAAGTGAGGATATAGCAATAAATGCACAAGTAATTAACACTGGCGTATTAATTCGCGATCTTTTCAGGTGCTGTATCGAAGTGAATACATTTTTTAAAGTAAATTAATGTTCGTTCAGCTAATAAATTATACGTTCGTGTCTGAGTTTGCTTGTTTGAAATAAATAGATATGAATTATGTGTGAAGTAAAATAATCGTTTAATAAGTGTCTTAATTGGTTTGAACAGGTATAATATACGTTGCGGTTAACGTGACTTATCAATTATTTAAATAGGTTCTTTATTAATGTATGAATTGCATTCTGCAAATCGTTTAATGTCAGCCGATGGAGTGGATAAAGGAGACAGCCTGTCGCCATCTACGTCGACAGTGAATAAACAAGCGACAAAAATAACCCCGCGAATATAAATTTGCACACGCTTCTAACTAATAACCTAGCGTTTGTTTTGAAAACCACTACTGAGTCTCCATACAATGGATAATAGGATCCCATGAAGTCACCAGCTGCCATACGAGGACTTCAACGTAATCATTGTTTTGTGTACGCGAACATAACTCTTATTACCTACACAGAAACATGAGATTAGCTGAACGATTCAATGGATTACACGGTTTGTTGCTCGGACCACGTAATGAATAGGTACGATCTGTTTTTCTGATATGAAACACATTAAGTTATTAAATGCTTTATGAAAGAAGCGAATATTTATTAACGAGTATATGTCGTCGCACGTAATCTCAATTGGCGTAAGGGACAAAAGTGCGAAAATGAACTATCAATGCCACCATACTCAGCTCGTCGAGCTCTATCGAATGGTATATTTGAAATAATTCTATCTTTAAAAAAATGTCCGTTGCGCCCTAACAATTTTACACGCCTAAACACAATTTTCGTTAAAAAAAATTCGTAAGGGACTTTTCTTGCAAAAACGTAAAATAAAATTGGTTGTATGAGTCTGTATTTGAGATGTTAGACACCTAAGCCTGTTACAACCCTATAAAGAATTTGATCAATATCAGTAGAGGAGTTCTTTTTTTCTCTATTTTTTTTAAAAAAGGGCTTGTTAGTACTTATTTGTAATATCTACCACTGACTGACTAAAAAAAAAGCAAAACGAAACTTTTCTACTGTAAAACACAACCAGTGGTAGGTAGATAGGCCAAACAAGCACTAACGATTAGTTACGATTAGTTGAGGTTTGAAAAAAAAGAATTTAAGTTGTTTGTTTTCATAATAGGTACTTCTTACTAGTAATCTTCTTACAAATAACAATGATTTTGTAAGTGGTGAAACCAATAAAACATCTTTTTCTACAAAAAAAATACTAATTTTATTATATAAATGTCTTGAAATACAATTTTTAGATATCATTTTTATTACTTTGATGAACAAAGTTAATTCTCTTATCAAAGTAAGCATTAGGCAAAGAAAATAACAATGAAACTGAACGAAACTGAATAATATCAGTAGTTTACTCAGTCACTTACGCCCTGACTTTTATATTTTGTCTAGCCTTACGGCTTAAATTGTTATGTATTGTTTGTAAACAATTCCTTTACGACGTAATTTCATAAAATTTCTTAAATTTTATATTGCGTAAGTGTCAAATGAACAAAAAAATCAGGGCGTAAAGGACACTCAACTTTTTTATTACGCTAGGTAGGCTGTTTATGAAAATTCAGCTGCAAAGAGCATTAAAAAATAGGTATAGTCTTCTTGGAGAAATTTTAATTAGCTACAACGACATTAAAAATATAACGCTTTAAAAAAAACGGTTTTTTGCTCATATCCAAAAAACAGGTTTTGTCCCTTACGCCAATTGAGATTACATGCGACGATGTGTACTAATTGTCATCATGGCTACATTAACTGGAAGGCAAAGTTCTTTTCAAAAATGAGAAAAACTTTTAGGCATACATACGGGTTAAGTCATGAAGGTAATAGTAGAACGCTCGGTTTCCATCAAATTTGAAAAGTAGACAAACGAAATCAACAGTGCTTCTACGCTGAATTTAAACGAGTTCTAGTGTACTGAACAGGACATAATATATATTTTCGACACCGAATTAACCAAGGTAATTGTTTTAAATGGAGTACGGAATCCTAAAAAATTGCTTATCAAAGAAACACACCAAAGGAGTTTTTTAAGGAATTCGTCTTCCCATTATCCATTCATTGTTAACGTTTTTGCCAACTGTAAGAACTCAACGGCGACCCATTGTTTTGTGGACTTGGTAAAAAATTAATGAAGATAAAGTACACTACTCTGAAAATTACCCCAACAATTTTGGTATTTGCCAATGTAATACGTATCATAACAGTCGGAGAGGCGAATACTGCTTGTGATTCTTGTGAAGTACCAGATCCCGTCGACACGCATCGCACGCACGGCCATAACTTATTGGTAAGCAAATCAAAGAAAAACCTGTTTCTAGAAAACACAACTCAAGTTCAAGTTTTATGGATGTATTATTAACGTACTGGCAATGGACTATCGTAGGTCATCGAGAAATTAGCCTAATCGCTAACTAATAGTTCTATAAATAACTAAATATGGATTGTATATCCAAACAGGAAGTAAAAAAATACAATTATTAATGAGGTTAAATAGTCAAATTTTAAATCGAAATTTCATGCGATCGAAAGAAAATATATCAAATGTTGCAAAGAAATTATTGGCTCCTAGTAATAAAATAATAATTGAATTGCATTGAAATTATCAAGTAGATTTATACTTCACGGTTCACGGCCGTCAACTGGCATTAAAATTCTAGCTTTAATGTGACAAAAGAGCATCTAGTGTCCAAAACATTAGCGTTTTAAAGATTTGCCTACTTCTTGGTCATACATTAACGTGTGCAGATTTTACCCAACGTAAATGACAATCTTAACGATAGTAACAAAGTTGTATAAAACATAAATGGCGAAACCTTCTAGTATTAGTTTATGTGGTCAATCAATAAAAAATAGTATAGGCTAGGCACTCAATCAAACTCGTTTTGTATGGGAAATCTTCAATTCGTTAATAATAAAATATTATTAATATTTATTATTATTTTTATTTTTATTAAGCATTTATCCAGATGATTGATCCAGGCAACTGGTGACTAGAGGGCTATCACTTACCTCGGTCAAAGAATAGCTTTGGCTATTCAACGTTGTAATCTTTCCAGAATTCTGGGCACACTGGGCTGGATGCAGTTTTTTACATTAATTAGTTTATACATTTATTTTCAGTTCTAGTTTATTATTATTATTATTTGGTTTAAGTTTATTAATCATTTTATTAATATGATAAATAAAATATAATTACTGTAATAGGAAAGAGTCGCGGTAGATAGCAAGTGAGGGCAAGTTCATAAAATAAATAATTAACAGATCAGATCAGATAGCATCTTTGAGATAAATTTATGGAGGTCAATATTATATAACATCTTAACTCATCAACTGCAGTCACTCTTGACCCTCCCAAGATCAACGTACATTGGCTCCCAATGTCAAATGTAGCCTTACATTTGACTTGTACATTTGCCGTGACTTTGATCAATTCTGTAGTAAATTGAACGCTACGAGATGTGACAAATAAATCAAAGCATCGACGTACGAAATTATTGAAGTTACATGCTCTGATTTATAACCAGTATAACAATATTGTCATTTTTACAGTCAATTGAAGTTGTCATAACGCTACCAAACAGCGTTCTTAGTCTGTTAAACACGGCTAAACCGTTAGAGGTAAATATATTACTGTACCAACTCAATCAAATTTACTCTAAAAGAAAAGTTGTTGCCAAGAGTTTCTCATCTAAAATGTAGAATGGTAAAGGATGGACGTAAATTTGTTAGAATTTTTAACAAAGTAACTTGTACCTATTATCTAAGTGTTATCTCATTCTGGGTACTAATGTGTGGCAGTGGGTATACAAATTGTATTATGTATAGCCCTGATATCGCGCTGATGGCTAATAATTATAGGTACAGTTCGTTCATTTATATTAAAGCTGTAAATTCATTTAAAAGATCCTGTTAGCGCTACTGGTCGTTCAAGTCGCTTTCCGATATCATTTTTTTTTCTATTTCATTAAATTCTACTAATTTACTATAGAATAAATAAAACTCTGAAAGTGGTTAATAAAATCTACAAAAGAATGGTGCATTTAAGAAAATAAACTACAAATTTTTCGTGGTCTATACACGAAAAATTTGTAGTGCTCAAAAATAAGTTTTTAATATTTTGTTACAGAATTAGGGTGACGATGATAATTATACTAATGAATACCAATATAAATAAGTACATTTAAATGTCCTTCATATATTTAATTTATAAGATAGAATTTTTGAATGCATTTTGGACTCTAAAAGCCGTAATAATATAAGAAATTTATATTTTAAAGGAAAGTAATCCCAAACTACTAATCGATCGACTCGCTTACAATCCTCTGATTGTAATTGGCCTACATTATCTTAAATGTTCTATGTCCCTGCAAAATCCTTAACCTGGTTGAATACAGCGATAAAATTGCTTAATCGGAAACTCGCAGTAATTACGAAAGTAAAGGTAAACACTACTATTTTTACAAATGAGTGCATTCCGCACTGAAACGCTTTCAGACATAAGTACGTTGTCAGGGTTTTGGTGATCACGTGAAAACTGAAATTGTCACATCTTTTCATTAAATTTTCATAACATTGGTGTACTTTTGAGTCACATACTCGAAGCATAAGATCGATAATATTTTTATCCATTATCTTAAACTAACGGCCACCCGCGACTTCGTCCGTGTAGACTTTGCTATTAGTCATAGCATGATGTTATATTGTTATTATATTATTATAGCCTATACTTCCAAAATTAATTGACTATTTAACACAATTTTTTTTTTCAATTCGAACCAGTAATTCTAGAGATTAGCCCGTTCAAACAAACAAACAAACTCTTCAGCTTTATAAATTAGTATAGATTAATTAGAGTTCCAGTGCATTGTTATAGGGATCAATAGGAAATTTAAAAGATTACAAATGTCAATTCGAATCTTTTCTAAGATCTTACGATTTCAATTCTAATCTCCGACTTTAAAATATAAGAGTTATACGTTTCACATGTCTGTGTATCCGAGTGCCTACATATGCATACATATATGAATATGCCTAACATATATCATATCATATCGTAGTATATCGTAGCTCCTAAACTGGAGGACCGATTATGATAGTCCCTGTAGCTTCGGGATTAAGAATAGAGCTACGGTATCCCCTGCCTGATCGTAAGAGGCGACTAAAAGGGGGCTTCCGGGGATGCGGGCGGTGAGAGTGGGAGCTTGACCCGTCCAGCCAGCAACCCCGGGAGGGACGGCGGTGTATGCGTGGCCGCATGCCGCCGTGAACACCTGAATGTGCAGGAGAGCACATCTGCTCTCCCGAAGATGGGCCCGTTCTGGGGCGCCGCGCGTGGAGGACACCGGTGCGTTCCAATGGAGATCCCGGAGTCCTTAGAAACACAGAGGAAGGCCACCGAGGGGGGGGAGCGATTATGATGCGGTTTTTATTTTGGAAGTTGATGTTACGAGTATCATCGTTCTGTATTCTGGCAATAGCTACAATAATTGGTAAACGAATGTTTTTTTCGTTCTCCGGCTACCATTTATGAAGATCTCTTTCAAAGCGTTTAGCATTAGGGTATATCTACAATTTCTTTGTTTGACAACAAAATTCTAACAATGTAGACTGATTCATCATTAATACCGTAGGTATTAATCATAAGGAGTTTGTTATGCCTAATATAAGTAACACCTTTGAAAAAAATCTTTCCTGTTCGCAACAAGCAATTTGAATGACTAATTGCTATAAAAATTGATTTATAAGGATTGTTTTCCTTTTAAATCGATATTTTAATTGATGCACAGTATGAATATGTTTGATTTGTAAGGAAAGTGAGGAGAAGAATACAATGACATGATTTAAGAAACGGTGATATCTACTTCATTTTCTACTAAAGTTATTGCTTTCACATTCGTAAAATAATATATAATATATGTATATAAAAATATAATTATATCAATATTAAAAGTATAAAAATACAAAAAAATATCAATTCACAGCTATTAATAACGTAACACCAGTGTACGATATTTACAATAATGTGCAGAAACTTAGCATATAAATGATTAAAAAAGTAAAATGAACCGATAAACCATACTTTCTGCAGTTGTATAAGGCTTTTATAAATTTTTACAAATAGATTTTTTTTAATATTCCATATAACTTTTTTGTTCAATACATAAGGGCACATAAGTGCTCAGCAGATTTTATGATACACTCATCAGTAACAATGACAAATTATGTAAAAATTTCATTAAAAACTAAAAATATAGCAGTATTGAAATTAATGAATGCTATAAAAATCTTACAGTTTTAACAACTGGTATCCGGTAATAATAACCGGGATCGACGGCATAACGTGTTTATAGGCTTATAGACAATTAAAGATTTTCATTAAAAAATATCTTGTTTACATAGTGTAGTGTTTGGTTGGATTTATGCAGCGCAATAGAGCTGAGTGATTTTACGTCGGTGTCCGGGACGAACGCCTCAAACGCCGGGTGATGCGAGCACCGCTTTCATTTGCATGTTTTCTACAACGTGCACCAAAAGTACGAAATTTCTTTATTTTTTCTGGATTGGTAATGTTCATTTTAAACGGTTTTATAGTCGTCTTGGAGTAGATTTTTCCGTAGGAGACCCGAGAATTTATATTTAATAGATTGTTTTAATCACACGAGAACTGATGCCACGTCCTTATATCAATGCATGCACGATTCTTTTTTTAAATTTGGCCGCATATAAAATAAACGAAATTATAGTGAAAAATATTTAAATAATTATCCAGAATGTGATTTAGTCATAGTCTTACATCTATGGATTTAGTCATTGGATAGCCTTCTTCACTAGCCAGTGAACAGGTGTACCAATCGTTACTTGAGTTTCATTGCATTAGCAAATCTTCGTTCGTTTCATAAGACCAGTTCAGGTACTCTCAAAGCAAGCTTATTTATAGAATGTTACTAAGTTGCACTTTAAACTGTAAGAAAGTTTCCTTTCTTTAACAATAATTTTCTGTTATTCAGCAAAACCAGAAAGCTATAAGATTATTGATATATTGCTTGATTTTCTTCAAAGCTTGTTTCTTTTTTAAATATTTGTCATAAGTTGTTTTTATGTTATTTACTGCTGCAAAATGCTTTTGCAATATCAAATACTTTTTACTGTCTTTATAGCTAAGATTATCTTAACTTTTATCAAGATCTATTCTTGGGCACGAGTTTAACTTTACTGAAAGTTATTTAGGCCTGTAGTTTGAAGTGGTTGATATTTGAAGATAAATAAAGACATTTTTTTTTTCATACTTTTATTATGTTCAGGCTGGCTGGGCTGGGTACAGGTCTCCTCTAACAAATGAGCATCTCATTTGATTTCGGCCATAGTCCACCACGCTGGCCTAGAGCGGATTGGTAGACATCATATCGTCACTGGAAAGGCAAAATTACTTTAGCGCCACAATAGCATTCTTAGAAAAATCAAATTAAAGTTTATTTTTTTACAAAAAAATTCATAACTTTTTACCTAATCATCCGATTTTAATAAAATAAAATTATTTACTGTTAATTAGCTATGATACACTTTTATCTTTACATTAAATATTGATTTACAAGCTGGTTTAGGAGATAGGTGGCGCTAAAGTAAAAGTGACTTCGTTTTATAGTAGAGCAAATTTACTTATACGCTGTTAGATTATTTTCTCCCTGCAATTTAAAAATACTGGTAACATAAAAATTGCTTAACAGAAGTACGGCAAAATTACTTTTGGAATATTTTTTTAGTTATTCTGGTAGAATAAAATTACTTTTAGGAAAATATTGCAACTTTCTGAACCGAGCATAAAGACTTAAGAGATGATCAGATAAGTAAGTAAATACACCATACTTTCCTTAATGTAAGTGGCCGGTAGTGATTATTCAGGCAAAATTACGGTAAGCATCAACCATGATTAGTACGACTATGACTAAAACTACTGGTGACTTAGGTTTACATATTAAAATAGCTTAAAATCTTTCTGAAGTGTCGGATTTAAAACCATAAGAAACTTTAAAATATACTTACTGTAAACAAAAAATATTTATATTTCTTTAGGTAATGGGATTACTTATCCGCCGCAAATTTATAATTAAACATTTGAAGAACTCACATGTATTAGCAAAGGAACCAGGTATTTAAATAAAAAAAACAGTAATTCATAAAGAAATATTAAATTTTAATGAGTTAGGAACTAATCACTTGCATTTGACTTGAATAGTAAATACTTAAATTGAACTTAAGGTACAATACCTTGATTACGAACGCGTAAAGACACCGGTTTATTTTGGTTCTTTTAAACATCAAAACAAGTATTTAAATAATGGCACTAAACTAGAACGGTACACGTAATCAGCAATAATAACAATAGCCAACTAAGTAGATTATTATATTTAATTGTAACAGCAGTGAGGAGTTAACAAAATCAAACCAACGTTGATAACATAATAATTTTGGCGTATGTAGGAACTTAAATAGTTAGTAGTATCAAAAAGTCTTTCATAACAACAATTATCCTTATCCGTGTCAAATCAATCAATCAAACAGTCTTTCATTATGTTTATCCGTATCAAATAATTCAAACAGTCTTTCATTCTCTTCATCCGTGTCAAATCAATCAATCAAAGAGTCTTTCATTCTCTTCATCCGTAGCAAATCATTCAAAAAGTCTTTCATTCTCTTCATCCGTGTCAAATCAATCAATCAAACAGTCTTTCAATCTCTTCATCCTCTTCTTTAGTATCAATCAAAGAGTCTTGAACATTATTATTACAGTTCAGTCTTTTATATTCTTCGTGGTTTGTGGGTATAACTTTATTAGTACACAGTTTGTTAAGGTCCATAAATTTCTTTTTTGAAATAGGCGATAGTGCTTTGTAACATGGCTTTAATTATATCTGAATTGTTACTTACGGGATATATACCATGATTCGCGTTGCTTTTGAGCTCCCGATATTTTGGCGCAGTTGCATGCACCATGATCACGGATGAACTGGATATTTCGGGTGGATGTAAAAAAGTCTAAGTGCAGCCGTAACGGTCTACCCTCTTCCTCACTCGTTTGCTACGGCTACTACCGGTACTCGAACATAAGTCACGACAAAACACACTCACAGTATCGCTGCGTATGGTTTTTTCATATTTTGGACTCATATTGTTTTTAAGACACACTAACACTGGATTCCACGCACTAGAAAGTTGGAAACCATCCTCTCGATTGAAGTTTTTACATTTCACGATTTCTATGGCTTCCTTTACTATTCTGGGTATGTAATGACGTTCCGTCGAAAGAATTTGTGGATTATGGATATAAGAAGATTTTCAGCTATGGCAGATTTCGGTGTCTCGTTGTTTTTAACCGCCTTTATGTGTTATTTGATACGGCATGAGATGGTACGTTTTGTTTGTCCAATATATGAGCTCCCACAACTACAGTTGACTTTATATACCCCAGGATGTTGAAACGGATGTTATAATCAAATTCGACATCTAGAACGTTTACGGAAAAAGTGTGAGTGTCTAAGGGAATCGTTGGTATTTTTAACTAAGTGCCGCGATAATAACGTTATACCCGTGTGCGTACGCATAAAATCAAGACCAGATATTCCCGGTTCCGCTAATGTTCTGCACAAAGCGAGTAAAAAATTGTTACGGAAACTCATAAGACACAATCGCTATCTTCACGACAAATACCAGCGTGAGTTGTACAAATTACATCTATGGCTAAGTTCGGTGTTATCTAAAGATGATTTTGAACAGTTTGACCGTGTTACATACCTACAAGCACAACGTTCTCGCGAACTCAGTGCCTTAAAACAACAACGTAAGTTAGAGGCCCTATTACGGAATCACGACTCGAATCATCGAGATGATAAAATTAGTGTGGTTGAAACTGTCATCAATAGGTCAAGTAAGGTATTGAATGAGGTTACTATTCAGGTACTAGAAAAAGGGTTAAATTTAGCACCCACTCCACAAAGCATTCCTTTTGAAGATGTCATAGGCTCCATAGAGGAGACAATACACAAAAATACCACGTATTGACGCGGACACCTTGAGGCAAGATATTGCAACACCTTACGTCACGCAAAGTCTCCCAGTAGCAACATTACCCCACAAGTACTGAGGGCACTACGAGAACTTAGAGAAGACAAGGACATCCTAGTATTAAAGGCTGACAAGGGGAATGCTACAGTCGTATTGAACGTGGCAGAGTACGATAGTAAGATGGAGCAATTACTCGGGGATAGTGCGACATACCAACCAGTTAAGTATGACCCTACAGCGAGAGTAACTAGGCAAACAATAAAATTGGTGAAAGAATGTGGTGATGTTTTCACGGACGACACTGTAGAAACTTCTACGACCCAGAGTACCACAGCCACCAAATCTACGGATTGCCAAAAATTCATAAAAAAAGATGTACCACTCCGCCCAATAGTTAGCCAAATTGATTCCCCAATATCAGACTTGGCACGTGAAGTTTCACGCATACTCCAGGGACTGGTAGGTCAGACTTCATCATTATGTTAAAGACTCTAGGCATTTAGTGGGACTTTTGACGCAAACCAGGATCGAAACTGATGAGATAATGGTAAGTTTCAACGTTGAATCTTTGTTCACCAAAGTGCCAATACTAGAGTGCTTGGAAGTTATAAAAAAGAAATTGACTGAAAACAACATCCCCAGTGAATTTGAAAAACTGCTTGAACATTGCTTGACCTCCAACTACTTACTACATAAAGGACAGTTTTACCTGCAGATCGATGGAGTAGCAATGGGAAGTCCAGTGGCACCAGTTGTTGCTAATCTGTGGATGGAACACTTTGAGGAACAAGCCTTGTCTAGCTGTCCTGTCGTAATTAAGTATTGGAAAAGGTATGTAGATGACATTTTTTGCATACTCAAGGGCGACCAAACAGAAAAAAATAAGTGTTTGGAACATCTGAATAGCATCCACCCAGCTATGCAATTTACAGCAGAAATTGAGAAAGACCGATCCCTATCATTCGTGGACGTCTTATTAACAGCAAAGAAGGATGGGACCTTGAGCCACACTGTTTATAGAAAACCGACACACACAGACCGGTACTCACACGCTACCTCACATCATCATCCCCTGCACCTTAACTCCGTTGTCAGCTCATTGACAAATCGCGCCCATGACCTGTGCGATAAAGAACATCTTACACAAGAGCTAGCTCATGTTCAAAAAGTATTAATGAGGAACGGATATAAGGTAAATGTCCATGACATAAAGCCAAGGGAAAAAAGGATTATACCGAAGGTAGAACGAAAGCCTACATTTTTGCCATATATGAAAGGGGTCACAGATAAAATAAGTCGATACGGGACTGGTATTGCATTAAAACCATTTTCACACCTCATAAGAAGATTGGGCAAAGCTTGCGTTCACCTAAAGATAAGATTCCGTTTCAACATCCTGGGGTATATAAAGTCAACTGTAGTTGTGGGAGCTCATATATTGGACAAACAAAACGTACTCTCTCATGACGTATCAAAGAACACATAAAGGCGGTTAAAAACAACGGGACACAGAAATCTGCCATAGCTGAACATCTTCTGAACTCGGGCCCTAACCATTGGATAGAACTCCATAATCCACAAATTCTTTCGACGGAACGTCATTACATACCTAGAATACTCTATACAAATAAGAAAGAAAATTTACTTTTACGCCATAATAGGTATAAAGATAAGAAGGCAAAATTACTTCTACACCACGCTCTCTATAAAGACAAGAAGGCAAATTTACTTATACGCAATGATCTGTATGAGAACAAGAAGGAAACATTACTTATAAGCTACGCTCTCTATAAAGATAAGAAAGCAAAATTACTTGTACGCCATGCCCTATTCCAAATTCAGCAAATCAAAATTACTTAAACAACTATAAACTTAAATTATCGGAAGGGCATAAGTACTTCTACAACATTATTTTTAAGATAACAGTAAGTCTATTTTACTTAAATGTCAATTGGAATAAGTATCCGGTGGGCATATATGACTTAAACGACACGTGTGTAAAAAAGACAAAAATATGCGTCGCTTAAGAATTTTTGAAAAAAAGAAACCCGCCTTTTTTCGGGTTACTTAAGCGCCACAAAAGTGCTCAGATCGCGATATTTCCTAGACAGATCGATGGAGAAAAAATCGCTGATTCCGAATATAATAATAACTCAATATGGTCAATTTGGCGCTAAAGTAATTTTGCCTTTCCAGTGACGATATCATCGAGAAATTATGAGTTTCAGGCATACAGGGCGATGTAAAACATCGTAATCGTATCACAGTATTTTCCATCACCGTGGAGCAACGATAAAATGCGCACATTACAAATTTCTTTTTGTCAGAGATGCGCGCCGGGGATTTGAACCCGGTATCTCCCGCGTCGGAGACCGCAGCCCTTACCACTCGGCCATCGCTACTCAATTATAAAGTTATATTTATATCTTTATCAACTAATAAAGACATTAACTAGGTATGTGAAAAGTTTGAGAGTGACAAACATTTTATATTTTGTATCTCTTGCTTCTTTTTTATTTGACAGTAAAATATGCATTTATGATTAAGTTTATAGTCTTTTTTAAATTATGTGTGCACCGCTGATTTAGTCACCAAAATAGTTCGGAGAATTCTCAGCTGTTTATAGTTTTAAAAGTCGCAAAAGCTTAAGATGAATGCGTATCTGATATTGAGAATCTTAAAAAGGTAGCATTGTATTTATTTCTGCCGGCAGATAGAGGTGGATTCCTTTGAATGGGTATTCAAAGGTAACAGCGCAAGTCAAGTAGACAAGGCTACAAAGGTGTGGACCTATAGGTCACTCTATGCATTGGTAAAAACGTACATTGCTGATATCATCGTAACCAGAGAAGAGCCTAATATTTTAAATATGATTACTGATTTTTATTTATGATAACGGTGATTTAAGTACTCGACATAGGTGAAAATTTTATCAATAGGTTATTTTATTGAAATAGAACTGCGCTTGCTAGAATTAGACAAAAAACCTCGAAGGCGCGGTTTTCATCTTAAAATTTTATCAAGTTTTAAAGAAAATCTGATTAAGCCCAACAGATAGAAAATAGAAATAGTAGAAAAATAAAATAAGAGAAAAACTGAAAAAAATGAGGAAAACGTAATTAATTACTTTAGTAATTTGCAGAAGTTGAACAGGAAATGTAGCTAAAAAATAAAATTATTGTTTTTACTATATAAATCGGCTTTACTATAAAAATTACTGTATAAATCTACGAATAACTGTGATATCTGGTAAAAACTAAACGTCTTTGTAGAATAAACTTGAGCGGACTATTTACTGAGAGGACTTACAACGCCATACACGGCTTTGCTTTAGATATAGCTAGTGAAAGTAAACGTCGGTCACAGTTACTGCAAATATATAAATAGCAAATAAAAAATTAAAAGTTGCCAAGTGCGAGTCAGACTCGCATACGAAGGGTACCATCCCTACTAATATTATAAATTCGAAAGTAACTCTGTCTGTCTGTCTGTCTACTACGCTTTCCCGCTTAAACTGCTAAACCAAATTTTAATGAAATTTGGAACACAGATAGAATGAACCTTGGAAAAGGACATAGGATAGTTTTTATCCTACGGGAACCTATAAGACACGCGGTCCACGCGGGCGAAGCCGCTGGTGGAAGTCTAGTTATTTATAAAATCGGCAAAAATTACATTTGTAGTATGGGTATATTTTAAAGTGATTGAAGTGAATTTATTTTTAAAGTAAATATATAACTAAATAATCTTTACATAATGTCAAGCGTCTACCAGTTGTCGTTATTAAAATCGCGTAAACGTCTTGGAGCCTCGCTTAAATATATATTTTAATCTATTTTTAGCCTAATTTTTTATATCGTCAACAGAAATACATCATCTGTAAAAATCCAATTGTCTGGCCATCAGGTCCATGAGTCTGGCGACAATTCAGATGGACGGTCAGCGAAGTCTAGGAGTGGGTAAGGAACCCTAAAAACTGATTCATCTACATAGGCACATGCAGGAAACTAACTGTAGGATATACACGTACTCATTCGATCTCACGAGACCTCAATCCGTCTAACGATGTCAGCTTATCTGTGCCGTTAACGGTCAGTTCGGATGTTTGCATTGCACGCTTCTGAGATCCATACATCTATTACTACAACACTATCGGCGATCTCTGCTTGCACTCTGATTGATGCGACGGCTAGAAACAGGGCAGCTCATGTGGTTTTAGAGATCCATGCGAATGAACCGAAATTAAAACTCTTATAGGAATATATTGAAGTGCCCATGGCCATGTTAATTTAACATAGCCATAGCCCGTTTTTAGTCAGGTTTGTCGAGTACCTACTTACATTTTGGTACGTCACAAAAAACTTGTCTACCTATTACGCATTAATCAAATCATGAAGTTAATATTAGGCACGATTTTTTCTAGTCTTTTCATAAAACTGATCTTAAATACACTTGGTGACTTTAAAGTCTGTTAAAGATTTTATTTTACTCTCAATTTCTTGAGATCATTAATACCAATCGGTCAATGTTATAAATGGTTGAAAGTTTTTCCTTTTCCAGGAAACGCCAATGATTTTGTAAATTAATGTGTCGTGAAAACTTGATGCGGTGGATTGCAAAACCCACCTTACTTCAAGAACAAATTGTTTTGATTATAATTTGATGATGCTCGTAACTAATGCAAGCTGATAGTAACAACACTGATAGTACTCGTATCTAAAGTTCTTTAATTATTTTTCCTAATGAAACACCCACACTCTGACAAGAATATTATAAACAAAACCTTATCACAGTTAACAGAAACAGCGACATTCAATAGGAACTCCGATCGACTAAATTAGAATACTAATTATAAGCTGTCGACCTTACGAGAGAGGATGGAGAGGATCTGAGGTGGGGAACTCCGTATCCTTATACAAAGGCTATATAAATGACAACTGATATTACGTGTTGCGCTTACATTGTACTTATAGAAGTAGTATATATAGCTCGAGTAAACGAACCCAAGTTGCATAAACATAAAGCGATAAGACTTCATTAAAGTAATAAATGCACTCCATATAAAGTATTAAGATGTTTTAAAGAAAATTTGATTTATTATGAAATTAGTGTTTAAGAATTATTTGTAGATCTAAATGAATTAATTCTCTAAATCCAGATAGTCTTTTGGAGTAACGTTTTGAAACGTTGTTCTATTTCAAAAATAGATCCGTAATCATCAGTAACACAAAAGGAAGTTGCAGCATGTGAATAATATATACTGTAGGACATAATAATACATTTGTTACTCCGACTTTTCATGAGGTTAACACATTACCAACTTATTACAAACCATAGAACAATGAAGCAATTGTTTAACAAATGCATGAAGAAATCCTAGGACTCGTATATGCTATGCTTTGTCTCATACGATTAGTATTACGATTATGGAAGAAAAAAACCGTTGATGCTAGTTAAAACGATTGTTCAATTACAAACGCTGGTTTATTAAGGACTGATACGTATTAACAGACCTACGTTATAAAGCAGTAGTAAGATTTCGAATCACGTGGACGATGGTTCGAAAACTGTGGACACTGATTTGATAGTAGGTATATCTTCGATATTTGTTAGTGAAGTGAATATAAATAAAATAGTTATTGATTTTCTTGCAATAATTTAAAAAACATTTTTTTATTAATAACATTTATAATTACAATTTGCAATAGCCATTCGTTCTGAAGAATCTAACGTATTTCTGCAGTTGATTTAGCTTGAGCTGTATAAAGTCGATTAACATTGCGAACTTTTTGTACTTCTTAATTAACTGAAGAAATATTTTTATCTACAATACCAGGTACTCGTTTTCCATACAAAATCTGTTTTGGAGTTTCTCGAAACCGCACGCTCAGTTAATTTCCATATGTAGCGAGCCTTTATGTCCTTGTCGTAAACTTTATTTACGATCGTTATTATTGATAATCTTATGGTCATAGTCTTAGCCTGTACCGAAAATCCTTGTTATTATTTTCCGGGTTGCAATATTATTTCCATAAACAATTTAGAATTTCGATGTTATTGACATTATTATAATAGGTTGCGATTGGAAATTGCTTGATGCGATACATTATTAATTGATAGAACTAGCGAAGTGAACAGAAGTAGTGACGAAACGTGTGAAATCGATAAATGATGCAAGTTGAACTATAATAAAATGAATATCAATAAAATAATAAACATCTTTACGGTATTAAACACAAAAGCAAAAAAATATTAAGTAAGTATTAACAAGCAAATGATGACTAGAATTTAAAAATAACGTAATTGATACGTACACGTATTTATACTTATTGATACGTATTGATATCTGTGATTAAGACGACCTACAATGTATAAATATAATAATAATCATCATCATTTAAGCCTTTCATAGTCCACTGCTGGACAAAGGCCTCCCCTAACCTCCCAGTCCAGCGCCCTAATAATATAATATAATATTTATACCCAATACATTATGTATTCTACGTATGTAATAAAGTTATTATGTCACACAATACAATAAGCGTGACAAAAGTAATTCTCAAAAGCATTTTATACAACTTACCTAAACTACTGACGAGTTTACTTAAACGGTCTTGAAATTTCACATCTTATAGTAATATTAATATTTAATATCATGCCGTATCGTAGTAATTACAAACATATTCATGTGTGCAAATAAATACTACAATATAGCACGTTTATCCACACACGTTGAACATGTAATGTTATAAGGTTCATTTCATGTTTTGTGTTAATTTTACTTTAATCTTCTTCCTATTCTGCGTTTGTTTGTATTCACTTCAACGTTATTAGTAATATCCGTGTTGATTTATTATTAACGATCTCGCAGAATTGTTTAAATTTTATGTTCATCCAAGGTCTTGGAAGATAACGTTGCCACACCTATTTCTTGCGCTGAACAATTTTGTGTATGCCATGCCACGCGGAAAAATCCGCAAATATTCCGGTGATAGCTAAAATACTAATTACTGATATTTTCATCGTATTTTAAACACCATTAGCCTTAATCATGACAGTAAAACGATTACTTCTAGATGTAATCGAGAAATTCTATGTTAGGAGACAACAGGAAACAATTTTGGTATTAACAGTGATAGAAGTATAAACAGAACGTATACAAAGGCCGATAATATTTCCATTATAATAGAACGATGTTCTGTTGTCTATTTGTTGATGATGTTCTATTTCCTTTATTTAGATTTATGTTCTTACCATGCTTTTATGAAGATGTAACGTATATACAAATGGCCGCAAATCGACGTAAATGATGTATCAATGAATAAAATGATGATTTTAAATTGTAACTCAGTAAAAAAGCTAAATCATTCTGTTGTCCTTTGTGTTCTCATCTCGTTGTATTTGATATTTTTTAAATTTGGTAACATCAATCCGATGTCAGCGACCGTTCTTCACTGGTATGAATTACTTCGATTAACACGCATGTAACCTAACCTTTTCTCTGGTATTTGTGTAAGAAAGACTCGAAAATAATGGCTCTAGCCATGTTCTTCGTATCATCTGAAATTAATTAAATGTTAATTATTTCAGAAGCGTAACTTAAAAGAATTATTTAAAAATTGTATGTCTTTAAGTGCTGCTGCAGTTGCGTTACGGTTACATCCTCCCTCACGAATTATTTTATAGTTAAATGTTGCAAATCTTTACGAATACCTACATATACCTACTACACTAATGCAGGGCCCATAAATATTATTTGAGGCTTCCGCGTATGAATTTACCATTGCTGTATTTACTTTGCCTTATGGATATTATCCTCACGAATTATTTTATTATTCACTGTTGCCAATCTTTTTTGAATACCTATACTATATAATTTATGCAGGGTCGACGCAAACATAATTTGAGTCTTCTAGTCAAATGAATTTACCAAGAAGCGATATTTTTAATCGTGAAAATGTAATCACGACATGAACACTGCAACCAACTCGAGGTAAACCGGTGCTAACTTGAAAAATGATATGCAATGCGCACGGTTGTTTCTTTTTTCCTAAGACAATTGTCATTATTGTAGATTTTATATGCACGTATTTGTACATAATACTCTAAATATATATTAATATTATATAAAGAAAATTAATATATTATATAAAGAAAATTAAAATACCTAATTTGCCCTTTCCTGCGACCCTTTTTGAAATGAAATGAAATGAAATGAAAATACTTTATTGTTGACTGTTTACATACATACAGTTAGATGTTTAAAATTATTATAAGAGTTTAAACAGTCTACCATGCTCTGGCATACAATATTATACTTATTAATAATTAAAATTAAAGTATAAAATAGTTTTATTTTAAGATCCGCTAAGAATATTCTTAACGGATCATCGGCTTTTTTTGCGTCCTACGGTTGGACACTAGTCTCTGCTCGTTATTGGAGAGCTCTGGAGCTTACGTCAACAAGCTGCTCCAATGAGGGTTGGTGGAGTGGATTATTATCAAAGTTATAATATAATAATGACGATGATGATGGAATGATGATGGTATCCGCCACGTGTAACCACATAACTACATTAAAGTGTCTCAAAGGGTCCCGACGCACGCCTTCCAAATGACCAGGTCAAATAACAACTCGACCAGTGACCGATAGGGAGAGATACATAATAGTTATAGAGATACATAATAGTAATAATAATAAAATAAATAGTAAATTCATTTATTTCAAGAAAATAATTCTCATATAAAATTATTAGTAGTACTTAGCCTATGTTAGTGACAGTGACACTAAAATATTAAATTAAAGTAATTTAAATTAAATTACACAAAGATAAAAGATTAATTTATTTATTAGGACGCATTAACCGATAAGGATGAAATTTGGCTCAGAGATAGTTTGGAGCGAACATAAGTAGACTACTTTTTATCCCAAAAAAAGCTACTACTCGTGGGATAGATTAGTATAATCATATAAACTCAAATCAGAATCCGGGCTGGATCTCTAGTTATTTATATAAATAATAATGTATACTACTTATGATTCATATATATCGTAGATATTGGTTTGAGGCTAACATTAGCAATATAATAATGATATAATTGCCTTGGCTGGCGCCGGAGCAATTTGTACACCGACTGATTTTTCTAGATTTTGCTTCTCTGACGATAATGAGTATGTGAGTGAATCTTAGCTTAATATCAACTTGAGGTATGTTTTATAGGATGCTTAGGATATACATAATGTATGGATAATGCAGAATGTTTTTGCCAAGATCTGGTAGTCATTCTTAGACTTTTAATCCTTACTCATTGGTTATCAGCACAGACTTATATTTGCTTATCAGTTTATATAAAATTTCATATAAAATCGAAAAAATTAACATCAAATTTAATTAACTAATAGTTTATTTAAAAAAACAAAGCATCCTAAGATGTAAATAAGCTATTTAATGCGATTTGCGTTATAAATTCGGTAATTAATCAGTTACGATATAAGTAGATATACCTATTCATTTTTAGAAACTAAGCCGCAATTATATAGTATTGTGTTACTATAACGTGTTCCATACGAAAACAAGTTAAAAATAAGAAAACTGATTACCGAAAATGCGGTCAATAAAGCCTGAACAAAATTTTATGTTACGTTTCTGAAAATTTATATTGTTTATGCATTCGATTTTAAAAAATATGCTGAAAGTGAATTCATGTTGATAACGAAAACATATGAATTATTAATTTATTTAATAATTCATATGTCACACAAATCTATCTTTGTGTGACTTAAGAAAATTCGGGCAAGAATTTTCACTCACTTTTTAGGGGTTTTGGTAATGCCACAATAGTCAACATAGCGAGGGTGCCGACGCGTATTCTATCTACGCTTTTTTAGTTTAAAATCATTGTAGGTATATTAACGGACTACAATCTCTTTTTAGTATATATACAATATAGTTAATTCAATTGGGATATATTATCCATCCTTATTAACAACCTATTTGTCGACCCAATTTAATTTTAACACAGATTTCAACTAAAGCAAGACAAGTGAATTAATAAGCAAGTTTTGTTTATTAAATGCATATAGAAAATGAGGCACACGAATCGAGATAAAAACCCAGAATGGCAATTAATTACGATTAAAGCGAAACAATGGAACGATCTAAATAAAAACACGGATAAGGAGCTCGTGGTTAGTTGCGTAACTAAATAATTAACAACAATTTTCACACTCATATAACACTGGTAAAGGATGTTTCTACAGGAGTATTATGTGTTAATTATTTCCTGCCGCCATCACGAAGCACTTTGAATATAGAATTAGTTGGACATATTGACCGTCTGTAGGTTAGAAAATGCATCGAAAATATCCTAAAACACGACATTAATATTTACAAAAATAATGTTTTTCATCCATTTTAAAAATAGTTATAGGTAGGTATAAAATCGAACCATAAAAGCCCAAACTGACTAAAGTAACATTAGAAAATACTAATTAGGCATTCACTCGATTTGACAAAAAAATATATTTAAAAATCATAAATTCACAGTAAACGTAAAGATATGTCAAAAAAAAGATAACGGTAATGAATGAATTAATCAAATTCTACGACTTAATGGTCCATGACATATGTAAAGACAATGACGTGTGAATTACCATAATAAAATTGAAATATTTAAAGATGTCTGCAGATCTATTTCAATGTCAAAATGTTGTGCGTAATTTATCTTTTGACATACAAAAAATACATCAGCATAGAATTTTGCACGTTAATGTAATTGTAGCACAAACATAGCCGTTGAAGAATATTTTGTTAATTATTTTTCTTGTAGGTTTTTGTCTATATCCTTCCGTACGATTATATATCTCAACTATCCATAGGTACTTACAAATGCGTAACTCTAAACGTGTGTCTGTTACGTGTCTACGCCTAAATAACTGATTTTAAAGAAATTTAAGTTTTTATCGCGAAAAATAGGCTTAAAGGGGGGGGGGGACTGAGTGAAATGTTGTCATCGTTGAAGGTAAAAACACGAACCTTTATATTTAGGCACTGGATAGGAAGTAAATAAATATTTTTAGTAGAGTTTTTTGATATTTCAACGTACGTGGGGAAGTAATAGTAGGAGATAAAGATTGGTATGGACATGGAGTGATAAACGATTTTCACGCGGGCGAAGCCGCGGTCGTAAAGCTACTTTTATAAATAAATAAACTCCTAACTACAAAAACATTAAGATCGTCAAGTGTTTCAAGTTTCTTGTCTTTATGTTTTTGTAGAAAAAACCATTAAATATGCTCAATTCAGAACGTGTTATTCGTTATAGAGGCAATGCGGGCTAAGATAGCGGTATAGATAGAAAAAATATTTAATATAAAATTATTTATTTATTTTAAAATTATTATTTGATACTAGTAGGTATATCGCCATCCCTCTGAAAACTTTCGTGTGTGATAAGGTACGTAAGGTGTATGTAAAAAATAATGTAGTTTAAAAAACTAAAAACACGCTTTTGTGAAAATACGAACTAAAAAGTAAAAAAATAAGAAGAAAATGTATTTTACTGTAAAAAAAAGCGTGGGGTGCATGGTGTCAACAGTAACAGTGATAAAAACCACCCCCCGAGATTATTGTATTGTCATCGGTCCTCAATAAATCTACAAAGTTTGAACGAAATCTGGCCGTTTAAAGTGGGTCAAAATCGCGCCCAAAGAAGTCGGTTACAAACATACAGGTGAAGCTAATATAAAGCGTGTAATAGACTGAATTCGAGATGGATTTATCTTATCAGATCTATTCAAAAGATATTTCATAAAAGACATAGAATACCCTAGTTGAAAATACCTGTTTCTTCCTTTATAATAATAAAGGAAAACACATATTAATGGGTACACAATGTTTGTACACTATATAAGCTTTTTGACAGTGCAGCGGTTTAAAAGGGCCATTTTGATCTCACTTAGAAGGATAAAAAGGACTTCTTATAAAAAAACCTTGGGGTATAAAAGTTATCAATATCTGTTCAGTATAATAAAAAATAAATAATAGTTTAAAAAAACTAAAAAAACACGCTTTTTATAGAAAACCGAACTAAAAAATAGAAAATAAATTTTAATGAATTTAAATTAAGAAAATAGTGTTAAAAATTTCAATGAATATAAGTTAATAATAGTGTGAATAAAAAAAAATATTTTATTTAAAAAAAAGCGTGGGGTGCATGGTGTCAATAGTTATAAATATTTTATTGACAGATATGAGTAGAGTGATTATCATTTCGATAATATTTTAAAAAGCACCCCACGCTTTTTTTTAAATAAATTTTTTTTTTATTCACACTATTATTAACTTATATTCATTGAAATTTTTAACACTATTTTCTTAATTTAAATTCATTAAAATTTATTTTCTATTTTTTAGTTCGGTTTTCTATAAAAAGCGTGTTTTTTAGTTTTTTTAAACTATTATTTATTTTCTACTTTTTAGTTTGGATTATTTATTCTTTCCATGATGTTTCCACGAGCAATGGACTGGTTACTGAGAACCTTCTTCTTTCTTTCAAAAATATCTTTATCTATCATTAGGCTTGTTACATAACAAGGTTACATATTTTTTTAATTTTTACGTTTTCATAAAATTTCACCTGTCTTACGACTTAACAAATTATTTATATTCTTTATATATCTCATACACGTTTTCGGTTACTGAGCACCAATAGTCTACTCCCCTACATAAATATGAGCAACCCAAGCAGCAAAATAGTCGAATAGTAATTAGATTACTCAGCCTTTAATCGTATAAGAGCCGAGTAACCGTTCTTAAAACACCCATTTATCGTGTAATAGCGGTTATCTCGACTATTTGGCAATATTTGCTAATGTGTGCTTTAAGGACGTCGAATTAACGTTTACAGCACTATGTTTTAGCACTTTTACTCCACCTTTTAGCAGATGCTGAATTAAAGTGGCTAAAATACTCGTTATTAGATCGTTTGATCTATAACAGTCGTATAATAGCTGTAGCTCTACAAACGCAATCGAACAAAAATCATATTTTGCAAATTGAAAAATGGAATAATTTTATCAAATTAGTGTATTGTCATCGGTCCTCAATAAATCTACAAAGTTTGAACGAAATCTGGCCGTTTAAAGTGGGTCAAAATCGCGCCCAAAGAAGTCGGTTACAAACATACAAACATACAAACATACAGGTGAAGCTAATAAAAAGCGTGTAAAAATTAAATTTCATAAACCAGGGAAAAAACCGGCACAAACGTTTTGTACCTACTAAGTTATTTTTTCTAACAATTAAATAGTTCATTCATTGTCTCTGACTTAATTATTTATTTATCTTAGGCTCGTAGGATGATTTGTTATTAATAATAATATTTTACTATATTTCACTAAGTTACTGAACGAACCACTGTACCGGAAAACACGTGTCAAGTCTAGAATGATACAAAATGACATATAATTTTTCAATTTCAAAGTTCCTGCTCTATTCATATGTGATAAGTACTGATGAGCGTGCATTTAACCGTGTTATTAAAACAACTAACACCATATTGTTTGATATACAGAAAAAATAAATAAAACGTGTTTGCCTTTGTACAAACTATTTTAATAGTTAGGTCTTTATTATACCTAAAGGCACTAAATAGACAGGCACTTAGTCAATTTTGTGACAATGTTTTTTAAATGTAACTTCGATATTTAATGGTTTTTTAAATGTAAACTTGATTATAATTTTTTTTTATTTAGGTATAGACCCGTAAATTGGAGTGTTACATTGCTTTTTCGTTTATGTACCAAATCACATACACATTTTTATTTAAAAGTATCTAAAGTCCTTACATTCATCGGTGCAGTGTATGTTTGAGCAATAATTAAAAATAAGGCCACACAAACGTATTCAATGTTCAAATGCAGCTAATTAATCAGTTCATTTATTTTTTTATATGAATGTAACGAGAGTGAATTAATTTTGCGTTAATTATTAAAAAGTCTGAGTCATAAGTTACGCACATGTGCCGTGAATGTCGTGATAAACGTTATCCTTTTACAAGTGACAGTGACATAGGTACACAGGTAGGTATTCACGAACAGTTGAATGATTATTAATAAATCCATTGTTTTTATATACATGTACGTAGAAAAACAAAGGAAATGGTGATTTTGTAAAGATAAAATTGTTATCATCACTAATATTACAGTCGATTTATACACATTATTACATATTTATGGCATCGCAAACTCTGTGCATATTGACAGCGTAAAGTATAATTTTTGCATCACTTAGTAGTAAAAATCAGTAAGTCGTCAGTTATCAGTCAGTCTAGTCAGTCAAATGTTCAAGTAAAGCGATGGCTACTTTACCAGAACGTGTCCGATAAAGTTTTGAGGGCAAACCGAAAAAACTTATTTTCGCGCTGTTATTTATTAACAACACTCGTGCACTATCGTATATCGAACAAAATGTCAACAACTTTATCCCATACTAGCGGCCGCCCGCGACTTCGTCCGCGTGCTAATTGGTATTAGTCAAAGCATGATGCTATAGCCTTCAAACGAACAAACTCTATAGATTTTGCCCGTTTTTACAACATTTTTCACTGATGCTTCACTCCTATTGGTCGCAACGCAATGTTATATATATCTAAGCCTTCCTCGACAAATGGACTAACTAACCAACAAAAGATTTTTTTAATTCGAACTCGTAGTTCCTGAGATTAGCGCGTTAAAACAAACAAACAAACTCTTCAGCTTTATAACTCAAAACTCAAATCCAACACAAAAATATTTTTTTCAATTCGAAACAGTCGTTCATGAGATAAGCGCGTTTAAACTCTTCAGATTTATATATTAGTACATATTTTCCCCGTTTTTGCAACATTTTTCACTCATGCTTCGCTCCTATTGGTCGCATCTTAATGTTATATGATCTAAGCCTTCCTCGATAAATGAACTATGCAGAAAAAAAAGATTTTTTTTATTCGAACTCGTAGTTCCTGAGATTAGCGCGTTCAAACAAACAAACAAACTCTTCAGCTTTATATATTAGTAGGTAGATAAAAATACACCAAGGAAATGAAAATAAAACTAAGCACAACATGTCCCGACTTCCTGCCAAAACTCGAAATAGATAAGTTAACTTAAAGGCGAAATTTTACTTAAACAGCCAAATTCAAAACATAAGGCAGCAATTGCTACTTATTTTAACATTAACATCAAAATCTCGATTCATAAGTATCCTAGTTTTATATATGTTATACATATGTAGGTATACCTATTAATTATTGATATTTTATGCAAGCGCGTGATTAGTATTGTACATTAATGTATTTTACAAGGTTTATTAGAATCTTTCATTGTTATGCAAGCAAGACCTACAAATTCTGTGACTAAATACAAAAATTCTGTGACTGAACCATGGGTACCTTGGAACGGCCTCGGTTAAACCTATTAGCTGTTTAGCATATAGTTCAAGTAAACCCATATATATAATGCGGCGGAACGAAATGGCTGACCATGGAACTCTGGGCTATGATCTAATTTTTTTTTAATTGAAGACTGAAGACGTCTTCAAAATGAATTAAATTTATTATCTATGTTAATTAATAAAATATAACTATATAACAAGTAAAAAATTGATATCTAGCTAAAAAGTGTTGAATATAAAATAATTGGAAAAAAAACCGACTGTGTAAAAAACTAAGAAGAAAATAAATAATAACTATTCTATATCTAAACTAGTGGGTTGTTTTTGAAGTGAAAACTTCTTTAGCGGCGTTGTGCTCTTTTTTTGGGATCGCGTCAGGACACATGGCCTGATCGAATATTCGTAAGACGGAGGGGTGACAGCTGATGACGGCTCGACTGTACATACTTGTAAAATTCGTTTATATCAAGTATTTAAAATATGGACATTGAACAAAGTGCATCTATTAATGAAAATAGTGACGAAGAAATAGTGAAAGAAAATGAGTGAGTACTTTATAAAAATACTAGATGAAAACCTACTCAAAATACTAGATGAAAAATAATACTGATAATAAAAGCAATTCGTGCGATATTATTCCCTAACCATTCCAAAATATCAAAAATGCACAACGTTAATGTTCAAGTTTTCACTTCTGCCGGCACTACCGTCCCTTTGTTTATTTTTAGTATTTTGACGCTGTCGGGCTTTTTTCTTACAGTTCATTGGATTGGATTTACAAATTATTATTATGGCTTCTTTATTTATAGACATAATTTGCTTACTATACACAACTTAAAGGAAATGAGGTCTGATTTTGGCCATAAAATATTATCTAAATACTTTATTCAACTATAAAAATAATTATGTATTTTATTGAAAAATTTATGATAGCGTACGGCACATAATAAAATTTATTTAAGTTGTTGACATTTCAATCGGTTACACTTGATTTATTTGGCACCTTTGTTGAGTAATGCGAATTTTAACGCCGATAATTCCATCAATGTAACAATGTAAGACGTCAACTTGAATTATAATTTAGATTTATTACTACCACAGTAGAATGCTGAAAATGACGATTATGGACAATGATAATAAAAAAAGTAGATTTGTTGCAGTCGCTCAAAAATAGCCCCTTGAAATGTGGCATGACAGAAATTGTTCTAATATTGAACACGTCAGCTCCCTTGTCATATTGACGTTTTGCCGCATACAACATCAAGGCGTACGATGGACAGTTTTCGAACTAATGCCCGCCCCACACGTAACGTAACGAGAAATCATTTATACGTGTTTTTAAGTCAACTATATAGGGCGATGAATTACAAACCTCCTTTGCTGCACCTGTTATCTGGCCTCCGGATACTTTAGCCGAGTTTTCAGGCCACTTCGTGTATTTTAGTGTCATAAATGAGGTAATGTCTTTTGTAAACTGATCAACCGATACGCCCCTATGGCGTGATGTCCTCGGCATTAATATCACGAAACACTTTGGAATAACTTATCTTGAAGGTTCTCCGATGCGTTCGTGATCGTCAACTGCTTTTCCTCGCATGTTATGGCATAGGCATATGCCTATCCATATATAATAATTGGTTAAACATTTGTTTAGATACTATAAATTGTGTGTTTTTGTTTCAAAATGGTCTACATTCAGGTTCTTATTAGAAGACCAATGCTTTTTCGTACTTTTATATTTTGTATTCTCGTAATTCTTAAAGTACAAACCATAATCCAAATCTTTTTAAGTCACCTTACAAGTAAATCATAAGTGATAGTGAATATTAAAATTGTTTTACTAAAATATAGTTTCTAATTGTAATAAACAGTTCGATATGAGACGAACGATCTATTTTGTATAAACATTTTAGCCGTAGGTATGTTGTAGAATTCACTTGGAATTCTAAGTGAATTCTGGAACTTCGTAATGTTCAGGATGTCTCATAGAATGCAAAAAAGAGCATTCTATGAGACAATCATTTATTTAAGTCCTCAGGGCTTTAAACTCAGAGAAAGGAAGAATATTCGAATAAGATAACGAGAATAAGTAGAAGAAGAACAGTGGAACACCATTGGGTATAAACCAATTACTGGCACATGTATGCAAATATTATTATAATACTAGCAGCCGCCCGCAATATCGTCTGCATGGACTATATATATAGTTTTAGATTTTTTCTAAAATTATATATAGTCCATGCATTACATCAGCTACTTACCAGTGCAATTCCCGTCAAAATCGGTCCAGCCGTTTCAGAGATTAGTCGAAATAAACAGACAGCTCTGTCTGAAAAAATGATATTTTGGTATATGTACCGTATATATACATATGCATGTAGTAAAAAGCGGTTATTTTAATATTATAAACAGACACTCCAATTTTAGTAATTTGTATTAGATTAGAGGATACTGTAACGTTTATATATTGCATAACATAGTTGAACATTAGAGCATCACACGGGTGAGCCAGTACCTTTGATGCTCTAAGAGTTGAACGCAAAAGTAAACGATTGACAGCTAGGTGTGTTGCTCGCTTATTTGCTGCTAACAGTAAATTACCAGAACGAGAAGATTAACAATTTCCACCATAATCTTGTTTACGTTGGACAATTCATTAGGAGTAACAAGCGAAGCTTTGCGATAATAGGTGCTTATTAAGTTTGTATTGTGTGTGTGTGTGTGTGAATTACCTGTTACTTGCCAGCACTTGTTATAGAAATCATATATTTTTAACGATCTGCTGACAATTTACCTCGTTAGATATCAACACTAATTTTAAATGTTAGAACACCGTAATTTTTTAAATCATTCCATGTAATTTTAAAGTAGAAGATTTTGTATACTAGCATTTAATATTGATACAACTAACTATATGAAGAACTCAAAAAAAGAAATTAATGATTACAAGTTCTACACACTTGAATTTAGGAAGGTAACTATTATTTTCATACAATCTGTTAATAATTTTGTCACCTAAATAAAATGGGTCCCTCTCACTTCCTAGAAGTCCTATAGACCTTAACCTTACGGTTAACTTATTTATTTAAGTTTATTTATGGGGAATTATAAAACGAGCGAATAAAAAAAAACTTTGCGACTGATGATGACATACAGTTTTAATAACTTGAGCGGTATGAATTAGATTAAGCGAAAAATTTACTTAACTAACGACGAATATTGATAATAATAAAATCCAGAACGAGCTTACAAAAAGTGGATTGTGATTAATCCATTTCAGATATTAAAATTTTATCTGAGCGACTACATTACTAAGTGAGCGGCTGGAAAAAAACCACTCTGCATTCTGTAAGTTTACACACAACGTTTGACTACCATGGCGTCTCCGAAGCCCTTTGCTTCTGTGTCTGAAAAATACCCAAAACCAAATCAGAGCACCCCACTATCCACGTGGTCTTATCTGTACTACCCCTAGAGTGTATATAAAAAGCCGGAGGCGCGGAGGGAGAACACTCCCCGCCCGCCGTAGGAAAGCGCAGGCACCAAGAGAGGTGCCGCGCTTTCTTACGCTGGGGCGGAGGGAGTGGTTTTCCCGCAGCGACGGAGAAGTCACGGAGCCAGAGCTTCTTCCCACCTCCATTTTTGATGGAAAAAATCGCAAACAAATATTAGGTCGCTCAAATATTATGAAGCTGCTCAATTTGTATTTTAAGTAACTCAAATTAATGTTTGTAAGTTGCTGTTCTGTTGATTTCTCGTCACTCGCAGTCAGTCGCTCACTTAATAATTCTATAACCCAAATTGATTAATTTTGACACTTAAAAGTGTAATTTACAGTCACTCGTTTTATTGCTACCCTTTATTTATTATTCCAGACAATCGCATCGTACCTACAAGTATGATTATCAATACATATCATGAAACCCATTGTTTTTCCAAAGGATTCGACTACGTCAAATGGAAAGTTACATTTGGATGACGGCTCCGGAAACATGAGTAAGTGCAATATTTCAAATTACACTACTGAGATTTGTAGTGCAGCTGAATTTATGGCTGTTTTGGAGACGAATTAATTTGATTCAAAACTAATACAAGCGTAAAATTATTTGTTGAACAAAGCTGTGTAAACACGAACGGTTGTTATTCAGTAGCGCCATTAACAAACGGAGTAGCGATTCGTCGAAGCGATTCCGAGTGCGAGTGAAAATCATCGCACATGACGATGACAGATGGCAGAATTTAATTACGTGATACTTATTGACGAAAAATGATGATAGTTAAACTGTACCTAAAGCTAAAGGAAATTTAAATTAGATTACAAATGAGTTACAAATCTTAAAATTTCCTTTTCTTGAAAAGGAGTATTTTCTACAGTTCATAAACGTGACGTCTTGCATTTATATTGCCCTATTTTGTCGTATGAGAAATTGCAAACATTAATACCTTATAGATATGCCAAAACTATTTTTAATTGGGTACTACGGGTTACAAATTTAAATAAAAATTTAAAGTAAAAGTAATTTATTCTTACTTAACTCATATAAGTAAGTACTAATACATAAAAGATATAGTATAGCACGTACATAACTCCATCATCATGTTACAGTTCCACCGTGAAAGGCGATGTTTCCCAATAGTTCACTACATCACACATCACATAAGTAGTATAATTTTACAAACGGTAAAAAGCAGATGAAGTAAGAAACAGTTAATCAATTAATCTTCTTCTGGCCGATTTCTCAGCAGCTGAGGTCTCATTGGTCCGCGCGGTCATGTTCTCTCATGTGGCTATTATAGCCTATTTTGACCTTAAATATTTTTGAGCATCTCGGACAAATGAGTACGCCGCCACTGTAATGGTAGTTTAAGCCTTTGGTGGTCTGGCTTTTAGCTCGTCTCTTTTTGTATCGAGCTCGTCTTTGCTTGGTTTTCCAAAGGCGTCGGTCTTCTGCTTTATAAGGCTCCTTTCCAGACGGTTTGCAGCAGACAACTCCCACGTCAAAGAGTCAAAACCGCAACTTGTCATATGTCTTTTAAGTACACCTTTGTATCGCAAGAGCTGTCCGCAGTAAAAATACTTTCGAAACAATTTATTAAACTTTCAGAATAATATTCACGTATCACAGTAATTAACTTAATGAATACAATGATAAGGGCCGATCTAATGGTTAGTGACAGGCCGCGTAACCTGTTTATAATGGCTTGGTAGATTTCATTACCATAGGTAACGATCACACTGACCGTATGAATGCTAGTTTTGTGCATCGAAGAAATAAGATAACAGAGGCTTAGATGTCCGTGCCTGATAACTTAAGAAGTGTCGAAAGAAACTTATTTGAAAACTAACGGTCCCTTTGCAAACATTTGATTATAATGAGTCACATACGTGAGATATATGTATTTAATCTATATATATATAAAAATCAGTGCCACTTTTCGTTGTAATTTTATAACTCAAAAACGGGCTCACTTATCCAAAGCAAATATTTAAGTTTTATTCGGACTATTTAGTAGACGGTTTATGTGAAGTTTGCATAAAATCGGTCGAGCGGTTCTACATTAATCACATTTTTTGGAACAAATAAATTCTATAAATGGAAGATCATTTTGTTAATGGGGATTTTTGCTGTCAAATTGAAACTTTTATCAGATGCGGATTGTGCTGTCAAATTAAAACTTTTTTCAGTGTTGACAGTACAAGCATGTTGTTATGTCATTTATGCGGTCATTTCATTTTGGACGTGCTTCGATTAAAGCAAATTGTCAGCGATAATTATTGCTTTGTGTTTATATTTTTAAACATATTGTTGAGTGCATTCATACAAACGGTGAGTCTTGAATTTTTCAAATGTACTATGTGTATGTGTGCATGTACTTTTCTCAGTTTTTTAGCGAGCCGACTGTGTTTTATATCGTTTACAGACTTTATTTGAATTAAATTGTAAAACACATTTACACAAAAGGTAATTTTTGAACTGTTGAAGTGAATTACATGTATGTAATGTATGAAGCTACTATCTTAACTGCTAAATCAAAAGGAGAAGTTTGTTTGATACCGCGTATCCCTATGAGTCTAACTGATATGCCATTTGAGTTCAAACGATTACAATATCCTGTGCGTTTATCATTTGTGATGTCCATCAACAAGGCCCAAGGGCAAACACTTCACGTTTGTGGTGTGAATTTGGAGGAATCATGTTTTTCACATGGCCAACTTTATGTTGCCTGTTTCAGAGTCGGTACCTCCAGCTGTTTGTTTATTCATACTGAAAATGGAAAAACTAAAAATATTGTTTATCCAAATATTTTGGATTTAGTTTTTAAATAGCTAGCAATTAATAAAATATTTTTTTGTTTGAATAAATTAATTTGATGTTCCATTTTTTTATTATTTCACTTTATACGTAGCGAAGCACGTACCGGGCCGCTAGTAATGAAATATAATGCAAACTCAAGATCCAAAAGTATTGCACATACTGAATGAGAAGTATTTCAACTAATTAGGTTAACTTAGTTAATATCTGTTATGAATTATGATTCAAAAATTATTCTCATTACTTTAGATTAAAAAAGCAGACAAGTAACAATAGAGGGCATTAAAACGGAGAATAGGCATTTCCCTTTAGGAGCTACAAAATGACGTCGTAAAATAACAAAGCATGTTAATATTTGGTTAATACTTTTAATTTTGTGATATCGTCATCAATCACTTCAGCCTTCTTGGTTTCATTTCTGGATAGTTCAACTCTAGGTGTATGTACTTTTATTCGTACGTTCTTTCTTACTTTCGTACTCAACTGGATGTTCCTTTATTGATCTTCTTTATATCTTAATATTTTCTTTAAAAGTTAGAGAGAGGTCACAAGATCATGTTTAAAAGTTTTAGAATCGTCTTCTATTTATGATCATTTGAGAATCAAAAGGTCCGATAATTCACTAACTGTTTTATAGTAAGTGCCTTACAGGGCGACAATTTTTAAAACCATATCAGTCATTTTAATCATTGGTTATTACTTTTCATTTAGTCTTTATTTCATGATGTAGCGTGGTCTTTATTGTTTAATAGAATCTTTTTGATTGATATATAGATAGATATTTTGCTATAAATGAGACAATTCATTTAATTTTTCAACAAATCAGCAATGTGTAGAGTCGATACCATTCAAATCTCAAGTAATACGTAATAGTAAGTACGTATAGTGAACAAATTAAATATTATCAAACCAACATGTTTCGTTACAAAACTTTATCGTTTATCCATATCCATACTAATATTATAAATTCGAAAGTCTGTCTGTCTGTCTGCTACTCTTTCACGCTTAAACCACTGAACCGATTTTGATAAAATTTGGCATAAACATAGAAAGGACGTTGAGAAAGAACATAGGCTACTTTTTGCCGCGTGAAAATATCTCATTCCCACGGGAATAAATGGAATGAATGAAATGCGCCGTGTACTGTTATAAATACACTACATGTTATTACTTACTTCATTGACGTCCATTATCATATTTTATAACTTATATTCTATTGTTTTATTCTTATACTTTACTTTTCCTATAGTATTTCTTTACAAAATTATTTAATTTCGGTGTTTGATTATTTATATTTTCACGCAGCTATCAAAATTGTCACGTCTGACTTTTTTGTTACTTATTTTTTTAATTCATTTTAAGGCATTGTATAAAAATCCTTTTAGCCATTCAGTATTAAATGAAAAGAAAATTTTTATGTTTCTTATTTCATTTCATAGATTAATAAAGTTATAGTATTGTCTTTGGCTTAGTCATGTTTTTTATAGTTTAATTATTATAAATTATTATTTTTAAATAATAAATGAATATAATGTTCTTCGAATCTTTATATATATATTATACCTATAAATGAATTGCTGTTCGTTAGTCTCGCTAAAACTCAAGAACGTCTGAACCGATATGGCTAATTTTGGTCTTGAAATAAACGTTTAAACGTTTCACACTCATAGCCCCACAGTAGGGTGTATATACTCTGTGTCGTCGGTACCATGGACACATACAAAGACAGATACACAAACACCCAGACCGAGAACAGAAATTTAAACTCATCATTCAAATTTCTGTTTCGCCGGGAATCGAACCCGGGACCCTTCAATTAGCAGTTCGGCATGGTAACCATTGGGCCACACGGGTCGTCAAATCAAATATTAGTAAAAGTCCATTGGTTCTTCGCGCCATCGTCCAAAAGTTTGACATAGTCTGAATAACAGTTCATCTGTCACTGTTCGTTTTTAATTTTTAATTTGACAGTAACATAAAAACCCCTTGAGATGATAAAGAAACTAATCCTCTTACAAAACTTTTAAGGCAGGACAACGTCTGCGGGATCCACTAGTAGCCTATATTGATTGAAATACAGGTTGCTTCTGAAAGTTGTCAATTATACTCGATTTATACAATCGTTTGATCTGAATGTTCGCCTAATTTCCATTCGGTTCATAGGAATCCACCTAGATGTCCACCTAGATTTGGATAAAAGGGTAGTCTATTCTATCACATTTGTATGTTCTTGTATTACTTTTTTGCAATTTTTTGTCTATTTTGTTTACTAGATTTATTTGGATAGTTTACTGGATAAATAAAACGACATTCGATATTTCCTATTTTTATTTTATTTTATTTAAGGCTTATATCAATTTTGTGTCGTTTTCCTTAAAGATCTTTCAATTTAAACGATCAGATTTAGATACTTACCTGTCTCACTATTGCAAAATGTTTTCTCTTTGCTCTTAAAACATTGAAGATTACGACACAAAATGAAGTTTATCTTCATTAGGTACGGTTAATTCTGATAACATTTGGAAATTTCATTTTTAAACATGTCATTACTTTTGCATCTTACAACGAAGTTCAATAAAATCGCGTCTTGGCCATTAATGCTTATTTACTGTTATCAGATATTATGATTCAATGTGAGGAAATATGTCTAAAATATAGAATGCAATTTTATCGAGCTCCAATCCGTTTTACCGATGGTCGCAGACTGGATATACGCGGAATTTCGAAATCGATCGTGGTTCGATCTATTAAAATTATGTATGCGATTGCCTGATTTATAGAAGCCTTGACTGTTTATCTGACTGGTGGTAAGTGTACGTAAATTTGCGAGTACCGTTACTTTCAACAGAATTGCACAATTCGTAAACTTAAACGGCCTGGTAATTATTTCCAAAATAATAATTGTTAAATTTAAGATAAATAAAACATTTCCATTCGATTCGATTCTATGAAAGAGTTACCTAGTTCCTTTTTATTTTCATCTCTGCTTTTATAATACTTTAATTTCAATAGGTAGCTTTAGAATTTGAACCCTCATTTTTATCACTGTAGCATTTTAGTTTGATTTTGACTGTGAGATGGACTTATATATTAAAACAGACTAGAAAGTGTTTCATCTCTGGCGTTATGGTTGCGATTGTCACAAAAGTTTCTTAGCATCTCAAAGATACCACTGAGATATTTTTCCCGTGCATGGATCTAACACAGTTCTCTATTTGCTACCTTACCCTTAGGTAGTCAATGGAAGATTCTACGTTTCATATGATATGTTGAATATAAAATTGTATATCCCTCAAGGTTTAGTCTGCATCTACTTCCAAATTATTATATCTGCTTACTTAGGTATATGGCAGTTGGCACCTATATTGCCAAATCCCTGTGAGGATAACGTTCCTTTGTAAGTCATACGTCATTAAAAATGTACAGGAAACCGGTTTATTCGCTTATCGTGGAATCTGTTTTCAATACCAGTTCCCACCGCCCCGTGTAGCCGCTTAATATTGCCATCATGAAAAATTGCAATTTAAATTTTATTGAAGAGATTAAATTTAAGATTGAAATGACGTAAAATTTGTCTCTAAAATTCTCACTCTTGTAATTGATAAAAGAAATGCATATGGCATTATTAGTGATACTAAGAGTTGAAATTGTAGTTTAGCAATAAACGACCAAACTTAGAACGAAGAAAAAACTAATTTAATTACTAAGAACACTAAAAGTATATAGCAACCTTTCCTATACTAAAGTATGGGTGAAAACGATTGTATAAAATGCATACTATGACGTAGGTACTGTTTTAGACACTAATGAGTTAAAATTCGCTTTACCAGTTGTTGAACTGAAATCATACTCGTATATCAAATTTACCGTATACCAAGACAAACATGGATCTGCACATCTGTCTCATATGATAATCTAATAAAATGTTTTTAATAACTTAATTGAGTTAGTAAAAACATTTTATTAGTCTCATCCTCAGCTGATGACAAACTTATTGACTGACTGCATTTACTTCAATAACTAAAATGGGAATAATTTAATAATTCATATGAAAGTGATTATTTGTTTACTATTACAAACAAAAGTAAGCATAAAATACCATAATAGGTACATAAATTAATTTCTTGGAAGATATTTCATTAATAAGAATTCATTTTCTCGTTAGCTTACCGTTATAACAATTTATATTTAATGATACTTAATGTCGACGTTAAATTTTATTTTATAGCAATGTTGAGTCCAAATTATAATATTAGTAGGTACCTAATGAATATGTAAACTTAAAGAAATTGTATTTTTACCCAATACCTCTCTAAACTTAACGTAAGCTGTAGCTCAAAAACATGAAAACCTAGCGTCGGAAAACAATGCATGTACCTAGGGACCTTTTACTTCCACTTAGTCTACTTTACAAGAGCAAGCGTTTTACAATATATTTAATGGTAATATTAACCTTCGGCATACAAGGTGAAAAAAAAACCTTACCCGTACAACGTGGGGTTAAAATAACCCCTAGTAAATATACTATGTATTAAGGGTATTATTTAAATACAACAGCTTAGATAGGGTTTTTGGCTTAATTAGTTATAAAGTAATAATTAAAACGCAAAATAATTAAGAAAATAAACTTTAATTATAAAAAAGAACACAAAATACAAAAGTTCTCCTAAAATTCAACGAATTTTCCTTATATCTAAAAAAAACACGTGGGTCTTTTATATTAATAGGAGCTTTTAGTCTAAGCCAATATTATAAAACTAGAAATATGTAACATTATAAAAAATATATAAATAACAAGTTTCTTTATTCTAGCGAGATCATTCGTTATCTAAATCAGTACAATTTTTTCAGCACCGTCCCATACAACGTGGGGTTAAAAACACCGGGACCCGCTATACGCGCGTGCACACACGAGCGCGTTCCGCGTAGCACTGATCCAAGGTCACGAGTCGACACGGCAACTTTTAACGCCCAGCTACTGGGAATTTCAATGTTATTGCTCGATTATTACTTACAAGTCGACGTATTTTTCTGGAGCTGGGGTTAAAAATACCCCACGTTGTATGCCGAAGGTTAAAATTTTATTCGTCCAAATGTTCACTGGTGGTAACTTGTTGGTGTTGTTTTACTGGCGAGCATACCCTAGCACGTTATGCAATACCCCGTCCACCTTCAACGTTTCTTCACACCAATAGAACCAACCGCGAGTCCGGATCACACCAGTTATATCCAGTAATTTTCAAATAACTACGCATTATTCGAAATGACTTTCGCATCGCGTGGCGCTCGTATGTACGGCATACAAGCGGACCAAATGTTTACAAGACCTGTAAGTTAATAGAGGTACGAGTAGCTACTCCATGATCTTTTTCATTCAAATAGTACTGGATTTACTTAGTAATTTTTGTTTACATTAATTACCTTAACCTTAGGATTACTTTATATGCAAAAAATTGCCAAAACCAGTTGATGAAGGCAGTATAAATTGATGGTTAGGTAGGTAAGTACTTGGAAACAATTCATAAGATATTAATTTTTAAAATTATTATTGTAATTTGTCGCGTATTTAAATTTCACAACAAGAATCGAATAATAAAATTAGTTTTTTTGTAGTTTTGGCAAGTCAGACATGCTAAGCTAAACTAGAAAAGTACCTATAGTTTTTGATTAATTCACACTGACTTACCGATTTTCAGCTTCATATAGTGTAATGTCTAATCAGTCAATATACTGTAAAAAAAACAACGGGTTGCACTCCGGTAGTGCCGGCAGAAGTGAAAACTTAAACATTAACGTTGTGCATTTTTGATATTTTGGAATGGTTATATAGGGAATAATTTGGCACGAATTGCTTTTTTTATCAGTATTATTTTTCATCTAGTATTTTCAGTAGGTTTTCATCTAGTATTTTTATAAAGTACTCACTCATTTTCTTTCACTATTCGTCACTTTTTTCAATAATAGATGCACTTAGTTCAATGTCCATATTTTAAATACTTGATATAAACGAATTTTACAAGTTTAGACAGTAAAGCCGTCATCAGCTGTCACCCCTTCGTCTTACAAATTCGATGAGGCCACGTGTTCTGACACTTCTGACACGAGTTTAATATTTTTTACCCATCCCAAAAAAGTGCACAACGCCGCTAAAGAAGTTTTCACTTCAAAAATATTTTAAATTGCGATTGTAGTGTTACATTAAATGTTAAGTAACAAATTATTTTATGAAAACTTGAATGGAATAAAGAGGCGAAATGACCATATCTCTTGCATAGAGCGTTGCAAATAAATGTACCTATAAGGAAAAGTTTCTTCCTAATAACGGAAAAAATATAGGGCCATTATCACTTGAATGGGGTAATTATTATCATGAGATCGATCGAACGCATGCCTAGTATAAATAATATTTTTGCTCGTCTTGCCTCGTCTATATATTAGTGGTGTATTTAGTTTCTAATTATTTCTGGTATATTTAGTTTTTTTTTTTCAAATTTCAATATTATGCAATAAATTCTACAATTTTGGCCACCCCGAAATGAAAATGAAAACATTGGTAAGTATTAAATTTTTGATTACTATTCTTTGGTTATTTCAGTAGACGGTAAAATTTAGATTCTTCATACTAAAAAACTACAAATCAGAAATTGAATCATTCAAGTGTGAATACAACAGTAATAATTATAAAAATTGTATTTAACTGTTAAATTATATAATCATTACAGTTTGTTGATAAAATAGTTTTGCGTAAACCATGTGACAGTAATTGCATCCAAACAATTATATAATTATATCTTCCCACTTTTCAAAACCGCAGGGTAAAGCGGTTTACACACGGCTCACGGGAACTCATCTTATGACTAAAATGAATACCTTGAGGAAATAAGCGAAATTTTAAATTCTAGTACTTTATAATCACTATACATAATATAGGTACTACTTGTACTTTGGAGGCTAGTCTAGATGTAGCTTTTGCTTTTCTAAAAGTATTAATTTATGTCTTTAAAAAAACTTACAAAGAAAATTTAACTTTTTCGTGAGGGTCTTTAATTTTAAGTAATTTATTACTTATTTTTAGAAATCGATAGAGTAACTATTAAACACTGTTAAGGTAAGTACTTAATGGTACTGAAGAAGAGTTACCCGAATACAAAAAAAAAAACGGCAGTAAACTTCTTTATGTCAAATCTCGTTATTTCGCGTTTACAGTTACTTCCAAAAACACATTTTACGAACGTAAAATACGCTGGTCTGAAACATTGAAACTTTGAAATCTCGCTCGAGCGGTCTCTAAGCATGTGCGTAAACGTCTTTACAATAATAAAGTCAATCCGGCCGGTGTGCTCATTATGAATAAATTATAACAAAACAACATAGTTGCAGTAGTAGGGTTTGAAGTTCATTAATCTGTATTTTATTACAATAATTAAGTTAATATTTATACCCACGGTTAATTTTACTTTTCTATCCGACAATAGTTTTACAGCAAAAATCTCGAAATTGAACAACTATTAGTTTTCTTGCCTATTTTACAAAATTTTGTGACGTGCAATTTTTTTGGTATAATTTAAACAAAAATGCTATGGGGGCAAGTTTAAGAAGACTAACATAAATTTATGGAATAGGGACCATTCTGTCCTAGATCTAATAGTTTTTTTATACATAAGTGTCCTTTATAGGTAGGTAGTATTTTCCAGACTTTCCACCGATACAAATGATGTTAGTTCTAATAAATGAACATATTAATTTTGGAATTTCTGTCCTAGGACTAGGACCGAACTAGCTCTAGAGCAATCAGTTTTTTCAGACACGTACTTATATAACAATAAATCACTAAATAAATATAATAAATAATTCCTGGAAATCTTCGTAGCCTACGTGGCTACGCAATAATACCTACAATTTTTTACGTAGACGAGGTTCTTCATTATACGTAATAGATTGTTGTTAAAGATAGAAATCAGATGTATTTGTAATAATGACTCAGTCGTAGTTAAGTAATAACCAGTAGGTATAATATGCAGATAAGGAATAAAAAAAAGAAAATTAAAAATTTTTAATGAATTTAAATTAAGAAAATAGTGTTAAAAATTTCAATGAATATAAGTTAATAATAGTGTGAATAAAAAAAAATTATTTTAAAAAAAGCGTGGGGTGCATGGTGTCAATAGTTATAAATATTTTATTGACAGATATGAGTAGAGTGATTATCATTTCGATAATATTTTAAAAAGCACCCCACGCTTTTTTTTAAATAAAATTTTTTTTTATTCACACTATTATTAACTTATATTCATTGAAATTTTTAACACTATTTTCTTAATTTAAATTCATTAAAATTTATTTTCTATTTTTTAGTTCGGTTTTCTATAAAAAGCGTGTTTTTTAGTTTTTTTAAACTATTATTTATTTTCTACTTTTTAGTTTGGATTATTTATTCTTTCCATGATGTTTCCACGAGCAATGGACTGGTTACTGAGAACCTTCTTCTTTCTTTCAAAAATATCTTTATCTATCATTAGGCTTGTTACATAACAAGGTTACATATTTTTTAATTTTTACGTTTTCATAAAATTTCACCTGTCTTACGACTTAACAAATTATTTATATTCTTTATATATCTCATACACGTTTTCGGTTACTGAGCACCAATAGTCTACTCCCCTACATAAATATGAGCAACCCAAGCAGCAAAATAGTCGAATAGTAATTAGATTACTCAGCCTTTAATCGTATAAGAGCCGAGTAACCGTTCTTAAAACACCCATTTATCGTGTAATAGCGGTTATCTCGACTATTTGGCAATATTTGCTAATGTGTGCTTTAAGGACGTCGAATAAACGTTTACAGCACTATGTTTTAGCACTTTTACTCCACCTTTTAGCAGATGCTGAATTAAAGTGGCTAAAATACTCGTTATTAGATCGTTTGATCTATAACAGTCTTATAATAGCTGTAGCTCTATAAACGCAATCGAACAAAAATCATATTTTGCAAATTGAAAAATGGAATAATTTTATCAAATTAGTGTATTGTCATCGGTCCTCAATAAATCTACAAAGTTTGAACGAAATCTGGCCGTTTAAAGTGGGTCAAATTCGCGCCCAAAGAAGTCGGTTACAAACATACAAACATACAAACATACAAACATACAGTTGAAGCTAATAAAAAAGCGTGTAAAAATATAAGTAATCGATCACCGTACTTTTAACAAATTGGAAGGGAAATATGTTCTGGATACCAAAACCTTTTTTTAATATGGATAATTATTGAAAATATTTTTATTAAAAATATCTCTTTGTGAAAACTCTCTCTCTCTCTTTTTAAAACTCTCATGAAACTTTTTTGTAAATCATTTAGAATTTCAACAATAAATTAACAAAACCCCAACAGTGACATATCTATAGAAACAATCTGAGGTGCGCCTCGTCTAGGCACAAGTAAAATTCGTTACCTATTACCCAACAAGTTTACAAGCTATAGGTGTAATAATGTGTTTTTGTGTTTCGTAGCAGCCGCGACTGAATAACGCTCGGACAATAGAACCAAACATACGCGTCGAATCGAAAACCACTTTTTACTGTGACATCGATATGGGACATTTAAATGTACAAATACGGGGCGAGAGGAAACATACTCAGTACCTCGCAGACGTGCTACGCTATTAAAATTATTCGCACAATATTTACGAATACCGCCAGAGCTGTTAACCTTAAGAGTACAGCGACGACCGGATCGCTGGAGCGACTCGCCAAAAGGAACGGCTGAGTCTCCGCGGACCGCCAACGCATTTATCTGCAAAATCGCGAAGGCGTTCGCCGACCGCTCAAGGAGTCGTTTTGGAAAGTGCGCTCACAAGTCGGAAATCTCCCGCTCCCGTTTCCAGCTCGGACGGCAACTCGCATCGCAGAACTCGCATCGGGCGGCGTGAAAATTAAATCGGGACTCACCCCTGGGAAAACTTCGAAGGTCCGACCTGGTGCGGGTTCCTGGTGCTGGTCTCGCGTTGGGATAGTAGTCCGGTTTTGCATTCACGTACCGCAGCACGATCACACTGCGTGAGAGAAAGGGCGCGCAACTCGCTCACAAGTGTTCACTATCGCGTGTTGAGGCTCGGCGGTGCAGTGCGAGAGTGGGCGTCGCGAAAGCGTGTTGGCGGTCGCGGGTCGCAGCTGGGACTGAAGGCCGCGCGGCGCGGGGGCCGCTATATGTGCGCGCGCGCACCCCGCCGACACCGGCCGGCAGCCTGCACACCACCGTGCACTGTCCGCAGCACTCGGGGCTGAAGCCTGGACCCTGTATCCTGGATCAATCCTCCTGGATCCTGGATCAATGTGTCTGGACTCATCTTATGACTTGACGAACAATTGGGGCAATGGCAACTATTTCTCCTCCGGCTCTTTCCTCTTACATCGCCCATACAGGCACCTAGAGCCGATGACCGTGAAAAGATTCACGATTATTAAAGGAATATCTGTATTCCAAAATGAATAAAATATTTTTAAATTTTGAATGGTCATCACATTGATGTGAAGTGACAGGAGTCCTGGATTTATTCTTAGCAAAGGTGAAATCGCAGCTGTGAGTTTAGAGGTGTTTTTCTGATTATCCTTGTCATTTTAGAGTAGGGCCAGGGTTGTGAAGCGTTAATTTACGTATTTATCAAAAAAGTTTCGTGAGCCTAAAACATTGATACATTTGGCCGTAGGCAAATTTGGCTGCAACCCTTTTTGCGTCCCACTGCTGGGCACGGGTCTCTCCCCTTATTGGGGAGGCCTGGAGCTTACTCCACCACGCTGCTCCAATGCGGGTAGGTGGAGATGCGTGTTAGTGGCCAACCCGCTGTCGGATGTTTTCAAACCGCCCATAAGGCCTCCGACAAGGTTTGACGACTGTTATCTATCGACAACAACCGGGACCGACGGCTTAACGTGCCCTCCGAAGCACGGAAACGCGCATGAATTTTTTTGCCACTATCGGTCACCCATCTCACACCCGACCGCGCCCGTTTGGCTCAGCTGCATAGATCGCTTGCGTTCTACGCTAGCCGCCAGGCCATGCGCGCTTCGGCAAATTTACATACCAGCAATTCTCTTCAGTAAACCTAGTCTGTCTTATATTAGCTATTAGCTCTTTTAGGAAAAGATTCAGTTTGTCTAGCTTATCATTCCAGCAATAACTAACTAAAATGCTAACAAACAGCAGGAAAGTTATGATGTTGAGCATTTAGTCATTAATACCAGCAAGGTAGACTTCTGCCCTCCTGCAAGATTGTCTTCTTTTTGTTATTTTTATTTTATTTGAATGGAGTAGCAGACAAGCATGCAGGCCACGGACATCTACATACAACCTCAAGCAAGCATAGGTAAGTCTTGTCTGAGGTCGTATGCAGTTACGCTGCTACTCCGGAGGCTGGTGGTCGCCTCATGTAAGTGTGGCCGACAGCGGCACCTTTCCACTGAAACACAACAGTTAGTTTGTTAGCTGTTTAAGTACAATCAGTTCATACTGAAGCTTTAATTCTTTAATTCCTGCAAATCGCTCCTAAAATCCAACCGAAAAACACAATTTTATTCTTGGCGGCGTGATAAACCATATAATATAACACTAAGCAGTTCGATAACAGGTATCCTCCATGGTAAATGACATGGTAAGTATATAAGAGTAATAATATACCATAATAATTAAAATAAGCCACCATTTAAAAAGAAGAAATCATGTCTCTGAACGCTACACCGGTTGTTATTCTGAGTCTGCTCTTATTTCTCGGTGTAGGTAGGTAGTCAATTAACCTCTGAGCTACTGCTAAAATATAGATCACCTTTTATTCCTGATTAACTTAATTCTATAGTTATATTTCTAGTTCTTAAGGCCCGCATGTAGCGCGTATGGCCTGGTGACAGGTGTGGAACGTAAGCAAATTTTGGAGGGCACGTCAGATCGTCTGTCCAGGTTTGTTATTGATAGATAATAGTCGTTACTCCGACTTGTCGGAGGTCTTATGGACGGTTTGAAAACTTCCGACACCGAGTTGGCCACTAACCTCAATCTCCACCAAACCGCATTGGAGCAGCGTGGTGGAGTAAGCTTCAAGCCTGCCGGTGAGCAGTGGGACGGGGACAAAAGGGTTGCAGCCAAGCTTCGTATCTAAGTGTACCAATGTTGTACACCAACACCCCGTATATAGGTGCATATTTGGCTGTGCACGTTCATACTCCCCAATCAATCATCAGTTACCATAATTACTAACAGGTTACTATAGTAACCTGATTGGTCGCCCACACCCACATATGTCATCCATCTAAATCAGTAAGCAGTGCGCAAATCAGACATGCTTCGAGATTGATACAAATAGGTGTCTGTGAGCTGTATGGCGTGGTGACACAAGCGCGGTCGCAGTCTTAAAATTTGGAGGGGGTCTTTTCGACTACTTACAATGGTTTATATCTCCTTCATTCATCTATGTGTAATATGTACAATTTTGGCGGGTTTAGGTCCCCTGCGACCCTTCCCACCAACTCCCCTTCAGACTGAGCCTATGGTGGTACAGTTTCGATTCCCAATGAAAACGATATCTAAATTGTGAATTTATAGGTCTTTTCCTGGATGTTCGTGTGTGTCAATACTCATTACTCAATACTTTATTGCACATTATTGTTACAATCATGAGTTGTAAAATAATAATAACCCTAAGAGGGTATTGCAATTTTGTCTTTTGTAGGTCAACCGATTCATTTTTTCTTAAAACACTATTTTATACGATTGATATAATTATATTTATTATAATTTATTATATTGTATTTATTATTTGTGTCAACGGCACCCACCAGCTTCACGCGTTAAAACTGACTACGTCGTGCAAATGTACTATTTCCGACGTTATAAAGTAACTGTTAAAAGCGTTTAAAATTTACGTTATGACGTTAGCGAGCACTTTAATTATTTAAATTTCGTGGCGGACGTAAATGCGTCATCATTCATTAATAATCCATTAGCTTCCCATTGAAGGGCAAATGTGTCTTCTCTGAAATTACACCCGCATAATTTCTTAGACTGTCTATTTAAATAAAAATTGTGTTTCCTTCAACATAATAAGCTCATAATTTCTGGGTATGGAAGTTCCGATTTTGGAATACTACAAATACAAATACAAATATTATTTATTGTACACACAGATTATATGTACACTAAAATTTAAAAACAGTGTTACAGTATACAAAAGGCGGCCTTATCGCTGATAGCGATATTACTGATACTACTCAATTTAATAAAATAAAAAGACTTTTTCTTTACAAATAGAAGTAGAATTGAGTCTGGTGGTGAACCAGGTTCAATTCGGTCCATGAACGGATGATTGTTCCTGTGGTGAAGATGTTTCGTTGCAACTCAAAATAAACAAATCATTTTAAGAAACATAGAAAACTGTTCATAGATTTTTAGATAGGTATTTGATGAAATATAAAATATCCTTAAATTAATTATCCGTCGTGTGTACTTTTTAAAGTGCCGGAAAACTTTAGTATACAAACAACTAAAATTTAAAAACCTATAACATTTGACTGCAACCCCTAAAATTTGGGAGAGAAAGTTTGTATGAACAATAATAAAGTGTGTCTGTAATGAAAATACTTTCGCATTTTTTACGACATACATAGGTCTAAAATTCGATACTGATACTGAGTTTTTGATATAAATAAAAAAATGAAAATTGCCCTCTAGCCCTTTGTTACAGGGGCTGGAAGTATATGTAGTATATGTATGTTCTCAATTATTTTAATATGGTTGAAACATTTCGCCCTTTATATTATTTTCTCGTTAACATAACATTTCCCTAAAAACAAATTATCTCCTGAAAAATCCTGAAAAAACGCGCTGCATCAAAACATGAGTAATCTCGTAACTGTAACAACTAACAACATAATTACAAAAATAAAAAAAATCCTGAAATAACACACTGCATTGAAACATGAGTACATAATCCCGTAACCTGAGTTACGCAGCGCAACCCTAAGATGATTACTGACGCCGCCAGAACGCTAACCTAGTTAATTTTTGTAAAAGTGCAGTTTCGCAATTTTGCTATATTGATTGAGGTCAATATCTATGTCTTCTTTTTTAATATTTAGATTAGGAAGATCATTCTCCATCTTCCACGATAGGGATTAGTATAGGCCTAGTAATAAGTTTTCAATTGTAATTTTTATTTTAATTAAATGAATTACATTAAAAAAATCGAACCTCTGTGCGCAGTAATCGTAATTCCTGTGACAACATATTTACGAAAATAAACAAGTTAGTCATAGAGTGTTATAAAGTAAAACGAGGCGAACGTGGCATCTCGAGACAAACATAGTTACTCTCTTATCATTACTGCTGTGACAAATTAGAAAATGGCGGCAACACGATCATTTATATTAAATTTGCAATTAACCCTTAGTCGCTGTTTTTGGTAACGTAAATGGAGTCGGGTGTCAGATATGACCCAAAGAGATTTGAAAAGTATACAGGGTGATTTGTAATAGGTGAAATTCCCTTTAAGGGGTAATAAAAGCATGGACCATTTGCAGTTTCACGTTTCAGACGTGAAAAGTTTTACGATCGACTTACAAAATAAGCACCCTGTCTGATTTTCAGTAGGTCTTCTCAGAGATATTTGATGATTTGTAATTTTCTGAAAATATCCCGATTTTAAGGACATTTTGAATAGACTACAAATAAATTGGAAACATAAAATTAATAGACAGTTCAATATATTTTACATAAAAGACCAAAAAGTTGTAATATGATATTTATTTCCATAATTTTTCATCAGTATTTCCTCAAAAATTTTACTACAAATTATTTTGCAAACAACCTGAATAAATATTCTGTTTTCCCAGTTGCATAAAAATATATTAAAAGTACAAAAAATTACAACGAATAAACCAGTAAAACTTAAAAATGTTGAGTCAGGTAGCTCCAGCTATGCATTAACTAGTTTGAGTACATAATAAAATTCTTAACTGGATTATTACTTCGTTTTACGAACACTAAGTGCGTTTGTGAATATATTTTATTATTCTAAGTTTCAGCAATAGATACTTGATAAAACTGAAATGAAAGAATGTATAAACTGTTCAACATTTTTGAAATAAAATACCAAAAATTTGCAAGGCTCAAGAAGTTCACTAAATATAAATTTTCGTCATTTTTCTTTAAATTTGTGTTTGAAAATTATTTTTGATCAACATAAATGATTTCTTCGTTTTCTATGCCTTCCAAAAAAGTATTACAAATATAAAATTTTAAGTTAGCGCTCGATAACGGGATAAAGAATAGAACTACGGCTAGAGTAAGAGGCGATTAATAAGGGCTTCCGGGGTTGCGGGCGGTGAGAGTGGCCAGCCAGCACACCGGCGGGAAGGACGGTGGTGCGTGCGTGTATACCGCATACCGCTGTAAGCATCGGAAGGTGCAGGAGAGCACCAAAGATGAGCCCGTCCCAGGATGCCGCGCGTGGAGTACACCAGCGTGTTCCACTGGAGATCCTGGAATCCTCCCCAAGCGCAGAGGCGGTGGCCTGGTGGCGGTTGTGAGAGGGTTTTAGTGCGGTCAAATCCCACATAACCCGGTATCCTCTCCCAAGGTGCCGGGTACCTTTTGAAGGTTTCCCCTGATACAAAAAAGGTAGTACGCAAACTATGCGTTACCTGTTTTAAACACGTGATTCCAAGTTGGAAATTACTTCGTTTTTCAAATACTAAGTGCTTTGACACCTAAACTACTGAACCGATTTTAATCAAATCGCAAACCGTGTGCACTTTGATCCAATTTGAAAGGTATGATAGCTTATATTATCTTAATTTGTAGTCGCAATATTATTGGTAAATTGGTCGAATCAGGGCTCCACCTCGAAGGTGCTCCAATTTTTTTTCTATCGGGTCTATTGGGGTCGTTTTCAACCTCCGACGTCAATCAAGTGTTAAAAAAGCTGTAGCAGAAAATTAGTAGTATGACTTATTGGTGTAACATACATTACAGGAAATCTCGCTCTTGAAATTTGTTTTTCTTTTGTGGTGACAAAAGAAAAACAAATACTGTTTTTTATTGGTCAATGGTCAAAAAATAAATAAAAATATCGTATAAAGAGTGCGAAAGCTGATACTTACCTGAAAAACTAGTCTGATAATATTTTCTGTCCAGTTAGTAATATAAAAAAACCTACTTATTATTATAAATTTGAAAGTAACTCTGTCTGTCTGTCTGTCTGCTACGCTTTCCCGCTTAAACTACTGAACCAATTTTAATGAAATTTGTAACATAGATAGAGTGGACCTTAGGAAAGGACATAGGATGGTTTTTATCCTACGGAAACCTATAAAACGGGTCAACGCGGGTGAAGCCGCTGGAGGAAGTCTATTAGACTGTCCACCCTGCCTACGAGACTTGTCTCTTAGCTATAATTATGTTATGTTATTTTATACATTTTAGTTATGAGAAAATAAGTAACGTCTGGGGGACCTGGGTCCTTGCTCTATCCGATTGTGGGTGCCACTTTTAACTATGTTCTTTCTCTTTTGTATTGCCAATCTATCTTGACATAGTCAGTCATAAAAAAAAATCTATGGCTAAAACCATATCCCTTTGGTTAGCTTCGCCATAGGCGGTCAAATGCTAGAACCATAGACTTGCTAGAACTACGACTTACGAGTATATTGTAATTTGTCAGATTAATAAGTCACGTTTTAAGTAGTGTTTGGTTGTATTCATCTGAATAAAGCGGGAAACTTTACCACAACGCAACTTCGTCATAACCAGCTCAGTTTTTAGTTCATAATGGTCTAACGTTGTGACGCTAAAGTTACCTTGATTCGTACCTACCTTTAACCTTTGTTATACCCCTCAAAGACTGTAATTTACAGAACTACTAGTAATGATTTATTGTCATTCATTCATTAAGTGACGGTTCACGTTTTTATATACTCTTCTGTAAGTTAACTGTATTGCAATGTAAATTATAATCGTGGTCAAGAAAATTCGTGAATATTGAAAAAGCAGTTTTCCCTAGTTAATTGTATTTCTTTTAAATAGCGCGTAAGCGTAGCGCGAGTTAATGAGAATTTTAGGGTTCTGTTGCTCCGACTACGATACGACGTAGTCTGAGGACGTAGATTGATGCATTTGATGTTTTACTTGATTATTCAGAAGACAATGATTTATAGTACAAATTTGACGAAAGAAATAAATATATTAATATATATTTTTAAAGATTATTCATAAGAGAATTTCGAATTGCAGTGCACTAGTTAAGGTTACGTCAATTTTATTTTAGACTTTAGTACCCGTTCGCGAATAGACTACGGCGACACTATACAAAAACCTCCTATCTTAGCTTAGAGCTTAGACTAAGAATAATAATAATAATATATAATAATTCATTTATTTCAGACCATAAGTCCATACAATAGGTTAGTAAAATACAAATGCTTACATAACTATGTTAGTAAATAAAAACAGAAAACATAATACATTTTTGGGTTAGTACACAAACTTATCCTATGTTAGTATGTATTTAAAAATTAAGCAACTATATACACACACGCCTATTCGGGAGCGTGTGTGTCCTATTCCAGGCGCCCCAAAGAGGGCTGTCTAGCTTGTACGCCAATGTGCTGAGGATGGTGTTGGTACTCCCCACCATCCGGTTCATCATCGACGCCACACGTTTGCGGATGAGAGCGTAGAAATCATCTACACTCGCCTCCGCAAACATGGCGGATGCGCTGCAGTAACGGGGTAATGTACATGGCTTAGAGCATCAAGGTACAAGGTACAAGGATGACACTGAAGGGTGAGTCAATCTTTGATGCTCTAATAGAATAGCAGCGCAGATTGATTTTATTATTATTCAGATGCGTATACATTTTCTTGATAAATATTTCACTACGAGAATTATTTTTTAAACTGCAGTGGACTTAATAGACGTTCGGTAAAATCAATTTTAATTTCCGTTTCACAGTAGAATGCGTAGATTGTTAGGTATTCGGGTGGAAAAGAAACTCTCAAAGCAAGAAATTGTAGGTGTTAGAACTATTATGGTTCGCCCGGGGAAGTACCACCGCTGCACCCACTTCTGCCGTGAACCAATTCTATTATGTTTCGGTGGAATGGTGCAGTTGCCGGCCACACTTACATGCAGCGACCAACAGAAATTATTAAAAAAGCTATGTACAAATGTTTGACTCTACAAGTAGTAACTAATATTTGATCTGTGGTCTTTGCACTCATCTTTATTAGTTTTATTATTTAGGGTCAAGCAGGGTAATTGTAAACAGGGAAAAAATTGGAAACTTTAATAATTTAAAGGTTTAAAATCGTAGTTATCCAACTTTGCAATAAATATAACACAACGTTTATTATTTATGACATCAAATATTTCATTTTGAAAAATTGCATATCAGGTGTTATGAAAAATGATTGCGAAAAAATTATATATACCTAACTAGACTTTAGCGTGCGGCTTCGCCCGCGTGGACTCGTTTTATAAGTTCCCGTAGGATAAAAACCCTATGTCCTTTCTTGAAAAATAGATGGAGTGGACCTTGAGGTCCACACCATCTGAGTGGACCAAATTTCATTAAAGTTGGTTCAGTAGTTGAAGCGGGAAAGTGTAACAGACAGACAGACAGAGTTATTTTTATATAGCTAAGTATGGATTTGCAAGGTAGGTATTTTGTCCTTATTTTGTATCAAACAACAATAATTAATGAACACTTTTATGTTGTCTAACACGATTACTAAGGAATTAAAAATTTCTATGTATTTCTGCATTTGTGTTAATTTTAAATAACATTTGGGGTAGTTGTAAACGACGGGGAAGATGGAAGATAAAATATAGGGAAAGAGGAAATATATTGTGTAGCAAGGGGTGAAACAAGACTATTTCTGACGAGGGTGAAAGTTGACTGTCATCGCCCTGGTCTGAAATCGTCTTTGTTTCATCCCGAGCCACACACTGTATTTTTCATATCACATGTAATGAAACAACGAGTTTCGATTTCTGTAGCCAGTCGAAGTAAGACTATTTCAGACAAATAGCGCAGTAATATCTTTTGACAACGATTTGACGACAGTTGTTAATGCGATTCTGACAGACTTCAAATAAAGACGTAAATAATAAACAAATGAAAGTGCCGGGTAGAAACAACGTTATTTCTGACTGACGCATTCACATTGGTTTGAAATTGTCTTGTTTCGACTGGCAAAACAGAAATCAAAACTCGTTGTTTCATTACATGTGATATGAAAACAATTTTGTCGGGTGTGATACCTGTCAATATCTTGATGATCTAAGATTTTACTATAGGCTATAGGTTTGGGCAGGAATAAATGTAAACAAATTTTTTTAATAGTTTTTTGAGATACTACGATTATGTACATTGTATATAAGAAAAACTAGTAAAAAGGCTGTAAAAACGTGAAAGATAAAAATATGGGATTTATTAAAATATCTTTTTATCATCTATAATTAACTTAATCATAAACTGAAAAATATGACTGACATCTATCAGCGAGTACATTTAAATATAAATAACTATTATTTATATTGGTTAGAAGCTGAGATGGCGTTGTTAAGTAACACTAAGCCAATGCAATGGCACTAAGGCAACGCTCAGTCATCCGGGTACTTTCCTTTAAATATGTGGCATCACTGGCATCAATTTATGCCAACTCTCACAATATCACAGAAAGCCGCACATTGAATAGGGCATTTGAAAGGACACCCACTGAATAAAATGACCCCTCACGGGGCCGGGGGCACGGAATTAAAATATGCATATAGGGAGAAAAATAGTTCATGTTTACGAATATTTAAAAAAAATAGGGCTTTTAAAAGGCACAATAGGCACATTTTATTTTAAAAGTAGCGCCGCAACAAAAGCAAAATTTCCGCAAATAATTGACGCAACTGTATTTCAGACCCGCAGAAATACCAGGAAAGCATGATCAGGGAGAAGGTCGTTTGTAACATATACACTGCGGGTTGCAATTATCCTATACTAGTGAACCCAGCAGGCGTTGTCCTGTCAAAAAGAGCATGCTTAAAGTATCAGAAATGATCAAGTTTAAAATACTTAATAATACATTAGCAAAAAATATTTAATATTGTTATGGAAAATTATATTGTTAAAATATTAATAAAAACGCGTTTTTTATTAATCTAATACCTATTATCCTATTCCCGTTGAAGACAAATCCGAAAACACAAAAATCATAAAAATGGTCTAGCCGTTCCTGAGTATGTATGTAATTAACACAAAAATGGATTTGAGACCCGCAAGATCACCCGGAAGACATGACTGAAAAGGAGGTCGTTTATACACTACTGCCCGTAAAAGCTTGAAATAATAGTCGCACAATCACAAAGGAATCATGATCCGACAAGAGGTTGTTTCTGACATATACATTTTATAATTATGTTTGTAATATTACACATGCAACTGGTATTTTTACCCGCAATAACACTAGGGCGGCAGAAATGCGAGGAGGTGGCTATATATGACCAATTATCTAGACACCTCGAAGGAATGTGACGAGGAATACCCCGGTACGGTCGGCAGAAAAATATATTTATTGAATTACTTTAAAATTTTAGCATTAACGTTATTAATAATTTACAATTTATGCTTAAAAGTTAAATGTTTACTCGTATTTACTGAATTGATCTTTGTTTCATTATAACAGCGACGTTTATAGGTATAATATACAAAGAGAAAATAATTGGAAATTTTATATAATATTGATGACTAAACCGAGAAATAATGAAGAAACAACAAATGTACCTTAATACTCAAAACAACAAAGAAAAACATCAGTATGAACGTAGCAGAAACAAACAATAAAAAAGGGTATCATTTAAGCTATCACCAATTTAATTAGTTTTGTGTTTCTTAAATAATAGGGTTTGTCCTCAAAATAGTAGATCTGTCACCAAAATGTAGTCACCAAACAATGCAAAATCAGTTCCACAATAAATCACCTAAAATCCTGAGATATAAGGTCTAGTACCAAATAAATGTTTTTGTATGTATTATAATAGGTGTGTCCTAATAAGTATTTAAGCAAACTAGTTTAAAGAGATCACCAACGATAATAAAATGCACCTACACGTGTGATGACAAATATAAATTTTGGTGATAGAAAATATAGTTCCCAATAAAAAATAAAAAGTGTTATAATAAACAGCCTATACCATACATGTTTGCCTGGTTGCGTTGACAACGGTACTAGCGGGGTGGTACGTGAACCAATGCGAGGGGATGCGAGGTATCCGGATATGCTGGACGCGTTAAAAATACAGGGCTGTATTTGTAAACACAATATATGTATTGGTTAATTCTAAGGGCCTCGCAAATTTGGGGGACCTGAATTCATTGCCGTATTATAGTTTCGCTATTGCTGTTTACAAAAAATTGCATGGTAACGTTATAAAAAGAGATTAGTTTCAATGTCTTCCTTTACACTGTTATGGTATCGATATGACATTTGGTATTGATATGAGCATTCGTTTTTACGTAAAACTAATGCTCAAGCATAATTTTGAAAGACCTGTAGAGGTTTATTTTGCATCTTAATTTTTTTATATATGCTAATCTAGGGCCCCTTATTTATTAGTAAAAGGCCTCCACTTATTTCGGCACTGGAGAGAGTATATTGAGGGTGTGAGAAAAGCTACACTGGAAACACCCCTCTCATTACGGCTTTTCCACTGTGGTGTGAGGGAGGTGGTATAAGCCCCGCCCCTTTCACTCACCGGTACACTTACGATCGGCAGTTATTGATAACAAAATCCCCGTACTACTTATTCAAACTATTATAGAACAGTATTAGGAAGCAATACAAACAGTGACTATGGAAACAATTAATTATATATTTTTTACTTTATCGTGGAAAAGTACAATTGGAGATTGCAGCTCACAAAAGAGAAAAAACAGGCTTATTGTCTGTTATTAAGGTCTTTTCTCTTTAAGGACTTGCAAGCCATAATATTAATTATGTGAGTTATTAACAATTATTCTATGTTCTATTAAATTAAATTTCATTTGGCTTCTCTAAGAAATAAAAAGGATGTAGGGTAGGCCAAATCACATTAGAAAGGAGCTCTTTGTATTGTGGCCAAATTCCACCGAACAACTTCACATACCATACCATACTTACATACCATATACATTTATAGACATACCTATGCAAACACGTACTTTTTGTAAGCTAAAAAATCACGTCAGGATTTGACCCCGCCGGAACCCCGAATATATTATTATTATTATGTGTCGACTTAAATATTATGCACTACTATAACACAGCTTACATCCTAGTGTGTAAATATTTATTTAAAAGATTTTAGTCAAAGGTACTGTCATTATTTTTAACAGTGAATGTTTGTGATTGTACACTCAACTCTAAAATAAAAGGGTGCTTCCACATTTGTTGGGTTGGTTGTCAGTGATATCTGTGTGATATTAGCAATAAACTTGAGAAAGGTTAACAAGCAAGATTATTTTGTTCAATAGATTAACATATTTATTATCTATAGGTACATGTACACTAAAAATAAAATTGGAGTGTCTGTTTGTAATAATAAAATAATCGCTTTTTACTACATCCATTTAAATGCATATACGGTACACCTGCCCCCTGATTTTGTAATTCTGACAGAAATTATTTCAATTACTTTAATTTAAATAATTTCTTTCAGAATTAAAAATCAGCCAATCGTGGCCCATTTTATAATTCTGATAGAAATTATTTCAATCAAAGTAAATGAAATAATTTCTGTCAGAATTACAAAATCCGTCCTCTTGTCTGTCTATTTGTTCCAGCTAATCTCTGAAACGGCTGGACCTATTTTGACGGGACTTCCACTGGCAATAGCTGATGTAATAAGAAGTTACTTAGGCTACTTTTATTTTAGAAATGTTTTACAACTAAATTCCACACGGACGAAGTCGCGGACCTCCACTAGGTATATTTAGGTGTATTTAGTACCTGGACGACCGAGCGTTGCTCGGATAAAAACAATTTATTTTCTTGGTTTAATTTCAAACGAAACACTCATTTGCTTAGTATTATTACTCGTAATAAAGCCATCTAAAATAGCCCCCAATAAACGGTTGCACTCCGGTAGTGCCGGCAGAAGTGAAAACTTGAACATTAACGTTGTGCATTTTTATTTTGGAATGGTTAGGGAATAATTTCGCACGAATTGCTTTAATCATCAGTATTATTTTTCATCTAGTATTTTCAGTAGGTTTTCATCTAGTATTTTTATAAAGTACTCACTCATTTTCTTTCACTATTTCTTCGTCACTTTTTTCATTAATAGATGCACTTTGTTCAATGTCCATATTTTAAATACCTGATATAAACGAATTTTACAAGTATACAGTCGAACCGTCATCAGCTGTCACCCCTCCGTCTTACGAATATTCGATCAGGCCACGTGTCCTGACGCGAGTTTAACATTTTTTACCCATCCCAAAAAAAGTGCACAACGCCGCTATAGAAGTTTTCACTTCAAAAATCACAAAACATAAATAAAAACAATATGGTTTTGATTGAGGTTTGAACCCGGGCCTCTAGTTCCGCAGTCAGCCCACGTAGTCTTTCGGCCAAGGAAGCTTTAATTCAATTAACGAAATTTTTATAGAGCTCTTTCTAATATCCATTGTCATCTCTTTGAACGTCGGATTGACGGATGGCGTTTGAGGGCGTTCTACGCCACAATATTATTAATACTCGCCAATAGATGTCAAGAAGAGTCGTATTTTTCAGTTTACATTTAAGTTGATTATCGCTGAAAATATTTTTTTATAATTTAAAATTTCTAAAAATAAAACCTAGCTGGATCGATTTATCACCCCCGAAACCAGGGTACTAAATTTCATCAAAATCTATGGAGCCATTTCCGAGATTCAAAAAATATATTTAGATATATGTATACAAGAATTGCTCGTTTAAAGGTATTAGATAGATATTAAATTTTATCTCATATTTTTTACCAGGCTTGTACTAAACAGCACGATAAAATGTTTATATAATAACTATGTATATTATTATTATTACTAAATGGTTATTTTGTAAGCAATATTAATTTAGAAGACGTGCTGTTACATAGTTACTAGTGTTATAAGAACTAGCTTTCCGCCGCATGGAATACACGGTTTCTACGTTTAAAAGTAGCCTATGTCAAACAATCTCTACATCCGTTGAATCGTTGCGACGATCAATCACGTGTGCCCATTATGGAACCATTGAGTACTGCTGGGAGATATTTCCGCTGCCTTTTTTGCTGCTCAACTTCTAGCCCAAATGGGCACCTAAAGGCGATGACCGGGAAAAAGTGATATTCATTAAACGAATATTTTTCAGTTTCTTTTTACTTTTCGTGAAAGAAGGACAAACAAACATTCTTTCACATTTATAATTTTTGTTTGGATGTATGAATACTAGTAACTACATAACTATGTTACAGGTCTATCATATAAAAAACTTAGTATGCGAGTAAGCCTAACAGAATATTTAGTTAAATAATGCTTAGGATTTTTTTTAATTTTTTATGAACAACTCCGTAAGTTATTTATTACTAGCCTTCCGCCAGCGGCGTCGCCCGCGTGTTCCCGTTTTATAGGCTCCCGTAGGGTAAAAACCATCGTATGTCCTTTCCCAAGGTCACTCTATCTGTGTTCCAAATTTCATTAAAATCGGTTCAGTACTTTAACTGGAAAAGCGTAGCACACAGACAGACAAAGTTACTTTCGAATTTATAATATTAGTAGGGATGAAGCATGGCACAGATAGTCAAGTTTTGATCATACTACATAGGTTACTTAAATAAAATTATGATCGCTACAATATATCATAATAATTGTGATCACGTGTACCAGGCAACTATAACTTACTGATGATGCTACGAATAAACACAAGGTGTGGAAGTGCCTTACAGAGAGTTGTGATTACGTCACTATGCTGTGATTGGTCCGAGAAACACCTACTGCCTCCTTTAGAACTTCAGAAGGTGGTAAAGGGGGTAAATTTCACCCGACGAGGGTTGGGGCCCTGCTTTTTGCCCCCTTGAAGTTAAGCCATTTTGAGTTCTGTTCTTTTGGTCACAATTTGCATGAAATTCAGTTTTGATAATTTTAAATAATTTAACTTTTTGCTCTATGTTATTTAAATCAATTTCTTATGTAAAAAACACAGTTAAATAAAAAAATCAAACAGGTGAATGGCTGAATAGGTTGCAATAATATTAGGGCAAGCCGATTTTTCCCATACGGGACGATAGCTGCACGTAAAAAATCGGTTATGGTCTCATTTTGAAGAGCTCCAGCCGTAGATGTACAGAATTATAAATAATAATAATATATAAATAAAAATAATTGTCTGTCAGTGAAAAAACAATTTTGTCCATAGACTTAGGATATACTTATGGTTCTGACTACGTCTAATTTTCCCAAGGAACTTACCTTAGACTAAGAATAATGGAACTTACATACTAACAGGAATGCTTACGAAGATCGCAAAAACGTTCCGAAGAATGTAGCCCCTTTTTAGGATCGTGTCTCTTTCTATTAGCATATCCACACAACACATTATTTCTAGGACATTCCTGCATTGACTATTCTGTACTTAATGAACTAATTTTATTCATAACTTATTTTTTCAATAGTAACTTCGTTTTTTATAACAGTACAATATGTGCAAAAAGCCCGATTTAGAATTTTATAAAATTATCTAATACCTTTAAACGTGCAATTCTTGTACATATATACCTACATATAATATGAATCTCGGAATCCGCTCCAACGATTTTCATTAATTTAATATGCCGGCGTTTTCGGGGACAATAAATCGATCCAGATAGGTTTTATTTTTAGAAAATATCGTTTTATCCGACTTTTCAGCGATAATCAACTTAAACATAAACTGAAAATATGACTCTTCCTGATATCTATTAGGAAGTAGCTTGCAACCATTTTTGCGTCCCACTGCTGGGCACGAGACCCTTCTCCATTATTGGGGAGACCTGAAGCTGAAGTTTCAGTTTCCACCGTATTGCATTGGAATAATTATAAATAACATGAAATTATAACAAGAATAAGATGTCTCTTTAACTTCCCGCTGACACTCCCGTTATTACAGTTATCAGAAGGTTGCTATGGATACCAACAGGTTAACATCAGGTATCGGACAGAAGGCGGACTTAATGCTTAAATCTTTCTCTACCAGTCAACCTTAAGGTAGTGGGAGATCAAATGAAGGCGGTAGCTAAAGGTAGTTACCTTTAGCTACCGCTTATAGCTACTTTTTGGCTGCAACCCTTTTTGCGTCCCACTGCCGCTGGGCACGGGTCTCTCCCCTTTATTGTGGAGGCCTGGAGCTTACTCCACCACGCTTGGTGGAGACGTGGGGTAGTGGCCAACCCGCTGACGGATGTGTTCAAACCGCCTAGTATCTATCGACAACAACCGGGGCCGACAGCTTAACGTACCCTCCGAAGCACGGAAATGCGCATGATTTTTTTTTTGCCACTAGAGGTCACCCATATCACACCCGACCGCGACCATTCGGCTTAGCTCATAGATCGCTTGCGTTCTGCGCTAGCCGCTAGGCCATGCGTGAGTATTATGTACTATTAAATCTTATTTTTTTAATTGAGAGCCTCTTCAGCAGGCGCTGTTAAGCAGCCATCACTTTACTTGAACATCTGACTGACTGATACCTGACGACCTATGCTGACGACTTACTGATTTTTCTATGACTACTAAGTGATTAAAAATTATACTTGACACTGGCAATATGCACAGAGTTTGCGATGCCATTATTAAAAATTAAAGAGGAGTCTGTCATTACATGTTTTTATTTTGAATGGCGTCTGAGTATTTAGCCAATATGAAACTCAGAGCATCAAAGGTACTTACTGACTCACCCTTCAGTGTCATACCTGTCAATACCTTGATGTTCTAAGAGTTTCTTTATATCTAATACCTTTATACGAGCAATTTTTGTGTATATCTAAATATTATATTTTTGGAATCTCGGAAAATGCTCGTCAATGGAATTAAAGCTTTCTTGGTCGAATGGTTACGAAAGCTGACTACGGAGCTAGAGACCCGGGTTCAAACCTCAAGTAGGCAAATTGCGTTTTTTTATTTTTTGTGACAATTTTTTTAAAATTGGGAGCTAGGTATTTCAAAAGGCTTTTTTAAGTGATACTAAATCAATGAAAGTTTTGCTTAAAAATAAACCAAGAAAATCAATTGTTTTTATCCGAGCAACGCTCGGGCGTCCAGGTACTTAAAAATAAACTACCTTCTGCATTACAAAATCAGCGGAGCTTACACAGAAGAGCGTACGAACAACATCTGAGATCTATTTATTTCGAGCTTGCCGCCTAGATCTTTTTGTATCGTCGCCCTGGGGTGGTTTACGTCGGGCGTTACGCTGCTGTCGGTTGGTGTTAAATTCGCTGTTTTGATTAGAAGTCCCTTCATCTGATGAACTCTCGGACGATTGCTCCACCTGAGGATATTTTTTACATAGATGGTCAAGCTCCTCTTGAGTTGAAATTTTGACTCGCGCTCTATCCGGAAGCTCAATGTAAATCGTACCGTCCATGGTCCAGACATTGCGCATGGCGAAAAATTTACGGGCTCCTTTGTGGACAGATTGTCGTGACTTAGTGTCGGGAATTCAGTCAATGTCACTGAGCTGCCTTTCAATTTAGATTTTGAGCGCCTGACTTCTGCTTTGGTGGGATCAGAAGACAAATGGACCAGAATTGGACGGACATTCTCTGTACCCTTGACTCCGAGGCAATGGCAGCGCTTCAAAGCAGAGCTGAGTGAGACCCAACTGATTTTGAATGAAGGCTACTATCTTCTCTTCAAGGTTTACTTCAGGCTCCTCAGGAATGCCATTAAATAGCAGAATTTTCTGACGGCTCCTAGTGTCAATGGCATCTAACATTTTGGTGGCTTCATATACTTGAAGGCGCAGCACCTTAAGCATTTCAACAACTAAGGTTTTGAAGGCTGTGAATTCTTCGTGCAGTTCCTGAAGACTGGCATTAGAAGGTGTTTTCAAGGCATCTAGACGACTTTCAAAACTTGCCATTTCCTTGGTCCAAAGTGTATCCATCTCCATCTGTGCCCTCTCTGTAGCTTCCACTTGTGCCATTGGGATTGCAGTGTATTAACTAAGTGATCTGGCATTAATCTAGCCTAGAGTATAAACCTTTATAACAATAACAAAGAAGTCCTGTGTCAATTGTCAGTGGACGCATTCTTCAATAAGTGTATTAGCAAATTAAGATAGCGTAAAATTACTTATAAGTCGAATTAATTAGGCTAGATCGTAATATAATATAAAGTATTGTCTTGTACTTTATACTAAACAAAAATCTGGCCATAAGCTAAATAAATAGTTAAACGTTGAGTTATTTCAACCAACTATCGGAATAAGCAGTCAATTGAATGCTGGCATTCAATGAACGGGCTAGGCTTTCAATTGAGTGGCTAATTTACCCAGCTGGCTGCGACATGTACACGATACAGCTTCCAATACAAAACGATTTGTTTACTTTATTCTTCGTCCTTGGTCCACGGAAAAGCATTTTACAACTGATTTTTGGTCCATCAAAGTAGGATGCCATGAAAAATATAAACAAAATCTTTCATTCGTATTTATTGTGCTTTTTAGGGTTCCGTAGCCAAATGGCAAAAAACGGAACGCTTATGGATTCGTGATGTCTGTCTGTCTGTCTCTGTCCGTACGTCCGTATGTCACAGCCACTTTTTTCCGAAAAACTATAAGAACTATACAGTTGAAACTCGGTACGTAGATGTATTCTGTGAACCACATTAAGATTTTCACACAAAGATAGAAAAAAGCAATAAATTTTGAGGTTTCCCCATACTTGAACTGAAACTCAAAATCATTTTTTCCATCAAACCCATACGTGTGGGGTAGATACCCCACACGTATGGGTATAGATATAGATAGGAGTGGAAGACCTATCCATAGATATGAATAGGTCTTCAAAAATGATATTGAGGTTTATTTATTTATTTTTATTTATTTAATCTTCATGTACCAAAATACAGATGTACATAGGCGGACTTAATGCTATGAGCATTCTCTACCAGTCAACCTGGGGTGGTGTGAAATACAACGAATGGTGGTATTGAAGAATATGGAAGTTATAATAAAATTAATCGACAACTATTTAGTAGGTAATAAAAATCAGAAAACTACGAGAAATATATACACACAGATAGATGAAATATATATATATACTCATATCATACTTACATACATACTTAAATATAAGAACATAAACATACATATACATAACAATATAATACTAATACGAATAAATATATATATATATATATATATACATACATATAACATATACATAAATATATACTTATAGGAGGTGAAACTTAAAAGTGTGTCATAATGGAGAAACTAAAGAGATACAATCAGGGGATTTCATCAAGAAGGTATGAGTGAAGATTCTTTTTAAATACAAATTTACTGGAGGGTTTCCGTAACTGATCAGGGAGCGCGTTCCAGAGTCGAGCGGCTTGAACGGCAAACGAGTAAGAAAGGAAACCAGAATGGTGAAGAGGGATGGAGAGAGCCAATGTCTCTGAAGAACATCTGCTTTAGGTAAGGAGGAGAATGCTCGTCAAAGAGGATAGTGAAAAGTGTAGAAAGGATCCTGAATTGCCTTCGTTTTCTAATTGGAAGCCATTTAAGCTGAGATCGAAAAGAAGACACATGGTCAAACTTGCGAAGACAGAATACGAAACGAATGCAATTAATATATATTTTTTCTAAACTGAATAATTTGCGCGAGAGACACTTCCAAAGTGGTAAAATGTGTCCTCCCCCTGTAACTTCTAAAATAAGAAAATGGTAAAACTAAATAAAAATAAACTTCTACCGAAAATTGGTTTGAACGAGATCTAATAAGTCTTTTTTTTAATACGTCATAAATCGTAAACCACAGAGACACTTCCAAAGTGGTAAAATGTGTCCTCCCCCTGTAACTTCTAAAATAAGAAAATGGTAAAACTAAATAAAAATAAACTTCTACCGAAAATTGGTTTGAACGAGATCTAATAAGTCGTTTTTTTTAATACGTCATAAATCGTTAACCACAACCACAGAGACACTTCCAAAGTGGTAAAATGTGTCGTCCCCCTGTAACTTCTGAAATAAGAAAATGGTAAAACTAAATAAAAATAAACTTCTACCGAAAATTGGTTTGAACGAGATCTAATAAGTCGTTTTTTTTAATACGTCAAAATTGTAAACCACAATTTCCTTTCATTCAATCTTAATGCAGGGCCACGCCGACCCCTCACAGCGCCTGTGTGCGAAACCTATGAAGCGCCTCTTTTTTTCACGAATCTTTATTGCTTTTTTCTATTTTTGTGTGAAAACGTACCGAGTTTCAACAGTATAGTTCTTATTGTTTTTCGGAAAAAAGTGGCTGTGACAAACGGACGGACGGACAGAGAGACATCACGAATCCATAAGGGTTCCGTTTTTTGCTATTTGGCTACGGAACCATAAAAAAGATCCAAATTTTGACAAATATGCAATAGATTTATATTATATAAATAAAAACAAAAAGCAATAAATAAAATGAATTTATTAATTTAATAAGTCCTATGAGTTTTATATAAATATAAGTTGACATTTAAAAGTTCAGTCATTTAGAATATTTTTTAATTACTGTACGTACAATATTATTAGTATTTGAAAGTAGATAGACTATTGTAGGATTATAATGCTATTATTAATCTGAAGAAACTTTTCTTATTTAATACACATAACACCTGTAGTGTGTATTATTATTTTAAGTAAAATGTTATCAGCAACATTCTTTTCTTAAACATGTTTTTAAAATTCTATATTAACCTAAGACTTTGAATTAAATACTACACTTATAACAATGTTTTTATGGCAGGGGTATTTCCAGACTTCATGAAAAAGTTACTTTAGAATATATTAAATAAATAAATAACGATTCACACTCATAACCCCACAGTAGGGTACATATACCCTGTGTCGTGGGTACCATGGACACACACAAAGGCAGAAACACAAACACCCAGACCAAGAAGAGAAATTTAAACTCATCATTCAAAATTCTGTTTCGCGGGAATTAAACCCCTTCGATTGGCAGTCCGAAATGGTAACCATTGCGCCACGTAGGTCATACTTTAGAATATAGTCATAGTACAGTTTCATTCAGCCCTAGTCCTTAACTACACTTAAGTAAACTAAACATAAATTTTCACAACACTTGCTGAATATAGATTAAATATAGATTAGAATTTGTGATATTATTTCTGCTACAATTTGATACTTTATTCAGTCTAAAATAATAAGGAGTACCAACCTAATTGTGCCTAAACAGTGTCTAAAATTTATAACATACTTGAAATGTAATTGTGCTACAAAATCAACGCAGTAATACAAAACCTTCGAATAACAGTTATTTCTAAAATTGTCCTAAATTTTATTAATTTTATACAGATTTATTATATTACTCGTATATAAGAAACTCACAGCTTTCCCCGATAGGCCTACATAAATGTGACGCTGCGCTTATAAAGCGAGAATTGTAAGATCCACCAAGTCGCACTTGGCCAATACGGTTGATTATGTCTTATTCTTCTCACTTCTGCAGGCCCATAAACAGATACAACTAAAAATAGCTGTGTAACAAATGATGGGATGTTAATAAGTTGTTGAAGATGATAATTCTTTTGTAGACCCAGTTGTCAAGATGGAAAAATGTTTTCATATACATAGATATCATTTAGCAATATGGAAAGTATCTGCCTAAATAACATCTAATACTTCCAGCTTTAGATTTAAGCATCAATTTTATTAGCCGTATGGCCGAATTGCATACTTATGCCTAATTTGCGCCGCCCTGGGACTAATTGGCTATTGTTCTCTCACTCGCAGCTCTAAACAGTCCCAAGTTCCCAACACAAGTCAAAGTACATATAGGTACCTAGTGTTTGGATGATACGGCGCATATTATGAGAAAGATGTTTCTAAGTTATATAGTAAGTGACTATTTACTACCGGTACTTACTACTCACGTGCATAGTTGATGATGCTCAACTAGTTTCGGACCGAATAGAAGTCTTTCCTTAGCGAGCGCCTCCTAGCGACCGCTTGCGACGGCTCATCTTGGACCTTGGAAAAGGACAGCATTGTATTCATTGCATCCTGAAAAAATGTACTCTTCCCGTGGAATAAATTCGTATATAATCGGACCAGATCACTAGTCATCTTATAAAATCCTGGTTAAATGAATTTAAAAAACTTATTAGGTACAATTTTATATTTCATCATACTATATGGTCCATACATTTTTAGGCTACTACAGGTATTTAGTTTATTCAGCGCATAAAAAAACGCTTACCGCTTTAAAATGTTATGTAACGTGTATGGCGCAGCCATCTGGCCATAATTATGCCAACTATATAGTTAAACGTTGAGAGATGCTATTTCCACCATCGGACCTTATCGGACATTCAATTGAATGCCGGCGTGGCGTATTCCCATACAAATGTATTCTCCTATTTTCTCCCCGGATAATGCTACTAGAGGAATGATTTTTTGTGACAATATATAAGTCTGCTAAAAGTATGCCCCTATGTTTTGTTTCTTTCAACCAACTAATTAGATCAGAAAATTCATACAGACCTAATACAACAATGCAAAACAAATTGGAAAGGTTTTTACAACCAAATAAAAACATAGCGGCATAGACTTATTCTATTTCTAGATATTTGTGAAAAAAATTAACAAACTCAATTTTGAAAGAGGAAACAGGAGAAAACGAAGCCTCGCTTTAGTCAGAAAGTTTGTAGGTATAATCAGTCTGAGCTGCATCAGATCTGTCCCAATTGCGCCGATTGCACGCGGCGGATAGCGCAGGGCTCAGCGCGATAGCAATCCAAAATACCTATTTTTCTAATTCGATTGAAACCGCGTTTCTTATTAATAAACGGGCTCAGCTTTCAATCGAGTGCTAATTTTCCCAGCTGGCTTCGACATGTACACGATACAGCTTCCAGTTCAAAACGATTTGTTTATGCTATTCTTCGTCGTTGGGCCACGGAAAAGCATTTGACAACTGATTTAGTCTATAGAACAAAGTATGATGCCGTGAAAAATATAAACAAAATATTTCATTCCTAAAATGTGCTTTTTGTTTGAAATTTTGAGATCAAAAAGAAATATATTTATTATTTAAAGAGACTACAGAAATTTAATGATGAGACGAGCGGCGTAGGACAGAGAGACCGCGGTTTCCGATATGGAGATAACGGGTTCAAATCCTCAGCACGCACTCTGATAAAGAAATTTAATTTGTAATGTGCGTATTTATCGCTGCTTCACGGTGATATTTAATGAATGGCCATGAAAACTACGCTGTGTATGACTGAGACAAACTTATAATTTCTGGAAGGCATGATGACTCCCAATCCGCACTTAGCCAGCGTGGTGGACTACGGCCTAAATTCAAATCACTAGTGAGAGCCTGAGCCGAGAGGGGAAACCTGTATACACCTGGGTACACCCAGCAGTGGAACATAAATAAATAAGTTGGAAAAAAACTGAAATTGGTTTCGAAACCACCCCTAGGCCTTGAGCAAGGTTTCTATTGTTATCATTAAATAACAATCAAAACCCATGAACGATGGTTTTACGTGCCCTTCATGCTACGAAATGCGCAGGAAATGTTCGCCAGCTTAAATAAATAACAATTAAATTGGTAATGTATATGCGCAAGACGCCTGCAACAAACTTTAGGGTCGTCTATCATGAGGCTATTCTCAAGCGATTTGTTTTTCGTACACGTATCCTACGCGTCGCTTGTGAGTCGTCGCCATACAGTTTCTATTCTTCTCGCACGCGTTAAGACGCGTCGACGACGCCGACGACGCGTTTTACATCAGTTCAGTCCGCACGCTACTATCTTGCTGTTCGCACGCTAGTCGAGTAGTATAGATACGCGTTGCACGCAAAATGGTGACAGAACAAAGTTTTTCAGAAGGTGGAAAATTTTCCATGTTTATACAATTATGCATTGCTAGAGTATGTAAGAAATTATTTAACGTAAACATTGTCCTCATCACCAGAGTCCTTAGACATAGTACGGACGTTGTATTTCTTCCCTCTTCTTTATTTAGAGGGGTTCTCACTCAAATGATAAAAATAAATTATAATTTGGATAGCGGCATGTGCGGAAAAGAGTAGCTTACCAGTAGACGATCATGTATTGCATCTCAGTCGCGTAGCATTTAAATAAATAGCCTCATGAGAGACGGGCCTTATAGGCCGATATCCCACTGGCGTTGTGCGAGCGTTGTCGTTTTTTCCAACGTTGTCGCTGCGCAAACGTGGCATTGACGTCGTGAGTCCATAAAGACAAGCGTTCACGCTGCGAATTCGCAACGTCAACGTCCTGTGAACGCAAGTCGACGTTCAGTATTTTGGCAAACTGATACAGTCACGTCATCCCACTCTGCCCTCAATGCTATGGGCAGCATCAAAAAACAGCATGAGAACGTTGCATTCAAAGCTTGCGCAAGGTCAATGACGCGTCAATGTAGCGTTGTCGCTAGTGGGATGGCGGCCTCAGCGAAGCGATGTGCTTGCGACGTCACGATAGTGTTACAATCAGGCCTTCGCTGGAATCTTCTGTGATAGTTCATTAACTGTCAAAACCAATATTCAAATCCTATTGTTTTAAGTCACAGCGACGATCAAGCGGTAAAGATGGCGATGTACGACCCGGAGATAACCAGCTCTAATTTGTCATGTGCGTATTTATCGCTGCTCCACGGTGAGGGAAAAAACTTTCTGAGAGTTACTGATAATTATGTATGGTGTCCACTAACCCACACTTAGCTAGCATGGTGAACTATGGCCTACATCGCTCTCAGTTCCATGCGGACTTGTCCAGAAGTCTGACATATAGGTCGAAAAAAATATTCAAATAACCCTACGATATCCAAGATGTACTTATATTAAAAGTTATTCAATTTAAAACAGCCCAATAGTGATTATAATTAAGTTCCTTACTTATAGGTACATATTTTGGGTACTTTTTGTCAATTTAGAATAACATCAAACTCTGGACTGGATACTGGAATTGGTTACAGCCATGTTTCAGCCATAAGACATTATAAAAATAAGGTTAGTTAAGAACTTAAACGTAAAAAATCGCAAAAGCACACAGCCAAAACACGCATAGCTCTTCAAAATATGTCAGTAGGTCCAAATTATGTATGTATTTTAAATACGTATTTTGTTGAAGTCATGCAAATAATTATATACCAGTAATTCCAGTATAGGTACCTCATTTTTTTCATCCATTTTACCCAATCCAGATATTAACGTTTATCCCAGTAACACTTTGTCAGGATCTCTTGATAATTAAATTCACATTTCACCAACAACGAGTGCAAAATAAAAATATTAATGTATCCATGATGACATTGATGACCAAACAACGGACCTGAAGGCCTACTCTATAGGCTAGTAGTATTCAGTAGATTCATCAATGGTTATATGAATAAATTTAAAAAAGAAAATATTTGCACTAAGATTTCAACTTTATAATTAGATTGCAATTGAGGTTCAAATAATTAAATTTTTTCTTCAAATACTTCAAAGTGTGTCTACGCTAAATAGATCATCGAAAGACTGGTGTGTAAATATCACCAAAAAAAATTGTATAAACATTTAAAAGCGTCTCTAAGTTATTAGTGAAATGTAAAAAAGTTATACCTAGATCATAGAAGATAATATGTAAGATATGTATATCCATTCAAGATAACATTGTTGCCAGTATAATAAACCTCGAGCAGCAACGGTCTAAACTTTAAATTAGAATTAACGGCACTCTTCACCTTTGGATTAAAGGAATAAAAAATACATGTGTTGTTTCTCAATTGTATCTATTAGCCACAAGCAAAGGAAACATTTGATTCGCTCAATTAACTCGAGCCTGGTAATCTTTAAATGACATTGAATAACAAACATTTATTTTCATTGTATATTAATACATTATTTCGCTAGCTGCCGCTCTACTAAAAGCATTGGCATAAGAAAAAACCATCTACAATTACATCGTAATATTATCTACAGCCTAAATAAAATAATATCGCTAACAATAAAACGGCGACCCACATCATATTATAATTATATATTAAAAAAAAACGAAAACAATACCATTTCCTCAATAGGTCTAATGCCAATATAGAATCCCAATTTGTAATATCGCGGCAATAAATGTTATGCAATCAATAACAATTCTCTCACAAACGGTTCCAGCACAAAATCCATAAAATCATACCTGTGACCATAATTTACATTTGGATAATATCTAATTATTGAACGAATCGTGAGTGTACACTAACATGGTAGTTATATATTACACGACTGTACTCATGTAATGTTTATCGGTGATGCCGACATGTTTCGGTCTTGACCGAGGACCTTCTTCAGGAGCTCCCGCCGGTCGCGGTGGAATCGAGAGCCGCGATGATAAATATCATTGTGTTATTACGTTATTAGTGAATTAAATTCACTTAGAAGAATACAAAAATATATAACGTACATACATACATTCACGATTCCAATAGACACTTAAACTTCTTATCTTAGGTACATAAAAATATTTTACTAATAATATTGTGTAAATATTTCCTATTAGAATCATGTACATATTACGCGCTCATGATTATTGTTAAAGGTTCTCTGTTTGTTTTGTTTTTTGTCCTCAGTTTAGTGTCGTGAAATGCATTCAAACAATACTATAGTAACAACAAATAAATAAGAAATTCACGTGACCAGTTTAAGCTGGACAGGATCTTATGAACTCGGTCCTATTTTCGGTCCTATACCAAACTCTCAGTTCTTCGACGTTTGATGCGTACAATAAATAAAAGTGGTTTATATAATATCGCAATGGAAAAATACCTTTAAATTAAGTATGAAAGTCGATTATTAAAAGCTGGCACATTTAAAAAATTCACAATAGGGGTTTACACACATTTTCGAAAAGTGTTTCAATTCAATCATAACACTAGAAAATACAAAGTTTTACTCAAACGATAAGTGACCTAAAAAATTTTTTTTTTCCAAATTCGCTGAAATCTATATAGCATTTTACCTGTTATGACGTCACTCGGTTAAGACTTAACAAATGCATTGACAACCATCTGACAACTGACAAAAAAAAGTTGATACTTTTTGTTTACATAACCGTATGACATCATATCATGGCGGCTACTGTTTCGCTAAAAAAAGTACAGAATAATGACGTGAACATATTGCAATGTATTCAGAATCGAATTCGAATATTTTTAGATTTTTAATCATATTGTATATTTTCAGATTTTTACTCATATAGTAAAATACCCAATTGCGACGGACTGTATTGTCAAGCACACGTTACCAAATTTTTGAATAAGCGCACCATTTTTCGATTCGATAATCGGCCTACAATTTCATGTTATATAATTATTCTTTATTGTTTCATTTCAAGGATAGACATGTGTATTTAATTTAAGTTGATTAAATTTGAGTTCCATAAATCCTCTGCTGTTTAAAAAAATAATTATAGTTGAAAGACGGGATTTGTAATGCCATGACTGTTGCAAAATCAAATAGTATTTTTGGCTTTCCATTTCTTTATTTATGTATAATTTAGAACCACCGAGGTTTCAATAATGAAATTGACGAAGAAAATACTCTCGAGACGCAGTTTTCAACGTGGGTGCAAAAGAATGGGTTTGTTTGTACCTTGTAAATTATAGCTTGATCGTTAAAACAAATATCAGAAAAGTCGCGCCTGTCAAACCTTTGTAAGAGACAAACTAAAGTGCACGAAAATATGTTTGAAAATTTGTTGCATACACGTTAAGCACTCAAAGAGAGTGTCGTACTCTTGGATTTAAACAATACTTATTTTTTGTTTTTATCTTAGAACTGCTTCGAGTTAGCCACAGTAACAAAATCGCAGATTATAAAATGTAATGAATCAGCAAAAAAAAAATATTATTTAAAAATGGTGTATAATGTAAAGCATGTAGGTAACTTTCTGTAACAAATTGTTTAATCATTTAAAAATAGTTTATAATGTAAAGCAATAAAGTAACTGTAACATTAAGTAAATACTATGTGAATATTTGTTTATGTTTTGACATGTTTTTCAGCGATTAATCTATAATCGACAACCTAAAGGCAGATTCTGGCGGAGGAAACACTCTGTGATATATGTACAAATGCGAATTCTATGGGAAAGTATGTAATAAAGATATTGATAACATATAGAATGTCTACCTTGTAGGGTGTAACAATTTATCAAAAAAAATTTGTTATTACTATTGCACTTTAGTTCCTTCAACATAACACTGGAATGTTCTAGGGGCAGGTTACTTAACAGAACGCAATTTTCTGGATTTTGCTCGAACGTTCACGCAGAGTTAAATTCCGAGCACAATTCACTATGTCACATACTTGTACACTGGCCTTCCACTTCAACTGCAAGTCACGTCTTGCGTTTCATCTTTAACTTTCAGGATCTATTCTTTATTCGATGATCTGTAACAAATAATATTTGTGAGTTACTCTCCATCAATTAATTAACGAACTAAGATCCATAATATAACGTTTTCCCAAATTCCGCACAATACACAGATTGTTTGCGTGTATGTATACACAGTACACAAACTGTACACAGCCCGTGGATCCCAAGGATCAGTGTTCATAAAAATATTGTACATAACTTCTCCTGCACCACTTTTTAATGTTTTTAATATGTCTTAAAAACAATCCACCAATTAAAACATTAAAAATATTGTACATAACTTCTCCTGCACCACGTTTTTAATGTTTTTAATATGTCTTAAAAACAATCCACCAATTAAAACATTAAAAATATTGTACATAACTTCTCCTGCACCACGTTTTTAATGTTTTTAATATGTCTTAAAAACAATCCACCAATTAAAACATTAAAAATATTGTACATAACTTCTCCTGCACCACTTTTTAATGTTTTTAATATGTCTTAAAAACAATCCACCAATTAAAACATTAAAAATATTGTACATAACGTCTCCTGCACCACGTTTTAATGTTTTTAATATGTCTTAAAAACAATCCACCAATTAAAACATTAAAAATATTGTACATAACTTCTCCTGCACCACTTTTTAATGTTTTTAATATGTCTTAAAAACAATCCACCAATTAAAACATTAAAAATATTGTACATAACTTCTCCTGCACCACTTTTTAATGTTTTTAATATGTCTTAAAAACAATCCACCAATTAAAACATTTAATCTTCCGAAAATAGCAAAACAAACACAGCACTATTTTTGTTTTGATAGTTTGACTGATGTGAGTCATTATTTTTCAGTTGCCATGTGAAGACAAAATTTAGTTCCTTATCATTTAATTTGTACTCTAAATGGCCAATCTATACAATAGGTCGTAAGCACGAACAGGGCATGACTATGTTACTATAATTAAGGGCCTCTTTCCTTCAACCTTCAAGTATAGTGACAAGTACGCTAATTGTCGGTTAAAGTCACCCGTAACTTCAATTTCACGATATTCCAGTAGCACTAATCATAAACTGAGCCATACTCATAGCTTTTACTTGCCAATTAGCTTTACTTGGGACGTAACTAATCAACACTTTACTTTGAGATGGTGAACGAGGCCCTAACACTTACTGTTGCGCGGCAGTACGACGGCTTGGTTGTCGGGAATGGTGCAGCAGTGCAGGTTGTTGTGGTAGGTGTACTGGATGGTCAGGTGCTTGTCCTCGCCCATAGACGGGTCGAAGAAGCCCGGCAGTTCGGACTGAAACAAATAGGCTCATTTGAATACTTTAAATAGTATACCGAGGTGGGCGTAAACAGTGGCGACACAGTTTATACCTTATAATATTGTACATTGTTTTTAGTTGCAGTTAATAAATAAATAAATACTAACTTAGGTATGGTTGGTTAGAAGTAAAAAATTTCATTCAGACACTAGTGTTTTAATTGAGATGGCTTAGCATAGGTAATAAGCAGTCCGAAAATGTTAGTTTTCGTTCATAAAAGAACCAAATGAAAATTTCACTTTATTAACTTGTTGGCCCGGGTCTCTCCCCATTATTGGGGAGGCCTGGAGCTTACTCCACCACGCTGCTACAATGCGGGTTAGTAGCCAACCCGCTGTCGGATGTTTTCAAACCGCCTATAAAGCCTCTGACAGGGTTTAAACCACTGTTGACAACAACCGGGACTGACGTCTTAAGAGCGGCCTCTTTTACGAAATTTTGATTTCGCTGATTTAGCTCACTTTACACAGGAGATTTTTCTGACTGATCATTTCAATAATAAACTATTAAGTGAGCCACTTTTTAATGTTTATTTCTTTATTTTGCTTAATAGACCTGAAGCCGGTGATAGTATTGTAATACTGTAATGGGTATAGAACATCACATATTTCTGGACTATGTTAAAATCTAAACAGTTCGAAAAAAATGCCACGTATTGCTGTAAAAATCACATACATAGTGTATGAGCCACTTTTTGCCACTCTCATACAAAAAATATTAGTAAGAAAACATTGAACTTAGTTAATTTTGACAGAAAATGGGCCAGAAATTGCATTTGATATCGGAAAATTGAAACAATCTTTCATAAAATTTATTTGACATAAATATACTTCAGTTCATAATCAATCCTTTTCCCGAAAAATAAGTTAAATTAATAATGAAAATTTGGCATTAAAATCTTTTAAAGTAACCTAATTCTCGCATTATAATTCTTGACGCAAGCTAAAAAAGTGGCTCTTGTATTAGATTATTAATGAAATGATCAGTTATATTGTTCAATGAAACTTATGGAAATACTGTAATTTAACTGCAAAATCTCATGTGTTAAATAAGGTAAATCAGCGAAATCAGCAAAATTTCGTATAAAGCCCCTTAACGAGCCCTCCGAAGCACGGAAATGCTCATAAATTTTTTTGCCACTAGGTCACACATCTTAAATGGATTAAATATAAAGTCAACATAAGGTCCTGTAGCAGAGGATTTGCTTACATGACCGAGTGATATCACTACACAATAATATTGATATTAAACACTTTCGTGAATTTTATTAAAAATGAAAATTTAAAATTTTTTTGGTTAAATAAAAGTTTTGTATTTTTCAGTATTATATTAGCTATGATCGAATTGGAACACTTTCCAAAAATTGATGAAATACTTACAAAAAAAAAATGATTGGAACGGTATCCGCCCAAGATCTAATTCATAGGAGAAGGAGGAATGAATAGGAGAAGAGCGCAGTACATGTGGATTTACGACGGTCAATGGACAGCGGATCCAATCCACAGTGGAGTGGATTGGATAAAATTGATATTTTTCTGCCTCTCTCACTTTACAGTTTTCTTCTGCTACACAACAAGTGCACAAGGATCCCACATAAACATACCAAAAAACATTTGTCGTTTATCTTACTAGCCTCAAGTAAATCCACCCGCAAGTCCCGTACGAGTCACTGCAGAAGTATAGTGACGTTGATTACCCCCACGTACGCGGACGGAGACTCGGCGATTCGATGTCACTCCATCGCCGTTCTGTACACGATACCACGGCACCATCTGAACTCCTGGCGGTCCTCCACAATCCGCTTTGCACGCTGGTTTTTACCACGGACGTGTAAGTTATGGGACAACCTTCCAGTGGACTATAACATTGGTTTCTGCTATACTATCTAGCTGTTTATAAAGCTCTCCTCCAAAACCGGCAAAACTCGGTTGCCTCCCCTGGGGTTGCCCTTGTCCATAGGCGACGGTGACCGGTTAGCACCACGCGGCCCGTTTGCCTTTTTGTTCAGTTTATTTATATTAAATAAAAATAAAAATAAAAACACACACACAAGTTCACTCACCTTACTGGCCTCCAGCAGTTCCAGCCGCGAGTCTCGCACGAGGCACTGCAAGGGTATGGTGACGTCGATCACCTCCACGTACGCGGACGGGGAGTCCGGTGACGCCCCGTCGCCCGTTTGTTCCAGGTTGATTTCGTGACTCGATGCACCTGTAGCATTCCAAATAAAAGTAGCATTTTGGTATTATCTAACTGGGGGGAGGGGGGAGGCTTCAAAAGGTACTCAGCAGCTTGGGAGAGGATACCGGGTTATGTGGGATTTGTACCACACTAATACCCCCTCGGTGACTTGCCACTGTGCTTGGGGAGGACTTCAGGATCTCCAGTGGAACGCAACAGTGGCCATCACGCGTGGTACCCCAAAACAGGCGCATCTTCAGGAGAGCAGATGTGCTTTTCGGCACCGTCAGGTGTTCACGGCATCCGGCCACGCGCACACCGCCGTCCCTCCCGGGGCTGCTGGCTGGACGGGTCGAGCCCACTCTCACCATCCGCAACCCCAGAAGCCCCCTCTTAGTCACCTCTTACAATCAGGCAGGGGATACCGAAGCTCTATTCTTAATCCCGAAGCTACAGGGACTAATTAAAAATAACCTGTGTTATGTTGTTTTTTCAAACCCTCTTTTATGTCTCCCTGCTGGGCACAGATATCCTCACGGAAGTGACACAAGGTCTCATGGCTACAACCCTTTTTGCGTCCCACTGCTGGGCACGGGTCTCTACCCATTATTGGGTAGGCCTGGAGCTTATTCCACCACGCTGCTCCAATGCGGGCTGGTGGAGGTCTCATACCGTTTGGGAAATATCCGAAATTCGGGAGGTCACTACAACGTATTTTCACCGAACCCTGTTAAGAGCTGTGGAAGTGTAAGTTCCATGCCAAGTGCTAGTTCCTAGTGTCAAGCACAGCTACACGCAAAACGTATTCTACGCTAGTATAATCTTCTTTTTGTAAGTACATCAACGCAAGTAAACGCAAATCAACGAACATAGATGTACTTAACTCATATGAGCATTGACGCTGAGTTGTTGCTGAGAGATCTGATGTTAGCTGCGTGTCGTTTCAAGTGCGTTCCAAGTGCAAGAAGTAGCGCATGTCATTTGCCAAAACGACGACAAAATATAATAAATGTAATAAATTACAAGTTAGTTACTTACCAGATGGCAGTTTCCCATATAATGCCTTAATTATGACTAATCCCATCTTCTTCTCTTCATCTTTCCTAATTCTAGAGTAAGTCTCCCGCATCAGCTCCACTGTCGCTCGTGCTTGACGTTGCATCTCTTTTAATCTGTAATTATAAAAAGACAAAGGGAAACTTATTTTAACCCCCTAACATAGGTTGCAAAATCTGTGAGTAAATATATAGTTAAGAGGACTGACGTCTTGGCCAAAGGAGCACAGGCCGCCCACCATCTTGGTCGGCTAACGATCTGAAGAAAACGAAAAGCCGCTGGATTCGGAAGACGCAAGAAGACGAAGGGACGAATGTTAGGGCCTATGTTCGTTCAGAAGCGGACTTTGGATGCATGGTTACAATTATTAATTTGCACGAACAAAAATTTTATCTTACAAACATGAAAGATATACTATAGGCATGATGACACTATTAAAGAATCAGAGAATAAATGGTTTTACAGAAAAATATAAGCTAAAAAAAGTTCTAAAATATGACCCCGTTTTAATATAAACATTAAGATTAATAAGATTTTCAATATAATAAAAGTATTAAATACAGCAATCGGCCATGTTATCTGAAACGCCAATCAAAAGGAATGACGTCACGTCTCAGTAAAGTCATCGTGTTGCTTGAAGTTTGACGAGCAAGCCGACGCCATGACACCTACGAGCGTTTTCGCGCTTAATTCAAATTACATAGCAGAAAATACATTAATTTACGTTAAAACTTAAGTTTATTGCTGAAATAAACTTTTTTTCGAAACTAGGAGACGTGTACCTACAATAAAAAAAGGTATTTAAAAATCTGTCATCATGCCCATTGTGATTAAACCTAACTAAAACAGTGTCTATTAGAAAACAATGACCATTCTGTATTTTATTTTAAGATAGCAATATTTTAAAACACTTATTCAAACATTTATTAGAATTTGTTCACCTGCGTGCCGTAATGTTTACCATGTCCGTCTGACAATCCAAGGGTCCCCGGTTCGATTCCCGGCGAAACAGAAGTTTGAATTATGAGTTTAAATTACTGTTCTCAGTCTGGGTGTTTGTGTTTTCGTCAGTGTGTGTATTCATGGTACCCACAACACAGGGTATATCTGCATCACTGTAAGACTATGAGTGTGAAATGTGTATCTTTGAATTGTCTTTAAACAAATGAACAGACTGTAGGAGCACACACAATCAATTGTATTAACTATGTATAATTCTGATACTTTTAAGGCAGAGCTACATTTTCCGGGTCCGACAGTGTTATGTATTAATTTCTCATGACCAGATAACCGTTCAAAATTGGCTTCCATCGATCTCTGCCGCTCACGATCCTTTTTCTCCCTGGCAATGGGGTCCAGGATCAGCTTCTTGAGCAACATCCACGACACCAACGGTACCACGGTGGCGTAGAACACTGGCGACGGCATCACCTCCTCGCAGAGATGTATTGGCACCACTATGGACTGGGAGGAACAGGTCCACCTGATAGAAAATTTTAAAAGATTTTTTCGTGATTGCACAAATGAAAGCTTAAAATTTGGTAGAAAAACAGTGTATTTGAATGAAAATTTGAAAAAAAAATTAAGGAGCCGAGAGTATGTTCGATAGCGACGTATTTAGCGAACTAGGTCGCATTGCTGCGTTATCATTATACTGCTGATTTGGCTAATGTTAAATATAATTTTAACTTGAATTTATTGTATGGTGTGATGCAGCGTACATTGACACTATTCAAAATAGCTACGAAATGTGGTCATCCTAAAAGATAATATCGTATTTAACCTGTTAACCTTAACTTTCCTTACCAAAATATGCTTAATTTTTGCAAATAGGGTCTTGGACACCTATGTACAGAAAAATTCAAAATGGACACCTTAAAAAGGTGGCAGTAAACCACTCTAGGAAAGTAGGATAGTTGTTAATTTATTTTTATACTTGATTTTTATTACCTTTTAAATCAATAAAATGAATTGTGATGTCACATATTAGTTTTTCATATAAAATGTATGAGGATGTTATATTTTGATAGCTCGTTAAAAGTATCTCAATTGATTTGGTAGTCCAAGACCGGATTATGCAAAATTAACTTCAAATACCGTCACATTAACATAAGGCAGTCGCCATTAAATAAGCAGAGTTTATGGCGCTAATTTAAAGTTAATAATACAAATTAAGCAAAAATTTAACGGGAGTTTGTTTATTTTCTTATAAAGAATAATTTAAAAGAGTCATAATTTAATCAGTAATATAATATAATGCAATACATAATTTATTTATTGTAATCAACTACAAAAGTAAAGATTCGACGACACGTCGATTGAAAGAAAAAAAAATATTTATTTCATATTATTTCGCAACGCAATAAAGGAATTAAATGTTTAACTGATGGACATGGGTCTCTTCTCTCCCCATTATTATGGAGGCCTGGTGAATACACCACCACGCTGCTCCAATGCGGATTGGTGGAATTTTGGGTTAATGGCCATCCCGCTGACGGATGTTTCAGACCGTCCATGAGGCTTCCGGCAAGGATAAATGACTGCTATGTATTGATAACGACCGAGACTAACAGCTTAACGTCTCCTCCAAAGCACAGAAAGGCGCATGAAACTTTGCCACTAATGGTCACCCTTCTCCTACCTAATCGCGCTCATATCGCTGTATATAGTACGTAGAATAGCTACGTAGATCGCTTGCATTATACGAGATTTTGCCATGATAACTTTTGGCAGTTGGCTGTAACCCTCTTTACATCCCACTGCTGGGCACGGGTCTCCATATTATTGGGGAGGCCTGGAGCTTACTCCACCACGCTGCTCCAAAGCGGGTTGGTGGAGATGCGGGTTAGTGGTCAACCCGCTGTCGGATGTTTTCAAACCGCCCATAAGGCCTCCGACATGGTTTATCGACTGTTATCTATCGACAACAACCGGGACCGACGGCCATGCCCTTCGAAGCGTGGAAGTGGAAACTTGGCAGTTGTGAGATAAAAGAGCTTTAACTATGTCTATTAATTTATCAGAATAATAAATTATCATAAATAATTATCATAATAACTTACTTTAACTTCAACATGACGCCACTCGGCACGCCCAACATAACCGCTGCGGATACACTATTGTTTTGTGACACCTTCTTCTCCGCGCCATACTCCGCTATTGCACCGAATGTACCGAACCTGTAACAAAAGACAGTTTGACATGTAAGATGCAACAGTTACAATGGCAATCTGCAGACAGAGTGCTGGGTTAGAATCCCAGCGAAGCAGGAATTTCAATGACGAGCTGTTATTAATCTGGGTGTTGTGTCTGTCCTTGTATGCCCATGGTACCCATGATGATGAGAATCTTAATGTAGTGCTTTGAAAGTAAAGTGATATTATTTCCTTTATAAATATTTATCTTGGCTCTTTCCTTGAAAACAGGCCTAACGCCAAGGTGGTTCAAGACACTATTGCCCACTTAAAATACCTATATACTACCTAACGGACTTTGCAACTAAACCGAAAAGGATATATGAGTGATAAGAGTAATTCCAGAGAGCTTACTCTTCACGCATCTGTCCATAATAGGGATGATGACAAAAAAAATTACCGACTTCCAAAACGAGGAGGTTCTGTGATAATTAGTTCATTCCATGGGCGTACCCTGGTTCTTTTTCAGGGATGGGGACACAATTACGCATTTCGGATGTCGCTCGCCAATGCTAAAAGTAGCTAAAGTGGCTTGGCTATCAATGAAAACAACAATACTCACTTCAAAGCGAATCTCAACTTCATTTCGTGCTGTGGTAGTTTCCTCATAACACTGAAGGATATGAAAGAATGTGGATTGCCTATTTGCACCGCCGTGTTGGCGTGGTACTTCTCGGAGTCCCTGACGTACGTGGAGGTCATCGAGGACCCGCCCTGGCCTCCGGCACGGTACGTGAGGTAGCCCACTGAATGAGCGTCTAGCTGAATGGCCATAGCTGTAAATAACGGACAGTTTTAAAAATGATATATTAAAATTGGACTATAAGGCCGCTATCTCACTGACTTTTTACGAGCGTTGGCGTTTCTCGAATGTTGTCGCTGCGTAAACGCAACGTTGAAGTCGCATCGACGTGACTTCGACATTGCCGTTTTTATAATCAGGCCATCCCACTGTGGCCGTATGAGCGAGGGCAGGGCTACGGCCAAAGATGAGTTAGTGAACGTTGCGCATAATTTAAATTCAACGTTAACGTCGCGTTAGCGCACCGACAACGTCGGGAACGCCTTGTAAAAGATCAGTGAGATAGCGACCTTAAAACCTAAAATAATAAGAGCGGTTTCAGGTCAGCGTATTATACAAGCGTAAAAGTCAGCCGCGACGGATGGCACTTCCACATCGGTTCGAGTGCGAAAACGCTGGCATAAGGCACACAACGCACAGAATGAACAATGGGTCTAAACCAATAAATCAAAAAAGTACATGAGCAGTTGTATGTTTCACAGGACTTCAGAGGAACAAGGTTCCGTTATGAGTCAACTCTATAGGCGTATGGTATGTTTTTTGAAGTACAACAAAAAGCTTTTAAAGTGTAGCGTACGCTTGCCGAAACCACATCCTCATATGCACTAAATAATACATTAGTTTTAAATCGCCCTAAATTTGAAAATTGCAAGGCTGCAACCCTTTTTGGCATGGTCCTCTTAATAATCCTAAAGCCCTGAAGCTTACTCTATACCGCCCATAAGTCCTATGACATGGTTTAACCACAGCTTTCTCTATTGATACCTAACTATGAATACAGCTTAATTTACCACTATCGGCCACTTAGGTTACCACTGATGGCAGCCGTTTAGTACTAACAAGAACCCAAAAACATATTGTAGTTGCTAGTCAATCAACTTGTGAACACTTACTTGAAACAAGACTCGGCACTATGCCCCTAGGGGTGAACTGGAAGACAGTCCCACAATTGAGGAATGTTAGGCGAGACATTGTACGGAATATCTTGAAGCCCAGCAGTGGACCATTGCCGATACCACACTCCACTTCCGTCCATCCCTTCTCCGAGCTTAAATGCCGATTAGAAACATTCACCGATCCTGTACCTAAAATATAAACATAATTAAAAGTAATTTATACATTTTACATATTTCTGTGATGAGTTTAATAGGGGTTATTATACAATAATGTTAATTTTAGTATAGTTATTATTGATTTAATTGTTTATTATCTGCTTATACGCATGTTGTGTTTACCTATATGTGATGGAATATTTCTAGCTAGTTCAATGTTATTGTTTCACATTTTAGATATAAGTTGTTATATGTACCTGTTTTTGGTAAACCTTTAAAAAAATCAAGTAAATTGGCAAATTTGAATAATATGCATACCTATTCCATTCTGTGTTGATATGTTCCCAGAGAGGGTAACAGTATTCCTTAGTGTAACGGGAGCATCAATTGACTGCTGAATTGTCATCCCGGAAACTTCTATATTTGGTATGATTGTTGAGTCTTCCCTGTGAATGAAAAGAAAATATGTGACCTATTTGTATGATGGTAAGTAGATATTTTAAAACACTTTGAACTCCTTGTGTCTTACACTATGACAGTGTGATCTGGGAGTATGTATACAACAATACTGCGAACACCTGTTCATACCCAGCCATACATTTTATTATACATACTAAGGGTAAGTGCAATATCTGACCTATGAAATAAATATTCGTAGATAAGTATTTGGCAAAGCAGACAATGCACGTCTTAGATTATATTTATTTATAATCCTTTAATTGAATTATTGTGGTCTTGATGACCAGCACTATGCATCAAAATGCAATTCTATAACCCCTCGATTGGGGAACCGACATATTATGTCGGCTGTAGAATCTCGTCAGCTGCGTACAAGACATAATATGTTTGCTCAATAATAAATCAATAAATAAATCCACATTTAGAGGTATATCTCTGTACAAATAAGTTGCAGAAGTGGTGTAGCATTTTCAAAAAACTGTCGCGTGAACTTGTTGGTCGCACATATGACCTTCTTACATGAGCACATCACACACTCTAAGAACAAAGACAAGAATGCTTAACGTGTGCATGCGAAAATCGATCAAAAGAGGCTATTTCATATTTAAACATCTCTGAAAATCTATCTCTACAATTCGCATATCCATACACAAGTAGGATTGCAGACTGTCAATACTGTAGAAAATTTGGTTGGATTTTAATGGATGGAGGAGAATAGAAAGGCCAAATAATGGAGATTCATGTCTATGTTTATTGAATCTGTCAAAGATAGTAGAAGATTAAATTTAAACCTAAAGATAAGATAGTGATATTAAACTGTAAATAAAACACATATTGATATTTCCATCAGAGATTGACAATAACAGGTTAGAAGTAAGTCAGAGGGCATCAAATAAATAATCCATTGTGATCTACCCACACACTTTATTGCTATACTTCTAGCAAGACTTTGTATAAAATACAAAGTGGCTCAATCTAGAACTAGCAGTCCTATATTAGATGCACTTTATGTAGAGAAGTCTAGCTGTTAAAATTTGATGTAAACATGATTGCATGACTGCATTCAGCTTTTTAATGATTACCTCTTTTTCCCCGACCCGCTAGTAGCAATAAAAAAGAAATTAAAACATTATTATACATACGTCTCTTTATTACATTTACGAATAGCGAATTAATAGGAGACTAACCTATGGGTAACATATGGGTGCAGGGTAACTTTGGTGTATCTTTATTTAGAGCTATTATTTAATGTAACATATCCACTTACGAAAATAGCAGTCTTTCACCAAAAGCAGTTTTAATTTATATCTATTGACTTGAAAGGTGGGTGAACTACCTAATTTTAGTTAACTTTGTAGTCCGATAACATGTGAAAATATTTAGAAATAAAAGGCATTTGAAAGGATAGGGAGTGGATGAATTTATATCTATTGACTTGAAAAGTGAGTGAACCACCTACTTTTAGTTAACTTTGTAGGCCGAAACATGTGAAAATATTTAAAAATAAATGGCATTTGAAATGTTAGGTAGGGAGTGGATGACTGAATGCACCCACTACGGCCGACTCCAAAAATAGTTTTAAGAGTCATTACATTACCATAAGCAAGAAGAAGTAGGTACTGAACAATTTTATTTTTTACCGTTTGAAGTCGGTTCTATTTTTTTGTTAAAAACTTAATTAATTTCACTCTTTTTAGTTACATTAATAATTCTGTACATACATGTATAAGCATAATTGGAAAAATTTCACTTCTAAACGTTAACGAGATTTACCTTTTATAATCATGTTTATCTAATAGCCATCTGATAGCCTGAAAGAATACTACTGTCAGTCCACCTGAACATATAAATTAATAAAAGAATTTCATCTCAGCTCCTAACCGTTGAGGAGTTGTACCTTCAATCATCAGCTTAGCAACATCAGGTGATAATTACCGGACATAAATATTTGTATTATGTTAAAAAATATGACTAAAACTGTGTGTGCCTATTAAGTTTCAGTGTTTCCCTCGATTTACCTAGTATCACATCATCAGATTTTGACATGGTGACAGTTGGACCACCTGAGGAATGTAAGATTTTGAACAAAAAACTATTTATTGAAAGAATTTGCTTTCAACTCCTAACCGTCGTAGTACCTTCCATCATCAGCTCAGCAACATGAGATGATGATTACTATGCACACATAACTCTTATGCTTCAGAAAGTATAAGAAAATCAATGTGTGTGCCTATAAAATTTGAGAGTTACCCTCGATTTCCCTGGGATCCCATCATCAGATCCTGATTTGGTGACAATGGGACCACCTCGGGAGTGTAAGCATACGAACAAAAAAAGTATTTTGAAAATCGGTCCACAAACGGCGGAGTAATCGGTGAACATATATAAAAAAAATACATACAGCCAAATACAGTACCTCCTCCTTTTGGAAGTCGGTAATAAAATAGATCTCTCACTACTGTAAATGTGAATTATAGAATATTGTTACTATTTATAAATTTTCAACAACAATGCACACATCAATGAAGTTTCTTTATTAGACATATTATGTATCAATCCATGTTGAAACAACATACAATGATGAGATGATCAAAGATTAAGTTTCAATGTGTCATTTATGTCATAATAATTAATCAAGATATGAACATTTGTAACTGAACATTAGACAGAAAAAGCAATACTTGATTATGACATCACTTGCCACTTGTCACAGTACACAAAATGCACCAAGCATAGTTTTGCTGGATTGGGAAAGACAATAATTTTTAAAAGTATCTCTGCTGTTTTTAACCAGTATTCATTTTGATTTGAATAAATGTTATGGTAGGAAGAATATATCCATATTTCATTGACAAATTTCAAAACATTGACAAAATTGAATGTGAAGTGAGCCACAGATCCTGAATTCAATAATGTAAACCTAAGGTGCAACACAGAGATGTTGTCAAAAGATTGCTTATAAATGATAATAAAATTGTAAAGACTCACAGAATTTCATATTCATCATAATACTTCATAAACATATCTGTAGCATTGATGGAGAGTGTGATGGTGCCTCGAGGATTTGCACTTTGTTGGAGTCTTCTTTCTTCTCTCTCCCTCTTTAACCTAATAAAAATAAAGCTTTTGTTAGATATTGAATAATTTTATAGTAAGTAGACAGCAGCTTTATTCACCGTACAGCGTTTTTGCCAGTAGGCACAGAAAACATTCTAACTTGTAGAAAGCACAGCAAAGCCTTCTGTCAAGACAACTGCCTGATGCTGGTTGCGACTTTTGCGTCAAGCGTCCCCTTCATGAATCTCCATGAATTCATGAATGAAAAAACCGGCCAAGTGCGAGTCGGACTCACGCACTAAGGGTTCCGTACCATTATCTATAAAAAAATCATAGGAGCCCCCTTAAATATTTATTTTATTATATTTTTAGTATTTGAATAACAATAGCGGCAACAAAATACATCATTGCCTTTTGGTTATCCATAGAAATCATTGCATTAAGATTGAATGAAAGGTAAATTTTGGTTTAAACTTAGTTTTATCATTCCCTTATTTTAGAAGTTACAGGAGGGACACACATTTTACCACTTTGGAAGTGTCTCTCGCGCAAACTATTCAGTTTAGAAAAAAATGATATTAGAAACCTCAATATCATTTTTGAAGAGCTATCCATAGATCCACACATATGGGTTTGACGAAAAGTTTTTTTTTGAGTTTCAGTTCTAAGTAAACTCCGGGGGAACCTTCCAGGGAACCCTCAAAATTTATTGCTTTTCTCTATTTTTGTGTGAAAATCTTAATGCGGTTCACGGAATACATCTACGTACCGAGTTTTAACAGTATAGTTCTTATTTCATTTCGGAAAAAAGTGGCTGTGACATACAGATGGACAGACAGACAGACATCACGAATCCATAAGGGTTCAGTTTTTTGCCATTTGGCTAAGGAACCCTAAAAAGATATCCTATTCTACTATGTATATAGAAAATCAAAAAGCCAATCCATAAAAACATCCAATTTTAGAAAAACGTGAGGCATTTGATAGATTTACACTCTTGTAAAGACTTAATTGGGGTAGTAGGCGATAAGTTTTACAATTACTTTGGAATGCCGAAAACATCTTCAATAAATGTCTTAAAATTATCTTTAACTAGATAGTTAATTCTTGATTTATGTTTATGCTATCTGTAAAGTTAAATCAATATGTCACAAAAATTACAATGTCAGGCTACAAGCTGTCAACGTCAGCAGAAGCTTTGCTGTGCCATTAACAAGATTGCAAGTTATCTTTGCCAGTCTGCTACAACACCATACAGCTACTGATCATACTGAGCAGTTATAAATAAATAAATATCTTTGAACAATTCACACAACACCATCTGATTCCAAACTAAGCAGAGCTTGTGCTATGGTAATCAGAAAGCTGATAAACATACATATATCATTCTAAATACATACTTAAATAGATAAATTAACACCCAGACACAGAACAAATAGTCATGTTCATCACACAAATATATGTCCTGGGTGGGAATCGAACCCACGACCTCACGCTTCGCAGTCGGCTCATCACCCATTACGCCACGGAGGCTGTAGTTAGTAAACTACACCACCCTAACTGATATCCAAGAAAATTTATTTTACCTTTCATATTCATCTCTTATTTCTCTAGGTGTGCGTGTACGAAAAATAATTTCCCATCCATCTACTTCTAAGCCTCTTTTTCCTGAAACAGTTAAGTTGATATTTTATTTATTTCCTTGACTGATTGAAAATAACTTGATTGATAATAATAATTGCATTGTTAATTCCTACTGTAACAGATGTTATAGTATCAGCCCTTTCAGAAATCTCATGATGGCTTTAAGTTAAGCATAAACTCTAAGCTAATTTTGGCAAACTAACTTCAAAACTAAAATTATTTTTACTAAAGTACAAAATTTTAATAAGTTAGTTTCAATATTTTTTATTTATTTATTTAACATGTCAATACAATAACAATATAAATACACAAAACATTTGTTACAGTAACAATAAATAAACCACTTAATAGCTACAAGTTTGTTTAAAAAAAAGAAAAAAGGTTAAGTAAATTATCTGGTAACCCATTAATTAACTGAGGAACACAGTAATCAGCTCTCCATTCTCAGTATCTATTGTTCACACTAGTCATACATAACTGATGCTGAGCGATAGAAATAATAGAAATAGCAATTAATTAACCAGTTGTCTACTTTATACAAAAAAATCAACACCAAGAAATAACATTGTTTGTTACAATTCAAATTCAAATTCAATTCAAACTTTAGGGATAAATAAAACAGTGTACAATTTACCTAATGTATCATAAATAGCTCTCTTGTGGGAATCTGATAATACTTCATAGGCCTCTTTAACCTTATTAAATATCTGCTCAGCCCATTTTTGTTTAATGGGATCTGTACTGTGCTTATCAGGGTGAAACATGCGTGAGAAGCGACGATACGCGCTATTTATCTCCTCTGGAGTTGCCTGAAACAAATATGGGTTACTGGCATGCATAGCAAACAATAGTAAAAAATTATAAGAATTATTGTTATGGAATTACATTCAAAACAGAACTTGAAAATATATTTATTTATTTCTTTTCAAAACGAATTAAAAGTGTCTATTTCATTGTAACTTCACTAATAGTTGTGAAATATTTATCATTGACTATAACCTAAAATTTGTTTACGTACAAATACTTCTAATGCAAGACTAATATAAATTACGTTAAATTAAGTATGCTTCATTAATGCATGATATTCCTAAGCTTTATTTTGGATCACAATTCTAGGGTTATATAATAACGCTGCATCAGTGAATCGGTTTGCTAAAATGTTACATGTGATTTGATATTCACCGTTTCGGAAACATTGAGTAATTGGTAAAAGTTGTCTTCGAGCAAAATACTTTCTCCTTCTTCATCCATATTTAAAGATTGGATGCAATTGATCACTTAGATTTTCGATCGAAGAAATTGCTCTAAAGTAAGGATAAGTTTCGTTTTACCGCCGCAATGACATTTTACAGAAAAAAAGAATGACACGTTCAAGCAAGACAAATGACAAATTTGACAACGAAACGTCAATAATAGTCATAGATAATTTAGATTTTTTTCTCTGCCACAGATAAAAAACGCAAAACGAATGATACGTTGTCTATTTGTAACTGAAACTAACAGACGGCAGTCGGCAGTAGTTTATCACGTGAGTTCTTAGGGCATCAAAGTTGGGTGAGTCAGTAAAGTTCAGGAGAAATGGCATAGCGCCTCGCTTGGATACATATTTTTTGGGCCAAATCTGGTGCGGGAAATGAACGCACACATTTTAATTTTGTCACACATTCACAAATATTCTTTCATCGCTACAGACTCATGCATTTCTAAATATGTTAACAACGTCATTTTCTATGCACCATCAACACTGACACCCACACACACAAACACACTAGTTGTATAACTAGAAGGCACATTGTACATGCACGTTGGGACGAGGGGGATCGCCCGTAAGGGCCGCTCCTCTGACGTGTGTCATACCTGTCATACCTTTATGCTTTAAGTGTGAGATGCAAAGACCTTAAAGTGAGATGTAACATTGAAACACCGAACTTTTTTTTACAGTATCAGTATTGGAAAATAAGTTACTGGGGGTGTGTTTAGAATTACACCAATTTTATAAAAAAATCAAAACATCGACTTTGCCGCTTAGAGAAAAGAAGGCATTGACTCACCAAGGCTTTACTGTAACTGTTTTTGTAAAGCTACTACAAAATAAATAATGTAGTTTAAAAAACTAAAAAACACGCTTTAGTGAAAATACAAACTAAAAAGTAAAAAACAAGAAGAAAATGTATTTCACTGTAAAAAAAGTGTAGGGTGCATTTTGTCAATACATAGTATCTTAAAAACCACCCCACGCTTTTTTTACAGTAAAATACATTTTCTTCTTATTTATTACTTTTTAGTTTACAACCGGTATTTTCACAAAAGCGTGTTTTTAGTTATATAAACTACATTATTTATATTAATTTTTTTTACTTGGATTTTTATTCTCATATTATTATATTGTCATCAGCCCTTGTCCCCTGTGCTAATTTTCAAGTTAATCAGACTCCTAGAAGTAAGTGTAAATAAAGTTAAAAGATTCCGTTACATACATACAATCATACATACATACATACAGGTCAAACTAATAAAAGCGAGTAAAAATGGAGATACTGTGTGAAATATAGGTTACAGAGAGAAAACATAATAATATACTGATTCACAATATTCACATGCGTGCACTCTGTTTGCTTGCCAACCAATTGACTTGAACTGACTAAGAAACTGCCCCAGTCGCGCTACACACGTGGAAATAACAGGGACAATCTAGGGAGCAAGGGCGGACTCACACATTATGGATGGGAAAGTTTGGATTATACACCTGCCGCATGGGCAATCTAGGTGCATCGCATACTCTCACTAGAGAGTACTATGTTCCTTGCTAGGGTGTAAGGGTGAGAATGGCCCTTAATTGCCACCTTAATCGTGTCGTGTGTAGGCAAGCAGGGGCAATTTTCTAGAGCGGCCCTGCGACAAGGCGGCAGGAGCGCGAGTCCACCCTTGCTCCCTAGATTGCCCTTGCCGTTGCCGTTGCTGCAAGTGTAGTGCGATGGGGGCAATTTCTTAGTCAGTTGGTTGAAAACCACCATACGGAGTGCACGCGTTCGAATAAGTATATTATGTTTTCTGCTTAGTATCTCCTTTTCCTTTTTTTTATAGTAGCATTACAAAAACAGTTACGGCTACCCCGATTTTTTGATTTATTGGTAAAACTGGTGCCATTCTAAGCACGTGTGCTTAAAACAACTTATGTTGTTAGTATCCAATACTGCACGGCAGGCATGCGTGTAGAGCAACTCCTGATTATCGCACCGACCAACATTACCCCTGCGGCAGGTGTGAGTAGGCCGCTTTATATAATCCAAACTTAAGGGCCGATTACATTGACCAACATGCAGGGTCCAGCACTCAGGGCGCACTTAGCAATCTTAGCATAAGAATAAATAATAATTACGTATTAAATCTTATGCCTATAGCGAATAAATAATACTACTTATTCTTATGCACTTACAACAGCATTAGAACGAGACGGATGTAGGTTGCTCAGAATGTAAAATGTCCACAAGGCAGACGCCATTTTGGTTACCTTTTGCATATTTCGGTTACCTTAATGACACCAAATTTAAAAGCTACTAAACGTCTCAGATTATCGTCTATGACTTTGTTCATCATAATTTGGTCGTATAATACATAAGCGCAATTGTGAGTTGAGTTGCTCCGGTAATTTTACGTATTTTTATAAAAAAAGTGCAAAATTATCAGTGCTATAGTGTAAATAGCAAAGCTTAAATATTAAGTAATGTCCTGCATTGTAGTGGGATGCAAATCACGTCCGTCCAGCACAGAAAATTATATGGAAATCATAAGCTTTCATCGGTAAGTAATGAAATATGGCCATTTTGTCAGTTTTGCATTCTCTTTGTTGTATATTTTATAATTTTTTCAGTTGAATCGAGCTAAGTGTACACGGTAGTGTTATACAAATGAATATTTTGTGCAATTATAGTCAGATTATATGGTAATTATAGGTTTTTAACAGGCGTATATTTTTTTTGCAATAGTGCTTCGAAAAATAAACTATCGATAAAATTCGATTTGTGATATTCGAAGATGGCGGTTGTGATTTAGTTTCAGTTTTAGTATTTCTTTGTATTTAGGTGTTTGAAGTATAATTTGGATATGTATTATGCAGCAAATTACTTATAAATTGGACAGTGATAAGAAAACGAAGACTATTTCCTATAGCAGTTATTTTTGAATTCTTACAAGAGGTTTCCATGTGGCATCAACAATTCTTCTATCAAATTATTGTACCATCAATTACGGTACAAGGTTGCCACAATCTTTATAAGATTTTTGATATGGACAGCCATATTCTAATAAATGATGTCAATATCGATAATCAAACAAGCATCATAAATTATTGTATTATTTTACTTCACTCGTACTTTTGCGAGCGAATAATGCCATAGTTACCTTTGAAATGACAGTTGGTAAAAATCAGCGTGCGGTAATGTTTTATTTTGTCATTTTCAGATTTCCCACCGATGTTGATATGAGGCAAAAATAGATCAACGCTATTACTCGTAATAACTGGGAATGGAAAAAACAACATCAGAAATCACGTCGTACATTATGCAGTAGGCTATGTAGTGCGGAAAATAAAAAAAGAAATAAAGTGCGAAAAATGTGTCCAATGTTTGGGAAATAAATTCAGTCAATCAACATTTTCCTTGATTTCTATGAAAGATAGAGGTAAGTTCTTCGATGGGGTTAGCAAAGTCTAAAAAATCGCAGAAAAAAATACTGCAGGAATACGAAATTCGTGCAGGTTCCAAAGTTTTAGGACAACCCAAGTGTTTTTTGTCAATGATAAGTAAAATATCGAAAATATTGCTACCAACGACAATTTTTGATGATTTACTCGAACATTCAGTCAGACACTGATTTATTGGATGATCATAGAAATTTATTGATTAAATTGATTAGCAAAGAATATTTAACAATTCGAATTCATTGTATCATAAAAGAATTAACTTCCCCTGTAAAAAAACTAAGAACGTTTCTAACAATAATTACATTTTTTTAAAGGACAATTAATATACTAGTTCAGATTATTGAAATATAGTTAATACTGTATGTTGTAATTTGTTGGTGAAACATTTACCTACAATGAATTAGAGGAACTAGTGAAACAGTATTAGGTGGTGTTTATTTATAAATAAATGAGTTGACCAGAAATGATTATTTCATTTTCACCTTAGCGTATTTAGATTTAGGTATTCAACAGTTTTTTCCAATATTTAAAAGGATCACCTCTTCAATCAAAACACTGCGGTCACCAACCCGGCTGCCCAGCACGGTGACTAAGGGCAAATCTTCTCACGTATAAACTGTCACAAGCATGTCACATGAAAGAGGCCTACGTCCAGCAGTGGATGTTCACAGGCTGTTGTAATAGTAGTAGTACAGCTAAGTACAGTTAAAAGATGGGGGTTTTAACAAATACTTTGTCATAAAACAAACAAGTTATCAAAAATATGCTTACATACGATTGAAGCTAGCGGGTACTTAAGTATTTTTAGAAATTACATTATAAAACATGGTGCACCGATGTATCATAGCAAATGTGACCGTTTTTACACTTTCGCCGTCCTTAACTACAGAAAACTATTAAAACGCAAAAACTAGGATTTAGAAAGACAAAAATACCATAGCTTCAATCGTAATTTGAGCGAATTTTATAAATACATAAAATATAAAATTTTATAAATAAAAAATAAATATAAATAAATAGTTTAGTTTGTCAGTAATTCTTATTTTTGAGAGCGCCACGCCCTTAATACTTCAAACATCAAATTTAACTGATGCCCTTTCTCTTAAATCTGCTTTGCATTATTTTTGTTTATATTAATATTTTTAAGAATTCATCCACTTTACAATTTAAATATTCATAGGGCGATACCATAGAGAAAGAAATCAGTATCGATATCGGTATTCATTTTGTGCATAGTCACTTCACTAGCTAATATTCTTTTGTCAATGACAGTGGACGCTTCAAATGTCGTAAAGTTCCTTCTATGCCTTGTTCTTAGGTTGTCGGTCAGCTCCGTAAGGGGGATTCGTTCCTCATTGGTCAGCTCAGCACCGTAAGGGGGATTCATGCGTTCCTCATTGGTCAGCACTGTGTAGATAGGTCGGACTATCAGCTATCAGACTGTGTTCTGTGCTCAGAACAATAACTAAAGCATAGAAGGAACCGAAATTTCAACCAATATAGTCGTACTTGTTTTCTTATGCACTTACAACAGCATTAGAACGAGACGGATGTAGGTTGCTCAGAATGTAAAATGTCCACAAGGCAGACGCCATTTTGGTTACCTTTTGCATATTTCGGTTACCTTAATGACACCAAATTTAAAAGCTACTAAACGTCTCAGATTATCGTCTATGACTTTGTTCATCATAATTTGGTCGTATAATACATAAGCGCAATTGTGAGTTGAGTTGCTCCGGTAATTTTACGTATTTTTATAAAAAAAGTGCAAAATTATCAGTGCTATAGTGTAAATAGCAAAGCTTAAATATTAAGTAATGTCCTGCATTGTAGTGGGATGCAAATCACGTCCGTCCAGCACAGAAAATTATATGGAAATCATAAGCTTTCATCGGTAAGTAATGAAATATGGCCATTTTGTCAGTTTTGCATTCTCTTTGTTGTATATTTTATAATTTTTTCAGTTGAATCGAGCTAAGTGTACACGGTAGTGTTATGCAAATGAATATTTTGTGCAATTATAGTCAGATTATATGGTAATTATAGGTTTTTAACAGGCGTATATTTTTTTTGCAATAGTGCTTCGAAAAATAAACTATCGATAAAATTCGATTTGTGATATTCGAAGATGGCGGTTGTGATTTAGTTTCAGTTTTAGTATTTCTTTGTATTTAGGTGTTTGAAGTATAATTTGGATATGTATTATGCAGCAAATTACTTATAAATTGGACAGTGATAAGAAAACGAAGACTATTTCCTATAGCAGTTATTTTTGAATTCTTACAAGAGGTTTCAATGTGGCATCAACAATTCTTCTATCAAATTATTGTACCATCAATTACGGTACAAGGTTGCCACAATCTTTATAAGATTTTTGATATGGACAGCCATATTCTAATAAATGATGTCAATATCGATAATCAAACAAGCATCATAAATTATTGTATTATTTTACTTCACTCGTACTTTTGCGAGCGAATAATGCCATAGTTACCTTTGAAATGACACTTGGTAAAAATCAGCGTGCGGTAATGTTTTATTTTGTCATTTTCAGATTTCCCACCGATGTTGATATGAGGCAAAAATAGATCAACGCTATTACTCGTAATAACTGGGAATGGAAAAAACAACATCAGAAATCACGTCGTACATTATGCAGTAGGCTATGTAGTGCGGAAAATAAAAAAAGAAATAAAGTGCGAAAAATGTGTCCAATGTTTGGGAAATAAATTCAGTCAATCAACATTTTCCTTGATTTCTATGAAAGATAGAGGTAAGCCCTTCGATGGGGTTAGCAAAGTCTATAAAATCGCAGAAAAAAATACTGCAAGAATAAGAAATTCGTGCAGGTTCCAAAGTTTTAGGACAACCCAAGTGTTTTTTGTCAATGATAAGTAAAATATCGAAAATATTGCTACCAACGACAATTTTTGATGATTTACTCGAACATTCAGTCAGACACTGATTTATTGGATGATCATAGAAATTTATTGATTAAATTGATTAGCAAAGAATATTTAACAATTCGAATTCATTGTATCATAAAAGAATTAACTTCCCCTGTAAAAAAACTAAGAACGTTTCTAACAATAATTACATTTTTTTAAAGGACAATTAATATACTAGTTCAGATTATTGAAATATAGTTAATACTGTATGTTGTAATTTGTTGGTGAAACATTTACCTACAATGAATTAGAGGAACTAGTGAAACAGTATTAGGTGGTGTTTATTTATAAATAAATGAGTTGACCAGAAATGATTATTTCATTTTCACCTTAGCGTATTTAGATTTAGGTATTCAACAGTTTTTTCCAATATTTAAAAGGATCACCTCTTCAATCAAAACACTGCGGTCACCAACCCGGCTGCCCAGCACGGTGACTAAGGGCAAATCTTCTCACGTATAAACTGTCACAAGCATGTCACATGAAAGAGGCCTACGTCCAGCAGTGGATGTTCACAGGCTGTTGTAATAGTAGTAGTACAGCTAAGTACAGTTAAAAGATGGGGGTTTTAACAAATACTTTGTCATAAAACAAACAAGTTATCAAAAATATGCTTACATACGATTGAAGCTAGCGGGTACTTAAGTATTTTTAGAAATTACATTATAAAACATGGTGCACCGATGTATCATAGCAAATGTGACCGTTTTTACACTTTCGCCGTCCTTAACTACAGAAAACTATTAAAACGCAAAAACTAGGATTTAGAAAGACAAAAATACCATAGCTTCAATCGTAATTTGAGCGAATTTTATAAATACATAAAATATAAAATTTTATAAATAAAAAATAAATATAAATAAATAGTTTAGTTTGTCAGTAATTCTTATTTTTGAGAGCGCCACGCCCTTAATACTTCAAACATCAAATTTAACTGATGCCCTTTCTCTTAAATCTGCTTTGCATTATTTTTGTTTATATTAATATTTTTAAGAATTCATCCACTTTACAATTTAAATATTCATAGGGCGATACCATAGAGAAAGAAATCAGTATCGATATCGGTATTCATTTTGTGCATAGTCACTTCACTAGCTAATATTCTTTTGTCAATGACAGTGGACGCTTCAAATGTCGTAAAGTTCCTTCTATGCCTATAGTTATTGTTCTTAGGGTTTTTGACAATACCTCTAATTCCGAATGTGTTGTATCTGTTGATGGTCTATGATCAACTCTATCAATCATAAACATAAGTCAGTTTTTATCAGAATCTGTCCTGTCTGTACGTTACGTAGATAAAGTAAATTGTAATTTAGCTGCTCTCTCCGACATAAAATAACGTCCCGTTAAAAACATTTTCTTAAATGTGTCGCTTTAAAATAGTGCAGTATTATAGAAAAGCTGGAAAATAAGAGCATAACGACCAGGTGTTCACACCAGGTGAAGTCCCGATTTTTTTCTATTTCTGTTATTGTATTTATGACACCCAAATTAAAACCAGTGATGTTATTGTAACTGTAAAGTGGAGGTTTGGTGCATTTATTTTTATTCAAACGAACATACATATATGAAAATTGAAAAATTCTCGCACTTGTGGCATCTTGCCGTCATTTTAAGCGGTGGTAAATTTTAGTGTAGGCGTAGTGATCGAATTGTGAAGTAATAAAATGGCTGGTTCGTCCACTAAATCAGATGATACATCGCGCTGTTTACTTTGTTTATTCCTGTCGGTGAGAAAGTATTTGTATGTGGTTGAATTTATGAAATGTCAGAGATGCACCAGTAATCTCACTAAGCATGCATTGATGCATACTTACAAGCAGGCTTTCCCCTTGTGCTATCATTAATTATTATGCTCAGTGCAGGTGAAAGTTCCACTGGATAGATATCTCAGACATGGCAAATATTCAGCAAAAACAATTTCCTAAAGTCCTATTAAATTTTGTGTTGATAAGCCTAGATGCTGATGTTTATGACATTAACTAGTTACAGGTTGTTGGTGAGATTACTTTAAGTTATGTTAAAAATTCGGATACTGTTTTAATTGATTGATATACTAGATTTACAAAGTTTTTTAAATCCACTTGTTATTGCTGCTAATATTATTATGATAAGAGTTGGGATGGGTGTTTGGTATTCATTCACACATTTTTCTATTTTTTGGATTTTGATGGAACTTGGTACAAATATAGCTAGTACTTCAGGTCGTCAATATACTCATTTTATTAAGTCTAATACAAGAAGTATTGTCATAAAGATCAAATACTTACATGTATATTTTATAATTAATTTATAATAGTATGGCAGTCACTTATAAAACTGTCTGCCTAACCTGAGTAAATCATGTGTAATCCCATTTACAATACTAGAGGCTTCAAAAGTTTCCTTTATTTAACCTACACCTATTATAACTACATTCATAGATATAAAAAACAAAATTAAATGTTTCACCATACCTATCACATATTTAGTGTTAGCTTCTATAACACTTACTCATTTTTGATGATTCATAATTTGCATTCATCTGCAATAAACAGGTACAAGTAATATGAAGTAAGAAATTCTAATTTATTTTGCTCTAAACATAAAAGTTCAAGAAAATATCTATATATAAAGTCATATTATAAAAGGTCAAAAATAAAGAATATTCCTAGAAGTATTAAATTTTAACTGGTATTGCAGACCTTAATCTATCTCAGTGCCAAATGTTCACTACAAACAGTTCAGCCGTTCTTGCGTGATTGAGCAACAAAGATCCATCCAAATATTCTTACATTCATCAAAAGTTACCCATTTGTAATGTTTGTATAGATAATAAATTATTCTATACAATAAACAACAACTTCAGTGACCTAAATTTACTTTAGATGTTAAATCTTAATAGGTAGTAAGAGTAGTCCCTGTAGCTTCCAGATTAAGAATAGATTTATAATATCCCCTTCCTAATTAGGCATTACAAATGTAAGAGGCAACTAAAAGGGGGCCTCCGTGGTTGTGGGCGGTGAGTGTGGGATGTCGATCTGTACAACCAGTAGTCCCGGGAAAGATGGCGCTATGTGCGTGGACTAATGCTGTTATAATAAGAAATGATATTTCATCAGATATTGTTTCATAAATATATAATGTCAGTATAAGTCAAAAGATACAAAAATAAATTATGTGCAATCACATCCTAAACAAGGCAATACCACAATAGTGTATTTTGCATTAGACCAGAAATGATATTATTTAGTCGATGATGCATATTAAGGACACAATTCATTTGTTGCATAATAATGAAAATAATATCTTAAAATAATAGCTTCAAGCTTTGCATACTTTCTAAAATTATGTAGGCTAATATAATTTTTTGACTATGATTATGTTAATTGAAGTTGTGTTTGTACAGTTCATTTATCCAAGTTATCTTAATATGCAAACAAATATTTGTGTAAAGATAATACGATAATTAATAATAGAAATTAATTAATTAAATCTCCTGGCGACAATGTTTATATTCATCGTTTGTAGGTGGTAGAACTATTATTGTTCGCCCGGGGAAGTACCACCGCTGCACCCACTTCTGGCGTGAACCAATTCTATTGTGTTTCGGTGGATAGGTGCAGTTGCCGGCCACACTTACATGAGGCGACCGCCAGCCTCCGGAGTAGCAGCGCAACTGCATACGACCTCAGACAAGACTTACCTATGCTTGCTTGAGGTTGTATGTAGATGTCTATGGGCTGCAGCTATTACTCAACACCACGTGGCCTGCATGCTCGTCTGCTACTCCATTCAAATAAAATCTGTACCAACCACTGGTGATTGGACAATTTAAAAGTAGAAGCAGTTTGTGGTGTAAGTAAATAGAACTAGATTCAACATCGACAAAAACAGAAATAGAAATAAATTACAATAAATTAATGGATATAAATACAAATATCCTTGTGCAATCCAGAATATCAGATCTTAATATCAAACTAAAAAATTATCTCTATGTTTAGTAAACAGAATATCCATTTTAAATTCGTCCAAAAAATTACTGATTCATTTAAAACCTTAGCCATCAAACATTTGTTTGCTCAATTAAATGTCTATAATTTTTTCACTTTACAGTAGCAAAAACTACAGTCAGGTCGTTGTTTTTGACTCCTTGAGCTACTCTACAAATTGACCCAGCATTATAAACTTTCTAATTAATTCAATAAATGATATCATTAATTCTGACTACAATATTCAAATTGCATTTATTGGTATCAACAAATTGCTTTTAGTTAATATCTTCTATGGCAAAGCTGTTTACCTTAAAATATTGTTTAACTTAAAATATGAACATGTTTTCGTAAAATGTTATTAGAATCACTATAATATTATCTTTACCAACAAATGCGTGGTATTTTCTTCTTAAATTTAATATTTTCTTAAATTTTAGGTACTAGAGGAGGTACAGCCATGCCATCAACACATCTAAATTTACGCGAAGATGATGTGGTACGTCTGGCACTCGAGTTCCTCCACAATCGCGACTTGCACATCACACAGCTGTCTCTGGAACGAGAGACAGGCGTCATTAATGGCAATTTCGCGGACGATGTCTTATTTCTAAGGCAACTTATTCTCGATGGACAGTGGGATGATGTCCTAGAGTTCATTCAACCCCTCAGCGCACTGAAGAGTTTCCAGACTGATAAATTCCACTACGCTATACTCAGACACAAATATATAGAACTTTTGTGTATCAGATCCGAAATTAAAGCTTACAATAATGTCGAAAATATCGTAGACGAAGTCGTTAAAGTATTAAGTGACTTAGAAAAGCTAGCACCGTCGAAGGAGGAATATTCAAACTTGTGCTTACTGTTAACTCTGCCTAGTATAACTGATCACGCACAATTCAAGAAATGGAATCCTAGCAATGCTCGTGTACAATGTTTCAGAGAAGTATATCCTCTCGTAGAACAATTTTTGCCGTGCGATAAGAAATCTAGCGGAGCGTCGCCAAAGTGCGCAAAAAACGACCGTCTAATGCAATTACTCATAAAAGGAATTTTGTATGAGTCTTGCGTAAATTACTGCCAAGCTAAAGCCACAGGATCGAAGGAGGCGCAATCTAATGAAGTAAATTTTTCGCGGCTTTTGGACGGATCTGGTTTCGATGAATCAGACTTAAGTTTATTATCATGGTTGCAATCGATACCGGCAGAGACTTTTAGCGTGCCTTTCGAACAGCGCATGTTAAACGTTGACGTGGAAAAATTGGAACGGCCATCTTTGCACACATCGTGGACGGAACACATGCTGGTCACGCCTATTAAGCCGCGCACATTCCCCCATTTGGCGATGCCGTTTAGAAGGCCGCGGTCCGCCGCCGACGCTATGACGCGATCGTTACGGCCACTCCCTGATGGTGCTCCTCGACATCCTGCTGTGATGGCGCTCTCGGCGATCGATTACGGACCTTCATCGTCTTGTTTCGCCGGCTTCCATCTCACCGGAATAAAGGGCAGCAAACTAATGAACACGTCAGTCGACAGACTGTTTGACAACATTAACGATGAGAGCCTCTACCATGACTTCAATGAGCCCTTGAATCCAATAGATGAAAAATTGAAACCCATAGGAGAAATAACGACATCGACAAAAACAAACGACAGTAGCGTGGGAGCATCGAATGCGACCACACCGGAACATCGGGGCCAGGACTACTCTGCATCCACATCTATCTCGACCACTGCCGTTTCGACGGAGCGGTCATCGCTCGCTGAACGCACCGCACAACACGCCGAGCCGGCCATCGCGCCGAATGCCGACGGAGATTTTAGACGAGACCTCCTAAAAGAATATCAAATTCAAAAGCAACGGGAATGCGATGATTATCTCCGTAATCTCTGTTCATCCGAGCTGAGGCCGCAGAAAACGTAAGTGCTGTTATCGTAGATAAGTAGATTTAGTTGATCTCGACTTTGAAACATTGCATTTTTATCAATTCGGATATACATATTTTACATGATATATACCTATAATGCTGACCTTAATTTCATTCACGCAATATATTTTTAATATTTCCAGGATGGAACAGCCAGCTGAGGTTCCGTCTGGTTTTCTGCCTGCCGTCAAATATCCGCAAGCTCTCTCTGAAAAGATCCAAGATCAATCGCAGTTTCTGAGGTAGATAAGGCAATAAAACTTTAATTTTTTAACTTTTTTAATGTCTTGCTGGTGGGCATCAGTATCAGACTTGAGGAGGTGGATATGGCATGACTTTCAGATATTTTCTGTATCTCTCAGGTATGCAAGGTGATAGAAACTTTCTTAACGAACTATTGTAATACTTTACCGTATCATAGAGCAGCAATATATACTCTCGTTATTGAGGTATGCGTCGGGATTTTAACCGAGGACCTCAATGTCGGTCACAGACGCCTTGATACTGCTGCTCATGATCAAGATGTTATGTTTGATTTAATTTAATTTCGTAATGTTCAATAAGCTAAATGTACATCGACAAAGACGCAGATTTGGCTTGTAAAAGTAACTAAGACTTTTAAATCTACTGACGTGACCGAAAAGCTTAGTAACAAACATGCTATTAAAGCAGCTTTGTAATTAATTTAAAAAGTTTACCGCTCGTGGAGCTACTACATTTCTAAAACAGATTAGTGCAATAACTCAACCATGACTGTTGTTTTCCCCTCTGGAAGATACAGTAACTCTTGTGTTTTTATCCAGTTTGTGTTTATATCAGACTTATGTTTAGCATTTATTAAGTAACATTAGATGCATAAATCGAAGGGCATGAAGAAGAGAAAGCAGCTTATTGTGTGTTTTCTTCCATGTGACGAGCATGCGATTCGTTCCGGGTGCATATTCGCGATAACTAGACACGATTGCTATAACTGTAGGAGACCGTCCATTCAGAGTTTGATGAACCAGACGAAACATTAACGTTTTTATGCTCTCGTAATATTGAGTTCTGTCAAGTTAATACACTACTGCACTTTCGAGATGATTTATGCATACGTAGATACGTAATACACTGATTTGAATAGTAATTAATTTCGGTACGACAGTGATGGCCGATTGGTGGAGACACCGGTCTCCGACTTGGGACTTCCGAGTTCAGATCCAGGCGCGAAAATTTGTCTAAGAAAATTTTAATATATTTATCACTGCTTTATGGTCAGATAAAACAATGTGATATTGTATTACGTTGTCCTTTATTACTGTATGCGCCAGAGACTTTCCCAAATTTCTCAAAGCTGTGACGTCTACCAACCCTTATTGGTCCAATAAAAGGGTTTAAAAAACTTGGAATTACGAATCAGTTATGTTTAAACTAACGGAACATATTCCGTATATTTTGATTTATGTAACTCTCATCGCACCTTATTATTAAATCTCTGCAACAATTTTCAATACCAAAATCAAAGCGAACTTTTTGTCCGTTCCAGGAAGAGCGAGATAACAGAGTCTATCGAGATCGCTGACTCAACACACGTAAGTAACAATTTGTATAACAAAAAGACGCCCGCATCGGTCACCCATGGCTGAGCGCGATCGTGCCTTATGACTAGTTTCCCGTGCGGTGGATGCGATGCGGTCCAGTCGGAACCAGGCTGACGCTACATTACTGAGCGAAGCGATTTGCGAGATTTTTCCCAACCTTTTATGTCTCACTACCTCCTCCTGGGCTCCTCTCAGAAGTGGAGGGATGAAAAACCTTCCAAAATTAAATGCGAAATTAATGTGCAACAAAACTATCCCATACTCTTTGTATACGGCCGAAACCAATCGTGTCTTACGACTAGTTTCTCGTACGGTGGATGCGACGCGTTCCATTTGGATGACGTGGCTGACTGGCTGACGCTACCTTAATTAGCGATGCGACTTGAGAAATTAATGCGTAACAAAGAACCCGTTCTCTGTCATGTCACAAATACATTTTTATCCGCACTTTCGCAAATGTGGAAATGTGGGATGTATTCAGTAATCGATATATATGTATAGTAATTTTCTACTTGGACAATCATATATTATCATGTACATAATTACATCTTCGCACATCACCCAAAATACAATTTATATGGACAGAGAATAGTTTATAGTGAAGCTGCTAAGATATAGGATACGACAAATTCTTTCTCGAATTTTGATTTACTTATGCACATACATGTTATGAGTGTAAAGCATACTTTTAATGTAATCCTCTTAGCATTTTTTCCAATCATATGGGCCACGTACCAAATCGTGCGCATAAAAAAAATTAATCATAACAAAAATTTCATTACAATTATTTTAAGCTGTACCATAACCCCCTTACTAATAAACGGTGTATAAGCTTTTAATAGTTATAGATTTTTTGTCATACTCTACTGCGCCCAAAATGACATGCCAAATCAAGACTAAACATTGTATAATTTTATTTATTTTATTTATTTATTGCACATAACACATATATCTTATAATAATTTTAAGGTCTACGTGTTACACCCTGGTTGGGCATTGCAAAAGCTAGAGGCTTATTTACTATTACATTATAGGATTAAACTATTGGTGTTATACATTATTAACATTGTATTTTTATTTAAATTATACATTTCTAAAATAACAGATAACACTTAGTAGGTAAATTACATTAAATTGACTAAATTAAAACATTTTAGCAAACATTTTACAATTTTAGCTAGCTTAACTTAATAATATACAACGGTTTTTAGTAATGGAATTATTGTTTATCGTTATTCTCTACAAATCGCATCGCTATTCGCTGTGTAATGTAGCCTCAGCCTGAATTCTTCTTGCTATCTTTACGACATCTGGTCACACAATGTCGGCAAGACTACTTTCTTTCTATCTTGATTCTTTCAATGCGGAACTGGATCTAATCCTGAGCGGTTGCTTGACTTGACAAATCGTTAAATTATAATGATGTTCTCATAAATTAAATAAATATGTTATGTGGTGCGGAATATCGAAAGCTTATTATACAAAACGCTCGGAGTTTATGGTAATACAAGTTGTGTAACTCAATTAATAAGCTATGCGATCTTATATTTTTGCCGGTATCTTATAATAATAACACATATTTGCCGAATGTATAGCGGTAATTACATAATTTGTTTACCTGGAATGGAGTAATTTATTTATATACGCCCGATTGATATTTTAAATCTTGCAAACATCTACTCCACTTGACAACGTCGTCGTCCTGTATTTTTTTTGAGGAAGCACTGCAGGTATATCCTAGCTTGGTTGTTTGAATGTACTCTCACTATTCTTGTTTTAATATTCTGTTGCTTGCAGGCCACGTTAGGTGTTAAGTGGTTAGATCTGTAGCTTCGGGATTAAGAATAGAGCTACGGTAACCCCTGCTTGTTCGTAAGAGGCGACTAAAAGGGGGTTTCTGGGGTTGCGGGCGGTGAGAGTATGAGGATGGCGGTATGTGCGTGGCCACATGCCGCCGTAAGCATCGGAAGGTGCAGGAGAGCACATCTGCTCTTCCAAATATGAGCCCGTTCCGATGCGACGCGTTTGAAGGACACCGGTGCGAAACCTTCAAAAGGTACCCGGCACCTTGGGAGAGGATTCCGGGTTTTGTGGCCTTTGTACCGCACTAAAACGCCTTCGGTGTCCTCCCTCTGTGCTTGAGGAGGACTCCAGGATCTCCAGTGGAACGCACCGGTATCCTCCACGCCATCCCAGAATGGGCGCATCCTCGGGACAGCAGATGTGCTCGATGGATCGAGCTCCCACTCTCATCGCCTGCAACCCCGGAAGCCCCCTTTTAGTCGTCTTTTACGATCAGGCAGGGGATACCGTAGCTCTATTCTTAATCCTGAAGTTACAGGGACTAACTTCAAGCAAGCCTAGGTCTTGCCTGTGACCGTATGCAGTTACGCTGCTTCTTCGGAGGCTCATAGTTGCCTTACGTAAGTCTGCTTGACAACTACACTCTTACCACCGGAACAAAATAGAACTGCTTCACAACAATTGCCTTACGTAAGTCTGCTTGACAACTACACTCTTACCACCGGAACAAAATAGAACTGCTTCACAACAATTTTTTATTTTTTTTTCTTAAAAGTAGATACTTAAACTCTAATATAAAATTTGTATTCTTTTTATTTTGTATTTATATTCTGACACCTTGTGCGTCCACAATAAATAAAAATTTGCAATTGTATAGCCTCATAATTTTTTTTATTTTTTATTTATTTATTTATATCAGAACACATTCCAGCTAACATTACAGACTAAACCTAATGCGTTAGCGTAGATTACATATCATATTTCATTATTTAATTATATTTTATGTTGGCTAAACAAATATAAAATATACATTTAAAATATCATTACAATTATATTATAATTACTTAAATTTCAAATTATACGTCAAATTATAAATAAATAAAAAATTGACGTTTAATTTCATGTCAAAAAATTAAATTAAAACAACAAATAACACATTAAAATACAATATAAACAATCATTTCAAAAAATTCAAAGTCAAAATATACTTAAGTCAGAAATTATAAAAATTAAATAATACTAAACAAAAAAAATTAAATTATACAAATGTCGATTAAATAAATTATTTATTTTCAATCACATTAGACACGACCTTTGTGAACTCGTCCAGTGTGCATTTAAAAAGATCAATGCGATCCGCTACCCTATTAAGATTGCGCAACGCTCGCGTGAGCGGCGCTTGGCGCAGCAAGTTGGTGCGCGCATGAGGCATTGCCAAAAGTGGCGGCTGTTTCCGACGCTCCACGTACTTATCCGGCACATAAAGTTTCAGCTCCTTCAGTACTGCTGAATTCTCTTTTTTACCTCGCAGTATCTCGAATAGGTACTTAGCTAGGGACACCTCTCGTCGTACTTCCAGCTTGCTGTACCCCACCATGACGAGGACGTACAAAGTAGGATACAGCAGTGGATATCCTAGATAGACCCCGTACAATTTTAGATACAGGAACCTAATGAATTTATTTTGAATTCGTTCCAACATTGTACCATATTTAATCTCACTCGGAGACCATTAATTATTTCATATCTAATGGGTAAATAAGATGTCTGTGTAATTACTTGGTTTCTTACAGTTTATCACACCGTTATTAGGGGCGATGCAATGGATCTAATTTTGCTAGACAGACAGGGACAGACAGTAATCTATAATCTGTTGTTTTTTTAACCAATATGTATTTTGATTTAAACTTTTGTTATAGTGGCTGCAACCCTTCTTGTGTACTATTGTTGGACACAGGTTTCCTCCTGTAACTGGGAACTGGGAAGGCCTGTAGCACAATAGACATAGGCGCTATTTGTATTGTGCCTGTAGCTTAGTCTACCATACAGCTCTAAAGCGTATGGACGAAGGAAGATATTAATAATATTTTATTTGACTCCTTGATCTCCCATAAGCACCGATTGCGAGATTACATGGGTCTCTCCCCATTATTCGGGAGGCCTGAAGATACTCTACCACGCTGCTCTAATGCGGGTTTTAAATTTCATTTTAAAATATAGCTGGTGTCAATCAACTCAGTAGACCTATATGACCTCAAAGCAATGCACGGTGACACGATTAATAGATTCGTTTCTTAAATACGGTGTGTAAATCTCTTTGTTACCATATTCACAATTAAGCTATGTCAAAACACAGCCATTAAAAAATAATTAATTGATAGTTGATGACCTTGAGAGCTTTTGTTCCAAGTTTTTTGATCATAACGTCTACGGTTAACAAAAAACAATAAGTGATAATTTATTAAACGCCTCCGTATCTGTTTCGGGATCTGTGGCGCTTGCCGTCTACTATCTACTTGTTTTTAGCTACAGTGCAATCACCCTGGTTCCTGTCGAAAGAAAAATATGAGGCGGGCTTGGCAGATGTTAAAGATAAAGTTGTTAAAGGAGTTATTTGGGAGGATTGGGAAAGATATAGGCTACTTCTTACCCAGGGACAATAATATCTTACTCTACTTCTACTGCTTGGATTTAAAGGCAAGTACTATGTAAAGTGATTGTATGGACATAGAAAGACATAGAAAGTCTCAGGGCTGGATCAAATTTTATGTATTTTGGTTGAAAAGTGACATGGCGCAAGCATGAAAAAAACCATGAAGAACCTTTATTTTTTCTTACTGTAATGTAATAATTTTCATCATAATCTAATACCTTTAAACGAGCAATTCTTGTATACACGGAGGTACTTTGAATCTCTGAAATGGCTTCACAAAATTTTGTAGGGGGTTTCTGGGATGATATATCGAGATAGGTTTCATTTTTAGAAATTGTCATTTCATCCGTATTTTCTGAAACTGAAAAATCCGGATCCGAACTATAAAGGTCGTCAAACGTCATTCGCCCGCCGTCGTTCAAACTAAGGACAACGTTGATTTGAAAGAGCTCTATAAGAATTTCGTCGATCGAATTAAAACTTCTTTGGCCGAATGGTTACGTAGTGGGAGCTCGACCCGTCCAGCCAGCAGCCCCGGGAAGGACGGCGGTGTGTGTGGCTGCATGCCGCCGTAAGCATCGGAAGGTGCAGGAGCCCAAAGATGGGCCCTTTCCAGGGCGTCGCGTATGGAGGACACCGGTGCGTTCCATGGGAGATCCCGGAGTCCTCCCCAAACGCAGAGGAGGCCACCGAGGGGGTTTTAGTGAGGTTCAAATCCCACATAACCCGGTGTCCTCTCCCAAGGTGCTGGGTACCTTTTGAAGGTTTCCCCCCCGATACCAAAAAAAAGGCTGACTGGGGAGCTAACCTTAATCAAGCATACTGCGTTACTAAGCCAATGAGTTTGTTTCAAATTAAGAAAATCAACTGTTTTAATCAAAGTAACTCTCGGACGTCCGGGTACTTAATGCTTATATTAAATTGTGAAACGAAATTAAATTACTCGTAATCTGAACACCCGCATGTTGATATTTAGCGAACTTCCTTATTTCAGTACATTAACTCGATGGTACTTCAATCCCGTATCGTGCATGAGTATGCTTAATTTGTGAAAAAATAAATAAATGGTAAGTTCCATTAAAGGCTCGTCTTCTTCATTTCCTTATCATTTTAATAAACAGTTAAGTAGTAGTTAATTAAAAGTAGCATAATTTTTATCTTTGCCGCAAGATATAATTAAGTAGATTATTAGAAATTACGCAAATGTTTAACTTAATTAAGGCAGTAAAGTGAAATGGCAATGGGCATGCCGTATAGTAAGGAGGAACTGACAACTGATGGGGATGAAAGATCCTCGAATGGCGACCACGTCTCAGCAAAAAGAGCACAGGCCAACCAGGTGGACTGACGACCTGAAGATGACAGCGGGAGGAAGTTGAATTCAGAGAGCGCAGAACCGGACAAAGTGGCAAACTTTATGAGAGACCTATTTCTGGCAAAGGAACTTTAAAACTATGGATGGAAGAAGAAAGGAAAAAATAAATAAATGGATAAAGTTTGAGGATGAGCGGCGTGCTCCTTTTTGTACCATTCCACTCTTGCTCTTCGATTCATAAATATGAATCATCGATATAATATATGAATCCAACTTTCGTCACCAGTTACAATTCGAGCTGCATCTTTTTTTGCTATCAACATGGGTACAAAACTGTTGAGACTAGAAATGATTTCGGAAAAATTATTATGATGGATTCAAAGATCTATAAATGTAGTTTTTCTTAACTCTATATTCCTAAGAGCAAATTGCGATATACGAGTATCTAGTAAAATTAATATCTAGTACTTTCAGAGTTCTACATGTATTACCGTATTTTAAATCGTTGTACGTATAGTAATCATGAGTTGTTCAGGCAGCGACTACGTTGATTACTCATCAAAGTAGTCGCATCGCATCGAAGTCTCATCCCGACAAGCCGCCATTCTTGTGCGCCTGCCTGGAAAACTAAAAAAAACTTATTTGCTGACGATGGCTGTCCGTCAAGCCCCTACAAGATTGTCACAAGCAAAGTGCATCGATGCTTCGCTTGCAGGCTATGAATGTTGGTGCTTGGTGCGCGACTGCTATAATAGATAAATGATAATAATGGATTGTAGTATTTGTAGTATGTATTCTGTTGTACATAGGGCATGCACCCGGGTACACCCGGTTCTTAAATACCCGGGTATACCCGGGTATTTCGATAAGTCTGTGGAACCGGTTCTGAGCGATGGAACCGGGTTGGCCCGGTTCTGATGAGATTTTTATAATTTTACATAAATTGCTAATTTAAATCGTCGTGAAACTTTTGGAACGTGGAACGGTGGAACTGGAACCTTCGTCTGGTGGTATATTTATGAAATGGTGACGTATGCATCATTTTGAAAAGTTCCTCGGAGCACTCACCATAGTAAAGTTGGTAGAACACGCAGAGTAAGGCTATGTCTCTTCGCAAGCTTAGCGGTTCTAGCCTGTCAGTCAATTTTGGGTCGTTGACGATTCGGACTGCGCGCTTTTGAACGGAGTCAAATGGGCGTAGCTAGTATTTTGGTGTTCCTGCCCAGTAATGGGAGCAGTACTTCATATGGGGTCTGACTTGGGCCTTATACAGCGTCAGGAGTTGCCCCGCAGTGAAGTACTGTCTCGCCCTGTTAAGGACACCACGCTTTTTGAATGCCAATTTGGCCTTGTTCTCCAAGTGACTACGATACTACACTTTACTCGTAATGTCCACACTCAAGATACCGGCACTTTCACCAACGGTGAGTGCGGTGCCCTGGAACTTGGGCGCTATAACAAATGGGTTTTTTTAGCGGTAAACGCGCAAACTTGTGTCTTTGTAAGGTTAAACTCAACAAGATTAAATCGACCCCATTCCGAGATCCGCTCCAGAGAGTTCTCGACTTCAGACACAGGTTTGATTCTGCTTTCCTCCACTTGTGACCGAGAGGCATTGGCTCGACAGGTGTATTTGTGCGTTCACAGTACTATCATCTGCATAGCAATGTATACCGCGTGATTGTTGCAGCATTTCATTGATATGCAGAATGAATAGTGTAGGAGACAGCACTGAGCCTTGGGGAACACCGGCGTTAATGGACTTCATATCTGAGCAGCATCCGTCAACAACGACCTTAATCTGCCACTCAGACAGAAAGCTTGCTACCCATTTATATAGCCTCACGGGAAGACCGTAAAATGGAAGCTTCGTGAGAAGGGCCCTGTGCCAGACCCGGTCAAAGGCCTTTGCGATATCCAGGCTTACTGCCAAAGCCTCCCCATTGCCCTCAACGGCTTCAGCCCAGCGGTGTGTGAGGTACACCAAGAGATCACCGGCCGACTGGCCCTGGCGAAAGCCATACTGACGATCGCTGATCAACAGGTGCTTCTCGAGGTACCTAAGGAGTTGCGTATTTATAACACTCTCCATCACCTTAGAAAGCAGGAAGGTTATCGTAAAAAGGCTGTATTTGGACGGGTCACTGCGGTCACTCTTTTTTGGGATTGGGTGTACTAGGGCTACCTTCCACGAAAACGGTACTTTACTAGTGGTGTAGGAAAGCGAGAATAAGCGCGTTAAGGCGGGAGCCAACTCGGGAGCGCACGTCTTTAAAACGATCGCGGGGATATCGTCCAGCCCGCTCGACTTCTTGACATCGACGGCTTGCAGAGCTCGTCTGACGGCTTTTTGTGTGAAGCACACGTCCTTCATCAAGCTCTCACACTGCCTGATGGTCGGCGGTGTGGCACCTTCATCGTCCAGAGTCGATTTTGAGGCAAATAGGGTGCCCAAGATCGGCTTTCCCTTTTGCCGTGTGAGCCAGAGTATCGTCCGGTTTGCGTAGAGATGGAAGAGACGTCCGACAGAAATTTCCTTCCACAGCCTTGGCCAGCGACCAAAAAGCTCGACTCCCGTAGCGGGTCCACGGGTAGCTTGATAGGCGCTGGCCAATTTTGCCGACTAAACTATTGTTATTTTTTTACATATATCCAATGGATCTCGTGTTTTGTTGTAAGTATTTAAGTATTTAGCATCTATTATTTGAGGTTGCGTAAACTGAAACTCATTAGCGCTTTTCTACCGTCCGCAAACCAAAAAAATTCAAACCAAATTATTTAAATTGTTTTAAGAGTAAGTTTCTGTTTAGATTATTATTGACTATTTAATAGATTAATTTTATTTAACAGATTATTTAATAAGAGTTTTAAAAGTTAGTCTTTGTTGATTATATAATAATTGAATAAACGTTGATTTGACACCAAAACCATCTCGTTTTTACGTACGGAACACATTCATATTTCATTATAATTCCTTCCTACGTAACCAAACTCTCCAAATTATCATATATATAAAAAAATCGATTTGGTCGCTTGGAACCGGGTAGCACCGGGTGACCCGGTTCCGACTACCCCTAGAACCGGGTATGCAAAATCTAGAACTGGACCCGGTTCTGCATGCCCTAGTTGTACATACAGCTAATTCACATTGACGACCCGTGTGGCGCAATGGCTACCATGCCGGACTGCCAATCGGAGGGTCCCGGGTTCGATTCCCGGGGTGTTTGTGTTTCTGTCTTTGTCCATGGTACCCACGACACAAGGTATGTCTACCCTACTGTGGACTTGTGTGAAACGTTATTTTATTTATTTTAATTTTGAAGTGAAAACTTCTTTAGCGGCGTTGTGCACTTTTGGTTGGGATTGGGATGGGTAAAAATTGTTAAACTCGCGTCAGGGCACGTGACCTGATCGAATATTCGTAAGACGGTGGGGTGACAGCCAGTGGCTCGACTGTCTGTATACTTGTAAAATCGTATATTATATTATCAAGTATTTAAAATATGGAAATTGAACAAAGTGAAACTATTAATGAAAAAAGTTACGAAGAAATAGTGAAAGTAAATGAGTGAGTACTTTATAAAAATACTGGATGAAAACCTACTCAAAATACTAGATGAAAAATAATACTGATATGTAATTAAAGCAATTCGTGCGAAATTATTCCCTAACCATTCCAAATTATCAAAATAGCACAACGTTTATTTCAAGTTTTCACTTCTGCCGGAACTACCGGAGTGCAACCTGTTGTTTTTTTTATATTTTTTTCCATTTGCTTTGTTAGAATTCTTTATTAGCTTGTTTATTGATTTCTTACATTGGCAAACGTCTTGTTGAAATCTTTTACTAGATCTTTCGGATCTTTTGGTAGCTGTCACAGAACATTTAAAAGAAGTTAGAAAGGAAATGTGGGCGGGGCAGACGTGTCAAGGAAATTGAGCAAACGCTCAAAATTCCAAAATCTCTACAAAAACACGCGATCGTGCTACGATATGCGTGCTTGTGTGCGTTCTTAGTGTGATTCGTTCATTTGAAATCGCGTGATTATGCTGCGCTAAGATTGGCGAGATTTGAAATTGCAAATATGTGCGTAAGCTTCGTATTTATTTAAGTACAGATGTAATGGAGGTGAAAGGAGGGGCTTGATCGGCGACACCAGTCTTCATACGAACGGCGCATTATTGCCGTTCTACCTCTCTTAATAATGTTCTGTGGTAGCTGTGTATCCTAGCAGAGTGTTTGCGATGTAAGTACAAAAATGGCATATACGACGACATGTACCTATGTATTATGTATAAAAAAATCCAAATGAAATGTGATTCATGTTTCGGTAGTTCTATCGGTAAAACGAATTATATTAAAAATAATAAGTAGGTAAATATGTTATATAGTCGCTCAAAAATAGCCTACTCCCTAGCCATCCATTTTGACGTTTTGCCACATTTAACAAGACATGCGAGGGACAATTTTCGAGCTAACATTTCATGCTACTGACATGTCTACGTATTTTTACTTATATATTATCGTCATTGGCTAGTATAATATGAAGTGACTACTAGCAGGAAACGACTGAGCGTTTGTCCACCGCCGCCGTTGACGGACCGTCAATGAGAACGAGTTTATTTCGGACCGATCGGTGGCGTGACGGCGATCATTTGTCCTGTCCACCGCGAGCGATCTCGCCGGTTTAACTGTTCCAGTTGTCACGCGTGGTAGTTGTTCGTGATTTAAAAGAAATTAAATGATGGCTTTTTTAAACAGTCGCTTAATTCTGCTGCTATTGTATCTTCGAGGCGCTAGCGATGCAAATAATTTTCTTTCGCTAATACGTGAACGATACATTACAGGGGCGTATTTTGTTTTATTAATCATTAATATATTAATACATATATTATTTAAAGAAATTTAAATAATATATGTATCCAACATATATTATTTAAATTTCTTGGCCATTTTTATAACAATTATGTTATTACTAGCTGACCCGACAGACGTTGTCTTGTTATGAATATTATATTCGAATCTAATAATATCCGGCTCGTCAAAATCTCGGGCCCGTTCTAGTGGGCACTAATCGAAATCTGGGCGGCCGTGATGACGGCGCTCGGGTGCGGTGGACATGCAGGCATAGTAAATGTATGTACCGCTACTTCTGCACAGTCATCTCGATCTCGCTGACGTGTCGCTGACGGCGGCGGTGGACAAACGGCCTAACTCCTACGCCGCCGTTTAAAGGCGCCGCTTCTGTTTGTTGTCCACTGCGTACAGTTGTCAGTTTGATATCACGTCCACTTGGTATTATTTGTAGTATGCGGTAAGCCCACATACTACAAATAACCACGAGCCTTACTGTGGATTTACTCGAGCGTTGCGGGGATCTAAATATTTGTATTGTCAGATATTAATTTTTTGAAGTGAAAACTTCTTTAGCGGCGTTGAGCACTTTTTGTGGGATGGGTAAAAACTATGAAACTCGCGCGAGGTCACGTGTGCTGATCGCAAAATTTCGTAAGATAGTAGAGGAGACGAGGAAGATCGACCTTCACCGATCTGATAATTCGATGAGACATATTGTTTACCAAATATAATTTATAAACATATATGCCTATGTTAACTTGACTATCGAAAAGTGTTCATAGTTATTTTTAATTTAATTAATTTTAATCAATTTTCTTTCATATCACCTTCACTCTTGTAACAACCGAACGAGTGAATATCTTCACCGGCTCTTAGACCAAGACAGAGGGGTGACAGCTGATGACGGCTGTCTATACTTTTTTTCTTCAATTATGGCATCGCAAACTCTGCATATTGCCAGCGTCAAGTATAATTTTATCTTAAAATTCGTTTATATCAAGTATTTAAAATATGGACATTGAACAAAGTGCATCTATTAATGAAAAAAGTGACGAAGAAATAGTGAAAGAAAATGAGAGAGTACTTTGTAAAAATACTAGATAGAAATTAATAGGTACTGATAATTCAAGCAATTCGTGCGGAATTATTCCCTAACGATTCCAAGACATCAAAAATGCACAACGTTAATGTTTTTACTTCTGCCGGCACTCCCGGAGTGCAACCCATTGTTTTTTTTCTATAAAGAAGGATAAAAGAGAAAAGGTTACTCTTTATGTTGAATACTTTTTAAGTGATGGTGAATTAAATAAGGATGAGTTAAGTAATTAGCCACTATTCATTTTAATTTTAGTAATCTGACTGACGCAGCAAATCAATGGAATTTATGAACTTACATGCTTTGTTGTAATAAAGCAAATAACTACTTTGTTAGTCTATTTCTAGCCTCCGCAGTTTCTGAGCGGAGGTACCATCAGTGCTCGTTTTCTTTTTTTAAACTTTAACACCATCTACTGTAGAACTATAAAAATATATAATTGAGATCTACGAGTATATAAGACTTTTGGTGCAGACACATGGTCATCGGCGGATAACATAATATTATAATGTGGTGACTAGACTAGTTGGGTGTTTGAATGGGTTGCAGGGTATAAATTTTCTCTGATGCGCTCGAGTAAATCTTTAATTCCCTCTCTCATTATAATGAACACATCTTACTTTGGTGCTTTGGTAAACGCGTGTTATTATTTATTGCTCCATAATAATTAGAATGACCTTCAATCGGACCGACTTTTGCACCTACGCTACTATTATGGCACTATGTTAGTACGTGTTTAATGCGATACGGAGAAATATGATGCTGATGAGTACCTTGATGATGACATCTAGTGACATATCAAATTACAATAGGTATTTCCTTTGTTGTTTGTTTGACCGAAAAGGAGAGCGATTAGCTCGATATATCATTTTTTGTTCATTCCCTTGTTTTAGTGTGGTGGTTAATCTTTTAAGAGGGAATTTATATTCTTATTAATCCCTTTCTCTATCTCTCTTTATTTAGTTTATAACAGCCCAGTGTTGGAAAAAGTCTTCTCCGAAGACGCGCCACTGAGCCCAGCTCTACGCATTCAAACGTTCGCGCCGATCGTCATGCCTCGTCTCGCAGAGAGCGTCCCCGTTTACCTAATCCTAGTTTCCACTCCAAGAGCTGCTTTACCCGCCGATTGCCGGCTCACTTCAGCTTGCTGGTCTTTCTGTAGCTTCGGGATTAAGAATAGAGCTACGGTATCCCCTGCCTGATCGTAAGAGGCGACTAAACAAGGGATTCCGAAATTGTAGGCGGCGATAGTGGAAGCTCGATCCGTCCAGCCAGCAGCCCCGGGAAGTGCGGCGGTGGGTGCGTGGCCGCATGTCGCCGTAAGCATCGGCAGGTGCGGTGAAGCACATGTGCCCTTCCGAAGATGGACCCGTTCTAAGGCGTCGCGCGTGGAGGACACCGGTGCTTTCCTCAGCAAATCTTCACATTACTGAAATATTACTTAACATTCATTTAATCTATTTGACCCTATATTGCCACGGGCGATATTTTTACCCTTTCCATTTTTATAACATGTTTAAAAACCTGTACACTCTCTTCTCCCAACAGTTCCTAAAATGGCAAACTTAACATTAACTTTTTTCGTTTTAGGACCTAATCTTCACAATCCAATAGGTTCCCATGACGCTTTAGTAACTGCAAATTTAGATTTCCGGGCTACTATCAACTCAATCGATACCATGTAACCCCCAATAAATGGGAACTTATTGTTGAGACAAGGCTCACTTACTTGTTTTCAATATTGACGCGTTATTTTTGGCTTCTGTGTCACTTAGTCACAGTCTTGGTATGTCATGCCACAATATGTACTCCCATGTTTCACACCTCTACGTTATCTAACCACTAGTAAAGTAGTACGGCTTTTCAAAATAATTTAATTACAATATTTGAGTCTTTGTTAATAAACGGACGGTAAACCACTGTGAAGTCCCTGTGGCTTCCGGATTAAGAATAGAGCTAAGGTATCCCCTGCCTGATCGTAAGAGGCGACTTAAAAGGGGCTTCCGAGGGTGTGGACGTTGTGAGTGGGAGCTTGATCAGCCCAGCCAGCAGCCCCGGGAATCCATCGAAAGGTGCAGGAGAGCATATCTGCTCTCCCGACGATGGGCCCATTCTGGGCGCCGCGCGTGCGTTCCACTGGAGATCCCGGAGTCCTCCCTTAGCGCAGAGTCAGGCCACCGAGGGGGTTTTAGTGTGGTCAGAACCCACATAACCCGGTATCCTCTCCCAAGGTGCTGGGTACCGGTACCTTTTGAATGTGGGAAAGCCTCCGATCCAAAAAAACCCACTGTGGATCCTATAGATTTGAAATGTAGATTTTCAAGATGCAACTCTTGTTGTATTCCATGCATCAGGGTTTATTATTTAGTTATACTCGTACGCTGTGCACAGCTCTCAATTTTGAACTAGGAAAAATGCGAAGTTGCTTAGCAAGCCTTGACATTTTATGTCATAATTATTTTGTAGTCCCGGGGGAAATAGAATCATTAATGCCTTTAGCAAGTAGCAATGTCATACAGGGCAAGTAAAAGAAAAAAAACGAAAACGGTGATTTTTTTAGTAATATGACCACAAAAAAATTTTTTTTTGGGTTGCGTTCAAATTTGTAAATCAATCCGTAGTTTTATATGACGATTTTTATATAATGGCGCTGCATTTATTTGATAGTGTTTTACTTCTTAATCGTCTCATTTCTGTTAATTATAAATGAATAGAACCCTGGACTTAGTTCCTGGTATCTTTTGTTGTATAAGGATCATCTATAATGTATAAACAAACGACATCATCGTGGTATCTATTAGCATGTAGAACGCTTACATTACAATTAACATGACGTTGTTGAGTCTAGATCAGTTACTAGGATTTACATAGCAAATATAGAGGCATTACATGTATGCAAGACATGCATTTCTTGTTTGCAGAAACTTTGATTTTACAGTACATATTTGCATACTACCATTGTGGTATTGTAAAACATTTCTTAATCCGTTTGATTGTATATGTTTTCTATTTTATTACTTCTAATTTAACTACAATCTTATCTGAATTTTACTATCTTGCATTTAGTAGTATAATTTATAATGTTTTATTATATTTCATATTTTATGATAACATTATACTACATAAGTGTATATTCTGTTTGTATTTACAAATGGAACCCTTGTTTTGAACTAAGTCCGCAAAACATCGCTAAATGCATGTGATTTATAAATTTATATAGTATATTTCATTACAAGTGCGGAAAGGCTGTCATTGCAAGGAGTTCCGACAAATGTCTACCCTAGCCGAGGCGCAGCCGAAGGTGAGGGTCACAGACCAACGGTCTGTGGTGAGGGTTGACAGTCGCAAATCCTTCCAATGACGGTTTCGCACGTGTACTGAACAATTATTTTTAATACAGTTGCGAAAAAATGAAGCAATTTGATAAAATAATAAAAACTCGCAAAGAACATTTTTGAAAAATGACGCCAACCGTAAAATAATACCTATATGCAGAGATTTTTTTTTATTCACCCATTTTGGGTAGGCAAAGGGAACTATGCCCATACAGCCAAGTCTTCAGTAGAATTTTTATTGATATGAAATGAAAATGTTAATGAGATGAAATGAAATGCAACCTAACCTAACTCATTGAATTAAATCATTAAATCTGATATTGAAACAAATTAGTAGCTTCTTTTTAGAAATATTTGCATAAATCATAAAAACTTGTAAAACTTCGTGGTTGTTTTTTTTCTTTTTAATAGACATTATTTTGACAGTTGGGAAAGAGAACGCACGAGTCCGGAAAAGGTAAAGAAAAAGCACGAGTGTGTAATAGCCCACTTCCCGCACCCTATACGTCCCTGCAATACGTCACTTTTTGAGCAACTGTATTAAAAAATTTTTTTTTAATACAGTTGCTCATTTTGGATTATACGCATACAAACAACCGGATGGACACATATAATTTTAAAATTTTCGATCTGATTTAAGTTGCTATATGATAACAGATTGATATTACTTTATTCAATGTTTACTGTTCATAGGTTTAAATTGTTACAATGTAATTATAGAGATTTTCCATTTTCATTTTTTTCTTTATTTTTAAGGCTGTAGACGCTAGCGAAAAACTAAACTTAAAAACTTTTTTGTATCATTAGCTTTCGCTTGAGTAAGTCCACATTTAGCATTTGGGCCCCGCTACTCTAATATCCGTTAGAGCTACCGTTTGGTGGCTATTGGGATTATCAGTTGCGGCGTTTGAATCCCTGGATTGTAATATAATAACGGCATTATAATAACCATCTGTTGTATTATTTTAATCAGATTGTAATCCCTGCGGGTCACCCAAAGTACCGTTAGATTTTAATGGTAACGTTTTCGTATAGACTGCAAAATCAGTGGTCAGATTCCATGCTATCCCATTTGACTAGAGGAATAGACGTATTTATTTCTTTCTTTTAAAAACTACATATTACGATATTCTCAAAAGCAACATACAAATGGACAGACAGAAAAATCGCTGTAATAATGGATGGATGATTTTTGTATTGGGTTTTCTTCAATATACTTGTACACGCAGATTGTTTTGACGAATAGAAAATCCTAAGTAGGATTTGTTTTTTTAATTATAATGTCGGTTAATGACCTCGTACGATATGTGAATACGGCCATTATTAAAATGCACCATTCCAGAAAAACTAGTCAACTTAGGTTTACAACATTGCTATTTACATATTCATCTCGTATTCATTCATTCAGTATTCATTTCGTAAGCTCTGTCAGATTTTCTACACATACTTCTATGGAAACTACCGTGATTTGGGAATTCTATGACCCACCATGGGCCATGGGTCACCAGAGGCACCGCAGTGGAATAATATCCTAGATATGATTACCTAACTTAATCGATTATGAGGGAGACCCGTGCTATACAATGAGACATATAAACTAAAAAGTTGCTGCCTTCTTATATTCTGTAAAAAATATTAACACAATGAGAAACAGCTCAAAAACCTATATGTCTATATAGCGCATCGTGCCGCCGCTATCACAACTGTTTATTAAACCGCTAGGATATTGTGATATTATTGAGCATAACTGGGTCTGTCTGGGACTGGGATATCGCGATATTTCACTCAATGTTAGCGACTCATTATTGGTTTATAAATTTATGAAAATGTATTTTATTGGTGGCTTTTGCTGCCGACCGGGCTGAGTTTCTGTTGACATTTCCCCTAGTAGACCTTTAATAATGCCTAAAATTTACATACATAGTAAAAATGATAAACAACATAGTAAAAATGATAAATAACATAAGCATATATTTAAATAATTCTATTATGAAGTTAAAATATAAGTCAATCACAGCATCCAACAGTCAATCATTCAATAGGTTAGTATTTAGGCCTTGCTGTTTTTGAGTGATCCACACTTTCTGACATTTATGCAGATTCTAAGAAACTTTTCAAGTCATACGGATATTCAAATTATTTTGTCAGAAAAACCAGTTTAACAAGATGCATTCGCAAAATTATGCAGATTTAAACGAGTTTGCACAAAGGTGGTAGCGAAACAGACTGCAGTCTTATTTCACCTATCAAGTAACTTGTTAACAAGTCAGTGGGCGATTCGAATGCAAGAATCCTATTAGTACTCCCAATAAGTAATTTGTAAATAATTTACTGTAAATTTTGCTCCGCCAACGGTGGCGGCAAGTCGGCGTCTACTTTTGTTTAGCAAACATTTCACGACGATTAGGTTAAGATACGTATTTTTGATCGAATGCTGAAAATGACGTGTTAGACCGCCTTATGACCTTAATCCGCATGATGGTTTTGTTGTGAAGGTCTACCTATGTAAGTATTGTAAGAATTATATTGTCATCCCGACAGACATTAGTTATACTTAGCCAGTGTCATTAAAAATGATGTTTCGATTCCAATGATACCCTGCATCCAATTCTCTTATCTACATTAAATAAACCCTGAAGCTATAATCTGTTTATTTTTCTTGCATTTCATACATAACAGAAATGCATAGGCTTAGATTGTAAGCTAAGTTTATGACGCTTAATTAGATTTATTTAACGAGATCATAATGATATGCGTGTTACCATTTATAAATAATAATTTATAGACCGTAGCCGAATATTTACGTGCGACCGAGAAGTGTAATTTTTTCATGAAACGGAAGACTGAATCTTATATTAATTACAAATTAATAGTCGAATCTTACACACTGATTGCTTTATGAGAAAATATTGCTTTAGCGTTTAGTTTCAAATAACTTTAAATTTTAAATAACTACAATAAAATTGTAGATACTACTTCTCTCCTCCATTTAGGAATTTAGTTAAAATAATTTGACCATTCTCCACGAAAGTTATGGCTTGTCTAATGATGCTCTTAATCTTATAACGTGGAAGAAACCGCGAGAATTCTAGATTATCCATAGACATTGTTGAGAAAATGAAAAAATCCATTTAGAATATTATTTATATTTTACTGTTACCTTATTTAATATTGATATATTAATGAAATAATAGTCGATACACAACCATTTGAATTTATCAAATTCCCATGTGACTCGCTCGCTTAGGCCGAAATTAATAGAAAATCCTCACTATTACAAAATTTCAACGTTTAGTTTTTGGTCGTTACCCTTCTTGTCTGGGGAATACGTTCCGTTAATGTTAGATTGGTGTTAACTACATGTTAGGCAGGCTGGCAATATTTTTATTCCAATAGCCAAAGGACACTTTAATCATACGCTTGTTATTTCTAATTATCTAAATGGCCGCTTCTGAAGTGTTGACTAATATATTGGGAAGTCAGAACCTTTTAAGGAACCGTAAAATCGGCGACTTAATTCGATTAGGCACATCAGTTAATCGAGTTTATTACATTGCAGACACAAGTTCTAAAATAGAATTGTGTTTCGTTAACAACAGGTAAATAACAGTAGATGACGATCCAAGACATTATGTCTATAGCAAGCGAATCTATCCGCGTGGGATTGTGATCGTAAATTATTAAACAATTTAATGGGCGACGACTTTTAATGTTGTCCATTGCAGAGTTATCATTAAAGCGCGTTTTTATCGATTAAGGAACGCGGCCTTGGAATGAACTTGGATTGACGCCCACATGCAATACGACTCCCGTTTATTATTAATTTGATCTGAGCACCACGCAACTATTATTTACCTCCTTGTCACTAATATTTACATACAACTACGGTGTAATTGTAGGACACTTGATAATCGTAGTCTTGTTGCGCGCGCGCATGCCGCTATGACTCACCGGTAAGTGTTTTGCGCACAATGCCGTCCGAACAGTCCAGTCGCGTCGCGGCATACTTAGAGGACATACATATCACTTAACGTTAAAAACTTTGTTATCGACGAAAACTTGTGTATAGTTTTTCTTAAGTTGTGACTTAAAAGCAAAACGTACAGAAAAGTGGTGATAAACAGTGAAAATGACTGCGGTGAAGAAGGCCCTGGCGATGCGCCAGTTAGATTCCATGTTTGGCAACTTGACCCTTCAGGGAGAGGGTCGGCATTCGCCTCTAGTCAGCTCAACCATAGAGCACGACCCGCATTGCGATGTACACGGTCGCTGCTCCACCCCACACCGATCGTCGCTTTATCTGCACAGCAGGGAATCCACCCCGGGATACCACAGGGAATCAATATCGCCCACAAATGGACTCATAATCAGGTCCGTTTATTCTTTTTTAAAAGTGAAATCGTTTTTTATGTTTCGTATTTATATTAATTGATTGATGTAATTAAACAGGCGAAGAGATTCCCTGGGCTTGTCGAGATCACCAGCTCGGGAGCTGGAGCATCCATCCACTTTTCCGAGCATCCTGCGCCGCGACCGCCACAGTCCATCCCAAACCCCCCCTCGAAGGGATACACCGAGTCCGACCCAGAGATATAATAATAAAAGACACTCAATGGGGTCTTTTCCAAATCTTTCCCGCACAAATATAGTCAACTACAACAGACGTGACTCTCTGACGAGTAGTAATATTAGAGACATGAAACGTGATTATGTCGGCTCCACTAATTCTCTGTCTAGAAAAAGTTCGATAGATACGAAAAAGTCGTCAACTGACTCCTTGGATAATTGGCACGTTACATGGGATTCTGATAGACACCATATATCTCATTTGGGTCACGAGGACAGACTCTCTTGTGGACACACTAAGGTAACTATTATGCAATTAAATGATTATACGTCAAGATGTTACGTAAATAAGAAACAAGACCTCTTTGGATATTACAGTATATTATTGCTTAAATAAATATCATTGTTTCAAGGATACCCGTTTGCGAAGGAAAATAAGGCGATGACATTAAATTTAAATTTAATATGTCTTACTTTTGCATGTTCATGTTGATGAAGTCATTCTTACAAAACCTTGTATTCCTCTCTCTTACTTTACATTCATAAGCAGACCCCTGCACTTTAGACAATTTTATTATGTAGGAGGTTGAATATACATATATTGTCATAAAGGAAGTTTCTATAAATTTGTTATCTCCATGATTTACAAGGCTGGCTTTTTTTTCTTGTTTATTTTACGATATTAAGGTAATCACCGTGAAGCTATGTAACGTCTAAAAGCTTACGTATTATTCTTCTTTTGTTGCATGATTAACGAATTTATATAAGTACGGCACGCTAGTCTTGTGTATTTAATTGATTAAATGCAATTTAATAAATGTTAAATGAAAGTTGCGAACCAGACAGCTATCTATTATTCCACGAATGTGTAATAACAACCATTCTGTTAGTATCTAGGTATATATATAATTTTAATCTTGGAAACGGCTCCCAACGATTTTCATTAAAATTTAGTAGGCACGGGTTTTCGGGGGCAATAAATCGATCTAGCTAGGTTTCAGTTTTTGAAACGTTTGTAACTAATTAAGCCAATGAGCCACTGAAGAAAATGTTTTTATACGAGCAAAATGCTCGGTCATCCGGGTACTAAATGTTACATGAAAGTTGTCTATTATTCTAAGAAAGTACAAAACAACCATTCTGTTTCATTTATTAGAATTTTGTCGACGAATCATTCATATTTTATTATATAGGCTCTTACATAAGTTCGATTCTTAAGAAAGTACCACGGCTTTAATTATTTTGTGTATTTCTATGCAAAAATAATGTGAACATTTGGTTCTGGATTTTTATAGGCCCTCTCAGCGGAATTTAAGTGCCTAAAGGGCCGGTATTTTTACACGCTTTATATTAGCATTTTTATACTAAAATGAGTACCAAAGTGTATCTTTACTACAGCAGTATAGTATACTAGTCTTACGCCAACGGCATCACCCGCGTGGACCCGTTTTAAAGGTTCCCGTAGGATAAAAACCATCCTATGTCCTTTCCTAAGGTCCACTCTACCTGTGTTTCAAATTTCATTAAAATCGGTTCAGTAGTTTAAGCGGGAAAGCGTAACCGACAGACAGATAGACAGACAGAGTTACTTTCGAATTTATAATATTAGTATGGCTATGGATAAATGAATCTTCCTATTTAAACAATAAGTTTATATACAAATTTTGCTATAGTTACGTCACACACCACTACGGCCATTGCTCCCTATAACTTGTAGAACTGTGACGAAATAGGAAGCACAGTTTAATAGAAAAGTCTGGGAGTGAAGTAATTGATTGTCACTTCGATACGCCGTGGTTACATTAAATCGTGAGAGGTGGTTAGGGTCATTTTTTGTACACTTTGAAATTAAACCAAAGTTCTAACCAGGAGTAACATCGAAATTAGTCTGTGTCTGGCCAAAAACTTTTTTTTTCTATTTTCAATACGCGATAATAAAAAGTAATGAAAATATGACGTTTTTCGAAGTCTGGTAAAAGTAAATATATTTTTACAATCATAAAATAACGTTAATTCTGAAACAGTGACAGTCACAATTATAATGTCTGTTAAAATGCTGCCTTGCATATAAGGATGCTAGCTTCGATAAGTGTTATAACGTTGTTTGAATAATATCTGATATATTATTTCCCAGACCTTTTACTAATCTGTCTTGTAGGCAGGCGACAATTGCATATAGCTATTATTGAAAAACTGCATTTTGTAAATTATAGCATAAAATTAAGTTTTTAGAATTGTGTACAAATGCTAATGTTCCAAGATTAGCCCTCCAACAGTCACAACATACTTAACAATTTTCCTCAACGCACCAGCAACTTTATTAAATCAGAATAACAATTTTATTGTTATTCTGATTTAATTAATTGGTACTATATTTATCACTTATAATTGAAAAAATGTATCATATAGTATTGTTCTCTTTACAGAGTTGTTGTTTTATTTAATTCTTTCTACATAGATCGCCTTAAATTTTTCTTATCTTCTATAGTTGTCTCTGATTTTCCTATATTGACTACAAAAAAATTAGTTCTATCTTTAACATGTCTTGCGATTACATAAGTAATGCCATCTTCGGGTTAAACCAGACTAAAAGTTTCCATCGTCTCAATTATTCCCGTATTCTTATCAAATTTCTCGATTACTTTTTTCCCATAAAATCCTAGACTTTTTCAAATAGACCCAAATTAGTTCAGGAATTTGGTACCTACTTATTGTATATATGTATTGGTTAATGAGTATTTCAGTTTTATTAAAACAAAATTATATTCATGTCACTGGGCATATCGCTTCACTGTATCTGTACCGTAATGGAATTGTCATCTAACTTGGCGTACTAATCTGTAGATAACACCCTCCATGCACATCAAAGTTAAGCTCAAGTGTTAACACAAACGGTCTTATTTAAATGCAAATAGAAATTCGATAAGATCAGATTGGAATGTCTCCACCGGACCGCTGTACAAGGCCCTAGCACCCAGTCCGCCCGACGCACCGTCCGCGACCTGTGACCATAAATGGTTATGAGACGACGTCGACTCGCACCCGTCATGACTAAATCATGTCAATATTTACATTTTGTCTCATTCGCCTTTTCGGCCACCTCTTGTTTTTTGGACACCGACCTCTGTTACAGTTGTTTCAATGGTGCAATATGAATGTCCGATTCCGAAAAGTACTAGAGCGTTTTTTACTTTTGCATTTGCATTACACTTTCGTGACCACATTTTTGCAGTACCTACTTGAAAGGTATTTTAAGGTAATGGCGTGTAGGCAGGAACACTTTCAATATGATGTCAAAATGTGGTGTTCCGCTCTGTAATGATGTTATTTTTTACATAGTGCACCATCGTCAGATGAGTGCATCTAATATTAGCGTTCATCTAGGCCGATGAAAATTACTATGGTCAGTTCTCATTACAAATAATATTTTACGTGACTATAAAGAGACTTTTGAATGTTGTTTTACTGGTTGAAGGAATATTTGAATAACTTTTCTTGATCTTGGTCAGCTTTACTGTGGTAAATAATTTTATTAACTAGGTACCTAGACGTGAAAGTTTCCAAACATTACGACGAACGTGTTGGTTCTCGTTGTGATGCTATAATATGATGATATCCAAACGTTTTGGGACCTAACTTCACAATCAGTGACCTTCATGTGAAGAACTTATGGTTATAATCACGGAATTCCATATAACGCACACCCCGTATTCTCTGTAGTATAAATATAACATTAATCCAGAATTATGATGACATACTTGAAGTATCAGTATGCAAACTAGTATTAAGTAATAAGTGAAAACCGGACACACTAGCATTAAAAATGTGTTTTGTAAGGAGCTGTTAGTGTTGCATTCTTACTTAGTATGTTGTTCTACCCTCCTTTCTTGGCATGAATAAATATTTTAAATGTATTCAAGTGGGTTACTACGCTTTAAACCGTTTCGACATTATACTTTTTGTTTAATAGAAATCGTCTAACAGTTTTCAGAACGATGATATAGAAATTTATGTGTTTAACATTTCTGTTTTAAGGAATACTACGTCCCACTCAGCGTTGTCATGCATGTTTATTATATTAAAATATTAAATCTGTATGGATTACGAGCTTTTTGCAACTTGCAATGGATGTTTGTTTCGGATCAATTTTTTCAACTCAATTTAGCCGGTTATTTGTAATTTAGTATACTTACACTTTTAGTTTGAAGGACAATGCAATTTTAAAATCAGTATATTGTTGTACTTAAATCAATAATGGTTGCCGGAATAAAATGGCGGATAACATATTTCTATACAACCTATTTATTATGAATTGTAATTCATTATTATGAAGCCCTATGCTTAACTTATAGAATACAATACAATACTGAAAGCCTTTGAAATTTACTTACGAGTAGTGTCTTGCGCCTTTATTATTTTAAGTTACCTGAACGAACGAGCGTTGCTCGGATAAAAACAATTTATTTTCTTGGTTTAGTTTTAAACGAAACACTCATTTGCTTAGTGTTACTTAACAACGCCATCTGAAATAGCTCCCAATAAAAAAAGTTATTTTCATAAAAATAAAAAATGGACACAATATAGTTTTGATTGAGGTTTGAACCCGTGTCCCTAGTTCCGCAGTCAGCTCACGCAACCATTCGGCCAAGGAAGCTTTAATTCAATGAACGCAATTTTCATAGAGCTCTTTCAAATCGACATTGTCATTTCTTTGAACGTCGGATTGGCGGATGGTAGTAGATGGTAGCCCAAGAGGGGATTTTCGGATTTACTCGAGCACGTCAGATTAAGATATAGGGTACACCTTGAATCCTGTTGAATACTGCCACGATTAAAAAAGACCTTCTATATATATATAGGTACAGTATTTTTTGGAGTTTACTCCTTAACAAACGATTTGAGTTTTATGGCCCGGTACGGAAATTTTATGAGGAGTAAAATCAATTGTAACACTCGAAAAGTTGAGGCGTTATGTTATCTTTCATAATTCATGACATTAAATTTTATCATTTTATAATGCTCAGTGGTATCTATGATATGGTTCTCTTTCCTTTCATAAACTACTTACCTAACTGGAACAAACTGTTCACACAGAGAAGAATAGATGGCGCTACATCGGTGCTGCTTGCTTTTAGAAACCACAGTCGATAAAGCGGCCATTACAAAATTGACACGAAGGTGCGTGAGAGAAAATATACCAAATCCAAACGTCTCCAGTGTTTCCTTTATAACAAAGTTCCAAACAGCTTCTCTTATTATTTTAAAAAATGTGTTCATTTACCCTGTTTTTCTATTCGATATATAACATAATAATTATCGTTCGTAATGAGTAAACTCCGGTCGTGCGTCGGAGCTGACACACACTTTTTTTTATCTTACTTCCGGATGTCAAAATGGTCAGATTAGAATACCCCGTTACCGTTGAACCATGAATTTTAAATAACAAATATTGGTACTCTTCCGAGTTTAGCAAAATGCCGTTTTTTATTTCGCTGTTTTGTATACATTCATACTAAAATCATCAGATTACTAAAATATGACTTACCATGCATTTAAATTACTGAAATATAACTTAGCACTTAGCATGCATTTAATTTATTCTAATATTTTACATGTAACTTTCGTATAAAATTTTTGAAAACCTATAGGCGCTATATCCACCGGTTAAACACAAAACATCACAAAATATAAGCTTTTAATCTTCCTACCACCCAACCTATAAAATGCACAAGGTCCTGATGACGCTTGAGGAAATCCACAATGAGCCTCGTGGGCTCCCCCGTTTGACAGCCTTTACGCCACAATATTATTAATACTCTCCAATAGATGTCAGGAAGAGTCGTATTATTCAGTTTATCACTGAAAATATTTTTATACAACGAAACCAGGATACTAAATTTCATCAAAATCTTTGGAGCAGTTTTCGAGATTCAAAAAATATATTTTATGTAGATAGATACAAGAATTGATCGTTTAAAGGTATTAGATTACATTTCCCCGATGTTCATTCAGTAGACTTATTATATGTACATCACTTCCGTGATTGACTGTCATTGGTGTAAAAATAAGTCAGAAGTATCAGAACAAACAATCTTACTATTGCCATTATGACAGAAGCCAGGATTATCTTATAAAAGCCTTATAACAAGAGATTATTAATGACCCGAGTACGCAAAAACAGATCGTAGACCCAAGTAAATATATCCAATATCGCGAATTCGACACTATATGTAGCTACGAAATTGCGTCGATAACGCTACGCAAGCAATTTGATATCGTCATCGTATTATTGTTCCAGACAGTAAATAATGCGAAATGTGTTAGTCACAAGTTATGTAACACGAATTGATAAATTTGGCCCGTCCTGGACCCAACTACTTCATAAATCTTCAGTTTGACCGAACTCAATAGTATAATCAGTCAATAAGATCCAATTGTTAGCGAGTTGGTCTCGTGACTCATTTTCATATTTGTCAGTACTTGCTTATTCACATCCAGATTTCAATGAAGATTTTAAGATTCACTTTTCACAAAAAAACTTGTTCCTTATTGTCACCTATTACGAAACTCCCTAATCGAGCGCCCTCATTTTCTTCCCAGTTTACTTAAACCATTTATTACAGACATAATTTTAACTTAAAAATACTATATAACTATGAAAAACGTATAAATTAAATCAAGATGTAAAAATGTAATTTGATATTATTGATAAATTTATAGGTTTCTTGGTCTTGCTTTATGAATATCTTAACGGTTTTGTCTTACTTACCTTTTCTTTTATATGCATTAAAGTATTGTATTTTTCAGAGCTGTAAATAATATAAGAGTCCACATCAATTTAAGAGTTCCATCGAGAATTTTTAAATCAATATTTTTTATAACAAAACAATATACTCTTCTGCGGAACAAAAACTAAAAGAAACAAGTTTTATAAGCGACAAACGTAAATGATAAATAATGGATGATTAACATTAAATAAAGGATTAACAGCCTGGAGCCATTTTTTAACTCCTTAGAATAATTCGATTGAAGCTTACTGCACAAGTATGCCTAAGCTCAGTCCCTCTTACACTTTGTCGATCTTTATATGCCAGTGTTTACCGCCTTACGAATTCCAGTTAGATTTTTTTTTCGTGTGACTCACAATGACTTCATACGATGGATCATTTTATGGTGCGGATCACAGATTGTGTGCTTACGTTTACGCGGTACCTACGTTACGACATTCAATTGTTAAATGTTTTTGTTTACGCATAATATTATTAAAACGACGGTCGCTTAAAGGATAATATTATGTTCCAATAATTGTTGCTTTCATAATTTGTAATAGTTACAGTCATCTTCCAAGTAGGTACTATTGAGAAACTATATCTATATACATAGCCTTTCTTGGAACTATATATGAGTAAAAGTCTATTTCGGACTAAGTATACCCATTGTGTAATGTAAGCCTTTTATTATTGAATCATTCATTGCTGTCACTTTAACCAGCTTTAACATAATCGTTTAATTTAGATTCTGTTTGATGGATGACATAATGATGAATAAACAAACAAACATATTTAATATACAATTTATTGTGTTATTATAAATACAGAAATAAGTTATCAATCACACTAATACTCGCACTCGCACACAAAAGTCTGCACTCTCTCCATCAAAATCTTTCCGAACCTAAAGTGTACTTGAAGTCCTAAAATTTATTATAGTGTAAACAAGCACACTTCACAGCTAAGTCCAACCGGCCCAATTGTATTTAGCGTGAGATTAAAATTAGGTATGCTTTTTTTGGTAATTAATAATTATCGACCAACATGTCCTTAGAATACATACATTTTAAAGTTTTCTACTTCTTGTTTGTTCAATGAAAAAATTATATCACTTTCTTAAACAGTCTTGAGAGTTCAGTCAGTGTTGCCCATAATAAAGTCACCAGATTTTCGAGAATCGTACTCTATGTGTATTTTCTTCTCGACAACTCATTAAAGTGGTTTTCATTTCTAAGAATGCACATCATTTAACTGACACGGATAACAAATGCATTAATTAATTCATTCTTAACGCTTTGGTATGCCATTAATGGTATACCATTATTGTTCTTGATGAATGCGGAAAGAGCTAATGCCTTTTTCTAGACAATTTATTTTTATAGTCCTATCTAACAAATGTGCAATCGGCTGATTTATTCGTCTAAATGTATATGGGTCGTTCTACTTTTCATTGCAGATAAACATGTCCCAGGCACATGATAGTGACAAATCCTAAATTATATTCACAAAATACACATTATTATAATACTTTTGGAACTAAAATCAGCCTCATAATATGTCTACTCTAAGCATTTCTTGAGAAAATGTTTGTAATTTTGTTAAATTTAGTAACAGTGTTGTCTTTACCGGTAACAGAGTTGCTTTTCATAGTATTTTCTCATGTCCCAAGCTCTAAGAGATTACGACAAAAAACTAAAATCTCAAAAAATCTCGTCTAACGTTCGCAATTTTACTAAATAAAATAAAAGATAGTCAATACACGCAGTAATGCGAATTGCTTTTGAATTTTTAAACTATGCCATTTCATTTATTGTAATTATTTAAAATTTTGTCCCTGATAACTTACGATTTTACCGCTATGCTCTGTTACCATAGTTATTTCGGAATAAAATACAGATGGCGTTAGTCCTTTCATGCGAGTAGGCATTCCGAGGTGTCATTCATAAGTGCTGCTCTCCCCCCGGTGAGGGGAATCAACATGGCGTTTTAAGTCAACCAAGGGCCACGTAACCACGTGCGTGTGTTTATTGTGTGTGCACTCTGTTACCGGAATATTTCTGTAAGTATTTAGGCTTTATCTACTGAATTTGTACTGATTATGAAGACCGATGGTTAATTTATAACAATGCCATGTAAATTCTTAATTAGCATCATGGTTTTAAGATATATTCAACACAACTCATAATATTCACAACTCTGTTACTGTACAACTATGTTACTCTGGTGTGGTAACAGTATTGTATTTGTCATACTATCTTGCTGACAATGACTTTTTATTATGCAAATCAGTAGTATTTAACATTAATTGTTGTTTTAGACGTAATAGCGCACGGCACTATGCCTCTGACACCCGCTGAGAAACAGCGAAGATATAGAGAGAGACGCAAAAAGATCCGGTGAAGGAAGCTGAGGCAAAAAAAGATACAGATAAGGACGAGATATTTTTAATGCATATGATTTCTACGAGGCTTTAAAAGACAAAAGTAAAACATGGCTGTTTCTGATTATTAATGAAGACATTGAATGCATTGTACAAGATATTACCGGCTCCATTCGTCCTTTGATTGGCACAATGAAAGTGCATCAAGTTTTTACAGAGGAAAAAGGAGCATATTAAAGTATCGAGATTTAAGTTGCTTTTGCCAGCGCGGATTTTTCGATTGTTTGAGTCCTAAAGTTTACTTTCCATTGGAAGCCCCTCTAACAGTATCAACTAGCGTTTTGGAAAAAGACACTTATATTTTATCCAATAAAACTAATACAATTAAACAACCTCGACAGTCTCTTTACAAAGCCATATATTCTTCTAGCTCAGATTCCGAGGACGAAGTTCCTTTAATTACTCTCAAGGATACACCCGCTGCACTGCAGAGTAGTTGTAACATTAACCACTCTCTAATGGAAAAAATATTCATCCTTATAAGATCAAATCTGGTGTATACATTTTGGTGAACGTTGCAAATAATAAAAGTAGATATACTTACTTTAAAGTGACATTAAGCGAGGTTGAAGAAGACGCACAAGTAAAAATTATGTTTTTTTCAAATGCATTGATAACTATGGAAAGACATTTAGTTGGTTATTTATATTATGTCATGTTGATTATTGATAAGTGTACTAATTACAGTTTATTTATTACATGTTAAGTTAACAGTGTAAATTCGTTAAGATAACTTGTTATTTTTGAGACTGAATCTAAAGTTACAACTCTGTTGTTTTTTACAGCTCTGTTACTTTGCTGTCCCAAATTCATTGGTCGAACTCCTTGAAAAAAACCCAGTTAATTTATATTAACAATTTAAATTTAAATATAATATTGCTTAGTAACTATATCTACATAACCTCATAACGTTAAATAGTTTTCACACTAATGGTAAAAGAACCATTTTAAAAAATTGGCTTTGGTTTCGACCTTTAGTAACAGAGTTGTTTTGTTAATCTTATTTTTTAAAATTGCTTTAACATATCTTTTTAATTTTCCATGTTTCTAAAAGCATAGAAACTGTTATCTATGAAACTACCAAAGTTGATTATTAGATTGATTGGGATATGAAAATAAAAAATAAATAGTTCCAGTAACAGAGGTGTACATTTTTACTACCCTACATCAATAAATCTATAAATTACCCAAAACTATATATTATAATGCTCGACTCGTTATAAATTATCAATGAATGTTAGTTAACCAATACATTTAGCAAGTAATTATAGAATTGACTTAAGATATATTTTTTTCTGTTTCGTAAATACTTAGACTCATTTATCTGCAATGAAAAGTAGAACGACCCATATACAATAATTATTATTGTAAAGCGAATGTAATGAAATAAATTAATAAAAAACATTTTTAAATATAAGCTTTAAATGCGCTGAAAAGAATAAAATATTGCATGGTGTAACGTAAATTACAAGTTTATCCCTTTTCTTTGATACCGATATCTTAGGTTGTAAGAAAATGTAATCCACTATAACGTGGTGGCGTCTATGTTGCATTTGATTTTTTTCATGGTGTGTTGTATTGTACAACTTAAGCTCTTTCGTTTCTAAGCACTTGTGTCGACCATTTTGGATTTACTACAATACAGGTTATTTAAAGTTGCATTGTCATCCAAACTAAACGAGCAATGAAAATTTCATCTCAGTCGATTGCAGATATCTGCATCAAAATTAAGTTGCTAGATGATACCACCGAATCTTATCAATTTCCGTAATGTAGGTCTGTAACCTTCCTTTGAAATCCTTGATCCGTACGGGAAATCGATGGTTAATAAAAATTAAATTTAAAAATTTAAAAACCCCCGACCAAAGAAATTGACTCTAAAAACTAACAAATAATATTTTAAACCTATTATAATTATCATCGTCACATATATTATGTGAGTTCAAGTATTTTTATTTCCCCAGCGGCGTCGCGTCGGGGGAGTGGAGTTATTTACTTCAATTCCTATTTTTAACCAACTAAAATGTTCTAAACTAAAGTGGGTAATAGATAGTCATTGTTACAAAATGAACCTTCGCGACAATTAGATAATCCTTTCCGCTTGAGATTCGATTGCAGTAATCGCCGGAACGCTGCTCCATTTTCCACCGTTGCTGCCTTGAAGGCGATATTAATTAGGCCAATTGATAACAAATTGATGCGAAGTCTTTGGACGTCTTTTATGGCATTATCTGCGAGGCATGGCTATGCATGGTTTTCTTGGCTACACGGGGTTTAAGGCATAATCTTTCTTGGATAAATTACCCAAGAATTATGAAGTCGTAGTGAGGCCATACAGTTAGTATCTACCCCAAAAAAGGGTTCAGTAAAAGTTCAATTTTGCAAGATCTGTCATTTTTAGGTGAAATAAAACCAACCAAATCTATCGAGGCTAATACTTCAATATAATTCAAAGAGCGGCATCTAACCCGGTTTTAACCTACCGTGAATTTATACCAATCTTTCATTCCTTATTTTAAACCCTTAAGGCTTACAAGTTACTAGGGCTAGAAACGTTTCTTCATACAAAATTCCATCCCTAACTTATCTCCTTTAAGGTCGATTTCCCAAGTATGCAGAAAAAATTGTTTATTTATTTTTATTTAATAGCTAAAAGTGAAGATTTTTATGTTTGTCACTCTAAAAATGTCGGAGTTCTATAAGACATTTTCACGTTAGGGACAGAATTTCTAAAACAAAACTTTTTCAGCGAGTACAAAACTTTACGTTTCTAGCTTCGCTTGTTTGGACTCCTCGAAGGTGGAACAGTTAGTCAATGAATCAGGATATGTTATTTAATAAGTATAGATGTCCACTTGAGATTTGATTGCAGTACTCGCCGAAACGACTGCAGCTTGGTTTTCCACTGTCGTTGAAGGCGATATCAATTAGGCCAATTGGCAACAAATTGACGCGAATTGTTCGCTCTTTTGGACGTCTTTTATGGTTAATTACGCTGTTCTGAGAGGTGAACAGGCAAAAATTGGTATTTTCCTCAGACCAATAAGAAGTAAATTTTTCATATAAGTAAATTGACTTTTAGAAAAGTTTGTAGCTCGCTTTTCGGAATGCACGTCCATGTAGTTATTTTATAGGTACGTATCGAGATGCGGTTATAATTAACGAGTCATTTTCCACGCGTAGGTCGATATTAAGTTTATGATGAGTTTCTGCTGACACAAACTTGTTTATTATATGATCTATATATGGCACAGCCTTGGGTTCCACCGTCACGTATAAGGAGACTAATTAAATGTTTGAATTTTCCAGCATTATCTGAGCGCAAGCGTGGGTGCCAGTGCGCAATATTTTTATAATTTATCATCATTGTTCTCACTCTAATAGGTTCTTATATAAGAGTTTGTGTATTTATGTTATGTGATCGTCTATACCTCATAAAGTTGTTTTGAGGCTATGATATGCAGTTTATGACTAGTGAAGCGTAATAAAGAAGCGAAAGTTAAACGAGCTTGTGACGAATTAAACGTTCTGTCGATAACCTATAAATTACAGGTTATGCACGGCAACATTTTTTTATATTTTTTTTGTGTGCATGTAAAAGAAAGGGTCACCAGTAACTTTACTACAAATAGTAATGCAAATTTGAATTTACTTACGCCCTTTTATATGCTTTTGTTGTATGTAACGGAATCTTTGAGCTTAATTTTCACCGGTTTCTAGAAGTCTGATCAACTTGAAACTTTGCACACAACTTTGAACCGATGACTATGCAATAATTCGATAAAAAATCCATTATCCTTATGAGGATTGTCAGAATTAATAAATCTTTTATAGATCCTCTGTAGTGGAGTAAAGTTTGTAAGACATTTTAATACCACACAAAAAAATATTTGATGACAACAAACAACAACAAACACACAAAAAATATTTGATGAATCGAACTAAAAACGAAAAATAAATAATGCATTTTACTACTTTGTTATAACTCTCCTCTCACAGATGTTGCCAATAGAATTATTGTAACATTTATGAATATTATCAAGCACCCCACGCTTTTTACTCTGAATGGAATTATTCTGTTAATAACTTAAATTTTATTACAATATTATGTTATGATTGATTGTTCGACTTTCTACTACTGTAATATAAACTCTTAGTAATTAAAAATGATTTTCTACTTTTTAGTTCGATTAGCTATAAGAGCGTGTTTTTAGTTGTCTTATCAGGATTACAAAAATACCAAATTAGACCAATTACCTTTCTGAAAAAATCTCCAGGGTCAGGAAAAAGCGAGCGAAACCACTGACCACGGCTTGTTCTACTGTAATATTTAATACATACATAAAATAAATATTGTCATACTAATTGATATTATTAGACGATTTATTAGAACCTATTGTCTGCAAACATCGTAAATGTTCACCATAAAAATAAACACTATTTATCGGCAGATAAGAGCGTGTTTTTAGTTGTCTTATCAGGATTACAAAAATACCAAATTAGACCAATTACCTTTCTGAAAAAATCTCCAGGGTCAGGAAAAAGCGAGCGAAACCACTGACCACGGCTTGTTCTACTGTAATATTTAATACATACATAAAATAAATATTGTCATACTAATTGATATTATTAGACGATTTATTAGAACCTATTGTCTGCAAACATCGTAAATGTTCACCATAAAAATAAACACTATTTATCGGCAGTTTCGATTTCTAGAAAGTCGAATAGAAGTCTTAGTAATGTTTATAATTAATGTGCTATTAGTTAGTTTATATTCTCTTTTTAGAAGCAGACGATATGGGTGCTAAAGCTTATTGCAATATTCACTTTAGATGACGGATCAAACCATACAAACGAAGAGATATCTTCTCATACGTCGCTCACGAACGCTACCTGAGCATGTTGACCGCGCGCGATTTACCCCTTTCACTTATATTGAACATTGAGTGCCTTTCTCTATGTTCTCATCTCTGTCTAACGTTCGGCGCTGGCGGTGCAACATCGGTGGTGGGCCAGCGCACACCTCTCGCCGCAAGCGCCAACAGTAGTGTTGTTTCCTCGGATACATCCGCACGGAACTGACACGCCGCGGTCGAATGCCTATCGCGGATCGACATGAAGTCCAAACCGGCACACTACATCGATGCGCCGTTCAGGCCGTGGCCGCCGCTTTCCCGCCCGGCGCAGCCTAACTTTTACTTTCGGCCGCCGGATCCCCTAGATGTGAGGAATTTTAAAACGTCGTCGTCGAAGGGCTCGACCTATTCGGACTTTTCGGGGATGAGTGCATACAGTAACAAATCGCGAGACTACTACTTCTTGTCACCCAGTTATCGGTCCGCGGGTGCACCGACGCCGAGTAATCATCAGGACCTCTACGTCAGTCGGGAGAGACCTCGCCAGTTGCGACATCCAAACTCGTCGTCCCCCGCGTGCCCCTGCAGCCGCTCGCGATCCCTCGAGGACGTCCGCACCGAAGTCGTCACGGAATGGGAGGACGATGATGAAAATGGCAACAGAATTGTCGCGCCCGCCACAAAATTTAACCGCACATCCTACAAACCGATCAGTAGCATTCAAAAACAAGGATTTCTCACCCGACATTCCATGGAGAACTTGGCCGACAGATCACCGCAAGTGTTACCGCCGAAACGCATCTCTGCCTTTCAGGTAATTGTACAACTTTCTACAGATATTGCGGACTCATTGAGTAAGTGTGACTTATTTTAACGATGACATGTTTTTCGTATCAAAGGTTTTTAAAATCCACTTTATCCAGCGAACATGATAGGTAGTTAAAAATGTATTTATGCGAACTTTCTATGCTCCTTTATTTGCTCGGTTACCTCACTGACGCTCAGCGATATGAACGAATGTGTCTATGGCTCTAGCGAACACCTGCTATATTTGAGTATGTTGTGTATGGTATTGTTATAAAATCGCTATTGGATGGCTAGCGATGGGGCTGTCATGCCCCGTTCAGCTCCGGTGAACCACAACAGCGCGTACGGTGTAACGGATGCGCGATACTTGTTTTTTTATTACCCGTGTATGCTTCTAATGCTTCTAAACTGTAGTTTCTCACTTACCACTAACCATGAATTTTATCGTTTGCTGCGCAAGAAATTTATAAATTTAGGTTTACGGGCGACTAGACCAGGTCGTCGTGTAATTCTTTATGTATATTTGGCATCGCGAGTGAGAATTTCATTGTCCGAGTAGATAATTTTTATGCCTAATTAATGTTGTTTTGTAGTACTCATACTGGGGTTCCTTAATTAATTCACTGCGGTGTTTTTAATGAGCGTACTAAATACCTTTCATATTAGGTAATGCTTGATCATCCGAATCAGAACATATCGAAAATTCCATACATACATTTTAGCAAATCCAGATTGGTGTGTATAAAAACCGTTGAATATACACATGTCATAATAACGTAAGCATCACGTAAGAAGGTCACGTAACAACTTCCGATCAGCTTTGGGCAGTTTCTTTTAGACCGATTTCTTTACCTCACTTTCAATATGCTTCGAGTTAAATTTATTAATATTTATATTTCATATGTTTACGTGATAGGTAACGAATTCTATCGAAATAAAGAAAGAAGTTCAGTTTCCCACATGTTGTTTATGTGCGTCTGCCATTGTTTTGTTTCTGTATGTATGTGTGTGCTAAATACAAAATAATAAACACATGCATGTCATACATGGTAGACAGTACCAGACCAGCCTTGAACCTGCAATTCAATAACAAATTGAGTGTCCGTGATAAAGTGATAATCAATTTATGAAGAAAATCTGCCTAAGCTTGCTTCAGCACAGGTCACTACGTAATTATTAAAGTTTTAAGTCACTAGTGTGCATTGCATTGTTTGAATAAATTAAAATTTTATCTTTAAAAAAATTAACTAAACACAAAGAAATATGCTCTTGTAACTGTCACCTCTTATTAATTAGGTTGCTAAAAAAGTTAAAGTATTAAAATAACTTCTTTTTACTACATGCATATAAATGTATATACATATACGGTACATGTACCAAAACAACTTTTTCTACAAATTTAGTCTGTCTGTTTGTTACGGCTTATCTCTGAAACGACTGGACCGAGTTTCACTGGACTTTCATTGGCAGGTAGCTGATGTAGAAAGGAGTAACTAAGGCTACTTTTATTTTAGAAAAATTCTCAAACTAAAGTCCACGCGGACGAAGTGACCCGTGCCCAGCTGTGCGACGCAAAAAGGTTTGCAGCCACACTATCATATACAGATACAAATATTTTTTTACTGAAATATCTTTCATACATGCCTTAATTTTATTACCTAAATTCTATCAAACGCTAAAACCTGCGGAGTGACGTCGCAAACAAAAAACATAAATTTATGTATTAAAAATATTTTATGTAAGCAGACATGTTAAACTCAAAAAGGTACAAAATAAAACTATCAAAATGTTACAAAAAGTCACAGAAAAAAAACACGTCTAGTTTTTGCACAAATGTTGCTATTACGCATGTATCTTAATGGCTTGAATATAAGGTTATTTTACTTGTCACTGTCTTGATTTATTGCACAAATTGCAATGAAATATTTGTAATGAAATATTGTTACCTGAATTCTATCAAACGCTAAAACCTGCGGCGTGACGTCGTCAATGGCAGTTTAAAAGTATATTTGAATACTCTCTTGCGTAATCTGTATCTTCGTTAGCCTATTGACGACATTTACAAAATAAATCTTGTCTAAACCGAGATTTCACAAAATTATCGTTTTATTTAATTTGTTTAGACTTTGATTTATAATACTTTTCTTTTTAAATGATTTATTAAAAAGTGTAAGGTTCTTTATTTTACTTGTCCTTTTTACTTGGTTAAGGACTATAAATTACAATTAAATAGATTCTGATTATGAGTGCCTAGTGTGTCTAATTTTGCATGTTATTTTAAGGTGAAAATGTAAAATGTTTTTGGCAAATAAAAGTTATTATAAAAAAAGTTATTATTATGAATTCAGAATAGGAGCAATTAATATAACATGACGAACTAGGCAATAAAATTGGAATCTTGACTGAGGTCGTATGCAGCTGTGCAGGTTGTGCTGCTAATCCGATGCACGAATGGAGGTCGCCTCATGTCTGCAACCGCATTTCAGTGACTTAGTATCGAAACACAATAAAATTGTTTTACTCCATAATTTGACGCAGCGGTGGTATGTACTATATGTTAGTAACTCAAAAAGCCTACCTAAAAGGTTTCTATCGCACCGATGAATCTTGTTCATTAACTTAAATAGAGTTCTATTAATCTTATAAAAAAGAAATGAGAAAACGTTACTGAAACACGAGTATACACTTTATACATGTGTATATACCCACTACGTATTCAAATTGAGATCAGCCGCTCTTTTCAAAGCATATAAAAGTATCTTTTACGTTCCTTACTTCGGTTGAAGTAATTAGATTGATTGACGAAAATCGTTTTATATGATCAAATACCAAGCTTTATTACTTATGGACGCGTTTCCAAATCACACTAAAACTTTCAAAAATAAGCAGTTTGTCCGTACATTTTGCGGCAAAATGAAAGTATATCAAATGTAACTAATAATTACCACAGATAGATTACTTCTTCATATATAAATGGTACAATGGTATATTACTATTTCCATTTTTATTTTTGACTCATGTGCCTCAAGCTTTTACCCGCGTTATAGAGTGATGTTTTGTAGTCCAAAATTTTCCTCGTTAAATGGACTATCCAACAGAAAAATAATTATTCAGTTCGAACTAGAGGGCCAACTCGGTGCGACCGTAAATAAAGTAAGCGCTCGGTAGTTCCCAGGATAGGCGCTTTCAGTTTTTTTTTATCTTTATAGTATTAGTATAGATTTATCCACATTTATTTCCTTTCATGAACTATCCTTTAAATATGCAAAGAGGTGTGCAAATAAAGGTAAATCTGTGTAAAATAGTTAAGATATTTCTCATATACCAGACCTCACGGTTTGCCCGGTGATCCTTACGAAATATCGCGTAAAAGGCAATGGCGGGCACACAAGAAAAATAACTGTTCCAACGTACGACTAGGTGCGTTTGAGAGTAATAAGCCAAGGTACACTTTCTATTAAAAACCTCCGGACCGAGACAGTAGGCACCACAACAATGCGTGCAAAAACCAAGAGCCGAATTGAGCATTTTAATTCTGAAACAATTCTTTTATTTCACGAAAGCGAATGAGTCTTAGTCTTACTCAGTAGTTGTAATAAGTGTGTTCATGCGTACCTGTGTTCGTAGCGTAGTTAGAAATTAAGATTATTGTCTTTCAAACAAATTCATTCCATACAAGGGGGTATGTTCTTCTCAGCATGACCTCATATAGATTTTCTATTTCACGAAGTCAGCTACGGAAATCTAAACAGCTATCATTAATAAAAAAATATTACCTAACCAAAGATCTTCTACGCTTAGTTGTCGTGCTGACGTTACTCGAAGCTGCGCGCTCTCGAGGTAAGGTAAACAGTGTGTGCATACCTCTCTCTCAACATTCATAGCCGAACGGACTTGGTGGCATAAAACATCTGTGCAAGGTCCCTTCAAGAATCCCTTATAAAGAGTATAATGCTTAATGAGACATAGGTATACATATATTGTAAGTTATATAGCATAAATTTTAAATTCGCCTCTTGACATTTTGACAACTACCAGTGATAACAAAAACGCACAGAGTTCAAGAAAGGCAGGCCTGCCTTTCTTGAAGTTGTCAAAATGTCAAGAGGCGAATTTAAAATTTATGCTATATAACTTACAATATATGTATACCTATGTCTCATTAAGCAGCGCTCTTTGTGTTGTGGTTCAAGTGCACGTGCATACGGTTTGTTTGAGTCGGGGGGTCATGGCCGGCATTGGCAACGCTCTTTTTAGAAATAACGAACACATGTGCGAAACTTACTGCCAAGCGAACTAACTTTTCTGTAATCTTAATCATTCTATTGTATTTTATTGAATTAAGAGATTCAAACGAGCTAAAGTCCATTATTTTTAACAACAATAATTACTGCAAATAAACAAAATACGGCCGCTACTATGTAAATGTATGATAATAAAATAAATAAATATCTTTGGACAATTCACACAACGCCATCTGATTCCAAACTAAGCAGAGCTTGTACTGTGGTAATCAGAAAGCTGATAAACATACTTATATAATTATAAATACATACTTAAATAGATAAATTTACACCCAGACACCAGAACAAATAGTCATGTTCATCACACAAATATTTGTCCTGGGTGGGAATCGAACCCACGACCTCACGCTTCGCAGTCAGCTCATCACTCACTACGCCATGGATGATGATGTTTCGGTTTTTGACATTGGATTATTTTATATTTTATTATTTTATAGTACAATTGATTTTCTTGATTTAATTTTAAGTAAAACTCTCATTGGCTTAGTGTTACTTAACAACGCCATCTGAAATAGCTCCCAATTTAAAATTTATCATCCATCTGAAATTTACCATCATGTGGTCGGCAGAAAATAAATGTATGTCGGCTTATCTGCTGATCCATTTAAATATAATGTATTCCTTTGTAAATACTTAACGTTCCTTTGTAAATACGTAATTCGAATTTTCAGCGATAACCAATTTAAATATAAACTGAAAAATACGACTCTTCCTGACATCTATTGGTGAGTAAATGTATTAATAATATTGGGGCGTAAAACGCCGACAAACGCTATCCGCCAATCCAACGCGCGACGTTCAAAGAAATGACAATGTATATTTGAAAGTGCTGTATAAAAATTTCGTTCATTGAATTAAAGCTTCCTTTCGGTTACGTGGGCTGACTGCGGAAGTAGAGACCCGGGTTCAAACCTCAATTAAAACCATATTGCGTTTATTTTTTCGTGAAAACTTTTTTTTATTTGGAGCTATTTCAGATGGCTTTGTTAAGTAACACTAAACAAGTGAGTGTTTCGTTTGAAAGTGAACCAAGAAAATAAATTGTTTTTATCCGAGCATCGCTCGGTCGTCCAGGTACTTTAAATAGATCAGTTTTACAATGTGACGTATGAGATGGTTGAACTGTATATAACTAGTCGCTTTTTATGTAAAATCGAAGGCGAATTTCATCTAAACAGCCGATGGTTTGATAGGAACCGGAAGGAAGTCAAACCGCAGAAGTTTTACCACCATTACACTCGTAGTTAGTGTACAGCACTATAATGTGTATTAATACATAGAATACTCAAATTGTTTGTTGGTGTTAACAATTTATGTATCGGGTGAAAGTCAAAACATTGTAGGGTATCGTAGAGATAAGTTTCGACCCTCCATCTCACCTCATCCGACGCTCCCGGCGTTGCCTCTGTATCATCAAGACTTACGAGTACATTTAATAACGTGCATATGTCGCAGCCATACTTTTAAATCGGCCAATTAATAAGCGAGTCTAGCCTGACTGACAGAAACTGCTCATTCGCAGGTCTATAATTGAGTAATTATAGCTCATAGCTACAAATGGACTGAAGTAAATTCGATGATATTTGAGGTTTTGTCTTGACAAATTATGATTTAAAGCATGATAAGTAAAAGCGGCTATCGGAAGACTTATTACGTAGGGAGCTCATGGAATCAAGCAACTTGCACAGAGTTTAAACACATAAGTATGCGTTATAAACGATGATTATGTTAGGTTATATACGAGGAACTGTAAAATAAGCGGTTTGCTTGAAATTAAAGAAGCAAGCGCTGTGTTTATCCAGGGCCATTAATTTTGACGATTTCGCTGATTTAACACATGAGACTTTGCAGTTAAATTACAGTATTTCCATAAGTTTGATTGCACAATATAACTGATCATTTCATTAATAATCTAATACATTAGCCACTCTTTTAGCAACAACAACTTTGACGCAACAAGAATTATAATGCGAGATTTAGGTTACTTGAACAGATTTCTAATGCCAAAGGAGACCGCCAGAATCTCATACATTGTTGGGCCATATACATGAATATGCGCTACAGCAATGATTTTATTGTTAATTGTTCAATAAATATATTATATTTTAGTAGATCAAAGAATTTTTTAAAAATTCTATGGGAATAAGGAGAAAATTCCATATTTCAATGACATAGGTTAGGTTATACTCAATATTATGGTGAACAGAAATACCTTTGTTATTGTATTATATAATTGAAAAACGTGCATTATAGTTGTACCTATTGTAGATATTAAATAATATTACTTCTGATTCTAGAACAGGGATTAGCAAAAAAGGTATTATAATTTCAAAATATTCGGTAGTTTTTACGCCATTTTGCACTGTAGGGCTGGTTCACTGAAGTGTATTATATAATTGATATTATCAATTATACATTTATACCAAATAACTTTTAATTAAAAACAACAAAACCATTTAAATATGAACAGCTCAACATAGGCCTCCCTCTAACGTTCTCTGTTCAATCTTGTGAAACCTCACCTAGGCACCTACCTTACTGTACATTGTGTAGTATAAAGTAATAAAAAAAACAGGGAATGTAGAAAAAAATATAACTATAGACATATTTCAGAAGTATTTAATTCGTCTTATTCCTTTAATTCATATATTATTAAAATCTCACCGGGGAAGGTCGTTTGTGTACCTTGCAGATTCTCTGTTCAATCCTCACCTACCTACTTTACCCAAGTACATTATGTGTTATGAAGTAATTAGAAAAATAGGAAATGGAGAGAAAAATAAAACAAGAGACATAGTTTACAAGTACATATTTTATTCATCCTCATTATCTAACTCATAACTGTTTAAATATCATCGAGGAAGGGTGCAGACCCTCTGCACATATACATAGTTCTGTTACCTTGCTCAGGCAATTGCCCATGTTGTTTCAATGAAACATTTTGATTGTGTTTCTTTGAGGTCTTATATAGTCAGGCAATACAATTTTGTCGACATAATTAACGATGACTTAGACCATATTTACAGTATTTTGGGATGACTTAGACCATATTTACAGGATTTTGGGAATCACTTTCTTCAACAACCTCTATGGGTTCAGGGGTTGATTGTCTGGCTGATGTAGAAGGTCCTGATATAAAGTGTCAACTTGCCCTATCAGCTCTTACCCAGCAAGCATGACATATTCTGCTAGTAAGTTCAATCTGTAGAGAAAAAACAAAATATGTCATTTGCATACCTAGTGTTTAAAATAAAACAAAATTGTCATCATCATCACAGATGGCCTTGTGTAATGAGAGCAAGAATTTCCTAAATGAGAAGGATATGTGCCATACTGACCAAGTACAGTTTGAATGACTTGTATTTTTAATTGTATGCAATATTTTTTTGATATAGTACAACAATTTGAGTGAAACTGAGATAATAATTCTGTATTTACTTACTCTGGTATTATCCATTCACTAATAACGTTATAGATTTGAGCTTCATGCTCAGTGCTTGTCTTTATGAGAGCGTGCACGTAGAATTGAGTGGCCAAAGTTGACACAAACACTGTGATGTCCAACTGTAGGATTTGAAACAATCTCTTGTTGTACAGCTCTCAAGGCCTCATTTGCCAGATTCCAGTAAGATGAAGACACAGATTGATCATTGGTAATCTAGAAAAGAATAATACAGTTAAGTATATAACACTGATAAGTATATATGTAGGAAAACAACGAGAAATTATTATTTATTAGTTCCTCTGACTCCAATATTTTTTACACTCAAACAACCAAAATCGCAAAACTGTTTACTACGGGCTTAAATTGTTTCGTAAGAGTAAAGTAATATTAAAGCACAAACTTACTGTTTGCAGGCCTGTCCATTCTTTATTATGGAAAGCACAGATTGATCTATCTTCCAACAAAACATTGCTAATTGCATTGCTACGGTCAATAGCAATTCCGCAATTCATTATCCATTCGTTGAGCAAAATCCGGTGTCCAAAATAGCAAGCACAGGCCGTTCGCAAGAGCCGGGATCATCAAAGTCCGCGAAACAAAGCCAAAGTCGTTAAAAGAAAGAGCATCAGTACATTTTTATTGTCGAAACAAAATGAGTTGAATCGACATCGACTAGCTGCTTGTCAAATAACTTGACATTGTGACTGACAGATTGAAAGTAGCTTCACTCATTAGCACATAAAGAATTATCGAGTAGTACAGTTGCTTTTTAATCGATTATAATAAATTAATAATTACTGTAAATGTGTCTTGCTTCATCAACTATTTATTATTTAAATATTATTTTGATATATTGCTAAATGATTCTTTGTAATAGATTATTTCTTATTAAAGTGAATATATAAGCGACAACTACTCGATAAAATTACAATATCGATTACTGTGTTTTAAAAAAGTAAGTTTTTAAGCCCATGCCGTAGAAAATTAGTAAAACTATTTGTGTTATTTAATCAGAAAAAAATCTAGTATTTTTAGGTATAAGTATGGTTTCTGTAGCGAAAACTTCATGTTGGGCCCAATTTTGGCGATCTCCTTTTCAGTATTAATTTGGTTTTTTTCAGGAAACGGATTGATTATGAACTGAAGTGTATTTATGTCAAATAAATTTTATGGAAGATTATTCCAATTTTCCGAAATCAATTGCAATTACTGGCTCATTTTCTCTCAAAATTGACTAAGTTCAATATTTATTACAAATATATTTTTTGTATGAGAATGGCAAAAAGTGACTCATTTACTATGTATGCGATTATTTACAGCATACCGTGGCATTTTTTCGATCCGTTTAGATTTTAAAATGATCCGGAAATATGTAATATTCTATACCTATTACAGTAAAATTAACAAAACTATCACAGTCTTCAGGTCTATTAAGCAAAGCATCGTAATAAAAATGAAAAAGTGGCTCATTTGGCTGCAACCCTTTTTGCGTCCCACTGCTGGGCACTGGTCTCTCCCCATTATTGGGGAGGCCTGGAGCTTACTCCACCACGCTGCTCCAATGCGGGTTGGTGGAGATGCGGGTTAGTGGCCAACCCGCTGTCGGATGTTTTCAAACCGCCCATAAGGCCTCCGACAAGGTTTAACGACTGTTATCTATCGACAACAACCGGGACCGACGGCTTAACGTGCCCTCCGAAGCACGGAAACGCGCATGAAAAATTTTTTGCTACTAGCGGTCACCCATCTCACACCCGACCGCGCCCGTTTCGCTTAGTTGCATAGATCGTTTGCGTTCTACGCTAACCGCCGGGCCATGCGCGCTTCATTTAATAGTTTATTATTGAAATGATCAGCATATTGCCCTATTAGTATTATAATAGTAAAATCAGTGAAATCGGCAAAATTTCGTATACGGCCTTAAAACTAGTATCAACTTACTCTGTATTATAAATTTTGAAATAAAAATAAATCAATAAAAAGGCGCAATATGGGTACGAATTATCATAGTAATAATATTAGTATTATAATATTAAAGAACTGTTTCAATGTACATTTTATATTTGTAATTATTGCAATATTTGCATACCTAATTTAGGTAAATATGGTGAACCAAATGTATAAAAATACCTTTTGTAAACACCCATATTTGTGTAAATAAAAGTCTGTCTTTGACGTTATGTTATTATCATTTAGCTATCCTGTTCATTGTTTAAATTTTTATATAAAGTATAAGTTGAATGTCGTTCAAGCCGTTGTTAATGTAAAGGTTGATTTTGCCACTCAGCTGCGACAAATACTTGGCTCGAAAGGTTCGGGTATGAACGGAGGGTATAGTTGGAGATTATCGATTGACAGCCTCCGTGGCGCAGTGGGTGATGAGCCGACTGCGAAGCGTGAGGTCGTGGGTTCGATCCCCACCCAGGACAAATATTTGTGTGATGAACATGAGTATTTGTTCTGTGTCTGGGTGTTAAATTATCTATTTAAGTATTTATTTAGAATTATATATGTATGTTTATCAGCTTTCTGATTACCATAGCACAAGCTCTGCTTAGTTTGGAATCAGATGGCGTTGTGTGAATTGTCCAAAGATATTTATTATTATTATTATTATTATCTTAAAGGTTTTAATAGCCTATGCCCTCGAGGGGCTGAAATGTTGACTACAAAGTCCCAAGCGTAGACATATTCACTGAGGCAACAAGAACTGTTATTTTAAAATGATACTATATTTTGAAAGACCAAAATGGCCTCTGACCCTGTAAGCATAAAATTTTAGAATCATTGGCGTCTCAAACTGCCTTTTATTCTTTATGCCGTATGACTTTTAATCTTTGTGACGGTTGTATTACTGGGCAGTCTTCTCCACTCACATGCGCTTCTTAATACAGTTTTATCTCGATTTTTCTCCTCAAAGCACAGATAAATGCTCATTAAATTTTGAACACTTAATGTCAGCCTAATTCTATAGGTACGAAGTGTTCGCTGATACAATAAAATGGCCAAAATCGCAGGGCTTTATAGCTGCAATAAAATGAGGTTGTCCTGTCAGTAAAGCCCACAACATGACGTTATTTGATAACTATTACAAATGTGTCATGGTAACGAACTTTCTACGCGTCTTTTTGTGCCCTCTTTTACTTGAGGTTTTATATTATAATTTAGCAAGCATCCTCAAAGATCATTGAATTAACTTCATTCCATTTGTAAGTAGCTATGTAATAAAGTGGCTCAATTTCATTTAGGTCGATGTTTTAACAATGCAATAAACAACTTTAAAACTACATTAAAAGGAGGTTGTCTTGTGAACAATTAAAAGGAGGTTGTCTTGTGAATAAGGTCCTGATAACGTTTATAGATGTAGTGTCATGGCGACACACATTCTACCACGTGTTTCAGGCCTTTTTCCTTCTGATCATAAAATGCTTATAATTTGGTAAGACAAGCCCTCAAATATCATCGAATTTACTTCATTCCATTCCAAAACGTGATTCAATTGCACAAATTCATTTATTTAGTCTATAATACGCTTGCAATAAAACGAGGTCATGTGAATAAGGTAACCTGACCTTTGTAGGCGTGTTATCTGATAACGTTATAAATGTATTGTCATGGCAACGAACTTTCTTATCAGTCGACACAGGTGGGCGCGAATAGTTATGTTTTTCGATTTGTAATTGATAATTATTGTAATTTGCGAGCTACATTTTAGTATCCAAAGCTTTGCTTTTCGGTTTTTGTTCAGATAAAAAAGGATCATTTCTTACTTACGAGCATTAGAAATTTATATTTTTGGGAGAAATAGTAATTCTTTGTTCCAAAAAATACGCCATAAAATGTACTCAATGTATGTACTGTCTATACTATATACTCTAAATCAACAGATAGAAAAAATATTACCAAAATCGATGCAGCCGCTCCGAATATTAACTGGAAGTAACAAGCTGACTTTTTACTGTTTTTAATAATAAAAAAATAGATTTATTTCACAAAAAAAATAAAAAAATTGGTTGCACTCCGGTAGTGCCGGCAGAAGTGAAAACATTAACGTTGTGTATTTTTGATATTTTGGAATGGTTAGAGAATAATTTCGCACGAATTGATTTTATTATCAGTATTATTTTTCATCTAGTATATTCAGTAGAGCAGCGACGGCCGAGTGGTAAATAACCGCGGTTATCGACGCGACCGACCCCAGGATTAAATCCTCGGCGCACACCTCTGACAAAGATATTTGTAATGTGCGCCTTTATCGCTGCTCCACGTAGATGGAAAATATCGTGATATTTAATTAATTACGATGTTCTCCATCGCCGTGCATGCCCGAGCGAAATTTATAATTTCTCGAAAGCATGACGTCCACCAATTCGCATTTGACCAGCGTGGTGGACTATTGCCTAAATCCCTCTCACTTAGACCTTTGCTCAGTAGTGGGACATAAAAAGATTGAAAAAAAATATATTCGTGCATGCCCGAGCGAAATTTATAATTTCTCGAAAGCATGACGTCCACCAATTCGCACTTGGCCAGCGTGGTGGACTATGGCCTAAATCCCTCTTACTTAGACCTTTGTCCAGTAGTGGGACATAAAAAGATTGAAAAAAAATATTCAGTAGGTTTTCATCTAGTATTTTTATAAAGTACTCACTCATTTTCTTTCATTATTTCTTCGTCACTTTTTTTTTATTAATAGATGCACTATGTTCAATTTCCACCTTTTAAACACTTGATATACACGAATTTACAAGTATACAGACAGTCGAGCCATCAGCTGTCACCCCTCCGTCTTACGAATATTCGATCAGGCCACGTGTCCTGACGCGAGTTTAACATTTTTTACCTATCCCAAAAAAGTGTACAACGCCGCTAAAGAAGTTTTCACTTCAAAAATATAATGGAAAGCTTACATTACATTGTACCCTAATTATCACGATTTGATTTCTCTTTTAGATACTTACCAGACTACACGACCTCTAAAGAGACGAATCTTTCCGTTAAAATCTTATTTACACATATCTGAAATGAAATGAAATGAAATGGAAATATTTTATTTGCACAAATATGGGTGAAAAAGGTTTTACAAAATATTTAGAACTCCATATTTACCCCTTAGGGTGTACAAATTTTATTATATTAAATAAAATAATTATTTTAATGACTTAACATAATCTACGTTTTAAATTTTAAAAGTACGATATTTCTTTACATTTATTGAGTACAAAAAAGCATATCGACATTGATGTATACATTAAAAATATTTTCGTAGCGTGAGGTTTGACAGTACGTTACGACACAAAAAATTTCACCTCGAAATGTTCTTGCGTCATGTAATCTTCTCTGCTCTCGAGAATCTGTAATGAATCGTGTATCAAGTAATAAATTGTTTTTAGGGTTCAGCACCATAAAAAGAAAACGAAATCTTAGATAATAACTTAGCTGCATTCTGTCAGTCCGTTAATGACACTTTTTGCTTAGGAATATGTAATAAAGGTATTTTGTCCAAATATAGTTTTAAAAACAAGACTTAACAGTCAGTCAAAATATTAAGATCGCATATTTTGACGCACTTCTAAAGTTTTTTATTCGTTTTTAAATTTCAAACTTCAAACAAAGATATAAAGTGAAGGGAGACGTAATATTACTTTTCAAAACTGTAGACAGTTAAAAGTTAAAAGAAAACATTAACTTTAATGTCCTTACATATGAAATTGCAGTTCAGTATCAAAGAAATAAAACAAGTTTTTTTAATGAAATTATTATTTAATTAATCGGACGTATGCGCCGTTGTTATTGATACACTTTCGCCATTTTATAGGCAGATCATTTATCCTTTTGAAAAAAAACCTGGAAGTAAAAGTCTATGATCTGTTTGAAGACGGTTTTGTTTTGAATGCCTCATGAGATTTGAATTTTTTTCCTTGCAAAAAGATATCCAAATCTTGAAAAAAGTGGTAATCGGTTGGGGCAAGATCTGAAGAGTATGGTGGGTGAGGCAAAGGTTCCAGTCGCTGCTCCTCTAACTTGTGTACCGATTGATGTGCAGTGTGTATTCTAGCGTTATCCTGAAAGAGCAATGGGCTAGAGCAATTGACCAGTCTCGGTTGTTTCGTTGTGAGCTTTTCCATCATTGTTTGCAATTGTTGCCAATACAGTCTGCAATAATCGTCTGGCCTGATGTTAAGAAGCTGTGAAGAGCTGTGAGAAAGACTCAGCACGTCCACCAAACACCAAACTAGAATCTTCTTTTTGGTCAGTTTTCGCTTAGGGCAAAGTTTTGCCGGTTCTCCAGCGTTAAGCCGTTGTGATGATTGTGTCTGCAGCTCTGGTGCCACGGAGGAACCTGTATTCGTAAATAACGCGAATTTTCAATTTGTCCATAATTGTTGTTATAGCTTATTGAAGCTCAAACAAATGATGTGAAAACAAATAAAATACGTATTTAAAACAATATTTTCTGGCTTTATTTCGAAATAAATTTGAATTTGGAATTCCTAATCAAACGCAAGATATTTGATTTTAAAGTTGCCAGTATTAAGTATCGGCAGGTTCATATGTAAGGACCTATAATATATCTGCTCTTTCTTTGACACGTGTCATTTCGAAAAGATAAATGTTAGGTAAAATATTGTATCTTATTGTAAGGTAAATGCTTTGATATAAAGTTATTTCGTATTGGTAAGGGCTCATTTTCATAGGTCGTTCTGGACCGCATTAGGGATGCATGGTATGTTTTGTTCTTATTGTAAGGTAAATGCTTTGATATAAAGTTATTTCGTATTGGTAAGGGCTCATTTTCATAGGTCGTTCTGGACCGCATTAGGGATGCATGGTATGTTTTGTTCTTATTGTAAGGTAAATGCTTTGATATAAAGTTATTTCGTATTGGTAAGGGCTCATTTTCATAGGTCTTTCTGGACCGCATTAGGGATGCATGGTATGTTTTGTTCTTATTGTAAGGTAAATGCTTTGATATAAAGTTATTTCGTATTGGTAAGGGCTCATTTTCATAGGTCTTTCTGGACCGCATTAGGGATGCATGGTATGTTTTGTTCTTATTGTAAGGTAAATGCTTTGATATAAAGTTATTTCGTATTGGTAAGGGCTCATTTTCATAGGTCGTTCTGGACCGCATTAGGGATGCATGCGACTGATTTTCGTAATGTATACCATATTTTTTTTCGATAGAATTGATGAATTTTATCGGTCGTGAACCCGCTTACGAGGAGCATGCTGTATATCGACCAATGAAAATGAGCCCTCAGAGTAAATGAAAACTTTATACGGTAAATACTAATCCCGGTATCAATCTTTGTTCCAAAATCAAAGTGACAAATAAAGGAGAAAATCCTGTAACACTGGTATACGGACCCCGCAATCGCAAGCTCGATCAGCAGCAGTCCGGTTATAACTTGTCATTACATTGCGAGCAGCTTTTGTGTACTCTTATTGTAACACATCTTATGTCAAGATAGCTAGCTTGCGTATCTTACGACACCGAAGACGAACTAGTCATCTTCTAATAATAATGTGAAAGTGCATCTGTTTGTCCGCCTTCGGCGGCCATCTTGCCTTGAATTTGCCTCTAACAGTGCTGGTGTAGGTAGAATATGGAAGATATATCCAAGAAAACGACACAAAGCATTTTATGAAAATCTATGCGTTTTTACTGCGAAACTTAAATTAATTAAATGACATTTTCTATAAATTTTGCACTTCTTAATAAACTATGGCTGACAAAGATATAAATTATTGCATTAAAAGAAAAGTAATTTTAAATTTTAAAAGATAACTAGAGACGAAATCTGTCAGGTTCCTTTTAGGTATATCCTTTAATACTGTCGTGCGTGCCAATTTACATCTGTTGGCAAAGTCAAGAAACCATTTCCCTTCAATATTTCGGCCGTATTTGCAATTTTATCGAAGCTGATTAGGATGTAGAAGATCTGTGTTTTTGATGTTTGTTATTGAAAGAATGAATATAGTAATATGTTAAAAGCTTAAAACTGACTGCGAATAGAGTGTAACCATGTGGCGTCACAGAATTAATAGAGATTTCAATTAAACAGAAATCCCACAACAGAAACCATAGTACTTTATTTATGTCAGCTTTTCCTTTCTGTTATCAAAACTGTTTTATATATTTAAGTCATTGAATTCCCCTATAAAAACGATCTGAGCGACCTTGACAGTACAGAATTGTGTTTTTGACCATTTGATATTCTTCAATTGAAGTTCACTGTTGTTGTGAGGCGATGGAAAAACATTGTAATATTTAATTGAGATGTTCTCCATCACCTAGCATGTCTGACAGTTCCTCATAATTTCTCGAAGGCATGTCCACCAATCTACACTTAGCTGGTGTGGTCGACTTATGGTCTACAACCCTCTCACTTACTAGCAGTGGGACGTAAAAAATATTTTGGTCGAAAAAAAATATTTCATTAACCGTCACAATGTTTTAGTCACAGGCCAGAAACGGTAACCATCCGACCCCGCCGCTGTCCGCTGGGGTGGAAGTGGGCGCGGAGGTGAACGGTTCCCGGCCGACATTCAAGCCGGTGACGGTGCTAGAGGACCTGCAGGCGCTCAGGTGCGCCGAGTTCCACCCCAACGGGAAGCTGTACGCGGTCGGCTCGAACACGAAGACGTTGAGGATATGCACGTACCCGAAGATCGACGATGTCAAGTAAGTTTGACCACATTTTCTCAAAAAAAGAAGTTTTTTTTTCTTTTTGCTTTTCCAAAAAATGTGTTAACTTTTTCTGCCTGCTTGGGTAATCATTCGATACTGAATATAGAATATTTATGAATATTACTAGAATTCCTAATGTCAAGTAAGTTCGACTATATCACATTTTCTAAAAAGAACTTTCCTTTTCTAAAATGTGCATCTACTTTTTCTGCTTGCAGTTGGGTAACTGAATTCAATTGCAATGTCATGCTGTGATAACAAAACAATGTCTCGAATCAGCTTGTGTTTTTAATGACAGTTAATTAAATTAATAGGTTAATTTGACAGCTGTGTAAAACAGACTAAACAGATGGTTAACACTAAACGCCGTTTCATTTAAACATTGATTAAAATTTAAATAACGTTTATGAATAAGGCTGTTAAATAAATTCGTGGATTAAGTTTGCTTTTAGTTATTCCTTATATGAGTACTCAGCAAAAATAAAAATTATGAGTAATTCAATAAAATACCTATGTACCTATGTGGTTATCGGTGACTTTCGTCTGGCACTATATAAATAAGTGTATGGCTGCAGCTGCTCTTTAAGCTGAAAAAGTCTTACTCTCACTTGTTAATCTAGATCAGGGTTTCCCAACCTTTTTTTTCTTGAGGCTCCCCGGACTATTAATAATATTTTCATGCCCCCCCCCCCCTTTACTTTTACAATAAATTCAAAAAATTCACATTATGTACTTAAAAGCCTTTTATTTTAATTCTAATAAACAAACGTTAAAAGTTAAAATTAAAATAATAAATGTTTTTTTGCCTGTTTACCACCTTAGTGATAATAAAAAAAAAGGAAATGCAAACGCTTTGCGCCCCCCTTGACATCTCTCTATGCCCCCCTTGGGAGGCGTGCCCCCCTGGTTGGGAACTCCTGATCTAGATGCAATCACACTGTTAGAAATTGCAATGGACTTTACAATGTTATTCTAATTTACAACGCGATCTTATCTAATATTATAATTGTGCTAGACGAAACTAATTACTGTATTTTCTCGTTAATAGTTGTTGAGTAACAAATTAGTAAAATTGTAAATGAATTAAATTGTAAATGCAGGCATGCTCCGACTTTTCTATCGCCTGAATAATTAAGTAAAGACAGGACCAAACTTCGTATAGTAGTACGACCTTGTCACAGTACAAACAAGTTCTTCTTTCTATGTATTCTGAGTGTTCAATAGAAATAAAAAAAAATGAAAATTATAAATTTTGATCATACAATACACTTTTTTGGATGTTCGAAAAGCAAAATGTTTGGTTATTTTCGGTCTGTCGTTTTTAGGGTTCCGTAGCCAAATGGCAAACAGCGGAACCCTTATGGATTCGTCATGTCTGTCTGTCTGTCTGTTTATCCGTCTGTATGTCACATCCACTTTTTTCCGAAACAATAAGAACTATATTGTTGAAAATTTGTAAGTATATGTATTCTGTGAACCGCATTAAGATTTTCATACAGAAAACTATAAATTTTGGGGGTCCCCATACTGAGAACTGAAACTATTTTTTTTTATCAAGCCCATACGTGTGGGGTATTTGTGGATAGGTCTTCAAAAATGATATTGAGGTTTCTAATAAAAAAAAATTTAAACTGAATAGTTTGCGCGAGAGACACTTCCAAAGTGGTAAAATGTGTCCCCCCCATCTGTAACTTCTAAAATAAAAGAATGATAAAACAAAAAAAAAATTGTTTGTAAAGTAGGTTTACGATCGAGATGTTTACGTGATAACGTCCGCACGATAAAATCTCCATTCGTTTGTATGCCGCTAGAGTGAGAGAGACGGAAGATCGGTCCACTCACTCGAACGCTATGCCAGCCTCCGCTCGTGAGGATTCCGCGTGACAAGTTTCACGGAATGACTGGCAGCGCTCGAGATGAGACGGGAGATCGGTCCGTCTCTCTCTCGTTATACCTGCGATCGCGCTCGTGAGGTTTTGGTGTGACACAAGTTTCTGAACATGTCACCCGACTAAAACGATTTTAAAGACGTTATCACGTCAAAAATGATATACATATTTTACCACACAAACTTCCACCGAAAATTGGTTTGAACGAGATCTAGTAAGTAGTCTTTTTTATACGTCATAAATCGTAAACCGCAATTTATCTTTCATTAAATATAAATGCAATGATGCCAATGGATGATCAAAGGCAATGATGTATTTTTGTTGTGTTGCAGCTATAATAACAAATACTAAAAATAGAATAAAATAATATTTAAAGGGGCTCCCCTACAATAAACGTGATTTTTATAGATAATGGTACTGAAACCTTCGTGCGTGATTCCAAAACGCACGTGGCCGATTTTTGCATAGAAATACTTATACTCATAATAATTTTTCTAACCTTACACAGCTGTATTTACAGTAAAAAACACAACATTGAAAAAATAATTATCCAAATCCGTGAAGCCGTCAAATGCTGGAATGCATAGAATGCTTTTGATAATGGATTTTATTTATAAACATTGAATTGCTATTTGAAGAATTTCTTATAATTTAAAGTCGAAACTAATTCCGGAACGTCATGTGATGTGATTGTGACTATCGGAATCGAATCGCGCATAGTAGGTCTCCAGGAATGTCCTCGTTTTGTATGGCTTGTCAAGTAGGTTTCGTTTTAATACTCGAGTTGTTAGAAAATATAAAATATTATGCCTATTATGATACGACCAATGTAAGCATTGTGACTAATCCGCATAGAATCGCTTTCTTCTTCTTTTCTCCTTGTATGTTTCACTTGTGTTTTGATGTTGAAACATTTCATTAGGTATTTATTAATGACCATTGAAAAGTATATCCACCTAGCCAAGATGTCTTTAAATTCGCTTTTTATCAAGTGTCTAATTTTTACGTAAAATGTTTGCGAATAACATAGAAGAAAGTAATGATGTGACGTCAATGAAACTATATAGTAATATGTATAGTTTAAAAAAATCTTCCTTTAAAATCTGACATGATAAATTACCTCATAGACGCGTCAGAGCCATCGGTATTTCGACGTGTATAGCGCACTATATCAAATCTCAAAGTGCATACTTACGTTACTTATACCTTTTTTTTTCAACAAATTCCAATACGGGTATCTTTCTTTATCGTTATGTCACACTTGCTCTACGACCTATTCAAAAACCTAGTGAACATACACTCAAAATTCCATAAGAACCGTACAAGCTGTTTCGGAGGAGTTTTATTACAAACACTGAAACGAGATATAATATGTATATAAAATTGCATTAAAAATATGTCAAATGAAGAGGTTGACGAAATCAACATGGATGGAACATGGAAGACCAATAACAGACACTAATCAGTTCTTTTATGATAAAGTAAGTAAATGTAATTATATAAATTTCCCTAATAATAAATCCTTCAAGTGTTTTAATTGTCAAGTAGTAGCTAACAATCCATTAAATTCAATTAATTAAATCCTTAGTATAGCTCTGTGCTGAGTATAAGGGCACTCGTGACTGATAAACGCGACCTCATTATTGCAGCATGTGTTCATCACAGCGCTTGTTGTAAGTGCTTTGATATAAAAATTATCGCTTTGTACTGTGACCATTAACCGACCAACCGACTGACCATTTGCGACTGTTTCGGTAATGGTGATTCTTTTGAGTCTGTTATTTAAATTGATATAATTCTAGATGTAATCAAATTAAAGATCTAGGGTTGTTATTAAATAATCTACACATATAAAATGCTTTGTCCTGAATAACTGACACATGGGTCAAGCCACAGCCCAAACCGCAAATCGTAGAGACCTGATACTTGGAGGGTGTGTTTAGGCATCCGATAAGAGAGGATTTTCCGAAATTTTTCGAAACCCCTAAGGGGATGAAAAACGGCGGCAAATTAAACATTATTTTACAGAATTGATGGAAGACGTACTCGTATTTCGTATTTTATTGAAACTCATCGCCTTACGGGCTTAAAAAGGAGTAGAAAGTTACTAAAATTCTATATCTGTTATTGACTAGAAAATGGACGCCTATGATCTAAGGGTAGAATCTATTCTTCTGTATGTAAAGGCAAACCACTGACTTATATTACCGCATAGCCGAAACTGCAATTAATTATGATCTGTGTAGGTGAAATAGACGAATTTCCACCCTGATGGGGTAAAATGGGAGGGGAAAGGGTAAAGTTTGTATGGAAATTCTCCCAATTCTTGACTTATATGAAAATTAGTAGGTATATGGGGTCCTGATTACAAGTAAAAATTATCTGCAAAGATAAACTTGGTCGCTTATTAGTGCACCAAATACCTTGATCATTCTAGCACCAGCTTTAGTACTGAATAAATAATGTAGTTTAAAAAACTAAAAAACACGCTTTTGAGAAAATACGAACTAAAAAGTAAAAAAAAATAAGAAGAAAATGTATTTTACTGTAAAAAAAAAGCGTGGGCTGCATAAAAACCACCACACGCTACCGCACTTACCGATTATCACCACTTGTGAACCGATTTTCAAAATTGTTTTTTTGTTCGTATGCTTATACCCCGTATCTTGGTGACAATGGGGCCACCCATTAATTATTTTCATTAATTTTCTTGTACATACTTTCTGAAGTATAAGAGATATATTTTGTGCATAGTAATTATCATCTAATTCTGCTGATTTTATGATGGAAGGTTCCGATGGTTAGTAATTGAGAGCAAATTCGTTCTGAACTTTTGCGCACCTGAAGTAATGCGTGTCGTCCTTTACGAATTTTATTAAAAAGCTACTCTATACAATTAACTTTTGAGCAAAAGACGAAATCTTGCAATGAAGCCACGAGCGAAAGTTTGATTAGATAAATTACAAATATCCGTTATATTCGAGCTTAAGTGACTTTGTTTCTCCATTAAGGTCTGAATTCGGCGATGGCCTTGTGACCTTATACAGTACACTTGTATTCATGCAATTGTGAACTTGAGTGTAGTATTTACCAAGTGAATATGAATACAGTAAGTTCCCGTTTGTCTGAATCACGTTTATTCCAAATGTGAAGTAAATTCAGGTAAATTCAGATTTGTCTGTCCACAAACTACTTGACATACACTTGACAAGTTACAATTTTTCAGTAAAAGCACGCATGCAGGCTTATAGGCACCTTAATATCATTGTACTTACGCACGTTTTATTATTATTGAGTATTGTTTTCTATCTTTTAACGGGGCTGTTCTATTGTTTTATACTTCCATACAGTTCAGTGACGTCACTATAATGTATTTCTCTAAAAAACGTACGACGCAGGCACGAGCGAAAGTTCGATTAGGTAGATAAAAATACAAAATATCCGTTATATTCGAGCCTCAGTGACTTCGTTTCCTCAATAAGGAACAACCGTCTGAATTCGGCAAAGGCCTCCCACTGTGACCCTGTGCTTTCGTCGCGCCGTGTCGCAGCCGACCTTTTCCAATTCACGTCCAATTACGAGAATAGCGTTTTCGACAACGCTGCTCTCCACGTCAGATTTCGTTTTCTATGACCGACTTGCTAATGAGATCTCTAAATGATAAAGCGTCTTCAATTTAGAATTTATTACCGGTGCGATTTCGTACGGTGTTGAATTTTTGGTGTTAAGGCAACGCGATTTTAATTCATGAGATATCTTGAAGAAAATGGCGTGAAATAGGTGTTTCTTACCATTACTCATTGTTAGCTTTCCATGAAGAGAAATATTCAGTAACATTTTTGGAAAAAATGAGAACCCCATAAAATATGCTTCGAAATTATAAAAAAAACTGGCCAAGTGAGATTCGGACTCACACACGAAGGGTTCCCGTTTATTGTAGGGGAGCCCCCTTAAATACTTATTTTATTCAATTTTTAGTATTTGTTGTTATAGTGGCAACAGAAATATATCACTGCCTTTGATCATCCATAGCCATCATTGCATTGGCTGCAACCCTTTTTGCGTCCCACTGCTGGGCACGGGTCTCTCCCCATTATTGGGGAGGCCTGGAGCTTACTCCACCACGCTGCTCCAATGCGGGTTGGTGGAGATGCGGGTTAGTGGCCAACCCGCTGTCGGATGTTTTCAAATCGCCCATAAGGCCTCCGACAAGGTTTAACGACTGTTATCTATCGACAACAACCGGGCCCGACGGCTTAACGTGCCCTCCGAAGCACGGAAACGCGCATGAATTTTTTTGCCACTAGCGGTCACCCATCTCACACCCGACCGCGCCCGTTTCGCTTAGTTGCATAGATCGTTTGCGTTCTACGCTAACCGCCGGGCCATGCGCGCTTCCTAACCGCCGGGCCATGCGCGCTTCATTGCATTAAGATTGAATAATGGGGGAGGGGGGCACATTTTACCACTTTGGAAATGTCTATTGATATTGATTGATAGGTCTTCAAAAATATGTCATTTTTGAAGACCTATCCATAAATACCCCACACACAGTATGGTTTGATAAAAAAAAAATTTTGAGTTTCAGTTCTAAGTATGGGGAACCCCAAAACTCAGATAATTTAGGATTAAACGTTATACAGCGTATTTAATTAGCACAGATTGTAGTATGGCTAGACATCGTTAGTATAAGTTATAATATATTTATTAGTGTATCCGAAATTTAATAAAATTATCAGCACTCTGTCCTGTAACACAAAGATATTTTTTTGCTTTTACCATTCGATAATTCAGATCTTATTCTTACTGCTTATTTTAATTAAAACCTCAAACATCTCAACCGTGTACAGTGCAGTCAATGACCTGTTAGTTAATTTGTATATGTATGAAGCTTTTGTTATTCCTTGCGAGGATCTTCGACTCCGCCCCATTCGCCATAATGTAGCGAAATATTGATTCAACGTTGTTATCACGTGCGTTACTGATGGACGCAGTGAATTCATTTTAATCTATCCACGCTAATATTACAAGTATAAATGCGAAAGATTTGATGTATGTTTGCAGTGGCGGATTTACTTTTTTTTTACAATTTTTGTCTGTCTGTCTATCTGTCTGTCTGTCTGTCTGTTCGTTGCAGCTAATCTCTGATACGGCTGGACTGATTTTGACGGTAATTTCACTGGCCGGTAGCTAATGTAATGAAGAGTAACTTAAGCTATAAAAGATATACTCCAAGTAATTTTTTTATGTGTATGTTTGTGCAAGCATGTATTCATCAATTTTATGATTTTTTGTTGTTAAAATTCAGAATTTCCAATTACTTTAAAATATTTCTAATAAATTATAGCAGCAATATAGGTACCTACATTAAAAGAGGGACGGTGAAAAGCTTTCAATGACTATATAATGTACAGATTACTTATTGAAACGTAATTAAAACAACTTCTTCCTTTTAAAAACATTATAGCCTATTTTGCATTTAATTATTTTAATGTGTTTGTTTTACATAATCTCGCCAAAATTTTGTGAAAGTCTTGAATTGATTTAATCTAAAACCATTAATATTATTTACTGTTTGGTCAATATGTCTGTTAAGTATTTATCGTGCTGTTTAGATTCATAAGATTCAGATTAAATCAGTGAACTCTATAATACGTTATCACCTGATAGTAATTGAGGCCGACTGATTTAATGTACATGGATATCTGCGGCCGACGAATGTTTATCGTATGGCTTTCGATACGCTAGAACCTCAAATTTATAGACGTCCAATTAATATGAGATATGGCGCAGTAGACCTAATTTGTGACTTTCCAAAAGAATTAATCTGAGTGTCAGAAGAAGAAAATAGACGTTAAGAAATCTGATTGTACAAAGAGCTTAAAATCTGGTGTAGCTTCTTACTTAATAGGCAAATTTTTAACTACATATTATTCTAGAGGCCATAAAACGTGAGTATTTCGTGAGAAAATCGACTGTAGGAATTCGGATAGTACAAACAGCTTAAAAGCTGGCGTAAGTCTTGCTTATTGGGAAAGTCATTTACTACGAGTACGTATTTTTCCAGAGACTAGTAAAATGTGTAAGGACAGCAGTTACCGACGCTGGTGCGTTGATATTAAATCCCGGTATTTTTTTTTACTAAGAAACATGTTATATGAATATTTAATCCTGCTCTACGATGTGGGAAAATGTTGTAATATTTTATGAAGATGATTTACACAACCGTGCATGCTTAAATCTTATAAAAAAATCTCAAGACGTGATGCCCAGATTTAGGGCTATAATAAGGTCTAAAAATTGATTTATTGCTGAAACTGAATGCAGTAAAAGAATGTTGATGTCAAGTATAATAAATTGAGTTTTTAGCAAAAAAAATAGAACCGACTTCAAACGGTAAAAAATAAAATTGTTCAGTACCTACTTCTTCTTGCTTATGATAATGACTCTTAAAACTATTTTTGGAGTCGGGCCCTTAATAAAATGTCGTACCATTCGTTCTAAATGGGCACTGACAGTACATACAGTGGGACAGTACCTACTTCTTCTTGCTTATGGTAATGACTGTTAAAACTATAATGGAGTCCGTGCCCATTCAGAACGAAAGGTACACTATATTTATTAAGACAGGACATTTTACTAAGAGCCCGACTCCAAAAATAGTTTTAAGAGTCATTACCATAAGCAAGAAGAAGTAGGTACTGAACAATTTTATTTTTACCGTTTGAAGTCGGTTCTATTTTTTGTTAAAAACTTAATTTATTTCACTCTTTTTAGTAATTTTAATAATTCTGCACATATGTGTAAGCATAATTAGATATTTTTTACTTAACTTCTAAACGTTAAAGTGATACCTTTTATAATCATGTTCATCTAATAGCCATCTTATACCCTGAAAGCATACTACTATCAGTCCACCTGAACGTATAAATTAATGAAAGAATTTGCTCTCAGCTCCTAACCGTTGAGGAGTTGTACCTTCAATCATCAGCTTAGCAACTTGAGGTGATAATTACCGGACATAAATTATTTGTATTATGTTAAAAAATATGACAAATAGAATGTGTGTGCCTATTAAGTTAGTGTTTCTCTAGATTTCCCTAGTATCACATCATCAGATTTTGCCATGGTGACAGTTGGACCACCTCAGGAATGTAAGATTTCTAACAAAAAACCATTTATTGAAAGAATTTGCTCTCAACTCCTAACCGTCATAGTACCTTCCATCATCAGCTCAGCAACATGATATGCTGACAATTATACACAAATACCTGTTTTGCTTTAGTAAACATATGAAAATCATTTATTATTATATATTATAGTGCTATAAAATTTGAATGTTCCCTTCGATTTCTCTGGGATACCATCATCAGACTTTGAACTGGTGACAGTTGGACCACCTCAGGAATGTAAGATATTGAACAAAAAACCATTCATTGAAAGAATTTGCTCTCAACTCCTAACCTTCGTAGTACCTTCCATCATCAGCTCAGCAACATGATATTGAAAATTATACAAAAATGCCTGTTTTGCTTTAGTAAATATATGAAAATCATTTGTTGTGCTATAAAATTTGAATGTTCCCTTCGATTTCTCTGGGATCCCCTCATCAGACTTTGACTTGGTGATAGTTGGACCACCTCAGGAATGTAAGATTTGGAATAAAAAACTATTTATTGAAATAATTTGCTTTCAACTCCTTACTGTTGCAGTGCCTTCCATCATCAGCTCAGCAACATGAGATGATGATTACTATGCACAAATATCGCTTATGCTTCAGAAAGTATAAGAAAATCAAAGTGTGTCCCTATAAAATTTGAGAGTTCCCCTCGATTTCCTCCCCGGGTCGGCGACCAGTGGAAAAGCATCATGTGTCAAAATAAATGTCGGCCCAAGTTACTCCAAGTTTGTCATCTACTCAGAAATAGAAATCACTGTCAATCTTCTAAGCTTGTGCTACGCGTGTGTAGACCAAATTATAAGCAGAAGATTAATATCGAAACTACATGTACTGATATCATAATTAGATTATATTACTTAAATATGTTATATTGACGTAAACTTGGAGAGCTTGGAGTCAAATTCAAAACAAAGTTAAACCTCTTTGACTGAGACAATTTAAGTGCTCGCTTTATACGGCTCATGTTGGCGAGGTTTGCGATTCAAAGTTTGGTGAAACTTTGAAACTATGCGGCTAGAAAGCCGTGCGCCGAAGACGTTATAAATCTTTAGTAAACACTGCTTCTTACGAAACGAGATTACGTATCTCGCTCGGATCTGTTCACCGTAGCCCACCAGAAATAATGCCGCATTAAATAAATTGATACAACATTAAATGTTGAAGAGGCGATCACGTTGAGAAACCCGGCAGTGGCTGTAATTTGTCAAGATAAAACGGTTATATCTAGATGGACATTTTTGTGTTGCCCAATGGGCCTAAAAGGATCTTTCCATCTTTTAAAGTGCTTCTCTCACGATTAAAGTTTGGCAGAAGCGCCAGAGTTACGGCACATTTTCGGGGCACTATCTTACGCTTTCTAATATCAATTTACCCTGAGATTTTCCACGGGACATTTTTGACAGTACAAAGGATTCATTGATTCGATTATAATGTAGGAAAGAGACAAGTGATGCTTATCTTTTAGTATTCTACTGACAGACTATCACGGCACAACATACAGGTTATTGCATTAACTTGAAAGCCTTTTAATCACTTAACGATCGCTCATTTTCGTTTCGAGTAACATTACGAATATATACGCATGTTTTCAAAATAAGTAGATATGACAAAAAGCTTTTTTGTAATTTTGTAAATTAAATTGCAACATTTGCAAGGCTGTGTGAGTAATGCTGCCTCTCAAAATGAATAATTACGTTTTAGTCCATCGAGTAACAAAGGTGCGGTGATTACGCGGACAAAGCGAAGACCTCGCCACCATTCTGGTTTTATGGATGTCGACCGATCGATCAGCACAATTTTATTATACTCAGCTTTTTGTATTGGATAGTGCTCGGAATAAAAATGGATTTATATTTTTTGTTGGAAATGTATTCACGTGTATTTCAAATAATCTACATAATAATATACATTAACATCCAACCAACGTTACTTCACTACGCTAAAAAAATTGCAGTTTTAAGCGAAATATGCGTTGTGAGAATTAAAAAAGCTCTGTTTTATAGTGTAAGTGGATTTTGACTTGGTTAATTTAACGTAACCTTTGCACATGTTTCTTAACTAAATAAATAAAGTTATTTAAAGGTATTTTTGAAGACCTACCTATCCATACTTTTTTAATTTCAGTTCTAAGTATGGGGAACCCTCAAATTTATTGTTTTTTTTTCTAATTTTATGTGAAAATCTTAATACGGTTCACAGAATACATACCAAGTTTCTCCAGTATAGTTCTTACACTTTCGGAAAAAAGTGGCTGTGACACAGACATGACGAATCCGACGACGTTCCGTTTTTTGCCATTTGGCTACGAAACCCTAAAAATTGTCTTTTGATGGCTTGTTTAAGAAAATACTGTCTTGTGATGTCTTGTTCTACTTCCTGTTTTGATGGTGGCTATCCTCCCACTACTAGGAAATATTCCAATGCATTCTGCACTTAGTTATAGTTTTACATACGAGTACAATTAGGTCAGTTTTTGATAATGAAATGATTTTAGTATCTTCACTGCATAATACCAACTCGTATTAGATACGACGGATACTTTCATTATAATTTTTAGGCAATCGCATGTCAGTGTGACTCGTACTGGTAAATAAGAATCAATGAATTAACCTTTGATCACCTTTCTGTGGACTGACAAAAGTGTCTTATTGCCTTATCTTGCTTTTATCGACGGGCCAATTCTTGAACTCTTGACATTTAATTAAATCGATGAAAGACCCATTGTATCAAAATTAGTCCCCAGACCCCAATCGATTATTGCCGTCGAATCGAATTTTTTATTGGTTCAACCAAGCATTATTGTTAGAGAAATAAAATTTTGAATAACTTAAAAATGCAAGAGAGAATCGTTTCAAATTTATAATTGATCGATTGTAACACAGGTTTTTTTATTAACCCATATCAGGCACCAGGTTCTCACGAAGTAAGGTTGTGAATTTACCATTTATATATGTTAAATTTGTACCATTGTACCATCTTTGTGAGTAACAATAAATAAATAAAAAAAATCCCCTTGCCCTCTGATCGGCAGTCTGGCATGGTAACCAATCCGCCACGCGGGTCGTCACACTTTATCAAAGCACGTTAACTGTATTGTAGGAACAAAATTTTTAATGTTAAAAGTAACAAGATGTCATGCGTATGTGGTTCGCAGTTAATGCCTAGTTAGTTAGTAAAGTCACGTTTTCTTTATGGTTTTCTTATTTTTTTTTGATCTTGATTATCTTTATGGTTTTCTTATTTTTTTTTGATCTCGATTATTTATAGTTAGGAAATGGTGCATTTGGCATGTCGTAACTCACTAAGTATCTGCAAACAAACATAAATTACACTGTTGCAAAGGTGGTTATTGCATTTTATTATATTGGATTGCAGTAAAGGGTTTATCTTTGCTAATATTGTCGATATTATGATACAAGTTCGCCGAAAATTTAAAAGCTATCAAATAATCATGTGTTTGAATAGTGTTTAAAGCGGTAACTGACATGGTCACAACCTAATATTTTGCTACTCAAATAAATAAAGACTACCCACTTAATTGGTAGTTTATTTTGAAGCCAACTATCACAAAGGCACTAGAACACCCTTAAACTAACAAACAAAACATTTAATCTCTTATTGGCCGCTACCCTTTTTGAGTTCCACTGCTGGGCACGGGTCTCTCCCCATTATTGGGAAGGCCTGGAGCTTACTCCACCACGCTGCTCCAATCTCTTATTACGTACAAAAAAAAACTTTATAACAAACCTAACGTCAAAACCTTTTACATCACTGAATTATCATCACACCAAAGAATTTGGGTGGCATATGAAGTCTTACCAGCCATTACAGCCAAGTACATTTCTGTGAAATAAAATCTATTTTACTACACTTATATGTATTCATAATCAAAATCATGAAATGAACTGTAAATAGAATGAAGTACACAGTTATTTAGTAATCATTACCCTTTGATACAGGGACAACATAGCACCGCTGGCACCCACAGTCCTCCTGAAGCGAACGAAGCACCACAAGGGAAGCATCTACTGCCTCGCGTGGAGTCCCGCTGGCGACCTGCTGGCCACTGGATCCAATGACAAGACAGTCAAACTCATGCGGTTCAACAGTCACGCCTGCAAACTAGAGGGGCAAGAGGTAACGAAACTGAGTACATTATTTCCTATTAAGCCAGTTTTTTTAGAATTGTCAAAAGTAGTAAACATATGGGACAGTACGTCAGTCGACTTTATTAATTGCAAAATTGGCAGGCCATATTTTAATGAGGATCTATAACCGATAGTTGAGAAATAGGAGTACCATCTGAGTGGCCTGATTCTGAGTTTGATTTGAATTGAAATAGAGATCGATTTTTAAAAGTCAGTGCTTATTAAATTTTCGTGATAGTAAGAGAAATCATTTCAGTCTAGTTTAGCATAGAACTAAATAAAATAAACAAATGATTACGGAAACGCTATTGTTAAGTCACTAATACAAATAATAGTTACCATTCTGTTACTTTTATCCGAGAAATATTGAATATGCCAATACCTTGCGTAAACGGATTTCGCTGTTCACACGTGTGGTTTTAAGGTTTTTAAATTCTAGGCCGGCTCGGCCTATAAGATTTAGGTGTCTAATTTTCATGTAGTTGATAACATTTTAAATTATAATGACTTAAAATGTAGTCAAAAGAATTATAATATTTTATATTTTAAGTGCATTTTCAACATTCGCAATATCTACGTTATTTAGACGTCGTGACAAAGTTACGTCATCCGACAAGACGACATTCTTCCTGGAGAACAAAATCCTGGAGCTATATTGTACCGAGTACAGTTAAGCTATTAGAAGTTGGGTCGACCGTGGAAATTAGAATCTGAACGATGTCAAGTCATAATCTCGTGTAATTGGACTGATAATTAGAAAAGTTTTGGGAGTGTTATTTTGGCGTTATTTTGGGAAACCGAATAGATATGGATTTTAGATCTGTTGAAGGAAATATTATGATAAATATGTAACCCTGTCTAAAAGATGAATCGTTTTTAGTAATTAAACTCAATAACTCTGTATTAGACTTAGATAAAAACGAGGTACGCTCTTTTTGAAAATTGTTTTCTAATCTTAATCTTAATATATATATATATATATATATATATATATATATATATATATTAAGATAGTAAGGGAGTTTAATCGCGGTGGGTGGAAGTGGGTGGAAAAATCTGAAAAAAAAATCTGTACTTTTCTATCTAACCAATAGGGACTTCTGGGTGGATCTCAAAATTTCTGGGATGATCTAGCAAACTATTTTAATTTTAATTTTATTGAGAATGTTCGAGAAAGTTCCAGAGACTTCTCGAATCATTCGGATTTTTTTAAATAATTTTAATAAATTGAGAATATTCGAGAAAGTTTCTCAAATGATCTGGATTTTTTTTAATAATTGTATTCTTTTTTCGAATGATCTGAAGATTTTTAAAATAATTGCAAACTGTTTTAATTAATTGAGAATGTTCGAGAAAGTTCCAGAATTTCTCAAATGATCTGGAAAATCCTACTAATATTATAAACGCAAAAATTGATAAGTATGGATGTTTGTTACTCTTTCACGTAAAAACTACTGAATAGATTTAAATGAAACTTTACAATAATATAGCTTATACATCAGAATAACACATAGGCTACAATTTATAAAGATATTGTGTGAATTGTTCAAAATATGACGATAAGTGTCAAGTAGGAAAAAATCTACCATCTGCGAGCTGTTCTGACGTGCGCTGCCAAAACCGCTAGAGTAAAGAGTTACACGTACGTAATAGTAATATATGATTATGATATATACGTTTATCTAAAATAGTCCTACAAAATAGCCGGTCCGCGGCACTTCAGAAGGGACTTCACTTTATGCTAATGACCCTCTCTAACGCGGGTGAAACCGCGGGGCACAGCTAGTTTTGTATAAAGTATGAGTATTAATGACGTAAAGTTTGCTTACTTGTTGCATAAATTTTATATTTATACGCCCAGTCTTTGCTTTCTACATATCTGAAATTTACTGGAAACTACCGAAAAGCAATTATTTGTAGAGACTATTCACGAAGAGAATGGGCATGGAACTGAGGCGTTGCTTGACGTTTCTCTCAGTTTTGAAATGTTTAGTATAGTATGAGACACTAATGGACTTTAAGTAAGTACTTTTATTGATTCTGGTTGGCACAAGGTTCGTAAGACAGCTAAAACGTATGATACGTTAATACTGCATTAGCAACACGTAATGCGTCGTATCATGTAATGCACCCGGAACTTCCTTACGGAGCAAATCTAACTGCCAATCAAGTTTTTTTAAGCATAATAAAATATATGATATATGGAGTAAACAATGTTTAAGTCGTATAACGCCTTTAGATAATCATTAAATAACAACTTTTATATAACCAATTATTACAAATATATTTTATTAACTAAATGTTATGAAACTTGAAAAAATTAAATGTAGAAATTCCAATCTTTATTGAAATCTTATTTGAATTCCAATTGACATAAGAAATAGGTTTTTTAAAAGTAAAAAAATTATAGATTTTTTTCTCGCTGCACCACAACCTATAAAAATCTTTTGTTTTTTTGTTCTTGTAATTGTTGTGTTAATAGTTTATAGATTTTATTCTCGCAGCTTCACAACCTATTAAAATTTTTGTTTTTTTTTTTGTTCATGTTGAATTTATATATAGTTATGTTATTTTTATGTTTTGTTTAGTAAATTCACTTGTTTTTAATGTTTTGTATACATATTATGCTATGTAACTTCCTGCATAATGTCTGTTAATCTTATAAAACCATCGATTATAAAACATAACGATGTTAAACATATTACGGTGACCTTTGCAAAAACAAACTCATACTACCTACATTTTTCTACTATTGAATGTCACTTCACATAGTCTGTTTTGGTCTTCAAATAAAAACATTATAATTATATAGTAATAGATCTTGTGTAACAAAGTAATTTACATGTCTATGGAACGTTTGGTCTGTGCAAAATATATACCCGTCTAATGTATACAATAACGTATACTCGCAAGAATTCAATAACTATACTAAGTAACAAGTAATGTACTGCGCAGTTACCCAGATCTGGGGTTCCGTACTCAAAGGATAAAAACTTATTTATGTTTACACAGCTTCAAAAATATGTATCGTTATAATTTATAAGCATTAAAAGAAAAAACATTTTATTAATCTTACCGATAACGACTGCTTCATGGGCTGATTTTCAATACTGAGCTAATGTTATTACTTATTAGACAGATAAAATGCATTTCATACGTCATACGAGTGACGTTGACAGCGCAGACATTTACTTGACACATAGTTTTATCCGGGGGTATTAAAAAATAAGACCCTTAATTAATTTAAAACAAAAATTAAAACCAAATCCAAAAGCCGCTGGCGAAAGGCTAATTATACTAAAAAATTTGAAAATCAAAAGTTGGCTCCGACGAAATAAAAAAAACAGTTTCTTCAATTATTTTAGGTACGTATAGATTTTTTTTTGCTGGCAGTACTAAAGTCTGTGATTTCAAGCGATTTGTACTTGACAGATTTTAAAGTCAATCACACTGATCGCCTAATTATTTCTATTTCGTAAAAAATTATGTCATAGCCATGAGTGGCATGCTGGCATTACGAAAGATTTAACACTTATGCTGCAATTTGCCACATAGTCATTATTGTAATGAAACCTCGCGCCGTTTACGACTTTCCAACAGATCGGTTCGTGCGGTTTACGTTTCCTGCAGCATTGTATTTAACTGTATTTAATTGATGTACTTACTTACAAGTCAAGTGATACGTTTACTTTTCAATTTTATTCTGGCTCCTGCTGCTGCTCACATATTTTTAAAACCTTTTTTACGACCCACTGGACTCCTCTCGGACGTGAAAGGGATTTGTGTTATGCCATAGTCCACCATTGCGGCAAACTGCGCATTGGTTGACAATGTTGACATCATGCTTTCGAGAAATTATAAGATACTCTTAGTGATTAATTAATTACGTATCACAATTCCCTCACCGTGGAGCAGCGATATTCACTTAACAAATTTTATTTGTGAGAGGTGCGCGCCGGAGGTTTGAACTCTGTATCTCCATGCAGTGTGTTTTTTCTATGCATCTACATCCAAAATATTATTTAAAAGAGATACTGCAAAATGATCTTATTTATGGCGTCTGTACTCGTTAATTTAGAAAGGGTTCTGTGTCTGTCATTTTTCATTTTTGTTAAAATAATTTCTCATCCACGCTGTACCAGCGTAGTCGTTAATTATTTTCTGCAAAACCGAACCTTTTTTGTGGGTACTTTATGTAGTAACCAAGCAAGTACTTGTCACCAAAAGCGATAAATAATAATAAATATAAATCATATAAAAAACTGCGTTTTCTTTTTTGAGTTATAGCAACAAAAACTTAATATAGTTTTTCTTCTTAGACAAAAAAGTAAAACATCGATTCGTCTCCGTTAGCGGTTCTCTAAGATCTAAATTGCTAAATCTTGTTATTTTTTGTGTACTGATAATAAGAAAAATAAAGATACAATTTTTTTAAATTATAATAATATAAAATACTTATAATAAGAGTATTATGGCATTAATTTTAGAAAATTAAGTTGTTTTTTACGTGGTATAACAAAGTCAGTTTAAATGAATTTATGTTATAGATTGGAATCAACAAAACATTTTATTTCAAAACGAATGTAAAACTTTCCCAGATCGCAATCTGAAGAATTTTTAATGCTTTTGCAGGATAAAAACTTGTTTCTTTTTTATTGCTTTGCTATAGATGCGTTTTTTTTACAAATCTATCAGTATGTGAATACCGCTATCTATCTAGATACTTTTTCCTCTGCGGATTTATTCACAAAATCCGACCGTATTTTAAAAAGAATGGTCGAATTCAGAAAATCCAAGAAAAATACTTCGAGCTTACTTCGTAGGAAAATCATTCATCAACCAACAGGGTTACTAGACCGTTACCTATATAGGTTTATTAATTACAAACCCGATTTGAATGAAATAATAACTACTTTTTTTGTTACCATTGTTAAACTATCATTAGTCTGCTGTTTTCTCGCTTCTATCGTAGATTTTTCTCCGTAGAACGTAGAACGGTACGAGATTGACGCTCACTTAATATACTTACGAAATTACTAGAATAAGAATTTGGGGAAAAATAATGGACATCACTACACTGATAATAACTGTTTTATTTCTATTTTTTTTGGCTATGTATTAAGAATATAAAGGAAATTAAAAAGTCTTGTAATAGGCTCGTACATCCATTTCGCACGAAGACTTTGTTTACATTGGAAAAAGTAATATTAAAAGTAATAGTGAGGTAGAACGGCGAGAAGGATCTTAGTTAAGATAAATTTCAGTTATGTTTGCTAAACCACAAACAAAAACAATCTATTAAGCTAAAGGTATCCATATCAAATAGATAGCTATATAAATTGTGTTTTCCCCGGTCAAATTATTATTTATTATCTTTGTATCAATATTTATTAGTGTTCCTGTTATTTGAAATACGTATAAGACATTTTCGACCATAAAACTTCGTGAAACGGCAGTAAATAGAGTCAAGGTCGTATCGATATGTAATAACCTCGTTTTCATCGAATTGTATTGTATAAATAATTGTATCTATACGTACTTAATCAATTATAACCATTTTATTAGGAAATGATTACTATCTTATCGAGGGCTACATAATATTTGATAAAACGAAGTATTATAGTTACTGTACTTTGTTTCTTGGTTAGGCACTATTAGTAGGCGAGGAATGACCTAATAAGATGACATAACGTGTTGTCTCATTATCGTCTCATTAATTCTATGAAAATCCATTTAGTTTTTGCAAGCAAATATGACTTCTTTAATAGTGACGTTGACGTTGAGCATTTGTGTCATCAAAATAAATATGGACTATTAGTGATTTTATTCTGAGCAATCTCAGTGAGCATTGGATGGAAAACGTTTTTGGGTTTATTTGGCGAAGTTACAAGAGAACTCAGTATTAATATTGTTAAACTATACCATCTGAAGAGTTTTTGCTTTTTTAATATAAAAAACGTGTCATTATGAATACTGTTACTGAACGGTTACAGGCTAAAAATCTATCACTATTTTAATGAATAATGAAATCGGCTTTCAAGAAATATTCTTTTAACGTTCGTCATTGAATTGGCTGCAACCCTTTTTGCGTCCCACTGCTGGGCACGGGTCTCTCCCACTTATTGGGGAAACCTGGAGCTTACTCCACCACGCTGCTCCAATGCGGGTATGTACGTGAAAAATACAAAAACAAGTACATACTTGGTTAGTTATAATTTAAAATTAAATTTGATTATATAAGTATATAGAAATAAATATTTTTATTTTAATTATAAAAGGCGCAATATGGGACAAATAAAAATAATAGTAAAATAGATGTAAATGTACATTTCGTAATTGTATTATAGTTTAGTTTTTTCCTTTTATATTTTTATCATTGTATATTTGCATACCTCATGAAGGTAAATATGGCGAACTAAATATATATAAACAACTTTGTAAACACTCATATTTGTGCAAATAAATGTCTTTGTCTTTGTCTTTATTTCAACGAAACACTTTAATTACTGCATAGAACATACTAAAATATTTTACTAAAATCAATAGCACACTATAAATTGGTACAATTGGTGAGTTAAGAAAGTTTTTAAAATACGAGCAGGCAATAATCTTATATATTAACTAGCCTTCCACCAGCGGCTTCGCCCGCGTGGACCCGTCTAATTGGTCCCCGTAGGATAAAAATAGCCTATGTGCTATTCCAGGCTTCATTGTTATATTAAAGTCATAGTTGCTTCAACCGCGTTGACCCTATTACTAGTTTTCACGAAGGAATGAGGCATTTTCCCGCGTTAAAAATTAAAAAGTAGCCTATGTTACTCAGGGTGTATGTAGCTTTCTAATGGTGATAGAATTTTTGAAATCGGAACAGTAGTTTTTGTGTTTATTCATTACAAACATACAAACAGACAAAAAAATCTTTCCTCTTTATAATATTAGTATAGATAGCGCAAGCCGATTTTGGGACGATAGCTGCACATGAAAAATCTCTTATGGTCTCATTTTGAAGATATACAAATGTAGATGTGCAGAAATATAAACATTTTCATAGTAAATCAATTTTATAAATTAAAAACCACAATTGTATTTTCCCATATAAAGGCCGACCTGTCAAATATTTGTTATTTGTTCGTTCCTCATTCAAAAATATGACATAAGTATGAAATACCTATTTACAAAAGACGTCTGTCATTACTTATTTCGGATGGCGTCTCTTTTGACCATTTTGCCAATTTCGAAGATGCGTTGTTATTAAATTATTCAAAAATGAATAATGTTGCATTGGTCGAAGAATTCAGCGCTGCGAGGCTTGTGAGTGAGCGGCAAGGAAAAAGTTTATATGCGATGGGCATTCTACATAATCATATCTCTCTCGATAGTCTCGATGTAGCCGGGACCTTTCGGAGAGAAATAAAAGATAAGATAGAAATGTACGTATGTAGGTACCAATTTTATGTGATGTATGTACTAACGTTATTTCATAGAAATTCGGATTAGCATTTCTTTAAAACTTAGATAATAGGTGAAGTTATGATTTTTCTATGTCGTAACACTTGTCAGAGCAGTCGTGGTCGTCATCTAGTATCATTGCTGCGGGCAGATGACGATAGCTTGCCAGAAATCGCAACATAACACGCAGCGATACTTTTGTGGCATCTCCGCTGTCAGGCAGTTGTCATTCGATTCTCTTGAGTTTTAGCCCTCGTCAAAATTTACCAATTTAAGAATGACATAAGTAATATGAACTCGTATATACAGTTTTGAACTTTCATTTCTAATTGAGTCGTTTGTTAAACGTAGTTGATACGTAATAGGTAAATTTGATATTTTCGCTTGCATTAAACCCCACTTCTCTTGAGATGTCTGCGACGCACTTAGCTTGAGTGAAAGATACGGTGTCTGTTTAGAGCTTCTAAATAGAAGCGGATCGAGTGCTCCAAATCTTAATTGTAATGATAAAGATGCTCTTGCATTCAAAGCTGCTCTCTTTTAATAAAATTAACTGCAATAAATTTGTTACATAACAAAATAATCTCTATGTACATTTGTCTTTGGTGGTACTTATATAAATGTCGATATTTATATAAACGATATATCCACAAGCAGGCATGCTGCAAAGTGATTATTATACTCATTATGCTGGTATTTATGTTTATCTACATAGTTTTCAAATTTAAAAATCATTAAATTTTATCAATCACATACAAACTTTTTGTGGCTCTCTTTAGTATAGCAGGGAACTCATAATCGAAATGCTGGAATAATTTTCGCTACCTTATAAAAGCAAGAAACCTTAAATCGCCTTAAAATTAGAGCTTTTAATATATTAGGTATAATTTACATCAATCTCGTAACCATCGCTGCATTAATCACTTGTTATCATAATAAGATCTCTTGATTTTATTGCGTCTTAATAGATTTTCTTTGATAATGCAAAATGTGCTTTCGTGATAGCGCTTTGACGTGTTACTTCTTGTTTCGCTTCGAGAAGCGAAGAAAAAGTAACTTGACTTTGTGGCAAATGATGTGAGTTTTAAGTTTTCAAACGGGAAATTCAGGGAAACGCTATTTCCTCTTTTTAAGAGGATCGTATAAAATAGATCGTATTTCAAGAAATCCTTAGTTATACAGAAAGAAATGAAATGACAGTGAATCCAGATATACCTAATACAAATCCGTTTGAATAAAAATGCAGCTTTTGACATTTCTGATACTTAAATTTTTTTTCATTACAAAATTTATTTAAACTTGTCGACGCTTACAGATACTTCAACTCAGTTGTGCGCGCGGCGCTATGTGTGGGTAAACCTGTATATACACAGTGACTTTGTGTGCGTGACAAGAGGTACAGTGAAGTTGCTTGGACGATCACGGCCGCGTCACTGTCACACAAATTAAAGCTGCATAATTACTAGCCCACGCACACATAGCGCCGCGCGCACAACTGAGTTGAAGTATCTGTATTAGGCTGTAGCTCAGTACAAAAAATTTCTTCATTCTCAGCTTTAGCATGTTATTTTGCTTTCAATAACTTCAAGACATTGTCATCCTTCTTAGGCCGTCGAATAAAACATGGACTTGTGAAACGTTCACAGTTTATAAACTTCTTTGAACAACAAAATCATTTAGTTGTAACTTTCAAACCAGAAGCTTTAGGGAACAGCCATTTTTCCTCCGTTTTGTGAAGAAAAAGGTATACGAACTAGATTAATACAATTTCCCTATCTACATATATTTAGGATTTGTAAATCAAGATGTTTACTTGAAATCGCATTTTTGCGCTTCCCTTAGCTCATCAACATCTGACTGTTCGTTTGCTCACACCAATGGAAATGCGATTTCAACAGTAATAATCTGTGTTATGAATGTCACCGGTGACCCACTTGCAATGTGTCATCTCTCTTGCTGAATGCACTTGGTGTAAGAGAGACAGCTGCAATTGTGATCACCATTTAAAATACCAATTTCAAATTGTGCTCGTATCTGTTCTTGTGATCATATGGAGATCTCGAATACGCGTCGCATCATGATTTTCTTCTCGTTTAGCATATCGTTAGCATAGCGCCATAAATATTCGATTTAGGTTAAACTAAAGCTCTCTATGTTACCTTCAAGCGAGCTTAAGACTTTCAAGATAAATAAAAAACTAAAAACACGCTTTTGTGAAAATACGAACTAAAAAGTAAAAAAATAAGAAGAAAATGTATTTTACTGTAAAATTCTTATTTTACTTTTTCTTATTTTTTTACTTTTTAGTTCGTATTTTCACAAAAGCGTGTTTTTAGTTTTTTAAACTACATTATTTATTTTTAATTTTTTAGTTGGATTTTTATTCTCAAATTATTGCATTATCATCGGCCCTTGACCCCTATGCAAATTTTCAAGTTAACCAGACGCTTAGACGTGTTAAAGTACCTTAGGCCACGAACTTATCAGCCGCCCCTCGTATATTTTATTTTATCCTGATGATCCTAGTTACGACTTTAACATAAAGTTATGAGATTATTGTATTGTCATCGGTCTTCAATAAATCTACAAAGTTTGAACGAAATCTGGCCGTTTAAAGTGGGTCTAAATCGCGCCCAAAGGAGTCGGTTACAAACATACAGGTGAAGCTAATATAAAGCGTGTAAAAATAAACGTGCGTAAAGCTATTTCATCAATTATTGTCATCTATTGCTAGCCATCTGATTGCCCTATTGTTCCACTAGTGGCCATGTCTTTTAGCGATAAGAATTGTAGACTTACCCACGTGGGGCTTAACGACTTAGCTTTCGTTATTGTTGAGGTGACTCTTAAGTTGTGTACATTTTCTTAGATTGTTTTCTTTACCTTGAATGTCAGCAAAAATAATATAACGACATGTTATTAAGATTCTCATTATACCTTACTTTGACCATGAGCAACACAATTTAGAACAAATATTTACTGTAATTGGCTAATTAGTGAGCAAACATAAGTTTTCCTTAACTGTTCATTTAGTTACATTTTAGCTTATAGAAATTTTCCAGTCCGGTAAATGTATTAAGCTTCATAATTTCCATTACAATTTGATCTTTTTTCCATATCTACAAGTAGATGATTTGAAATTGAGAAGACTGAAAGTATTCCATAAAAGATTTATTAATGCTTGTTTACATTTATATGAACAAGGCGATGTTACAGAGATTGCCCTAGTCGGGTTGCTTTCCTTGTTTTAAGAAAAAAGTAGGTTATGTGGCTCGCGTCAGTAGGTATACTCCCACGATGCAATCTTCGTTGAATTTCCAAGCCTTTTTCGCTATTCCGAAGATCATAGACCACTCTTACTCTAATCCCCCCAGGGTGCATCATCCAGGGGCTGTTCCGAAGATGTGTCTTGGTAATCTTTTAGATACATAATATAATATTAATGTTCACATGGCACGCATGTTGTTTTCTTTGTGGATAACACATTGGGCAATAACATTTTTGTTATAGAATTACACATACGCAGGGGTACGTTAATTAAAGTGTGGAAAAATAATAATATATATTTCCTTCTCAGTTCATTTATCTTCGTAAGCCCGTATCATGGCTATGTATTTTCATGTCATCTTCAGTACCTAATTGGTTAATTTAAAATGCAAAATGTTTAATACTTTATTTAAAAATACTTGTATGGTATTATTCATTTGTTGAAAACTTTGCGTGGGTTTGATAAAAGATTCGTCAATTTTTTTTTATGTTTATTTGACTTATGTCTTCTTGTTATTCTTCAATCTCAAATTGTACTTAGTTATTACATTTTTATATCTACATTGGTGATGAAAGGCTTCTATTCTTTAAATATTTTTGGATAGTTTTGAGATTATTTTTGTCAATAATAAAATGCGTACAATTGGGATTTCCGTTCAGTGTACGAGGGATAAGATTCGTCGTTATTTAATTAATTTTCACTTTCTTTATGGCGTACGTTTAGTTTATTACGAATGTTATTTATATAATTTTGACTTTCTTTGTACATGTTATTGTTTTTTATTATATTTTTTGTATTATCATTAGTATATTTACAAGCATAGGTCTTATACCATAGGTCTTATGCAATAAGCATGTAAACGTACTGGCCTTCATAGAAAAGTGTACCGACCCATGATTTTATAGAATATTCTTTTGTTTTATAGAAAAACGTCACTAAAATATTTCTTTTGTTGTTTTGCACTAACATTTTACCTTAACTTACATTACCCTTGTTTATAAATTTCGGTACACAATTAAGCAGTTGTACAACCAACAACTTTGTGAACAAAAATGAATCAGTGTGTTGATTTTTGGACTTGAACCAAATAAATTTTAAATTCATATAATTCAAAAGTGCCTGTGATTTTTAACGACACAAGTTTCCTTTTTACTTATTGCCATTATGTTTTCGCCAGGTGGAGTTGACTATGCACGATGGTACTGTGCGCGACGTGTGTTTCATCGAGGATACGTCGAATAAAACTAGTTTATTGGTCAGCGGGGGCGCCGGCGACTGCAAGATATATGTTACCGACTGTGCCACAGGAAAGACTTTCCAGGTAAATTTATGAGGGCTATCCCATCGGTCTTTCAGTGAACTAGAAAAGTAACTTAGAGGTATACACAATGAACATGGATATGATTGCCAGTTGTAAATGTAGTATGGAGTGATGATTTTATGTGAGTTAAATAGAAAGTTAGTGTATGTAATGTAGATCCTAAATTTTATATTATAGAAGCAAAAAAGTTTGAAATGGTGAAATGCGCCAACGGAAGCGATTTTTTGCAATCCTTTTTAATGGGCGCGTAATTCCGCTCCGAATTTACACAGTTCATTATGATGGATCGGTGGACGTGATATAGATTTTAAAAAATCTGTACAAAATTACTCATTCATATTCCTTAATGCGATTTTTTGTAGTATAATGCGCGAATGACACATTATTTTAGGATCTAACTAAACCTGCTATAAGACTGATTGCTGTATAAATGGTATCTAATGCCTTTTATATGCCTAAATATACATATAATCCGAATCTCGAAAACGGCTCCATCGATTTTCATGAAGTTTAGTATGCCGGGCGTTTCGGGGGCTATAAATCGATCTAGTTAGGTTTTATTTTTGAAAAAAGTTTTTTATTTTCGTGTTTTCAGCTTTAATTTATTTGAACACAAAGTTAAAAATATGACTCTTCATGACATCTATGTAACTACTTAAATACTATTTTATTTTAGTTGGACGCTACTTCAATAGATGGCGTAGTAAAATCAATAGTGTTCATACGAGCAAATCTCGGTCATCCGAGTAATTTGGTCATTAAAGTTTCCAGAGAAGCCACTTTGTGTGTGACTGTGATTAGTCATTGGACTTATTAGTTGAGACAAGGGTTCGTCGTAATAGGGTAAACTATTGTTGTCAACCGCCTGATAGACGCTGCTGCGCTGATTGCTCAAACATTCCAAGTAGGCGCGGAAAAAGGCCAAATTTAAAGTTATTTCATTTTGCAAACTATAAGTAAGCTCGCAATGACTTACTGCAGAAGCTTTAGTGATGCCTTATGTGTTGAATAAACTCTAAAGTACCTGAAAACAAGACATGGGCGAATAAGATTACGCGGTTTATTAATGGCCAAATTGTATGACTATCAGAGGCGCGGCACTAATACATTTTTTTCTAATAACTATGCAGCGATTATTGTATAAATTATATTTGTTCATTAAAGTTTCTATGAAAGCCACTTGCTGTATGACTGTGTTTAGTTATTAGACTTAATAGTTGAGACAAGGGTACGACGTAATAAGGTTAAACTTTTGTTCTCAGCTGCCAGATAGACACAGGGCATGCGAGATACATAATAATATATAGTAATACATATTCAATGTCATGAAGGCCATTTTGTGTGACTGCGATTCGTTTTTAGACTTAGCAGTTGAAACAAGGGTTCGACGTAAAAATGTAAAACTTTTGTTATCAACCGCCAGATAGACGCAGCCACGCCGATTGCTCATACATTCTGAGAAGGCGCTGAGTAATCTGTCCTTTATCACACTAACTTTAATGTTGTTGTAACGAAATTATATTCGGGAATGCCCGACTAGTTTCGGTCCTAACCGAGGACCTTAATCATAATCATCTCCCGCCGCCGGTCGCGGTGACGGCCGAAACTAGTCCCCGCATAGCATTCTCAAATAAAATTACGTGAGTACAGTCGTAATATTTATATTAACATTGTTAGTTTACACTCACGATTCGTCCTATAAGAAAAAAAAGTTAATTCTGTTTGAAAAAATTTTCACTATACATTCAGCAAGCTTAAAATTGTTGTGACGCAGTAGTCGCCACTGATCCTGGATTCAATTCCTAGCGAGGAAGATATCTAAATGATGAAATTAAATGTCTTGCTGGTTTGGGTGTTTGTGTTCTTAGAACCCACGACAAATACATCCTAGGTTTTGGCGATAAGTTTGAGAGATTCTCTTATTTTATTGATTTTATTACTTTATAACAACGTAGACATTAAAACAGGTATTTAAACTTGCTTTGGCTCCTAGAATTAAACGTTGATTATGACAATGACATTTTATCAACATCAGGCGCTGAGCGGTCATTCTGGTCACGTCCTCTCCTTGTACAACTGGGGCGGCGCTATGTTCGTCTCCGGCAGCCAGGACAAGTCCGTCCGATTCTGGGACCTGCGCACCGGGGGCTGCGTCAACGTCATATCGGCGCCGACTGGGCCTGGCAAGGTAAGCAATCTTCATCCTTTTTTCCCATCGGACTTTAATTCCGATGCTGTGGATATAGTCCTCCAAAACTTTCGGCGTCTTCTTTAGTTTGCTACTTAAATTTGCTGTAATATTTAGAGCCCTATTTGTTGGTGGAAGGACTTGCATGTTTGACCGGGGTGGTACCATCGCTGCACCCGTTTCAGAGAGCATGCTCTACGCATCCGTCCGTAAGTTCCAACATTTTCGGAATCATTGTTGAAAGGCTTGAATTGTTTTTTATTTCGCAGATTTATAAGATTAGCGTTGTCATTGAATTTAGCTGGTAAATGTAATATTGCTAGAATTTATTAAATCTTGTAAAAAAAATTAGGCTCAAAAATTCTAAAAGGTCGTATACGGGCGTACATATTAAGGCCTATTCAAACCTAAACGGTATTGGCTGCCGCTGTGGGTAGATGTACATACCACGCGAGTAACGCTCAGGTATTTAGTATGAAGTTCCGCGGCTATATCGACCTGAGCGGTATTCGCTGACCGCTTTGGGTATACCGCGCGGTATTTTACCCACAAAGATAGCGGAATCCCCTCTGAAACACGAGCGTACATATTAAGGCCTATTCAAACCTAAACGGTATTGGCTGCCGCTGTGGGTAGATGTACATACCACGCGAGTAACGCTCAGGTATTTAGTATGAAGTTCCGCGGCTATATCGACCTGAGCGGTATTCGCTGACCGCTTTGGGTATACCGCGCGGTATTTTACCCACAAAGATAGCGGAATTCGCTCTGAAGTGTACAATAATATTACCGCATACCCACTCGAGTTCTCTACCGCGGCAGCGAATACCGCTTAGTTCTGAATAGGTCTTTAATCCCTGTAACCTGAGGCATTCATACTGTGTTTCCTTTGGAATAACAGCGTTACTCCATACAATATTCCAAGGTGCTTAGCCACCACATAACACCACTTGAAATACAATATGACCCCCGTCCATTTAAATGAATACCCAAAATAGTGACTCATGCATCGATGCATTTTGCCTTCAATATTTTCAAGATGTAACTATACATACCTACATACTCATACTTATAGAGTTAATCTGTATTCCAAAATCCTTTTGAAGTTTTAGATCTAACTTACGATTCAATTGTTCCTTGACCGATTGTATAGTGCCTAACATAATTAAGTCTTTGCTTACACAACATCAATGAATAGTGGTGGTGAGCCTTGTGACACTCACACACAAAGAGAGCTAGAAATGCTTTGTATGACCGCTCTATAGTTTGTTCAAAGGGAAATAAATTATTAATAATAAAATTGTTCATTGATAATTTCTATGGCATTTCTATCCTTTTTTTTTGGTATCGAGGGGAAACCTTCAAATGAAACCCAGCATCTTGGTAGAGGATACCGGGTTAGGGAGTGTGGGATTTGTACTGCACTAAAACCCCCGGTGACCTGCCTCTGTGCTTGGGGTGGACTCCGGGATCTCCATAGGAACGCACCGGTGTCCTCCACGCGTGGCGCCCCAGAACGGGCAAATCTTCGGGAGAGCAGATGTGCTCTCCTGCACCTTCAGGTGTTCACGGCGGCATGCGGCATACACCGCCGTCCCTCCCGGGGCGGGACGGGTCAAGCACATACGATTTACGCCCTTACGATCAGGCAGGGGATACCGTAGCTCTATTCTTACTCCCGAAGCTACAGGGACTCACTAGGATTGCCCGTGTCGCAGTTACTATAATGCGAGGAAGCTACCGAAGGTAAACTGCCTAGGTTTTTTAAGTATCACTTAATTGGGAGCGAATTACAGGTACGTCAATCAGACATAAAACAGCAGAGAGCGACATCTTATTCGTATTTTAAAAATAATATATTTTTAATGAACTTTTATAAGTGGTAATCATCATAGAGGTTGATGTGAAGCATCAAACTATAGTACCATGGACATACACAATGACATGAACACGATCACCCAAACTAAGAACAGAAATTGAAACCCATTATTTGAATATCTGCCTCGCCGGGAATCGAACCTGGGGCCGTTCAATGACAGTCTGGCATTTTAACCATTGCGCCACACGGATTATCAATGTTCGAAACAAAGGGAATGACCCGATGTTCCTTAATATACACTAATGCGTGTGTTTGAATATCACTTGCTAATATCAAAAGTCGTGATGAAATATGTCAATGGAATTTAGATATTTTCTAAGAGTACTGATCTGAACTAATCAAGTCTTTGATTATAACTAGTAATGACTAGTATAATATTATTCACTTATTCGTACTGGATTGACCCCGCTTGTAGCGCTCGACTCCTCTCTGTAAATACGAAAGCAATGTAAGCCTCCGCACCGCACTGTTAGATGTTCAAAGCGAAGGCAATGATTACCCGAAGTCCATTAATATACACTAATGCGTGTGTTAGAATAGCACTTAGTCGTAAAGGAAAATCGTCATTAATTATTAAAAGTTTGGCATATATCGCTATACGACTGCTATATGACAGTAACGAACGATTACTAATAGAACAACGATAACATGAAAATAAAATGAAATGAAAATAATTTATTTGCACAAATATGGGTATTACAAAAGTTGTTTTATGTACATTTATTAGTTCGCCATATTTACCTCAGCGAGGTATGCAAATTTGGAGGACAGAATTAAAACATAAGTTAGCAGTATAACTAAAATTACTTATAACTAAATTTATTAACATACATAGGTATAAATATAAAGCTTATAACTATACTCCACCATTCAACAACTGACATAATAAGAATACTTGAACTACATAGAAAAAGGGATTATTATAAATTTTAAGGGCCCATAAGTATGCTCCAGGCCTCTCCAGTGATGGGGAGTGACATGTACCCAGCAGTGGGAAGCAGAAAGGGTTACAGCTAGCCAACCTACAGTAGGTAATCCGAGCTGCAACTTTAACAAATATTATACGTTATAATTATAACTTATATTATAACCCATGCCTCAAAACGTGTTAATAATAATTCAGTACAGTAATACGGTCATTCCTTCGGCCATTGTTTAGTGGTAGCATTAGTGCTATTTGCTAGTGACTGTTTGCACGACAACAACCATAGTAGCGGACCCCAAGAGGATATATTTGGATTTACTGGAGCGCGTCAGATTAAGATACGTGTTATACCTTGCTAAATCCCTCGTATAAAAAGTCCTATATAGGTGCACTAAAGTTTTTGAAATATTTATCGTAATTCCTAATATTTATTAAATTAGATTAAATCAGATAAGAATAACCCGTTACTGTTTATCCATTTCTTTTTAAATAAATAAATAATAAAAATTCGAACTCCACCAGGAGTCCTAAAATGGCGTTTTCTTTATTTGTTTTGTGTCCCTATAATTATGTGCCCATTTATAATGAAGTTCTCACCCAACTGTAATATTACTCAGCATGTGTAAATTTTTTTGTATTTTTTTTAATTCTTCGATATTTATCGATATTTTACCCGTTCCCTTTGTATAAAATTATTGAAATCATTGCTCTGCCAAATGGTGAAACAGAAAGCATAAAGTACTCGTTAATCTTTCTACAACCCAACCTGTAAAATGCACAAGGTCCCGATGATACTCGAGCAAATCCAAAAATAGCATCATGGGCTCTCCTACTATTAAAATTAACAGGCATTAAGCCTCGTTTATAGCACTTTGTAAACACGAAATAAACTCAGTATGGAATACGGGTATTGATACAATTGATTACCCGATCTTATTTAATCACACTAATAGGTTTGACGCAATATCGGACCGTCGTTTATAGGGCATCAGGTTCAATTCCCAGCCAGACAGAAAAAAACACAAAAAATGCTAAATTAACTCTTGTATGTGTGCTTTTACTACTAAGCCAATGACTCTCTAAAGAAAAACCATTTTTATAAAATAATAATAAATAAATAACGTTAATCACTCATAGCTCCACAGTATTGTGATATACCCTGTGTCGTGGGTACCATGGACATACTTAGAGATAGAAACACAAATATCCAAACCGAGAAAAGTAATATAAACTCATCGTTAAAATGGCTTTTATCCGGTAATGCTCGGTCATCCGGGTACTGTAGATTTATTAGCGGGTCCGGCAGCTGTTTTCCTCCCTCCGTAATATAAAAAAAAATCGAATCTGTGGTGATAAGTCACTGGCACTCATGGACATGTACATCCACCCTCAAGGCCTCAACAAACTATAGCGGTTTTGCCTCTTCCGCAACTTTCGATCAAACAATAGGGTTGCTGCACGGCAGATGGGTGAACCGAAGGTTCTTCCACCCGTATATACCAGGTCCCAGTGTAAATAAAAACCATCCACTATCCAAGAATTTAATTGAAACTAACGGCCGCCCGCGACTTCGTCCGCGTGGACTTTGGCATTAGTCATAGCATGATGTTATATAGCCTATATCCTTCCCCAATAAATGGACTATCCAACACCAAAATATATTTTTTAATTCGAACAAGTAGTTTCTGAGATTAGCGCGTTCAGACAAACAAACAAACTCTTCAGCTTTATACTGTATTGGCTGCAACCCTTTTTGCGTCCCACTGCTGGGCACGGGTCTCTCCCCCAGTTCTATACAACCAATTTGTGCTTCATATTTCGACACGAGCTTGTAAATGTTTCACGTTATTAGAAATTATTATCTTCTTGATTAATGCCTTGCAATTAACTAAGATTTGAATGGGCGTTGGGTCTTATTAAACACATAATAATTAATATAATTATACTCCTTAAAGTCTCCGGAAATTTAATTGGACATTTGAAGTGGTATATTGAAGAAAAAATATTCTGAATACGACTGAATTTAATAAGTATAAACTTAAGAATCACGTGTATAATGATTGCAGTGCTTATGATAAGACATATTAAATTACGAGTTATTTTATTATACATACTTAATCGTATAGTTAGTTAGGAACAGTTTTCAACTTTCAAAAATTGTGTACTTTTACTCATTGCGATTTGACGAATGACATTGGTTGGTTTGAACTTGGAACCGGAGGTAGCAACGAATCGGCAATTTTGTTAAAAAGGGGATTAGTCAAATAGATAGATACAAAGAGTTTTGATTGAATACCAAATCCATAAGTAGCCCAATCCACTTCTAATGATCTAAGAACCGGTGAAGATCGACCTTCACCGATCTGATAACTCGATGAGACATATTTTTTATCAAATATAATTTATAAACATATTAATTTTAATCAATTTTCTTTCATTAACGCACTCTTGTCATAGCCGAATGACTTTTATCTCAATTGATAGTTTTTTAGCACGAAAGAAAATTGATTAAAATTAAATAAATTAAAAATAGCTATGGACACTTTTGGATAGGCAAGTTATCATAGGCATATGTTTATAAATTATATTTGATAAAAAATATGTCTCAACGAGTTATCAGATCGGTGAAGGTCGATCTTCCACGTCTCCTCTACTATTATGACAGATGCTATATAATATACATAATCATGAAACCGTTTAGTTACAAGGGAAGCGTCCTTCACGGAATGCATACGTGCTACATAAACTACTGCCTAAATTTTAAGATTATATTCCCGTAGCTGAAAACTTTACATAATATCCAATACCTACTTACAAATTAGTGCAATATCGTATTCTTTTAAACCAGGGTTCTGCGGTGGCTTCAATAGCGGTAGACCCGAGCGGGCGATTATTGGTATGCGGCCACGACGACGGTTCTTGCGCGTTACACGACGTGCGTGGGTCCCGCGCTCTCCAACGCTTCACGCCGCATTCGGGTGACGTACGAAGCGTGCGATTCTCTCCCGGAGCGTACTATCTCCTCACCGCCGGCTACGACGGACGGGTCGTGCTCACTGATCTACAGGGTAAGTTACTATTCGTCATAACTTCATAGATAAATAGACACAAACATACGGAGATTAATTGTCGGAACATCCAAAGATGTTTGGCGCCCTATTATAGTTCGATAAACTGAGGAAGAGCGATAAGAACTTGGCATCGGAGAATGTCAAACAGATCAGGTCGAAATGCGGTGGTTTATATCGCAGGCTTAAGTAACTGTTGTCAATGTTAGTAGTGATACGTTTGATACTCGACGTGTGTGGGTTCCCGCGCTCTTTAACGCTTCACGTCTCATTCAGGCGACGTTCGCAGCGTGCGATTATCTCCCGGAGCGTACTATCTCCTCACCGCCGGCTACGACGGACGGATGAATATCTAAATTGCCGCCATAAGTATATTTCGAGGTACGGAGAAATACCTGTGCCGACCATGTGTACGACTGATAACAAAATTGGCTGCAACCCTTTTTGCGTCCCACTGCTGGTTACGGGTCTCTCACCATTATTGGGGAGACCTGGACCACTACTCCACCACGCTGCTCCAATGCGGGTTGGTGGATAACAAAATAATCCAAATCATTTTAACTCAAGAGGATGAAGAACAGGATATTTAGTAGTTATTTTTGCCGATGGAAACAATTTTATTCATGGTTTTGTCGTTCTCAGAAGCGTCGCCATCTTAGCTCTCAAAGGCTTAAAAACATTCTCAAGAGGATACAGTTCTTACCCTTGTTTAAGAGGGAGGAGGGGGTAATAGTTTTCTTCTCAATTACCTTTTAATCGGGGAGTTTCAATGAATCATTATTCCTACCGGGAATACAAATCCGCTGGTTGGCTGCTTGACTTGAGGCTTCTTTAAATTTTTTTTTTTTTTTTATAAATAAACCTAACAATAAGGCAGATGGGCCGCGTGATGTTAAGCGATCACCGTCGCCTATGGACACGGGCAACCCCAGGGGAGCCGCCCGAGCATTGCCGGCTTTGAAGGAGAGCTTTTTTTACAGCTTTCTTGAAGAACCCCATGTTATAGTCCACTGGGAATGCCTCAGCTGGAAGGTTGTCCCATAACCTACACGTCCGTGGTAGAAAGGAGCGTGCAAAGCGGACTGTGGAGGACCGCCACGAGTCCAGATGGTGCCGGTGGAACTTTAACCTTCGTCTGGTGGTATAATCATGGAATGGTGATGTAGGCATCAATTTGAAGAGTTCCTCGGAGCACTCACCATAGTAAAGTCGGTAGAACACGCAGAGCGAGCCTATGTCTCTTCGCAAGCTAAGCGGTTCTAGCCTGTCAGTCAATCTTGGGTCGTTGACGATTCGGACTGCGCGCTTTTCAACGGAGTCAAATGGGTGTAGCTGGTACTTCGGTGCTCCTGCCCAGAGATGGGAGCAGTACTCCATGTGGGGTCTGACCTGGGCCTTATACAGCGTCAGGAGTTGCCCCGCAGTGAAGTACTGCTTCGCTCTGTTGAGGACACCAAGCTGTTTTGATGCCAATTTGGCTTTGTACTCCAAATGACTCCGGTACTGCACTTTACTCGTAATGTCAACTCCCAAGATACCGACACTTTCACCGATGGTGAGCGCGGTGCCCTTGAACTGGGGCGCTATAACAAATGGGGCTTTTTTAGCGGTAAACGCGCAAACTTGTGTCTTCGTGAGGTTAAACTCGACAAGGTTAAGTCGACCCCATTCCGAGAACCGCTCCAGAGAGTTCTCGACTTCAGACACAAGTTTGATTCTGCTTTCCTCCACTTGTGACCTAGAGGCATTGGCTCGACAGGTGTATAGTGCGTCCACCGTACTATCATCTGCATAGCAATGTATACTGCGTGATTGTTGCAGCATGTCATTGATATGCAGAATGAATAGTGTAGGGGACAGCACTGAGCCTTGGGGAACACCGGCGTTAATGGGATTCATATCTGAGCAGCATCCGTCAACAACGACCTTAATCTGCCGCTCAGATAAAAAGCTAGCCACCCAGTTGCATAGCCTCAAGGGAAGACCGTAAGATGGAAGCTTCGCGAGAAGGGCCTTGTGCCAGACCCGGTCAAAGGCCTTTGCGATATCCAGGCTGACTGCCAAAGCCTCCCCGTTACCCTCGATGGCTTCAGCCCAGCGGTGTGTGAGGTACACCAAGAGATCACCGGCCGACCGGCCCTGGCGAAAGCCATACTGACGATCGCTGATCAACCGATGTCTCTCGAGGTACCTAAGGAGCTGTGTGTTTATAACACGCTCCATCACCTTAGAGAGCAGGGAGGTTATCGCAATAGGCCTGTAATTGGACGGGTCACTGCGGTCACCCTTTTTCGGAATTGGGTGTACTAAGGCTACCTTCCACGAAGACGGTACTTTACTTGTGGTGTAGGAAAGCGAGAATAAGCGCGTTAAGACGGGAGCCAACTCGGGAGCGCACGTCTTTAGTACTATCGCGGGGATATCATCCGGCCCGCTCGACTTCTTGACATCGAGGGCTTGCAGAGCTCGTCTGACGGCCTTTTGAGTGAAACGCACGTCCTTCATCGAGCTCTCACACTGTCTGATGGTCGGCGGTGCGGCGCCTCCGTCGTCCAGAGTCGAGTTTGAGGCAAACAGGGTACCCAGGAGATCGGCCTTCCCTTTTGCCGTGTGAGCCAGAGTATCGTCCGGTTTCCGTAAAGATGGTAGAGACGACCGACAGAAGTTACCTTCGACAGCCTTGGCCAGCGACCAAAAAGCTCGACTCCCGCAAGGGTAGCTTGATAGACGCTGGCCAATTCTACCGATGTGCCTAAACTTCGCCTTGGCTGTTTGCTTCTTTGCCGAACGGGAGGCAGCATTGAATTTTTTTCGAAGCTTAGACGTTCCGGGGTCGTTGCGCGCGTGCGCATCAGCCCAGGTTTTAAACGCTTCTTGCTTAAGGCTTGAAGCCTTAGCGCAAGACCCATTAAACCAGGGCTTGTTTCGCCCGCCAATGAATACTGAAGAGCTGGGAATAAAACCAAGCATGCCCTCTCGTATCACATCGGCTATCGATTCCGCACACGTGCTAGGATCACCCGAGGTGAAGCACAGCTGCCTCCAGGGGTAGGAAGCCAGGAATTCCCGGAGTCCATCCCAGTCCGCTGACCCGTAATGCCAGACTTGACGCTTCCCATTGGGTCGAGAACCTTCTGGGGGCGGCAAGGGTACGGCAGAACTTACCAGGCAATGGTCAGAAGTCCCAAGTGGGGCCCCAACCGTCACCCGGTAGTCAGATGGATGGGTGGTCAGCAGAAGATCCAGCAGAGAGGCAGTATGGGTCTCAATATCTGGTACTCTCTAATAGATTCAATTTTTTTATTTCAAAATAGCATAGCTTCACTAAGCAATTTTTGAACGAGGTAATTGTTATTTTTTTATTGTAAAACGAATTGTGACAGTTAATCCCGATTAGTTTCAGACCTGAACTACCCTTCCTCATGAGCAGCTGACACGACCTCATACCGAGCTAGCACGATGGCTCATGAACATTGGAATATCGGAATGGAACGAACTTCGACCTTTTTGTGTCCCACTGGTGGGCTCATGTCTCTTCACACAAGTGAGGGGGATTTAGGCCACTGTCCACCACGCTGACCAAGTGTGGAGTGGACATCGTCTCTTTGAGTAATTATGACTGTCTCTCAGACATGCACGGTGATTAATTAAATATTAAAAATATTTTACATCACCGTGAGGTAGCGATAAATACGCACATTAAAATTACTTTGACAGAGGTGCGCGCTGAGGTTTGGAACCCGGTGTCTCCGCGTGGTGCAGGCGTTCTTTACCGCTCGGCCATCGTTGTGATTATTGAGAATTAATAGTACCAAATACACTGGCTGCAACCCTTTTTGCGTCCCACTGCTGGGCACGGATCACTCCCTATTATTGGGGAGGCAAGCTTCAGAGCTTGCGTGGTGGAACAGCTTGCGCTGCTCCAATGCGGGTTGGTGGAGATATGTGTACCAAATACACTAAGTGAGCATTTTCTTCGTAGGAGACCTTACATGCGCGCTACCCAGTGTTCTGGTGGCGCGTCACCCGGACAAGGTGATATCGGCGAGATGGCACCCCGACGACTTCTCGTTCCTCTCCACATCCGCCGACAAGACAGCCGTACTTTGGACCATTCCGCCTGTTTAATTGCACCAGCCCGATCCATTAGCGGCCTCCGTACCGGACTCCGGACTCGCGTCCGCGTTCCCAGACGGAAATTTAGTTCAGTGCACGTATCCAATTTTCATCTAGAAATGTTGCCACATCATTGTTTGAAAAAATCATTTGACAATTCTCGCCCGAAACCAATATGCATTCCTACATATTTTCCCTTTGTTTTATACAAAGGACACGTATCAATCTGTCTTTTGTTGATATCCAATTCATTCACTGATATGTTTATGTTTAAGAGAACTTTTGGAGACATGAAAACAAAAATACAGATCAGACTATAGTCCATCCATCCATCAGCCTTTTATAGTCCACTGCTGGACATAGGCCTCCCCTAACGTGCGCCACTCCTCCCGGTCCTGGGCCTTCTGAATCCAGCGGCTACCCGCTGTCTTCTTCAGGTCATCAGTCCACCTGGTTGGAGGGCGGCCTGTACTCCTTTTGCCGATACGTGGTCGCCATTCGAGAACCTTTCTTCCCCATCGGTTGTCGGTTCTTCTAACTATATGGCCTGCCCATTGCCACTTCAGCTTGCAAATTTTGAGAGCTATGTCGGTAACTTTCGTTCGTCTACGGATTTCATCGTTACGAATTCTGTCGCGTAGAGAAATACCAAGCATAGCCCTCTCCATCGCGCGCTGAGCGACCTTGAGCTTATGGAAAAGGCCAACTGTAAAAGACCACGTCTCAGCGCCGTAGGTCATCACTGGCAACACACACTGCTCGAAAACTTTCGACTTCAGGCACTGAGGTATTCTGGACGAGAAGACACTTTGTAATTTCCCGAACGCTGCCCAACCGAGTTGGATTCTACGAGTTACCTCTCTCTCGAAGCTGGACTTACCCATACGGATCGCTTGTCCCAGGTAAATGTACTCGTCGACAACTTCGAGAGTAGCGCCATCAACAACGACCGGTATAGGTGTGACATGGACGTTAGACATGATCTTCGTCTTGTCCATGTTCATCTTAAGACCCACCCTTTGTGAGGCGCTATGGAGGTCACCTAGCATAGTGCTGAGCTCTTCCAGGTTCTCCGCCAAGATTACTATATCATCGGCAAATCGAAGGTGTGTGAGGTGTTCGCCATTGATGTTAATACCCAGCCCGTTCCACTCCATCAGCTTGAACACGTCTTCCAAAGCAGCGGTAAACAGCTTCGGGGATATAACATCCCCTTGTCGTACTCCGCGCTGCAGTGGAATAGGTCCAGTGCTTCCGTCGTGAACTCGGACTGTCATAGTTGCGGCTTTGTACAAACACTTCAACACCTCGATGTACCGATAGTCAATCTGGCATCGCTGGAGAGACTCTAGCACCGCACAGGTCTCGATAGAATCAAAGGCTTTCTCATAGTCCACATACGCAATACATAGCGGCAGGTTATACTCCTCGGTCTTTTGTATAACCTGTCGCAGCGTGTGTATGTGGTCCATGGTACTATAGCCTTTTCGGAATCCGGCTTGTTCGGGAGGCTGGAAGTCGTCTAGCCTGCGCGCAATACGATTAGTAAGAACCCTTGAAAACAGCTTATAGACGTGGCTCAGAAGCGCGATGGGTCTATAGTTCTTCAAAAGGGCTCTGTCACCCTTTTTGAAGAACAAAACTACCACGCTTCTGCTCCACGCCTCCGGGACAGTTCCGCTACTGATGACGGTATCGAACAATTTTTGGAGCGCCACTAGGAGGGGTTTCCCTCCAGTCTTCAGCAGCTCTGATGTGATACCGTCATCTCCCGGTGCTTTGTTGTTTTTAAGCTGATTAAGGGCCCTTCTAATTTCGTACAGGCTGACGTCCGGGATATCTTCGGTATAGTGTCGGGTCAATTTGGCTCTCTTATCGTTTACCACATCGGTAACGGGAGCTTTTGAGGAGCTGTACAACCGTCCGTAGTACCTCTCAATTTCTCTCTGAACTTCAGGCTTAGACGAAACTACAGCGCCAGACTCAGTCCTCAACCTCGTTAACTGGCTTTGCCCTACACTCAGATCTCTTGTGAACACTTTTGTGCCTTGGTTGCGCTCAATAGTGTTTTTGACGCGCTGTGTGTTGTGAGCACGCAGATCGCGTCGTCTGCAGCAAGAGATCTGTTTGTTGAGCTGCCTGTATTTCGACATTGAAGACGGAGACCGGATGCATAGTTCACGCCTTTCCTTTATAAGACCGAGGGTTTGTTCAGAGAGCACTTGGGGTCTACTACTGGAGGGGGTCTTAAAGAACTTGGACCCTACCTCGTGGACGGTTTGTACCATCCTGGTGTTGTATTCGTCCACAGACTCGCATTTTTCTAGGCCCGCGAAACGATTTCGCAACTCAAGCTGAAAGTTCTCGGAGCCCTGGATTTGGACAGGTGTTGGTCGAAGCGTAGACTTCATTAGGCGTGACCGTTCCAGCTTGATGTTGATATTTAATGTGCCTCGTACCATTCGGTGATCACTTCCGGTTTTAAACCTGTTGATCACGGAGACATCATTAAATATGTGCCGTTTGTCTGCCAAAATGAAGTCTATCTCGCTTTTCGTGGAACCGTTGGGACTTATCCAAGTCCACTTGCGATGAGGCTTCTTCTTGAAGAAGGAGTTCATCATAAAGAGGTTCTCCTTCTCCAAGAAGTTAGCAAGCAAGTGGCCTCGGTGGTTCCGTTGACCAAATCCAAAGGGCCCTACCTTCTGCTCGTCGCCGTCTCGCGTGCCCAGTCTTGCATTGAAATCCCCCATCACCACCGTGAAATGAGTCTTAGAGGCATGTATGGCTCTACTGACGTCCTCATACATAGCCTCAACCTCATCGTCTGGGTGTGTCGCGGTCGGTGCGTATACCTGTATGACCTTCAACGAATACCGTTTTGATATTCTGAGTATAAGGTACGCTACCCTTGCTGACACACTTTCGACTTTCGTCACGTTGTTGACGAGGGACCTGTGGACGAGAAACCCGACACCACCTTGGGACAGATGTTCGCCCTCCCGGTGATAGAATAAGTTACCGGATTTAAGGATTACCGTGTCCTCCCCCTCTCTTCGGACTTCGGATAATCCTATGATACTCCAGCGTAACTTATCTATCTCTGCTTCCAGCTCATGTATCTTCTCGTCGGTTCTCAGTGTCCTGGTGTTGTATGTTGCCAGGTGCAGAGGTCGTTTTCTTTTGTGACAGCCGAATCTCTGCCGGAGATTCTTAGCACCCCCTGCCCCGCCGTTACCATGGCCGCTGTCGTAACCAGGGATAGCGGGGCCGCCGGGGACTGGGGGCCGAGGTTTAATTGTGACTGCCATAGGGGGTTTTTGCCATAGTCACCACGCTTGGCATTGCGGGTTGGTGACCGCAGTAGATGATACGTTACTCAGGAAGATGCTGCTGCCCATCTCCTGGAATGTGTCCCTTGGTCGCCTCCTACGACCTCCTGGGAAGAATCGGAGTGGTGCTACTCTAGCCGGACACCACACGGCGGACGCAAGACTATAGTATTGAGTCTTTATAGAGGCACAAACCAGTAATTTAATGGTGCTTACTAAAGTGTTGTTATAAAATGTTTTAACACATTATTTGTTAACATGTTTACCAAAGTGTAATATCAAATTATGCTTTCGCGCAATCTAACATTTTTAAATCATTCTTTGTGAAGCGTCTTAAATATTCAATCATAAGTAAAAAAACATCGGTGTATATGTTTAAGTTACAGTTGCAACATTATACCTATCTATAATCTATCTTAGGTAGGTAATGTAAAAACTATCTAGCTTTCGTTGTCAATCTTTGGATTGCATATTGTATCGGTGCGGTTTGTACTATTAGATTAGCTTCGTTGCTAATCTGTGGATTGGATATTGGTTTCGGTGATAAGACCACAGACACCACAGTTTGGAACGTCGGATCGGATTGTCAATACCGCAACTCTAGATCTAAGCATGCATCTAGAGTTAAAGTCCGTGCAAAAAGGGAATAAGTTTAGTTTATGTAAACTAAAGAAATGCAAGAAAAACAAAAGACGAAACTATTGAAAACGTCAAATAGCGTATCTATGAGCTTTTCAGACCAATAAGCGCGTGGGACAGCTGCGACTGGTGTCACCTCTAACTACTGATTCGAACCGGTGTAAAGGTAACAGCTGTTTCGACTGACTTATACGCGCCTATAATGCTCTGGTCTGGGACCATTTTTATTCTATGCCTATTCTCTTTCCGCACTGACTTTGTGTATACTTAACAGTCTTTATGGAGTGTTACCTTCCGCGATGTAAGTATCCTTGCTTCGCGTTTAGTTAATAACGAACAACGGCTCGCTGTTGAACGTCATGGTTGACGGTAATGGACAAGCAACACTAGCTACTTTTAGCGTCGACTATCGGCGATTGTTCTTTCTTTCTTTCAATAATGGTACCTACTCTGTACATTGCCAGCTTCAAGTAAAATTTTTGCATCATTTTTTTTGCCAATATCATTCTTAAAGCGATTGCTACTTGCCCAGAATGTGTCCGATGGAGTTTTGGAGGCAAACGAAAAAAAACATGATTTCACACTTATTTTCTTTTTCTACACTCGTGGACTGTAAACTGTAACTAACCTATATCAAACAAAACTCCGTCAACTTTATCCGATATAACTCAAGAATACACCAAGTAAATAAAAATTAAACAAGAGTACTACATGAATCTTCCAATTTCCCGCCCAACTTCGGTCGGCTATTTATTCGCTAAACGCAGCGACTGAAAGCTGCACCATGCGACGTGCACACTTGACAAAACGCTAATATGTGCGATTTCGTTACCGGGTTTGAGTTTAGAGGCCGTATAAGTACGAAATTTTGCCGATTTCGCTGATTTAGCTGATTTTACACATGAGATTTTGTAGTTAAAATACAGTATTTTCATAAATTTTATTGCACAATATGACTGATCATTTCAATAATAATCTAATTAGCTACTCGAAATCGGCAAAATTTCGTATACGGCCTCGGTAATCACGAAATTGGACGCAGCATCCTTTAAGTCGCTAAAACTCGCGATTCCGATGCACGCGCAAAATCGTCAATTGCCGATTCTAATGGTAGCAGTGTGGCTTGGCCATTAGTGCGAAGGAGCGGCTGTGTCATCCGTCCTACTGTTTGAATGACCATAATGAGAGGTGATGGTGGTTAAACAACATTGGAATAGAGATGGTGACGAACGTTCTTCTTTATTTTTAGCTTGCAGTAACACAAAATAAGATTCTAATATCATCTCAAGTTTTCTATTTTTTTTTAAAGTAGGTATGATGATAATTTGATCTGTTTATACAATCTTTAATACTTATGTTACATAAAGTTCATAATGAGTAGTAACATACATTAGTAAAAAATACATCAGTAAACATAAAAAATAATAAAAAGATTTTATTTCATAACATGCATACAAAATTTTATGTATTTTATGTTTATCAGTGCATCAATTCCTATTAAATAAGGAATATTGTCGTGTAATATAAGCACCGATAAATACACGCACACAGCAACAATATTAGTAGTACACTAAATCCCTAGTTACTCATAGGGAACGCGTATCACCTTTTGAATAAACAAAGTGATTATGCGATATTTTGCTACACCAAAGACGAAATAATATTCAGCGAGCCGTTGCTTTGTCGCGCAGTATTTTGTTTGGAAATCTCTTAGTAGGTTAGCGAAATATATAGATGTTAAATAAATCCCTCGTGTGTACCGCGTGAACCACGGAGCATGAAACCGCTGCTCCCACTAGAGACGAACGTCGTTATGACCAAAATGAGGTCGAGCAGAACCGTTGTATTCAAAACGGTCTTGGACTACTAACACAATTGAGATACTGTTTTTGAGATAATTTGTGACATCCTGGTCGGTGTCCATTTCAAAATTTAGAAAGTTTTTTTTTGCATAGTGTCCAATGCGACGTCTAGTGATTGTCTGTGAGTCTCTATAGCGCGCACAGATGGCGGTTTAATGCTCTGTGGTATGAACGAGACAGGCACAACATCAACGAAAATGTATAATATTTTTACTTGCATGTATCCATAAGTATTTTTAAGCCCTTCTTAACAAGAAACGTAGATAGTAAATTCCAATGTATCATAACACAATATACTACAATTTTAAGTATTACTGATCATATTGTAAACCTGTAATACCCTACGCACGTGTAACAATGTATTTAATTTCTAGATTTAGATCAAACACAACGACTATAAAAATGAAACATATATTATTCTGTTTAACAATAGCTTGAGTAATTAATTTAAATAACAGGAATTGGAGAAACTATTGATTGATTTATTCTTGTAAAAATAACATGGCTGCTTGAGGTGAAATCATAAAATTAGTTATTATAAAACTCAACACATCAAAATGAATTGTCATCTTTATATGTATTTCTATTAGCAACTACAAGCTACTTTTATTACAAACTTTAATGTGCTAATAATAGTGCTACTTTATGCTTTATTATATAAATAAATTTATATTTTAATTACCAATTTAATGTTTAATCTCTATACAATATTGCTACGAACAATATAGTGGATATTATTATATCTATTTGCTATCGAATATTGATATGAACTAGGAATTGTTTAGTTTTTGTTATACTGTATTATAATAACTGTACTCGAGGTAATTTAATGAAATAAATCAATTTTTGTTATTATAATGTTAATACATTAATTCTTGTTGGTTTTATAACTAATAATATTGTCTGTATACTTCTATACATTTATTTAGTGGAAGAACATTTTAAAAAATCGTGATGTATGAATGATTGTAACATTACTCTATAGGACTATTAATCCAAATAAAAGCTTTAAGTAACAATTCGGTCACAGTAACATAATCGACTAAAGGGAACTATGCCGAGAACAGTGACTTGGTGATATTGGTCACAACGACAGGTAGTAATGGCCTAAGCCGAATTCACATTACAAAATTAATGGCAAGAATGGTGAATTTTTTATAAAACTAATTATAGAACTTAGAAAACTAGTTTCGTTTAATAGTGTTGTGAAATTAATAGTATGGCTATGATAATGGCATCGAAGCATTTGCCTATCTCAGTTCATTTCGCGCATTAGCTATAGTTTCGCATCTCGATTACATGGTTAAATTTGTTGCATGACATTAGTTTGATCAGAAAATTGCGCAAGACACGAAAAAGTTTATTATTTCAGTGTCATAAAACTAATGTCCGCAATCCGCATTGTAATACTTGATGTTATTACGTAAAACTATTGATGGAACTAGTGTCACTACAATATTTTGTGCCAATTCTTTCGTAATGTATATTCGACTTTACGGTTAGGAGCTTGCTACTTCAGTCACACTTAGAATATTGTAGGTGTAAACAGATTCCATAAAATATTTATATATTTTTGTATTTTTCTGAACAATCATAACTTAAGGCTTCACTCGTTAAAGGAATGGATCGGACTAGGAGAATCCCTGAAGCTGTGCGGAGCGTATTATACCAAACAAATGTTAAAAGATGTGTCAGTTTGTCGACACTAGTACGTACGTACTTCTAACGTTGTGGCGTGCGTTTCCTAAGGTTCAGTTACTATACAACACAATAAATCACATTCGAGGTGATTTGATATATAGTTTCAGTAAGTTTTTTTTTTTCAATAATAGCATCGTAAACTCTGTATATTGCCAGCGTCAAGTATATTTGCATCACTTAGTAGTCATAGAAGCAATCAGTAAGTCGTCAGTAATCAGTCTGTCTAGTCAGTAAGATGTTCAAGTAAAGCGATGGCTAACTTTACTAGAACGTGTCCGGTAGAGTTTTGAAGGCAAGCTCAAAAACATGGTTACGCGCTGTATTTTGTATCACAACACTCGTACACTGTAATTAACCTATATCGAACAAAATGCCATCAAACTTATCCGATATAATTAAAAAATACACCAAGAAAATATAAATAAAACAAGAGCACAATATGTCCTTTCAGAATTCCCGCCAAAACTCTCAGTATTTTTTTTCAATTATGGCATGGCAAACTATGCATATTGCCAGCGTAAGGTATAATTTTTGCATTACGTTTTTGCCAGTTTCGTTGAAAATTGACGAATAATAAATATATAAAAAATGCCGCCCTGCCGCAGGGCCGATCTAGGAATTTCCTGCCGCCCTGCCGCAGGGCTGATTTAGGAAATTGCTCCTGCTTGCCTACACACAACAAGATTAAGGTGGCAATTAGGGGTCATCCTCACCTTTACACCCTAGATCGCCCTTGCGGCAGGTGTGTGAGTACCTGACTGGTCGTTACAATGTGTTTAATGTTCAAAAACATTATAGGTAACGCACACAGATAAAATATCCACGTGCAGACAGACACCTATACCATAACCTTGGTACACTGGCATTCGTAAGAAAAAAATTAATATCCTTTAGTTTTATGTGGTGCTGATCTGATTCTACTTAACATGAATTATAGAAAACTAGCTGCGCCCCGGGGTTTCACCCGCGATAGAGAAGATTTTTAGCATGAAGTGAAATAAATTGTAGCCTATGTGTTATTCTGATGTATAAGCTATATGATTGTAAAGTTTCATTAAAATCCATTCAGTACTTTTTACGTAAAAAAGTAACAAACATCCATACTTACAAACTTTCGCGTTTATAATATTAGTAGGATTCATTAATATATAAAATAACGTTCCTATGTAAGAATCGCATATTCATTATTTACTATTAAATATCTTATTTAAAAGTTGCGTTTATTAATAACCGCCCGTATTTTTTTTCTAAGAGATATACATAATAAACGAAATTACACAAATAATGACATCAAACGGGTTTATAGGTAGCGTGCAGTGACAGCGTAGAGCGTCAAAATTGACTGGTATGACATAAAGGGTAAGACCTTTGTTGCTCTAAGGGTGACAGCTAATAGAGTTGAACACTATGCACAAAAAATAATTCAAAATTCATTCCTTAAAAAGGACCAACAAACCACGCTTCGAAAGCAGGATAATTGTAAATTAAGTTTTTAAGACGATTTTTATTACCTTGTAAATCAATAAAAAAATATCAATCCACTCATTTAAAGTATCTCAATTGGTTTGGTAGTCAAAGACCGGATTTAAGTTTATATTTGCCTAGCAAGCCAGGCGACTAACTTGTTTACGCATTAAATTATACGTGAAATTCTCGTAGATTGCGTCAACAAGTTTTCCTAATGATACGCTAGTGTGGGCGGTTTAATTTAAACGACAATTTTATTTCTGCTCATTTATTGGCTTTGAAAGAACTGTTTACTTACGGGCTTCTCACAGATATCCTATCATTCAACGTCACATCCTACTAATATTATAAATGCGAAAGTAAGTTTGTTTGTTACTCTTGCACGCGAAAACTACTCAACCGATCATCATGAAACTTTGTACATATATTCTTGGAGTTATCAGAAGTAAAATAGGATACTGTAAAAAAATAACGCATGTGAAACCGCGGGGCACAGTTAGTATAACTATAAGTACTATAACACTAATATGCACGATGTGCAAGAAACTGTTAAGATATATGAAAAGATATTATATGATACGTTAAAATATTATATGATAGACATTATCTCTCATTGCTATAATCCAAGCATAATTTTTATTTTATTACATAAATATGGCATCTACTGTATCATGACTATTAAAAACTCAATTTACTTACCTAAACTAAATACTTAAATAATTTAACAATAATTAAAAATTAAATATATAAAGTTAATTATAAAAAGAAAATTCCATTTAGTAATTGTGCTTGTGGCATTGTACCCAGAACGCTGGCAGCGTTTCCTCTCTGAACTAGTAAGCTCATTTTTTGGGAAAAATAGGTGCCAGCCCTCTGGTCACCTGAGGCTAGAATTAGTCTGGTCGACATATCTTTCATGAACGTTTTCATGTCAGCCGACCATGGACCCATAGTTTCCATCGCAAGCGCCGCAAATTCATATTCCTTCGTGATGGAAGAATATTTGCGACGCTTGAGAAGTTGTGCATGGTCGGCTGCGGCCCCTGCCTTTTTAGCTGTTTCAGCTATATGCGATGGGGCCAACGTATCTACACAAGTAAAATCCTATACCAGGGCCCGATCAACTCGCCATGAAACAAGAGTAGCTCCGTCAGGTCTCTTGCCATCGTCGACATTCCTGTGGGTTCTAAGGATGCAGGTATAGAGACGGTGGCAAGCGATCTGCGGATCAAATCATTTACAGCTCCATGGCGATATAACCTGCCAGCACTCCTGGTACAGGATAGACCATGTCGACCAAAACAACCCACACCTCTGCCACATAAGCATTGATGGGGTTCACATACTTTAGCACCAACGCGGAGGCCTATTGCTATCCTTAGCGTCGATGCGTCTAAAATTGTGCCTAGATTTTGAGAAGGGAGCACGTGCAGCCAATGTCCATGCAAGAAACTGTTAAGATATATGAAAAGATATGATACGTTAAAATATTATATGATAGACATTATCTCTCATTGCTATAATCCAAGCATAATTTTTATTTTATTACATAAATATGGCATCTACTGTATCATGACTATTAAAAACTCAATTTATTTACCTAATACCTACTTAGCCAATTAAAACTGAATTTTTGTTACTTACCTACATATAGGTGTCTTTTTGTGAAGTGAAAATTAATAACTAAATACTTAAAGCAACAACATTAAGTATTGCTATTTTACTCGTAATTTTTTATTACACACATACACACACACATTTACATACTGAGACCGCTGACGAGTTGGTACGAAAGGTTTTCAACCTCACCGTACCTTTTCCTTTACGTACATTCAAATCTTTCCCTAGTAGCAGGGATTGGGGGAAACTCTTTAGTGCTAGATATAGTGTGCTACTAGAAGCTTTCGGCTTTGTCTGCTGAGTGTCTGACAAGTTTTTGAAACACAGGTGACTTAGCGGTGTCTATGAGTGAAGCCTTAGTTAGAAATGTATGTTTTGCGTTAGTTAGGGCCCTTGCGCTACGATTTATCGATCAGCGATCGGTGGTTTACAGTTTCACCTCATTTTGCTTGCTAAGTTGGTGAATAATAACAAGATTAAACGATAATGTTTTTAAAAAATTGTCATTATAATGCACATCCGTGTATAGTGCCCGCTTTAGGTGCTCTTATAGGCTTATTTGTGCTATGAGAAAAAGCGGGATATATGTAAGTAATTTGTATTGTTCATCTATAGCATTTGTAACCGATACTAACATTCTTTTGTTCATCTGGCGTCTAAAAAGTAACAATATTGCTGATCGCTGTCCTAAAAATAGGTACATATATAGTCTAGTATAGTCTTCGGGGGCTGAGAAGGCGATTTATAAATTCTATTCAAGAATACTACAATGACGAACAAATAACCAAATTGTTAGTTGTTAGATACCGATTAGAGAAATTGAATTCATTTTTTTTTATTCCAAAGTTGCTGCTTCGTGTTAGGTGCATCATCCAGTGTTATAAATAAATAATTTATATTATAAAGAATGTAATTATAATCTTAAAGATTATAACTTATAACTATAACGTTACTTAATCTATCACTAGTTACGTATTTTAATACAATGTAATTGTAAAGGACTCTGCGCAAAAAATGGGAAATGGTTATTTCGTATTTTTTTAAATTTTAGTTACAAACATATACTTACATTAAGTAATATCTCGTGTAACTTAAATTTTAAAAAATCAGAAAAGTTATAAAGATTTCCTTGTAATTTATGAGTTCAATATTTAAAAGTGTTCTATATAATTATATTTTATTCATGAGTTTCTGTAATGTAAAACATTGCCCAATGTACATTACCTAATGTAAAGCATTGGTTTATGAAAAGGTTATGTAATAAACGTTTATCAGGTATCACTGTACCCAGCTAAAAGATCTTTGTTAATTTAAACCGAATTTCGTTAACATTTGTATCCATTACGATTTAAGAATATAACCTTATTATTTACAACAGTTGTATTATTTCTACTCCATGTCCTTCACAAATTAGAATTTATTATGCCTAATTCATAATTTAAATGAGTAGGTAGTTAAAAGAAAATATCTATACTTTAGTAAAATAAACGTTACACACTCAGACACACAGTAAGGTAATTAATACCATAATAATGTCATGCGTACCCTGGACACATACAAAGACAGGAACTCAAACACGTAGACCGAGAATTTGTTCTCGGTCTACGTTAATTATTTAATTATTTAAACTCCATCATTCCCGGGTATCAAACTCGGGACCCATCGATTGGCAGTCCGCTCAGTCTGGCATTGCGCTACTAGGGTCGTCAAAATTATTTTATTTAATTGAAAAAAGTTTAATGAAGATAAATTATACCTCGTTTTTCGTAGATCGTTTTTACAAGTAATGTTCCGTTTCCTTTAGTTTGAAATTTTTGATTAATAATTATACGCATAAATAAAAGGCGTTCATTGCCTGTGGCACTACTCCATAAAAGGCTTCGAGGACAACTGGACATTTAAAAATTAATTTAATTTTTAAGTAGGTATTATATTATTATTTCATAAAAAGTTTATTTATATACCTACCTATTATATATTACCTACTCAGAAATATCTTAGATATTATAGATCGCAGAAGAACGGAATATGCGAGGATTGTGAGAAAAAATGGAGTGTGAAACAACCATAAATAAAACATTGCATTGCATTGCATTTTTATTGACAAGCAGAAAGACACAGAATAATGGCTGGTGATGGTTTATAGGTACAGAGTTTGTATTCCTTCCTTATTGGCTTGGCTGAAGGGATACGTCAATATAGTATGGCATGGCGGCATGGCTCCGATTGGCTAACTGGCTGACGCGTTCGTTACAAGTATTGTAATAACATTGTAAATACTAAGCTCTAGCATCTAAGGTAATGACATTCTTACAGTTATCCTTCGTTGTTCAATGGCCAAACTAGGTACATATTCTTTAGTTTATCACTTCAGAAGGTAGTTTTTATCAGTAAGCATTTTGCTAGGATGGAATCGCTTACCGTGTGGTATCTATGTGTTTTTTTCACACAGGTGTATTAAATTCTTTATAAATGATATCCAGGTGTTACAGATATTTCAAAAGTCTACTTAAAAGTTTTGTGTTTTATTTTTCTTTTATGCGTAAAGTTTTATCGAGTAACTAATCCGTATCTTATTTAGTGTTTATTTACCTATAGGTACATCAAATTGAATCTTGCAATAACAAACCAATGTCAAACATTAAGACGCGGTATACGAAAGTTTTGCCAATTTCGTTGATTTACCTACCTGATTTTACATGAGATTTTGCAGTTAAAATATAGTATTTCCACAAGTTTTATTGTACAATATGATCATTACAATAATGTAGTATTGCTGTCAAAATTGCCTATACTTTCACTTTGTACCATACTCACAAAAAATATTGAACTAAGACAACTTTGAGAGAAAATGGGCCAGCATTTGATTTCGGCTAATTGCAATAATCTTTAATAAAATTAATTAGACATAAACTTCAGTTCATAATCAATCCGTTTTCTAAAAAAAGGCATTAAAAACCTTTTACCTAAAACTCTTTTTTTTTCTTTTTTTTTAAATGAAAAGGAAAAGAGGACGACAACAAAAAAGGTGGGACGATGACATCAGGCATTTTGCAGGCTAACATGGAGTAGAGTGGCTAGAGAGAGACATGAATGGAATAGGTTGGAGGAGGCCTTTGCCAACTGACAAACGGACCTACAGAAAATTTAAAAAAAACATCAAATAAGAAATATATAAGATTAAAAAAATAAGTACCTACTTATTGAAAAAAATGTTTATTAAAAATATTATAATAGTGTCGTAGTGTAAGATAATGTGACTGTAATTTGTTTTGTTTTGTCCGAATAAAAGGCTTATTATTATTACCTAAAACTCGCATTATAATACTCGACGCCAGCAAAATGTCATGTGTAAAATCAGGTAAATCAGTAAAAAAGGCAAAATTTTCGTATACAGCAGCGGCGTCTTAATGTTTGACATTGGTTTTTTATTGCAAAATTCAATTTGATAAAGTCGTTGTTACTTAAAATTATCTCTCCGTATACTGCAAAGTGTAAATAAACACTAAATAAGATACGGATAAGCTACTCGATAAAACTTCAGTCACGGCACAGCCGCCAAAATGATCGCTCTTGCAATAGCGATAACTATATTAGTGTATTTATACTTTTGCGCTACCAGAAACTTTGATTATTGGAGCAAACGAGGTGTTACACATGACAAACCAATCCCGATATTCGGCAATTACGCTAGAGTGCTCTTCTCTAAGATAAGTGTTACAAATATAACAGCCGAACTTTACCGGAAGTATGCAAATGAGAAAATTGTTGGATTTTTCAAGGGAACGCAGCCGCAGCTAGTAATACGGGACCCGGAAATTGTGAAGCATGTCTTGATGACGGATTTCTACCATTTCTCCAGCCGTGGCATATTTCACGAGCATAAAGGGATCGAACCTCTTTTTCGCAATCTGTTTTTCGCTGATGGCGATACTTGGCGGCTTCTAAGACAACGTATGACACCGGCGTTTACGAGTGGGAAGTTAAGGGCGATGTTTCCCCTCATCGTCGAGCGGGCTGAGAAGTTGCAGACTCGAGTCCTTTCTGCTGCCGCCATAGACCGCGTGATCGATTCTCGTGATTTGATGGCTCGCTATACGACAGATTTCATCGGCGCCTGTGGATTTGGCTTGGACTCAGATTCTCTTAGCGATGAAAATTCACCATTTCGACAGCTAGGTTCGAAAATTTTCAAAACTAGCTTCAAGAAACACGTCAAAGGGATCCTTAAGGAAATTTGCCCATTCTTTTTCAAACACTTAAAATTTATGGCGGACATAGAAAATGATATGCTCGAACTAATTGAAGGAATCCAGAGACTCCGAAATTATGAACCGTCAGAGAGAAATGATTTCATCGACTTAATGCTAGAGTGTAAGAAGCAGGGGATAATTGTAGGAGAGTCCATAGAAAAGTTTAATAAAGATGGAAAACCGGAAATAGTAGAGCTAGAGCTCACTGAAATTTTAATAGCCGCTCAAGTATTCATATTTTTTGCTGCCGGATTTGAAACGTCTTCTTCGGCAACAAGTTTCACGTTGCATCAATTGGCATACAATCCGGAAGTTCAAAAGAAGGTCCAGGAAGAAATCGATCGCGTCCTTTTAAAATATGAAAACAAACTTAGTTACGACGCTATTAAGGAAATGACCTACTTAAATTGGACACTTAAGGAAGGAATGAGAATGTTTCCGTCACTAGGGGTGTTTTTCCGTGAGTGTGTCCGTCCTTACACATTTAAGCAATTAAATGTTCCAATAGATAAAGGTGTGCTTGTAATGATTCCCATTCAAGCTTTACACAACGATCCACAGTTCTTCGTGAACCCGGAAGTATTTCGACCAGAGCGCTTCAGCCCAGAAGAATTCCACCAAATACAAAAAGATGTTTACATGCCGTTCGGAACGGGGCCTCGGGCTTGTATTGGTAAGTTATTTTTGTTATCAAAACAAGTAAACAACCTTCCATTTATTGTTGATAAATATTGATATTAATATTATACGCAGTAACAAAGACTTCAGGTGTTTTTAAGGCCAGCCTTAACTTCATTTGATTTTACCATGCTTGTTAAACATATTAATTATTTATTTTGGTCTTACAATTGACACTATCGATTGATACGAGAAGAACACCTATAGAGAACTGTTTTTCTATTGAGTCTGTGAGCATATTTTAAAAATACTTTGAAAGCAGTATTTAGTTTATTTATGTTTCTCTTTAATTAAATTTGTTATTTTAGTATTTGTACTTTTTATATCATTGTGTTCAAAAAAGATAATGAATTAGCTTGCGGCATCTAAAGAACCTAATAAACCATATTTAAATTCATTTTCTAAGCCAAATCAATATGTTAAAATGTGTTTCTGTTCTGCTGCCTAAATTCGATTATGTGTTGAACGTGTTGTTGAACAAAACATGTAAAAGGCAAAGTTATTCAAGGTTAAAATTAAATGATTAAAAGTTATGTAAGAGTTATTCGGCCTTAGGAAGGTCATACTCAGGTTCAGGTGAATATTAATAGTTGTTTTTATTTTTATTAAGCAACCTTTGATTACTTACAAGAGTTTTTTATTGTTCTAAGAATACAAATACCTACCAATTCTATCCGGTTCATCCGGTACATCGTCAAACTAATTTTTATTGTGAAACTCACAGCCGTATGCTATCTTTTGTTCGTTTTTTTTGGGAGACTACTACAAATAATATTAATGTCATGTTCTATAAGTTTTAATGTTTTTAATTATTAATGTTTTTAATTTAAAGTCTTTAATTTATTGAATATATAAAAACCTGTATTTCTTGTATGTCACGAAATTTGTGACCATTGCGAACTAATATACCTACATGGGGGGTCATCTATTATTTCGTAAACTGTATGATGCAAGAATAAAATTTGATATATTAAATTAAAAAATCAAGTATCTTCTAGGATCATGTTGTGTTCAGTAATACAGAGAACATCAATTGAAATTCCTTTGTCAATAAGATAATTAAAGCAGACCGTTAATTCATCTAATTTACTTTTTAGGCCATTAATATTTTGGTGTAATATTTTTTTAATATAGGTACCTACGAAAAAAAGTTGTGACTGACTGAAATTATAAGTTAAAAAATAATAAACAGTTATTTGTATGATACTTAGCCATTAGCTTTTCGCCCGCGGCTTCGCGTGGCGTGAAAACGTATACGAAAAAAGTTGTGACTGACTGAAATTATAAGTTAAAAAATAATAAACAGTTATTTGTATGATACTTAGCCATTAGCTTTTCGCCCGCGGCTTCGCGTGGCGTGAAAACGTAATAGATGTATACTTACGAGTACTTGTCATAGACAGAGCTGCTTTGGTATTTTAATATTAATATTACCAATATGTAGGTATATAATATGGATACTTATGCATTTGTCTTCAAACAATGTTTAATTTTTACGTATTTTTAAATTAAAAACTGTTCAAAATATTATCAAAAAGTAAGGTATCACAGACACATTTTATATGTACTTACCTTTATAATTTCCATTTTAATGTGTAATTTTTTTCATCTGCAGGCGAGCGTCTCGGTCTCATGCAGTCTTTAGCCGGTCTCGCCGCGATTCTCTCGGTGTGCTCCGTGGAACCTGCACCAAGGACCCTTAGGCATCCAATAGTTGACCCAAAAGCAAGAGTCGTTCAAAGTGTTAAGGGAGGTCTACCGCTTCTTTTTAGGAAAAGAAGACCAATGGAGATAAGACAGTAGTTAAGGACAAAGACCTCATATACTTTGGCGCTTGTAGATAAGGGCTACTATAGGCCGACTATTTTGACTTCTTCTATAAGAAAATTGGCTAATTACTCCTACTGATGTATTTTTAATTAGCAGCAAGTCGACGTCACGCTTAATGGACATGTTGTATGTAGTGTGCTCACACACGCACAATACACACGAATGTGAATGTGTTGCAAGTGCTAATTTTTATTAATATACGATTAAATATACGATTATCTAAAAATGTAAAAACCAAAGGCCAGTGGCGAACTGGACTGGACAAAGTTAATTTATAAGATAAAGAAAGTCACAAAAAATTATCTTTCCCAAAATTCTTATAGTTACGTAATAAGGCGTCATGCCTGACTTCTTTTCGGGTTTTACTTTTTTACACTTAATTCTTTGTTAATGTAATTGTACTGTGTATTCATCAATAACTACGCCGATCGTAATTAGAATGAAAATATTGGAAATTAAGGACAGATGCAATTCTATACCTAGAAGAATAAGCCCTCAGAAACAGTTATAACGGCTTTCTATGAACTTAGAGAATAAAGATTTTTTAACTTTAATTTTTTTCGACATATTTTGATCCATTACAAAATATTATTTACAAAATAACTGTTATATATCCGACTGTTCTTAAAGAATAAATAAACAGTAGGTAAATACTTAAACAGTCGTTGTTTAGTAGTCAGGTTCTCTCTCTCTCAACCCTTTTTATGTCCCACTGCTGGGCACAGGTCTCCTCTCACAAGTGAGAGGGATTTTAGGCCATAGTCCACCACGCTGGCCAAATGCGGGTTGGTGGACGTCATGCTTTCGAGAAATTATGAATTTCTCTCAGGCATGCACGGCGATGGAGAACATCGTAATCAATTAAATATCACGATATTTTCCATCACCGTGGAGCAGCGATAAATGCGCACATTACAAATTACTTTGTCAGAGGTGCACGCCGAGGATTTGAACCCGGGATCGGTCGCGTCGAAGACCGCGTTATTTTCCCACTCGGCCACCGCTGCTCAGGTTCTATAGAGTAAATAAATAGCTCTAGCGTTCAACAAACTTTGTACAGTTTTCCAAGTGAAAGGTACAGTACAGCGTCAGTTAATGTTTTCTTTCTTTTCTATTAAGACTTTTTGTCATGAAGTTGAAAGCTGAAATAAAGAAATATCTATTTACATTTTAAGTGTAATTTACAGACAAAATATTTTTATTTTTTTATTTATTTACAATATATTTTTACACGAATGTTCGATCGTCGGGCGTTACTAATGTACACGCTAGTCCTGGGTGTAGGCTGGCGACGATGGACTTCGTGCAACCTTATTTAAGTGCTGGATGATATTAAGTGAAATATGCAGTATAATTGGAAACGATCGTTTAATAAATCTTTTACATGTGCGTGAGGCGCGTTGGAGACGACTGCCGTGCGAGGGGCGAGCGCAGGGGCAAGACGTCTCAAATTACAATTGTATGTGCAACTACATATTTATAAATTGGGGACGTATTTACTCCACCACACTTGTCCAATGTGGGTTGGTGGAAATGCGGGTTAGTGGCTAACACGATGTTGGATGTTATCAAATTGCCCTTAAATGCGGTTTCAAACTTGCGTATTTTGGCGACGCGTGTACTGTCGTTTCGGAAAACGCGCTTACACACGCGTTAATCTTTGTACCAGAAAATATCAAATCTTGACGTTTCGCGGCTACACGCGTTGCAAAATACAAAAAATAGACAAATAAATATGCTGATGTGAAACCGATGTTAGACTTTCAACAAGTATTAACGACTGTTATCTGCTGTTAAACACCGGACCTATGGCTTTACGTGCCCTCCAAAGCACGGCAAAGCGCATCAAGTTTTGCCACTAGCGGTCACCCATGTCACAGTTAGACCCTCGCCGCCGGGCCATGCACGCACGATCGTTATTCGACTGTTTTCGTATCGCCATGTCAGCTGTCAAAACTTAACGACTTCTATATCCATAGACCAAATTATTCTTATCTATATCCAAAGTAACAAACATAGAGAAATTAAACACTACGTTATAGTAACAACTGAGACTGTCGGTATAATGCGCCCTCCCAAGTATCGAATGGAATAACACCAGTGGCCAGTAGTGGTCACACATTGTGCGCTCGTTCACGCCCGTTTTACTAAATTGTGAATTATAAGTTATAGAACTATATCTGCTATGCTTGGGTCTTGTCTGTGACGGCATGCTTTGCCATATTTTTCCAAAACTTTATAAGTACAAGTTGAATGCCATTGTTGTACTTACACTTTAATCACAGTAATAATTCATATCAATAAGTCAGTCTATCAAGCAACAAAGTATATTTATTTGTCGTGATCTTTTAATATCGCTATTAACTTATCTATTTGGACGCAATACACACAAAATAACTTTGTAAACCTTTTATAAAGTTAGTTAAATTCAATTCAGAAGGAAGATAGTACTAAATATATCTGAGCTTATGCACACAAAAAAGTGACTGAACTGATTCACAATAAGCTTTAACTTATGTGCAGCTTTGAGATACTTGTCCAAAGTTGTTTAACCCATTTTGATTTATACCGCGTTTACATTCAGCTTTTTCCATTGCCGCTTGCCCTGTCGTGTACTTATATTATTTCCCAAAATTATGCATTTCGGAAGTCCACTACTAGAGTTATGTAGTCCTTCCTTTTTCACCATCGATTGATATTTCATAGTCTTTGTTCGATTTGGTCATTCATCCGAACATTGCTTCTATTGTCAGCTTGACTGACTAGTTCATGCAAAGCTGGCATGTCAGTAATAGGTACACACACAATTGCATTATCATATTGCGACGCCAGATATTATGCACGTGTGTGTAGTAATGTGTTTGTGTGCATCACAGGCAGATAATGTGTTACAGTTACAGTGGGTTTTACATGAAAGTGTTGTATACGACAGATTTCAGATGTCGAACTATACTTATTTAAGCGGGAGAGGTTAAGCAAGTAAAAAATTAAAGACAAATGAGCATTACATCAACCATCTTTATTATAGATAGGTAGTTAAAAGTAGACGTCTATAAATAGTGTAGAGAGTCCTAAAAGTCAATTTTGATTAAAAGCTACATTAATTTGCGGTCCAAATTGTGAATTTCAGTTCATTTCATCCTTGACTCCGTTTTTGCTTGCTACGCCGTTCTTTCCTTAACCATATAAAGGTACAAACATTAATGTGCCCAAAAATGTATAATGTAGATACCTATTAGATATAAATTTAAATACTATCGTAAGATATTAAATACCTTTTTTTATATACTTATCATATATATTTATTATAATACCGGGGTAATGAGTAAGAACGATGTAGAAAGCGAAAACGGTATACAATTTAAAATCACCTACTTAAAATAGTTACAGTTAAGATGTATTTTTATATAGTCAATTAATATGTGATTTATATAAATATTTCCTATATTTTTATAATTCTTTGGTATGTAAGTACATATAATATATTACCTATACAGTACATATTATAATATTGTGAATTTTACTTCTCGAAAATGGTCGAAAGTTTCGTATGTGGATGCGAGTATGAATAAAATTATATCTAGGTATAGGGATCTAACTGAAAATGATAAATAAACTGAATAAGGAATACCGTTACTGGAAATTTAAGGATTATTCTTATTTTATATTATGGTCTTTATTTTAAATCAACAATATTACAATAATTAACTTACCTATCTTACCATCCACATACGATGGTATCAACCTTTAAAGAATAGCTGCTTTGCAGGATGTTATCTTTAAATATCTACCGGGGAATGCAGCGAAAAATGACACCTAGATATTATTCAAAAATAAAATATCCATGAGACGATGACGCTTCTCATTTTACATAATAATTTTTTTTTACATAATAATATATTTTCACAAAATAACCACGCCCATTAGTTTTCTGAACAGATCCTAGGGCGTACAGTATATTTGTTTTGTGTTACTAATTATTGGTAACATTGGCAACACCATAGAATAGACAGTATCTAATCACTATTATACGGTTGGTAGCAAAAAGTTTGCTTAGCAATAACACAAAGCATTTATAAGTAGTTATGCAAGCAAGACGGAGAATCTTTGAATTTTATCTCTAAAAAAGCTTGAATACAACAGTGTCCTCAGTGTTTCAATCTAGAAGCCCAGTTGTATTGTGTTCATAAATTATATAAATAATTTCACTCTAAATTCTTCTATAGGTATTTAAGATTAGGTACTTAAGATGATGACTTTTTGTCAACTTTATTAGCATGGCCCTTTGGAGATAGCTTCTGAGCAAAAACAATCTAAAATTAAAAAACAGTTTTGTTATACTTTACTTAGCATGAGACAGCTTATTCGATTGCGGACAACTTGAGTGAAAATTCAAATCATCTATTCAGAGGCAATGCCAACGGTTTGTGTGGCCGTAGGTACCCAAAGCCCGAAGAATGAAGGGAATCATGGCTCTCATGATGGGACTGCGTCCATAGGTGATCCCAAATCCATAAACACCCAAAAAGGTCACCGGGACGTTTTAGTAAGTTGAAATCCTACATAACTCGGCATCTCTCTTAAGATACCTCTTTTGAGAGTTTCCCGCCCGTTACGACCTAAGTGCCCTAATAAGTATGAAAAATGATATGAAAAATATTACATCAATTTTAATGAGAGGTGATCAAAAAACTTCTTTGCAACAGATTAGAAGATTTCTTCCTAAGAAATCTTTTGTAGCTATTGACTATGGATGAGTTTATTTGGATAACTTTCATATCATCAAAAGTTTTAACAAAGAAGCAGATCGGGCGAGGATAACACCCCAAAAGTTGCGTGGACTGACATGTAGGTATTATATTATTATGTAGGCGCAAACAGCTACAAAATATAAAATAAAATGGTGAATAAATTCGTATACTTCGCTTTTTCTTCGGAGATGGTTCAGGAAGCAAAGTTACGTGTCTTATTATTACTTACAGGATTATTAGGTTTCAAAATATATAAAACCAGATCAAAAGGCTTTCAAACCAATGGTAATTTAAAAATATTTTGCATGCAAAGCGTCTATGACATGTAAATAGTTTTAAGATAAATTTGAAATGACAGAAGTATCTTCTAAAAAGAACGCAGTACGCTACTGAAAGTCGGTCAAAACGACATAAATTATGTTTTTTTCTATTGTTTTAATGCCATCTTTATCGAAATTACACATAGTGAAATAGAAAGTCCTGTTTAAAGATGTGTTCACACGAAATGTATAATGTTCCGCCTATCGGATCAAATAATAAAATGTACTGCAAAGTGACTATTAAGAACTTGATGAATAAAAATCAATATAACACGATTGTGTTAATTCTTAATAAAAAAAGTATAGCTTGACTTATTTTCAGGATTTTTAAAGTGTAATTTTTGCTTGTGATTAAGAAACCATAATTAATCGTAAGGTAAATCTGTACCTACTATCGTCAATGTCTGTCAGTGTCCCAGTACTTGTCATTCATAAAAAAATTATTTTGCCGTTTTTCTATGAAATGACGGATACCAGTACACTGACGACATTAAGGACATTTATGTTACACTCTTTAGGTAATTGTGACATTAAGTGTGACCCACACTTTATCATATTATTATGTAAATCAGATCAATAAATATTTGTTTTGGATAAGTATGCTTTTTCCCATAATCGTTTGAACAGTTTAAAAAAATAATTTTGACAATAGACATAAGACAATCCGTCCAAAAACGGCGGAGTAATCAAAGAACATACATAAAAAAATACATACAGCCGAATACAGTAGGTACCTCCTCCTTTTGGAAGTCGAGGACGACAAAAATGTAGGTACATAGTTCCGATTTTATCCACGCGCCAAAAGATCCAAGTTGCACTTTTTAAAAACAGCAACAATTTTGTCACAGTTTTATTAATACCCCCACAGTTTTATTATACCCACATTGTTAATTATAATAATCGTGATCTTGACCTAACACAGTATGTATCTGTCGCAGTCGGATCGTATAATCCGCCGTATAACATTACAGCTAGCCGGTTCCTAAAACAGGGCCGTTCTGTATTGTGGCGGGTCCACGATTAGCCGGATTGTTATTACGATACGTTCTACAATATGGCCGCTCACGTTTAGCCTCATTGTAATGAAGCCTCGTAGGCACCCTGAAACACATTTTCACTATAATTGTTTATATTCGAAAAATACCCAAACCGAATCAGAGCACCCCACTATCCACGTGGTCTTGTCTGTACTACCCCTAGAGTGTATATAAAAAGCCGGAGGCGCGGAGGGAGACCACTCCCCGCCCGCCGTAGGTAAGCGCAGGCATCAAGAGAGCCGGAGCGGCTGAGGCTGGTCGCCGAAGGCGACCAAAAAGCCGTAGCTGCGAAGGCGAGCGCAGGTGCCGCGCTTTCTTACGCTGGGGCGGAGGGAGTGGTCTTCCCGCAGCGCCGGAGATGTCACAGAGCCACTTGTTTTATTACATTATCCAAGCCTTGGAAAGTGATTAATTCATTGTCAATTATCACTTTATCTAAATTGAGTAGATATTATAAATAATGGCTAGATGATACCTATATAATATCCGGATTTATTACTTTGGCTGTAACATATAGGCAATTGGGCGGCACGATATTACGCTGCTTTGACGAACGCGAAGAGCTCATACAATACAACGTTCGCTAATTTAGCTGAATTGCAATCCGGCTGAACGAGAGTGCGCCGCATTACAATACAGCCCTGTTTTAGGAAATAGCTAGCCGGAATATAATACGGCGGATTATACGGTCCGACTGCGACATATCCACTAACCACAAATATAATCGTAAAATACAATAAGAATTCCACAGACGAAAACAGAATTTCATGTCCGTAAAACGTGCGCATAATGTTGTTGGTCAAAATCTTAATGGTCCGATATTGAATTATCGTAATTCCTCGCTCATTTTAAAATTAAATATTAAAAAAATCAAAACAAAAATTCTTAACCCTTCCTTGCATGATTGTGCAAGAGTGCATGAGTGATGTAATTAACTCTCTAGATTAAAGTACATATCAATATATAAAAAAATCCTAGTATAAATAAATAATTTGAAAAAAGTTTGAATAATTTGATTTTTTTTTTGAAAAAGTCATCATGCAAAGAAGAGTAAATAACTTTACTCAATAACAACTTTTGTATACAGTAACAATATTGGCACAATACATTTCACTTTCAGTGAGCGAGCCAGTTTATAGTTAAATGCTCTTAAAAACCCAGTGTGCTTTTAAACAAAAATTGTTCAATAGGAAAAGTCTCCCCGCATACCGTAATCTTTAATAAGAATCCGTACAGAGTCCCCGTTAAAATAATTAACTCAATGGATGCGATCCATTACTCTGCCCTACAAAAGTAAGGTCTGACACACCCTACATTACATTACACGTGGTACCTTTACCCTGTTCTTTGATAAATAGATCAATCTTCTTATACGTAACCAATTTATCATACAATCGCCAAAGTTTATGGCTATGTACACACGCAAGTTATTTTCTTTGTCACAATAATACTATAATACTTATTATAAGTTACCTCAAAGATACACATTAATACACAAGTAGGTAGGTAAGCGTTATAAAACCATATTTACAGAATTATAATAAGTAGCTATTATAATAGATCTATAGAGTTAAACGAAATTTACATTTTAATGCGCAATTGCGTAGCATAAGTTCTTATAGCACAGTTTTAAACTAAGTGACAGTGTTACACATTCTTTTTACAATTTCAAAATTTCTTACTAACTTACTAAATTAAAATAGCTTACGAAAGAGAAGTACCCCAGAACACGAACATCCCCAGGATGCTGTCGAGTCAATCACAATCTATCTAATATATCACGACATGGAAAATTTAACATAATCGAAATACAAAACATTGCTAAAGAAAGTAGGTCAAACTTATTACGTTACTCAGGTTAAATTACCTGCTATCAATCCAAACTGAATCGTTAATAAGTCGTAAAATAAAACAAAAGTATTCGCGGGGAAGAAGGTACGCTAAGCCTCCTGATTTTCCGCCTTTAAACTTTTGATGGTTCGAATAAAATGGCTGATTAACGAACATACTTGTATTGATATCTGTGAAAACCATGAGTTGTTTTTTTTATTTGAATCGAGTAGCAGATGAGCCTACCTATATGCTATGTGGTGTTAAGAGGTTGCTGTAGCCCTGATTGCCTGTGGTGATGATCGTATGCAGTTGCACTGCTACTCCGAAGGTCGCCTAATGTAAGTCTGGCCGTCAACAGCATATTTCCCCTTTGCAATGTATTGCCCTTTTTTGGTATCGGAGGGGGGGGACCTTCAAAAGGTACCCGGCACCTTGGGAGAGGTGTAACCGGGTTATGTGGGATTTGTTACCGCCCTAAAACCGCCTCGGTGGCCTGCCTCTGCGCTTGGAGATTACTCTGGGATCCCCTGTGGAATGCACCGGTGTCCTCCACGCGCAGAGCTCCAGAATAGGCCCATCCTCGGGAGAGCAGATGTGCTCTTCCCTCCGATGTTTACGGCGGCATGACGCCACGCACACACCGCCGTCCTTCCCGGGGCCGCTGGCTGAACGGATCGAGCTCCCAATCTCACCGCCCACAACCCCGGAGGCCCTCTTTTAGTCGCCTCTTACGATCAGGCAGGGGAAACCGTAGCTCTTTTCTTAATCCCGAAGCTACAAGGAAGGGCTTAAAATGTATTGCCCTGTGCTCTTTTTATGAATGTATTACCTTTAGCAATTTGAGGAGAAGGGGAAGGGTATTTGCACGTTCTGATAGAGAATAGTAAAGATGTACGGTAGCACCATTATTATTGTTAGGAATAGGTATTTTTCAAGTATTTTAATAACTTTCAAGAAGTACTTTTATTCAAACTCGTTTGCTTTACTTTTTGTTTATCATAAACAATTAAGATTATTAAAAATCAACATCTTCTGTCCATGAAATGACCCGCATCAAAAGTTATAAATACTTTGGATTAGGAAAGCCCAGAGAAGCTGTGAAGACCTTCAACACGATAACTACCTAACTTTCGCAATCAGAATCCCTCTTTTTGCACAGTCCTTAGGAACAAGTTGTTACTTTTACCAGTAAGCACAATTGTTTTAAGGGGAGTGTAAATGTATGGGAACCATTATTTATTTTGAAGAATATTACAAAAATAAGACTCGATAAGTAAACAAGTAATTAAGTAAAGATCAAAAAGGCTTACCAGTTGCTATCCACCAAAAACTGCTATTCAACAACTGGGACTGCTTATAATTTGTCACTACCTGTTATCTACCCGTTTTACATCTGCCAAAGGAGTATTTTGATTTTTGATACTTTTCAGTCTATTAATGAGTTTCAGAAACAGTATTACATATTTTTGGAAATATTTAAACTGGACTTGGAGCTGTTCAGGCCGTTATTTAAGTACTCACAAATTTTTTATTCTTTTTTCCACTCTTTATTTATTACTTTTTCTCGCTTCGTCACAGAATAATTATGGGTGTGGCTAAAATGGATGTCTGCCTGTTTAATTGGGTTGACAGTCCAGCAAAGTTCCGGCTGGTTAAGTGATTGTATGTAATTTGTGTTCAACGAGTCATAAAGAGCCATTGCCTAGCATTTCCAAGGAACTGCATTTTTCAACTATTCGAGTATCTATGTCTAATTTTAATATAGAATTTCGCTTTTTTATCAATTTTACTGAGTAAATAGATCGGGTATGTACCATCACACCACTGCATCTTCGTGGAAAAGTGCACAAGGCGAACTTCAGTCTCCGGAGTAGCAGCGCAACTGCATAAAACCTTATTAAAATAAAGAGGAAGGTCTAAAATCTATCATACAAATCTACATTAACTCATAGTAATTCATACGAATAGTAACGGATTCTCTTTATGCTATTGCGACTTTATAATATGACGACCCGCGTGGCACAATGGTTACTATGTCGGACTGCCAATCGAGGGATCCCGGGTTCGATTCCCGGTGTAACAGAAATTTGAATAATGTGTTTAAATTTCTGTTCTGGGTCTGAGTATTAGTGTTCCTGTCTTTGTATGTGTCCATGGTACCCACGACACGGGGTATTAATTACCTTACTGTGGGGCTATGAGTGTCTAACGTTTAACGTTTATTGCCAACATTTCAGAGTAAGTTTTATATTTTTTATATCATAACAAACATTTTTAAATCACGGGCTGTTGCTTATTCTTTGTTGCTTTAAATAGAATACAATTATTTGGTGATTAAAAGAAAGACAAAAGACTCATTAAACCTACTTTCAAGGCTAAGGTAACACATATCTAAACTAATATTATAAAGAGGAAAAATTTGATTGTTTGTTTGTTTGTATAGAATAAGTACCGAAACTACTGGACTTTATCCATAATGAACATATGCTACTTTTTACCGTGGGAAAATATTTCATTCTTACGAGAAAACGGGTAATAACGCGGTTGAAGCAAGTGGCTAAACGCCTATGATTTTAATATAGCAATATATCGTCTTACGTCGTGTTTCAAATGGATGCTAGAAAGTTAGAGATATAGCCCGGAATAGCACATAGGCTATTTTTTATTCTAAGGCGACCTATAAAACGGGTCCATGCGGGCTAAGCCGCTGGCGGAAGGTTAGTTTTTATATGTGCGCATTTGGTTACATTGAAAGCCACTCGTTGCGCATCCGTCCGAAACTTTGTAAATTCGTTCGACCTTCACGTCGGACAGGTTTAAAGAAGAGTGAACGATATTATTATTCAGTACTTTTTCATATATAGTTTATCATAATGCTAATATTATAAATTCTCGAAAAAATAAAAAGTTTGAAAAGGTCAAAATAGAGTGAGACAACGATCGTATTTACGGATATTCCGAGACTCAAGTTTAGGGCACCTCTATTATTTTATTGCTTCTATGGATACGAGACAACCACTATGCAGTGTCAAAGTTCGAAAGCTTACTACACCGCTCTTTGTATTGTGCCCCTATACAGTGTACATACTTATGTAGTTACAGTGTTACAGAATTAGCGTTCACGATCCATTTTCTAATTAATTAATTAGTTTTAGCGCGAGTCTCAAGGCAGCTTTACAGTTTGACACTGATACCGAGTAATGGATTACACTTTTTAAACCATGAGTTTGGCAACTTTGCACAGAACTTATTTATGAAACTAACCGGGTTAATAAGTACCTAAATTACAGTGTTAAAGGTTTTCCTTACATTACCAACATAGAGGGTGTTGCAAATAAGTGCTGAATTGGGATCAGAAAAATAATTCGGATTCAGTATATTATTATAATAAAATAGAATTTTGTATAGCCTCAAATGGTTCAAAGTTTAAGCATTGCAGAAAATACTGTTATTTTCCTTGCAAATAAAATTTTGCATTTATTTTTTGAAGCCCTCTTCAATTTGACTACGCAGACGTCCTTTAAAAGGACTAGAACTATTATATTTATATAAATTATGAACTCTGAAGATAACTGCAAATTAAAAGCGAATTCCATCATACACACTAAACTATTTTTTTTTTGGAAAAATATCAACGATACACATTTTTACCTTTTAAATTAGATAATATAAATTGAGTTATTTATAACCTATTAGAAAATTCTGCAACACATTTTTATTATTTATCTTCTAGATCTGTTAACAATGGATAAAACATCTTTTTTTAAACTCTGTTTAAGTTTGTTGAAAATTCAATTTTTTTATTTTTGTCTTAATTTTTTCAAGGATTGTAGAAGAATGCCTATATTTATCTATAAACAACAGTGTTCAATTTTTTTATGCTATAGGTATATATCAAAATACTGATCTGGCCCGGCTTCGCTCGGATGCTTTGAATTATGATACGAGTACATGCAACTTACTAACTACAATTTAGTAAGTTGCATGGTACAAAGTATTGATATCTACTATCTACTCTTATTTTATTTTCCTAAGAATGCCTTTCGGTAAACATTATTAGTGCAAAAAATTAAAAATCTATTGCAAGCGCAACTGTAAGGCAATTGTATTAGTACCTACTCGTTACAATTGCCTTACAATAGGTACAACGATACAATACAATACCTACTATACCATATAATACCACGATACAATTGCTTTTTCAATTGTGATTCATAATAAGGCCAATTGCTACTTCAGCAATAACTAAAGCTTAATAGTATCGACAGAGTTTTCAAACTAAAATCCAGCAGGTTTACAACTACTGCAGAAAAGTGTATAGTAAAAAAGTAATAGGTTTGACCTGATATTAGTTTATAAGAGCATAGTTTATTTACCAACGTATTTACATTTATTAAAGTTTGATAAAACTCTTCATTATAGTATTACCTCTACTATGTAAGAAAATTATTTATTACATACGTGGACATCTTACGGAGCTCGTTCCACATCCGATACACTTGCTGGTGGTATTGCTCAGATATATAAAATATGTACCTACAAGAAATAATGCAAGCATCGTGGCATACCCCGACGAACATAACCAGATACGAACCGTCTGAAATGTCCTTTAAATTCTACCTTAAAATAAAGCCACTAAGCTCTGCACTGTTTTACAAGAAAAAGTAAATGTATACAAAGCTCTCTTGGTTGACATTTATCTAAAAGACCGACTTATTCAGTAGGGAAAAGAAGTCCAGATTCTGAATTTTCTTAGAAGTAGGAGACCGAGCGGCGAGCGAGTCAGTGGCCGTGGATAACTTACGGAGCTCGTGACTTCCTCTAAGCATCTGGTGGTAGTTTTGCTCAGATAAATTTACAGTAAAGAGCATGGCAGTGCTTATAGAGACGTGTTCCAGTAACAACCTGGGTCATAGGTCCCTTCTATAGGTTCTTTAAACACTGTCTTAAAATAAAGAAATTATGCTCCGCACTGTTTTAACAATAAAAAGGCATATGTACAAAGCTCTCTTGGTACTTGACACTTATCAAGAAAATACCGTCGTAGTTCTTGGACTTCTTTACAGATAGGAGACCTTGACGCCAGCGAGCGGTTCACCAGCCGTGGACATCTTGCGGCGCTCATTCCGCGCCCGATGCACCGGCCGGTGGTACTGCTCGCTGCGCCGCCGTCAGCGTTCCGGTACCTCTGTTTCTGACTCGATGTCCGCCCATAACGAGCTGATCTGGTGAGTAGGTGTTCGGGGACCGGCACCTGGTAAAGAATAAGTTTCATCATCATTATCATCATCATCAGTCTACATCAGTTCACTGCTCGTAATAAGCATCCGTCCGTCCGTGACTCACGTCAGGAATGACGGAACTGATTGCAACTGGCGCATTCTCGGTCAAACATTGCAAATCTTATCTCAAAAAGATAGAAAAAAGAAGTAACTATGTAAGTATGTTACCTAAAAAGCTGTATTTGATTGTTGACTTTTGTATAAATACGAGTACTTTGCTTTTTGCTATCGTTAGTCTAATATTTTAATATTTTACTTTTTGCCACCGTAGTCTAATATTTTGGCAATGCCCTAGCTATTCTTACTTTTAATGAAAAGTAAATATCCAAGCAGCTTAAAAATATATAAAACTTTTTGTGCATTGATGACACCCAGAGAGATGAGTCCCTCGACCCAAAAGTTCATTACTCTTAAGAATTTAATATTGTTTAGGGTGCAATGTTTACCTAGACTTAAGTCTGCGAAAATGCATGAATTTTTAACGAAAGTTTTCACTTTGTTGAAGAAAATTAATAACAAAGCGCAAAGCGCTTGAAAATAGTGCATAGATAACTTCTAAGATTTTAATTTTCGATTTTCGAAACAATATGCAGCGGTGGTATTTACAGTGATAAAATTTTAATGCTGCGTCAACACTTTGTAGTTGATTCATTGACAAATCATAAAAAATTTCATCTACAGTGATGACTATGATACTACTATGAAATATCTTGCCCTTTGAAGTGTTCTGCCGGAACCTGAATAAAGTCAGAAAAATCTCGACTGTTGTAAAGAATTACTACTTAAAACATTGCCCGCTAGCTATAACGCTTCACACTCATAGCCCCACAGTAGAGTAGATATACCCTGTGTCGTGGGTACCATGAACACACACAGAGACAGGAACACAAAACACCCAGACCGAAAACAGAAATTTAAACTCATCATTCAAATTTCTGTTTCGCTGGCAATCGAACCCGGTCCCGCATGGTAGCCAGTGCGCCACACAGATCGTCAAATAACAGCTCATTAAACAGTTCATTTAATAGTGTATTGTAACACTATATGAGTAAATCTGTGAGCTGTCGAGGGACGCCAGGTAGATGTAAAACGTCTTAATAATCTGAATTTAATCCTTACTTAATCCGCCAATCCGTAGCACTGTAGTGACGTAAAATAAAGTAAAAAGAACCAAATAAAAAACATACTCACTTTCATATTCACAATATGAAATAGTATTCATATTCATAGTATGAAATTGCGGGGTGAGAAAATTATGCTTGGTGTCGAAACAAATAGTTTTATGTGCACACATAACATTAGTAACGTTTTTATTGATGATACTTGTTTCGCCTTTCTCAACATTTCTTGCATTATAGGGGAATAGATCCCTTATATGCTTATGTTTTATATTTACCTTCACCCTCAGAAATTCACCATTATTAGTCTCCGCGTGCTTTTGTCAAATCCAATTCATAGCGTGAGACGATGGTAAAAAAAAATACTTTGAGATTTTCTTATCTTTGTTTTGGCATCAGTTAACAATATCCTTACTAATGAACACCTATTAAAAGCTAAAATGTGTTTGTTTTTCGTTTTTGTCGTTTTTTCGCGTCGCCATGGAGTGATCTAATGGAAAGATTTTTGTCCGTGGAGGATAGTTAGGAAGCTGGAAAGTGACATTAGCTACTTTTTATCGCGGTAAAATATCTCATTTCCATGGGAAGATCAGTCGTAATGTATGATCCTAGCGGGGCATAGCTAGTAATTATATAATTGATAAAAGTAGATCACTGACATAGAAATTGTTAATAGTAAAGTGGTTGCTGTGCTGCAGTGCAGCCTATATCTATAGCCCCTCATGGACATCCACTCAAAATCTTGTCTTGCATAAGGCCGCATACAATTGCGCTGGTAGTATGAAATCTGATAAACGCCCCATGAAAGTCTGGCCGGCATCCGCATCTTATTACCAAAACACAGCTCATGGACAACCACATTCAAACTTGTTTCGCATGAGGCCGTATACAATTGCGCTGGTAGTATGGAGGCTAATAGACGCCTCATGTACAGTTGTGGTCATATAATTAAGAACGATTTGAAGTTTTAGAAGTTTTTATTTAAATCACGTCATACACATATATGTGTACCTTCTAAGAAGCAACTAGTTATGTTATAAAATAGCCATATTAATAGAGCAACGTGGCTTACGAATAAAGAATATAATCTGTAACAATTTTTTCTCAAATTTGTTTTATTTTACCAAACCAACACATTCAAATAGTACTGAAGCTGGACAAGTAATTGGCTGCAACTCTTTTTACGTCCCACTGCTGAGCACGGGTCTCTCCCCATTATTGGAGAGGCCTGGAGCTTACTCCACCACGCTGCTCCATTGCGGGTTGGTGGAGATGCGGGTTAGTGGCCAACCCGCTGTCGGAATTTCTCAAACCGCCCATAAGGCCTCCGACAAGGTGTAACGACTGTTATCGATCACAACTCACACCCGACCGCGCCCGTTTGGCTTAGTTGCATAGATCGCTTTCGGTCTACGCTAACCGCCGGGCCATGCGCGCTTCAAGACAAGTAAAAGAACGATTTATTAAACTACTCGGGAATTATTTTGTATGACACTTACATTTGAATCATCAAAAATCACAATAATATGTAAGCGCGGAGAATTTAAAAAGCAATTTAATACACTTTTAACTAAAATGAATAGTTAATAGCTTATCCAGAGCTTTACACCGGCGAGGCATTGACTCTATTAATTTTTGACATTACGCAAGAGAAATAGTGTTCTATTCTTCTAAAAAACGTCGTACAGGTGTCTTGAATTCCCACACTGCGTATTTGAAACCTTTTTCTTTACTTCGAAACACATATTCTCTACTAGGTTTAGATCTGGGCTGTTAACTGTCCAATCTAAAACAGAAACTGATTGCGCTGTAAGAAAGTCCTTTACGGTGCGTGCAGTGTGCTTTGGATCATTGTCGTGCTGGAATGTCCAAGCAATCGTTAGAACGTCTTCAGCATAAGATAACATTGTTTCTTCAAGTATATTTTTGTATTGGAATTGATCCATGTTACCTTCTATCAACTTTACAGGTCCAACACCATGTCCAAAAAAGCACCCCCTTTCACATTTCAAACACCGTGCTTTAATGTAACTTTCGTGTACTTGGGGCGAATGCTGTGTTCGGGGGACGTCGTACATATCGTTTTCCATCAGAACATACTCTATTTATTTTCTTCTCGTCAGAAAAAAGTACATTTTTCCACTGTCGCATAGTCCAGTTTTCAGACTTTCTTGCAAATGCAAGACGGGCTTACCTATGGCCAAGTTTCAACATGGGTACCTTTCTTACAATCCTATCGGTTAGTTTTTCTTCTACCAAACGTCTTCAAATAGTGCGAGCTACGACTGCTAAAGGGTCGTTTTCACCAAAATATTCTTTTCTCAGCTCATTGGTCCGACGTTAATTCTTTCTGAGAAAATAAATTTTATAACGTCTGGGGGCCCTGGGATCTTCTGTAAATATGTATAAAAAACAATACATTTTGTGATGTATTTTTCTAAACCAATTCCTTAGATTGACAAACTTCCTCATACAAGGACTGCCACGGAATTCTTAGTGCGCTAAATAGAGTCACGCTCTGTAGAGCTGTTTTATTGAAAAAGGGCTTAATATTTGACACAAAGCGGCAAAACACGGGCAAAACCGTTACACGTCTTCAATTTTCGTTGTCGCCTGAAAGCGTAGAACAAAGCGCTCCAATCGATGAAGAAATAATTCAGAAGCGAATAAAACAACGTTTGTGAGCAGATTGAAATATGACTTTTATCGAGTAGGTATCGCCGATTTATCGCTTTACTAGGAAAAAGCTTTTGTATATTGTAAATGTATTTGTTATAATAAAAACCCAAAAGCTGATCGGAATACATAAAACAAAAATAATGTTTCTCACTGATAGTCTCACAGTAGGGTAGATATACATTGATGTGGATCATAGACACACATGATCTCTGACATGAATACAAACACCTTTTTTGGTATCAGGGGGAAACCTTCAAAAGGTACCCGGCACCTTGGGAGAGGTGTTACCGGGTTCTATGGGATTTGTTACCTCACTAAAACGCCCTCATTGGCCTACCTTTGCGCTTGGGGAGGACTCCGGGATCTCCAGTGGAACACACCGGTGTCCTCCACGCGCGGCGCTCCAGAACGGACCCATCCTCTGGAGAGCAGATGTGCTCAGATGAGCATGTGTGCAGGCTAGCCCGACCTACCTTGTTCTTAAATGTTAGACTGGCCATTAAAGAGCAAATTATATAATACTCTTATTTCTGTCACATATCCATAGAGAAGATAGCGTGAAGCACGTATCATATTGTTATTTTGTCTCTTTTATCTATTTTCGCATGTAAATATTCACCTACATGTATCCGACGACGCCGCTAAGCCGTGTTTGTTTAGTCGGTCATTAATCTGTCAGCTGACATAAAAATATATGTACGTTTGTGTATAAAATATAAAGTAAGTACCCGAACGACCGAGCGTTGCTCGGATAAAAACCATTTGATTTTCTTGGTTTAATTTCAAACAAAACACTCATTGGATTAGTTTTAATCAACAGCTGAAATAGCTACCAATTAAAAAAAATGTTTAAAAAAAAAACACGCAATTTAAGATTAAGGTAAGATTAAGGTTTGAACGCGGGTCTCTAGCTGTGCAATCAGCCTACATTAGCATTTGGCCAAGGAAGATTTAACTCCATTAACGAAGTTCTTATAGACCTCTTGCAAATCGACATTGTTATTTGTTTGAATGGCAGATGTCTACGCCACAATAATCTTAATATATATATAAAAAGTAAAGGGTTTTCTTTGTACGTAAAGACACAGTTTTCTCTATTATCACTAACTCCAATCAATTTCCCGTTGGGGTGTTAAATACCCCTTAGTACGTAGATGATAGTAAGGGAGTTTGATCGCGGTGGGTGGAGTGGGGACCAGATGATGGAAGGTAATGCGACGGCTAGGAGTTGAGAGCAAATTCTTTCAATAAATGGGGTTTTGTTCGAAATCTTACATTCCTGAGATGGTCCAGCTGTCACCAAGTCAAAGTCTGATGATGGGATCCCAGAGAAATCGAAGGGAACATACAAATTTTATAGCACAATAATTGATTTTCATATTTTTACTAAAGCAAAACAGGCATTTGTGTATAAATATCATCATATCATGTTGCTGAGCTGATGATTGAAGGTACAACTCCTCAACGGTTAGGAGCTGAGAGCAAATTCTTTCATTAATATATACGTTCAGGTGGACTGACAGTAGTATTATTTCAGGCTATAAGATGGCTATTAGAAAACACGATTATAAAAGGTAAATCTCTTTAAAGTTTTGATTAAACATCCGACGTATTTTAACCCGAGCAACGCGGGTTTCGCAGCTAGTATTATTATATTACCCTTAGACTAAGAATAATGTACTTACGATATTACCATATTTTTCAGTTGATTATCGCTGAAAATACGGATGAAATAAAAATTTCTAAAAATGCAACCTAGCTGGATTGATTGATTTATCAACCTCGAAATCCTCTGGGTACTATATTTCATGAAAATCATTAGAGCCGTTTCCGAAATTAAATTATATATATAGGTTTAAACAAGAATTGCTTGTTTAAGAGTAATCTATACATCTAAGTATACAAATAAATAAAATTGGAGTGTCTGTTTGTAATATTAAAATAACCGCTTTTTACTACATCTATATACGGTATATATACCAAAATATAATTTTTTACAATTTTTGTCTGTCTGCCTATCTGTCTGTCTGTCGGTCTGTCTGTCCGTTTGTCTATTTGTTACGGCTAATCTCTGAATCAGCTGGGCCAATTTTGACAGGACTTTCACTGGAAGGTAGCTGATGTAATGAGAAGTAACTTAGGCTAATTTTATTTAATGAAATTCTACAACGAAAGTCCACGTGGAGGAAGTCGCGGTCTCAGCCAAGTCGTGTTAGACCATAATAATACCTTAGTTTGATAGCCCGGTATCTTAATCTCTCAGCTCATTTAATATAAGGTTATTTAAGCTAACAAAAAATATATTAATATTTTATTTTCACTGAATATTACATATATTGTCAATAAAGATATATATTCGGGACAGTAAAAATAAGAATTATTAATATCCATTACGTCTCTAGAAGGTATCTGATGAGCTCAATCCGTCTACGTCAGCATCAGTTAAGTGAAGACACGATGACGCAACGTTTGCAGTGATTCATGACGTTGGCACCGATGTATGCGAATTCGCTAGTGTCTACTCTACAAGTCTTCACTGAAACAATGATGGTTCATGTTCAAGACTATACTTAAAGATTGAACTTGCGTAGTTCCACAGGGTAAGTGCCACTGATGTATTCATTTCTATTATGAAGAAAATCTTCAGCAACACCAACAAACAACAGACCAAGAACAGATCAAGCGTAAACCCATTCAGGCAAAAGGTTGCTTGAGTTTGAATGTGTATCAACTGTATAGATGTTCTAAGTCATGAAGTTCATTCGGCTATGAATAAATAAATAAATAAATTTTTAGGCGTTACATTAATAAATTGTTAGGCGTGCACATGCACAGTCCCTGTAGCTTCGGGATTAAGAATAGAGCCCTGCCTGATCGTAAGAGGTGACTAAAACTCCGGGACTAAGACTCCGGGGTCCCCGGGAAGGGCGGCGGTGTGTGCGTGGCCCCATGCTACCGTGAGCATCGGAAGGTGCAGGAAAGCACATCTGCTCTCCCGAAGTTGGGCCTGTTCTGGGGCGTCGCGCGTGGAGGACACCGGTGCGTTCCACTGGAGATCCCGGAGTCCTCCCCAAGCGGCGCACAGGCACCCACCGAGGGGGTTTACGTGCCGTCAAATCCCACATAACCCGGTATCCTCTCCCAAGGCGTGCACATTGTTTTAGTGTGCGTATCATACACATCACTTAATTCTATTTCCGATCGGACTTCGTGAAATAGAATATCTATTTCGGTCATTAAACACCACGAAGTATTTTTTGTTATCAATAGAGGAATGGACCTTCTTAATATATCTTATACATAAATATATCTGGTACATATATCTTGGTTGATACAGCATGTTATATGGTATTTAAACCTTAATAACATTGGAAACCAACTTTGAGATTGATGCCGATCTGCAATCTGCGTAACAATATGTAGCTGTGATGGATCGGAGATTGTCATTACTGTAGGAAACTTGGATAGATTTCAAACCACAGGATTGAATATAGATGCGATCGAATAGACGCAGAGATTCAATCTCAATCTCATCTGAATATTATGTTAAAGAGTGAAGACTAATTTTCAATTAAGAGACTGGTTGATTTTTCTATAAGAAAGATAAAAACGAATTAGGACATCAATATTGGTTTCGGCCGTTATGCAGCTGAGAAAGAGAACCTCTATATTTTGTAGCTGTGGCTTCCTTAATGGTCCCCTGTTTCAGAGGTGACTTACGCCACGTGACCTTCATTATCGGTTACTTCTTAATTTAAAACATACGACTATATACAGAAAAGTTCGTAACCACTAGATACAGTAAAAGTTTTAAAGGCCCCTTTTCCATCTCTTATTAAAAAGCCGACCCGAAGTAACCCTTTTCCGTCTAACGTATTGGCACCGGATACACGTGCGGATACAGCAATCCAATTGGGGCATTTACATACGTATATACGTTCCAGTATAGATTAAACTATACCATTATACCTCTAATGATAAAATTAGTATGGAAAAAATTGTGTAGGTACAGTTTGCTATTTCCAGGTGATTAGTCGAATGCGCTTACAGTTAATGGCAATTCAACTTGGTCGAAATTTCTATAAGCAAACCGTATGATATTATAGATGTAATCCATAGCAATCATCAAGGAGACAGAAGTTTCAGTATTCAGCACACTGAAAATATTAATTTTACGATTTATCTCCTGGATCGTACAATCTCCAAAGATAAAATTAGTACAGACATCTTCTTGAGTATCGCGTAATGAAAGAATTGTGTATCGTATTAATATTTCCAGATAATAAATCGAATTCATTTATTAGATAAGTCCAATAAGGTTTGCAATCCACAACAACCATCATAGAGAGATAAAATTTAACACTAATGAAGAAGAATGCAGGCTGGTGTTAAGTGACCAGTACAGGGCAAGTATACATCAAGCTTAAATCGTGTCTAATTTTGGCAGATCGCTTTTCTTATTAGTTATAGTTGTTCCCCGCGTTTATATACGCGTTAGAAAAAGTCAAAATTTCTAAAAATTATAATTTCTCTTTCCACGGAAATGAGATGTACTACCGCGGTGACATCAGGTAAAACTCAGCTTTATTTGTTGCTGTGTGTAAAACTGGAACGCTACATATAACCACGTGAGTTGCATGCTGCAAAAAATATTAAAAGAAAATTTAATCTTACTCTCAAAGTTGTCAGAAGTTACTCCTTGCTCGACGTGGCTGGCATCGTCAGGGAACTGCACGTGCTTCTTCACAGCTCCTCGACCAGGTTTCGAAAGCACAGACGCTGGTGACAAACAAAGAGAAATTAACATTTTTACGCTATTATCATTTATCATAGGTCAACAACTAAGAGTCAAAAGGGTTACATATTTCGCACTTCTTGTATAGCAACGAGGAAGGAAGATTTCTCAGTAATAATGAAAAAGTCAAGCCAAGCCATAACAACTACTTTTAGAATCAGCTATCGTATATCGTGTACCGGTAGAAAGATGGCTTGACGAAATTTTAAAAGTAACTGGTAAAAACTGGATTGATAAAGCGACGGATAGAACTATGTGGAGAAAAATGGAGGAGGCCTTTACTCTACAGAGAGGTCCTTAATAAATATATGTACATATACATGCATGTAAACGATATAAGAATAGATATTTTATTTACTTATTTTATTAAAATAGATAATTTTAAAATTTTAAAATATTATTGCGATTAAATTAAATTAAATTATATTAATTAAAAATGAAATTCAACAAAATATGTAACTGTAATGTATTAAAATATATTGTACGGTATTTGAATTATATAATAATTATAAGTTGAACTGTAAATTTATATTATTAAGGAAATAAAAAAGGCTTTATTATTATTATCGTATATCGTGTGCATCCTGCATCGCGTTTTGGCAACTTGGACACGGCATTGTACGAGTATTTACGCGTTTTAGTGACTTTAATATATATATAGTAGAATCCAACTCGGTTGGGCAGCGTTTGGGAAATTACAAAGTGTCTTCTCGTCCAGAATACATCGGTGCCTGAAGTCGAAAGTTTTGGAGCAGTGTGTCTTGCCCTTGGTGACCTACGGCGCTGAGACAGCAGCTCAGGAGTGATGGAGAAGGCTATGCTTGGTATTTCTCTACGCGACAGAATCGATAACGATGAAATCCGTAGAGAAACGAAGGTTACCGACATGTCTCTCAAAATCTGCAAGCTGAAGTGGCAATAGGCAGACCGTATAGTTAGGAGGACCGAAAAACGATGGGGAAGAAAGGTCTTTGAATGGCGACTACGTCTCGGCTGCCCTCCAACGAGATGAACTGATGACCTGAAGAAGACAGCGGATAGTCGCTGGATTCGGAAGGCCCAGGACTGGGAGGAGTGGCAAACGTTCGGGGAAGCGTATGTTCAGCAGTGGACTATTAAAGGCCGTTGAATGGATGGAAGAACGATGCATCTCTATTTCGTGAATACCTAAATTCAAATGCGATAGCGAAATCGAGCGTTTTCAATTGTACACGGTGCAGCGTTCGATCGCTGCGTTTCGCTTCTAAATAGCAACTAACCGATTGACGATACTAAAAGCAGCTGATAAAGGTAGGTACATAATAAGGTAAAGGACTTTCAGGTTTGGCTGGGAGGTCCCATCGCGGCTCAAGTTTGTAATGCTTTGAGATTTACATAGACCTCTAGCAATATTCAAGCTTCTTGAGTGTGTGCAGGAATTACGCAATACAAAGAGGCCTGTAGGCTCGTCTACTACTCCATTTAATTTAAAAAAAAAAACGTTTATATCCGACAGCGAAGCGAAAAAACAAGATTAACAAGGTCCTGGAGCGGTGCTGAAAAACCTTTTCAATACTCTTAGAAGGTATTAAGCTATTTGTACTATCGTTCAGCGTTTTATTATCCTTGTTACCTAACGGTGATACCTAATAGACTTACTCCATAAAATGGAATCTTATTACAGCAATGTTACGTTTACTTCAAAGTGGATTGAAATGGCTTGGCTGGCTTGGCTGCAACCCTTTTTGCATCCCACTGCTGGGCAGGGGTCTCTCCCCATTAATGGGGAGGCCTGGAGCTTACTCCACCACGCTGCTCCAATGCGGGTTATTGGAGATGCGGGTTTGTGGCCACCCGCTGTCGGATGTTTTCATACCGCTCATAAGGCCTCCGACAGGGTTTAATGACTGTTATCTATCGACAACAACCGGGACCGACGGCTTAACGTGCCTTCCGAAGCACGGAAACGCGCATGAAATTTTTTGTCACTAGCGGTCACCCATCTCACACCCGACCGCACCCGTTTGGTTTGGTTGCATAGATCGTTTGCGTTCTACGCTAACCGCCGGGCCATGCGCGCTTCGCAATTCGGATTGAAATGCTTTTATTTTATTAGCTATAATCATTATTTTATCCATGCAGGTAAAATAAGTGTGGCGCTGCGCATGTAGCACACCGATACATTTTAAAGATTTTGGATTTCTCTCCAAGCGCTGAGGCGCTTAGTATACGATTTACCATACGATTTCATACAAAGCAATGGTCCGTGGGAACCGTTGTTTGAACTTATGACCTAGAGCGGACTAGATGAACAAAATGTTATGATCCTTATAAATTGACAAAATTTACAAAAAAATCGGTGAATTAAAATCGTTTCTTATTTTTAATATTTTTCTAATTTAGAGTAAACTGAAAATATGATGACGTCGCAGTTACGGCTGATGGCGAGATGGCTGGAGATGAATGACAGCCAAAAATACGCTAAGCCATCTATGAAAAAAAATTCAACGTCACGACTTTCAGACGCATTTGACAATGACAAATTACTTTTTAGGGCATCCTTAATTAATGACGTTGTTAGGTGCTTATGTCTAATCATTTAATAAATGGAAAATCTGTATTTATTTCAATGACATTGAATTAAATGGAATTTAAAATTGCCCGTCCCTGAACATGGACGGTATCGTCAGCAAGTGCGCTGACAAGTTTAAAAGGCGTAATATGCTTTTCTTCATAATATGCTACCACGTCGCCTTTGCCGGACTTTTGGGGCCTTTTCTGAGCAGCTACAACATAATCTTTATTTTAATATCATTGATTAGTTACAATATAATTATGATAGGAACGATTAGTTCGGATAACTCTCAAAAAGAGCTAATGGACCCTGGCCAGCTAAATTTTCTCAGCGGAACGGCATCGAAGGAAAAGTTTTTAATCAAAAGAAATCTACACTAGTCGTGCAGTTTTAAGCTGAGAATCCACAAAAATAAGTTGGAAAAGCAACTGTTGATTAAATATTTAAGTTAAGTTTAAGTATATTAAATTGAAATAGATTTCTAAAGGAAAATCAAAATTAAATATTCCAACCACGTATCCCATATGCATGTATACGATATCTAATATGTAAATTATTGAACCATCTTTGGTTTAATTTGGTTTCAGATAATGCATATAGTTAATTGTTTTTTTAATATTATTATATTATTATTATTATATATTATTAGTATTTTTTTAAATATTAGCAAAGAATGAGCGTAACATTTTTTTTTCAGTCAGACTTGCGTGTGTAGATTGAAACCTAAAACCTCAGCGTGGTGTATTGTATGGATCTTTTTTTCTGCGGATATTCGAGGAATACTAAGATCCGTATCATTTACTTTTATGACGGATCTTTCACGGTACATCACTAGTGTATTACCTCAAATAAAATACATCAACATAAACAGACAAATTAATATGGCACGTGTCTCATAGAAGTTGGACGCATGTAGAGAAATCCAACTTCAACCCTTCTAAATCCAGATGGCAATCTTTCTGAACTAAGAACAATTTCATCAAACAAAACGAAACTGAACGTAGAAAACATTTTGAACACTCTCGTGATGTAGGTTCGACACATTGGAAAATTCCAACGCATTTTATTACTATTAACCCTTTTCAGCCTATGACCCAAAGTATTTTAAAACATTAAAAAAGTAAATGTCATTAGGGGTCAAATATGAAATTACCATTTTTTTTATATGTAAACCGAACAAAAAGGCAGACGGGCCGCGTGGTGTTAAGCGATCACCGTCGCCTATGGACACGGGCAACCCCAGGGGACTGCCACCCGAGCATTGCCGGCTTTGGAGGAGAGCTTTTTTGAAATGTAAATAAAAAAAATTAAAATAATAATCTTTTGTACTTAATGTTTTTTTTTGTAATGCTTTTTTTATTTATTTTTTTATTTTTGAATGAATCCCTTTGAACATAAGGTTTTTATTTTAAAAATGTATAACATTCGATTTTATGGTGAGTGTTCCGAGAAACTTTTTAATTTGATCTACGTCACCATTTCACAATTATACCAGACAAAGGTTGAAGTTCCACTGTCACTTTTTAGACTCAAGGTGGACCTCAACACGTTCCTTTTTGCTACGGACGTGTACATTGTGGGACAACCTTATATTTAAGGTATTTTAAGAGGACATTGGGTCAATAAAGCTGTAAAGAAGTTCTCCTTCAACGCTGGCAACAATCAGGTCAACTGCCCTGTAGTTGCCCGTGTCCACTGGGGACGGTGCGGGTCGGCTACCTTCATGTCTGGTTTAAATATAAAAAGATACTCTCAAATAGAACCCTGACCCAATAGTGTTTATAAGCGGGCAACGATGCAAAACTTTTTAATCAGAATATTTGGACGAGTCGTGCAGTAGAAAGCTGTAAATAGACAAACTTGAGTTGGGTGAAATTGAAACAACAAGGGGCTTTGAACTTAAAATGAAGTGACAACTAAAAAGTGAAAGTTAAATTCGATTCAATCACCATGACAAAACCGTAAACATTATTTCAGATTAGAAACAATGATCAAAAGCGTTAATAAACCTTTAAACCTCCCTAGTTATGCAGGTTAGGCACAACACAAATTTCCAATGAATTTTATTGCCAATATATTTTTTTCAACTTGCACGAAATTTCCATCTGTTAATTCTTCTGTGTAACACTTAAAAAGGGCTAATGGATTCGAGCCTGACCTGCTAGGGTTTCCTAGGGAAACAGAAATGAAGCTGGTGTTTTTTTTTAAACTATTACTGACACTAAACTATCATAAATTACAAAACAAAAATCTTACGCAATACGCAACACGTGAAATTATTAAAAGAGCACTGAGGTATGGGACTGTACGCGGTACGGTATAGGTGATGCATGCGAGAAGGTTTTTGGAGACCAAAATGAGGCAGGTACTGTTTACCCGACTGCGCAAGAAGGAGGGTTATGTTTTTCGAGATGTATGTACTCGTATGGACGAGTATGTATAATTGTTTGGCATGCTCTGCAGCCTAAACTGCTCGATGGATTTTAGCTTGAGAGGTGTCGTTAGATTCGTATTTACTGTGAAAGTGCCACTGGGTATATAAAAAAAAGTTTATTTAAAAAAATTTTTTGACACGCTCTGTAACCTGATCGGCTTGATGGATATTAGATTGAGATGTGTCGTTAGATTCGTATTGACCTTAGACTAAGAATAGTATTGACTGTGAAAGTGAGAATGAAAGTCAGCCGTCTTCCCCCGGTATACCATAAAAGTTTTACAATCCACAAAACCAACAAATCTACAAACTAGCTACATAAAATACAAGAATTATAAATGTAAAAGATAAATCTCTCGTGCAAAGGCGTCTTCTCATGGCAGCAGCAATGCTCATATTTCTTGCACGTATGGATACGAGAATAAAAAAATATTCTAAATTCATCTTATCGATCGATTCATACATCGATCTATATATAATCTATAAAAATATATAGGTAATATATGAAATTGGAGTGTCTGTTTGTAATTTTAAAATAAACGCTTTTTACTACATGCCTATGAATGTATATACGGTACATATACCAAAATAAAATATTTTACCATTTTGTCTGTCTGTCTGTTTGTTCCGGCTAATCTCTGAAACGGCTGGACTGAGTTTTACGGGACTTTCACTGAAGGTAGTTGATGTAATAAGGAATAACTTAAGCTACTTTTATTTCAGAAAAAATCTAAAACTAAAGTCCACGCGGACGAAATCGCGGGCGGCCGATAGCACTAAATAAGTTTGCACCTTAATAATGTAGTTTAAAAAACTAAAAAACACGCTCATGTTAAAATACGAACGAAAAAGTAAAAAAAAATAAGCAGAAAATGTATTTTATTGTAAAAAAGTGTGGGATGCATGGTGTCAATAGTATCTCTAAAAGCACCCCACGCTTTTTTTACAGTAAAATACATTTTCTGCTTATTTTTTACTTTTTCGTTCGTATTTTCACAAAAGCGTGTTTTTAGTTTTTTAAACTAAATTATTTATTTTTAATTTTTTAGTAGTTTTTTTTCATATTATTGCATTGTCATCGGCCCTTGACCCCTGTGCAAATTTTCAAGTTAATCAGACGCATAGAAGTAGGTGAAAATGAAGTTAAAAGATTCCATTACATACATACATAGATACAACCCAAGTTAATAAAAGCGTGGTAAAAAAGTATCGTTTAATATTTTAATAACACTACACAGTGAGTTCTAGTGCTATGAGTGATGAGTAGCCTCGCTGAGGCGTAAAAGACTGATGAGGATTTTTTCAAGGTAACCAGTCAGAACAGAAAACCGGCGTCCGGCGTATGTATATGTAGCTTAGAGCATCAAAGTTACTGACTAACCCTTCAGTAGAGACGTCATAGCGCCTCGCTTCGATGCATAATTTTTGTGACAAATCTGGTGCGGGGCAAGAACGCACACATTTACTTTTGTCACACATTCACAAATATCCTTTCATTGCTACGGACGCATACATTTGTAAATATGTCAATTTCAATTAACAACGTCTTTTTCTATGCACCGTCAACACTGACACCGACACACACAGACACTCTAGTTGTATAACTTGAAGGCACATTGTGCATGGATGTTGGGACGAGGGGTTCGCCCGTAAAGGCCACTCCTCTGACGGGTGTCATACCTTGATGCTCTAAGATATGTGGTCATAAAGCGAGTTATGTTCACACGTGCCGGATGCAGATGGGTAGGACGTGCTCAAGATAATGCGGGCATCTGAATTTTGGGTGCCGGGGTCTTGATTATCTGCCCAGATTATTTCCAGATCCAAAATTTCTCTTGTGTAACAGTATGACGAAAGCACATATTACCTTCCATCATTTCAATTTTTTTTATATTTATGTAGATATGTGTTTTTGTTTCGTTTACTTACGCTGTGCATCAGCTGGACTGATTTTACGGCATAATTAATGATGTTGCAAGGAGTAAAATAGAAAATGAAATAGTTTATCAAAAATAACTTAAGTTCCGTACAAAATTACTCTAGTTCCTGATTTTGTCTATCTATTATGTAGAATAAACAATAGTTAGTACATATTTCGCAATAAGTACTTGTTTTATTTATCAATCACACACTTACAAAATTACAAGAAATTTTAACTGTTACTCCATTATAATAAAGAGTATTTTACACACAGAATTTGGATGCTGGTATAATACTGCTTTGAGAATAGCTTTGTATAATATTATACACTTACTTATAACTTTAGTAGGGGCCTCGGAGACCTCCTCGAGGTCGCAGCGGCTCACCATGGGTCTGCCCCCGGAGCGCCGACGACCGCTAGGCGCTGAGCTGGTGGTCGTTGTGTGCTGAGCGGTGGCGGTGTATTGCACGGTATTCTGCCAAAAATATCATCATTATTAGAAGTAATCTTTTAGGTATGATGGGGAGTTGTAATTCTGTACAACCAAGAAATTTTTACCAATAGGGTTGCGTAAGGAAGCGCGCATGGCCCGGCGGATAGTGTAGACCACAAGCGATCTATGCAGCTAAGACAGACGGGCGCGGTAGTATATGTGATGGGTGATCGCTAGTGTCAAAAAAATCATGCGCGTTTCCGTGCTTTGAAGGGCACGATAAGCCGTCGGTCTCGTTTGTTGTCGGTAGATAACAGTAGTTTAAGTTAGTTGTCAGTTAGTTTAGTTTAGTTGTCAGAGCCCTTATGGGCGGTTTGAATAACCGAAATACCCCGCATCTCCACCAAACCGCATTGCTTTTTTTTATTGCGATATTATTTAGTTTTAAATAAAATAATTGAAAAATATTCAATTCACGAGGGAAATTCAATTTAGTTGTCGGTCGGAACACATTTTGCCGCCAAAGTCTAAAATTATAGTGCGAGATTACATTGCAAGATTAAATCGTTAATATAGTTTTTAACCAAAATCTATCTACTTGTAGTTTATTGACTCGGTGGTGTAGAGACATATTTTTTCTACTCCATACTCATTCGCGATCTACACAATATACTAGCAGCAATACTTACAGAAGACAAATTAAGTGATTTCGAAATAAATTTATATGCCAATAACCGCAACAAACAGCTATTATTTAACTGACAATAATTCCGGAACACAAGGAAACATTCAAAGTGATTCATTTACAAAGAGAAATTGTTGTGGACAAAGTTGGTAACTTGCTTAATTTACCGAGAAACCTGAATATAAAACTTTAACAATAATTGGATAGAACAGCCTTACATTTAATTGGAACAAGGTAAATTAATACACTTGATCAAAATAAATATAAGAATCGCGTTGAATTTGATATGGATCGACGAGCTAAATGAGCTAAAACTGTGCAAGGTGCGGTCGAGCACTGGATGGGTCATTTCAAGATTCTTAAATGACAAATAATAGGGATGCTGACTAAATTTTTGTGATTAGTTCAGTAGAAGCATTTTTATTAGATGACTAGCGGCCGCCCGCGACTTCGTCTGCGTGGACTTAAGTTGTAGAATTTTATTAAATAAAAGGATACCCTAATACCCTAAGGATGCCTAATTTACTCCTCATTACATCAGCTACCTTCCAGTGAAAGTCTTGTCAAAATTGGCCCAGTTGATTCAGAGATTAGCCAGAACAAACAGACAGACAGACAGACCGACGGACAGAAAGATAGGTAGATGAATGATGAATAACTCTAAAAATATTTATAAACAATGCCAATATTTCCAGTTGAACATTATCCAGCCTTGGTGAGGCAGCTTGAAGCATTTATTTTTGACGTGACAACGTCTAATAAACGGATGAACGTCGGCACGCAAGAAAAAGGATAAATCATTGTACGTTACGCTCATTGTACGTTACGATTGGCGCTTGTACGTTACGTTGAGGCTTGAGCGTTCTTGAGCGACTTTTTATAAAGTGAAGGGAAAAGTTAATGTGTTTTTCATTGTTTTCTTATGACGTTGTCACATTAAACTATCGTCCGTTATCCCACATTACAGACAACCAATTTTTTTCTAAATAAAATCTTATGTTTGTTTGACTATTACCACAAACAAGGAGCGCCCGCCTTTCTAGACAGTAGCGTAACTCAGCCCGATTTTTAAAATTTTAACAAATGACTGCGCGTAGTGCTAGGGTTGGTACCTACAAAATCATGGGTTGCTTATTTAAAAAACATGTTCGTATCAGCACTGTTATTTTATTTCACGACACTCGGGCACTGCGATTTAGCCTATATCGAGCAAAATGCCATTAACTTGGTTGCATCATCAACTACATAACTCCAAAATATATTAAGAAAATGATAATAAAACCTTAAAAAATAAATAAATAAAAACAGGTCAATAACAAATAAATAAATCTGCGGCTGGTCTATATATATATATATATATATATATATATATATACCTTCAAAAAAATCATAAATCATCCATTTTACTACTAAATAAACTTACACGGCATAATAATATTCATAAAAAAGCTCTCCTTCACAGGCAGCAATGCTCAGAAGGCTCCCCTGTAGTTGCCCGTAGGCGGCGGTGATCGCTTCATCACCTTTATTCATCAGTCTAATAATAATGGCATGGTAATAGTATAATAATAATTCATCAGTCTAATAATAATGGTGAAAAAAGACTATGGTAAAAAAACGGCACACGGATGGAACGAAGTGGTATTTTTTTACTTTCTTATTTTTTTAATTTCTGCGCTTAATAATGCTTTTTTCTTCTTTCTGCACTAGTTTTAGGTTTGGGTGTCAACAAAGCTAAGCAATGACGAGTGCGGTCAAAAAGTAGGATGGGTGGCCAATAGTGGCCACTAAGCAACATCAAGTGCGGTCATAAGAAAGATGGGAGTCAACAAAAGAAAGCAATGTCGAGTGCGGTTACTATAGTTGTAAGCCGCACTTCTTAAAACTATAGCAAAAAGTGTCGTTACAACTTTTCGTCTTAATTTTTTCCGTCTAGCCCCCTTTCGCAACGCGCGATAAGGAACTTCGTTCCAAGAGATGAATTTATGAAACTCTATTTTCAGTCCATAACGCAATGTGGCACTGCGTACAATTGCCTTCCTTAAGATTACTTAGCGGCCGTGTAAATGACGGTTGTCTTTGTGCGTGTGTCAATTCGGCCGATAGTTTGAAGTTACTCTACTGTATACTTATATCTATATACTTACTACTACTACTGTATACTTATATCTCTTTCTGTTATACGATCTTCATAAAATTTTGTAGGCGAGGAGATGAGGCAAAATATACAATTTGGCCTCGATAGGGATATTAAATGATGTGTTAAAAATATGATTTCAATAAATATGCTATATTGGGACGTTATGACCTTTTCAATTGAATCAAGAATGTATGATCCGAGCTTTCTTGAGATACTGATTTCTAGATGATCCGTTAGTTAGTTTTTAAAACCATAAAGTAAATGGTGAGTTGTTTAAATATAGGTACAAAATACGTATAGAATAATGTTTTGTAGGTGGTAGTTAGTTTTTAAATCCATTAAGTAGGTGAGTTTTTTTAATATACAACTAATAATATTTTGTAGGTGGTAGTTAGTTTTTAAAACCATTGAGTAGGTGAGTTTTTTTAATATACAACTAATGTTTTGTAGGTGGTATTTAGTTTTTAAAACCATTAAGTAGGTGAGTTTTTTTAATATACATCTAATGTTTAGTAGGTGGTAATTAGTTTTTAAAACCATTAAGTAGGTGAGTTTTTTTAATATACAACTAATGTTTTGTAGGTGGTATTTAGTTTTTAAAACCATTAAGTAGGTGAGTTTTTTTAATATACATCTAATGTTTTGTAGGTGGTAATTAGTTTTTAAAACCATTAAGTAGGTGAGTTTTTTTAATATACAACTAATGTTTTGTAGGTGGTAAGTAGTTAGTTTTTAAAACCATTAAGTAGGTGAGTTTTTTAATATACAACTAATGTTTTGTAGGTGGTAGCTAGTTTTTAAAACCATTAAGTAGGTGAGTTTTTTTAATATACAAAATACGTTTGGTCTCATGTTTTGTAGGTGGTAGTTCTTAAAACCATTACGTAGTTGGTAAGTTTTTTTAATATACAAAATACGTTTGGTCTCATGTTTTGTACGTGGTAGTTATTTAAACCATTAAGTTGTTGGTGAATTTTTTTAATATACAAAATACGTTTGGACTAATGTTTTGTAGGTGGTAGTTAGTTTTTAAAACCATTAAATAGGTGAGTTTTTTAATATACAACTAATGTTTTGTAGGTGGTAGCTAGTTTTTAAAACCATTAAGTAGGTGAGTTTATTTTAATATACAAAATACGTTTGGCCTCATGTTTTGTAGGTGGTAGAACTTCCATGGCTCGACCGAGAAAGTACCATTGCTTTACCCACATCTGCAGTGAAGCGATTCTATTGTGTTTCTGTGGTAAGATCCAGTTGCCGGCCAGACTGACATGAGGCGACCATCGGCCTTCGGAGTAGCAGCGCAACTACATTTGAACACAGACAAAAAATCTTTTAAAAAACCAAGTAGGTTAGTTAAAACCTGCGTCGTGGGTGTCATGGACAATACAAACACCTAGACCGAGAACAGAAATTTTAAATCACCATTCAAATTTTTGTTCCGCCGGGATTTGAACTCGGGACCGTCCGATCGGCAGTCCAGAGGGTAAACATTACGCCACGCAGGTCGTCAAAGGAAATTTTCTTTTCAAAGGAAAGAAGCTTTTCAAAGGATATTTTTGTTATAAATCGTAATAAATTCTCGTTTGATAAGTTATGTTTCTAATAAAACTAGAAGTTGCAGTAGTTACAAAGAATATTCCTTATATAAAAAAATAAACAACGGGTTGCTCACTCCGGTAATGCCGCGGCAGAAGTGAAAACTCGAACATTAACGTTGTGCATTTTTAATATTTTGGAATGGTTAGGGAATAATTTCGCACGAATTGCTTTTATTATCAGTATTATTTTTCATCTAGTATTTTCAGAAGGTTTTCATCTAGTATTTTTATAAATTACTCACTCATTTTCTTTCCATATTTCTTCGTCACTTTATTTACGTACCTTTCATCGTACTTTCATTAACAGATCCACTTTGTTCAATGTCAATATTTTAAATACTTACATGATATAAACGAATTTTACAAGTATAGACAGTCGTCCATCAGCTGTCACCTCTCCGTCTTACGAATATTCGATCAGGCCACGTGTCGTGACGCGAGTTTAACATTTTTTACCCATCCCAAAAAAGTGCACAACGCCGCTAAAGAAGTTAGACACTCCGACCGAAGTTTTCATTTCAAAAAACACTTTGCAGTAGAGATGCAAAATTCGAAAATACTTGGTGGATAAAAACCCTTACCTAAGAAGAAACTAAGTTTCTATTTAAATAAAAGCTGATTCACATCCACACATTCTTGCATGCACGAGCACACCCACAGAAAAATAACAATACGTATTTTAAATATTCGAAATTGTATCGATAACATGTATATTTTATAAATTGTTCCTTGAAGGGTATGCAGACACCTGCGATACAAGTTTCTAACTTAGTGTAAGGTCTGCGCCAAATTAAATTAATTTTATCACTGTTGATTGATGAGAAAAATTATAAGTGATAGGAGAAGTAAGAGTAGAAGTAAAAATAAATAAATGTACCTACAGTCTTAAAAAGTGATCCTTCACTAAATTTTTGAATGACTCCAATGAGCGTGCATGTCGGATAGCGACCGGCAAATCGTTCCACAACTTCACAGCCACTGCAGTGAAGGAGATTTTATAGAAGGAACAGAAGAAAGTAGGGACAGAAAGAGATAAGTTAAAATTAGATCGAAGAACTTTAGATGTGTGTGAGATGTATCCAGTTAAATTGTTCCTTCAGGTAGTGGGGAGAGTTAGAGTTGAACAATACGAAGTATGGCTGCAACCCTTTTTACGTCCCACTGCTGGACACGGGTCTCTCCCCATTATTGGGGAGGCCTGGAGCTTACTCCACCACGCTGCTCCATTGCGGGTTGGTGGAGATGCGGGTTAGTGGCCAACCCGCTGTCGGATGTTCTCAAACCGCCCATAAGGCCTCCGACAAGGTTTAACGACTGCTATCGATCGACAACAACCGGGACCGACGGCTTAACGTGCCCTCCGAAGCACGGAAACGCGCATGAATTTTTTTGCCACTAGCGGTCACCCATCTCACAGCCGACCGCGCCCGTTTGGCTTAGTTGCATAGATCGCTTACGTTCTACGCTAACCGCCGGGCCATGCGCGCTTCATACGAAGTATAAAGCAAACAATATGAGAATTCCGACGAAGGCAAATCGGGAGCCACTTGAGCTTTTTTCGATATTCAGACACATGATCATATTTACGAATTCCTAATATGAATCGAATACAGTTATTTTGTATGTTAGTAGCAAAAATATTGCAGTGCATCTGCAAAATTTGACAAAGAAAGTATTTTCAAATAAAAGATAATCTACTACTACTAGAGTGCTCTATTGGCACAACAATAATTGCCGATGGTGTGATTTCAAAAGAACCCCGAATTGGATTCTAGTGCGGTTTCAAACCAACGTATCTTTATGGGCGTGTATGGTCGTTCTGGCAATCGCGCGTGTAAGGGCGCTACTTGTAGGACATTAAGGAACCATACTACGCGCGTATGGTTTACGGACTTACGAGTATTACGGCATTACCGCACTCGAACAAGTGTAAGGGATTAATAGAATCAGGCGTTACTTTGCGGAACTCCATTGTTATAAAGTTAGGTTAAAACTACTTTGTAACAATCCGCAATCAGACCGTATGATGGTGTATACTTTTTTTCATGCAATAGCACCTCCCTTCCTTCCACATAGGATACATGCAACAATAAAAATATACGTTCTGATAACGGATTGTTGCAAAGTAGTTTTTACGTAGCTTTATAAGTGTAAGGGAGGCATTATGTAACTTAAATAAATCTCGGTAACTTAAAAACCTCTATAACTTTAAAAAATAATATGTTCCCTTCCCATCAGAGCCTAAAACCTCTATAACTTAAAATACGCAACCTCTATAACTTAAATAAGTAATCTCTGTATTGGCCCTCAGTAACCTAAAGAAATGTTTCCACAACCTCTTTAACATAGGTAAAATTGTTTGTCAGTGTGTCATTTTGAAAGAGTGCAAAACAAAAGGTTTCGGTATTTATTGCTTGCACGTGTTCACTAGTTAAATTGTTAACGTAAACAATACATTATGTCACCTATTGTTTGCTTCTTCAAAATTCTTTAAAGCATTGCGGCGGTTATCCTTAAGACAAAGGCTTACTTGGATCATTAGTTTTTGATCATTGTCCTGGAAACATCGCTTTACCTAATGTGTGATAAAACTGGCTTAAAATGAGTTCAAAAATTAAACTAATAACACTCAGTTAAAATATGAACAAAGGTACATACATACATATATACATACCTACCTCTATATTAACCTATCCCTAACATAGACCCTTGATAACTTAAAACCTCTATAACATAAAATATTTTGTGTTTCCCTTGGACTTTAACTTATCGAGGTTCCCCGTAATTATACATTATTATAGTACACTTTACGAGCGTATTATTACACTGGTCTGAAACCGCTCTAAGTGGGTGAAATCTGTATGATTACGATGATGGCGACGCTTCTTAGTCAGGCAGTTTGTCCCTCTGTGTGCGAATTCGGCACGAAAGAAATAGTACTTCACAAATCCAACGTAACATAATATCTTCAATTCAATCCAATAAAACATTGCCTAAAAAGTTTCTTCATAAACTCTGTATAGAAAGAAAATAAGCATGGAACTTGGAGCGTTGTTATACACTTGTCTTATTTTCGTCTCTTTACTTATTCACGAAGTCGTACCTGTTTTTCCTATTTACATATTAATTACAATAGAAGTGAGATTTAGTGGCAGGATAGTAGGCAATTTGTTATTGTCTTATTCAACGTACTGACTGACGTAAACAAATTAAACGCAATATCGACCTACCGGTCGTTGTATAGCGACTGTCAGATTTGACAAAAAAGGTTGAAATCGTGGCACCGTGATCCGCAGTGTGGCCTTTGATGGTGATCGACGTTTAATAAATCAGCCTTCCATATTGGGAGCTGAGGTCGGATTTTCACGCATTTTCATATTCTTGCTGAAGTTAGCAAAGTGAATTTTCGAATAAAGAGATAGAGACAACTGACATATTTTTCATAGGAAATTGTCATCGGGGAGCAGTTAAGACACGAGATATCAGGACAGAAGGCCTAGGTTCACATCCACATCACACAGGTAACTTGTAGCCTAAAGCTTTGCTAATTTAACTATTGCCTAACTATTGCCTAAATTCTACTCAATTCTAAGAATGAATATAAAAAAATGTAATTTCACCTTATATTAATTTCAAAATCATAGCCTTCATCGGGCATGTTCTGGTAAAGTTATCATCGCTTTCCTTGAACAACTAACTGACTAGACTGACTGATTACTGACGACTTACTGATTTATTATATGACTACTGAGTGATGCAAAAATTATACTTATCGCTGGCAATATGCACAGAGGTTTCGATGCCATTATTGAATAATGAAACCTGGCCAACGTGGCCCGTCGTAACCTTTGATGCTTTAAGCATTTGACAAGCAAGTGTTGCCAACTACTATGTGTAAAGTAAGCATCTAAAACAGAAACTTTGCTTTCATTAAGAGTAACTCTGTAAAAGTATATTGCTACTATGTATGACAGGGTGTTTTAGGTAGTCTAAAGTTCTTTTATAAGTCATGTCATGATTCATGAAGCATTCAGTTCATCCATACTAATATTGTAAATTCGAAAGTAACACTGTCTGTCTGTCTGTCTGCTACGCTTTCCCGCTAAAACTACTTAACCAATTTTAATAAAATTTGGAACACGGATAGCGTGGACATTGGGAAAGGGCATAGGATGGTTTTTATCCTACGGGAACTTTTAAAACGGGTCCTTGAAACGAAGCCTCTTGCAGAAGACTAGTTTAAAAATAACGCAATAAAGTTTTTTCAGGTTAATGAAGGGTTGTCGCAACGAACGAACGAAACGAAATGTAATAAATGTTTATTCATTACTTATACTGCAGTGTAAGTGGCAAAATAACTTTGCCCCAGTTTCGTCGAGATGCTCGCAAATAAATTTGAAGAATTGTTTACGTTACATTAGGCATCTATTAAAACGAAATCAATCAAAGCGAGTTTGTTCACTGAATCCCGTTTTGTGTGGAGTGAAACGTTAACTAAACACACTTTATTTACTACTAGTCTTCTAAGGTTCTCGTGGGATAAAAAACCATACTATGTTCTTTCCCAAGGTCCACTCTGTGTTCCAAATTTTATTATAATCGGTTTAGTAGTTTAAGCTGGAAAGCGTAGCAGACAGACAGACAAACAGACAGAGTTACTTTAGAATTTATAATATAAGTATGGATGTAAGTATTTACCAAAACTTACTAAAACTTTACATAAAATACTTGTATTATATACTTTCCTGTATTATGCTTTAGCGCAGACCCTACACTATGTTAAATACTTGTATCGCAGGTGTCTGCATACCCTTCAAGGTACAATTTATAAAATATAGATGTTATCGATACAATTTCGAATAAAATACGTATTGTTATTTTTCTGTGGGTGTGCTCGTGCATGCAAGTATGTGTGGGTGTGAATCAGCTTTTATTTAAATAGTAACTCAGTTTCTTCATAGGTAAGGATTTTAAGCCACCAAGTATTTTCGAATTTTGCATCTCTACTGCAAAGTGTTTTTTGAAGTGAAAACTTCTTTAGCGGCGTTGTGCACTTTTTTTGGGATGGGTAAAAAATGTTAAACTCTGTGGCCGAAACTCGTAATGAAAATTGCAATTTCAAACCAATTGTGAAGGCGGTTGGGCAATATGTAGATTTCAAGTATGAGGGGGAAATGTTTTCTGGTAAAATTATAAAATAACGAAACAAAGGCCGCATTCTTTTTTCTTTCTTCTTATTAAAATAAGCAATGAAACAAAGTGATTTTATACCTTATTTAAGAATATAACGTAATTTCTTAAAAAAACACGGTTTATTTAATTTTTGACGTGATAACGTCTTTAAAATCGTTTTAGTCGGGTGACATGTTCAGAAACTTGTGTCACACCAAAACCTCACGAGCGCGATCGCAGGTATAACGAGAGAGAGACGGACCGATCTCCCGTCTCATCTCGAGCGCTGCCAGTCATTCCGTGAAACTTGTCACGCGGAATCCTCACGAGCGGAGGCTGGCATAGCGTTCGAGTGAGTGGACCGATCTTCCGTCTCTCTCACTCTAGCGGCATACAAACGAATGGAGATTTTCTCGTGCGGACGTTATCACGTAAACATCTCGATCGTAAACCTACTTTACAAACAATTTGCCGTTTTTTATCCATTTTTTGACCGAAGATATTATCAAAAAACATAAAGCGTGATCACTTGAGCCTAGTTTAAACAAGGAAAGCATAACTTTGCTCAAAAAGCTTCCACAATGGAAATTGCTTGTGGAATATACCATTATTTTATAAATATTATGAAATATGTGATTAAGTTGATGTAACTTTAAAAATATGTTAGATAACATTACATTCTTTAAATTTATACATATGAGTATGTTTCATAATTAATAATTCAAACAATATTCATAATTCCCTTTTTTTGGAGCAAATATTAAAGCAAAGTAGGATCATTCTACGGTGACTGATTGATAATATAACTGGCGACTGATTTGACTGTGACTCTTTATGCTATCACCTGGTTTCAACTAAACTAGTAAATAACTGACACAAATGTATATTGACATTGCATTGGCAAAATGGTCAACGTACCGAGAGGCTCAAAACGTAAAGACGAAGTAGAAGAATACGACTATTAACGTGTAATCAATTAACCCTGCATATTGGCAGTTACTAAAAAAGGAACTGATGACTGTAAGGAATTGAATTCATTCATATTTCTGTTGAAGTTAGAATGAAGATATTCTTAAAATAAAAATAATCTTTATTTTTAGCGCACCTGTGGCCACAGCGGTGTAAGTTGTATTTTACAAATCTAAATTTAGGTACCAAATGTCTTCGTCCCACAAAACTCCACCAAAAAGTTACTTCACAAACTCTGCTTAGAAGGAAAATAAACGTGGAGCCTGAGGCGTTGTACGACGCCTCTTTATTTTTTTATTTATTTTTTTATTTAATAAGCTTAACGCTAACATTACAGTATGAGTACCAATGCGTTAGCGTAGTCATAACATTTAATAATATTTATGTCATTCATTACATTATTACACAAAATAAAAATAAAATAAATCACATTTGAATTCATGCTTTAGTTGTCTAAAAATTATTTTAGTTTTTTTGTCTTATATATAGGCGGGTCACGTGAAGAAAATTGTCTTTTTTAATCTTTTTTATGTCCTGCTGCTGGCCTCCTTTTGGAAGTGAGAGGGATTTAAGCCATAGGTCACCAAGCTAGTCTTTGTAGCTTCCGGATTAAGAATAGAGCTACGGTTTCCCCTGCCTGATCGTAAGAGATCGTACGAGGTTGTGGACGGTGTGAGTGGGAGCCAGCCAGCAGCCCCGGGAAGGACATGGTGTGTGCTTGGCTGCATGCGGCATGCCGCCGTAAGGATCGAAGGTGCAGGAAAGTATATAATCTGCTCTCCCAAAGATGGCCCATTCTGGGCGCCGCGCTTGTGGGTCACCAGTGCGTTCCACTGGAGATCTCAGAGTCCTCCCCATGCGCAAAAGCAGGCCACCAAGGGGGTTTTAGTGCGGTCAAATCCCACATAACCCCCTATCCTCTCCCAAAGTGCCGGGTAACTTTTGAAGCACAAAGAAATTAAACCACAAAGTTTTCCCTAAAACAAGACAATTTTTTTCAACATAGGGCAGTGATGAATACGCACTTTCTTTGTCAGAGGCGCGGACTAAGGGTTTGAACTCCGTATCTCCGTGTTGGTGACCGCGGGTTTTAATTTACCGCTCGGCCGACGCTGCCTGTTTTTCTTAAATCTAATACTAGCAATAGAACTGAAAGACGGTGATAATTTAATTACTTTTAAAGTTAATACAAGGTTGTCTGGAAGAGATCGCTATTTTAGCAATAAGACTGCCTGATGTACATATTTTTTATATCATATTTAAATTGTAAATTTCAATTTCATTGGTGTACAATAAAGATAATTTGTATTGTATTGTATTGTATACAATTAATACTTTATTTTTATTACGATTTGGCCTAATTCTTATTTCTTTTTCCAACCTTTTTTATGTCCCTTTGCTGGGCATAGGTCTCCTCTCACAAATGAAAGGGATTTAGGCCATAGTCCACCATGCTGGCCTTGTGCGAATTGGTGGACATCATGCTTTCGAAAAAATTTGAATTTATTTCGGGCATGCACGGCGATAAAGAACATCGTAATCAATTAAATATCACGATATCTGGAGTGGAGCACCGATAGCACCGATGCACCGTGGAGCAGCGATAAATGGGCACATTACATATTTCTTTGTCAGAGATGCGCGCCGAAGATTTGAACCCGGGATCGGTTGCTTCGGAGACCGCGGTTTTTTACAAATCGGCCATTGCTGCTCCTGTAAACTTGGTCACTAATTATTACTCACTAACCTTCCGCCAGCGGCTTCGCCCCTAACATAACGCATGGACCAGTTTTATAAAAACCATCCCATCATTACCCGTAGGATAAAAACCATCCTATGTCCTTTCCCAAGGCCCACTACATCTGTGTTCCTTTCATTAAAATTGGTTCAGTAGTTTAAACGGGAAAACGTAACAGACAGACATATAGAGTTACTTTCGAATTTATAATATTAGTAGGGATTAGAAATAATTCGTATTACTCAAGAGCAACTCAGGAGTAATTTTACGGTACCTTAATTTGCTAAGAAACTAGTTATGGCACTGACACAGCATTTCTTTTTTGACGTGACGTCTTATAATTCGATGGAGCCGGCTGCACGCACGAAAAAACATGACTCGTGCGGCGTTAACTCGCTCTGAGGCGTTCCATTTAAGGCTTGAAGTGCAAGCGAGAGCGCGGAACGAGCGACAAAGAGGCACAATCGGCCTCCGCGTTCGACAGCGTTCGACATCTGTCTCTCTCCTACCTGAGTGAGCGATGCGTCTGCGTGGACAGCTGCTATACAATAATACATTTTCATATCACATGTAATGAAACAACGAGTTTTGATTTCTGTTTTGCCAGTCGAAATAAGACAATATCAAACCAATGCGAATGTGTCAGTCAGAAATAACGTTGTTTCTGCCCTAGGGGAGAAACAACGTTGTTTCTACCCAGCATTTCATTTATTTATTTATTTTGCACTTAAAGGTTTTAACACGCTGTTCTTGTGTTTAAACTGTCACAAAAATATTTTATTCACTTTTCACTATCACTATTATACTAATTTAAAATGTTTTATCCTTTTAAGTATTCTCACTAAGTGCGTGGTGTCAAGGAGCTGGATTGTCTCCATGTTCACTTGATGCGCAAAATGTGTAATATAAAAATATAATACAAAAGAATTTAATTACTTTAGCCATGAATTGTCCGCAGCCCTCAATATGCAAGAAAGATTGATTACACGTCAACGCCAAGCTGCCATTTGACCGATTTGATCCTTTGCTGTCATATCTGACAATCGCTATACAACGGCCAGTAGGTATCGACACTGTGTTAAAATTGTGTCGGTCACCGTGTACAATCAGGGTTTACAAGTACACCACTTGTAAACCCTGATCTTCCTCCGCCTCTTCTGGTCGATTTTCGCTTGCATGCTTCAAGTATTCTTATCTATGATCTTAGCGTGTGTGATGTGTTCATAGAAGAAGGTTGTATGTGCGATCAAAAAGTTAGTTTTTCAAAATTGTTTTACCTCATGAAGATACGGTGAAGTTAGAATTGTTGCGAACAGGTTGCGAAGCTTTGGCTGTAACCCTTTTTGCGTCCCACTATTGCGGATTGCGTCTCCTCCTTATTGCGGAGTCCTGGAGCTTATTCCAGCACGCTGACTCAATGCGGGTTGCTGAAGATGCGGGTTAGTGGCCAATCAGCTGTTATTTATCGACAACAAACGGGATCGACAGCGTTACTTTCTACGCTAGCCGATATAGCCAATTTATTCTTATCTTCACATTATTAAGTGAAAAATAAAATGTAGTTATATGTTATAGTTCTAAATATAACAGTGTCGCTGCGTGTCCATCTTGCTTGGTGCAGGTCTATGTCACCGGCAGCGGGTGGACCGGGCCTAGCACGACTAGCACTTGGTAAATAAAATAAATCATGTAAAACTAAATATTTAATGTTAAGCTAATAGCTTTAGGGAAGCCTCCCTGTCGCAACCAATGCGGCACTGCACCGACTGGACACAACAGTCTGCTGCGTCCCGCCATCCCAGCGACGTACATCTACGTCTCTCGTCTTCACTTCACCACGAAGGCCTCCGATATCGTGGAGTACCTGAAGGTGAAAACGAAATTCGCACTAAGCGTTGAGAAGTTGGAGTCACGCAACGCAGTGAACTTTAGTTCATTTGCGGTGCGCGTCCCAACTGAATTTCTCAGTACCTTCCTGGACGAGAAGTTGTGGCCAAAGGGGGTCGTGTTCAGAAAATATTATGGACGCCGGCGACCGCCAGAAGTCACCGGACCCGCGCTCACATCGCCGCAAAAAGTGTGACGTAGTTTTTAAGTTATAATTAGTATGTGTGTTAGTCTGTAAGGTATTTATTGTATGGGCCTCGATGCCTGAAATAAAGTGATTATTATTATTATTATTATTAAAATATAATTAATTTTGTCTTCTTTTAGATATAATAATTAAAACATTGTTTTATGTACTTCGAGAACGAGGTACTTGTCATTATGGCCGTGAAATTTCTTTATAAAACTAATAAAACATTAATATATTTTATTTATCTTGTACATGCCAATATTAACAGATGAAAGATACAGAGTTAATACAGATAACAAAATAGTCAATGAACAAGCGAGATGTGTAATATTCTGTTAATATAATTAATTAAATTACACGTGATTACAGTAAGGGTTAAGCTATTTTAGATTATATAAAAAAAACAATATATTTAATTTATCTATCACGAGCCTCTGCGAAGCGAAGCTTTATTATAAAGAAATTACCATTTTATCACTGTCTTTCAATTCTATTGCTATTACGAGTATTATGAATTAATAAAAACTGGCAGCGTCGGCCGAGCGGTAAATTAAAACCCGCGGTCACCAACACGGAGATACGGAGTTCAAACCCTTAGCACGCAACTATGTCAAAAAATTTGTTAAGTGCGTATTTATCACTACCTCACGTTCGAAAAAATTACTTGTTTTAGAGAAAACTTTGTGGTTTAATAATTACGATTTTTTCCATCGCCGTGCATGCCTAAGAGAAACTCATCATTTCTGGAAGGCATGATGCCAAACAATCCGCACTTGGCCAGCTTGGTGACCTTCAAAAGTTACCCGGCACCTTGGGAGAGGATACCGGGTTATGTTGACCGCACTAAAACCCCCTCGGTGGCCTGCCTCTGCGCTTGGGGAGGACTCCGGGATCTCCAGTGGAACACACCGGTCCATCGGCCCATCTTTGGTAGAGCAGATATGCTTTCCTGCACATTCCGAACCTTACGGCGGCATGCCGTATGCGGCCAAGCACACACCACGTCCTTCCCGGGGCTGCTGGCTGGGCGGATCAAGCTCCCACTCACACCGTCCAAAACCCCGGAAGCTCCCTTTTAGTCACCTCTTACGATCAGGCAGGGGAAACCGTAGCTCACTTCCAAAAGGAGGCCAGCAGCAGGACATAAAATAGATTTAAAAAAATACCATTTTTTTCACGTGAACCGCCTAAATATAAGACAGAAAACTAAAATAAAGGGCGTCGTACAACGCCACAGGCTCCACGTTTATTTTCTTTCTAAGCAGAGTTTGTGAAGTTACTTTTTAGGTGAAGTTTTGTGGGACGAAGACATTTGGTAAGTACCTAAATTTAGATTTGTAAAATACAACTTACACCGTTGTGGTCACAGGTGCGCTAAAAATAAAGATTCTTTTTATTTTAAGAATATCTTCATTCCAACTTTAACAGAAGTATGAAAGAATTCAATTCCTTAGAGTCTTCACATGAGATCAGTTCCTTTTTTTAGTTACTGCCAATATGCAGGGTTAATAAAATTGATTACACATAAATAGTCGTATTCTTCTACTTCGTCTTTACGTTTTGAGCCTCGGTACGTTGACCATTTTGCCAATGCAATGTCAATATAGATTTGTATCAAGTTTTTGCTAGTTTAGTTGAAACCAGGCGATAGTATAAAGAGTCACATCAAATCAGTCGCCAGTTATCTATCAGTCAATCGAGTTCGTCAGATCAGTAAAGAGATGGCTTCTTTACTAGAATGTCGATGGAGTTTAGGAGGCAGTCGAAAAATTACATGTTTTCACACAGATATTTAACTTCTGCATAATAATCATATCAGTATTAATGTAGAAATCACGCAGTAAAATTTACGCAGATTACAGTCTGTCAAATGACGGCATTTCATTCATCTCCATTCGAAATTTTCATTTGGATCGGCCGGCGTGAAAATCGCAGAGCACAAAACACTACAAACAAAATCCGATCTAGCAATCCAGTTTTTTTTTTCGGTGAATACACGGGGCATCGTGGGATACTGTTTCTCGCATGTCGCAAAAACTCTTCCAAGTGTAAACAAGGGCTTTTCGTAATCCTTTAAGTGAATTTTATTACTTAATTTATTTATTTAATATAAGTACAACCTTAATTATAGGGCTACAGCGTAAACTTAATGTCTAATGGCATTCTCTGCCAGAATCTAATCTAGCTAATCTACTTAACTTATATACTACACATAATAAATATTATTTTACTGGCTGCACCTGTTTTGCGTCCTTTGACAACAAGCTGGACAAGTGTCTCCCTCGATAGACTCTATTCTATCATGTTGCCTCACTGTGGTTTGGTGAAGACAAATAACGTAACGTTTGTGCAGTTTAATGGCCAATACAGCCAGTATTTCAGCTGCGCCTCGGCTCGGGTAGATATTTGTCGGAACTCTTTGCAATGACAGGCTTTCCGCACTTGTAATGAAATATACTATTATATCAGCAGCATATTTTGTGTGGTTTAACATTTTCCCTTAAAATCAAGATATTTTCAGAAAAAATACAAACCATCACATATCTCTGAAAATACTTAAAATCGGACAGAGTGTTACGTGACTTATTTTACAGCAAATGGTCCATACTTTCACCCCATGAGAGGAATTACACCTATTTCAAATCATCCTGTATATAACTGTGTGCAAATAAAGCATATATTATAAATATAACTGCATGAATTGCTATGTTTTACTTACAGTAATTACAGACGCCTGTAAAATCATGGCTGTAATTTCCATTCATATTTCACATTTGGATTAACATCTCAAAATCTGCCGATATAAGTTTTGTAAGGTGCAGCGCAGACGGCATACTTTTTGTGCGATCGAGTCTGCGGGCGCACAGATATCTACATGGCGCGCAAAAAGTCTGTCGCGGATTTTTCGCAGACTCAAAGCATACGACGCACACCTTCGATCATTTTGTCGGCAGAACTGTAGGTACGTACACGCTATGGAAATCGCGCAGAGATTGCGATGTACTATTTTGTACTTGAAGTACAGAAAAAGAAGAAATAGAAAATATTGGGTACATCCTATACTTTCGGAGAGATTACAGAAAGAACAGTTCCATATTAAACATTCAATTCTGAAACAATACCCGAATATTTTTTACAAATTCTATAAATTCCCACATTTTTCTTTTTTTAATATTTATCATGCTATCTGCCTTAGAAGAATCATAAAGAGCTGGTCTGTTTTGTATTTCATGTATTAATATCGTTACATCGATCTCTGGTACCATGCTAATATCGTATACGTAGCGTACACGATATTAGCATGCCCACCCCTAAAAAATGCAGATTGCAGACTAAAGTGTGCACGCCGCCTGCGTTAGTGCGCATTGAAGCAAACGTTCTATTTCTTTCGCACACTTTTTGTGCGACGTTGCGCGGCGCGGTGCGGTGCGGTCTGCCCGAATTACACGGATTTTTTGTGCGTCGTATGCGTTACTGCATACAATTGCAAAGGTTCTATTTTTCACAGACTAAAAGTGCGTCACGGACAGTCTGTCGTCTGCGCAGCACCTAAAGCATAAAACACATATACGACATAAATCCGATCTAGTAAAACGGTTTTTATTCGTTGACAACACAATCGCGGGCAGCGTGGGATTATCCACGCTTCTCGCGCATCGACGCACAAACTCTTCCAAGTGTAAACGAGGGCTCTTCTCTAACAAACCTTTGAGCCTTCACTGAATCGAGCTTTGCCCTAAATGGATAATAAATAAATAAAAAAACTCTACTACATACTCTAGCCCCACACTAAGATTCCCTGAGTCTTGGGAACTATGGACACATACAAAGACATGAACACGAACTTTTACCGAAAACAGAAATTGAAATTCATCACTCCAATTTATGCTTTGCCGAGAATCGAACCCGGGACCCTCGTTTGGTTGTCTAGCATGATAACACACGTGTCGCCATGTTTGAATAATGTTTTTTATTGTCTATAACTCTTTTTTGCATCCTACTGCGAGGCAAGTGTCTCATTTCTATGTACTAATTGTTTACACACAAATACACATACGGTATAAATCCGATATAGTAAACCAGTTTTTATTCGGCGACGATACAATCGCGGGCAGTATGGGATATTCCTTACGCTACTCGCGCGTGGACACAAAAACTCTTCAAAGTTTAACTTTGACCTTTTATAATCTAAAAATCTATATAAAAACCTTTTAAGCCTAATTTCACTTATTCGAACTTTACTCTCAATGTACGATATTTTACTATTGGCTAAGATTCTTGTTACGTCGCAACGTTAGACACGACGTCTTTCCCTATAGGTACTTAAGAATTTTCTTACATTCCGAGCTTCAGACTAGGCTTAACGACCGCTAAATATCGACTGCAGCTAAAATATGAATAGTGTAGAATAAGATATTTACTTTCGCATTTTTGAAAAGGGCACTATTAGATGGTGGTGAAGATGAATAATCTTATTTCCGACTGCGCCCGCTTTGCTTAGCTGTGTAAATCTTTAGCATTCTTACAGAATAACGTTTCATATTCATAGCCCCAGTGTAGGGTAGATAGGGTGGGTACCATGGACACACACAGAGACAGAAACACAAACGTCCAGACCGAGATTTAAACTCATCATTCAAATGTCTGCTTCGCCGGGAATCGAACCCGGGACTTTATGTAATTTATTCTACAAAACAACGATAAGATCACCCGATCACCGACACGCGTATGTCATCGTCACAGTGAGTGAACCGAACCCAACGACTGTCGCAATAGCACTTACAATACAGTACAAAACTACAAGCACCAACAAAAAAGTTCAAATAAATAGTAACCTACAGGTATAACCGGCACCTTTCCAAACGAAACAAAATTGAAAAACTTCACGAAACTAAATGTTCCACATAATACTAATAACTGTGTGAGTTGGTTTTTATATTTGCTATTTTTTGATGTTTGGATTAACATTTTAAAATCGCCCTACGATCAAACTCACATATGAGATAAATCCGATCTCGAGCTTTCATTTGGCGACGATAAAATCGCGGGTAGCGTGGGATAATCTATCATCACAAAAACTATTCCAAGTGTAAACGAGTATTTTTCGGTAACAACCCGTAGCGGCGCGATACCTACAGTAATATGACCGCGCGCCACACATGAAACGCTGACCATGCAAGACGGTGGAAGCAGCAAACATTGTAAACAATAGAATACTTGTGTAACACAACGTCACACTGAACTGGCCAATTAGAACATGAATCCTGAATCACGCTATCGAAGTTTCCTTGATTCTTGTCTCCCTTTTTCCTCCACAAACCTTTTAAACCTAAAAAAACTAAGTATTGTTTTGCTTGAGCTTTACACTCAATAAATAATGTTTTTCTATTGGCTGCATTTTTTTACCCTCCACTGCTGGACAAGTGGACACGTGTCTTATTTCTACATACTTCGGTAGGCTTACAGCTGATACCATGTTGGTCTCGGGTTGGTGCATGTATGCTGCACAGGTTAGTGGCTAACTAACCATCAAACTTTTTGAAATATTTTCCTTTCCATCAATGTTTATAAACATATCGATGACTAAACATATCGATAACAGCAAAGATATGAATTGATTTTATTATCAGTCACCCATCTTATTTCGTATTGCGCCTGTTTTGTTTACCTGAGTCTATCCGTTGCGTTCTACTGTAAACGAAAACGTATAAAAATATCGGGCAAAGCAACAATAACAGTAACAGTTGATATAATTCCTATATTTTACTTAAGCGTGTTCACACTATCTATAAAGTGTCTTGGTTTATATTGGTATTTTTACATTTGGATTATCATCTTAAAATCAGCCGGCGTGAATGTCGCAAAACCAGTTTTTATTCGGCAACGACACAATCGCGGGCAGCGTGGGATAATCCTTACGCTTCTCGCATGTCGACGCAAAAACGAGGATTTTTAGCTCTAAATTCAGTTATCTCGAATAAAGCTTTACAACTCTTTTGTGTCTTACCATTAGGCATGTGTCTTTCCTAATACTTGCTTGCACTATCGTACCATATTACCCTAATTTGGGTTAGTGGAAATGTAACGCCTGTAGCTGTCGGAAACCATCATTAAACGCGTATTTTTTAAGTTCCATATAATATTAATAAAGATGTCTTTATTTAAGTTTATATTTGCTTTATTATGAATAATAAAATATAATAAAAATAAAATAAATATAAATTTTTATTTACTAAACACCTGAATAATTTTAATTTACACTTTAATAATTGTTTTTGTACTTTTTTATAAACTAGTAATTTTTAGATGTTACTATAGTTTACAGGATACGTTAAACGTTACAAGAAAGTCTAGAAATTAACTAAAATACCTATTGAATCGGTTAAATATGACAGCTTTATTTAATTTAAATGAAACAAATTAAAATTACTTTAATTATTATGTTATCAACGTTGCATAATCAAGGTTTAACGACCGCTTATTATAGCGACAACAGCGGACACCGAAGTACCCTCATTCATTACCTGTCAACTGGTTATCTTATTTTCAACCTTGAAGTAACTGTGATTTTATGAAGGTTCCAAAACGTTACTAGTAAAGCTAGCTTGTGATAATGAACTACATTTAAGTCCATTTTTTAAGTCGCACTTAAGCAGCCAACATCAAAATTGCAAATTCCAAGTTTTTCCCCTTTCCGACCTCAACATCTTGAAACTTCAATTTTAAAAGTTCAATAAATCCGGCCTTTAGAATCAGTTTCGCGTTCAAATCTATCTTCGATTTTATTTTATTCGATTTTTCTAGTGGTATCATTGCAAAAACTTTACCGAAAGTCACGTCTGATGGCGAGTTTGCTTTAAGTTTTCTTCTACAAAACTATTTGTAGACAAATAGACTGTATTATTATAAATTTGAATCAACTGGGTAAACTAATTTGGTTTTTTTATTTTAATGAATGACGCTACACTTTCATAGCACCACTCTAGGAGTCCTTGTGTCGTGGATGCCATGGACACGCAAAGACAGAAACAGAAACACTTAGATCGAGAATGAGTCATCAGAGGTTGTTTGCAGGTGCACTGCTATCTAGAATGCTACTCCATGGTCGTCATGTAAGTGCGACCGGTAATCGCAGTAAACTACACCGTTCCACCGCCACACAGCTTAATTTTTTCACAGCAGAAATGGGTGGTGACATTTCTACAGTTCAACCCAAAATTTTTATTTGGCTGCAACCGTTTCTGTCTCTCCATTATTGGGCACCCCGCTGTCGGATGTTTATAAACAGCCCATAAGGGTTCCAACAAGGTTTAACGACTGCTGTCTATCGATAATAAATAAAATTATTAAAATAAATAAATTGCTGGAACCAACTGCCTAACGTGGCCTCCGAGGCACGGAAACGCGCATGGCTGCCCACTCACACTTGAAAGCGCACATTTCGCCGCTGGGCGTTTCATAAGATTTTCTTGAATAAAAATAAATATCACCGTGTAATAATATGTGGACCAATTTTTTGAACCGAAAGAAATAAGTCGGCCTTTTCTTTTGAGGTCAACGATTCTCATTGTATCTAATAGCTTTTCAGTTTTGTTGGTCACGTTTTTCAACGAATATACGATGACTAACAAAAACACAACTCATTCTCTACTCTTCACAGAAAAACCTGGTTCTTCAATAATATAATAATGCTTGTAAGGGAATCAGTTCGTCTATTTATTTTACGCATAGGTAAGTTTCGTATTAAGTATGATGGACTACGGTATTATACATAAATCATAATCATAAATCTTACCCCATTACTCATTTGCATCATCCGGTAGGTGTTGGAACTTGCATTGGGATATTTGAGATTTTGGAAGAACAAAGACATTACTGTGCTTTTCTTTTATTTTCATTTTCTCAGTTAAGTTAAGTTATATTAGATAAAGTTGATGTTGAAGTCAGTGAAGTTGATGGCATTTTATTATAGGTTAACCCTCGATCCGTCGCGTGGAGTCTTTCAAAGCCCAGGTTTTAGAAAATTGCAAAACTGGTATTCTTAGAATAACTTTACGGATCCCTTACTTTAGGTAGCTTCCTAAAAAGGATTAAGGATAACGTTCACGTTATCGAAACTCATCTTACTTACTGATGCCCTGAGGTATGGACCTGTGATTTTGCGCAGGGCTTTGAAAGACCCCACGCGACGAATGGCGTAAGCAAATTTTAACTATGATCTTCATAGTTCTTTTATTGTTATTGTGTTTAAATTTATGTTACATTGTTCCAAAATATTTGTTACATATGTAAAATATATGATATACAAACTCCGTATATTATAAGATGATTGGAAGAAGAAAATCAGGAAATTATTATTGGCGAGGAGGACGAGGAACAAAATGAAAATTTATCCGGAAGAAATAAGTGAATATCCATCTTCCTCCTCCACCATTATGAGCATGATAATCGTATCCATCAGTAACGTCAAAATAGTTTATGATATTATAAAAAAGATTTTGTTATTACATGACTATTTGCAAATGAAGAAACTTTCTAATCACAAGGTGTAAGACCGAGACAGCATGATACTGGATACAGCCAGCCCAGTAAACAATATCCAATTGAAACTTGAAAATATAGAAATTATATCGACAAGAATTGCACTCAGGAGCAATAGTGTCGACTTTCCCTCGTGATTTGAATCAATGTATACAACGGTTTATACCTCCTCGTCAGGACATTGTCTCGTGATGATGCTCAGTTGGCACTTACAAAAAAGCGTCGAATTCACTGTCCAAGATGTATACATAGAAAATTCAAGTGCATTTATTATTTTTGCCAAGAAAACATTTGTCCGATTGGGTCCAAAGAAATGTGAAGTTTCACTCGGAGATAAAAAGTATATTTGTTTTTTTACGTTTTATGGTTGACTTATAATCAGTTTTCATTTTTAGTTCATTGATATATAATAACATAAAAAGTAGAAGTTGTACATTGTTTTTATTGTTAAGTTTACATTAAGACGACTGAGATAAAATATAAGGAAAAAAAACTCCCACTACTTTTTTGCAATATCTTTTAATTTTTATTTGTATGTAGTCCTATCCAAATGCAAAACATAAAAATAATGACAAAAAATATGTTATTATACCAATTGATAACTATTTATTTTTGGGGTCTCTGAAGACCCCACGCGACGGTTCAGGTAATAAAAAGACGCGACTAACGGAGGGTTAATTACAGTAAACGAGGGTTGTAATAACCGTGCGTGAAGCTTTTTTCAGCTTGCCTCCAAAACTCAATCGGACACGTACTAGTAAACGGATATCGTCAACGGACGGAAAAGCATACGAATGGTTATGTAAGGAGTTCCAATTTTTAAGAAATTAAATTACACTACGTGTTCGAGTAGAGGCATTATAAGTATTATTATAACCCACGTATTTACGTACAAACCACAATACAATGAAATTGATTCATTATTAAAGTTATGTTTCGATTAAGTAACCTCTCAAACGCAGGCTGTTATTACATGAAAGACGCAATATTAAACGGTTCACAGGAAGTTAGAGAAACGTCCTAATCTTCATCGCCTGTCAAAAACAAGTCGGCGCCTTTAATTTAAGTACAAGTTCGCCAATCAAATAAAATAGATGTACCGCGGGATTGAAGCGCGCTTGGCCCCAAGGGTGGCGTAGAACAAGTGAGACGGGTGACCGTGCTTCGGAGGGCACGCAAAACCGTAATAACTCAAATAATGTATATAACGCAGAAAATGAAATGTGATGTCACATCACATCACATTTCATTTGTAATGAAAAACATTAACCAATCTCTAAGATTTGAAATATAATTTTTTCAGTCAAATATTTCAACGGAAGTTCTGTCTATTTCTTAAGTAATTACTTCGTTTGACTAAAAATACAGCGGTAATAGCCACTCAGTCCGTTCTATCAACCGTAGCCACAAGTCATACACAAGTAGTGGTAAAAGCTATTTACAGTGTAAATGGAAAGATCAACGATGAAAAAAGAAATGAGTGGCGATGGCCTTGTGGGAAAAAACGCGGTCTCCGACACGGAGATACGAGTACGTACCGATTTCAAACCCCTGCGCAAACTGACAAAGAAAATTTATATGTGCATATTTATTGCAGCTCCACGGTGACATAAAACATATCTAATACCTTTAAACGTGCAATTCTTGTATGTACTTAAATATATATTTTACGGCTCTAACGATTTTGATGAAAAGTAGGTACCCAGGTTTCGGGGGTAATAAATCGATCCAGCTATGTTTTATTTTTAGAAATTTTAAATTATTAATTTATTTTTTGCGTTAATCAACTTAAATATAAACTGAAAAATACGACTCTTCCTGACATCTCTTGGATAGTATAATAATATTGTGGCGTAGAACGTCGTCAAATGCTATTCGCCAATCCGACGGTCAAAGAAATGACAATGTCGATTTGAAAGAACTCTATAAAAATTTCAATGAACAAAATTATAGCTTCGGCCAAGGTGCCGCATAGTTACTCGTACGTGGGCTAACATTGGAACTTATGACCCGGGTTAAAACCTAAATCAAACCATATTAGGTTTATTTTAATTTTTTGTGATTTTTTTATTGGGAGCTATTTCAGATGGCGTTGCCGTTGTTACGTAACACTAAGCAAATGAGTGTTTCGTTTGAAATGAAACCAAGAAAATACTCGTAAATAGTTTTTATCCCAGCAACGTTCGATACTCCAGGTCACTCCAGGTACTGTTTGTGTAAGAGTGAAATTTTATTACAATGTTTTCCATCACTATGAATGTCTGTGTGTTACTCATAATTTCTCGAAAGCATGATGTCCACCAATTAACACTTGGCCTGCATAGTGGTCTATGGCTGTGGGACGAAAAAAGGGTTGAAAAAGAAAACAAAAATATACTTATAAGGTAAACGTCCGTACTATTAGTCTAAGCAATAATTTAAGTTGAAAATGGTGAAAAATAAACATACTGGACTTAAAAATACATGGGATAACTCATTCTGTCCGGAATGATGATTTGGAAGCGTTTATTGGCACATAAAAAATGCAAAATACAAATCGTCGGCCTAATTATCAGAATTCGGAACTCCATTACAGCATATTTTACAGGAGCAACAAAAAATTGATTATTTTTATTACTAATTGAAAATTTTCAACGTGCTTATGAGTATAAGTATAACGGATCCACTGTATTATTAACACCGTCGCTAGGCATTGTGTGGGCGCGCTAGGGTGATCGAGCAAAGAGAAACAGCGATTACACTCTGTTAAGCACTTTTAATCACCGTTTTACAATTAACTAAACAATTAACAACTACAAATTACAAAACAATTATAACCGCACTGATCACACGAAACGAATTACAGTTCCTAGAGCGGAGGGTCCGAACTCCACGACGGCAGAACAGTAAGTGCCGCTTCATCCAACGCCCCTCCAACAGCTAGGCTCTGTTGTAGCACGAAGCGCTTTGACGTCATTGCGATGGTGCTGCCCTCGCTTGGTTATCGTGCTGCGTTTCGTTTAGCGACTATACCAATGACCGTCTCCGACACGGCCATCCTGCGCTACACACGACCTCGTGTGTTTATTCTGTAACAAGGAAAACATACCGCAGTACACACCGTTCGGTCACTCCTGACACAAATCTTTGCAACTGACCACAAAATAAAATAAAAACTTTCTATAAAAATCATTTTAATAGAGTTCTACATTCTAAGAGCAAACAAACTAAAGACTGTGATTAAATAAAGTAAGTACGAACTAAAAAAAATGCTTAAGCAACCAAGTACCGCTTTAATCCACTATAAAGAAAGTAACTTAAAATATCACGATCACACAAAGCATGAATCTCATTCGTGGCCTATAGCTTTCTTTTAAGCCTTCCAACAACTCATAATTCCCTTGAATTTTCTTGAATACCGAGTCTCACAGACTCTATGGTCTCTACAAGACCCGACCTCCGCCAGAACCATCCGCACACCGCGCATCCACGGACTGCTGAAAGCAGATACCGACTTCTAACGGACTACGGCTACGAAATGGATACTGGTACGGTCCGACCAGCCGAACTAAGATTCACCACTATCACTTAACTCAATTTCTTCTACCTCAAGTGGTACTTGGCTCTCAGGCATCCGCCTTAACCTATCATGCGCGTACTTGTAAGTACGTTTAGAATTCAACGCTTTCAAAGTATAACGATCTCCGTCTAACACTTCTACAACTTTGAATGGCCCTTTATATTTAGGATCTAATTTGGTTTGGTTGCGTTCTTCATTTTGAAGTAACACAAAATCACCCACAGAAAATTTATTCAGTTTAGCCTTAGTGCTATCAAATCGTTCTTTATCATACTGAGCTGACTTTTCAATCAATAGAGATGCATTTTCCCTAACTTGTTCGATATCTACGTTAATATCATCGTTATACGACATTAAACTAAGGGGACGCGCGACTTTACCGATGAGTAATTCAAGTGGACTCGCTTTCGTAACTCTGTTGGCCGTACAGTTAAGAGCGAGTTGCACGTCTCCTAACGCATCCTGCCATGACCTATCCTCGCTCGCTTCTATTGCGGTAAGCATGGATTTTAACGTGCTCATTACGCGCTCAATTTGACCGTTTGCTCGAGGTGTCCCGGTAGCTATTAGATGGAGTTTAATGTTTTTAGTGTTACAAAATTCCTTAAACTCCTGACTCGCAAAACAACGACCTTGATCCGCGATTATACGTACCGGTGCTCCAAACAGTGACACGCTCTTTGTCAAAGCTTTAATACTGCTGGCTGTGTCAATATGCATTGTATGATGTAAAAGTACAAATTTTGTAAACGCATCGATAAGAACAAACACATACTCCTTGTTATCGCGCTTCCCGCTGAGCTTGCCTGTCGCATCGATATGCACAGTATGCCAGGGCACCGTTGTCTTTGGAATTGGGTGTAGTTCCGCCTGCACTTTACCAGAATTTGACTTAGCTACCTTACACGTGACACAATTATCCACGAACTTACGGACATAGCGACACATACCTTCGAACCAATAATAGTCATAAAGCTTCTCAAGTGTCTTTTCCCAACCCAGATGCACGATGGCGTCGTGTATGTTGTGAACGACTGACCATCTTATACTACGTGGCAACACCGGCAGACATTTGGTTGTACGGTTGCGTTGAAATTTACGATAAAGTAAACCAGAACGTACCTCGTATGTCTGTGCAATTTCATCCCTCAACTCGCCTTTTTTCAATTGAGCTATAACGTTTTGTATTTCTTGGTCCCGTTGTTGTTCAGCCAAGAGCCAGTTACCTCCAAGTTCCGTCAAATCAATGCGCTTCTGTTCCACTTTGGTAACCTGTTTAGTTTGAGAACGAGGCAAATGATTACGGGATAGAAAATCAACGTGGGTCATATTCTTACCTGCTCTGTAGATGACATTGAAATCAAATGACTGCAGATAGGCCCACCAACGATGTACTCTCGGCGTCAAATCTACCTTGTCTCGAGAAGACTTTAAGGAATTGCAGTCGGTTACTACAACAAACTTCCTTCCATGCAAATAAGAACGGAAGTGCTTTACACCATTTACTACAGCTAACGTCTCCAACTCATACGAGTGGTACCTCGACTCAGTTGGTGTAGTGCGCTTGCTGTAATAGCCGACTACATGTCTTTTACCTTCTACTACCTGCAAAAGCATAGCTCCGTAACCCTCCATGCTCGCGTCCGTATGTAACTCGGTCGGATAAAGAGGGTCATAAATCATCAATACAGGTTCTGTTGTTAAAATAGAAATTACCTGTTGTCTTACTTGTTCGTGATTTGCTTTCCAAATAAATGGGCACTTTCCTGAAGTCAGTCTATGTAAAGGTGTCATTAACCGAGAAAAATTGGGTATAAACTGCCTGAAATAAGATGCAAGTCCAATAAATTGTCTAAGTTGTGTCACAGTGTCGGGTGGAGGTAAAGCGCTAAGTGCCTCGATTTTTCTTCTATTTGGTCGAATTTTACCTGCCTCCACTTCATAACCTAGGAACTGCACACACGTTTTCAAAAATGAACATTTTTTCAAGTTCAGTGAAAAACCAGCTTTAGTTAAAACCTCAAATACAGTGTATAACCTCTCTAAACCTTCTTCCTCAGTACCAGATATAATCAAAAGATCGTCAACGTAGACTACAACGTAGGTATAAGCTAATTCCCCCAACGCAATCATTAATGCACGCTGAAAAACCGAAATAGCGTTACGTAGCCCGAAAGGCATGGCTAAGAACTCATACTGTCCGTCGGCCGTTACAAATGCTGTTCGCTCAATAGACTCTTCGCTCACAGGTATTAAATGAAAGCCACTAGCGCAATCAAGTTTAGTGAAATAATTAGCTCCGTTGAGACGCGAAATTTCTTCAGAAATTAACGGCAACGGGTATCTATCCGGAACTGTATTTTTGTTTAACTCGCGATAATCAATACACATACGCTTCGTACCGTCAGCCTTTTCAACCAATAACGCAGGACTCGCAAATGGTGAATTACTAGGTCTAATAATTTTGGCACCCAATAACTCATTCACTCGTTCGCGCATTATTTTTCGTTCCTCCGGCGAGCAGCGATAAGGCCTTCTTTGCACAGTTTTATTTTGATCTATCAAACGAATTTGTAGTTTATAAGTGTTGACACGGGTAGTTGGAAAACCAGTAGTGAAATATTTAGAAAAAGTTTTCAAAATACCGACAAGTGATTGTTTATGCTCAAATGAAATGTCAGTGTCCACCTCATCGAAATTGTTTACATCAGACTGGGTATTTACTGCGGCGCACAAATTAATAACGTTACTCTTAGTCAGTGTTAATTCGTTCGCACTTATATTAAGAACAAAACCGGAAAACAAAATCTCGCGACCTATCATAATATCACTGCGTAAATAAATGTCGGGCAAAACATGGAATAAGATTTCAGTGGGATACTCGTTAATTTCTACGTTACATAAGATTTGTTCAGTGCTACTAACATTTTTGTTGCCTATTCCTGTCAGTGATACTACATTGTTAAAACGCCTACCACACAATTTCTTAGCAACACTTTCCTTAACTAATGAGCATTCGGCTCCCGAATCAAAGTGAAATATTATGGACTGACCGTTATTTCTAAGTGATCCTGAAGGGGGCTCGACCACGCACAGGTCGACTCGACGTTCAGCTCGGGGCTCGGGGCTCGACGCACTGGTGGCAGCAGGAGCGGCGTTCCCGCAGCGCGAGGCGATGTGGCCGACCTGCCCACACTTAAAGCAGATCAGGGCTCCTTTCTGCGTCGGCTGCTGAGGCGCACGCAATGGTACATGGTGCTTCTTGGCGTCCTTCCCTTTCAGACGACAATCGACTTGTTTGTGTCCAGGTTTACCACAAATGAAGCATTTAGGCAGCGGCGTCGACACACGAGCTTTCTTCATATTATCTGAACTATCTTCCGGACCTTGTGGTAATTTGCGTTTCAGATAGGAATACGCTTGCAATTCTTGTTGTAGGCTGTGGCGTGAATTTATTTCGGTGGTGAAAGCTAGTCGCTGTAATCGCGTATCAATTTGTGCAAAATGAGCTAGCACAACGGACACAGCTAATTGCTCAGTACTTGCATTTTTCCATCGATTCATCAATAATGACACTAATCGGCTGGCGTAGGCTGCATAGCTTTCTCCCTCGTTAGGCCTGCTTGCATTCAAATGAATAAGGGTAGCTGGTATGGTTTCCGTCGGCACGAACCTTGCAGAGAAAAGCTCCTTGAATTGTGGCCAAGTGATTCCGGCATAGGTAACTTGCGACAGCCACGTTGATGCACTTCCTTTTAAGGCTTTGCTGAGCGCGACAATAAGCTGGGATCCTTCCAGCGGATTATCCGACAGACAAAGGTCGGTAGTCGCACACCACGATTGAGGATCCGCTTCTCGCCTGTCTGGATCAAACTCGGGCAGAGTCACGTTGTTGTTGGGCCGCGGCACGTTCAGGGCTTGTATCAGCGCACGCATTTGCTCGTTTTGCATTTCGAACATCATTCGCCATTGTGACGTATCAAAATTATCACCACGTGTTTGCTCATTTGCTCGATTTGATCCCACATCTGATAACGGATCCACTGTATTATTAACACCGTCGCTAGGCATTGTGTGGGCGCGCTAGGGTGATCGAGCAAAGAGAAACAGCGATTACACTCTGTTAAGCACTTTTAATCACCGTTTTACAATTAACTAAACAATTAACAACTACAAATTACAAAACAATTATAACCGCACTGATCACACGAAACGAATTACAGTTCCTAGAGCGGAGGGTCCGAACTCCACGACGGCAGAACAGTAAGTGCCGCTTCATCCAACGCCCCTCCAACAGCTAGGCTCTGTTGTAGCACGAAGCGCTTTGACGTCATTGCGATGGTGCTGCCCTCGCTTGGTTATCGTGCTGCGTTTCGTTTAGCGACTATACCAATGACCGTCTCCGACAAGTATAAAATTGGTCGAGAAATGCATTTTTATGATTTTTTTATATACAATTTGTTTAAATTAATATGAAACTGGACTTACGAACATTTCTAGCAATTGTGTTTGGAGTTACGCAATAATAATTCGTAATTAGATACGTATCGTATACGTAACTAATTACAAATATGTATTAATAAACTTTAATGTTGATTTTTACTATAGTATGTTTACTATGGGAGAATAATAAATAGACTTAAAAAAGTAATATTTTTTTTCAGATTCGATCAAATGACATAAGTAATCTGTTTTATATGCTCGTAAATAAACTGCAACATCAACAACCATTTTCACAACAAAACTTAGTTTTTAAAGAATTTATTTTTTAGGAAATTAGGAAATAATTAGTTCGGGTTTAAAAAAAATATGTACATAAATTAAAAGTGACGCAAGTCATCACAAAATTTGTGATAGTCTTTTTCGATAGTACTCTTCAACGCCTGAAGGTCCAAGTATTTATCTATTTAATTTTTAGCCTTAAAGAGTATAACTAAAGTATATTATCCCATTGAACAAAGGCAAGTTTTTTTACTCTTGGTAGTTCTTCCCACCCGTACTTAATGTCTTACTTTATACATAATTTTTCCATCAGGAACATACTTCAGAGCACTTAAATTAGTGACTGTAGGAACACCTTTCGCTTTCCCGGGTCTAATGTACTTGTAGAAAGTTAAAGTGTTCTCAATATGTTTAAAAAAGTGATGATACTCAACATCATAATAATATGGATTCTTTTTGCATACTACTTTGGCCAGATATGCGTTATCTGCTGGTACATTATTATTTTTTGTTCTTTTCGCTATTTCTATAACCGAATACATACTATCGCTTTCCATCTGCGTATGCCCCTTTTCAAGAATGTATTTATCTTGCTCTAAAACATTCCGATTTAGATACGTACATCCATCACTGTTATTTTTAATTCTTGATCATCACTTACAAGGTATTGGTTGATAAACTTTCCCAGGACAGTAATAATTATAGTAGAAACTCATTATTAGTAAGTTTTCCCTCGCTTTCATTTCAAATTATCATCATTATTTGACGACCTGCGTGGCTCAATGGTTACCATGCCGGACTGCCAATCGAAGGATGTGAGTTCGGTTCCCGGCGAAACAGAAATTTGAATGATGAGTTTATATTTCTGTTCTCGGTCTGGGTGTTTGTGTTTCTGTCTTTGTGTGTATCCATGGTACCCACGACATAGGGTATCTACCCTACTGTAGATACTGAATAATTAAAGTAATTTTAATTAATTAAAATAATTAATTAAGGAGTAGAATCTTTTGAATGTGGACTTAAAAGCACTGACTGTAAATCCACAGTAAGCATTTCATTATTTGAAATAGTGTCATTTTTCATGGGGATTTTTATACATGATGAATTTTCTAACTCTTTCTAACTATTCATAACTTTTTCGAACTTTGTAACTCCATTTTCTATACTTGGTATGTTCATTGACCAACCAACATAAAACTTCGTAACACTTTTATGCCTCATTTATCCTATACTCGTTCACATTTTAAGTTGAATCGTTTTAAACTACCAATTAACATTACTTAATACACCATAATGGCGAAGCATTAACATTATTTTAAAGAATTTACGTACCTTTTTCTTTATGAAGTGCACAGGACCTCCCCATACTGCGAGCGACGCCGTACTTAGCGCGGGAGTTACGAACATTTCTTGTTACAAAATGGAGGTGTGGATTTAAGCATTTTTATAATTCACTCTTAGCTTTTAATCCACTTTCTTTTGGGAAATAAGAATTATTCTATCGTTTAGATCACAAAAAGGTGCACTAGATGGCATTAAAATCCAGATTTCGTATATTTTGGAGTTACGCCTTTTGATAATTAGGCCGACGAAATTCGAAATTACAAATACAAATTAAGTTGCAAAAAAAAGGTAATTCATTTTTTGTTTATCACTCCGAAACTATTAACTTTAAGAAATTAAAATTCTTAGAGGAGGAAATTTTCAAAAAAAAATAATTGCGAAATCCCGGAACTCATCTCCATTATTTTAACCCTTAAGTGCATAGTTTATCAAATAGGTTGCGCTCGCGGCTACAAAACTGAGTACGTCACACTAAATAATTTTTTCGGGTATTAATTATTAATTGCAAAAATAAAAATAAAATATGGTGTATTCAGAATACTTTAAAAAGATTTGCTCCCTTTGGAAATTTATCTTAGTTATTTTTGCAACAAGTTAGACAATTGTTAATTAACAAATTATTGTCGAACTTCCATTTTCGTTGTAGGTACATTAAAAAAATCTGTAAATATTTCGCTTCGTGGAGCTCTTTTTAATTATGTAAATATGTAATTAACGAGATCATGGAATAAAAGTTAAAAAAATTGAATACTTTCTATATAATGATTTTATAAGTTGATCAAAAAATGAAAAATCTAAATAATATAATCAGTCATATCATCAGGTTTTGTCAGAGTCCTATGTTACCGGGATTTTTTTAAATGTACAACGAAAATGGAAGTTCGACAATAATATGTTAATTAACAATCGTCTAACTTGTTGAAAAAATAACTAAGATAAATTTCCAATGGGAGCAAATTTTTTGAAGTATTCTGAATACACCAAATTTTCACACATTCATAGAAAAAGTGTAACTTTCAACGGTTTTTCTACGGCGATTACTAGTACGCTGTGCCATTGTGGACGTTTGCCTTACTTATTCGTAACTGTAAAAGTTATTTGCACACTAATGAAAACGGTTACTCACCCTGTCCGGGTAATCAAAGGCAGCTGTTCCTCGACCTTGCATGTACTCCTGGAATTGCGAGATGACACACACCACGGCGTATAGCTGCGAACAAATTATTATGTATGTATTATTTTTGCTACCTATACGTAGAAACATTACGTGGTAACGATAGGAAAATTCATACTGGTTTTTCATCACGACTTCCATTTAGTCGCTTGTCAGGACTTTCATTGATAATCATGGTAATTTTGTCATAACACACTTTTGGTTTTTGCCACTGTTAGAGTGGCTATTGATATTAAGACAAAAATAATGTAAAGTGACGCGACGTGACGTTGACGTTGACGTTGTATACATACGTATACAACTCATATTTTAACACGCTTTAGCGTCACCTGTATGTTTGTTTATAGCTGAGTTTGTGAGCAACAAACAAGTAACTCTCATTTGGACTCGAATTTCACACACTTTCAACGGACAAATTTAATTGAGACCTTGGAATCTTATCAAGACTCGGTGGCAATATAATAAGTTCGTGAGATTATCTAATTCCGAGATCTTGAAAAAAAAATTTTTTTTAACAATAAATGGAACTAAAAAATAAAAAATAAATGTAGTTTAAAAAACTAAAATGTACGCTTATTAAGCACATCAAACAAAAAAAAGTGAAAAATAATTCTTCATAATAATGAACAGAAAGAATTTTTGTGAAAAGAGCGTGGGGCGCTCTGTGCCACATTATTCGTATATAGAGCAACACACACTTTTTTCACAATTATTATACTAGAATTTGTTGTTAATTGTTATTTTGATTCATTGTTATTTGATTGTTTGACGACCTGCGTGGCGCAATGGTATTCATGCCGGACTGCCAAACTGGTCCCGGGTTCGATTTCCGGCGAAACAGAAATTTGAATGTTTAGTTTAAATTTCGGTTCTCGGTCTGGATTTTTGTGTTTCTGTCTTTGTGAGTGTCCATGGTACCCACAACACAGGGTCTACACTACTGTGGGGCTATGAGTGTGAAGTGTTATTATTTTCTACTTATATTTATTCACTTTTTTAGTTTGACGTGCTTCAAAAGCATGTTTTTTATTTATTTTAAACTAAGTATATGCGCGCATGGCTCGGCGGCGAGCGTAGAACGCAAGCGATCTATACAGCTAAGCCAAACGGGCGCGGTCAGGTGTGAGATGGGTGACCGCTAGTGGCAAAAATTTCATGCGCGTTTCCGTGCTTCGGAGGGCACGTTAAGCCGTCGGTCCCGGTTGTTGTCGATAGATAACAGTCGTTAAACCTTGTCGGAGGCTTTATGGGCGGTTTGAAAACATCCGACAGCGGGTTGGCCACTAACCCGCATCTCCACCAACCCGCATTGGAGCAGCGTGGTGGTGTAAGCTCCAGGCCTCCCCAATATTGGGGAGAGACCCGTGCCCAGCAGTGGGACGCAAAAAGGGTTGCAGCCAAGTATATTTTGATATTTGTGCTTCGCTGTTTTAGCCTTAAACCTTCCTCGATAAATGGTTTATCCAAACAAAAATATTTTTTCAATTTGAACCAGTAGTACCCGAGATTAGCGCTATCAAACAAAAGAAAACTCTTCAGCACTTCATTACTAGTATATATTCTGTTATATTGCCATCATGAAACAATATAAGCTGATTGACACCGAACTTGCGTTTTATGTTACGTTATATCAAAATCTAACTACATTATTATGCAACTCAATCAATAAAGGCACAGTGAATTTTATTTTCGCTATTGAATATTTTATCGACATCGGCAGTAATTATTCTATGCCGACTAACGCCTGAACGTTTTATGCTGCAGTCGTAAAAAAATTTAACTACATGTACTAAAATCTTTTTACGAGTTTTGCATCCCATGTAATAAAATTTCCAGAAGTGTCATTAAGTCGGTACCGTTTGGAAGCAGAGTTGTTGTTTCAACAACTATTTTGAAAAGCTGTTTTTTACCGAAATGGAATAGCAGACGGACATGCAGGTCACGTGGTGTTCAGTGGTCGCTGCCAGCCCACGGACATCTAATAATAATAATAATAATCCATTTATTACCTCAAGAATTACATCATACAAAACAATACAAAGTCTTATTGCTAAAAAGGGGCGAGTGTGTGTGATACTACACTACCCACAACCTTAAACTATACTGAATCTTACCTGAGGCCGTATGCAAAGTTGCTATTCCGGAGGCTGATGGTCGCCTCACGTACGGCTTGTAGAAAAAACTTAAAAAAACATAGAAATTTCTTGATTTTCTTAATTTTTTCGCAACAATAATGCGATCTCCAGTCTTTTACGATTCAAGGAAACTTCGTTCGAATTTGTTAAAGGCGACGTTTTCTCTCGAATTTCTTACTGAGCGTGACAATCTAATTAATTTAATTATACTACCTAAGTAATTCCTCTCGTCATACAACGAATACAAGATACGAATTTTGATAATATATACGGACAGAAGATAAATTTGGTATTAGATTATGAGAACAACCGACAAATCTGAATAATCAAATTACTTCTCTAAAGTTCATTTTGAAAATTAAATTATAATTATATAATATAGATTTGGAATTAAAATATATTTTGTTCCATATTTTGGAACATCTTTCACGTGCTTTAACGTGCGTTTTAGGATATGCTAGTATATCCTAAGTCTATGGGTTCTACTTTGACTTTATTATCAACTAGCCTTCCGCTAGCAGCTTCACCCGCGTGGACCCGTTTTAAAGATTCCCGTAGGATAAAAACCAACCTATGTCCTTTCCCAAGGTCTACTCTCTCTGTGTTCCAAATTTCATTAAAATTGGTTCAGTAGTTTAAGCGGGAAAGCGTAGCAAACAGACAGTTACTTTCGAATTTATTATATTAAGTATGAATGCCTAACTATCAAGGGATTGTCAGGCATTCGACCTATTTTCCTTTTTTGTCTACGTAGGCATAATATTTTAATGAAATTGGAGAAATTGCTGCGTTGCGGAAAGGTCCATAAAACATAATACGCCTATAAATTAACTAAAAGCTGGCTGGCACGTGCAACACATTAACATTTGCGAATGTGTTTGTCTGTTTAGCGTAAACTACACACGTACATATAATGTGATGCCGCTGCCAGTCGTAACATCAAACTTAACTTTGTGTGAGTAGTGTCAACAAGCCTTTTGATAATCGGAATCAAAAGGCGCACTCACTTTTCGATAATTGGCTATGAATAAATGTATTATTTGAAATGATTGACAGTAATCGGGTAGTAACGAGCGTCATTTATTTTCCAAGTACCACATAGGTGGAACGACTATAACGGGCCTTAATGTGATATAAAACAGCCATTAAGAACGTTTGTTTGAAACATGCTGCTCTCCCCGAGATCCAGGAGGCCTTCAAATTACTCGTACTGAAGAAGGCCGCCGAGGGCTCAAAAATCCTTCCCAATGCAAAAAGCTCTGCTTTCCGCAATGATCTATAGCAAGTCAAAAATATAGATAATATATATGCTTTTATTTTTTTTGTATTTATTTTGCTTTATAAATTATAAAATTTATAACGCATAAGCAATATAGCCTGTATCAATAACTAACAAACTTATACCCTCAACCCCACATCCCGTTAACGATACTCACGCAGTATATTATTATGTATCGTACCATATTATAGGTACTTTTGGTATAAGATACGTCACGGTTATATTCATTTGATTACCAAATGAAATAGAGTCTTGGACACTATGCACGGATTTTTTTAAATGCATACCTTATATAGGTCACAATATTTTTAATACCTTTAAAAACAATAAAAATTTTCAGTTGACTATAAATGAGTTGTGACGTCACAAATCATTTTCTCATATAAAATGTATGACAATGTCACGTTTTGATAGCTCATTGATTTGGTAGTCGAAGAACATTGTTTTGCTATATATTCCGTACACATTGCTATGGGATATTTTTTACCGACTTCCAAAAGAAGGAGGTACTGTATTCGGCTGTATGTATTTTTTTTTTTATATATGTTCACCGATTACTCCGCCGTTTGTGGACCGATTTTCAAAATTCTTTTTTTGTTCGTATGCTCATACTCCCGAGGTGGTCCCATTGTCACCAAATCAGGATCTGATGATGGGATCCCAGATCGAGGGGAACTCTCAAATTTAATAGGCACACACATTGATTTTCTTATAGTTTCTGAAGCATAAGAGATATTTACGCATAGTAATCATCATCTCATGTTGCTGAGCTGATGATGGAAGGTACTGCGACAGTGAGGAGTTGAGAGCAAATTCTTTCAATAAATAGTTTTTTATTCGAAATCTTACATTCCCGAGATGGTCCAACTGTCACCAAGTCAAAGTCTGATGAGGGGATCCCAGAGAAATAGGAGGGAACTTTCAAATTTTATAGCACAAATGATTTTCATATTTTTACAAAGCAAAACAAACATTTGTGTATAATTATCGTCATATCATGTTGCTGAACTGATGATGGAAGGTACTACGACGGTTAGGAGTTGAGAGCAAATTCTTTCAATAAATGGTTTTTTGTTCGAAATCTTACATTCCTGAGGTGGTCCAACTGTCACCATGTCAAAATCTGATGATGTGATATTAGGGAAATCGAGGGAAACCCTGAAACTTAATAGGCACACACATGCTTTTAGTCATATTTTTAACATAATACAAATATTTATGTCTGGTAATTATCACCTGCTGTTGCTTAACTGATGATTGAAGGTACAACTCCTCAACGATTAGGAGCTGAGAGCAAATTCTTTCTTTAATTTAAACGTTCAGGTGGACTGATAGTATGTCTTTCAGACTTTTAGATGGCTATTAGATAAACATGATTATAAAAGGTAAATCTGTTTAAAGTTTAGAAGTTAAGTGAATTTTTTTCCAATTATGCTAATACATACAGAATTATTAAAATTACTAAAAAGAGTGAAATAAATTAAGTTTTTAACAAAAAAATAGAACCGACTTCAAACGGTAAAAAATAAAATTGTTCAGTACCTACTTCTTCTTGCTTATGGTAATGACTCTTAAAACTATTTTTGAAGTCGGGCCCTTAGTGAAATGTCCTGTCTTAGTAAATATAGTGTACCTTTCGTTCTTAATGGGCACCGACTCCAATATAGTTTTAACAGTCATTACCATAAGCAAGAAGAACTAGGTACTGTCCCACTGTCTGTACTGTCGGTGCCAATTTAGAACGAATGGTACGACATTTACTAAGGGCCCGACTCCAGAAATAGTTTTAAGAGTCATTACCATAAGCAAGAAGAAGTAGGTACTGAACAATTTTATTTTTTACCGTTTGAAGTCGGTTCTATTTTTTTGTTAAAAACTTAATTTTTTATAATACGCCTTTCTGAGTGCTAACCATAAATTACCCTTATTTTTATTTGAATAATGGAGTAGCAGACGAGCATGCAGGCCACGTGATGTTAAGTAGTCGCTGCAGCCCATGGACATACAACCTCGAGCAAGCATAGGTAAGTCTTGTCTCAGGTCGTATACAGTTGCGCTGCTACTCCGGAGGCTGGTGGTCGCCTCATATAAGTGTGGCCGGCAACTGCACCTTTCCACCGAAACAAGTGGGTGCAGCGGTAGTACTTCCCCGGGCGAACCATTATAGTTCTACCACCTGCAAGAAGCTTGTACCTTGTTGGAAACTTGTAATCTCTTTACGTTGTTGGCGAGTCAATCAAGTTTCCATTTTATTAAGTAGATAATAACATGAAGCCTACGATGCATAACCCCATTCGTGCAGGTTATTATAGTCTAGTTACAAGACGTCATGTTGTTAGGCCTCATATATACTTTAAATTTCACGAAATCAAGCTATTCCATCTTTTTAATTTTAGTAACTAACAAACTTTAAATTAGAATTCGGTTTTTTGTAAGATATTTAGTGAAATCATTATACATATTTTTTCCTCTCAGCGCACAAAAACCTATCATGGTGGGTGCCCAAAGCAGATGACGTAAAATAAAATTTTGTACAGAGAGCACAAAATTGGGTTTAATTGAATTTAACTAACTAAAATGATAATAATGTAGAATTATTTAAGTCTACTGTATGTTGGTGCGTGCGTGCGTATTTTATAGTATAGTATAGTATAGTTTATTGTTAATAATTTGTTTATAATATAAATCTAATTTTAACTTTTATGCTACCCATATATCTGCTAATAAAAAAAATTCTTTTCTTTTTTTAAAACAATTTTAGTCTTAATGTAAAAAAAAAGTTAATAGAATTAGTGTATTTTTTTTTTCATGGAGAAGTAGACAAGCATAAGTTTTAAATCCGGTCTTGGACTACATTATTCTTAGTCTAAGTGGACTACCAAATCAAATGAGATACTTTTAATAAGCTGTCAAAACGTGACATCCTCATACATTTTATATGAGAAAATGTTTTTTGACATCACAACTAAATTATAGTCAATTGACAAATTTTGTATTCATTTCAAATGATATAAAAATCATGTGAAGGGCATTCGGTTTTGGGGGCTTGAGCTACCTAGCCGCACTTCGCGGCAGAAGTGGGTGGAGTGGAGCAGAGGGGAAGTTTTTCTCCGTCTGCTCTTCAGCTCAGCATTGCCTAAGCGCTCCCAGAGCAGACAGAACAAAAAAAAAACGTTCACTAAGAGTTTATAAAGAAACCGTACATTGAATAGAATATTTCAACATTTCATTTCATTTCATTTCCATTCATTTCATTTCTTCTCATCTCATTGCATTTTATTTCATTTCATTTCAATCTCCGGGCGCACTATAAACGTTCCTCCACCTACGAAAAGTTACCTTACTAAACTGCGCTTAATGAGCGAAATGCAGGACACAAAGATAAATAACGATTCTTTCCGAAGAACAACTATTAATCATTCAATTTGTCCGTAGCAACTTTTTATCGAAGCATAATAAAGCAGATAATGTAAACTATGAATAATAATGGGTTATCTAATACCTTTAAACGAGCAATTCTTGTATATATCTAAATATATTTTTTGAATCTCGGAAACGGCTCCAAAGATTTTGATGAAATTAAGTACCCTGGTTTCGGGGATGATAAATCGATCCACAAATTTTTATTGATAGAAATTGTTGTTTTATTTTAATGTTTATGCCGTTAAATATAAAATTACTCTTACTGACATCTATTGGAAAATATTAATAATACCTATTGTAGCGTAGAAAGCCGTCACATGTCAACCGTCAATCCGCTCTTCAAAGAAATGACAATGTCGATATGAAAGACCTCTATAAAAATTTCGTCAATGGAATTAAAGCTTTCTTGGTCGAACGGTTACGAAAACTGACTACGGAGCTAGAGACTCGGGTTCAAATCTCAAGTAGGCAAATTGCGCTTTTTATTTTTTGTGACATTTTTTTTTTAATTGGAAGCTAGGTATTTCAAAAGGCTTTGTCAAAAATCAATGAATGTTTTGCTTAAAAATAAACCAAGAAAATCAATTGTTCTTATCCGAGCAACGCTCGGGCGTCCAGGTACTTGGATACTTCAATGAGCATGAGTAAACGAAAATTGGTTCAGCGCCGCCGCCTTCTACCAAGTTACATCCAATTAATGATGGAGTACGCAGTATAAAAGTTTACACTAAATATTTCAGTTATGCTTAGTTAGAAATACATTCAACAGAGGATGTCGTAAGAGTAATGAAAAAGTTGTACAAAACGGCAATTGTATCTAATACCCTTAAACGAGCAATTTTTGTATATACCTAAATATATATTTTTAATTTCGGAAACGGCTCCTATGATTTTGATGAAATTAGTACCCTGGTTAGGGGTAATGAATCAATCCAGGAGGATTTTATTTTTAAAAACTTTAAATTATTAAAAATTATTTTCAGCGATAATCAACTTAAATATAAACTGAAAAATACGACTCTTCCTGGCATCTATTTTTTCACATTTGACTGAACCTGTCGTAGTCCCCCCTAGCCACTTGACCAAAAATTTTTTTTTATCTTCTACGTCTGACTAAAAAGTAAGACACGTCTACGTATGACTAAAAATATTTCAATCAAAAGCCGAAATTGAATTTTTTTTGTGGATTGCCGAAAGGCCTTGGACAAACCTAGGATAAACCTGTCATTTCGCGGATAGACTGAATATCCTCGACTAACCTTACCATTGACTAGACATATACATAAGGTTATATGGCCAGTTTGCAGATCGTAAGAGATTTAAATCGTAAGAAATTTTCGGTAGGTGGTAGAACTATTATGGTTCGCCCGGGGAAGTACCACCGCTGCACCCACTTCTGCCGTGAACCAACTCTCTTGTGTTTCGGTGGAAAGGTGCAGTTGCCGGCCACACTTACATGAGGCGACCACCAGCCTCCGGAGTAGCAGCGCAACTGCATACGACCTCAGACAAGACTTACCTATGCTTGCTTGAGGTTGTGTGTAGATGTCCATGGGCTGCAGCGACCACTTAACACCACGTTTCCTGCATGCTCGTCTTCTACTCCATTCAAATAAAAAAAATAAAAATAGAGTGTGGTCGAAACTTGTGGGCGTATGATAGTATTACATGGCGTAATTTTCTGAAAACGATAACGTAGTTCGTCGCTTGAATACTCATTCGCAGACTCAAATTACTTCAGTACTTAAGAGGCCGTATACGAAATTTTGCCGATTTCGCTGCTTTACCTTACAACACATGAGAGTTTGCAGTCAAAATACAGTATTTCCATAAGTTTCATTGCACAATATAATTTCAATAATAATCTAATACATGAGCCACTTTTTTAGCTTGCGTCAAGATTTGTAATGCGAGTTTTAGGTTACTTTGCCACCACCTTACTTTTACCACGTACTTTTACCGCGTACTTTTACCACGCGTCTGTGGCCAGTGTCTTAACTACTCAGCTATTACTGAAACTGTTTATCAAAACATAGTGTAGCACTTAATCTTCGCTTTGAATAATAATGGGTTATTGGAAACTCAATCGCAGACGCAAATTAGATCTACCCGCCTTCAGCCAATTAACAACCAACTAAATAATGGAGAATGCTAGGCTCAACTTAAGTTTACGTATGGAAAATATACAATTATTTCTTACAAGCGAGTTGCCATAAGGTCGTAATAGAAGTGTGCATGGCCCAGCGGCTGGTGTAGAACGCAAGTGCTATGCAGCTAAGCCAAACGGGCGCGGTCGGGTGTGAGATGTGTGACCGCTATTATCAAATCATGCGCGTTTCCGTTGTTATCGATCTTCTTCTTCTTTTTTTCAGCCTTTCGTAGTCCACTGCTAGACGTAGGCCTCCCCTAACATTCGCCATTCTTCCCGGTCTTGCGCCTTCTGAATCCAGCGGTTTCCCGCTGTCTTCTAAAGGTCATCAGTCCACCTAATCGGAGGGCGGCATGTACTCCTTTTGCCGAGACGTGGTCGCCATTCGAAAATTGTTTCCTATTGGTTGTCGGTTAATTATATAGCCTGCCCATTGCCATTTCAGCTTGAAAACTTTGTGAGCTATATCGGTAACTTTAGTTCGTCTACGGATTTCATCGTTACGGATTCTTTCGCGAATAGAAATACAAAGCTCTCTACCATACCATAGCTCTCTTCATTGCTCGCTAAAACCGCTAACTGCAATATACCATGTCTCAGCACCGTTGGTCATCACAGGCAACACACACTACTCGAAAACTTTCGTCTTCAGGCACTAGTAACGCATTCTGGGCGAGAAGACACTTTGTAATTTCCCGAACGCTGCCCAACCGAGTTGGTTCGATATCGATAGATAACAGCCATCAAACCTAGTAGGAGGCCTTATGGACTGATTCATAAAATCCGACAGCGCAAATCATATTGGAGCAGCGTGGTGAGTAATCTCCAGGCTTAATCGAAGTTTGCGGTCAAACGCTAAACTTTCTATAAATCTTGAAGCTCTATTGTACGAGAACTTGTAAAATTTAGCTCTCCATTCGACAGACTTGTGAGGGCAATTAAAATCGTCATTATTCGCTTACGATTCACAATGGTTGTCACCTACAGCGTCTCGCCGCAAGTTCAGCCAACTAATGAAGAGTATAAGGAAATGAATTATTATTATTTCTTGCTAACGCAACTTTTTGAAATTTTGCTGTGTTACGATGGAGAGGCGAAAGCGAGGCCATACGAAGCGCGCATGGCCCGGCGGTTAGCGTAGAACGCAAACGATCTATGCAACTTAGCCAAACGGATGCGGTCGGGTGTGAGATGGGTGATCGATAGTGGCAAAAAAAATCATGCGCGTTTCCGTGCTTCGGAGGGCACGTTGAGCCGTCGGTCCCGGTTGTTGTCGATAGATAACAGTTGTTAAGCCTTGTTGGAGGCCTTTTGGGCGGTTTGAAAACATCCGACAGCGGGTTGACCACTAACCCGCATTGGAGCAACGTGGTGGAGTAAGCCCCAGGCCTCTCCAATAAGGGGAAGAGACCCGTGCCCAGCAGTGGGACGCAAAAAGGAATGCAGCCAGAGTACCTTGGTTTTAGTTAGATACCAAAAACACTGATATCTTTTCGAGTGAACTTTTCGAGTGATGAATTCTTGTGGAAGACGTTCCCCGAAAAGTTAAGGTTTACGCGAACGCCTCGGCATTGTAGAAATTTATTACGGAATTTGTATCATCAATCTACGTTAGCGTATTACTCGTATGTGGACGGGTCGGCAGTCAGATCCATTCTTAAGAAGTTTGCAGTAAAAATGGCGTAGTAAAATGCTTACATTAATTTATAGATATCAGGAATTGGTCCGACCTTGAGTTGTCAACATTTTTTGTTTGAATATATAATTTTTTTTAATTGTAAAAATATAGTACGCTTCAAAAAATATTGTATTTTAGTAGAGATGAATAAAAAATATTTTTACCCATTTTTTTTTAAACTATGTAGGTAATTTTGTATTTCTTGCATTGTTCAACACTGTTTACGGGTGAATTATGACAGGGACGCGCTCGATTACACGCGTACGAACATCGAAGAGTACTTTTTATGTCTGTCGAACGAAAGACGCGTTCAGATTTTGGAACCCGTTATTTTATTTTATTAGTTTTGGAGTTGCAAAATTTAAATATTGTATTGTACTGAAAAATAGTATTTTCGCGTACTATACCTATATTTCTTCAACTGTATATAGTACGGAATCCCAAAATACGGTACAATATATTGTAGTACTATATATTGTACTACACTGGTACTGTATACCGTAGTACGGTTGGCAACCCTAGTCCGACCGGAGAAGTATGTACCTGTTTCTTAAAACATCAAAGGTACTGACTCGCCCGTCAGTGGAGAGAACATTGCACCTCGCTTCGATACATAATTTTTGTGTCAAATCTAGTGCGAGGGGAAGAACACACACATTATAATTTTGTCACACATTCACAAATATTCTTTCATCGCTACAGACGCATACATTTCCAAATATATCAATTTCAATTAACAACGTCTATTTCTATGCACCGACAACACTGACACCGACACACACACACACACACACTAGTTGTATACAATGTATTAATGTATATAACTAGAAGGCACAATGTGCATGCACGTTGGGACGAGGGGTTCGCCCGTAAAGGCCACTCCTCTGACGGGTGTCATACCTGTCAGTACCTGTGATGCTCTAAGACCTGTACCCATACATACGTACGGTACTGTACACTATGTACAAAAAACAAAACAAAATTCATACCTTAAAAAGGTTGCACTAAACCACTCTTGGAAAGCAAGATAATTGTTAATTGATTTTTGTACATGATTTTAATTGCCCTTGAATTCAATAATAATTTTAAGTAAGTAAATTAAGGGCAAAGTAAGGGCAATCAACACTATGTACGAGTAGGTATATGCAATTTTTTGTCGCCTCAAAACTTTTTCTTATACAAAATGTACAAAATGAGGATGTTACGTTTTACAGACCATTAAATGTATCTAAATTTGAAAGCCAATGCCGTATTCTGTTATTTTTCGGTGAGACAATGCTGTTAACGGCCATACATATACTAGGCGAACAACGCGAGTAGCAACGCAACTGGATACGACCTCATGCAGGCTTGCTTGAAGTAGTGCATATCCCATGGGTTGCAGGTCACCACTACGTAGCCTACATTCATCCTCCAGACAGATCTTGTCTTATCTAATTGTTTATATGGCCGGTGACCTACTGTAAGAGATAGCAATCTATAGTTATTGCTTGAAAATTATGTAATCGATATATTTCCTGATATTTTTTGCTGTTTCTACTAAACGCATAGCTATAAAATACAACTTTATTGTTAATTATACCAATACGTGTTAGCGGAAATATACCTTGCCTAATACTAAAGACTACGCGACGGGCTTCGCGTAGTCTTTCATCCTCTACGAATTCCATTACAAGAAAGCGTAGCATTTTTAACATACTCGTATGTAGCAAATTGCCTGCACTTACGAGGCATCTTATTCTTGTTTTCAATATTGTAATAAAGAAATAAAAAAATATATAAAAACCACGGTGATGGAAAATATCGTGATATTTAATTAATTACGATGTTCTCCATCGCCGTGCATGCCTGAGAGAAATTCATAATTTCTCGAAAGCATGACGTCCACCAACTTTTCCTGGTGCTAATAAGAAAATAGTGTAAGTGAGATAACTTTCAATCAAGTCTTATACCGGACAGAGTGGAAGACATTGTTTGGGTTTTTCTCATCGGGTAGATCCTGGATTTGGACCAACCCGCATTGGAGCAGCGTGGTGGAGTAAGATCCAGGCCTCCCCATTAATAGGGAGAGACCGGTGCCCAGCAGTGGGACGCAAAAAGGGTTGCAGTCAGATCCTGGATTTGATATATGGGTGATATGGTACCGGTGCGTTTCATAGATGATTCTATTCTCCTCCGCGCTGAAGTGCGTATGTCTCTGCGGCTACCGTAATGCAATTAGCAATCTATGCAGCTAAGCAAAACGGGCTCGGCCGGATGTAAGCTGGGAGATCGCTAGTGGTAAAAAAATGTAAGGTATGTTACAGATACTTCAACTCAGTTGTGCGCGCGGCCCTATGTGTGCGTGGGCTAGTAATTATGCAGCTTTAATTTGTGTGACAGTGACGCGGCCGTGATCGTCCGAGCAACTTCGCTGTACCTCTTGTCACGCACACAAAGTCACTGTGTATATACAGGTTTACCCACACATGGCGCCGCGCGCACAACTGAGTTGAAGTATCTGTAAGCTATTCGTTCCGGTTTTTGTCGGAAGATAATAGTCGATAAATGTTGTCGAAGGCCTCATGGACGGTTTGAAAATATCCAATAGTGGGTTGAACCCTAAAATTTAAAACAATGTGCTTTTAGACTTTAATTAGTGATCAAACATGCATGTAGCAATTTTGACGGTTCAATTTATCACTTTTAATTCAACGATTATTTTACTTTGTTCATTTGACGATGACAGTGGGCAAACTCACCAATTAAGCTTTTACTTGCCCTCGTGCTCATAATAAAATTGTGCCCGCGACATAACTTTCAATTGAGACTTATTCAGAGCATAGTGGAATGCATTGTTTTCCGTAATGGATCGCCGCAACCCTCATGACCCTAAAGTGATCTGTTGGTAATACGGTAAGGAACTTACGACACGAGCTCTTGCTCGTACTTAAGAGGTCTTGTTGGTACTCGAGTGATCTTATTAGACTACTTTATCCTTCCTGGCAGCATCTTGAGAAGGTCAAAAGAGACCTTATTTTTGAAATAAAATATTCATATACTTTGTCTTTTTTGCATTGTTGAAAATATTAAAATAGGATTGCCGAGGGTCAATTTTAGTATTAAGGCTTAATTCCGTAAATATAAAATACATATAGGTAGGAACATCGTATTTTTATATCGAATAAAGATAAAGCCAAATTAGTTTTTAATAAAATCAACTATTATTATTATTTATTTTAATAGACACGTAGAAAAACTTTTCTGCAAACTACGATTATCTTAAAAGTATTGTTTAAATATTATTTTATTTTGGGAAAACTTTAGATATTCTTGTTATTACGTTTCAATATTTGTATATTTACGGAGCGTTTTATTCAGGTTATGGCGGTGTTAATAATAAATTTTTATCGTCAGCTTTATTGTAGCTAATGATAAATTGTGCCCGCAGATAATTTTCAACTAAGCCTTATTTGAAGCAAAGCGGATTGCATTGTTTTCCCTAATGGATCGCCGCGACGCCCGCGACCCTCATGTCCCTAATGTGATCTATTGGTAATACGGTATAGAACTTACGCCTTGAGCCCGTTCGCGAGTGGTCTTATTAGATCACTATATGTATAGGTATAACAAGCTGTGGCCCTCACTTTGGTACACCTTTCTAGATCTGCGGGGCCTATTTTCCGATTTTGTAATACGGAAAGTGTATGGAAGATTAAAATTAAAGTTAAAAATTCAGTATTGGATTATCAAATCAGTTGAGATATTTTTAATAAGCTGTCAAAACTTGACATCCTCATACATTTTGTATGAAAAAATGATTTCAACTATTTAGTTGTCAATAATTAAATGTAGTCAATAATTAAATTATTTAAATGTTAATAAAATTCATGAAAAGCAATTACAATTATCCTGATTTCCAAGCGTGGTTTAGTGCGTAGTGTTCAAGTGCGATGTCGCCAAATTATTTCTACTATCTTTTATATATTATTCAAATAAAAGTTTAGTCAAGTTTAAAGTTTACATTTTAAAGTTCAAAAACAACTACCTACACTCGAAGAAAACTAAAGTGTAAATACATGTATATGTAAAAGCGTATTTACAATCCGGTATTGGACTACCAAGTCAATTGAGATACTTTTAATGAGCTGTCAAAACGTGACATCCCCATACATTTTGTATGAGAAAATAATAAGTGACGTCATTTATCATATACAGTCAATTGACTTCATTATTATTGATTTAAGCGGTAATAAAAATCATGTATAAAAAAGAATTAACAATTGTATTGCTTTCCAAGCGTGATTTAGTGCAACCTTTTTAAGGTAAGGATTTTGAATTTTTTTGTGCATAGTGTCCAAGACCGTATTGTCTAATGTAACGTATATAGTATGTGTTTCTTACATACATACATATGTACCCCATAAGTATTTTAACCTGATTCTGGAAATATAACTTTACGGTCGAAGGACGAATGTTGTGGAAGCGAGTTGTTAAATAAATTCCACTCGGTATCGTTGTAGTAAACATGCAACAGGCGGTCATGTTTACGACCGAATCACGTTTGGTTCAGTTAAGTAAAGTGTCATTTTGCTCTAAAGTATTGGATAATGTTATAATTCGCACCAAATTAAAGGATTTATGCCATAAGGCATGAAAAGTTTGGCTAACTTTTTCTGTGTTGACGTGAGTACGTGCCATTGAACTTTGCGACTATTACTCTGACTTGCGCAATTTGGACATGGCTCTAAACCTCTATCAAATACGTTCTGGTAAAGAAACCATCGCTTAACTTCGGATATGTAACTTCGTCGTTGTAATTGACTGTTAAAATAGAGTTTACACTACACGTTTTCATAGGTCTATGAAAACGTGTAAATTGATGTTAAGGTCACTATGTATGTATGTATGTACATAAATGGAATAGTTGTGCAATTCATGTACAATTTCTAATATTGTAAATGTATACCTATTGTACTAATTTTTAAAGATTTATATACATTTTTAAACTGTATAGGTTAATTAAACAAAAATTATCTTATTCGCTTTCTTAATTGGCTCTGGCACTGTCAGTAAAGTTTACCTGTCGTAATGTAAGCGCCATAGATAAAAAACATAAAAAGACGAAGGCGCGCGATTTGTAATTTGAACGCTATATTTTTGCAGAGAGCACCATAGTAATATTAAGTTGTTTGAGGATTACGAAATATTTTATAATAATATAGTTACTGGAAGTTATATTTTTTTTTGAATTAAATTATCGAAATAGGCTGAATGTATAAGGAAGAACATGTATTGAAAGATATCTTCACTCAATAACCCAACAACTGGGCCAGAATCATTATTGGAGATACCAGGAGCTTACTCCAACACGCTTCTCCAATGCGGGTTGATGGTGAGAGGAGAGAGAGCGGGAGGAATAAGAGAAATTACATAAAATATTGTCCATTATCTACCAGTATTATACGACTTTAATTGTAAACTGAAGGACGTTAAAACAACAGAACACAAAGCCTACAACTTGGAACAACAGAAGCCGCGGGTTCCCGCCATTGCGCAATGAGCCGCACTCTGTAATTAATTTGAACTAACTTTAACTTCCTTCGCCGAGTTATTGGGATGGTGAGCAGCAAATCGTATGTAAACAGACCCTTTCTGACAAGGAGTAACTAATAAATGGATGAATTACTAAAATACCGTTATCCTTGGACAAACAACTTAACCGTCAACTCTTATTGAGGATGGTTTTTGGCAGGAAGTCTGAAGGGACAAGTTGTGTTCTTGTTTTGTTTTAATTTTCTTGGTGTATTTTTGAGTTATATCGGATAAATTTGATGGCATTTTGTCCGATATATATACAAGTGTTGTGAAATAAAATAACAGTGCGAAAACATGTTTTGTTGGGACACGTTCCGGTATAGTAGCCATCGCTACGAATTACTGACTTTACCTACAGTCTCAACGAAAATGGCAAAAACATGATGCAAATATTAGACTTGACGCCGGTAATATGCACAGAGTTTGCGATGCCAAATTTGATGGAAATAGAAGTCTTTTTGAGTCGAGTCGGGTCAATATCATCGAGTATCTATTCAATAGTCTAGATTTATTCTTAATTTGGTTGCTGTTTTGATACTTATTACAATAGGTACTCTGATTCTATGTTTATGGTGCGTGCCAATATAAGAAATTAGTAATAATGATAATGTGTTAAGTGTTCAGTGGTTTACGTGTCCTCTTTAGCCCATTGATATGTACGTTAGTATTGACCGTCGTATGAAACTGCACGGACATTTCGTACATTAGGTAATGGACGCAACAAATCTGGCCGAAAATTAATGTAACGTGTTTCGACATTCAACAAATCAAATTATCGCACACGGTCGCCGATCGAATCGATTTGTTCGCTTGCACGCTGAATGAGTTCATGAAGGTTGTACCTCATGTAGTAGAAATGGCAGCTTAACATGTACCTAATCAAATCAATGAATGTGAATTTATCTATTTTAATTTTGTAATTTATCTATTTATTTTTATTATTACTAATTATTATTATGGTTTTAATTTGATTATATTGATTATTGAATGCTAATGTTCTAGAATATATTTTTATTTAAATATTTTTAATTTACTTAATTTTTATTTAATTTTTAATTTATTGTAATTTTATTGTGATTTTATTTTGACATTTGTTTTTTTTTCTTTTAAACTAACTAATTTTCTTCGCTGTGTTATTAGGAAGTTGTACAGCAAATCGTATGTAAATGGGCCCTTTTTATTAACCACTATGTATGATGAGTGTGTATGAGTTAACTTAAATAAATTAAAATTTCTAAGTTAGATTTTAGTCAGTACTTTTATTTATTAATAATTTAATATAATATTTGCATACCTCACTGAGGTAAATATGGCGGATTATTAAATGTATAAAACAACTTTTGTAATACCCATATTTGTGCAAATAAATCATTTGTCTTTGTCTTTGAGTTACAAGAGGATACTTCGCAGTACTGTCTTCAACAGTTTGACATTAAAGTAAATATTATAGTGGATCTGTATTCGGAATGCTATTACATATTTTTAATACATGCATTTTTAGTAATTAACTAGCTGCGAAACCTAATCTAAACTTTAAAGAGATTTACCTTTTATAATCATGTTTATCTAATAGTCATCTTATAGCCTGAAAGAATACTACTGTCAGTCCAACTGAACGTATAAATTAATGAAAGAATTTGCTCTCAGCTCCTAACCGTTGAGGAGTTGTACCTTCAATCATCAGCTCAGCAACATGATATGATGATATTTATACACAAATGCCTATTTTGCTTTAGTAAAAATATGAAAATCAATTATTGTGCTATAAAATTTGTATGTTACCTTCGATTTCTCTGGGATCCCATCATCAGACTTTGACTTGGTGACAGCTGGACCATCTCAGGAATGTAAGATTTCGAACAAAACCCCATTTATTGAAAGAATTTGCTCTCAACTCCTAACCGTCGCATTACCTTCCATCATCAGCTCCCCACTCCACCCACCGCGATCAAACTCCCTTACTATCATATACGTACTAAGGGGTATTTACCACCCCAACGGGAAGTCGATTGGAGTTAGTGATAATAGAGAAAACCGTGTCTTTACTTACAAAGAAAACCCTTTACTTTTTATATATATATTAAGATTTATCTGAAATGGTGATTCATTACACATGATCTGTAGTATGCCTGAGAACAAACTAATGACAGATGTTGGTAGCTATTTATGTACGTTTACGCTACGCAGGCTTCTTCGCTACTGTATTCGAAGCTCGTTGATTTAATTTAATACGTTATTTTGCTTCATAAAAGGTTTTCGTTTCAATTGTTTCTGAATAGTCGTAACAGTAAATTCATTTAATGATTACGTTGCATGATTATGATGCATGCTAAAATGGTTACAGTCCCTATATTACATTTAAAAAAATAGTTGTTAAACTAGCTAGGTATGTCCTATGCTATATTATGAAATGAATATGACCCAGCTTAACTTAAAACTTTGGTCCCTTATGTAAAATAATCTTATTTTTTAACGCTTCACACTCATAGCTTCACAGTAGAGTAGACATACCCTGTGTCGTTGGTGCCATGGAAACACACAAAGACAGAAACACAAACACCCAAACCGAGAACAGACATTTTAAACTCATCATTACCCTGTGTCGTTGGTGCCATGGAAACACACAAAGACAGAAACACAAACACCCAAACCGAGAACAGACATTTTAAACTCATCATTACATCATCATCATTCAATTCTCTCTTCTCCGATTGGTAGTCCGGCGTGTTAACCATTGCGCCACGCGGGTCGTCACTCTTATTAATAAATTTAAAGCAATAACTCAAAATAAATTAAAAGTAATGGAATTTGTACCCTAAGTTTGAAATAATTGGAAATTTTATTTACAAGGACTTTATGAAATAGAATATGTATATCTGGGGTAATTTATATAAAAACAACCCCATTTCGTAAATCCAATTAAAACGCATTGCTTAGATGGTTCAACACAAAAAAATCCTTTTTGCTTGAAGTCACGGACGTCCATTTATTTCATCTGAGCTGAAATTCGTAGCACAAATGGCATTTACGATCAACCGAGATTAATAAAATAATTTGGATCCACGCTCGATGCGAACAAAGAGAATCTTTTGAATTTCCGTGAGAGAACTCGAGCTTTTTCTCAATAACTTAACAACGCGTCTGCAGTGATGTGTAGAGCTGAAATGGTCCAATATTAATGCATCCAATTTTATCAGGCGTTTTTTCTACCTTATTTTAAGCCCGTAAAAGTTGTTTTCGGAAACAGTGAGATTTGACATTTTCAAGTGCAAAAAAAACTGCGGTTTTCGAAAATGTTCTATATCTTACAAATTTCGTTCCACCAACCACATTTCGTTCAACCCCCTTTTTAGGGTTCCGTAGCCAAATGGCAAAAAACGGAACTCTTATAGATTCGTGATGTCTGTCTGTCTGTCTGTCTGTCTGTCTATCCGTCCATATGTCACAGCCACTTTTTTCCGAAACTATAAGAACTATACTGTTGAAACTCGGTACGTAGATGTATTCTGTGAACCACATTAAGATTTTCACACAAAAATAGGAAAAAGCAATAATCTTGAGGGTTCCCCATACTTAGAATTAGAACTGGAACTCAAAATTTTTTTTCATCAAACCCATATGTGTGGGATATCTATGGATAAGTCTTCGAAAATGATATTGAGGTTTCTAATATAATTTTTTTCTAAACTGAATAGTTTGCGCGAGAGACACTTCCAAAGTGGTAAAATGTGTGTGTGTGTCCCCCCCCTGTAACTTCTAAAATAAAGAGACTGATAAAACTAAAAAAAATACCTTATATAAAAGAGGATATTTGTATATATGACATCGCAAAACTCAGAAACTATTCGACCGATTATTATAAAAATTGGTATGTATATGTATTTTTTCATGGAGAAGGTTTATATGCTATCCATTATTATTATTATTTAATATTTAAACGCGATACGGAGTTCGCGGGGTCAGCTAGTATGATATACATTATGATGCAAACTTCCACCATAATTGGTTTGATCGAGATCTAGTAAGTAGTTTTTTTTAATACGTTATAAATCGTGAACCACAATTTACCTTTCATTCAATCTTAATGCAATGATTAATAATATTATCCATATGATAATCAAAGGCAATGATGTATTTCTGTTGCTGCTATTGTTATACAAATACTAAAAATAGAATAAAATAAATATTTAAGGGGGCTCCCATACAATAAACGTGATTTTTTATAGATAATGGTACGGAACCCTTCGTGCGTGAGTCCGACTCGCACTGGGCCAGTTTTTTGTAAAGTCGATTAAAAATGCATTGCCTAAACCACCTAAAGGTTCAACCCAAAAAAAAACCTTTTTGCTTGAACTCTCGGTCGACCACGTATTTTATCTGAGCTGAAATCCGCAGCATAAATGGCATTTACGATTAAGCGAGAATAATAAATAATTTTAATCCACGTTCGACGCAAACAAAGAGAATCATTTGAATTTCCGAGTGAACTCGGGCTTTTTCTGATTTCTCATTAACTTTACAACGCTTCTGCAGTAATATTTAGAATTGAATTAGTTCAATATCAATGCATCCAATTTTATCGGGCGTTTTTTACAGCGAGAAGTGAGAAGTTTACTCACTGTTTTTGCTTCATGTATTACGCTGAGAGAATAAAAAAATATAATCCCATTTATAGAAGTATATAGGATAGATGGACGGCATGGGATCAGTAAACGGTGAAGGATTGTTGAAATTAATTATAGTTTAAATAAAATTTTATTGTGCTGAAAGCTTTATCAAAACCTGTTAAAATAAGGAATTATTTATAAGCATCATTTCGTAGTGTGCGGATAATTACGGCTCTGTTTACTAGGCTTTACACGATGGCTGTTGCGTGATACAAATAGCTGGTTGAGAGATTAGCTGCAGATTTAGGTTACTGCCATGGTTTCATTGTACAGTGAAAATCGTAATTGTTGCAATCATTAATAACTCATTACCAACATGGTTATCTTGTCATTTCTAGTAATAATCTTCTGAGGGTAATTTATGCCATCCACTACACTAAACCAAACATAGTACGGGCGCGGTCGGGTGTAAGATGGGTGACCGCTAATAATAAAAATTTGTAAACAGCTGACTGTGAGTAGGCCACTAATTCGCATCTCCACCAACTCCTATTGGAGCAGCGTGTTGGAGTAAGTTCCAGGCCTCTCTAATAATAATAGAGACCTGGGCTCGGCAGTGGGACCCTATAAGGGTTGCAGCAAATTAATTAAAAACATGCATTTATATTGTAAAATATAAAAGGTAATATATCAGTCTAGATATCTCTGCAATGTTTAGTTCAAGGTAAATTAATGGGACGTGAAACTATTACCCTGTATTGCAGTAAGGAGAGCAGGCAAGAAAATATACTTATTGTAAGTATTGTTAATGCATAAATTATAAGTTGAAACAGAAGTAGGTTGGATGGCTCTAAAACTTTATACGGGGGTTGACTTATTACACACATTTACACATTCAAATTTAATATTATATTTTAACTCTCACAATACTTTCACACAGCATTCGGGCATGATAACGCCTTATCCCTTGTACCTAAGAATACTTTCACACAGCATTCGGGCATGATATCGCCTTATCCCTTGTACCGAAGAATACTTTCACACAACATTCGGGCATGATAACGCCTTAGCCCTCGTACCGAAGAACTGTCCAGCATCAGGGTTCTGCGATTCTTTTATACTAAGCGTCCTAGGTTTCAAATCGACGTTACAAAGTCAATAGAACATCTATTTATTAAATAATCTCAATAATCGTGTAATAAATTATACTTGTGTGCCTATTATATTTGTTGTTGAATTATTAATTCACATGTATTTATTTACATTATAAAATATATTGACATTTTATGATAAGAGTAGGTACTAACATTTTATATTAAGATGTGTTATGAATTATGTTTATGGTTAGGTTGTCTATAGTCTATGATAATATCATAGACTATATTATGGTATGTAAGAAAGACTTTGGATATATTCATATAACTTTCCGTTTTATTTTACGTTAACCTCTTGTAGTCTCATCCATTTCTAATCTATACATGTACCTAATCAAATTGTACTTGGCCGACATTATAGGTATCGAAGAAAAACTAAGGGTGACTGATAACAGAAGCCAAAAATATAACAATATTAAGTAGGTATAAAAATTTAAATGAAATTGTAAAGACGAATATTAAGACGCGACTAAAAATACTTTTACACTAATGATCCGGCAAGACTTCGCTCTCTTGATTTGAGTTTATATGATTATCTAATCTATTCCAACATAACATTACAGTTTCCGTATTAGGCGTGATAAATGTGGTAATCCAGACTGCAATCTATCGCTGTACCTAATTTCCTACCGATTCGTTCATCGGTTCTTGCGTTATCGAGCTACAAGCGCGCATCCAAACTTCCGAACTTTCGCTTTTATAAAATAGTTAGGTCCTTATATAATAATATGAAATTACCGATACTAAGTAAATACAAATATCTTTGATAAGGAATTTCAAATTCAAATTTATTTCGAAATAAAGCCAGAAAAATATTGTTCTTAAATTCGTTTTACATTTTGCTTTCACATCATTTGTTTTCAACTTATATTAGTATAGAAATACAAGCTAGGAACGCAATAAGATTTATGTGACGAGAAGCTACGAGTATTACTGTATCATGTCGCAGGAAGGAAAGAGGCCGTACCCAGAAGCAAATGGCAAATATGTCGAACCATTTCGTGACATTAGTTTCGTAAAGAAGCCATCTTTTTCAGTCAGCTGGATCTTAGCATTTGGCGCAAGTTCGACTTTTCATCCATTTTTTTCCCAACCTTTTTATGTCCCACAGCTGGGCACAGTCCAGTCATTTAGGCCATAGTCCACAACGCTGGCCAAGTGCGGATTGGTGGACGTCATGCTTTCGAGAAGTTATGAATATCTCTCAGGTATGCACAATGATGGGGAATATCGTAATCAATTAAATATTACGATATTTTCCGTCACCGTGGAGCAGCGATAAATGTGCACATTACAAATTTCTTTGTCAGAGGTGCGCGCCTAGGATTTAACCCGGAAGCGGTCGCGTGGAAGACCAGCGATTTTTTACCACTCGGCCATCGCTGCTCTCCGATCAAAAGTTTTTAACACGTATACAAAATTACAAACGATTGGAATATCTTTAGTTGACTGTAAATTCAGATAAAGTTCCGTTACATTAATACTTGTATACATACATAAATAGGTCCCCTCAGAAGTAAGCCGTCTCACTTCACATACATCCCATGTATGCCATAGTACTCGTATAATACGGTAATTTGAACTCGGTATCTCCGTGTCGGAGACCGCCGTCATTACTGCTCGGCCATCGCTACTCCTAAATCGACCACACATACATACGTACATATATGCATACATACGAGTACAAGTCAAGCTAATAAAAGCGTGTTAAAACTGTCTCTAGAAAGCGGGTTATATTTTCCTCTGGAAAGAGGGTTAAATCTGTCTCTAGAAAGCGGAAACATATGCTAGTTCGTCTCTCGGAATATTAGTGCTTTTATAAATACCAAAGACTGGGAAAAGTCGTGCCTGCACCACAAAAGATTATTTGTGTATGCAAGCAAAGAGTATTTCGTAGTTTTGTCCTACACATTTCACTATTGCCATTATTTCATGCTTTGAAACTTGATAATTCTACTGTTATCAAAACTTTACACTAATTAAGTGCATGCGTCTGAAATTGGCTGAGGTTGTTAATAATAAATTAACAATAACTAATGACGCACTGCCGTTAAGAGAAGGGTATTTTTTATACGTTATGTACGTAATTTGACTCACAGTCTATGAAGCTAGCTTGTTAATCGATTAAGATATCAATGTGTCTTTTTTCATATACTTTATGCTTAAGTCAGTTTAAATGCGGAGCTTAATTTAAATTAAATAAAATTGAAATATAATTAAATATGTTTAAATACCTATTATTAATAATACTATGTATTTAAACATATCTAATGCCATTATACGAGCAATTCCTGTAAATCCACAAATTACTCAAATAGCCTTTGTAAATTCGTTTTCTGTGAAAATATCAAGGCAAAAAGCTAATCCATTTGAGTCATATTTTTACTGAGATAGATTCAGTTTTGTCGAGTAATATGTACAAACAAAAGCTCATCTATTAGAGTCTGACTCCGAAATCAAATAGTATAGGCTCTGGAAATACGCCGCCACCGGGCCATGCGAGTATAAATTTTCTTCATTTATATATGCTCAACGTGGGTGGTCCTTTACCGTCAGCCTTTTTCACGGGCTCTAAGTCACTGAGCAGCTCTGGAAAGGGCTATGCTTGGTTTTTCTGTACGCGAAAGAATCAGAAATGATGAAATCCGTAGAAGATCGACAATCGAAAGAAAGGTCTTCGAATGAACATTAGGGAAGGTCTAATGTTCGCCTCGGGTCCACGGTCTAGCAGCGGACTATAAAAGGCTGAGAGATGGATGGAAATGGTTTAACCTTGTTTAAAATAACAAAGTAAATATATATGTGGCTGCAACCCTTTTTTGCGTCCCACTACTGGGTACGGGTCTCTCCCCATTATTGGGGAGGCCTGGAGCTTACTCCACCACGCTGCTCCAATGCGGGTTGGTGGAGATGCGGGTTAGTGGCCAGCCCGCTGTCGGATGTTTTCTAACCGCCCATAAGGCCTCCGCCTAGGTTTAACGACTGTTATCTATCGACAACAATCGGGACCGACGGCTTAACGTGCCCTCCGAAGCACGGAAACGCGCATGAATTTTTTTGCTACTAGCGGTCACCCATCTCACACCCGACCGCGCCCGTTTGGCTCAGCTGCATAGATCGCTTGCGTTCTAAGCTAGCCGCCAGGCCATGCGCGCTTCAATATATATGTATACAGTAATAACTTTAGTTCACATGTCTAAAAAGACTATTACCGTAATATAAACACATTTTTAAAACGTTTCTCCATTGGAGCAAGTAAAACAGCCACTCCATAAAAATAAATCATCCTCTGCGCGTGTAATATTTATGAGCTAAGCAAATTACACTGTACATACATATCGCGGTAATATTGTCAATGAATAAAATTCAGGTGTCTGTCTGAATTCCAAATACCTAGTTGTCTCGAAATTAGCATTCTTAGGTTCTAACCGCAGACAAATGTATCTTGTAGATACAAAGAATAATGTACTTATAAGTATTAAATTAATATTTTTATCAGATTGTTTAAATACTGACATTCCAAGTTTTTTTAAAAATTTCAACTCTTTTGTGTCTCTGGCCACCTCTCGGAATCGACAAACATACAGCCATCACAGCTCTAAGATTTTTAATTTTTAGATAATTGTTTGCCATTTATTTTATTGGCAACACAATATTTAATATGGTATTAAGTATTTTGTTCGCTTCTGGGGTCGTCCGTCGTATGGCGGATCGATGGCTCTGACTAATATTATTGTTCGGATTTAGGAATATCTGTAAAGTGTGAAAGTACCTAATAGTCTGGAGGAAATTAAACAAACAAGTGTTTTACTATGATTGTTTTACTGTACTATATCAGTAACAAAGAATTGATTGAAGTGAAGGTCACGATACTTTAATCAGTTGCTGCAGTCCAGTGACATATATCATACACAGGTTTTTGAAGAAACTAATGGAATAAACGGCTTAATTCGCCTCCCGCAATAAATTTCCCTCTAGAGATTGCACTGTAAAACTCATTCTGTAACTAAAAAAATCTGTGCAATATTTACAGACGATGGAATAGTCTCATTGCAGTTGGATGGAATTACAGTTTAGTAGACAATCATTGTCGGGTTCAAAGGTCATAACGTATTATATGAGTAATTATGAGATTTGCCCCGATCACTCACGCATACTGTTGTCTGTAGGTACACTCGTTTTGTACAGATGTGTATCAGATTTGATTCTGTCAGCGAATGACGTGCCGACACCGATGCGCTCGGGGCTCATATGAACGGGCCCAAATATTTGCCAATACCGTCCCACATTTCCGCGTCAGCGGAATGCCTGTCAAATGAACAGAATTGCAAATAGGCTAGTAAAATGCTAATATCGGCTGAAGTGCGCTCTGTTTAACCGTGAGAGCCTGAATAAATCGATGCAAACATATCATCTAACTTTGATGCAGGCAGATAGTGTTGGTTTTAGGTTTTTGTAAATCCAGGTGTTTCACTAACGTTTACATAACTTGATGTCATTACTATTGTAAGATTACATGATTTAGATCATGGTTTGTGAAACGTGTAAAATAAATAAATAAATAAATAATTAAATATATACATTTAGTAAGAGTTTTACTTAGTTTTTCTTTACTGCAACCCTTTTTGCGTCCCACTGCTGGGTATGGGGAGAGCCTCGGGAGAGGGCTGGTAAGTTCCGGTGGAGTAAACTCTTCGCCACGCTGCTTCAATATGGGATTGTGGCCAACCCGCTATCGGAAATTTTCACACCGCCCTACGACAAGGATTAACGACTGTTATCTATCGATAACAACTGAGACTGACGACTTAACGTGCCCTACGTAAACGTGTATGTATTTATTACCACTCACTCATCTCTTGTGTCCGACCGAATATTCGGTTTCGGTTTCGGCTGAGTTTCGGCTAAAAAACGAGTTTCGGTTTTAATTCAGTTTCAGCGGCAAATCGGCCAAAACTGCAGCCGAAACCTAAACTCAGGAGCTCTCGCGCTATGATCGGTCCTGTTCGGCGTGTTGAATTCCCCAGACGAAGACATTTTGCCGTGTTCACGTGCCTAATCAGTCATGCGTGACTGGCTTGTGTTTGCAGTTCGTTTTGTTTGTTGTGAGATTTCGTTTGATATGTTTTGAATTTGGAAAATTTAACAACGAGACAGAGGATAAGAGTAGGTAGTAAACATCAATAAATAAATCAATATGCATAAGAAACTAATGCATAATCAATTTTAACCTAACTACAGTCGACTCGTGAATTCAAACCAGCGATGATTTGCATCTCTTTAATTCAAAGTTATCACAAGTTTCTAAGAAAACCTCGTTACATTTCGAACTATACGTTTTTGCACTTTGTAATTCGAACAAAAATATCATAATTATGTAATAAAACGACGTGTTGATTCGAAATCATAGGCGTCGTACCAACGTCATTCATTCGTCATTTTCGTCGTACAAATTAAAAGTTGTAGAGAGTTGCAGAGGTAAGTATGTATATTTTGAGAAAAGGTCAAACAAAACTAAATAAAATATAATTATAACTAAATATTAAATAAATGAAATAGTAAAAATTATTAGTACATAATTCTAACTTTTGAATTCTCAACACCCAATAACTTGTAATATTTTCTTTATTATTACTTTAAAATTCCTATGAGCTTCGAATAAACGAGCTGTGATTATAATAACGTTTTCTATACTTTTCTCTCAAGACATGATTCTTGTAAATAAATTTCGGTTGCGGTTTCGGCCGTACCTATAAACCAGTTTCGGTCGGACACTATTCATCTCAGTCCCGACCGGTCACGTTTGGCTAAGGAGCGTGTATCGCTTGCATTCTTACCGGGCCATGCGCAACTTAAGTTATTAAGACTATCTTAATAATTAGCGAGTATAGTTTTCCTTACCTATAATCACTTTAAACAACCATCGTCATGGATAATGGACGATGTCCTTTGTTCACTCATTTAAATACATCGATTAAAAAAGAACTAGCTCAAATTACTTTTGCCACTTAGCTTAGCTTTAAAGATTGTCTATGTTTCTTAGGGTTTACTTAGTTCTCCTTAAATATAACATTTCTCAGAAGAAGGCATCGCTGCCACAAGTCTCGCAACCGACATAACCAGGATGTCTTGGTGAACGCGCTCAGATTCTTGCGCCTAAAATGTTCTAAGTATGCTGAACAACGTCTCCTTAGGACTTATAAATTACGTCACACGTTAGGGGTTAGGAAGGGGGTCGACAAAATGTGATATTCTGGGACAACGGGTGGGGAGGATTCCATAATATCGTGACGTCACATTTCAAAATATAAAATATCTATAAGTATTAAAAGTCCATAGACTTAAGTTGATATATTCGTATTCGACATCCAATATAAATATTTTAAATCGTATGTTGGCAATAGACAATTATTAAATCTTATATATATTTTTTTAATAATTTCAAGAGGCGGAACGGCTAATTCAAATCAATGATTTCCAAATGTAAAAAAATGTATGACGTCACCTAGGGATGGGGGAGTAGGTATAGGTACCTTAATTGTGACCAGGTTTGACAAGGACGGGGGAGAATTCAAAAAGTCACGATTTTCGTGTGATGTTTACGGATGTCCCCTTACCCACAGTCGATTGATCACTTGAAGGCATAATGTCCACCAATCCGCTCTTGGCCAGTATAGTCGATAACGATCTTAATTCCTCTCACTTTAGAGAAGAGACCAGTGCCGATCCACGGGACATATAAATGGTGAAAAATATAAAACAACGGTTTGCACTCCGGTATTGAAAACTTGAACATTAACATTGTGCATTTTTGATATTTGGGAATGGTTAGGGTATAATTTCGCACGAATTGCTTTTATTATCAGTATTATTTTTCATCTAGTATTTTCAGTAGATTTTCGTCTAGTATTTTTATAAAGTACTCACTTATTTTCTTTCACTATTTCTTCGTCACTTTTTTCATTAATAGATGCACTTTGTTCAATGTCCATGGCCAATGCCAATGGCTAAAGCTCGTACTATACATATATACGATTCTAAATACGATTTTCTCAATATGTTATTTTGCACTTTTTAAGGCGTTTCTTATTTTCATTTAGAAATAATTTTATACAAAAGATATTATATTACTCCATTTTAATTACAATTACGCTCTACTCAACTTTCAAGTCGCAAAAATTTAATACAGAAAGGTTGAACGGAATTACTGCATTAAATATTACGACGGGCGGTTTCATTTAAAAGCCAGCTATAATTTGGTGTACTAAGACCGCTGTACTAAAATAAAACTCACAATAGATTCTTGATATTGTAAGGTACACGTATTTCTTTAATCATGAAACCACGCGGAGTGATTTTGAAGATGCAATACTTGACAAAAACTGATAACTCAATATGAAATTCTCCCCTAAGTCACCATCAAAAGCCTTTTAGAGATTGAATATCTGTGCCCAACAGTGGGGCAAAAACAAAGTTAAAAACATTTTGACACTAAAAAATTCAATCGCCGTATACTGCGCAGCTAAGCAAAACCGCTAGTGACCGCTATTGGCAACATTTCTACCATGTTGGAGGCCTTATGAGCGGTTTGAAAACATATGACAGCGGCTTAGCCACTAACCCGCATCTCCGCCAACCTGCCATGGAACAGCGTGGCGGAGTAAGCTCCACTTGGGGAGGCCAAATAACGGGGAGAGAATCATACCACAGTGATAAAAAAACCCAAAAGTAATAGATATAAAAATCGCAAAGCAAACCGAATATCATTTTACGTCAGTGTATCTAAAATAAAAATCTTTTGAATTTCACTGATAAAAGTTTTTTCTTTGAACTGCGATATGAAACCCGATGAAAACATGCATTGATACTCGTGTCAATCGATATTTTCTGTTGTGTAGTACATGCCTGATAATATTGCATCATTTTCTATATCTATGGAATACAACAGACGACTAGAATAATTCATCTGTATCTGTACTTGACGTCGACGTTATTATAACGACTAAATTGTATATTATTATATTCGAAATAAAGATACTTTACTTTAATAATAAAATAATTTTAAAGATAAAAACATTTTTTTCAATCTTTTTATGTCCCACTGCAGGTCACAAGTCCCCTCTAACACGTAAGAAGGATTTAGGTCATATTCCACCACGCGGGCCTAGTGCGGATTGGTAGATATACAAACTTCGAGAAATTAACAGTTGCTCTTAGGCAAGCACGGAGGACATCATAATCATATATATTTTCCATTACTTTGGAGCAGCGATGAAATGCGCACATTACAAATTTCTATTATCAGAGGTGCGCGCCGAGGATTTGAATCCGGCCTCTTCCGCGTCGGAGACCGCGCTCCTTATCACTCGGACATCGCCGCTCTTGTGCCGTTTCAAATCTCGTTTTAAATTTGTACCTTTTTTACTACAAGAAGAAAACATAACAATATTTTTGTAAATCTTGATAAATTGTTTATAATATTACTAACTGAAAGCGTTAATTTTATTGCCCAATTAAAGTAATCAAAAATAGCTATAGACCGTACCAACAAATGCAAATATTTTTTCCAGCCCTACAAATTCATCGATCTCATTTCAGCGATGAAAAAATACTAAATAAAATTAACCTACAGCCTTCGTAAAACTAGGTGTACAATATAGGTCAGTGTACATGAATTCTCTGTCGTCATTGGAACGTCGAATCATTAAGTAGAAAGGTTTATGGAATCGTCGTACTTTTGCGAACTAGACTCTAAAACAGTCTTCGCTTTTAGACTGAATGTAGTCCGTAAAGCGCCGTTACGCGTAAGTAATTTACGCTTCGGTTCTTCTCGAGCAGCCGCTGTCGCTTTGATGATAAAAAATGAACGGCCCGAATTTAACGAGAACCTATTGTAATGTGAAGAATAGTGAAGATACACATAATATGCATAGGTACACTCTCACTCCTAGGTACGGGCACATTACTTGGGGGAGGCCTGCAGCTTACTCGACCATGCTGCTCCAATGCGGGTTTAAATTAATCTTATATTTATAGCTTAGTGGGTAAGACCTTGGATTTTCACTCTTGGGATCAGATATTACTTAGTACTATCTTTGAGTATAAATAATGTTTTGTTTACTTTTCCTGTATCATAAAAAATTGCGACGAAATCTTCGCAGAAGAGCTTGTTTATTTGAAAGCGCTACTACTGGTTCAAATTGAAAAAATATGTTTGTGTTGGATAGTCTATTTATCGACTATATAAAACAACACTATATAACGCTGGATAAACTTCGGCACACATCTATCCATACTTTATATATTATCTTATACATATATAAAATTCTCGTGTCACAATGTTAGTTACCATTCTCCTCCGAAACGTCTCGACCTATTCTCATGAAACTTTGTGTGTTTATTTGTAGGTCTGAGAATCGGCTACTATCTATTTTTCATCCCCCTAAGTGATAAGGGTAGTCCACCCCAAACAATTAAACGCGGTACGGAGTTCGCGGGGTCAGCTACTTATTTTATAATTATAAGTTTTAAAGTAACTCTGTCTGTTAGCGCTTTCGCGTTTAAACTACTAAACCAATTTTAATGAAATTTGGACTACAGATAGAGTGGATCTTGGGAAAAAACATAGGATGGTTTTTATCCTACGGGAACCCATACACGGGTTCACGCGGGCGAAACCGCTGGCGAAAGACTAGTAAAAATAAATTTAAAAGCAATGTACTTACGTTCAGTATTATTATGAACAAGTCCAATGTGAAAAGAAATGATGTAATCGGGTTGAACTCCGTCTGTAACAAAGGAAAATATTAATAAGGTATATAGCGAAACCTTTGACAGTTGTCCCAACTTGTGTATGAGGCCTCCTCTGACCGAAGTGAACGATGAACTTAGGTCGAAGAAACCAAAGGACGCAAAACAAGCGAAGTTATGCAATTAGGTAAGTTTTGTCCAGCAGTGAATTTGTACAGGCTAATGGTTGATTTGATTAAAGGGCCCTGATACAACTTTTTGATCGTAGAAAGTCGTCCATACTATACGAGTTTAATATTATAAATGCGAAATTGTGTGTATAATGTTTTCACGTCTAAACTACTGAACCAATTTTATTGAATTTTGTTACACAGATAGGGTGGACCTTGTGAAAGGCATAAGATTTTTTTTATCTCGAAACATAGGCTGAAATAAAAAAAAATAGGCTTAAAGGCTGAAATAATTGATTAAAGAAGAGTTGATATCGTTGAAGATAAAAAGATATTTGGGCACTGGATAAGAAGTAAATAAATATTTGTACTATTGAAATTTCGACCTATATAAGTAAGAAATAGTAGATAAAAACTCGTACGTATGCTGCGGTCGGAAATCGAGTAACACATACACGAACATAGGGAAAGACAATATAGATACAATACAATATATGGCCCTGTAGCTTCGAGATTAAGAACAGAGCTACGGTATCCCCTGCCTGATCGTAAGAGGCGACTAAAAGGGGGCTTCCAGGGTTGTGGACGGTGTGAATGGGAGCTCGATCCGCCCAACCAGCAGCCCCGGGAAGGACGACGTTGTGTACGTGACCGCATGCCGCCGTAAGCATCGAAAGGCACAGGAGAGCACAGCTGCTCTCCCGAAGATGGACCCGTTCTGGGGCGGCGCGCGTGGAGGACACCAGTGCGTTCCACTGGAGATGCCGGAGTCCTCCCCAAGCGTAGAGGCAGGCCATCGAGAGGGTTGTAGTACGGTACAAATCCCACGGCTGGTATCCTCTCCCAAGGTGCCGGATACCTTTTGAAGGTTTTCCCGCCAATACAGAAACTAACTACTTTAAAAAAAGGAAAACTAACACAGACCTGCATTTACGTTTGCTACCCCATTCAAATAACAAACTTATAAAAATAAAGAAAATGTGTAAATTAAAGGTATAATTTTATTATTGTTCCAGCTTCCAGACTTAGACAGATTTTCTGTAAAGCCAAATTATTACGGATTGTAATAATTATCGGTAATTACAAGATCCATTAAACTTCAATAATAAAGTACCTACCTAACTAAAGCAGAAAAAAATTATGTTATGATGAAAATATAAAAATCTGTGTCTCATAGAAATTTATTCTTTACCTACTGTTTTATTATATTTTTCATTACGAATAATATTATGGTTTGGATAAAGACACATTATCTTTACGACAAAAATATAAGGGAAGCAGCTCAAGCGAGTTCGGAACATCCTAGCTAGTCACTCCATTATCGCAACGAGAAAATCTTAGGTTGAAGGGTGCCATAGAGCAACATGAACCTGCTTTTAGCATGGCGCCAATAATGTCTTCTCGCTCCAATGTACAGAACATTATTAGCTGTAATGTTTGTTTTTAACAGGCAAGCGCTTATATTTTAGCACATACTCGTATTTACGCGTATTTTGTATGTATGTACTTAATATTATAAATGTTAAAGTTTGGATGTTGAACGGATCTTTGTTACGCAAATAACGCAAGGACGGTTGAAATTGGGTGCCCAAAGCCGATGATGCGGATAAAATTATAAAACTCGTATAAACATAAACAACTTTTATTATTAAAGTAAAATCAATAAAACAACACAATAAAAATCGCAGAATATGGGTTAAAATAAAATCAGTGTTATCTTTAATTTAAATTTAGTTATAAGTAATTTTAGTTATAGTTAATAAGCATAACTCGCTGAGATAAATAGTGCGAACTAATAAATGTACCTAAACAACTTTTGTAATACCCATATTTGCGTAAATAAATTATTTTCATTTCAATTTCATTTTCATTTTCAACGGTTCAGTATGAAATTTGGCACAGAGAAGGATCTATAATAGCACATAAGCTTTGACTTTTTATTCCGTAAAAATGTTCCCGTGGGATGAATCATGTACTTCAAACCTTCGATAGCAGACGATTTTTTGTAGATAATGAATTTTGTCATTTGCTAATAGAACAATTTACATACTTTTCAATTGTGTTTGTGAAATAGTTTATGGTAAGAATAGACCCTTTTTTGGAGAGTGCACTAATGTAACAAAATATTCTGCATAAATTCATAATTCATAATCTTTAGTAGGTATGTATGGCTGCAACCATTTTTGCGTCCCACTGTTGGGCACGGACCTCTCCCCATTATTGGGGAGGCCTGGAGCTTACTCCACCACGCTGCTCCAATGCGGGTTGGTGGAGATGCGGGTTAGTGGCCAACCCCGCTGTCGGATGTTTTCAAACCGCCCATAAGGCTTCCGACAAGGTTTAACGACTGTTATCTATCGACAACAACCGGGACCAACGGCTTAACGTGCCCTCCGAAGCACGGAAACGCGCATGAAAATTTTTTGCCACTAGCGGTCACCCATCTCACACCCGACCGCGCCCGTTTTGCTTAGTTGCATAGATCGTTAGCGTTCTACGCTAACCGCCGGGCCATGCGCGCTCAGGTATGTATACTTTCCACTTATTCTACCTTGTCGGCATGCAAATTAATGTAATTTTACACTTCATTACATGACACATTACATTCTCTATGACACAAATGTAATGTAATCTGTTACTATACTACTTCCCAAATTACAATTTAATATCAATCTATAATATCAATCACATAAATTTCGGTTATGTATTAAATTAATAGAATAAAATTATCACATGTCAAACATATCAGTTAAATGTCAAAATGTTATTGTCACAATAATAAATTATAATTTTTGTAATTTGTCAAATAATAATAATAAACAAAGATTATTCCTTAAAATCTACGTACTCCTTAACATTATAAAAACATTTATTTTTAAGCCACAAAGTCAACTGGGATTTAAAATGATTATAATTCAAAGATTTTAATGTTGTGAGATTTTAATGACGTGTGAATATGATGTCCAAATTGGTTAATTTCTGATTGTTTACTACTTCTAACATTTGTAACAAGAAACGGACTGTACGTCTTGAATGGCGTTCTCCGTTACTATTATGCTAGCCACAAGGTCGCTTAATTTTTTAATTAGTTATAACTCTATATTTCCTCCACTGTCAGTAAACCAGCGTCCGCGTTTCTCTAAGCTCCGTACTTACGTCCTTCAATAAAATGAAGATATTGTTCGAAGAAGATATCGTATAGCCGACAAAATGGAGGACTTTGTTCTGTATTTTTTTAAGAGCATCATCGGAAGAGAAAAGTAACTTCATTACGAACCTAATAAAAAGGTGATTTATTGAGGTGTAAAAATTTCACAGTGCGAAATGTAAACGACCGTTCCCGTTTTACCCATAAAGACGTAACTAGTGATGTACCGGATATTGGCATCCGTATCCGTATCTGCATATACCAGAGGAAATGAAAGACTCGTATCCGTGACGTTTGTAACGGATCTTTTACTCTATTAATTTTCAATGCAGAGATGAAATGATATAAAGTTCGTATTAAAAATTCAACGAAAAATTATGTAAATAACATACATAGAGTTATTAACATTACAAAGAGCAAATATTGTTCTGGTGAACGAGGAAATGAAAAAATAATTCAGTCCTCCATTCATATGACCTCATATGACTGATCAGCAGAATTTGTTTTGTATAGAAACGCGAAGATCCGTATCCGTATCCGCGGATTTTGACACTGTAGATATTTGACTTGTAGATATTTCTACATTATATAAAATACTTCTTTAAAGTTCCGGCACGTCACTAGACGTGACTTAAATTAAGTCTCGTCGTTGTAGACCAGGTACTCAAAACAAAACGCCATTTTTCACCTGAACATGAGGTCAACTTATTTGACTTTAACAAAACAATTTCGTTTGAAAAAAGAAAAACAAACAGAGTATTGATATTGCTGTATTAAAAAGCTATAGGTATATCGATCGAGGGAACGTTTAGTCATCCCGTTTTTTATCGATAGACAACAGTGTCAACAGTCGTCAAACGTTGTTGGAAGCCTTTTCGGCACTTTAAAAACGTCCGATAACGGAGTTTCCACTAACCAACATATCCACCCGCTTTGGTCGAGCGTGATGGATTATGCTCCAGGAATCCCCTTCTCAAAAATGAGGAGAGCACGAGATATAGGACACGTTAGCGCAGAAAACGCAACCACGCTATATAATATAGCACGGAATACGAAAGTTGCATAATGGAGCCTATAGCTGCGTTCCACTTGACAGTGCACAATATGCTTATTAAATTGTTCGCCAACACGATCGAGATCCAATAATTATAGCGAATCCAAGGCGCCATTACGCTGCTTTAATGCAGATTGGAGAAGATGCGGGTTTGTGGCCAACATACGGCAGCGATGTTTTCAAACCGACCATAAGCCTCGGATAAGGTTTATCGACTATTATCTTACGATAAGGACGGCTTAAGCTGTCATTCGAAAAATGCGCATGAATGCAAGCGTTCACCCTTCTCACACCCGACCGCGCCGGTTTGGCTTAGCTGTAGATCGCTTGCGTTCTACGCCAGCCGCCAGACTATGCGCGCTAAAATACATAAAAAAACAATCCATGAATTTATTCGCATCTAAAGGACCTTGTTCAGCCGAAACCCTTCATACGTTTGACCTACAATTGATAATGTTGCCATGTTATTGAAATTCTGAATAGATTGCTTTTGGGACCTCCCTAACAATTCAGCGGTAGATACCTAACATTATCCAATCATAATAATAATATTCAGACACGTAAAGCTAATATTCGGGAACCATATTAAATGCTGTTTTAAACTTTTAACTTTATATAAACGTGGCAGGACTTTTATTAATACAAACATCTCTGAATAAACAATTATTAATGCAAGGGACAATGGACAATAACATGAGAATTACATGCCTTTGACAAAATTAGCATTGATAATATTCGATAATATTAGATAAGGTCGTAGAACTCGGATGATTCGACCGGGAAACTCGCCTGCAACTATTTCTATAATAACAGTACTATTGTGTTTCGTTTAAAAGGTGTATTTGTGAGCCAGACTTATATAAGGTGACCATCTGTATCCGGTATTTCACTGCTTACGACTACAGGTTTTCCTTGATGAATAAGATTGTGTGTAGATGTCCATAGGCTGTTGCGACCACTTACCATCAGATGCTTTGTATACTATAAAGTTAGGTAAAAACTACTTTGCAACAATCCACAATCAGAACGTATGATGGTGTATACTTTTTTCATGCACCTTAACCCCTCCCACCTAGGATACATGCACATGCAACAATAAAAATATACACCTACATACGCACCACCACCAACACGTGTTTCGCCCCAAAACGGTTACTCGCAAAGACTTCGACGTAGAGTCAATAATGATGATGCTCTGTTTCGGGACGAAACACGTGTTTTTCTCGTCTGCTGAAATAGCAGATATAGCAGATATTTAAAAAAAAACAAATAAAATATTTCAATGTTTGTCCATCACTGTAGATAATACAATAATCGGATACCTTTAAACTATTCGAACGAATTTCTTGTATGTAGCTATATTTATCTGAAACTCGGAAACGGCTTGTACGAATTTCATGAAATTGTTGGGATTTTTTGGCGGCATTAAAATCAAGTTAGAAAATGAGGTTTGATCGGTGTTTTCAACTTAATAAATTATTACTCTTCCTGATATCCTTCGGCGAGTGTATGTAAATTTTTTTAAATTGTGATCTGAAGTAGATGGGTTGTTAAGTAAGCAAATAAGTCTCTGAAAAATCAATTGTTTTTACTCGAGCAACCATCGAGCAACGCTCGGCCATCCGGGTACTATAATAAAATGACTAGACTACTCGTGCGGCGTAATGGTCAATGGTCGGACAGCTGATTGAAAGATCCCGGGTTTGATACCCGCCGAAGAAGGAACTTGAACGATTACTTAAATTTCTGCCCTCTGTTTGGTTGCTTGTGTTTCGGTCTTTATGTATGATAACGACGACAAAGGGAATCCTAGTAGACAAAGCTACACTTTAAAAAATACAATTTTTCTTAGCCAAGACTACAAGGGTAATAAATTCAAAGGTCGTAGGTATTAACCGCAAAATCATTGCTTTTTAGAATAGCGCGTGTTGCCCGGCGACTAGCGTAGAGCGCAAGAGAACTCAGCTAAACCAAACGGACACGGTCGGATGTGAGATGGATGACCGCTAGTGGCACAAATGTCATGCGTTTCCGAGCTTCGGAAGGTGCGGTAATCCGTCGGTTCTTCCGACGGTATATAACTATCGTTAACCTAGTCGGAGGCCTTATGGGCGATTACAGCGGGTTGGCCACTAATCCGCATCACACAAACTCGCATTGGAGCAGCGTGGTGGAGTAAGCTCCTGGCCTCCCCAATAATGGGGAGACTGAAAAAAAGGTAATATCAATGTGCAAAATAAATTTGGATGATAATATTATATCTTTCACATTACACCTAGGGAGCTATAACAATAAGCGTCACAAGCTCCATACAGCTTATGTGCGATATATTACAAAAGCAATTTTGGGTTTAGCCGACAGAATTTCAAACAGTCAACTGTCTGGCGAAGCGCTTAAAACTTTGTCCATAACGTACTTATAAACTTGTAGTGATACTCAGAAATGAAATAGAAGCGTGCTTAACAAAATAAACACGTATGGCTAGAAGACTTAGAGCAACTTGGGCACCGGACAGTCGTCACGTCGTCAGTAACGTAGCTGCGGACTCATAAGATTGCGTCGTTTCGCTGTCATCCATACTAATATTATAAATTTGAAAGTAACTCTATCTGTCTGTCTGCCTATCTGTCTGTCTGCTACTCTTTTACGCTTAAACCACTGAACCGATTTTGATAAAATTTGGCATAAACATAGAAAGGACGTTGAGAAAGAACATAGGCTACTTTTTACCGCAAGAAAATATCTCATTCCCACGGGAAGCAAATGAAATAAATAAAATGCGCCGTGTAGTGTTATAAATACACTAAATGTTATTACTTACTTCATTCACGTCCATTATCATATTTTATAACTTATATCCTTTTGTTTTATTCTTATACTTTGCTTTACCTTTATTATTTCTTTACAAAATTATTTACTTTCTGTGTTTGTTTATTTACATTTTGACACAGCTATCAAAATTGTCATGTCTGTCTTTTATGATTCTTTTTTTTAATTCGTTTTACGGCATTGTATAAAAATCCTTTGAGCCATTCAATATTAAATGAAAGGAAAAATTTTATGTTTCTTATTTCATTTCATAAATTAATAAAGTATAGTATTGTCTTTGGCTTATTCAGGTTTTTTTACATTATAATTTTATTATCAAAAGTAACTCTGTCTGTCTGTCTTCTACGCTTTCCCGCTTAAACTACTGAACCAATTTTAATGAAATTTGGAACACGGATAAAGTGAACCTTGGGAAAGGACATAGGATAGTTTTTATCCTACGGGAACCTTTAAAGCGGGCGAAGCCGCTGGCGGAAGACTAGTACGGAATATGTGCATAATAACGTTTCTCACTCATAACCCCACAGTAGGGTAGATATACCCGGTGTCGTTGGTACCATGGACATACACAGAGACAGAAAAACAAACACCCAGACCGAGAACGGAAATTTAAACTCATCATTAAAATTTCTGCTTCGCCGGGAATCGAACCCGGGACCCTTCGATTGGCAGTCCAGCATGGTAAACATTGCGCCACGCGGGTCGTCAAATAATAAAATTATTTTATTGTATAACAGAATATTTAAAAAACCGTACATTGCTCAAATAATTCCATTACCCAAAAAAAATCTCCGTCATTCTCTGACTACCGCCCTATATCAATATTCCCATTCAGAAAATGATTTGTGACGTCACAAATAAAATGTTTGAGGATGACACGTTTTTACAGCTCATTAAAAGTATTTCAATTGATTGACTGAATTATTTTGTATTTTGTCTTACTTGTCTTAGGAAGTGTTCTCTCTTTATAAGCGAAAAAATAAAGAAAGAATAAAATTTCATTGACCTTATGTGGAACTGAGACAAAAGACGGCGAAAAAAATTCCAATACATTAACTAACTTTTTATTTTCCTCTTAATATACATACATATATCAAGTAGTTTTTTCATATCGTTTTCTCTCGTTTATCGTATTTAAGATATTTAAAGTGATTTGTTATTGTAATTCCAGACAATTTCAAATAATCACACCTAGGATGAACCCAATAAAATTCCCATTTTCACCTGTTTCATCTCTCAAGTCTATTTTTGTATAGAGTATCGGATGGAGGTACAGCCCAGTTAATCACAATGGTGTTTCTGTGACGTGACGGTGATCTTTGGCTCGATATGATACCACAGAAATTTTCTAAGATAGAGCCCGGAAAATGGAAAACATACCTCAGATTTGATATCTCCGGACCATTTCCAGCTAGATTCAACTTTTTTACATAAATTCTTTTTACATATATTAGTTTGACCCTCGGTTCAAAAGGGATAGTGACATAAATGTGGCCCAGTCTTTTACTACTCCATTGACGGCTCTTATATTTTACCACTCCCTTGACTGCTAATCTACACCCGCGTTGCTCTATGCAGCTTGGCATTTAGATATACGGCAACAAACGACTACATATTTACATTTTCGCGGTACAATTTTCAAGTGTCCACAAACGAATTTGCGTTTTCACTACAGTCTGAAAATGGGTGATTTAAATTTAGGTAGGGCTAGCTGTTTACTTGTGGTCCCGAGTTACACGTCAACAATTTAGGCCACCTTTATCGGGTAAATTATGAGCGTAATTTACCGTAAAGTATGTTTTTAGGTTTTCAGTGGAAGGGTACAGTTGCCGGCCAGATTTACATAGATGAGGCGACCATTAGCCTTCGGAGTAGCAGCGCAACTGCGTACGAGAACAGGCAAGACTTAGGGCCTCTCACACCACCTTCAAGTAAAGTGACAAGTAATCTTATTGTCGTTTAAAGTCAGCCGTAACTTTAATTTCAATTTCACGATGTTCGAGTAGCACTAATCATATGATAAACTGACCCGTACTCATAGTTTTACTTGCCAAATAAGTTCACTTGGGACGTAACTAATCAACACTTTACTTGGGGATGGTGAACGAGGCATTTATTCTTGCTTAAGGTTATGTGTAGATGTCCATGGGCTGCAGGAACACTTAACACGTATTCTGCATACCATGCAGTGCATGCTCCTCTGCTGCCTGCAACCCTTTTCACGTCCCACTGCTGGACACGGGTCTTTCCCCATTATTGGGGAGGCCTGGAGCTTACTCCACCACGCTGCTCCAATGCGGGTTGGTGGAGATGCGGGTTAGTGGCCAACCCGCTGTCGCATGTTTTCAACCCGCCCATTAGGCCACCGACAAGGTTAAACGACTGTTATCTATCGACCGGGACCGGGGCTTAACGTGCCTTCCGAAGCACGGAAACGCGATTGAATTTTTTTGCTACTAGCGGTCACCCATCTCAAACCCAACCGCGCCCGTTTGCCTTAGTCGCATAGATCGCTTGCGTTCTACACTACCCGCAGGGCCATATGCGCTTCGTTAAAGCTCCTTTGCTACTTCATATAAATAAAGAAATGTCGTTAGAAAACACTAAAAAAAATCTCTCAATTGAAGTCAGTTTACTTTCGAGTACCTAGTTGGACTTTGTTTACCAAAGTTTTTTACTTAAAGTTAATTTTAAAAACTTTAAAACACATCTCCAATATGTATTCTTTCTTTGACATATATTTATTTCATGTTGAGTTAGTCTAGAGGAAACACCATTTGAAAGCCTCCGTAGCGTAGTGGGTAATGAGCCGACTGCGAAGCGTGAGGTGGTAAGTTCGATTCCCACCCAGAACAAATATTTGTGTGATGAACATGACAATTTGTTCTGTGTCTGGGTGTTAATTTATCTATTTCAGTATGCAGTACCTTGAACACCGAGCGCTGCTTGGATAAAAACAATTTATTTTATTTGTTTAATTTCAAACGAAACACTCATTTTGGGAGCAGAAACAACAGAAAAAGCTTTAAAAACGGAATATGGTTCTTTAAATCCACAGTTTCCCTGCGTAACCATTCGGTCAAGGAAGCTTTATTAGATTTAAAGCTTTTTATAATAATGAAATTTTTACGGAGGTCTTTCAAATCGACATTGTCATTTCTTTGAAGAGCGGATTGGCGGACGGCGTTCTACGCCATAATATAATTAATACTCACCAATAGATGTCAGGAAGAGTCATATTTTTCAGCTGTGCAGGTTATATTATTGTTAGAATTGCAATCAATAATTATTCATCTACACGCATATGATTTCATTGGCTTAACACATTCGCACTGTATAAATTATATTAATTTACATACATTGCAAAATTTATATCGTTAAGCTACTATAATATTCTTGTATTGTTTTTATTATGTACTTAATGGTGCTTAGCAAATCACGTTAAATGTGCTTAAGTTTTAATGGGTATACCCATACACATACTAATATTATTTATCAATGTAAAAGTGACTTTGTCTGTGAGTGTGTGTTCTGTGTGGTACATAGATCAAGTGGACCTTGGGAAAGGATATTGGATAGTTTTTATCTCAGAAAAAATACTGTTTTTGTGGGATAGATTGACACAAATCGACTACAACTCACAGCATGGTGTCATTAATGGAGAAGGAGCATTCACCAGAAACTCTGTCATACACGAGATGTTATAAAAACGGCAATGCTCACAGCTTATTGAATTGACCTGCATTTATTAAACAAATTATTATTTTAATTAAATAACAATGTGTAAGCAATAAATTATGAAATTAATTCTTAACAAAATTAAATACGAATGTTTCGTTGGCGACCAACTAGTAATTATTAATGACGTTATTGATTGTATGATGTTATGTATTGTATGTCAGTAATAGCAGAAATTTAGAATATAGAACTAGAAACTTGGGCTAAACAGTTCTTTGTTTTGCAAAGTACTCTTACTACTCTATGACTCTTGCAATAGTTTAAAATTAGTAATTAAGTTCACTGCTGGACAACCCGCACTTACTTTCGCTTTACTTAGTTCTGCGCCCTTTGAATCCAACGGCTTCCGAAACTTTTTCAGAACATCTTTTAACTTGGTCAGAAGCAGCTTGTTCTTCTTTGCCTGTAGACTAATCAAGAATCTTCCTCATCAGCCAACAATCCTCTATATAACATGGATGGTATATGGCCTTTATTAATGCTATAAAAATAACAGGAGAGCTTTCTGAAGACTAAAAATAATGTAAATATTTCCATCCATGTACATAAAGACAAATTTAGCGAAAATTAATGTATGTGAATAAATTCGCAATGCAATCGCGCTGCAACATCACTGCATATGGCGTTATTAATAATAAAAATTACCAATTAGTAAGTAAATGAAAATAGTGCACTGCTTAGAGCATGGGCCGTATTATTTTTTCTTACGCAAGCAAAAATTTAGAGAATAATAAATTTAAAAGGCAAGCTTTAAATATACCGAAGAAATCATACATAGGGAACCTAGTGTCCGGTTTGGAAGACAACTTACAGCTACGTTTTTGTACTGTTTTCATTTCCGAAGATATATGTATTTCAAAGAGACTTCCCCCTTCTACTCTTTTGTCAATGTCATTCATATGGCAAAAGATATCTGTTGCACTATCTTGAACTAACGTCTTGCAAAGGCGTTTTATATACATCATCGTATGCTTAAAATACCTGAGGTATCAGGTTTAATAATATGGAAGAAAACACAAAATTTTTAAGAACATTAGTTCTACTCACACGTTTTCAATTGAATGTTTATTCTTCTTACTTTAACATTCCTGACTACTAGTCATATTGTTTACATATAACTTTTATTTTAATTTCAAGCTATCATAAGGGCTTCGTGGAAAGTTCTGAACTTATGCAATAACATCGCCAGTTCTTTCTTAGAACAGCAAGCAAAACAGATTTCCCGACACAACTTAAACTTTGAGACGTGCAAACACGAAGTTCCGTTATGAATAACGTGTGAACTTTAAACGAGTTATACATTCTTTAGATCCCTTTGAAGTTTCTCGATGAAATATCTTGGATTGAGTTTGCTTGATCAAGAAAATAACCTATACTACATGTATGTAAAACCTGTCAAGAAGGTAGAAACAGAGGCCCGTGCCGTGTTTGATTAATTTAAATGCATACGTCATGAAAATTAATTTAATTTTCTTTTATACTACAAAGTATTTCCAAAGTATACTCGTATATTTTTAAAACATGCAATTAATCTCGTAAGGTTAACATGAAACAACGGCATCTAACATTTTTTTAATCTACTAACTTGGTCGAAAGGGTCGAAGTTCAATTGCCGGATAAAACTATTCGTCGAATAAATGTTAGCACTGTCAACTTCACTCACATGGCATGTGAAAAGGATAGCGATAATATAGCTGACTAATAACTCTATCTGGGGATTAAAAAATTGGCCCTTAATACGAAAAACGAAAAAATAAAAACAGACAAAAGATAATTTGTCGCATAGATAACTCAGCAGTGATTAATCTATTTAAGTGATGGCAATTGTACAAACCATAATAATTCATTGTACTCACAGTCTGCAAGTAGAAGAGATAACCAACGTTGACAATCTCGACGCAAGTCTCCATGCACATGCAGGCGATCCAGGGGAGCAGCAGAGCTTTGATGTCCTGGTAAAATGATAAATGTACTTTAAAATCATTTATGGTGATAACATTTTTATTATGAAAATTTTGGTTGTCTGTTAAGTCCGTTTAAGGACGGTAGTTTAACATGACAACGTCATAACAAATCTATGAAAACCACACGTGACAACCACACACCGAACGCTCAAGCCTCATCGCAACGTTACAAGCGTAACGTTACAATGAGCGTAACGAGTCATACTTTTTCGTGCGTGCAGCCGGCGTTCATCGCTTTATTATCGTTCCTTAAACCGTTTTTTTTTCAATTGAGTGGAGAAGTTGCATGCCGGCCACGTGGTGTTAAATGCTCGCTGCAGCTCATGGTTATCTACACTCAACCTCCAGCAAGCATATTTTGTACCGTTATACCGTTTATATTGATAACATTAAATAATGCTTAAAGCCCAAATAGCGGGAATTGCATACACAAAATAGAACTGCTATCACTGAACTATGCCTGACTTAATGCCTTAGAGATTTGCATTTAAATGATAATAATATTACCGGTGATTTTAGACTCTAAAGTTTTGTTGATGGTTTTTTGGATAACAAACTAATCATGATAGATCCAGCTGAAAGGGCTGATGCTTACCTCGGTTAAAGAATAGCTTTGGATATTTAACGAGGTAATGTTGCTAGCTTTCTGGGCAAACACCCTCAGTGCAGTAATTTGGATTTCGCTTCTTACTTTAATTAATTTATACTTTTATTTAGTTCTGTCATCTGAGCAATTACATTACATAACCCGAGTGACGACAGACTTATGTATCAATGTAAGTAGATGTATATGGGTTTAGCTTTATATTGTACTAGCCTTCCGCCAGCGGGTTCGCCTACGTGGACTCGTTGAATGGGTCCCCGTATGATTAAAAATAGCCTATGTGCTATTCCAGGCTTCATTGCTATATTAAAATCAAAGGCGTTTAGCCAGTTGCTTCAACCGCGTTGACCCTATTACCCGTTTTCACGTAGGAATGAAGCATTAGTAGCTTATGTTACTCAAAGTGAATTTAGCTTTCTAATAGGGAAAGCATTTTTGAAATCGGAACAGTAGTTTTTGAGTTTATTCATTACAAACATAAAAAAATACAAATCTTTCCTCTTTATAATTTTAATTAATATAGATTTTCATACAAAAAAACCTTGCAAATTTACTACGCTCTTCACATTTTTGCTTTGGGCATTTTACATAAAACCACAACATCATAATCTGCAACCAGACGATGCCTTTTTTAAAATGACGGGTTACACAATGACATTACTCAGGCGACGTAAGTTCCTTCTTTATCTTAACCCATTAGAGATCTCATATTTTAAATAAATTACTAGCTGCGAAACCCGGCGTTGCTCGGGTTAAAATACGTCGCATGTTTAATCTAAACTTTAAAGAGATTTACCTACCTTATATAATCATGTTTTCTAATAGCCATCTTATAGCCTAAAAGAATACTACTGTCAGTCCACCTGAACGTATAAACTAATGAAAGAATTTGCTCTCAGCTCCTAACCGTTGATGAGTTGCACCTTCAATCATCAGCTAAGCAACATGATATTATGATATTTATACACAACGGCCTGATTTGCTTTAGTAAAAATATGAAAATCAATTATTGTGCTATAAAATTTGTATGTTCCCTTCGATTTCTCTGGGATCCCATCATCAGACTTTGACTTGGTGACAGCTGGACCATCTCAGGAATGTAAGATTTCGAACAAAACCCCATTTATTGAAAGAATTTGCTCTCAACTCCTAACCGTCGCATTACCTTCCATCATCAGCTCCCCACTCCACCCACCGCGATCAAACTCCCTTACTATCATCTACGTACTAAGGGGTATTTAGCAACCCAACGGGAAGTTGATTGGATTAGTGATAATAGAGAAAACCGTGTCTTTACGTACAAAGAAAACCCTTTACTTTTTATATATATATTAAGATTTATGCAGGTTTCAAATGAGCGTCGGTGATGAATATAAAACAAAAATGTAGACGTGTATCACTTTGACATTTATTCATTTCGTTTTAATGGAAAGAAAAGAGAATTTCTGAGTACTCGCGATTCATTTTGATATTCCATACTTGGTTGGCTCCTGGGAGGATTTGCGGGCGAAAATCTCAAATTGTTTTATGTATTTGTAGGTAATACTATATACATAAGGGAATAAACGAGCGATATCTCTATTCGAAAAATAACAGTAAGTAATGTGATAGCAAAAAGATCAAATATGTGATAAAAATTTGTGACGTCAGTATGGAACGGGGAAATTTGTGAAAACCTTAAAAAGATTTGAGGAAGGGTTGCAGCTATTTGAGGTTATCAAAGTTGATATACTAAAGTGAGTAAGTTGGGTGGTCGCCAATGGCGATAATTTCTATCACAATATTTATTGTTTTCAAATCACGCCAGGACGAATGTCGCGGTTGTTACCAATAGAGTTTAGTCGCTAACACTTATGTAGACCTTATGATCAATAACCATTGGGTGATAACGGAAAGACCCGTGCCCTGTAGTGAAATGGAGATAGAAGATATGGGGCTGACGGTTTTCACAAAAAAGGTATTGTGAGGTAAATATCCAACTCAAGGGCTTAAGCCCACTCTACCATTCTACATTGAAGCGGTGGAGGAAGATCCAAGCCTTCTGCAACCATAGAATAAGCCATGCCCAGCAATGGAGCAATACGTTATAAGCACTGCATTTAACGTTGTTACTCCTAATTACAAAATAACATAAAATCTGCAAAGGTTAACAACATTGTATGTAATAGCGGACAAAAGCTCAACGACCCTCAAACATAGAAGAATTTCCCTTGCAACGCAAAGCTTTGATGTAGATATTGATACATATCTTCCTTATGATCTAACAAGTCGTTATACCTATTCCAATGATCATAAGACATTGGAGATCTAAGGATGTTCGGTCATTGGAGCTTCGAAAGGGAATAATTTACTATAGATGAATAAAACAATAATTAATCTAAATACTACAACTATACACTATATTATAAATGCGATCCCACCAAAAACATTTTCATGTAAAATATTGTTAGGGCGAGACCATATGACTCGCGTTGACAAAAACGTTATCAGATCTTATAAGCCAAGCTTCTATCTCTACATGTACTAACTCTACAAGATTTAACTTCAAAAACTCAACTTAGTCAAAATATGTGGCTTGGCGCGCATGGCCCGGCGTGAGCATAGAACGCAAGCGATCTATGCAGCTAAGCCAAACCGGCGCGGTCGGGTGTGAGATCGGTGACCGCTAGTGGCAAAAATTTCATGCGCGTTTCCGTGCTTCGGAGGGCACGTTAATCCATCGGTTCCGTTCGTTGTTATCGATAGATAACAGTCGTTAAACCTTGTCGGAGGCCTTATAGGCGGTTTGAAAACATCCGACATCAATTCGCATTGGAGCAGCGTGGTGGAGTAAGCTCTAGGCCCAGTGCCCAGCAGTGGGACGCAAAATAGTTGCAGCCATATGATCTATGCAATTAAATCATATTCCGAGTATTTTCTTGATCTGGCATAATCCAAACACAAAGTTATATGGTTTCAAAAAAACGACGAAACGCTTCGAGAAAAGGTATGCAGAGTTCATCTTGGCAATGGCATTACCCGTAGATAGTAACTCTGTGTGTGAATGTTACATTTTCACGCCTAAACTACTGAACTAATTATGATAAAATTTGGTACTCTGATAGAGTGGACCTTGAGAAAAGGACATAGGACAGTTTTTACTTGGGAAAATAAACTGTTCTCTTGGGATAAATTAGTATAATCCTATAAACTTAAATCACCCGAGCAAAGCCTGCAGGAAGTTAAAAAAGGGAGGTCATACTGGATACATGTTCAATTGACACTGGGAAAATGGTAAAATGACCGAGATACCATTCGCAAAGAAGAAAAAGATGAATATTGTACCTAAATGCTTAGTAATAAGGCAGACAATTCTAGAGAGCGGACATTTCATTTCTCGTCTTTGAACAAACATCCCTTTGGGAATAAGCGGATAGATATGTTATTGGAAATGTGCTCAGATATGAGAAAGATGATGGTATGAAAGATGGGGTACAGGTATTTGTTATTTGTTTATTTTCATACTATCATTTACGACTGTATCTTCTAAGCAGTTAAAGTATTCTAGATGTGGCCCGCGGTTTTACAAACACAACTTTTTTTCAATTTTAATATTGTAAATATGACATTTCACGAAAAGTTGAAAAAGTTCGTACTGGATACAAAATTAAATGTTCACTTTACACGGACAAAATGGCCGAGACGCTGTTCGCAAAGAAGAAGAATTTTATAAGTGCTTACCAATACGATAAACAATTCTCCAAAACGGACATTTCATTTCCCGTCTTTGAGCGCTCATCCCTTTTGGAATAAGCGGATAGATGTGTGATTGGTATTGTGCTCAGATATGAGAGAGAAGACGGTAAGAAAGTACAGGTATTTTTGATCGTTGGAATAAACAATTTCGTCAAACCAAATTATTTATTCCAACGATCACGTACGTTTGTATTTTCTTAGCAGTTACACTAGGTATGTATATAGGTAGATACTAACAAAACTCCCAACAAAATTCGAGGTCCTATTTTCGGCGCGACTTTCTGGAGAAAATTACTATACATTTTAAGGTTATGAAATCTGCGTACTTAAACGTTACCTTTCTTTTTCTGGATCATATGAAGTAGTCCGAACTATTAAAAAAAATCGGTAGGTACTAAAAGAGCTATCAATAAAATTTCAAGGATTGTTGATGGCGATGAAAAAGTCAGGTGAGGGGGTGTAAAAGACTTAAAACTCCCAATTTAAAAATGAAAAATATTTGGTAATTTTTATTTATAATATTCTTTCCATCCCTACTATAATATTATAAATTCGAAAGTAACTCTGTCTGTCTGCTACGCTTTCCCGCTTAAAGTACTGAACCAATTTTAATGAAATTTGGAACACAGATAGAGTGGACCTTGGGATAGGACATAGAATGGTTTTTATCCTAGGGGAACCTATTAAACGGATTCACGCGGGCAAAGCCGCTGGCGGAAAGCTAGTATTCCATATATCATTCTACATTGTCTTGTAAACGTGAATATTACTTAAGTTCTGACCAATACGACGAAGACAAACAATTCCAGAGAGCCGACATTTCATTTCCCGTCTTGGAACACACATCCATTATCTATTTAAAATAAGCGGATAAATGGGTTATTGAAATTGTGCTCATATCTAGAGCAAGGAAAAGTATTTGCTTGGTTTTAAAGGTTTCTTGCCAAACGAATATTCACTGTTTCATTTGGGATTAACTTTTTACGTAGGTAATTTCTTGTCATCTAGTCTGTCAGATCTATGTGGGAATGTTTTGTTGATATGTGCTCAAAATAAAAAAATAAAAATACATACAGTACAAAAATACATACGAATACAGTACCTCCTCCTTTTGGAAGTCGGTAATCAATAACGATATTTAGATCGATTTATTTATTGATTCAAGAATAGTTTTCATTGTTAACCACCAAATTGATTTACTTTATCATCTCCGAAAAGGTTTGACTGATTCTTATTAAATTTTGTCTGTAAATTCAAAAACACACATCACTACTACAACCAGAGCCGAACGGATTCCGTGACACACAACGTACGTACGTACGTTGCATCCCACTGCTGGACACGGATCTCTCTCCATTAATGGGAGGCCTTGAACTTACTCCACCACGCTAGAGTAATGCGGGTTGGTGGAGATGTGGTTTAGTGGACATCCCGCGGTCGGATGTTTTTAAACCACCCATAAGGCCTCCGACTAGGTTTAACGACTGTTATCTATCAGTAACAACCAGAACCGACACCTCAACGTGCCCTCCGAAGTACGGCAAAGCACAGCTATGGGATACAAAAAGGTTACAGCTATACGCCTAGAGCTATATAGAGATATAGAGCTATACGCCTTCATGATTTCGTTGGTTAAAAATCAAATACACATAGGAACAATTTAGCGTCAACCAAGCTATTTTTTAAAATTGACACGCGATTCACGCTGTGTTTTAGCACACGATGAATATAGTCTTTCGTCATTTTGACATTCTCGTCATCAAAATTCGAGAAGATGTCCCATTGCCGGACATAGGCGCTCTGCGTAATTTAGCTGCTTTGAACCAAAAATCGCGTAGTTATCAGTGTTTCGTAACCATAAGTTACGACGTCCTATTTTCTTATTTCAAATTTGGCCGTTTGCGCACAATCAGTCTTCCTGGAACGTGATAAAGTTAATTTATATTTATGGTTATTCTTATTTATTTTTATACTTTTAAAGTCTAAAGATAAACAGATGTATGTTCCATAGTCTAACACTCAGTTTTCCAATTTTATCAGTAGATTAAACTGAGTGTTTGTCTGTAATTTCAAATAAACACCTTGATAAAATAAAATACAAAAGTACTTTACAATTATAAAAAATGATATAAAGTAGAAGAAGTCTTCTTCAAGATGTGAAACATTTAAAAAATATAGAAAAATATAGAATAGAAAAAAAATTACTTAACTTTTGTCAGTCTTTCTAATAGCTTAAATTTTTTTTTGTTTCAATATTTGTAAATCAACTGGACTGAACCCTTTAAAGATTTTTGACGAAACTTTAACCTGCATAAATTTGATTTCATAAGAAGTAAATTTCAGATTTTTAAAACTCTGTATTTAAATGATCTTAAGTCAAAGTCAAAGTCAAAGTCAAATTCTTTATTTGCACGAACATGGGTACTAAATGGTTACAAAATTGGTACATATTGATCTGCCAAGTTCTGCCTGTTGAGGCATGCAAAATATACAATAAAAATTTATTAAATAGTCTATAATTAATTTCGAGTCATTATATAATACTAGGTCAATAAAATTACAATTCCCAAATTTTTCATGTCAAATTATTAATAAATAAATTATATTTAATTTAAACATTGTTGTAATATTTTAAATGTCAGGTTTAAAATAATAATAATCAAATTTATTTATATCAATCGTGATTTATCGTTTAAAAATTCGTTAACAGAATAGTAAGCTTTTTTTATTAGATAGCGTTTTAACATGGGTTTAAATTCTGAATTCGAACATTTAATATCACTAGGCAAAGAAGTCAAACCTACAAACACAGATAAACTATTTTGTATAGTACCTATGATAATAAATAATGAAACGCTGACACAGAGTCAATATGAGCGCGTACATAATATACTCGTATAGATAACGGTGGTGTCGAGTTCCGCCTCCGAGCTAATCTCCTGCGAAACATTCAGCATCCGATATCCGATAATTAATCTACAAACACACTCTAGCAACTTCCATGTTTTTGATTAGAAACTACATTGACCATAAAAAACGTTTTAGCAACACTAGGTATGTGAAAAATTTACATATGTATTATATTTTAATGAGCTACCTTGGTTCAATCTAAAAAAAGAGGCTACGTTTTACCCAAAGATGTCGCAAAGGGAAATTCTGCTAAAAGTTGTAGTTGCCAGATACATTTAGGTTCTTTAGGCGACTATCAGTCTTGAGCCTTCTCTAACCCATCAGATTATTAAATGTTGCCTTCTGTAGATGTAAACAGGTAATGCGTATAGTATGATACGTAAATAAATTAAATAATAAAACGCTGACACAGACAGTATGATACATCTGTACATCTGTAAAAATGTAAACCGCGCTGACTTATATATCAACGCACAGCCAAAACTACTGTACCTCGAAACTTGAAATTTATTACAGAGGTTCTATTCAGGATGTAAGTGAGCACTTAAAAGGATTTTAAGAAATTCAACCTCTAAGAGGTGAAATAAGAGGGAGAAGTTTATATGGAATTTTCTCATTTCTGAACTTAGAAGTATGAAAATATGTATATAAGTTCTCGATTACCATTAAAATGATTCCACGCGGGCGAAGCTACGGGCAGATCACTAGTATTAAATAGAGCGGTCGTGTTCAATGGCCAGCTTCCTAGCTAATCTCCTGTGAACCATTCGGGATCCGATATCCAATAATGAATCAACTAAAACACTTCACCGACTTATCTATAGTTGGTTTTGTATGGAATGAACCGCTTACCTCTATCTTACTAAAGCTAATGATATAAAGTTCTTTATTTTGCTTTCTTAAGTTATAGGTATTAGAGCAGTGATAGCGTAGTCATTAAGACATTGAGCAACCACGTACTCGTAAAGAGTGGTTTTAACTGGAAGGCATCTGTTTCAAATTATATATTTATAATTATTATATGATTATCTGATATCATGTGAATTATAAATATGATTGCATGTCTTTCTGTTTCTGTGATATATGACGTGTTTATTTGTGTGCATCTTTATAAGCACGAGTAAGATTGACCATTGTACCCATATTAACTTTTTTAACTGTCTCTTTCTTTTTATCTTCTTTAACTACCTTCAACTTAAAAATAATAAATTTCCATGGATAGACTGGATGTAAGTGGATAAAAATGAATAAAAACGAAATAAAGAAATCCCTTAACGCCAAAAACAAAAGCACACAAACATTATGAAAGTAAAAAATACCGTTTGTCGAATTCGGTCGATCAACAACATTTTAATGATAACAGTATAACATTAGCCGTAAACATTTTGCGTTATAATACGTCTATTATTCTTAGCAAGATAGGTAAAGTAAGGAAAATGAAGTAAGTAGTACAACTTTCACAAATATTTAAGTCATAATAATAACCTGAATATTGTGTGTAAATAAATATATATTGCCGCTGATATTTCTCTTCAAACACCCCACCCAACCTGTCTTATCGCGAATCAAATCCCCCATGTCATCGAAAATAAGCGAAGCACAAACCTTCTTTCGCTCTTTTTGGCTTACGCCATACATAAAGGGCCTCAAAAACAAAATATTGTAACATTTATTTAATTAGAAAAAAATAAGGCGACGGTATCAGAAGATAGGAATTTATGTTTGTTCTGAAATCCTGAAAATAATGTGTTTTATTTAAATCTTTGGTCTCGGGATTTGAGTATCTCAATCCATGATAATTTATTTTTCTAATTGCAAACCGTATCGGTCTGAATGTAATATAATACAATGTAATATAATCTTGTTATAATAAGTATATCAAATCAAATCGGAAGTCAAAAAAGTACAAAAGTGCCAAGCGCGACTCACATATTGTGAGGTCGTCGACATGTGAGTCGCGCTTGACGCTTTTGTATGGAGAGCAGTGGCGGTGTGCGTCTTTCGAAAATCCTCGCCTTAATTTATCTGTGGTCTAAAATCGATGATAGCAGGAGATACTGTTGAAATTAAAATGTATATTTATATGTATTTAATATTTAGAATGATGTGAGATAGTACATTTCACTTATTAATCTCTTTTACTTGATATTCATATAACTATCAAATAAATTGATAACTAGTAGCCTTTTTAAGGACTACAATACTTAGTCCAAAATTGCGCAATTATGGAATTCTTGCATCGCTATAAAAATCGAACTTGTCATACATATATTTTAGCCCAATAGATACAGGCTGTGACTGAAATATTGAATGTATGCAGTATTTTAATTAATAATTATTTTTCTTTCATTTATATCCCACTGCTCTCAAACTTGTACGGTGATCAAAAACAATTTTAGGGTTTGAATCAGATCCTTCGCTTCGTATCCGGTTTCTACACTTAAGTATATTGACTAAAAGTTGCTATACCGACCTTATAAACTCCTATTATTAGCATCAAACAGGAAATGAGTCCCATACAACTGCATGCCAGCAATGTGATGTTTAATGAAACCGTAACTGAAACAAAACAAAATCATCATAAATCATCAATTGTTATCTGTATAATTCATACTACCTACTCTAGTAAAGCATTATCCTTAACTTCATTTATTAATTAAGTATTAGACGCATTACAGAGAGATTAAAAAAAAGAAAAGGCAATTTTGTTTCTTGTTACCATTAAAAAATTTTTTAGTCTCCGTAAATTATCATCATCAATCATCTGTATAATTCATACTACCTACTCTAGTAAAGTATTATCCTTAACTTCTTTCATTAATGAAGTATTAGACGCATTACAGAGAGATTCATAAAAAAGAAAAGCCAACATTGTTTCTTGTTACCATCAAAATTTTTTTAGTCTCCGTACATTATCATCATCAATCATCTGTATAATTCATACTACCTACTCTAGTAAAGTATTATCCTTAACTTCTTTCATTAATGAAGTATTAAACGCATTACAGAGAGATTCATAAGAAAGAAAAGTCAAAATTGTTTCTTGTTACCATCAAAAATTTTTTAGTCTCCGTAAATTATCATCATCAATCATCTGTATAATTCATACTACCTACTCTAGTAAAGTATTATCCTTAACTTCTTTCATTAATGAAGTATTAGACGCATTACAGAGAGATTCAAAAAAAGAGAAGGCAATTTTATTATTGTTACCATCATAAATTATTTTGGTCTCCGTAAATTCTCCATTGTCTTAAAAGTTTTTGGAACGTGTATGCACTAATGTATTTAAATAATATAATATAATATAGTGGTCATTTTGGTTAAACTGTAACAACAAAATGCATGGGAAATACTAATTTAAATAGTCCTCACATTTCATCACGATATGCTTCGTAAATTAACAGCACTATTTAAAATACGTATTTGTATACTACTACCAAAATACAACTAACAAAATCATGTGCTGCGGTAAATTTTACAGTTATCGTGGCATACTGTTTTTTCTACCAAGATCATGTTAAGACGTAGAGTTCCTTTTTTAAATATCATACATAATCACAAATACATTTATTTAATTAAAAATCATAAATTTAGACATTAAGATCACGCCTTTTTCAGTACTTCTCCATCAAATCATTACCATAGAGTGTTTACAACACAGACTCGTTCTTATTAATAATTTTTGTACGACAAGTACATATTCACACGTTTAAAAATATTCACGACTTTACAACGTTTGACGCAAACGAAACGTGAACCATGGAATTGGAGCCCAAAATTGCTTAGCTTTATAGAAGATCGCTTTCCTTTGCTCTAGCTTCCGGCATATGCCAATATCAATCTGTTTTAAAATTTAACTTATTTTACATTCAAACCTATTGCTAATAAAACTCGACATCATATAGATTCGCAACTATTTTTTTTTTCAACCTTTTTTATGTCCCGCTGCTGGGCACAGGTCTCCTTCTCACACAATTGAGAGAGATTTAGGCCATAGTCCACCACGCTGGCCAAGTGCGGATTGGTGAACGTCATGCTTTCGAGAAATTATGAATTTCTCTCAGGCATGCACGGCGATGGAGAACATTGTAATCAATGAAATATCACGATATTTTCCATCACCGTGGAGCAGCGATAAATTCGCACATTACAAATTTCTTTGTCAGATGTGCGAGCCGAGGATTTGAACCTGGGATCGGTCGCGTCGAAGACCGTGGTTTTTTACCACTCGGCCATCGCTATTATTATAGAAGCTTAATCATAGAGTCACGTATTGTTAGGAAACAGAGTCGATTCGTTCTCATCGGTGATGTGAAAAGTTACCAAGTATATGCATGTGGACGCCTGCCAAGTATCTGTTCCGAGCAACGGAGAAGTTGCAAACATTCATACTCTACAAGCCTTTGGGAGAGTTTTTGGCTCTTTGCACGAGAAATACCAACAGTGCTAATGATTAATGAGAAAATATTGATGTATTTGTGATAACTAACATGGAACATAAAAAAACCGGCCAAGTGCGGGTTCCGTACCATTATCTATAAAAAAATCACGTTTATTGTATGGGAGCCCCCTTAAATATTTATTTTATTCTATTTTTAGTATGTATTCGTATAACAATAGCGTCAATAGAAATACATCATTGCCTTCGGCTTTGTGAACTTGGCACCCGACTTTTGAAAGTTTGTTATTTTTTTTGGTTTGTTTGATAGATTTAGGTTAGTAGTGGATAGTAGTGAAACTAAATTCGTTTGTAGTAGCTTCAAAAATTTTTTTTCGAAATTTAAAAAAATACTTCATCCCCCGAAATTTTCAAAAGTAAGATTTTTTGGTTGTTTCGTATAGAGAAAGGTTAGTAGTGGATTATAGTGAATTTTTTTTCGTTTGTAGTAAAATTAAAATTTAATGAAAGGTAAATTGTGGTTTACGATTTATGACGTATTAAAAAAACTACTAAGTAACTAGATCTCATTCAAACCAATTTTCGGTGGAAGTTTGTATCGTAATGTACATCATATATTTTTTTTAGTTTTATGATTCCCTTATTTTAGAAGTTACAGGGGGGGTGGCACACACATTTTACCACTTTGGAAGTGTCACTCGCGCAAACTATTCAGTTTAGAAAAAAATGATATTAAAAACCTCAATATAATTTTTGAAGACCTATCCATAAACGTTGGATACGTTTTTTCATCACACGCGTATGGGTGTGATGAAAAAAATTTTTGAGTTTCAGTTCTAAGTATGAGGAAACCTCAAAATTTATTGCTTTTTTTTCTATTTTTGTGTGAAAATCTTAATGTGGTTCACAGAATACATCTATGTACAGAGTTACAACAGTATAGTTCTTATAGTTTCGGAAAAAAGTGGCTGTGACATACGGACGGACAGACAGACAGACATCACGAATACATAAGGGTTCCGTTTTTTGCCATTTGGCTACGGAACCCTAAAAATAGGACATGTTAACTGTTACCAGACTGATACTGGTTAGGTTAATAAATAAGTCTTATTTCAAGGGTAGATAAATGCCTATGAGAATTCGAGTAGATATAATTTATAAATATCTCATATAATCAAAGTTCATACTAATTGAATTTTTATATATCTACCGCAATAGCCCAGTCGTCATTACTGCTATGGGGTCGTCATTTTAATTGCGAAAGTTTTATAAGCCTTTAAATTTTTAAAATAGTAAAGCTTGTTTCCTCATAATAAATGACGACCCGCGTGGCGCAATAGTTACCATGACGGACTGCCAATCGAAGAGTCCCGGGTTCGATTCCCCGCAAAACAAAAATTTGAATGATGAGTTTAAATTTCTGTTCTCGGTCTGGGTGTTAGTGTTCCTGTCTTTGTATGTATACATGGTACCCACAACACAGGGTAGTAATTACCTTACTATGTGGTTATGAGTGTGTAACATTTATTTGTTATTATTTATTTTAAATAAATTATCTTGCCACGAAACAGAGCAGCTTTTTTGTTGTTTTATGTACTCGTTTTTATATATATATACTAACTAGTTGTGCCCGCGACGTCGTCCGCGTAGATAAAGACTTGTACAAAAGGCTTGATTAGGCTTGGATTATTTGTTCCTCCTCCTCCTTAGTCGTTCACTCTTGACAGAGTGGTCGTGGCTGATGAGGTTGCAATTTCGTTCGTGACCGCTTGCCCTCCACTGTCCTTTGGATTATTGTTACCTTTTATGAAATTACATATGATACAAAAGTTCATATTATTATGTTGAGTAGATACATTCTTCCTGAGTCCTTACAATTCTTACTGTACTCCTCTTATAATATCGACTTTTCAGTCGTTATCATCAGTTTCTCTTTACAAATTAAACGTATTATAATAGCCTGTTTTTAAAGTGTTTAGATAGGACTGCTGTGCCTGCGGAAAGAATCATTATAATTAAATAATTTGTACTGCAAATAATGCATAGATTCATTATCATTATGTAACTTAAATATATTGCAGAAAGGTGGTGAAATGTCTTCGCTATGTCAGGCGTGGTTAGTAGTTGGGAGTCAAATTCTTGGTTGCTTACACGTTGGTTGCAATTGTCGTTAACATACTGTCGTTCATACTTAATGGAGATCTTTTGAGCGATTTAAAACTTGCGACAGCAGTTAGGCCACTAACAATGAAGACGCCATCAACCTGAATTGGAGCAGCGTGAGAGGATCAGGCCCTACGCGATTAAGAGTCAATTGGTCCTATTAACAACCCTTCACACAGCATCAGAAATAAATATATCGATTACTAATATTATTCTGGGCGTGACCACCATGCCGTGCTGCTGCCGTGACGCTTTAGCATATTAGTGTAACACCAGTGCCAGTACTGCGTATGTATGTAATAGCTCTTATTAAATTAACCACTGAAAACGTCTGCTCATTTCAATAAAAAAATTATTAGACCCTCGGCAATTGCTTATTCTTTTATTCGAAATCACTTTTTTTATAAATAAACCGAACAAAGAGGCAGAAAGGCCGCGTGGTTAAGCGATCACTGTCGCCTATGGAAACGGGCAACCCCAGCGGAGCCACCCGAGCACTGCCGGCTTCCAAGAAGAGCTTTCTTTACAGCTTTCTTGAAGAACCCTATGTCAAAGTCCATTGGAAATGCCTCAGCTGGAAGGTTGTCCCATAACTTACACATCCGTTCAAACATCAAAAGGAGCGTGCAAAGCGGCCTGTGGAACTTTAACCTTCGACTGGTGGTGTAATCATGATATGGTGACGTAGCTATCATTTTGAAAATATCACTCAGCATAGTAAAGTCACTAGAACACTTTGATTTTTTTTACGTTTCACACTGATAGAACCTACTCTGGGAGGTTAGATATACACTGTGTAATGGGTACCATGAGACACACAGAGACAGAAATACAAACACTTAAACCGAGAACAGAAAATTAAACTCATCTTTCAAATTTCTGCTTCGCCGGGAATCAAACTCGAGACCCTTCGATTGGCAGTCCGGCATGGTAACCATTGCGCCACGCGAGTCCAGGCGCGGTCGCAGCCTTCAATTTTGGGCAATGGTCGCCAAGAAATTTTGGTGGGGGGTCACTAAGAAATTTGGGGGAAGAGGTGTCTCAAATTGGCTTGTTTCGCCTTCCATCTACGCATGAGTGAGGGATTTTGGGGGGGTCATGTCCCCTGTGACCCCCCCATAATATGTGGATGTAACCACCGCGCCGCGCCTCTATAATGCTCTACCACAATGAGTACAATATCAGCGCCAGTTCCAAAGCTCTCTAAGTTGTTAATTTTTTTATTAGATATTTTATTAAGTAAATATACTCGTAATTAATTATTTGAAATAATCTCCACCAATCCACTTTGTAATAGCGTTATTGGGTAAAATAATGATTATGTAGTTCACCACCTGTAAATCTACCTGTAAAAAGCAATTAAATGTGAATAAATGAATAACAACGACATCTATCGTATATCGTTTAAACTAAATTGTCGATATAGCGAATTTGCAACAGATCACTAAATAGTTCTGAATATGAACATAGATGTCGGCAGTAGCCTCGTTTTGTTAAGGTTTTGTACATTTTGTATTGAGGATTTCTTTGAATATATGTGGTGATATGTATGGTTTTTTTAAATATTTAGAGATGAAATCTAGCATAAGTGATTGAAAACTTGCTATCAGAATATTAAGAGATGTTAGTAATTATCGAAACTTGTGGTGTGACCGCTCGCATTAACTTTATTCTCTTACAAAAGTTACACACTTAAATTTATTCTTCCGTTGCTTTAATAAAGATTCCTTTGTAAGAATTTCTTTAATAGTTACAATATGCATATTAACCCGCATTGGAGCAGCGTGGTTAAGTAATCTCCAGGCCTCCCCAATAATGGGAAGCCCAGGAGAGGAGCGAGACGTTAAAAGGATGCAGCTATTTAGCTTGTATCGGTAATGGTCGCTTCCGTCATAGCCTGTTCACGATTCTCAGCTCCAAGAAGAAGCTGAGCAATCGACCTCTTCTATAGGGCTCAGGAGTCTTCTGTAAGACTCGGTGGCAGGGCTCGCGGTGCGCTTTATACCTGTAGGGGCTGTAGGCTAGCCGTTCTCGGCCAACGAAGCATTACCCTGATCACACAGATCTCTATTTAATATGGTCGACGATATTGATAAAAGTTCATCTTAAGTTTGACCTCACTATATCTTCGGAACCACAAATTATTTTATAATTTTGATTTCATTGTAAAGTATTAATTATGGTTTTCTAAACAGCTTTTAACAAAACTTTCATCTAAATCTACCAAAGCGCGTTTCAATTTTATGCCGCGTATTGTTTAAATGGACTTAACTTTGTTTATGGACCGATTGATGTGAAATACACACTTAATGTTACGATAATTCATTCTACAATACATTAGTAAATCAGCATTCAAAGAAGGGAAAAGAATTTGGGAATAAAATTAAGGTTAATCATTCTAACCTTCACTTTCCAGCTTTTGAATCCTTTTTATTTGCTACCAAGGGATGATTTTTGAAAAAAGGTTACATAGGTGTCTTATTATTTTCAATAAAGATTACAAATACAAAATTTCAAGTGAAATACTTTTCCCAAAAAGATTCTATAAATCAAGTCTCAACAATCAGTTTTTAAAGAATTTCGAAAATAATTGACACTTAAAGGGTGAATTTTGGAAAATGCTGAAATACGTAATTCTTTATTTTATTATGCATTTAAATGCATTAGCACCGGAGTGCTGATTCATTGCGCAGAGTCAGCGTGCAGGCGTTCATCCATTTCATCCTTGAAATTGACGTAACTTTTTTGTTTCTGAACCGATTTAAATAAAACAAACCCTAAATGTTAATCCAAAAAAATACCAATACATCAGTGAAAACCGCATCCTTCTACGTTAAGCCGTTCCTGAGATTAGCGCGCACAAACGAACAGATAAACAGACAAACAGATAAACAGACAAACAGATAAACAGACAAACAGACAATAATTCTAAAAATCATTGTTTTGGGTTCTATTACGCTAATAAATAGCCCTAGTGACAGTTTTTTTCAAATATCTTCAATGTACAGAAACCGACTTGTTACAGATTTATTATATGTATAGAATAGATATTAAAAATGTGATAGTTTGGAAGCTTGTTGCTCTATCAATCAAGAACGGCTGAATAGATCGGGATGAAATTTGGCCCAGAGATAGGTTATTGTCTGGAAAAGCATATACCTAGGCTACTTTTTATCCCAGAAAAATTACTATTCCTACAGTAAACTAAAAAGTGACAAGTGTATGGGATATGTATATGTAAGTTTCATCTTTTTTTATTTCATTCCTTAACAAGACCAATATTTTTTCTTTAGTTTGTTTTTTCTTGTTCTTTAACATACAAAAATATAAAGATATCTAGATATATTTGATAAATACGTTTAAACTGCATCGACTTTTATACGATAACTAGTTGAATTGGTCGGCTTATTGTTGTTACAGAAATAAAAATAAAAAGAGTTATAAAATATTTTTTATTAATGTGTTAAAATTATTGCTTTCTTCCTTATTTCAGCACATGTTATCTAAGGGCGTCAATCAATAAGAGCAAGAGAAAAAATACACATTTTCCTTCAACGTATTTTACGCCCAATAGAAGTTTTTCAAGGCTTAGGTACATTCCAATAAAAGCCGACCGAGCTCTACTCATACGGATTTTCTGTCCTTGCGTCCATTTATCCTAATAGGTAGACTCCTGTAAATTGTATGAAGTATATTATAAAAGCTCTAGGGAGGTTCGTTTTATATTCAGTTACAGTTTGAGTACACTATACATACTTTGATGATTAACTTTAGCAATTAGATGTCTCATCCCTTTAAAGGACCGTTAATGAACGATTTATCTTATTTACGAAGTCAGCGACGCATGAAATTGTTTTAATTTTAGCTAAAATGTATAAAATAAAATTTTGATCTACAATAAATATATAAAACATTGTCAAACTATTTTATTGTACAAATTTGTTAAACGCTCAATTTGTAGGTGGTAGAACTATTATCGTTCGCCCGGTGAAGTCGCAGTGAACCAATTCTATTGTGTTTCGGTGGAAAGGTGCAGTTGCCGGCCACACTTATATGAGGCGATCAGCAACCTACGAGGTAGCAGCGCAACTGCATACGACCTCAGACAAGACTTACCTATGCTTGCTTGAGGTTGTATGTAGATGTCCATGGGCTGCAGCGACCACTTAACACCATGTGGCCTGCATGCTCGTCTGCTACACCATTCAAATAAAAAAAATCTACAATTGAAACGGATTTTAAAGAGGTTTATTATTTTTCTTTTTATGTTTGAGAGTCATTCTATACACCTGTGATAAGGTTTAATTTTACGATCTAACCAATACAATTCATGCTTTCTACGTGACAAAAAGCAAAGAAATGAAATAAAATATTATTTATTCACTGTACGGTTCCTTTAAAAACTCTTAGTGAACTTTATTTTTTTGTTCTGTCTGCTCTGGGGGCGCTTAGGCAATGCTGATGCTGAAGTGATTAATACAAGATTGGACCCTACATAAGAAATTGATTTTTGGTTATTTTCGATCTTATTACGCCCTACTAACCCTGGCATGTCCGTTTGTTTGCGATTACAGTTGACCGATAGTATTGGGTAAGTCGTCAACTGGGAATGGATGTGCTGTCAGGTCTTTGACGTATTATCTACAGACCACTGTAGCACAGGCGAGGGTCGTAGCGAACTACAATGCATTCTGCTAACCGGTGTCAATAACTCATAACTTAAAATAAAATTAGCGATTATGTTCAAATATTTTATGTAGTAGGACATAAAAAGGCAGATAGCTCCGTGCTTCGGAGGGCACGTTAAGCCGTCGGTCCCGGTTGTTGTCGATAGATAACAGTCGTTAAACCTTGGAGGCCTTATGGGCGTTTTGAAACATCCGACAGCGGGTTGGCAACTAACCCGCATCTCCACCAACCCGCATTGGAGCAGCGTGGTAGAGTAAGCTCCAGTACTCCCCAACAATGGGGAGAGACTCGTGCCCAGCATTGGGACGCAAAAAGGGTGGCAGCCTATCAGGCATGAACGGTGATGGAAAACATCGTAATGAAATATCAAAATATTTTCCTTCAGCGTCAGCGATGAATACATACTTAACCTTGTCAGAGATGCACCCAGATGTTTAATACGATATATCCGTATTGGAGACCGCGGATATTACCACTCGGACACCGCTGCAACTTACTTATTAAAACAACGACTACGAGAAAAAGCTAGTGCTACGTCGTAGCCCTAAACTTAATAATATTACAATGTCATCGTTCTACGAAACTCGTAGTCTAGGAGCGAATAAAGGGGCACCCTAACACCCACAACTGACAAACAAAAAAATATTTAACCTTTTTTTTGTCAGTTGTCGCTGCATTTGTTTACACAACTAACGTGACGTTCTTACAGAGCAAAAATGTTATTCGTAGAATTCATCAAATTTCGTACGACAACTGAAAAACTTTCAGCAATCGTCCTATATTCATAATTATAAATAACAACAAGCGGGCTACTGATTTATTGCTCTAATACCGTCACTAAACTATTTCTGGGAGTTTTGGCGGAAAGTCGGAAAGGGCATATTGTGCTTTTGTTTTATTTTCATTTTCTTGATGTATTTTTGAGTTACATCGGATAAAGTTGATGGCATTTTGTTTGATATAGTTTAATTGCAGTGCACAAGTGTTGTGAAATAAAATAACAGTGCAAAATATGTTGTTTCAGCTTGCCTCCAATATTCCAACGAACACATTCTGGTAAAGTCACGGAGTTGCAAATAACGCGCTCACTACTTGTTTTCTTCTCTGTGGGTAAAGTAGCCATGCTTTACTTGAATATCTTATTGACTTGACTGACTGATTACTTACGACTTTTTGAATTTATGCATTATTACTCGTCCAGTTTTAATTATACTTGATGCTGTCAATATGCACAGAGTTTGCGATGCCATAATCGAAAAGAAAAACGATTTCTGAATGCTTAAACTCCGAACTTTTATATTCGATTGAATAAAATTTAAAAATTTAAATTGTAAAGGGCTCATGAAACTATAAAAATTTTACAATGTTAACTCAAGGTAATGAGTCTCTGCCTGTCGCATCAGCTGTAACCCTTTATAAGTTTTCATTTAATTTTCTGTGTTTGTGTAGGTCCTGCAAGTTTTCGACCCAATACCTCTTTCCGATTAAGCTTGTATTGGGAATACAACTATCGGCCAGATTATAATGCATACAAAGTGGCTGCCGCAACTAAATGGAAAAATACGTATTATATACTAGTTTTAAAGAATTGATTATACTAGCTTTGAAGAAGACTAGTTTTAAAAATAAACAACATTTTATTAAAATGGTCAGTTGTATCAAAAATAAAACAATGGCAATATTTAACTATTTTTAGATCGCTAGAAGCGATTAACACCGCCTTTTGTTTGTGAAAGCATTTGTAGTATAATTACAAAACTTGTAGAGAAAAGAAAAACTAAGTAATTAAATTTCTTGTGTTATTGAAGCTTTTGTAATTATTTTTTTGTAAAAATTGCATTTGTCTTTATGGATATTAAGTATTATTATTCGTCTTAGTACAACTAACAATTTAACTACAAGCTTGTTATTAAAAACACTTCCGTTCCGAAGTTACAGGGATTGACAATGTAGTAGGGGAGCCTAAGAGGGGATTTTTGGATTTACTCGAGCGTGTCAAATTTAGATATGGGGTACAATTTGCACCCTGTGGAGTACTGCTACGATTGTAAAAACCTTTTATATAGGTACAGTACTTTTTTTCTTACTTCCGGATGTCAAAATGATCAGATTAAAATACCCCGTTACCGTTAAACCATGAGTTTATAAATATAAAAATAATAAAATTCAACCTCTACCGAGATTGCCAACATGCCGTTCTTTATTTCTCTGTTATGTATACATCTTACCCTCTAATTCATTATTAAATCACCAGATTACTGAAACATGACTTACCATGCATTTAAATTATTATACTATTGATCGATATTTGTCGATATTTTGCCTTTACCCTTCGTATAAAATTTTTGAAAACCTGTAGGCGTTCTCCCCACCAGTGAAACGTCATATAACCTTTTAATCTTCCTACCACCCAACCTTTTAAATGTACAAGGTGCTGATGACGCTCGAGTGAGTCCACAATTAGCCTCGTGGGCTTGTCTACTAATATTTAACCTGCCTTCGAATATGGCAAGGGGATTAAAACTAGTATAAAATATCCGTTCCGTGCGAGTTACAACTGTATTATAAACCATAAATGTCTGAAACCATATTGTTATATTTTTTATTATTATTTGAGCTTGAGTATTTCATCTCGTGTGCTTAAATATGAGCAACGCTTGGATGGCTTTAAAACTTATCTTCAAACGAGTACAGTCTCGTTCTGAAACAAGGAGGATTTAAGTAGTGCACGGATCGGCAGACGTTCAGAGCATTTTTAAACCCTTTTAATAATAAAACATTTGTTATATCAAAAAGAAAATTTGTACACGAGTTTATTTAAATATAGTTACACTATTTTTGGTATCTTGGTAAAAAAACCTGCTAATAAAATTAAGTAAAAACGAATAAAAACGTAATCTGTGTCGATACCAATCAAACTCTTCACACGTCACTAGCAATTTGGACGTGAAGCGCTTGGGTAGTAATCCCATTACGTAGCCCCGCGGCATCAGCACGCCGTTATTTGATACGTCGAATTTGTGTTCGCTCACGCGTACATGGATACGTTGTGGTGTTATAGCGACAAATGTGGACAAAATATGGAAAACGTTGTAATTTTCCATAACGTGCTGCAGCGTATAAATTTATATTCTGTAATTTACTAAAAAGTAGGCTGGGACTGAATCAGTATATAATTATATGATTGTATATGCAGGAAAATTAACTCCCACCACGATCTGAAAACTGTGGCAGTAGAATTTACTATATTTCTATTACGAATATCAAAGACAGCTTTTAACAGGCTTCAAAAAGTCCTAAGGGATCGGGGAGTTAAACACTCGTTAAAAAGAAATTAAAATGTTCATTTATAGTGCACATTGAATGAATTACTTACTCTTAAAAAATCTTATTCAATGTTATTTTGTTATTTAAGAAATAAACAAATGTATTAAACAATTTGTGTTATTAATGCCAAATATCGTTTGGGACGAATCCCTAGCGTAATTTTCAAGTGATCTTAATAAGAATTTTTTTTATGAAAAAGTACTAAAAGTTTCCATTAAAATGTAATGTGTATACGAGTTAAGACTACACATTAACGTGTGAAGAACTCGTGCACGTTAGGCAATTGTGTAGTTATTTGATACCTACATCGAATTTGTGTTCATTCACGCGTACACGGCCACGTTGTGAAAAAACTCTCAGTCTGGATGTTTGTTTCTGTCTCTGTGTGTATCCATGTTACGCACGACACAGGGTATACTCATATACATTGTGAAGTTTATAATGATTGTAAAAATTACAGTGTTTATTACTATGTCCATTTTTGGTTGTCATTAAATGTATAAATGAATAAATAAACGTTTCACTCTTATAGCCCCACAGTAGAATATACTTTACTCTACTATTTAAACTTCACAATGTAACCAATGTTACAGGGATGAAACCTGTATCCAGTAGTGGGACATAAAAAGGTTAAAAAAATTGCCGAATTAAATAGACGAATCGAGCAAAGTATGTGGCTATCACCGACGATTTTATACCGATAAAACAGTAATAGTTTCTACGTCGAATTTGTACCCAATTACGCCGAATTCGTACACGATACGTTGTGATGTCACAGCGACAAAAATTGGACAAAGCACTAGGACTCAAACTAGTTAGATTAGACCAATCACGCATGTATCGGGTAAAATAAACGAGTATAAAATAATGAATTTGTATATAATTTTTCTTTTAACCGTTTTTTAAAACTATCTAATAGACCATAGACTTATAATATACTAGCGTAATAAATGAAACAAAAAGACTGCATGATCGTGCGATCAACTTCACATACAGACTCAAGCCATCTCAGGGGATATGTGTGCTACCGGCTTTGAGCGAGAGCTTTCTTATTACTTTCTTCAAAGACTTTTATTTACACTATCCTTGTTTTGAATAATTTCTTGACACAGCGCGGTGGTTTTTACGCCTGATGTTGATTGTCCGTATCAGGGTTTTGTTAAGGCCTCCGACTAGGTTTAACGACTGTAAACAAATCAACAGCTTGATGTGTCCTCCAAAGCACGGAAACGCGCACGAATTTTTAATTACCCATCTCGAAGCCGACCGCGACCGTTTGGCTTAGCTGCGTAGATCGCTTGCATTCTACGCCGGCATCTCATAGTTTCGGATTTTAACTTTAGTTTCCATTTTAACACAGATTCACCTGGCCCCTTAAGGTCTCGCAATTTTGGTACATACAATCTCTTGGGTGCGTTGAATTCGAAGCGTGTTCTAAAACGTTATCGACCATTTCTTCTCTTTTTACGGGTCGTTGATCGTTATTGCAACGATATATATTTACTGGTCGTTTGGGAACCATTGAACGGATCATTTGCGTTCCGATCTGCGCCTACTATCATCTAACTTAGTTTGCTCTTATCTCTGAATGTTAAGATACCTGAATCTAGAGGCAAATTCCGTAGCGCAATTCTGACTAAAAGAATTTGTTACTTGCGTATTTATTGCTTAGGGTCAGTTCCATATCATGTGGTAAAAGTAAATAATAATAAATAAATAACGTTTCACACTCATAGCCCCATAGTAGGGTAGTTATACCCTGTGTCGTGGGTGCCATGGACACACACAAAGACACAAACACAAACACCCAGACCGAAAACAGAAATTTAAACTCATCATTCAAATTTCTGCTTTGCCGGGAATCGAACCCGGGACCGGAGGGTCCCGGGTTCGATTCCGGCAGTCCGGCATGGTAACCATTACGCCACATGGGTCGTCATGGAAAAGTAAGATTAAGGTACAAGAATTGACAGATGAAACGCTGCCTACACTGTCAATTTAGCAAGTGCCATACGACATTGTAGCACAATGTTGCAGTACAAAATCTCTTTTACACATAACTCATTCAAAAATCTGGGAAAGGCATCATAAGGCATTGTTCAACGCAACTTGAATTTCTGTGGTAGCTTAGTACCGGTTATCGTATGGTAAAAGTTTGTGCCGGTGCCAACGATGGCTAAAATGTACAAACAATCGACTTATTCCGTCAGAAGGTACGCCAAATTCAATGCAAAGTTGTTTACGTTATGTTACATTATACATCATACTAGTGGACCCCGCAGACGTTGTCTTGCCTTAAATATATTGAAAGAGGATTAGTTTCTTTATCATCTCAAAGAGTTTTTATACTACTGCCAAATAAAAAATATAAAACAAATAGTGACAGATGTATTGTTATTCAGACAATGTCAAACTTCTGGACGGCCGCGATGGCGCGAAGAATCAATGATTGACAGTTACTAACAGAGCGAACCCGGCAGACATTGTCCTGCCTTAAAATATCAGAAACAAAATTATATTGCGACTATAATTTGAGATTTAAACTATCCTATCTCTCAAGTTGGATCGAACTGCACATGGTGTGCGAATTTTATTATAATCAGTTAAGTGGTTTAGGAGTCCATTGAGGACAAACATTGTGACACGAGATTTATATATATTAAGATTTGTATCACGGAAATTCATATCAGTACAAAAAACCCAGATGAAATCGCTATTAAAATAAATAATAGAATTACATATACTCGCCGATGGATATCCGGAGTCATTATTTCAGTTTTTGTTTAAAATTGATTATCGTTGAAAACACGGATAAAACGATATTTTCTAAAAATGAAACCTAGCTAGATCGATGAATTGCACCCGAAAACCCGTAAATACTAAATTTCATGAAAACCATTGTAGCCATTTCCAAGATTCAGATTCTATATACAAGAGTTATCCTTTCGACAGCGGCTTCGCCCGCGTGGACCCGTTTTATAGGTTCTCTTAGGATAAAAACCATCCTATGTCCTTTCCCAAGTTCCACTCTATCTGTGTTCCAAATTTTATTAAAATTAGTTCAGTAGTAAGCGGGAAAGCGTTGACAGAAAGACAGACAGAGTTACTTTCGAATTTATAATATTAAGTAGGGATTGCTTGTTTAGAGGTATGAGAATTTAACCCACTTAGCACAGTTGTTTCGGAGCAAATTAACGGTGTTAAACATACGGACAAACACACATATACACATAAAGCTTTAATTTTTAATTCTTCGTACCAAACCTAGTTAGCAAAATGGGTAACTTTTATAAATGAGAGTAGCTGGCTGCAACCCTTTCTGCGTCTCACTGCTGGTTAGTGGTCTCTCCTTATTATTATAGGGGGATGCCCTGGAGGTCACTCTAATGCGAGTTGGTGAAGTTGCCCCAGTTGCGGACCAGTGGCCCCAGACAAGGTTTAATGACTGCTATCTCCATAACAATCGGGATCAATGGCTTAAAGTGCTTTAAGAAACACGGAAACGCGCATGCAGTTTTCCCAATAGCGGTAACCCATCGCACACCCGACCGCGCTTATTTTTCTTAGTTGCATAGATCATTTGCGTTCGTGCTAGCCACCGCGTGCCAATCAAAAATTGACGCTTTGCATAAATCGGAGTGATAGTGAAAAATTACGAATGTTTCATTACATAACATCGCCGTAATAACCTATATAAATACACGAATAGGCCTTTCCCATACAAACGGGACTCGGGGAGTACTTAACATGTCAGTAACGTGATCAAAGTGCGAAAGAAATTCATTTCCGTCGCCTTCGTGCTACGTTTCTGATAATGATTGGATTTCCAAATATTATATACCGGTCCATTTACATTGTTTTTAATTACCCATCTCGCACTCGGCCGCGACCGTTTGCCTTAGCTGCTGGCTTGTGATATTTGGAAACTTTCCAGAAGTCCTTTCTGACAAGTGGGTAGAGCTAACATAGACATGAAATAAAATTGTTAATATACACTAATATTATTAAGTTTGGATAAATGATTGTTGCTCAATCATGCAAGAACGGACCAGGATGAAAGTCACAGACACAAATTATGTATAGAATAGCACATAACGGAAAAATTTACTGTTTCGGTAAGATAGATTATTAATATAATATAATTTATTTTTATTTATTAATAAATATTTAGTAAGGTTTTATTTAAATAATATTACAGAAAATAACTTATATACAACAAATTAAATCTATCCTAAAAATACAAAATAACAATAAAAACTATTGTTAATATATAAAATTGTATAACTAAACTTTATTTACGAAAAGAGAGAAAAAAACACTAAATATAAAAAATAAAAAACACTAAATATAATATATAATATACGTACAATATTAATTTTTTATTAATTATTTAACATAATATAATAATGATTTATACTGAAATCACCCGAGCGAAGTCAACCAGATCACTAGTATCTAATAAGGGTTTCACTTTTTGGGTACTTCGTATACAATAAAAAGATTGTTTAATGGGATTTATATGTAGTAGAAACTTTTAATATACCGGTAATGACCTATACAAATACGTGAATTGACCTTCCTAATACAAAACGGGACTCGGCAAGTAAAGAACATGTCAGTAACGTAATCAAAGAGCGAAGGGAAATCGTTACCGTCGCCTTTGTGTTACGTTTCTGATAATAATTGGATTTCCTAATATTTTGCGGCCCATTTGCACCTCACTTCAAACGCTCACAACTTTAATTTAGTACGAATATATGTATGTAAGTAGTTTCTGGCAGGTGGGGTGTGGGCCTAACTTAGGAAAGTAATTAAATAAAATTGTTTGTGAACAATCTGGGTAATTACATATTACGTTACTGTAAAAGCCCGAGCTGTAATAATCTTAAAACAACAACTTTTCCAAAAAATACAATATGATTTTTTCCGGGACGTTTACCAAAAACCTAAGTTTACCAAATGTATGATGGTAAAAGTTCGAAACGAACGATAATTCCGAAGCAAAAAAGAAAGTCAAAAAATTAAAATTTCTAAATGGATTATAAAAATAAATTTGCTGTTTTAATAACTTAAACTAAAATTTTCGAACCGTACCAAATAGATCAGCACTTACGCTATACAATTTGTTCGCGCCAATTAAGTCATTTCACCTCCCTCCCCTTCACCCTCCCTCTCTTCCCCGCAAGCGCACTATTACATAATATGGATCAGGAAGATCTATCAGGCAGTCTGCCTTCGTCCCGCCGCCGACGCGCACGCCGCCGACGCGTATGCAAGTCCTCTAGTGACAACCGCACCGCAAGCCACCTAACACGTGGTCATCAGACTCGCCGCATCGCCACCATCACCGCTGTTAATAGTTCAAGTGATTTAACTGACTTCAAGTGATAAATAAGTGTGAAAGACAACATCAGTCCCCGGGCAAGAGAAGGCTTCATCAGTACACGAGCATACCATCTGCTCCAGCACCAAGTAAGTGCACTTGCTCCCTTTATCAATCCTTCTCGTTTTCCACCATTAATTCAAACCGCAACTTACAGTCCACAATTCCTACATCCCGCAGGGGGGGACCACTCTCCTTTCCACCCTTTATTCCACCACCATTTTTGGTCATATCGAACCGGAGGTCCCACCCCTTTCTCCAACAATTCCGGTCCTTGTCGATCCGGATTTTCTCCAAATTTTTTTGGTCCAGTCGAGCCTGATTTCGAATCAATAGTTTGGTCAAATCACCCGGGTTAATTATTTAATCTCATAAATACGCATACATATGTATTTCATGTAATATATTATAAGTGCCTATTCATATTTATTTTTGCAAATAAGTATTATATCTACGATTATTTTATATCCCGCATATTAATAACGCACCGCTCACGTAGGTTTAATATTCTTTTTGCAAAACACACCGCACCATCCGCTATTTATTTTTGCAAATAAGTATTATATCTACGATTATTTTATATCCCGCATATTAATAACGCACCGCTCACGTAGGTATATTATTATTTTTGCAAAGCGCATTCGCACCATTCGCACCATTATTTACCTATATTTGTAATCGAAATTACACCTCATAGGTACGCATTCTATTTTTCATTAATTGAAGTCCGCCATATTGTAACTGGAACCGACGCGACCGGCGATCGTTGTTTCGCTAGTAACTACCTACGTAATCATTCATTCATTACGCCATACATAATTTTTATAATTTCAACTGTTTTAACTGATTTATCTTGTTCACGACAAAATGTCTACTAAAGGTAAAATTGTATCTGAAACGGTTTCAAATGACGAAATTAGTTTGAAAATATTAATTGCAAAACGAAATGCTATTTACGAACGTTTACAACAAATTTATGATTTATCTATAAGTGCATCAAGTTCGTCAGACGAACAGGACACATTTCTTGACACGGCATCTGACCTTGAATACTTGCGTACCGAGTTCAAGGACACGTTAGAATCTTATAATGTTACAAATTTAAAATTAAATCCAAACGCGCAAGTAGATTTCGGATCGTGGAAATCTTTTCATGATCTATATAGTCGTATTAAAAGTCAAGTGTCAAAATTAAACGCTTCATCTTCAAGTAAATTACAGAATAGTTTATCTACAAAAATTATACCGTCGCTTCCGCCCATAGAATTACTTTCTTTTAACGGGGACATACGACACTGGTCTATGTTCTACCAACAATTTAAAACATTAGTTCATGATAATCAGCAATTAACAGATGCTGAACGCGTTTATTATCTTGTTAGTAAACTTAGTGATAAGGCATTATCAATCTGCTCAGGCTTAATGCCTACCGCTGAAAACTATTCTGTGATATGGAACGCGCTCATACGTAGATATAACGACGAGCGTGCGCTCGCGACTACCTACGTCAGTCAGCTGTTAGAACTGAAGAACGTAAACACTAACACATCCGCTGGTTATCAAATATTTATGGATAAATTTGATGCTTCTATTAACGCTCTTAAGCAACTTAATGTTGATGACATATCTGATTTTCTATTTCTAAATATCGCGCTTAGAAAATTAGATAACGATACCGTAAAGTCGTTCGAAATGTCATGTCGCAACGTAAACATACCGAAATATTCCGCTTTGGTTCAGTTTTTACATGACCAGAATAGGGCTTTATGCCATACAATAAATACTTCGCATACGTCTAACAACCATAAAATTAAAGGTAATTTTGTTCCCGCTCCCGCTAAAAATATAAGCAAAACTTTTATTAATACAGATTCGAATCGGTCATGTATTTTCTGTGAATCGGGTGATCACGAACACCTATTTGTCTGTCCGCATTTTTTAAAAATAAATGCACAGGACAGGTACAATTTTGTAAAACGAAATAAATGTTGCACTAATTGTTTAAGTAATAAACACGCCACTCCCTTTTGTAAGTCACAGCGTAGATGTAGGTATTGCTCCCGCTCGCACCATACGCTACTTCATTTTGTTAGTAGTAGGAATAAGGTCGATCAGCCTTCGGTAGAACAAGGTCCAGGAGAAAAAAATGCATCCACGTCATGTAACGTTTCGCGCGATTGTGGTAATGCGCCGCACCGCACTACATTATTGGGAACTGCGAAGATTAAAGTTTGTACTAAATACGGACACCAATATTTGTTGCGTTGTTTAGTGGACCCTGGCTCGCAATGCGATTACATCACGAAACAGTGTTGCAAACGTTTATACCTACCGATCTCAAATAAAACACCAGTTAAAGAGGCGCAAGGAATCGGTGGAGTATCGCAGAAGGTTTTAGGTGTTACTTCTTGCAGTTTAGCTCCCGCTTTGATGAAAATAAACTTTATCATATTGAACCGTTAGTCGTTCCCACTATAACTGGACAATTACCCGAGTCGTTAATAGACGTTTCGAAAATTAGTTATATAAACAATTTACGTTTAGCTGACGATCAATTCCATACACCAGGTGACATTGACGTTTTATTAGGGGTTAACACTTATTTACAAATTTTGTTAACTGATAAAATAATTAATTCGCAATCGCCGAGTGCCATAGAAACGTCACTAGGATACATAATAATGGGAGACGCAGATATCGACTTTCCTACATGCATGCCGCGTTCTTTAGTTTCTTATCCTACTCGTATTGATAATAGTCAAACGTCGCTCATGCATTTGCCGACTCATGCATGCAAGCTGCCGCAAAAACCTTATTTGAGTCCTGATGAACAGGAATGTGAGAATATTTATACTTCCACTACTCGTCGCAGTTTGAACGGACGATGTGTTGTCGCCCTGCCCTTCAAGGACACGCCTGATAAGAGATTCTTTTATAACCGCTAAAAAACGCTTCTCGCTCCTATGACGCTTACAACACCCGCTACAATGACGTAATTCAAGAATACATCAACAAGGGTTTTTTATCATTGGTTGTTTCAAATAATTTTACGGAACCTTGCTTTTATCTCCCGCACCACCCTGTCATACGTAATGATAAAAGTACAACTAAATTGCGAATAGTACTCGACGCAAGCGCTAAGTCAGATAATGACATTTCTTTAAATGATATTTTACATAGTGGGCAAAATTTACAGTCTGATATTTTTAATATTTTAATAAACGTACGAGTTTATCGCATCGCCTTTTTTGCCGACGTTAGACAAATGTATTTATGCATTAAAGTACAAAAATCGCACCGCGCGTTTCAACGCATTCTTTATCGCTTTTCTAATGAGGAAGACATACAAACATACGAATTTAATCGTGTGACTTTTGGTTTACGCTCTTCTCCTTTTCTTGCGCTACGCACATTACGTCAGTTGGCTTCCGAGGAGAGGGAGTCCTATCCTTTGGCTGCTTCGGTGGTCGAACGAGATATTTATATGGACGATATCGCGTCCTGCGCGCCCTGCGTCAACAGCGCCGTTGACGTAGCCACTGAACTAATTCAAATGTTTCAGCGTGGAGGATTTGAATTGGTTAAGTGGACTAGTAACAGTTCAGAGCTTTTACAGCACATCCCCGCAACGCACCGTCAGCTTGACGGGGTCTCATTCGACGACCAAATTATTTTTAAAATATTGAATCTTCGTTGGCACCCCGCAACTGATTGTTTTTCTTTTCTAGTTTCGCCGCCGCCGCTCGCTTGTACCAAGCGTTCTATTTTATCCGCAACCGCTCGCTTGTATGATGTTCTGGGGCTCGTGGGTCCAGTAATTCTTTTCTCTAAGCTTCTCATTAAAACCTTATGGGTTCTCAAACTTGACTGGGACCAGGCTCCGCCCGCTCACGTTGTCACTGCATGGCAACAATATATTTCAGAGTTACCTTTGATATCGAAATTAAGGTTTCCTCGCCATATGGGTATAAATAAAAATTCCCAAGTCTCGCTATTCGCGTTCGTCGACGCCAGTGAAAAGGCGTATGGCTGCGTGATTTATTCGCACATCGTTAATGATGATGACTCACTAGTGATAACGCTACTAATTTTATTGCTTCGCGTTCATACTTGAAGGAACTTCATTCCTTTTTACGTTCAGACGAATATTACAAAGTATTTAATCAGGTCCTTTCTGATAACCGCATCACATGGAAACTTAACCCTCCAAACGCTCCGCATTTTGGTGGGCTTTGGGAGTCAAATATAAAGATAGTAAAGTATCATTTATTTCGCGTCATAGGTAAGCAGATCCTCACGTACGAGGAATTGCTTACTGTCCTCACTCAGGTCGAACGCATATTAAATTCACGACCGCTTTACGTGTTAAGTAGCGATCCGGCGGAACCTACTGCACTTACGCCCGCGCATTTCCTCGCTGTTAATCCACTTGGATGTTTACCCGCCGCTGATCTTAGTAAGGAACGCATTAATCTTTTATCACGTTTTTCATTACTTGATTCGATAGTTCAGTCATTCTGGAAGCGCTTCAGATCAGAATACTTACATACACTACAAGCAAGAGAAAAGTGGAATAAACATTCTATTAATTCCATTTCTGTAGGAACCGTTGTTCTTATCGATATGGATAACGCTCCGCCTCTTCAGTGGCCGCTAGGCGTCGTCACTGAACTGTTTCCTGGTAGGGATGGTGTGGTGCGCGTTGCACAAGTGAAGACTAAGAGCTCCACTTTGCAGCGGCCCATTGTTAGACTTTGCCCTCTACCAACACAATAATATTGTAGTTTATATTTTATAAGTTATAGTTTAAGTATAAATTCTCATCCCGCTATTATAATATTTTTATTAATTTACTAATTATATTCATCGCATCGCCTCTGTTCACCGCATATATAGTTTTTTCTACATGATATTAACTCCGCTGTATATATTTATGTTTATTTTTTTTTATTTTTTTTATTCGCTATTTGAGGAGACCTCAAGGCCGGGGGGATGTTCGCGCCAATTAAGTCATTTCACCTCCCTCCCCTTCACCCTCCCTCTCTTCCCCGCAAGCGCACTATTACATAATATGGATCAGGAAGATCTATCAGGCAGTCTGCCTTCGTCCCGCCGCCGACGCGCACGCCGCCGACGCGTATGCAAGTCCTCTAGTGACAACCGCACCGCAAGCCACCTAACACGTGGTCATCAGACTCGCCGCATCGCCACCATCACCGCTGTTAATAGTTCAAGTGATTTAACTGACTTCAAGTGATAAATAAGTGTGAAAGACAACATCAGTCCCCGGGCAAGAGAAGGCTTCATCAGTACACGAGCATACCATCTGCTCCAGCACCAAGTAAGTGCACTTGCTCCCTTTATCAATCCTTCTCGTTTTCCACCATTAATTCAAACCGCAACTTACAGTCCACAATTCCTACATCCCGCAGGGGGGGACCACTCTCCTTTCCACCCTTTATTCCACCACCATTTTTGGTCATATCGAACCGGAGGTCCCACCCCTTTCTCCAACAATTCCGGTCCTTGTCGATCCGGATTTTCTCCACAATTACTATTGTTACATAGTTGCATTGACGCGCATTCTCGACGTTATTTTGGAATTTGAATTAGTACAGATTGTACAGCAGCAGCTATCCGGAAAATTACCATTTACCATTAACCAACTTCTCCGCTTTACCATCTTATTTACCATTCATAAGTCCTAGTTTAAAACCATTTTACCAATCCGCGAGTAATGATCAGTGACCATCAGGTCCGTTATTTTTGACCACAGAAACTACAACATTTTTCATAGTCCTTCGAGCCGGATATAAACAAGCGATCTGTGGATAAATCATCAACAAAGACTACAGCTATCTCAACTGTATAATTTTAGTTACTTTCTCAAATGCAGTAAAATATTTAAAAAATATCCGCCATCTGCGTGACTACAAGAATACTGCTGTAGATGTTGTTCTTTGGTTACATGGAACTATTATTTATTAAGTTTTCCGGAACCGGAACATCAGTACGACCGGAATCGCTGAACTAATAATTTATAGCCTCGAAATTAGGGGCCTACCTACAACGTAACTAACGCATACCTTTTTCATATACCTATACATACAATGAAACTATGTATAGATGAAACGACCGACTGACATTGGATGTCTTTGGTAACTTTACCTTGTATCTGTATTATTATAGACACATAATAAAAAACTAAATAGATGTGACTAACGTATGATCATCAGGAAAAATCTTTGGCAGAATATTTGATAGCGAATTTCACTTATATAACAGTATTGTTACAGATATTTAAAAAAATAAATATCTTATTCCAATTGCTCCGTACGTAAGTCTGAACACTAGATTGGTTGTTCTATATAATTTAGTCGGGGCCCAATTACATATGGCGTTGATTACCAACTTCAACAGATTTCAACTTATTTTTCAATTACTTTTATTAAATATCCCACCGATGGATACAGGCTCCTCTCGGGATTGATTCGGTCATAGTCCACCAAGCTAGCCAAGTGTCTCCAACCAACACATGAAATTTCCTGAGTATATCCTACTAGTCCTAATTCCTACTAATCTTATAAACGCGAAAGTTTGTAAGTATGGATGTTTGTTACTCTTTCATCGAAAAACTACTGAATGGATTTTAATGAAACTACAATAATATAGCTTATACATCAGAATAATATATAGGCTACAATTTATAAAGATATCGTGTGAATTAACCAAATATAGTAAGTAGGAAAAAATCTACCAACTGCGAGCTATTCTGGCGTGAGCTGTCAAAACCGCTAGAGTTACACATATATATGTAATATGATGGAAATGTTTATCTTAAATAGTCCTACAAAAAAGCCGGTCCAGCGGCATTTCGGAAGGGCACTTTATGCTGATGATCCTCTCTAACGCGGGTGAAACCGCGGGGCACTACTAGTTTATTATATTACAGCTTTTTTAAATTTGTAATGTATGTTTTTTTCAGGTGGAATCTTGCAACTCAATTTCAAAGCTGATCTTGAGATGAAATTTTGTAAACCCGATGACAAATACAAATTTACTATCAAATGTCAGTATTATTGTAATTAATATAAAATGGCCGCCGCAACAAAATGGCGGATAACATAATTAATTTTTATACAACCCATTCATTATGAAATGATAGGACTTAATTTGTAGAATGTAACGCTGGGGAATATACATAATAGTAGATTACATATTTTCGTACAAAACACTCTATATGGATATCAAATAACATGTAGAATACATTATGTATCATGATTTTTTATCTTATTATTATTTATTATTTTAATAATAACCTTTATAAAAGCGTTTTTATTTAAAATATTTTAAATTTACAGCAACGGTCCTCTCTAGTGCGGGTGAAACCTCGTTGCACAGTTAGTTACCAAATAAAATGAAGACAGCGGAGTTTAGAGCTTGTAAAACGAATATTTATGCCATCATTAACTTTAATTAGAGCTTCTTGGGAGCGGTGTTGTCAAGTTGAAATTCAAATGTTAGAAGACTAATTCCTCTGAAATTAAGGAGAGAGTAAACTTAATAGGCTGAAATAATGATGAGTTAGTATCGCTCTAGCAAATAAAAATAATTATTAGTATATTTTGCTCAGTATAAAGATAATGTAAGCTGAATTTTTTATAATATTATTGTCGTTCTACGATCTTTTGAGAACAATAGAGAAAATAGGGAAATCAGAGTTAGTTCTTAAATTGCGCATCCTTCAAAATTGTACTGATTAAAAATTTATTTTACAAACCAACAGCGTTTGTATAGAGGAAAACATTTTCTCAGATTTAGTGCCCATTGAATGCAATTTCCATTCGGCACAGCTTGGAAAATGTTGATTTTGAGGGTCAATCTCCTCCAAATATATAAAAAACGCCCCGGATAGGTTCTACTTCTATTAAACTTTGAATAAAACTCAATTCCAAACACTTTCTAAAACTCAGTGCGATTACTTTAACAACTTGAAATAAGTGGTTACGAGTACATAACAAATATAGGTACTCCTTTGATGGATTTAAGAGTATAACACGTTTACAAATAAGAAATATGCGCAGGCGAAGTAGGTATTTAAACGATAAAAAATTACTAGGTATAGGTATTAAATAATGTAGATATTTACATTATTTAATACTAATTCAATAATAATTACGCGTTAAAGGAACCATTCGGTCAGATGTACAGTACGAAGACATGTACATACTTTGTTACTAGTGTAACTACGTATTTAATCGTTTCATAATCTTTCTACTTTAATAACCCAATTAGCGGTTTGGCCGCAACCGTTTTTGTGTCCCGCTGCTGGGCACGGGACTCCCTCTATTATTGGGAAGCCCAGCTTACTCATCCATGCTGCTCCAAAAACAAAGACAAAGACTTTTATTTGCACAAATATGGGTGTTTACAAAAGGTGTTTTTATACATTTGGTTCGCCATATTTACCTTCATGAGGTATGCAAATATTACAATAATTTAAACTTAATTAAAACTTAACTAATTACAAATTACAAACATAAAAATGTACATTGAAATAGTGTCATTTATTTTATTATATTATTATGTATACTACATTTATCTTTGTTTGTACCCATATTGCGCCTTTTAGTTTATTTACTTTTATTTTAGGATCGGATCCAATCGTCGGCTTTGGGTACCCATATTGCAGGGTTTTTGTACACTGAGAGGAAAAAAAGCCGGCGGAAAAAAAACCTCCCTACCAACCATCATACTTCAACCTGCAGACCTCACATAAGGTAGGTTTAAAATTAGTTTTAACGAATGCTATCTATCGATAATAACCAGGACAGACGGCTTGAAATGCCCGCCGAAGCAGAAAACGCGCATGAAGTTTTTTGCCACTAGCAGTCACCCATCTCACACCCGACCGCGCCCGTTTGGCTTAGCTGCATAGACTGCTTGCGTTCTACGCTAGCCGCCGAGCCATGCGCGCTTCACCATCTATTTAATTTCTATTTATTTAGTTATAAGTACTCAATGCTCACAAACTCGTAGGGCTACGCATAATAGTATAGAGTGGTTAGCTACAACATTAAAGAATCATTCAATAGAATATTTGAAGAATTCATCACGTAAATTTTCCGAATGGCTGGTCATTAAACGATGAATGATGGTTTCGCAACCCTTCTACTTCAATAACCCATTTAGCGGTTGTAGTGGGTACTTACTACCTACATACGAGTATACATATGTGGCCAGATTACTTTATAACAGTTTAGACCTTTTTCACACTTTTTGCGCATTAGACGTACTGCTTGGCGCAATGGTTACCATGCCGGACTGCCAATCTAAGGGTCCCGGGTTCGTTTCCTGGCGAAACAGAAATTTGAATGATGATTTTAAATTTCTGTTCTCGGTCTGGGTGTTTATGTTTCTGTCTTTGTGTGTGTCCTTGGTTCCCACGACACAGTGTATATCTACCCTACTGTGGGGCTGTGAGTGTAAAGCGTTATTCATAAAAAAAGAGTTATTCATTGAGAGATATACTGAATATATAATTAGTAGATACATGGAATAATCAAAAAGCTACATTGTCAAGAATTTACTATACTAACTAGCAGCATCCCGCTACTATGTCCGCGTGGACTTTAGCTTTAGAATTATTCTTAAATAAAAGTAGCCTAAGTTACTTCTTATTACATCAGCTACTTGCCAGTGAAGTCCGTCAAAATCAGTCCAGCCGTTTCAGAGATGCCGGAACAAACAAACAGACAGATAGACAGACAAACTGACAAACAGACTGACAGACAAAAATTGTAAAAAATGATATTATGATGTATGGATCGGATATACATTTATATGGATGTAGTAAAAAGCAATTATTTTAATATTACAAACAGACACTCCAATTTTATTTATTCGTATAGATACATATAAAGTATTCCAAATTTATGAAAGCATCTTAGGCTATATTTTATAGAAGGGAAATCGTAGATCGCAGTATTCGATATAATACAATAGTACGAACAAAAATATATAACTAACTATTTACAATTAAAAAAAACTGTACATAAAACGAAATTACAAATAAAAAAATATAAATAAAAAACTTCTTCTAAAATTTCTGTGTTGTATTGCATTGTATTTCAGAAATATAAATAAATTTGAATTAGCATAAATATACTTTACGAAACAAGAACAGAATAGTTAAAAAACGGTTAGCAATTTTTCAAATGATTAGCCATCAAATAATACAATCGGTCGGAACTCGGTTGCCATTACCAACTTTTTTTAGTACGCATTAGAGCGGTTTCAAACCAGCTTATTTTTCTACGCGTTTATGGTCGTTTTCGCAAACGCGCATACGTGATACGCGCTATTATTTGCACTTCAAATAACCACAAGCTCTTACACGCACTTATTCCGTCGTTTTCGCACTCGAACCGATGTAGATATGTAATCTGTGAAATTGATATATACGAGCTTCTTACTTCATAAAGGATCATACGAGTTACATGTGTGGCAAAAGTTCGCCGATTCGCGCCTACACGCGCTGCCAATAACAAAATTTTACGAGAGTATAATTTGCTGGTCCGAAACCGCTCTAATCGTTCGCAACTCTTCTGCTTCAATAATTCAATTAGTGGTTTGCTTGGAAAGATCCCAAAAACAACCAGAAAAGTTTATGGATCTTAATTAGTTTAAAGAGTTTTGAGGCCTACTCACACGGTTGAATGCGCAATAGGGCCTTGGACACAATGCACAAAAAAATTTAAAATGTATTCCTTAAAAAAATTGCACTAAGACAGCCTCCGTGGCGTAGTCGGTGAAGAGCCGACTGCGAAGCGTGAGGTCGTGGGTTCGATTCCCACCCAGAACAAATATTTGTGTGATGAACATGAATATTTGTTCTGTGTCTGGGTGTTAATTTATCTATTTAAGTATGTATTTAGAATTATATAAGTATGTTTATCAGCTTTCTGATTAGCATAGTACAAGCTCTGCTTAGTTTGGAATCAGATGGTGTTGTGTGAATTGTCCAAAAAAGATTTATTTTATATTTACTAAACCACGCTTGGAAATCAGGATAGTTGCAAATGTATTTTTAACTATCAAAAATATATTTTAACGTGATTTAAATTACCTTATAAATAAAAAACAATATTCAATTAACTATGAATGATAATTAAAAGTAGTATTATATACATATAATACTTTTAATACTCATTAAATACTTTTGCAGCGATGGCCGAGTGGTAAAAAACCGCGGTCTTTGACGCGACCGACCCCAGGTTCAAATCCTCGGCACGCACCTCTGACAAAGAAATTTGTAATGTGCGCATTTCTCGCTGCTCCACTGTAATGGAAAATATCGTGATATTTAATGAATTACGATGTGCTCCTTCGCCGTGGATGCCTGAGAGAAATTCATAATTTCTCGAAAGCATGACGTCAACCAATCCGCACTTGGCCAGCGTGGTGGACTATGGCCTAAATCCCTCTCACTTATGAGAGGAAACCTGTGCCCAGTAGTGAGATATAAAAAAAAGGTTGAAAAAAAAAATATACTTTTAATGCCATTTCAGCATGCAGATTTTGAGACATATTTTATAGTATCCTTCGTTCATCTACAGGTTTAATTGTTTCGGATTCCGTCGGTTAGAGAAACAGTCATCTTCATCACTCACATCGAAAACTGATCAGTATTCAGTTTATTTTGGATATTTATTTGGTAGCGTATGATCCATAAAAGATAATGTATTTTGTTTACTAGCTATCGTAGATTTTTTATATATACTACGTATAGCGTCGTCAAAATATAATATCTATGCTAGCTATAGACTACCGTAAATCGCGTAAGTTGCAAAATACTTCTTGTCGTAAAACATGTAAAGCGTTGCACTATACCTTTTTTAGCATGGCGACGTATGCTTCAGGCATTAAATTAGGCTGGAGTAGAATGCAAGGGATCTACAAAGCTAAGTCAAACGGATGCGGTCGGCATTGACATGAGCAGATACTTGCAAAAAGTATCATACTCGTTTTCGTGTTTTGGAGGGCACGTTAAGCCGTCCATCCCGGTTGTTATAGATAGATAATCAACTATATATAACAACCGTCGAAGGCATTATGGGCGGTTTGGAAACATCCGGCAATGGTTTGGCTACTAACCCAAATCTCCACCAATCCGCGCTTTAACAGTGTGTTCAGTGTTCACGCTGGTTACGTGGACAGGTGCGTAAAGTAGTACAACGGTGTCGATAATCTGTCTTTGTCCAAAAAGTTATATTATGAGCACGTTTATCACATATTTTACAAGCTTTGAAATATATTTCTGAATTGCGAATGTCTAACAGTGATATAAAGGCTTTAAAAGTTCTAGTCAGTTCACAAAACTTTTGTCTAAGCCAGTGAATAGGGAGACCCGTTCCTAGCTGTGAGTTACTAAAAAGGACAAAAAAACTTTTGAAGTTGGCAACATTTGTAGCAAGTTAAATATAAAACATATTTTCTTATCGAATATTAAAATGTAAATCAAAATTACATTTGAATCGTGTATAAGGGTTGTGTGTAATAGCCCTAAGCAAAACCTAAATCGAAACTAATTAAGAATTGGAGGGAAGAAACTTGAAATTTGGAGTCAAAGTTCACTTACACAAACCTCAAAGTTTGTATTTAAAGAAAACCTAAGTTGAAGGGTAATTATGTTTCACTCATTGTTTATGGTATCTATATCCCCTTGCCAATAAGATAGGTATAGGATTAAAAAAATGAAAGAGCTACACTGGCACTGGAAGCTTTAAGAGAGTACCATCGCTCATCGGATGATGGAACTGCGGGTAGAGGGCGAGAAGAAATCTGTTCCTCTGGAGATCCTGGACTTCTCCAAAAGCACTGAGGTACGCCACCGAGGGGTAATTAGTGCGATAAAAATCACACATAACGCTAAAAGGCTACAAACTAATCCATAGGATTCCCTGCGTTGTGGGTACGATGGACACACACAAAGATAGAAACACAAACGCCCGGACCGAGAATAGAGATTTGAGCTCATCATTCAAACCACTGTATCGACATGAATCGAAACCAGGATACTTTTCACTTTGATCGGATGTCCGGCGTGGTAACTATTGTGCCACGAGAGTCGACAATCGTAAAGTACCTACAATGTTTCAAAGCTACAAAAATAATTTTATTATTTTAATAAAACATGAAGTGACTTACCCGTGGTGATTTTATCCGGGGCCAAAAAGCTCTCCGACTGTGGATTAGCCATTTGGCCGGTGAGATACCGTTGTTCCACCTCAATGAAATGGCCCATTGTGATCACAGTCACGGTGAAGTAAATCTGTAACAATATTACATTTGTGTCAAGTTCTTGCCCGTTTCATTGTAATCAGCCGATATAAATATAGCCAAAATAAGATCGTCAGTCAAGTCATTCAGATAGAGGTCAGATATGATGACGTGTCAGCAAAGCGATGGACATGTGCGATGGAGTACAGAGGCAAGCTGAAAAAACATAATTTTACACTGTTATTTTATTTCAGAACACTTGTGCACTGTCATTAACCTTTATCGAACAAAATACCTTTTATCCGATATAACTCATAAATTGGCCAAGAAAATGAAAATAAAACAAGAGCACAATATGTCTTTTTCTACTTCCCGCCAATACCAAAATTTGTATAATAGAAATGTTATACATGTTTAAAATAAGTTCTAGATATTATTTTTCCTATTTCAGGTCCATCTCCCAATTTGATGTCTTCATAAAATCTGAAGAAAATGGTTAAAAGAACTGCCACCCCCAGTATCCTGATTTACTCGATTTATTGGCTAGCAGTCGTAAATCTAAACGACCACTCTATCATAAATCGAGGTCTATTGTCGTCGCGTCGCATCCTAATTTCATTTATTACAAAATTTCGCAAATATATAAAATTAGTATGTACAAACTAGCAGGAATAAAAATTAAATTGTCAAATGAAATAAAACAGTGCTCGTGTAGTGGTCGAAATTTAAATGTAATCGGTAAGTTTAATGATTGTAAAGTTTTTAATGAAGCTAACATGGCCTGGCCGTCTGACCTAACTGATGGGTAACCGTTAGTGGCAAAAAATTTATCCCTCCGAAGCACGGAAACGCGCATGAAATTTATGTTACTAGCGGTCACCCATCTCATTCCCGACCGCGCCCTGGCTTAGTTGCATAGCTCATTTGCGTTCTACGTTAACCACCGGGCCATGCGCATTTGCTTAGTCATTTATATGACTTCAAGATTTTGAAATGTGAAATGTTTTGTGATTACACGTGGCGGATACCATTCTCGGCCGTATCATATAAAAAGTTATATGACCCGAAGATAATCCCCGCTAGGTGCACAGATTCTATTGGACGAAAAGGGAAAACTAATACCTATTAGGCGCTTTTTGAAATATCTCCCAATCCTAATATAATTAATACTCTCCAATCTCCAATAGATGTCAAGCGGAGTCATATTTATGTATTTTTCATTTTATATTATTTAATTATTATTTATTATTTATTGATTATCGCTAAAATTACGGATAAAATGACAATTTCTAAAAACCTAGCTGGATCGATCTATAACCCCTCGAAACCCTCCGAGTACTAAATTTCATTAAAATCGTTGGGACCGTTTTCGAGATTCAAATTATATATATGTACCTATATACCTATATTATGTAGGTTGACTGAAATTATATATATACAAGAATTGCTGGTTTAAAGGTTTTTGATTACAGAATTATGTTTATAAAACTGCAAATAAACTTTTAATACGCTTTAATTAGGTACAGCTCGTAAAGAACTAATTATGTAATCAAATTTTATTGGAATTTAACTTGACCATTGAAAATAATCTGAATTAATTTCTGATCATAGGCCTTTGTACGTATATCAAATAACAATACAATAATGGTTCCATCGAGCTGGTCTGATGATGTTGCCCTGAACTTGAGACAGAACGCTGGGATACCTTAATAATTAAAGCATAATACATAGGTTAATTACTAACGTACTCGTAAAACCATAGAGTTTAGACTCAAAAGGTATTGAAATCTCACAAAAACTGTTATGATAAAGCAAAATATCATGTTACGTCATCATTACTAAAATAATATTAAAATCCCCTTATGATTAAAAATTGAAAGTAAAGGCATCGAAGAAATTTCACTTCTCGAGAGATCGCTGGGCAAAGTTTTACGGAAAAATATAATATATGGCGAATTACAGTCATGCATTAAAACCGAAATAGAACTTGGGAATGACCGTGTTATGATGAAGTATTTAACGCAACCGAGAACGTAAATAAACATTAACTAACGCGAATTGCACCTGGTACAGGGCAATAACATTTGTTAACAAAATATTGCGAGATTCTCGTAAAAGAACAAAAAGCGCATTGGTTTTTAGGGTTCCGTGACCCAATTTGATGACGACCCGTGTGGCGCAAATATATAATAAATAAATATGTCATCCCAGACTGCCGATCGATTCCTTATAGTAGAGGAGACGTGGAAGATCGACCTTCACCGGCTCTTAGACCATTAGCTCTACTTTACTTTCGTCTCTTGTCTCCTAGACACGCGCGCACGCACACGCACTACACGCACTGCTCCTTTATTAACTACTGCTACTTCCCACTCCTTCTCTCTTCAATCTTTTTTCAATATTTCCCACTGCATAGATCTCCTTTTTGTAGTGATAGGGATTTAAGTGGACTATGGCCACGCTGAGCTGCTGATTGGTGGACATCATGTCTTCGAGAAATCATGCGTTTCTCACAGGTATGCACGGTGACGGAAAACATCGTAATTTTTGATTGTCCCTCACCGTGAAGCAGCGATAAATATTCACGTGACTAGTTTCTTTTTCAGAGAAGCGCGCGCGGTTTGAACTCGGTATCCGCGTATCGGAGACCGTGGGTTTGACGGGCTCGGTCATCGCTGCTCTATACTATTTAAAATGCCGTGAAAGGAATTTACTTCACATTGTAAATTGACTACAAGGGAACATTGTCTTGAATTATTCACACTTGATTGGCGGGGGAATGGAAAGCCAAATATAACACGCAACCTTTAGTGGCAATAGCGCATATCAAATACAAAACGGTTTTAATCCACCATTTGCACCGAGTACTTACAAAAAAATAAACACGGTGAAGAAATGCTCGTATATAATCGTCCCAAAAATATTGTTGATAGTCGATATTATTCAAATATAAATGTGTAATTGGCTACAAATTTTGAAAGTCAACATAGCCAGTCAATCATAGGACATAAAGTCATTGAAGTGGAACTCGATTTCATGTTGAAGGAAGCGAGAACAAGATCTGATAGAAGTTATTGATGTTGATGTTAAAAAAGAACTACTTATGTGAGGACATAAAACGTATTTTTTGTATGCTACCCCACTTATATAGGACACGTAGTATCATATTCATTATAATATGCAGAATGTGAAATATAACTTATGTACATTTGTAAGTTTGTGATATCGAGGCGCAGACTAAAGCGCAATTTACAGTAGGTAATGGGCGCAAAGGCAATTTGCTTCAAAGTTTAATACTGGCAATGCCTACAGAGGTGAAACGCCAATCTGTATATATGTTGCAGCCATCTGGTGAAATCAGCCACGCAATTTAAAGGCTAGCCCGTACATTTAACGCCGGCATTCAATGAAATGCGTAAATGACAACCTACCAAGTTGTTAAATGCGTCAAACGACCTGACTGAACGTCACTTACCCGTTTTTTTAAATTTATTATACCTATAGGTGTTTGGCTAGGATGACCGTCAGTGCGTAACTTAAATGATTACTTGACATAAAAAGTAAACTAATTATTTCAATTTATTTATTAACGCAAACAACTTTAATAAAATTTAATTTAAAACTTTTTACCAACCTAAAAACTTATAGCCGGCGGTGTAATAATAGGCATATCCATGTTATCACACGTTATTTTATCAATAATCACACTTTAAATTTAAGAAACTCCTAAACATTGCTTGCTTTGCAATCTTTCTGACGCCATATTTGTTTTGGTGTGACTACCAACGCCGCAATGAAAAAAACATGAACTTACGTCAGCCATCTTAAAAGGGCTAGCTTACAAAAAGCCAACTAGTTGAACGTTGAGTGATACAAGTTCAATCAACCTAAGTGAATTGAATGCCGGCATGGTATAATAAACGGGCTAGCCTTTTAATTGAGTAGTTGATTTTACCGGATGGCTGCGACGTATATAAAAGGCAAACCTCACTGACTATATCAACGCACAGCCGAAACTACTGTACTCAGAAACTCGAAAGAATTTTTGAAGAAAGAAGAAATATTTTTTGGAATTTACCCCTAAAGAAATGAATTGGGGTGGTGAAGTTTATATGGAAATTTTCTCATTTCTGGACTTAGCAGTATGAAAATTGGTTTAAAGTGTCCTGATTAAATATAAAAAATTATGTGCGTAGTATTTATTATGGTCCAACCCGTACTTGGCCAGCGTGGTGGACTATGGCCTAAATCCCTCTCACTTGTGAGAAGGAGACCTGTGCCCAGCAGTGGGACATAGAAAAGTTTGAAAAAAATATTATGGTTATAGCATGATACTAACTGGCGCCGGTTACAACATAACCTAAAATATACCATCACACCACTCTTACACGATAATATAAGACTTACTGATATACTTAACTGATTTAGACTGGGCAAATTAGTAGGTTGCACTGATTTGTCGATTTGTACGTGTACTCTGCGTTATAACACTTTCGCCAACCCTCCATATAAATAAGTTTTTGGAGGTCACTCGACCATTTCGTGAGTAAACAAGGACACCTCGTGCCATTATTATGACCGAAATGTTATGACGTCAGCACGAAATAAGAAATGGCACGGACATCTTGAGTTATTGAGGTCGTTACAAAAATATTATTTTACGAACATCTTCGCCCTAATTAAACATATATAATATGTGTTATATGGCATTTCTTTGTTCTGTAAATGAAATTATACAATTCATAACATAAGAGCGTGAAGTTCGCATAGCCGAGCATAGTATTCGTACTACACAGCTAAGCGAAATGGGCAAGGTGTGAGATTTTGATCGCAAGTTGCAAATATAATATCATATGCATTTTCGTACTTTGGAGCTATCTGTCCCGGTAATTTAAAGATACGTAGCAGCCGTTAAACATTGTTGTGGGCCTTACGAGTGGTTGAAATCCGACAGCTAATTTCGCATCTGCACCAATGCGTGTTGGAGCAGCGTGGTATATCCACGTTACTCCAGGTCTCCCCAATATGGGGAGAGCATGTGCGCATAAACATTTAAAGGGTTAGATTTGTGTAAATACAACATAAACATATAAAGAGATAAAGCCAGATTTGTGTAAATACATAAGAATCAGACGGAATTGACGATTTTTTGGTTTATTTTTAGAAGTAAAAATAATTTGGTACACAGCCAAGTGCATTGCTCGATTTCACCATATTGTACATTTTAATAAGAATATTTAATTCGTTTTAAATATCGTATCAAGAAAATCTATCAATACGAATGTACCAACGTAGCGAATTGAATGGGGCTAACGAACAAAATGAAAAACAGAAAAGTGATGGATCATATTATTGAAGTTGACTCAGTTTTATGCGAGTTTTTCGATATCATTCTAGTATACGAATTGCACATTAATGAATTATGTTTTTACCAAGTTACGAATGGGTAACGTTCGAGGCGTGGAATGCAAAAAAATCTGCAAGTGTGGTAACAAATAATTAGCAAACATTTATTTTTGGAAGAACCGACAACTAGCCGATGGGGGAAAGGTTCTTAAATATCTCCAGGGATACTCTAAGCACTATCAGCCGAAGTATTGTGTATTTTTGAGCGATCGTTTTGTACCTATAAGTTTGAAGGATTATAAAAGGTATTATATCCTAAATCCGATATTCTCGATGACTTTACTATAGAGTGATGTATCCACAAATCGACAAATCGAAGCGTAAGAAAAAGGTCAAAAATGGTCTAAAAAAATTAGCGAATCTTCGGAATTCGGCACTTAGAGTTGAACTGGGTATCTAATGACGACATAATGACGCCTTTTGATGTAGAAATAACGAAAGTTATAAGATGTCTATATCTTCCATGTGTAATGGACTGCTAAAGGATTCATGCAATTCAAAGCTTAAGTTTCTGCAAACATCGAAACGTCACACGAGGCGTCAGGATAAACAATTGAGCACAGAGATGTTATTACACAATCTGTTAAAGATGAGTGAAGACAAAGCTCAAATGTTAGACTTGAGGAAAGTATTCCCTTTGAATGACAACGTCAGCCAACTAGTTGAACTCGAGAGTCTAAGGTAGGTAATAAATATTATACGCACATTATAAATTGAGGCGACTTGATTGATTTTTATTTTTGAGTGACAATAATCTATCAATTCATACATGTGTGATGATAGAGTTTGATTTCGTATATTATATTTTTAATCCATTTTATGTCTATTTGGTTTGTAGCTTAGAGCATCAAGGTTTGGCACCCGTCAAGGTGAGTCAGTACCTTTGATGCTTTAAGGTATGTAGGCCCAGGACCGCACATTTTTGCGCAAACGTCTATAAATCAAAACTTGAGCTAAACGAAGATTGAGTGTGTTACAAAACTCATGTGCTTACCCCTACTTTCCTACTAATATTATAAATCAGAAAGTAACTCTGTCTGTCTCTCTGTATGCTACGCTTTCACGCTTAAACTACTGAACCAATTTTGATAAAATTTGGAACACAGACAGAGTGGACTTTGGGAAAGGACATAGGATGGTTATTATCCTACGGGAACCTATAAAACTAGTCCACGTGGGCGAAGCCGCTAGCAGAAGGCTAGTATGCTATATTTCATACAAAATAATTTGGAAATTATAGTAGCAGACGATTGTGCAGGATAAGTGGTGTTAAGCCTCAGCCCACAGACACACAACCTTGAACAAGTTCGAATCTTGCCTGAAATCGCATGCAGTTGCGAACTTACGATGCTACTTCGGAGGCCTTACGTAAAACTAGACGACAATCGCTCCTTTCCTCCAAACACAATAATAAGCACTATGATAGGAATGGATAGAGCGATAGTAATTCCCCTATTAAAAATTAGCGAAAATTCTACCAACATATACTTATGCGATACTTACAAATGTGTAGATAGCTGAAGCATAGCAGCCCTTGCGAAGACTATGCCAGCAACAGCAAGACTGGATAAGTGGCATTTTGATGGAATCTGCAACAATGCAACAAAAAGAGTTAAAAAAATCGCAGAATGTTACTTCTTTCAATGCGAATTGGGAATAGGAATGGTTATTACTTTTTTGTGATTTGTACTCGTATTTTATGATTACGATTACAAAACATGAACTTAGTCAAAAAATATTGATTCATACTGCAAGAATAAAAAAAACCGGCCAAGTGCGAACCGGACTCACGCACGAAGGGTTCCGTACCATTATCTATATAAAAAAATCACGTTTATTGTATGGGAGCCCCCTTAAATATTTATTTTATTCTATTTTTAGTATTTGTATAACAATAGCGGCAACAGAAATACATCATTGCCTTTGATAATCCATAGAAATCATCACATAAAAATCGAATGAAAGGTAAATTGTGGTTTACGATTTATGACGTATTAAAAAAAACTACTTACTAGATCTCGTTCAAACCAATTTTTGGCGGAAGTTTGCATCGTTATGTATATCATATAATATTTTTTTTTAGTTTCACCATTCTCTTATTTTAGAAGTTACGGGGGGGGGAGGGTGCACACATTTCTAAGTATGGGGAACCCTCAAAATTTATTGCTTCTATTTTTGTGTGCAAATCTTAATTATCATATGGTTCACAGAATACATCTAGGTACCGAGTTTCTACAGTACTACAGTTCTTAAAGTTTTGGAAAAAAGTGGCTGTGACATACGGACGACGGACAGACAGACAGACATCACAAATCTATAAGGGTTCCGTTTTTTGCCATTTGGCTTATTAAATCGTAATCGTATCTTAAATTAAATCGTAGAAATAAATAACTTTCTAATACACCACAACTTATTTAGATTTGGATTCACTTATTTAACAATAACATTTTGATAACGACTATGATCTCCTTCCATTGAAACAAAAAAGCTTAAATAAACAGCCAAATAAATTCATTGATTAGTACCTAACAAACGTAAAAGGAAGCAAAGAAGCTTCCTAATTTCCCTTGAGCAATATGACCTGAATGATAATGATCTGAGTAATTGCTAAGCAGCTGTATAAATACTTTGTGGTAATCAATACTACGGAATTCGTACAAAACTTAGAAACAAAGTTTCCTGTTTTATTAATTGCATACCTACTACTATCATTAAACAACTGAATGAATTTAATACTCCTAAAATTTCGTCAGTCGTACACAACAATGAGACCCGAAAATTCACGAAGTTATATACGAACGAACAGAATAGGCTCTTAGAAACGAGTAAAACTAGACAAGTACGTAAGTACGAAAGTAAGTAAGTTTCAAATCATTTTATTTATTTATTTATTAAAACTTGAGATTACAAAAAATATCATAAAATAAAACTGAACTTTCTGCTACTTCAAATTAATAAATTTATATAAAAAATAATAAAACATCAAACAGCGTCCTAGTTTTGTTTTATTATTCTACCCATTGTTTTCCCGAACATACTCTAATTGGATGGCTTCTCGTTACTGTATACTGATTCTAGAATCAATACCATCAGAGATTTCTACGCATACCGGAATATAAAACATTTATTATACACACATTTTGTACTATTATGGTTCGCCCGGGGAAGTACCACCGCTGCACCCGGGCCACTTCTGCCGTGAAGCAATTCTATTGTTTTTCGCTGGAAAAGTGCAGTTGCCGGCCACACTTACATGAGGCGACCACCAGCCTCCGGAGTAGCAGCGCAACTGCATACGACATACGACCTCAGACAAGACTTACGTATTGCTTGCTTGAGGTTGTATGTAGATGTCCATGGGCTGCAGCGACCACTTAATACCACATGGCCTGCATGCTCGTCTGCTACTCCATTCAATTAAAAAAAAAACAAAAAAAAACACGTACATTACGGATCACACATTAATCTCTTTTATATAAGCAAAAAATGCGTGATTACCACGCCAATGTGCCCTGCAAGAGGTCCTGGGTATGATTCCCATTTGATGAGATATCTAAATGATCTAATTAGAGTTTTTTTCCTAGTCGGGTATTTCTGCTCTTCTTTGTGTGTGTCCATGGCACCCACGACACAGTGTATTCTACGTAACGTGTATTTCTATAAGTACATATGTGTTTTAAATTAAATATTTATGTAGATACTACTCGTATATACCATACCTATTAGGTATACTAATGCACAAAATCTTTTAAAAATACATGAAAGGAATCCCTTATTTGGCAGCGTATTACGAAAATCGGATCTCTTTTATGTCTGAAAACGTGTCAGCCACAGTATCGGCAATTACAGCCATTTCAAATATTGGTACGAAATAAGCATTTAAAAGAAAAAGTGTACTAAGAAGTACACATATTTAATGAGTATAGGTATTAACTAGAACCTCAGCATCTTCTTTTCTGTCTGTTTTGTTTCCATTTGTCCGGTTTACATTATTCCAGTCCAGTGATCCAGCGAGAATCCAGTCCAGTGCTGCACTGGATCTGTAACGTCTACATTATTCCGATTATTTAAAAGCCGTTGAAGTGTGAACACTACAGTGACAATGTCTATACATATAAAAATACTGTGTCAGCATTGAAATACCACAGGATTGGCCGTCAACATTATTCCAGTTACACTGAATTGCTCGCACTGGATTCAAAAGTAGACCACCAATCCAGTAACTGGACTTAAATGCTAACTGGATTCAGTGCATTCCTGGGACGGTTTGCATTTTTCCAGTAAGCAATCCAGCGCTGGATTCGATCACTGAACTGGAATAATATAAACTGGGCATAAAGCTCAATTATTATAAGAAGAAAAGATTCTAGTCAACAAAAAACAAGCAAAACGCTAATGTGAACACTAGTATTGGAACGGGATCGAGACAACTTCTTACAACAACTGAGTGACCTGGGAACAAGCCTTAGGTTAAATAATAGGACCCCAATGAAATTTTCAGTCTATTCTCTTCCCATAGTTGACAGTCGCTCAACTATGTCTCGGAGACTTAATCTTTGAAGCCGATACGGGCAGCCTACTAAGCGTGATGCCCTTTGTCTGTGTTATCATAGGCGAATAATACAAGGATAATAGTAAACTTACCGATGTATAAAGCCCTTTGCACACTACGACTTTTAGCAGCGATGCAGTCGCGATGCAGCATCACTACAGTCGCAAATGCGTTACCTTTAAACACTTGCGTTACTTTAAGTATCGATACAGTCGCGAAGCTCTTTAATAAATTAAAAGTTATTTCTTAGCCAGAACTAACTTAAGAATCACATTCACATGTATCCCAATTTCAATTCATAATATTCAAGAAGCATACTTACTTAAGTAAGCAGGCATCGGTGCGTTCGTTCTGTCAAGCCATCGATTAATGTCGATTTTGACAAACGCATAGTAGCAGGCTTCATTCCTTAGACTATGAATAATGTACTCATTTCATCAAAGTATGACAGGTATGACAGTCAGTAACTTTGATGCTCTAAGATTCATTTATCGTCTATGAATTCGTTTAGATGACCCTATTTAGTTCAGGACACATGCAAATTTGTAAAACGTAATCGGCGCAATTGATAGTAAACACATAAGGTCTACATCGATGTAGACGAACGTTAGTATCGATGTAGACGCGGGAAGGACATGACTGTATCGATACAAACGACCAGTCATAGCAGGTGTTACGATGCTGTCTCGCGGCTAAAATTCCGCAACTGCATCAATGCTAAGGGCCGCAGTGTGTAAAGGGCCTAACATTTGTCAGAATGGTTAATCCAGATTACAAGTAAGCAGTGGGCTGGCAATAACCAAAGCCACCTTGACCAAACAATATCTTTAGTAATTCAGTGAGGTAATATTGACAGTATTGGGTGTCTACAAATTTGGATAACGGATCATAAGTGGTATACAGCTTCTATATATTGTTTTTTTATAAGTAGCAAGTTACTTGGCCTCTTTGGTCGCCTTAATTTTTAGCGAAAACCATATAAGCTAATTGAAAAGATTAGAGACAGAGATCGTTTTAGAAACCAATTTATAAAATGAGAAAAAAGAAAGAATTTCTTTAGGATTACAACCGAACCATTAAAGTTCTACCACTTACAAAATGAAATATTCATATTATGCTTCATTATTTAACATCTGAGCATGGTTCTTCTTTAGTTATAAAGGATATCGCTAACAAACTCGTCATCTCCACTCTACATAGATTATATTATAACACGAGCAAGTGAGATTGATTTCAAGTAAGAACTTCTCATGTCACTTCAGTCTTCAGTAATAGTCTTCTCAATATCATTGAATGGAATTGATCTCGATCTGATAATACTATGCGGGTGAATCGTATACAATCGTGTGAACGCCCTGAGTTGTGATCATTACGGCATTATGAGAAGGAAAAGATTTATTGAGAGAAGAGGCGAGTGCCAGTGGAAGTGGAAGAGTGACAGTGGAACTTTAAAATATTTGAATAAAAATAACGTAAATATCCCAATATGAATATGCAGAACCCATGACGTCAACAAGGATTACAATTATATATTCATATAGAATTATAACTTCAACCTATAATTCTATATAAATGAATGATGAGAAAATCGGAGATATTATGAAATCATTTGCTTTGCTGTAGAGTTCGCAAAATTTCATTTTCGCTCAAGAAACGAGACATATGAATCTATTTTAATTCTGCATTTTGGATAACTCCTTCCTTTGTCTAGTTGCGACTAATTGTTGAACTCATAGTTTTTACTTGTCAATTAACTTTACTTGGTATGTAACTAATCTACACTTTACTTGGAGAGGTGAAAGGCCCTTATTATCATAATTCTACAGCTTATACTGAGAGTTGCCAATCATCAACCAAAAATGCTAAAAATTCCTACTAGAGATAGCAGAACAAGTCCCAAAAACATCGTTCTTCTTCTTTTTAGACAGTAGGGTGTAGTTTTAGGTTAAACATGAAACAATGGTAAATAAAATTATTATGGAAACGTCCTGAGTTCGTCTTTGTTAGTTTATACACATACCTAGTTATGTCAATTTTTATTTTCCTAATTTTTTGTTTGAAAAATTCAATATTACATATTTATAATGCTGCAGGTTCTTAATGTCGGCAGTAAATCTTCTTACCATTTTCATTAAGTAGTTTGCCCGCCAGTCTTCAGTTTTAATTAAACTTTCTTTAGCGTTGATAAAGGACAACCTTTTAAGTTTTTTTTAAATATACAGCTGTACCTATTATTTAACCGACATCAAAGAGAAGTAGTGTCGTAATTCCGCCCATCTGTTAAAGTATTTCTTTTTCTGTCTAGCCATAGTGTCATTACTCATTATAAATTTGAAAGTGTGTTTGATTATTTTTGTGTTTGTTTGTCCTTCTTGCACGTCGCAACAGTGCTACAGATTGACTTGATTTTTTTAGAGATCCTACAATCTGTGTCTGTGGGATTGTAGAGTGATATACTCCTTGTAATGTAAAAAGTAGCATCTTTATACTCGGGGTAAATATTTCACTCCTATGGTAAAAAATAAATAAAACGTGTGGCACTCTGCCATAATTTTGATACGAGTATATCGAGCAACCCATACTTCTTTCACAATAATCTAGTTTTTTTTGTTCATTATTATTTTCTGCTTATATAAATAAATAAATATTTTTGGACAATTCACACAACACCATCTGATTCCAAACTAAGCAGAGCTTGTACTATGGTAATCAGAAAGCTGATAAACATACAAATATAATTCTAAATACATAAATAGATAAATAATAGATAAATTAACACCCAGACACAGAACAAATAGTCATGTTCATCACACAAATATTTGTCCTGGGTGGGGATCGAACCCACGACCTCACGCTTCGCAGTCGGCTCATCACCCACTACGCCACGGAGGCTGTCATTAAGGATTATTTTACACTTTTTTAGTTTCAATAGCGTGTTTTTTAGTTTGTTTAAACTATATTTTATTTTACATTTTTAGTTCGATGTATTGTTAAAAATATTTTTTTCAAGTTCTCGGAATTAGATAAACTCATGAAATTATTGTATTTCCACCGATTCTTAATAAGTGTACAAAGATTGAATTAAATCTGTCCGTTGAAAGACAGATAGTATCCAAATCGAGTTCAAATGACAGTTACAAACAAGCTCACAAACACACAGGTGGAGTTTTGGTGGGAAGTCGAAAAAGACATATTGTGCTCTTGTTTAACTTTAATTTTTTTGGGGTATTTTTGAGTTATATCGTATAAATTTTAATAGCATTTTGTTCGATATAGATTAATTACAGTGTACGAGTGTTGTGAAATAAAGTAACAGTGCGAAAATATGTTTTTTCAGCTTGCTTCCAAAATTCCCGTTGGTCACGTTCTGGTAAAAAAGCCATCGCTTTACTTGAATGTCTGACTGACTTAACTGACTGTTTACTGACGACTTATTGACTTTACTTACAGTTTCAATAAAACTTGATGCGAATTATTATACTTGACGCCGGCAACATGCATAGAGTTTGCGATGCCAAAATTGAAAAAAAAAACATACAAGTGAAGCTAATAAAAGCGTGTTAAAAAAGGTATAACTCACGCAGGCGTAAAGGTAGTTGATGTATAAAAAATCTAGAGAATACAAGAATAGTAAAGATGATATCCGAATAATAAATATTAAACTGTGTGTTTTTACCTTAAATTAAAATAAATATCTGTCTTTATACCCATTGAAAAATATTGAAATTTCAAATCATAGTTTGTTTTCTTAATGTGTGCCATCAACAGTGAATTTTACATTGTAAGCCCGAGGTATTACGTAAGTACCTAATTAGTGTAATGGACTTATTAAGTAGGTACTTAAGAGTGAAGTCTGTCGAAAATATCTATGTCCCAATTTAAACGTAAAATAAATCTAAAATTATCAAAATGTCGCTACTACATTGAAATTCGTTATTATAAATAGTGGTTTTTTCTTTTATAAGTGTTGGCTCACAGCTCAGAATGCGGGTTTTTGTTAAATAAAAGATAAAACACTTTACAATTGCACGTATATTTCGTAGTTATGCAGTATACAAATCACATTTGTAAATGTTTCAAGAACGAATAAACCACGAACAGAACAAAAATGGAGTACTTACATATTAACAATCAACTTAACTATTATTCCTTCAATCCTTTACTTGTTTCACTTATTATTTTATCTATCTACTCTTTAATACTTTTACACTTAACTAATGCTTTTCCTTAGCCACGTCTTGATCCCTCAGTGCTTCCAACACGAATGCTTGCAGCTTGGTCGGAGAAAATAACGACAATTCATGTGACCGGAAGTTGGCTATGATTAACTGACTGAATCAAGATGGCGAAGGTGTCGGAAACGGAACAATCGAATTACCGCTACTAAAAATATCATAATAATACGGAATTAGCTAATACAATATGCTTCATAAATAAATAAAAGCTAACAGCTCGGCCATCCTGCTTATAGCGTGTCCTCACGCTTTCTTACAAGTACAAAAGTACTATAAATTTTCGAAAAATATTACTATAAATTACATTCTTTAACACATTATTTAATTATCTGTATAATGTACAATGTAGTTTATATTTATCGAAAGCTCTTAAATAAAATAATAACAAGAAATTACGTTCATTGTACTCAATAATTGTACTAATAGCAATTAATACAGTAAATCATTATAATATATTTTAATCGTATTTTTAATTTCAAACATAAGCTTTCCCATTAATATTGTAATCTTTTTTTTTATAAGTAGAAAGAACATTACTTTTATACACTACACAAAAATAAATTGGCCTTAGTTTATATATCTTAAGGACCCATTACCCGTAAACAAGCAATAAATTACTTCATATTAACATCTGAAATGAAATGTCAGAAAAATCATCATGAAATCTCAAATAAAGTCATAAAATAATTATATACCTAATATTTGGATTTGTATTTGGAACTTTTACACACTACACAAAAATAAATTGGCCTTAGTTTTTATCTTAAGAACCCATTACCTAATTATATAATTTTTGGATTTGTATTTGGAGTCGAATTAGTTACATAAACATGGACCCCACATGAGGGATACACAAAGAATCCCATTCCCAACGCCCTCGTCCCCTCCACCGTGGCACTTTCACTCCATCCCATTACTATATTATTTCGGCCCCTAGAACTCCACTAAACGCTTTAAATAATAACAAAGTCACCAATTCCACATTTCCCGTCAGACCTTCTGTCAATTTTTCTTTCAAAAACCCGATCAAATGTGTTTAAACGACTCATTCGACTCAACAGCGAACTATTAAACTATACCTATATATTCTACTCAACCTTCATAGCAATCAACTCTAAAGCAAAATATAAACATGTCCAAAAATTCCGTACAAAGACTAATGCGAGACACCTTCTCTCTCAGATGCAAGACCCAGTCCGCAACTACATTACCCATAACAGACAAATTTCACTTTATTATCATTTTATTTTCACAAAGCCGAGGGTTGGGTTCAGCCCGAAAAAACAAGAATCCATTTTCAAGAAGTGCGTAATGGGAACAAACAATTTTATATCCGTGACCAATCCCTGTAATATGTGCAAGCCTCATGAAGGCAAACACGGCTAACTAAATATACAAGAACAACCCTTACTAACACATCAATCCGTGCAAAAATTTTTAGTCCTTGACTAAACAACTTTTACACCAATATCAGTAAAACCAAGGTACCTCAAACAAGTAGAAAAGCAATCCCTGTCTATTAAAACTTCCAAGCGAGATCGGCCTTTTTGTCCTAACCCTTACCGCAGTCCGCAACTCAGTGCCCGCTGGCATTCCTATTGCCAGTCATAACCACTTGACCGCAATTCATAGTCTCCCCAATCCCCTGCATTTGTAGGCCCTTGCTGCAAGTGAATCCCCGTAAATGTTTACATCAAACTTGGACGCACAAACAGTTTATGCCGAACCTCTACTACTCTAGATTCACTATACTCCATAAGTATCTATTACATCCACCTAAGATAATTGGGTAGTTGACTGATGTCCAGAATGTGCCACTTATAAACAAAACACGAACACAGACTACCCACCATCACATAAATTCAAATAGTCTGAATATCAAACATAATTAATTATTGATCTATCGCTTTCTAGTAAATAGAGTCCCACCAACATCCCGTACCATAACACAGGCTAGCGACGTCACTAACCAGCACTTTTATCTCTATCCTCAAGTTGAAACGATCACATCCCGCACATACACTTCTCAAATTTATATGTTTGATGTCTAGGCGCCAACTCTACAACAAAATTGCCAAATCCTCTACCAAGATCAAACCAGCTTAAAATATCCCAATATATCCCAATAACAGCAATATCCCAATTCCATATCCCCGTACCAGAGATACATTTTACTCATAAACACTATTACAACCAAAATAGGAGTTTTAAACAACTCTCATGTATGTACGTCCCACAATCTGTAAAATAACAGGCCACTGCTACGCAATATGATATATTACACAACACCAGAGAGGACGCCATTAAATCAGTAAATCGACCGTCCAAATCTTACACTTGCTTTCTACACCCCCGAGCAATCCACGTTTATAAACGCCTCCTTCAGACAAACTAAAAACTAGGGCAATAAAAATCAGTTCATGATTCGCTTCGCTCTAAAATGCAAAACGGATGGTTACCAATTTCTGATGGGTGTACTTTCTATGTTCATCCTATCAATAATTATTAATGTCGAACTCCCAGTTATATCTATAGAGAACTAAGCAATCTGAAATACTCATCTACATCATCTACGTCATAAAAGTCAAATGCTTCGCCAATAATATGCAATAACCTGCACTACAGCAACTTTAGTGGCCCTTCACACCTAACGGTACAATTGTATTTGTGGCAATACTTCTTCCTCATCTTTATCAGTTTGTGAATCTAATTTAAAAGACCTAAAACTATTCTGCTTTCAAACCAAATCAAAGCTAGTCTCGTCACACAAAGAACACTTTGCCGACATCTCGCCACAATGAAAAACATTAGCGTTTTGCAAAGGAAGGCTTTGGTACCAGGCTTCGATTAATAACGCTGAAGGCTTCAACCCTACATTCAATACCGTAAGTTTGATACACTTTACGATGTCCCACAGTGACTGTCCCAAAATAATTTCGCACCCGCCCAGGTTCGGTAAATTGGCCACTTGAACACCCACTGCAACTATAAGGTTACTTACAGCTCTCTACAAACATTGCCAAGCCCGACCAACTTTGAAAAAGAGCAGCGAATCATATCCCCCCATCTTATACTCATATTTCTGAATATTCTTCCACCTTTTTAATCCAAATTAAAATGTTTTGCTCTTTACACAAAGGATCAAAATCCGGTATTACATCGCTATTAAAAGATTTTATAATCAGCGACCCAGCCCAGCCAGGGCGACTCAAAGACAGATACTCCTGTTTTACCAATTTAACTAAAAAAAAACTTCACCAAATTAACTAAAACAACCTACGGAGCCTACCTATTTCAACAAACGCTAAACCACCTTAACATGGTACGTATAACGCCACTGCGATTCAGAATTCCGCTCAACGCCGTACCACCGTTACATAATATGCAACCCCAGTGTGACGTGTGACGGGAAGAAAACAGCTTTGAAAACATCGCAAGTACTTAGAATTCATTTTCCAAACATTCAGCATCTGTGAGTCAACCTCAGGAGATAGAGACATCACGAACTCCTTCTCAGCGTTATTGTAGATCTGCAATTCCCCAGCACATTACCCCAATGTATGTCTGCTAGACCACACAGTGCACGCATACAAAGCTCCCAAAAAGCAAGGCTCCCAACAAAGCCTCGTTATACTACAATTAGTTCGAAAACGAAACCCTAATGACTTATATACCTATCCTTTCCTCAAAATTCACACTATTGGTGAGAAGCGCATTGAAATCTGTTCGGTAGTTTGAGACTACCTAGTTCATATAGACAGACAGACAGAAAGACGCGTCAGCGGGACTAACTTTTATACGTTAGGATTGACAAGAACTTATCTAAAATTAATTCAATTTCAAAATCCCCTTGACTATAACTACAACTCACCGTAGCTCAAATACATATTATTATATAAGTATATAGTATATAAATATTATTACAAAATAGTTTGTGATAATATAATTTCAAATAATGTTAAATAGAAACTTTGCACACCAATATTTATGTAATTCAATTTTTTTTCTCTTTTTTTTTGTAATTTTGCTCACTAAATTTTGGTTAATGTGAGACTAAAATTTTCTAAAAAACCAACTATTCATATACCACATTTTGGCAAATAAATAATTTCATTTCATGATTTCATTACATTTCATTTCAAATTACCGCTCAGATGCTGCTTCCCTCTACCAAGACGTTGCGAGTTGCGTTGTTGAGTCTTGAAGGCCTCCTCTGCAAACCTTATCGCTCCTTTGCTCCTGAATAATCTTATGCCCTCTAACAGAGGCTTTCGATCTCCCTCCATCCTACGCATATCGCTGCTCTCCCGGGCTCACTCATGCTCTACCTGAGCGTCTTTTGGTCCTCTAACCTGGACTCCCTCCTGCCCGACCTGAGCGTCCTTTTAAGTCCCTCATTCCTGCTCGACCTGAGCGTCATTTGGCTCTTAGGCCTGGGTTTATGTGTGCTTACCTTAGCCCTGATCGTACCTCCAATTCTAGGTAGTCTTTCTCGGGGGTATTCGTCCATAATATTATTATCTGCAAAATTACACATTTGAGTACATATTCCATTTTGATCACAATAAAAGTTAACAAAAATTACAAAGTGACACATTTGAGTACATATTCTATTTAAAATCGACTTTAGAATCGAAAAGGAAAAAGAGAACAAATTAATATAGTATTGAATTATCCAAAGCTAAAGAAAAACATCACCAGACTTCTATATGTCTTTAATCAGACAATGGAATGTATTTTTTCTCGAAAATGACATCATCGTAATTATCATCACCATCACCATCATCGTTGTCTTTATCATTATCACCATCAACACCATCATCATTTTTTCATGTTAAGCACCCCTAGGTGCAGTACAGCACCCGCCGCAAAAAGAATAATTGAGGGAATGCAAATCTGTAAGCCATCATTTCTTAAACACTAAGTTTTAACCTTACCTTCATTTTATATCAGTCTTATGCTTGTATGTATAGATACCTGAATAAATTTACGACAAAAGTTTACGTTACCAATAGAACTGCAAGACAAATACGAAAACATGATATTGGCCCCCACCTTGTAGATTGAAATTATGTAAAAAAAATACAGTGTAACCGAATTCACGAAACATTCAAATCTTTGCCTTACAATCATTTTAGGTCCTAGTTGGCATTGTGGCACAGTGGATAAGTTTTCCTAGAATATATAGCGATTGCTGCCTGTCAAATTACATCAATTTACATGTAGATAAGGTAGAATAAGTGGAAAGTGTACATACTCGTATCATTTCAGCATTTTTTTTTGTATCCTTATTATCGCAAAAAAATGATTATGAATTATAAGCATCAAATAAATACTTTACTAGTTCTATGTTATCAGTTTTCATTCATATTTACAAAGGTCAATGTCAAATTTTAATTAATATGTGGATTATGGCGATGCAATACTAAATATAACACGAGAACCTCATCCTTTTTGTTGATTTTGGTAAAATAAGGTAGATCAACTCAAGCCATTGTATATTCATTAATCTTATAAAAAAAAGTAAAAAAAAGTGGGTACCAACTTCCTGTAAGGGCAATAAATTTAAAAGAAAAGTCACATTTATAAAAGCCTTCATCAAAACTAGTTGTTCACATCTAGTGTACCATAGCTGTAAAAAGATATCAATCATGCATCTTATTAATCAAACATATACGTAACATCCATTCTCAGGTCTCCAAATATTTATATCTAAGTCTATACACCACGGCAGTGTTTCCGATCCAGAGAAAAGAAATTAAGCTGATTTCATAAATTACGTATTTTCTTTCTTTAAATATCTGCGTTTTTTTCATAAAATATTCATATTTTGATAAAAAAAAAAAAATAAAGTGAAGTGGGTTGATAAGTATACTGCAAATTTATTACAATAAAAGTTAATAAAACAAATGGTTGTAAAATTATTGACGTTCACCCCTAAGCGTTCACCGGTTCGATATTCCAACAAATTCAAGAAACTTCAATATATCAGAGTATTTACAGAATTGGCCGTTGTGGACGTGAAAGAAAACAGTAAATTCTCTTATTATCCCACTTCTGAACTGTTGGCTCACAGCTCAGAATGCGGGTTTTTGTTAAATAAAAGATAAAACACTTTACAATTGCACGTATATTTCGTAGTTATGCAGTATACAAATCACATATGTAAATGTTTCAAGAACGAATAAACCACGAACAGAACAAAAATGGAGTACTTACATATTAACAATCAACTTAACTATTATTCCTTCAATCCTTTACTTGTTTCACTTATTATTTTATCTATCTACTCTTTAATACTTTTACACTTAACTAATGCTTTTCCTTAGCCACGTCTTGATCCCTCAGTGCTTCCAACACGAATGCTTGCAGCTTGGTCGGAGAAAATAACGACAATTCATGTGACCGGAAGTTGGCTATGATTAACTGACTGAATCAAGATGGCGAAGGTGTCGGAAACGGAACAATCGAATTACCGCTACTAAAAATATCATAATAATACGGAATTAGCTAATACAATATGCTTCATAAATAAATAAAAGCTAACATAAGGGTCCTCTTTAAAACTGCTGGCTTACTCTTTTAATACAATTTGCAAAATAGCATGCAAACTTAGCACGCAAAGATATATGGCTGGCTGGCTGGCTGCAGCCGTTTTCACGTCCCATTGCTGGGCACAGGTCTCTCCCCATTTTTAATTTCTCATTGAGATTTGAGATCAACATGCAACCTCAAGCAAGATCGAATCTTGCTTACAGTCATGTAATTGTGGTCAAAAATCACGCCATTCTGGGGAAAACGAAAATTGCTTTGCTTCTAAATTAGCTGTTGCTGCGATAGTAATGGTCACAACAAAGCATTTCTACAGAAAGTCTTAAATATTTTATCATTCTATAAATTATTAATGTGTGCAAATAAAGCTTATAATTTTGTAATAAATCATTAATAATTTAAATTCCATTGTATAACTAATTAGTTTACAGGCCACTGTGGTCGATCCCACGAATAATTTTGAGGTAACAAATTTCTTAGTCCTCGTTTTCATTAAACTTTAATTTCATTTGGCGATAACAGCCAGGCCACACTAGGTACTTTTAGCATTGGCGATTTATAAATTTATTTATATTTTCGTCTAAAAACGCAGCAGTGTAGTTCGTTTGAAATTAAAATAAATAGATTTTGGTGCAAATAATGATCTCCGATTAATACGGTTACCATTATAACATACCAAATATGTATTTTTATAGTAAATTTGTCGTGTATAAACTATCAACAATGATTAATAGTAACGATACAATATTTTTAAATGTTTATATCGTAATTAAGTATTTTATCGTAAGTAAGTAAAACACTAGTCGTGTTCCGCTGACGCCAAGTCGCCGCGATCAGCATCAGAGGCCTTCGTGTAAGTCTGCACACGCGAAAACGTTACTAACGCGTTTGCGTTAAGAATTTAACTATCGACCTTATTCCTTTCAGGTTAAGATCTATCTGTCCAATTTTAACTCGGACGCAGTAGTAATCTTTGCTCGTTTACTTAAAACTTGTGTAAACTTACACTAAGGGCTCTGATAGTGTGCCCAGTGCAGCGCTCGGTCGCTGCGTTTAGCTTCCAAAGCGCCGATCGCGGATTCTAAAATCAGCTAGTGTGACTCGGCGATAAGCAAAGAGAATTTATTTATTAAAACGGATTTGGGTCAATCTGCGTTGAAATATTTAAAACAAAGCCGCAGAAGCAATAATGGATTAATAAATAATAGAACAGCAAATACAAAAAGTTATTCATTGTAAATGGTTCAGTGAGGGAAGTCTGAAACAAGTTATACGTTGGATGTTTCTACCTTATATCGTTCTTAGAGATAAAAAATAACTAGATTTATAGGTTTTCGGAATATCACATACCTTAAAAGGCGTTCAACACCAGCGTATGATACGCTCGCGGAATATTGTTATTGGAAGCGGGTATAGGGGCGATTCGGCGAGCTTTTGCCCCACACATGTAACTCGTAAGAGCGTTGACGAACTTATAAGTTTGTATTTATTATGTTAGCTGCGACATTTATACAGTTCGAGTACGAATACGCCAGAATAAGCCCAAGTGCTCGCGGTCGGATTTTTGAATGCAAAAAATAGCGCGCGTATATAAGTGCGTTTGTTGAAATGACCGAACGTCGGTGTAAAACCGTTCTTAATCGGAATTGAACCTAACTAAAGTTTCAACATATGAGACGACGTACAAGATATGCTCGTATGCATATAGCTAACTAGCTGTAACCCGCGGTTTCACCCGCGTTAGAGAGGATCATTAGCATAAAGTGAAGTTCCTTCTGAAGAGCCGTGGACCGGCTGTTTTGTAGGACTATTTAAGATGAACATTTCCATCATACATTACGAATGTGTAACTCTAGCGGTTTTGGCAGCGCACGCCAGAATAGCTCGCAGATGGTAGATCTTTTCCTACTTACTTGACACTTATCGTCATATTTTGGACAATTCACACAATATCTATAAATTGTTGCCTATGTGTCATTCTGATGTATAAGCTATATTATTGTAAAGTTTTATTAAAATCCATTCAGTGGTTTTTACATGAAAGAGTAACAAATATCCATTTACAAACTTTCGCGTTTATAATATTAGTAGGAAGTAGGATTCTCCAAATGGTTCGTTAAACTAAATTAAAATAGTTTGTAATTATTTAAAAAAAAATCAAATGATTGGAGAAGTTTCTGGAACTTTCTCGAACATTTGTTTGCCAGAAGTTTTGAGATCCACCCAAAGAATTCCCTATTGGTTAGAAAAGGACAGATTTATTTTTTTCAGATTTTTGTCTCGCATAACCATCCACTTCCACCCACCGCGACCAAACTCCCTTACTATCATCTACGTACTTACTACGGAGTTAATTGTAATAGAGAAAACTGTGTGTTTACGTACAAAACCTTTACTTTTTATATACATATATAAATATTAAGATTAAGATTACTAGCATGCAGCGATGCATAGCAGACGCGACGGCCGAGTGGTAAAAAAACGGCAGTCTTCAACGTGTCCGATAACGGGTTCAAACCATCTGCGCGCACCTCTGAAATAAAAATTTGTAATGTGCGCTTTTATCGCTACTCCACGGTGATGGTAAGTATCGTGATATTTAATTGATTACGACATTCTCCATCGCCGTGCATGCCTAAGAGAAATTCATAATTTCTCGAAAGCATGACGTCCACCAATCCGCACTTGGCCAGCGTGGTGGACTATGACCTAAATCCCTCTCACTTGTAAGAGGAGACCTGTGCCCCGCACTAGTATTAGGATTAGTACCTGGGCGCCAGAGCGTTGCTCGGATAAAAACAATTAATTTTCTTGGTTTATATTTAAGAAAAAAATTCATTGACTTAGTGTTACTTAACAAAGCCTTTTGAAATACCTAGCTCCCAATTTTTAAAAAATTGTCACAAAAAATAAAAAACGCTACTTGCCTACTTGAGGTTTGAACCCGGGTCTCTAGCTCCGTAGTCAGCTTTCGTAACCATTCGACCAAGAAAGCTTTAATTCCAGAGACGAATTTTTTATAAAGGTCTTTCATATCGACATTGTCATTTCTTTGAAGGGCGGATTCTCCAATAGATGCCAGTAAGAGTAATTTTATATTTAACGGCATAAACATTAAATAAAATTTGCTGGATCGATTTATCATCCCCGAAACCAGGGTACTAAATTTCATCAAAATCTTTGGAGCCGTTTCCGAGATTTAAAAAATATATTTAGATATATACAAGAATTGCTCGTTTAAAGGTATTAGATAAGTTTCAAGACAGCTGTTTCAGGACGCATACGTGTATGGGTGCACTTTCTGAGAGCTGACAGCCGCTTCCTATAAGCCACACACGAAACACGTAAGAAGTTTTCAGCGGAAATATGGCAAGGTTGATAATTTCCTGGAATCATGCATATGTCAGAGCTTCCGGCACAGCATAATCTTTGACAAACTTTAGCTTTTAGATCCTTGATACTCAAAGAACTTAAAAATTTAAAAAAACAGATATTTTGACGTGATAATTTTCGATTGGAAACTAGGTTAGGTACTTTTTCTATATTAAGTCAAAATGAGGAGAAAAAAGTAAATATGTATTTTAAACCGAAATAAAAGACTGTATATTTGGGACATAAAAAGTAAGTTTTCACCAAATATCGTGTAAAAATATATTTTTTCTAAAAGATAAAAATAAAAAACCTATAAACTTGATTATTTGATTTTTCCACATAAATTTGAGGTTCCTTATGTGACAAAAGTGTAAATACAAAAGTTGTAGATATTTTTATTACCTACAACTTTTCTATCAGAGTTTTGGCGGGAAGTCGAAAAAGACATTGTGCTCTTGTTTTATTTTCATTTTCTTGGTGTATTTTTGAATTATATCGGATAAAGTTGATGGCATTTTGTTTGATATACCTAGGTTAATTACAGTGCACGAGTGTTTGTGAAATAAAATAACAGTGCTAAAATATGTTTGTCTGCTTGCCTCCAAAATTCCATCGGACACGTTCTAGTAAAGTAGGCATCGCTTTACTTGAATTTTGGACTGACTAGACTGACTGATTACTGACGACTTACTTACTGACTTTGTTATTACTTCGTCCAGTTTCATTGAAACTGGCAAAAAATTGATGCAAAAATTATACTTGACGCTGGCAGTAGAGTTTGCGATGCCATAATTGAAAAAAAATATTCTATTTAACTTTTTTCATAGGACTTGTTGTTTTGCCGGAAATCTACATAAGCCGTTATTTACCCTTAAAAACTCAACCCCTCTCCCTTCCCGCTCTGAGATCGCCTGTAATTTTTTTCTTTCATTTTTGTTATATTCTCTACCTTTTGCATTTTTTCTTTCATTTTTGTTATATTCTCTACCTTTTGCAATAAGTTTCATCGTACCTTAATTTTTTTTGGTCTCAAAAGTTATCGACACTGGTACTGGTCTATATGTAGTATTTTCTTAAACACTACAAAAATGAAGAAAATTACCGATGACTAATACGCGCTAAACAGAGAACAGAACAGAAAACAATTGTAATTATTTTGTTATTGTGTCTAAAAAAAATTCAATCATTTTTATAACGGTGAAGGAAACCATCCTTATTAATTAAATATAACAATGTTTTCCTTACCATTAAGTAGCGATAAATACGCTGATAACAATTTATTTTAGAGATGTGCGCCGGGGCTTGAATGGCCGGAGTTATCACTCCGTGTCGGAGACCGCGGTATTTACCGCTGGGCCATAGTTGTTCGGAGTAAAATATATAATTATCAAGATATAATATGGTTATAAACAGTCCTTGCCCGAAGGCTGTGCTCGAAATAGCCGCGCTTCTTCACGCCTCACTGCATGTGTTAGAGTTTTAGGGCTCTCCGATACTCGTGCGCAATGAACCGGAAACAGTCAGCTCGGCGCAGTCGCATAAGTGGCCTGCATACTGTTGGCTTCCATATTATTATATATATTACTTTAAGTAAATATATCTAGCAATGCACTGATAGTCAATCCACTACAATTAATATCTTTAATGTTTTAGTCATGAGTACGGACATTTCATTGAGTTAAAGTTACTTGATGTCCCTTGGCTATATCCTGATTGGTCAGTTTAGATGATTAGTCACATCACGCTACTCTGTAAACAATAAACAACGTTATAGTGTTGGCAGCCACCAGGCCGGGCATTCTGTTCGAAGCAATGAACCGAGTAACACCTCTTGAGTGTTAATAGTTTGTTAGATTGTTGCGCGTGTGTTAGTCAGTATAGTGATTTTGAAAAATTACAAGTGAATAAGTGGAAAATAATCCAGTACCTACTCCGCCTTTTTCTGAAACTTCCCAAAAATACTTAGACATATGGATATATCGTACTTATAGATTTGTACACACAATAGAAATAAGAAGCACGCATGGCCAAGCGGTAAACGAAACGGGCGCGGTCGGGTGTAAGTTGGCTGACCGCTATTAGCAAAATAATAGGCGTGTTCGTGCTTCGGAAGGCACGTTAAGCCATCGGTCCCGGTTATTATGGACAGAAAAGAGTCGTTAAACATTTTCGGAGGTCTTAAGCTGCGTTTCCACCAAGATGCATTTCGAAGAATATGTTTGTTAAGAACCAATAGAATCCCTTACCTAATTTATTCATTTAAAGTAAACAAAGGGAATTTATTGGTTCTTAACATTCCTCGCTACGCATCCTCGCACATATTTTGTAGAAACACAGTTATATGGGCGATCGTGGTGAGTTGGCCACTAACACGCATTGGAGCAGCGTAGAGTAAACTCCAGGCTTTCCTAATAACGGGGAACTGTCGAGTCTCTCTCTCTTTCTCTCTCTGTATATGTATGTTATTATGAGCAGCGATGGCCGAGTGGTAAAAAACCGCGGTCTTCGACGCGACCGATCCCAGGTTCAAATCCTCGGCTCGCACCTCTGACAAAGAAATTTGTAATGTGCGATATTATCGCTGCTCCACGGTGATGGAAAAATATCGTGATATTTCATTGATTACGGTGTTCTCCATCGCCGTGCATGCCTGAGAGAAATTCATAATTTCTCGAAAGCATGACGTCCACCAATCCGCACTTGGCCAGCGTGGTGGACTATGGCCTAAATCCCTCTCACTTGTGAGAAGGAGACCTGTGCCCTATGTTTGCATAGACTGAGGAAGAGTAAAAAAACTGTTTTCTGCCATTGTTAAAATAATAAAGTGTTTTGCCTGTTTAATTTTTTTTAAATGAATGACTATTTATATATAGATAAAGTATCGTATCAAAAATGAAAATGTAGATATTGCACAGGCGTCATACATTATTTATAGTTTTAGCAACAAAATTGATGGATATCACTCGCGCATATATACGTATGTTGTTTATATATTATGTTGATAAACATTGGTCTCCGATTTTTTAACCCGTTTTACATCCCACTGCTGGTCACGGGTCTCCTTTCACAAGTAAGAGGGATTTAGGCCATAGTCCACAACGCTGGCCAAATTCAGATTGGTGGAGATATGAATTATTTCTAGAGCTTTGAATAGGAATAGGATACTATGTACAGAAAAAATCAAAACGCAGAAGCTCAAAAAGCAGAATAATTATTAATTTGTATTTATACCTACATGATTTTTATAAAGAATCAAAAGCCGATGATCTGTTAAGAATATTCTTAGCGGATCTTAAGTAAAACTACAAAACTATTTTTGTTAACTTTAATTTTAATTGATAATATAATATTGTATGCCAGAACATGGTAAACTGTTTAAACTCTTATAATAATTTTAAACATCTAATTGTTTTTATGTAAACAGTCAATAATAAAGTATTTTCTTTCTTTCTTTCATGCGGAATTTTTAAAAATGAACTATTTATCGAATAGCATTTTTGCAAAGACGCGAAAAAGCGTCGTTGCAGTAAAATATGTATTTACCAATCTTGTGTCAAATTTTCCTGATATCAAATCGGCTCCGAAGCGACAAAATGCTGCTTGAGATTCAAATTCGTTTTGTACCCATATTGTCACTAAATGGCCAAGACGCTCACAATATTCGCTATCATTGTCGACAAGATCGACGCCAAATAGATCCACTACACGTATCTTCCTTTGCTGAATGGAGAGATAAATATTGTTCGCTTTATATTTTATATCTATGCGTTTAACCCAATATTAGGTATTGTAGAAGTAATGATTTTTTCTTATTCAAATAAGAAGCTATCTATCTACGGCAGACAATATTTAACTGCACAGAAGAAAGTTTAATTGTCAAAATAAAAGAAATTTAGAATTTTCAGTTTTTTATTGATGCCGTGCAACGCGGTTTCACCTGCATTAAAAAGGGTCAAATGCATTGTAATGGCCGTTCCACATGAGTTAAAAGCGCGAAAACCCGGCGTGAACGAATAAATCCCGATCAAAATCGGTATTTTGTCCCGCGCCTTCACGGCAGTTCACGGCTCGCCCGCATTTTACTTATTAATTTCGGTTATGATATATTTCAGTAATCAACCATCAGAAACTTCTTAATCTACGAGGCTTTCTTATTTTGAAAGACCAAATTATATGTTGCCATAACCATATAACCAGTTATATGTTGCCATAGTAAACAGTGTAATTACATCAGCAGCTTCCACGTCCATTTCGCGGCAGGTACAGTCATGAATGAGTTAATGTAGAGGGGCGATGTGTGCTGTGAATTCACGGCGATAATGTGAAGCCGCCATTATGAATCTTCCCTTGGAAATAAGATGACAGATATCTTATCACCGTAAAAGTAAATGCTAGAGTTGAGAGCTAGAGCTAGAGCTCTAGAGCCGCCTAACGGTGTCTACACTCTAAAATGTTTTCATAAAATCACTTCATCGCTAAGTGAAATAAGGACAAATAAACGAAGAAACACAATTTCGCATATAATTTTTGTATAGATTTTATTTTACCGTGGAGGAACTGATAAATGCAGACATAACAATTTTTTTAGGGTGCATGCCAGGGTTTTAACCTGAACTGTATTCCTGTTATCCAACAGTACATTATTTTTGTTCCAACATTTTCAAGCAGTAAATTTTTCTTAAATTTCATCTTTAGCTGTTTTTTTTTAAATATTTATCAGTTATATGTTAACAAACCTAAAGAGTGTGAATGTGGGTTTGTTTGTATGTCCTTCTGTCACGTGCCTCGGTGCCACGAGTTCATTTGTTTTTTTGACATAGGCTGTGACAAATGTCTTTCCTGTGATAAAAATGTTAAGCCCATCCCAAGCCGTGGATGGCCCGGTCAAGATCATAATTAATTTTATTCTTTTTTATATGCTCCGATCGAGAGTATTCGGTATTTCAAATGTGTTCGTTTCGAAAACGAAAATTGCCGAAATTAGTGCAAAACTACTGAATGTAGTTTGGACTGTTAACTTCCTGAGAGGGTAGCTGAATGACTCGAATACTGTCAAAACTAGGCCGTCCTAATCGAATGAAAATTGACTCAGCACAAAGTTTGAGCCAAACATTTAGTTCATCAGGAAATAGCTACTACCAAACGCAATGCTATCTTAACTCGGACAATGGTACAACTTTTACTGATGTAGGGATGAAAATGGGGAAAATTATTTGAAAATCGAAGACGAGGGTTTGATTTTTTATTATATATATATTATATTAATTACATTAATATCCTGGTTTCCAAGCGTTCTTCAGTGCAACCTTTTTGAGGTATGCATTTTAAATTTTTCAGTACATTGTATTGTGTCAACTACCCCATTGTTTTCATCGGAGCAACGCTCGGTGATTCGGGTACTAAGTAATTAAGACATTTTAGTTAGTACGATAAGCAAGTAATGTATTATACGAAAATAAAACGACGGCCGCGTGGCGCAATGGTCACCATGCTGGTCCATGGTACTCACGACACACACACACACACACAGGGTATATCTACGTGTGAAACGTTTATTTATTTAAATATTTTTTTAAACTTAGATATCATAACGCATTCGTAACTAGTTAGTGACGCTACAAACAGAGTACGAAAAATTATGATATAAAATATAAACCTTTGAAAGAACGAAGATCATACCAAAATAAGTTTCTAGAAAATTGTGTATCCATGCAGCATGAGGCAGAGGTCAGCTTATCTTAACTGCATTCAGGTCAGTTGCTGCTATACCTATTATAGGGAACCTAAGAGGGGATTTTGAAATTCTCTCGAGTGCATCAGATTAAGATATGGAGTATACAAAGATGAAGTGCCATGTTAAGTACTTCCATCATTTGAAAAGACCTCTTAGGAACGCAACATTCTTTGAGTGCTTTCTTTTACTTGTAATAATTGGCATTAGAATACCCTGTTATCTATTGATTTTTTTAAGTAAAACAAGTTCAAGTAAAACTCACCCGAAATAGCCGAAATGTGATTTCAGATAATAAATATTTATAACCAAGCATTAAATCTAATCTACCTTAAATAGTCAAGCTCAAGCTCAGTAAAATAAATTTAGGGTCTCCATCCGTCTGTAAAATTCAGTAGGTAGGTTCATGACGTTCGAGTCTATTAAATTTTATATTAAATTTAAAAATTAAATAAAATGAATGTATGTTCTCCATCCATCTGTAAAATTCAGTAGGTAGGTTCATAACGTTCGAGTCAATCTTCATTTAGCATCATGGGCTCCTCTTCTATTTTATTTCTGCTTTATTTAGCTTTTAATATTTATGAAAAATACAAACATAATTTTAATATAATGATATTAAATGCTAAGCGACTTAAACTATGAGTACATAACGGAAAGAAGAGCACAAAGAAGTAAAATGATTCCATGATTCAAAAATAATTTGATTCATCATAATAAAGATCTTTATCAATTCATCATCTATTTTAATGTTACCTACGTTAAAGCTAACAGCATTAAGGTTTTAATAAGGGTAACTTAGTAGCCACTCGTCAGATCGGGATCATATTTCACCGACTTCCAAAAGGAAGAGGGACTGCATTCTGCTGTATGTATTTTTTTTTACATAATTATCTTCACCGATTACTACGCCGTTTGTGGATCAATATACAAAATTATTTTTTTGTTCCTACGCTTATACATCCCAGGTGGTCCCATTGTCCAGGATCGGATGATGGTATCCCAGAGAACTCTTGAAATTTTATAGTCACACACATTAATTTTCTTATACTTTCTGAAGCATAAGAGATATTTGTGCATAGTAATCATAATCTCATGTTGCTGAGGTTATGATGGAAGATACTGCGACGGTTAGGAGCTGGGAGCAAATTCTTTCAATAATTTATACGTTCAAATGGACCGATAGTAGTATTCTTTCAGGCTATTAAATGGCTATTAGATTAACATGATTACAAAAGGCAAATCTCAGTAACGATTATAAGAATTTCCAATTTGAATGCTTGTTAAATTAAATTACTAAAAAGAGTGAAATTAATTAAGTTTTTAACAAAAAAAGGAAGAACCGACTACTATCGGTAAAAAATAAAATTGTCCAGTACCTACTTCTTATTGCTTATGGTAATGATTCTTAAAACTATTTTTGGAGTCGGGCCTTTAGTAAAGTGTCGTACCTTCTGTTCTGAATGGCCACCAACATAAAATCTGCTGCTATTTTAAATCGGTTAAATTAATTTTTATGCATCTACCATACTATTTTGATATTATTCGGTACCTAACTACAAGAATATACACCAGTACCTAAAAATTACATATCTCGATAAGTCATTCATCATTACAGAGCCTGAACTATTTACTGAAGCTTGAAACACGAAATTTAGGTAGTGGGTTCAAAGGATAGAATAAATGTACCTTTTATACGTCAACCGCTCTAAGGGGTTTAAATAGAGAGCAAGATTATTTTCGGAGAAAGTTTTTACGTTCATCGATTTACTTCAATCATGGTGTAGGTACATGCGGCAGAAACCTTTTTTGAGTCCCACTGCTGGGCACAATTCCCCATTATTGGGGAGGTTTAAAGCTTACTCCGCCATGGTGCTCGAATGCGAGGTGGTGGAGATGCATTAAAAATGTAAATGAAACATATTCTCAAATTGTCAATTTGCACACCACATAGTGGTTAGAATTGCTAGACATATTCTGTACATAAGACCTTGTATTATGTTATTCATCAATTAGTAGTATTAATCAATAGAAAACATCTGACAGTAGGTACCCGGCACCTTGGGGGAGGATACCTGGTTATGTAGGATTTGTACCGCACTAAAACCCCTTCGGTGGCCTGCCTCTGTGCTTGGGGAGGACTCCGGGATCTCCAATGTAACGCACCGGTGTCCTCCGCGCATCTTCGGGAGAGCAGATGCGCCCTCCTGCACCCTCTGCAGGCGCTCACGACGGCATGCGGCCACGCACACACCGCCGTTCTTTCCGGGGCTGCTGGCTAGACGGGTCGAGCTCCCACTCACACCGTCCGCAACCTCGGAAGCCCCCTTTTAGTCGCCTCTTACAATCAGGCAGGGGATACCGTAGCTCTGTGGAAATCTGAAAAAAAATCTGTCCTTTTCTAACCAATAGGGACTTCTGGGTGGATCTATAAATTTCTGGGATGATCTAGCAAACTATTTTAATTTTATTGAGAATGTTCGAGAAAGTTCCAGAAACTTCTCGAATCATTTGGATTTTTTTTATATAATATATATATTTTTTACATATTATGTAATTGCAAACTATTTTAATATATTTTAACGAATCATTTGGAGAATCCTACCAATATTATAAACGCGAAAGTTTGTAAGTATGGATGTTTGTTACTCTTTCATGTAAAAACCACTGAATGGATTTTTATGAAACTTTACAAAAATATAGCTTATACATACATCAGAATAACACATAGGCTACAATTTATAAAGATATTGTGTGAATTGTCCAAAATATGACGATAAGTGTCAAGTAAGTAGGAAACCATCCATCTGCGAGCTATCCTGGCGTGTGCTACCAAAACCGTTAGAGTTACACATATGTAATGTTTGTATGATGGAAATGTTTATCTTAAAATAGTCTTACAAAAAAGGCGGTCCAGCGGCACTTCAGAAGGGACTTCACTTTATGCTAATGATCCTCTCTAACGCGGGTGAAACCGCGGGGCATAGCTAGTTTATTATAATAGGACACAAAGTGCGCGTTGATATATGTATGTCAAACGTAAATAATGTAGTCACGATTGAGTATCTCTGTTACGAGGTAATTTTATATTTAAGCGTTGTTAAGTGAATTTCAGTTTTATGTTAGTAAAATGAGTGCTCACTAAATATGAATTTCTTTTAGGTTTTTTTGCAGGTGCAATACTTATGAGGCATACATTCAGAAACAAACCAGTCACGCACTTACATGAATTAAATACACGCAAGCAAAGATGTTATAAGGTATTTACGAGTATCATTATGGATAACTCAAAAACACCTCGTCCGATCTGGATGAAATTTAAATGGAATATGTCGTCTAATTTAATCCAGAAAATAACCTACTGCTCTCGAGGGAAAGAAAATCAGGACACAGCTAATAATAAGAAATATATCGTCCTATAATTCTATTTTGTAGCTAAATGGGAGTATTAATACTTTAATGGAAACGTCAAATTATAAGAAAATTTTGGTCAGCCCTAACACACCCGTTTATCACCTGGCCTGTAAATTTCTCTTTGATACAGAAGCCATAGAATGTAGAAAATCAATCTTTTGCATTAATTTTACACACACATACATATTTATATACATATATATGTGTGTGTGTGAAATTCTCGTGTCACAGAGATAGTTGGCATACTCCTCCGGTACGGCACGACCGACTTTTTTTTATGTATATTCAGTAACTTTGAAAATTGAAGTAATTAATTTATTAAACCCTTAATAAGTCATAAGGGTGGTCTACCCGGAACATTAAAGGCGGTACGGGGTCAGATATATTTTTCTAATTACTTGTATTTACTATGTTCCGCTAATGACAACAGCATTAATGCGGATAAGGGAGCATCAATTTATAATAGAATAAGCTGGGTTAATCCAAACTCGAGCCATTTTTCATGTGGCGTAAAGCGAAGTGCCACTCGATACAGCAAACATATTGAACGTAGCGAATCAATATTTGTTTTAATAGAAATACAACGTAGGGTGTAAAATGGAGACTATAATAAAATTTCAATATATTTTCATTATTTTCATACAGTCCGCAGAGGGGCGCTGGTGACCTGTAACTCAGGTTTTCTTAAACCTACTTCAGGCACCAGGCTCTTACAAAACCGGGTCTTAGCTAGATTTTTTTTTCAATTTTGGCATCGCAAACTCTGTGCATACTGCCAGCGTCAAGTATAATATTTAATATTTGCATCAAGTTTTTGCCAGTTTCATTGAAACTGTAGGTAAAATCAGTAAGTCGTCAGTATTCAATCAGTCAAGTCAGTCAGACATTCAAGTAAAGCGATGGCTTCTTTACCAGAACGTGACCAATGGGAATTTTGGAAGCAAGCTGAAAAACATATTTTCGCACTGTTATTTTATTTCAAAACAGTGCACGAGCTGTAATTAACCTATATCGAACAAAATGACATCAAATTATCCGATATAACTCAAAAATACACCAAGAAAATTAAAATAAAACAAAAGCACAATATGTCTTTTTCGACTTCCCGCCAAAACCCCCAGCTAGAAACTTAGAGCATCAAGGGTACTGACTGGTGACGGGTGTCATACCTGTCAATTTTGATACTCTAAGGCTAGAAACTTTATATACAAAGCTGTGTACCATTCTTAAAGCATCAAGGTATGACAGGTGTGGCACGCCTTTACGGGCGAACCCCTCGTCCCAACGTGCATGCACAATGTGCCTTCTAGTTATACAACTAGTGTGGCTGTGTGTGTCGGTGTCAGTGTTTACGATGCATAGAAAATGACGTTGTTAATTGAAATTGATATATTTAGAAATGTATGCGTCTGTAGCGATGAAAGAATGTTTGTGAATGTGTGACAAATTTAAAATGTGTGCGTTCTTTCCCCGCACCAGATTAGGCACAAAAATTATGTATCGAAGCGAGGTGCTATGCCGTCTCTCCTGAAGGGTGACTCAGTAACTTTGATGCTCTAAGGTACCATTAGATAATAAGACCTCATTATAAGACCAATAAATGATTTTTAATTACTTTTACTTCATTCTGTAATGGCATCGCAAACTCGTGTACATATATTGCTAGCGTCATGTTTATTTTTTTACCGACTTCCAAAAGGAGGAGGTACTGTTCGGCTGTATGTATTTTTTTTATATATGTTCACCGATTACTCCGCCGTTTGTGGACCGATTTTCAAAATTCTTTTTTTTGTTCGTATGCTTATACTCCCGAGGTGGTCCCATTGTCACCAAATCAGGATCTGATGATGGGATCCGAGGGAAATCGAGGGAATCTCTCAAATTTTATAGGCACACACATTGATTTTCTTATAGTTTCTGAAGCATAAGAGATATTTACGCATAAAAAACATCATCTCATGTTGCTGAGCTGATGATGGAAGGTACTGCGACAGTGAGGAGTTGAGAGCAAATTCTTTCAATAAATAGTTTTTTATTCGAAATCTTACATTCCCGAGGTGGTCCAACTGTCACCAATTCAAAGTCTGATAATTTCTCTGGGATAGAAATCGAAGGGATCATTCAAATTTTATAGCACAACAAATAATTTTCATATTTTTACAAAAGCAAAACAGACATTTGTGTATAATTATCGTCATATCATGTTGCTGAACTGATGATGGAAGGTACTACGACGGTTAGGAGTTGAGAGCAAATTCTTTCAATAAATGGTTTTTTGTTCGAAATCTTACATTCCTGAGGTGGTCCAACTGTCACCATGTCAAAATCTGATGATGTGATATTAGGGAAATCGAGGGAAACACTGAAACTTAATAGGCACACACATTCTTTTAGTCATATTTTTAACATAATACAAGTATTTATGTCTGGTAATTATCACCTGCTGTAACTTAGCTGATGATTGACGGTACAACTCCTCAACGGTTAGGAGCTGAGAGCAAATTCTGTCTTTAATTTATACGTTCAGGTGGACTGACAGTAGTATTCTTTCAGGCTATTAGATAAACATGATTAGTACCTGGACGACGACGACGATCGGATAAAAACAATTTATTTTCTTGGTTTAGTTTCAAATGAAACACTGATTTGCTTAGTGTTACTTAACGCCATCTGAAATAGCTCCTAATAAAAATAGTTATTTTTATAAAAATAAAAAATACACAATATGGTTTTGATTGAGGTTTGAACCCGGGTCTCTATTTCCTCAGTCAACTCACGCAACCATTCGACCACGAAAGCTTTAATTCAATGGACGAAATTTTCATAGAGCTCTTTCAAACTGACATTGTCATTTCTTTGAACGTCGGATTGGCGTATGGTAATAGGGGAGCCCAAGAGGGGATTTACGGATTTACTCGAGTGCGTCAGATTAAGATATGGGGTACACCTTGCATCCTGTTCAGTGCTGCCACGATTAAAAAAGACCTTCTATGTAGGTACAGTTTTTTTTCTTACTTCTGGATGTCAAAATGGTCAGATTAGAAAACCGCGTTACCGTTGAGCCATGAATTTTAAATAATAAAAATTCGAACTCTTCAGAGTTTGCCAAAATGCCGTTTTTTTATTTCGCTGTTTTGTATACATTTATACTTAAATCTTCAGATTACTGAAATATGACTTACCATGCATTTAAGTTACTGAAATATGACTTAGCATGCATTTAATTTATTCTACTATTTTACCTGGACCTTTCGTATAAAATTTTCGAAAACCTATAGGCGCTCTCTCCACCGGTTAAACGCAAAACGTCATGAAGTATAATAATATTAAATAATATAATATTTTAATCTTACTACCACCCAACATATAAAAAGCACAAGGTCCTGATGACGCTTGAGGAAATCCACAATGAGCCTTGTGGGCTCCCCAGTTTGACAGCGTTTACGCCACAATATTATTAATACTCTCCAATAGATGTCAGGAAGAGTCGTATTTTTCAGTTTATATTTAAATTGATTTTCATTATTTTTATACAGCTAAAAATTTCCATCAATAAAAAAATTGTGGATCGATTTATCATCTCCGAAACCAGGGTACTAAATTTCATCAAAATCTTTGGAGCCGTTTCCGAGATTCAAAAAATATATTTAGATACATACAAGAATTGCTCGTTTAAAGGTATTAGATAAAAGGTAAATCTGTTTAAAATTTAGAAGTTAAGTGAAAAATTTTCCAATTATGCTAATACATACAGAATTATTAAAACTACTAAAAAGAGTGAAATAAATTAAGTTTTTAACAAAAAAAATAGAACCGACTTCAAATGGTAAAAAATAAAATTGTTCAGTACCTACTTCTTCTTGCTTATGGTAATGACTCTTAAAACTATTTTTGAAGTCGGGCCCTTAGTGAAATGTCCTGTCTTAGTAAATATAGTGTACCTTTCGTTCTGAATGGGCACCGACTCGAATATAATTTTAACAGTCATTACCACTGTACTGTCGGTGCTAATTTAGAACGAATGGTACGACATTCACTAAGAGCCCGACTCCTGAAATAGTTTTAAGAGTCATTACCATAAGCAAGAAGAAGTAGGTAGGTACTGAACAATTTTATTTTTTACCGTTTGAAGTCGGTTCTATTTTTTTTGTTAAAAACTTAATTTATGTATTACTTTTTTGCCGGTTTCACTGAAACTAGACTAAGTAATAATAAATAAAATCAGTAAGTCGTCAGTGATCAGTCAGTCATGTCAGTCAGCTGTCCAAGGAAAGCGATAGCTAATTTACTAGAACGTGTCTAATGAAGTTTTGGAAGCAACCGGAAAAACATATTTCCGTACTTTTGTTTTATTTCACAACAATGCCCACTATAATTAACCTATATCAAACAAAGGGTCATTAACTTTATCTAATATACTTAAAAATACACCAATAATCCATACAATATCATTAAAGAGCAAAGATTGGTATTTTTGTATGTTTGTAATGAATAAACTCAAAAACTAAAGTTTAGATTTCAAAAATTCTTTCACCATTAGAAAGCTACATTTACCCTGAGTAACATAGGCTACTTTTTACTGCGGGGAAATGCTTCGTTCCTACGTGAAAACGGGTAATAGGGTCAACGCGGTTGAAGCAACTGGCTAAACACCTATGATTTTAATATAACAATGCAGCCTGGAATAACACATTGGCTATTTTTTATCCTACGGGGACCCATTACACGGGTAAGACCAGTAAATAAAGCAAAAGAACAACTTGAATCTTTCAACTTCCCCCTAAAAGTCCCATAGCATCTATTTTTCTCTAGTTTATTTGTTTTTGTACGATTATTGACAAAAGTTCTTATTAGAACTGATTACCGGATTACAAATAAATCAATGCCAGACTTGCCTGTGATTTCATGACTTGAAAGCCATTTTGATTACTTATTGTTACATGCATATAAGTAAATCTAACTAAAATTTTCCTAAAAAAATACAGAAAGTAATACCTAAACGATGAGAGTTTTTATAAAAAAAAAAAAAGATTAAACAGTAAAATCAAACTCTAAAACCTCTTTTCATGTGCCGCATAAAGTTGAGTGCGCCAATACAACAAACATTATTGAATGTAGAATCAATATTTATATTTGGGCTGGAAACACGATGACACAAATGAAAGTGAGCGCGTTATTGATTTTGATTTGGCGAGTAGTTTAGTATTAATTAAGGTATTTGTCTCTTAAGAAATGGTATTTGTTCCTTAAGAAATGTAGCTGTCGGAACTACTTTCAAAAAAGGAGTGAAAACGACGTAAGACTTGTATTACATGTACCTATTTTTGATTTACCTATTTTTGTACCTATTTTGATTTGAGCGCATGGCCCGGCGGTTAGCATAGAACGCAAACGATATATGCAACTAAGCCTAAACGGGCGCGGTCGAGTGTGAGATGGGTAACCGCTAGTGGCAAAAAATTTCATGCGCATATCTATGCTTCGGAGAGCACGTTAAGCCGTCGGTACCGGTTGTTGTCGATAGATAACAGTCGTTAAACCTTGTCGGAGGCCTTATGGGCGATTTGAAAACATCCGACAGCGGGTTGGCCACTAACCCGCATCTCCACCAACCCGCATTGGAGCAGCGTGGTGGAGTAAGCTTCAGACCTCCCCAACAATGGGGAGAGACCCGTGCCCAGCAGTGGGACGCAAAAAGGGTTGCAACCCATGCATTTTGATTTCATTCAAATTGCAATTACAAACTTCAAATCAAACGAGAAAAGTATGTTTTAACCAGCACCCTATCTGTTAGTTATACCTACATATTATGTACAGTTATGCAATTACAAGTTCGAAACAAAAAGGTCGAGTGTGAGCAAACACGCAGGTTATTCTGTTTCCGAGATGAAAGCGCATCTGTTGCTTGTAGCAAATAACGGACATGAATACTTCTCGTTCTAGAACTTTATACGATTGTCTTCGTAAATTAAATTGCTGTAAGTATTGTAGCTCAAATAAAAACAATAAAAGTTTGTAATTCCCATCGCAAAAAAGACAATGATGAAGAAAGGACATTGACATAAAATACTGCCTAGCGCAATTAATCGTCGAAGAAGATAGTGCATACCTATTGTATTAGTAAATAAGTAGTATATTTTCCCTCTGACTGTTAGTTATTCAGTATGTAAATCCAGTAAGGCATGAAGGTATTATGATCTATAGAAAACTGACGACCTGAAGAAGACAGCGGGTAGTCGCTGGATTCAGAAGGCCCAGGACCGGGAGGAGTGGCGAACGTTAGGGGAGGCCTATGTCCAGCAGTGGACAATAAAAGGCTGATAATTGGATGGATGGATGTGTTTTTCGGATTCTTCTTCATTATCATCTCAATCAATTTTTTATATATTTTCAAATACTTTTTTAACTTTAATCACTTGATGATAAACTTAATACATTTGACACTGCACAACTTTGACACAGCACAACTTGTAAAAAAACCCGACTAAATTATGATGGTTAATATTTTCATGACATCCCAAGTTAAAACGTATATTTTTAATTTAGGCTCATTATAAACAAATGTTTGATGCAAACCATCACAGATAGCGCCACTGAGCATTATAAAACAATAAAATATAATGTCATGAATTATGAAAGATAATGCAGGGACATAGTTGACTTTCAAACTTAGTAGTATTCTACATAACGCCTCAAGCACAAAGGCAGGCGCTCCTTGTATTGTGCCTCAAGCTTCCGAGTGTTACACTTGATTTTACTCCTCATAAAATTTCCGTTTAACTTGATATAAACCAATTACACAAGTATATAGACAGTCGAGCCGTCATCAGCTGTCATCCCTCCGTCTTACGAATATTTGATCAGGCCACGTGTCCTGACGCGAGTTTAACATTTTTTACCCATCCCAAAAAAAGTGCACAACGCCGCTTAAGAAGTTTTCACTTCAAAAATATTGTCACAAAAACTAAATAAAAACGCACTTGACTTAAAAATAAACACGCTTGATTGCGGTTTGAACCCGCATCCTAGTTCCGCAGTCAAATCAAATCGACAGTCATTCGTTTAAACGGCGGATTGGTGGATAACGTTTGACGGCGTTCTACGCCACAAGTTTATTAATATTCCCCAATAGATATCAGTATGAGTCATACTTTTTCAGTTTATAGTTAAGTTGATTATCGCTGAAAATTCGAATAAACTGACAAATTCTAAAAATAAAACCTAACTGAATCAATCTATCACCCCCGAAACCCTGGACTAAATTTCGTGAATATCATTGAAGCAGTTTCCGAAATTTAAACTGTATATATTTATATAGGTTTTTACAAGAATTGCTCATTTAAACGTGTTTGATATTTAGTGTGTCCACAATAGTCCACATATATGTACAGTTATACAATTACAAGTTCGAAACAAACAGGTTGAGCGAGAGCACTCAGTTATTTTCTTTGCATAACTCCGAATCCGAGATGAGATCCGAATCCGAGATGAGCTGTTACTTGTAGCAAATAAAGAACATGAATACTTCTCGTTCTAGAACTTTTTACAATTGGCTGCGTGTATTAAATAGCAGTGTAACTTCTGTAGCTCAACAATAAACTGGAAAAGTTTGTACGAAATATCGGAAAAACGTTGACTTGGAATACGCCAGCGCAATCAATTGTCGTGAAAGCTTACACTATTCTCACTCACTCGATATTTACATCCAAGAAAATTTAATCATAAAGAGAATATGTCTAAGGTTGTTTGTATATCCATGCAGCAGCCACTTTACACCAAAAGTACCTGGATATATATATTGTATATTTATATTCCGATATATTCACGCTATCGGAGTTTTCTGAATATCCGACCATATATACAAGCTCCGAATTTAGTCAGTTGGAGCGCGGCCGCTCCACCACCTCGCCGGGCGGGAAATCTCTCTTAGCCTTTGCCTGACTCCAGATCAGAAGGTTACGTCTTCAAATTACGTCGGGATCACCAGTTTGGCAAAGAGAAATCTCCCACCGGGCAAGGTGAAAAAGTCAATAGCATGATTCAGGATATTTTTTTCGGTGCAGACCTCTAAGAAACTGTTATATTAATCAATATGTCCTCAACTTTACAAACTTCCCAATAAAGAGGCTCCAACAACTAGTTTGATATAAATAGGACTTCTTTGAGAAGGTTATGTTTTACGGACCTTGTTAGGAGGTTTCGGAGTCTCAAAGTTGTTTTGCGATGGCTTATTATTCTGTCATCTTTGTTAGAGGTAATCCTCTTCATCGTGTATCATTAAAGTCTATTTTTACCTTTACAATAATAACTTTTACTCGCTTCTCTTCTATGTGTTATAGTGATAAGAATCAGTTGCTTGCGATCTCCTAAATTAACTCCATATACCAATATTACCGATCAAACAATATTAACATTTCTAACATCTTCATAACATTCAATAGAAAGCTAAATAATTAGAAAATGTTATACTTTATTGAGTACTAGCTGTGCCCCGCGGTTTCACCCGCGTTAGAAAGGATCATTAGCATGAAGTGAATATACTCCGCAAATTTGTTCATAATTTACTTAATTTAAAATTATCTACTATTACGTATGAAATCCTCGATCTATTACCAATAATATGCTGTAGGTACGTAACCGCCGTGCTGCACCGCCGCAGTGTCTTTCTAACATACATAATGAGTACAATATACCAGCCCCAGTTTCGCTTCATTCTTAGCTCTCATAAAATAAGCTACTAAAACCCTCTGTTAGTTAATAAAAGGAAAGAATTTACAATGTAACAAAATATAATTTATAAATTAAGATAAGAAGAACGGATCGCTATCAAACAAAAAATTATCATATAAGTGTCACAAACCAATTTTTAAACGAAGTCGTTGAGACACAATCGTCAGCAATAACCCGCTCGCGCGTTCTGTGCCCGCGCAACAGGCAGCCTTTGTGATATTGATTCGTTTGAGGGATAAGCATATAAAGGATAGCGGTAGTTTTAGAATGTTATTCCTTATTACATCAGCTACCTGCCTGTGAAAGTCCCGTCAAAATTGGTCCAATCGTTTCAGAGATTACCGGAACAAATAGACAGAAAAACAAAACAAAAGAAGCCTGAGTTACTCCTTATTACATTAGCTACCTGCCAGTGAAAGTCCCGTCAAAATCGGTCCAGCCGTTTCAGAGATTAGCCGGAACAAACAGACAAACAGGCAGACAGACAAAATAAAAGCAGCCTGAGTTACTCCTTATTATTATTAGCTACCTGTCAGTGAAAGCCCCGTCAAAATCGGTCCAGCCGTTTCAGAGATTAACTGGAACAAACAGACATACAGACAGACAGACAAAATAAAAGCAGCCTGAGTTACTCCTTATTATTATTAGCTACCTGTCAGTGAAAGCCCCGTCAAAATCGGTCCAGCCATTTCAGAGATTTTTTTTCAACCTTTTTTTTATGTCCCACATTATGGGCACAAGTCTCCTCTCACAAGTGAGAGGGATTTAGGCCATAGTCCACCACGCTGGCCAAGTGCGGATTTCAGAGATTAGCCGGAACAAACAGACAGATAGACAGACAAAAATTGTAAAAAAATATTATTCTGGCATATGTACCGTATAAAAATTCATATGCATGTAGTAAAAAGCGCTTATTAGCGCGATTACAAACAGACACTCCAATTTTATTTATTTGTATAGATAACATTTTCTAATCCCTGAGTGAAGCGTTCAAGATAGAATGTAGAGTGCGATAGGGGGGATTGACATCACCTAGGCTCTTCAGCTTATATGTCAACCAGCTGATTGATGAGCTCAGCAACGCCAAGGTAGGATGCTCAATAGATGGTACATTTATAAATAATATAAGCTACGCAGATGACATGGTGTTGCTGAGTCCTTCAATCAGTGCCCTAAGGAAACATGTCGGTATTTGTAAGGGTTACGGGAGGCCCATGGTCTCAGGTATAACGCAGAGAAAAGCGAGGTATTTTTATTTAATGCAAGAAGTAAAAAATATCATACGCTTTTTAAGGCATACTGCCAAACGTTTTGCACCTGCAGCCTGTGGGTCAATCATACGAAGAGGGCTTACAGCGTCCTACGTGTCTATAATAATGCTTTTAGGGAATTGATGGGGCTGCCTAGGCACTGCAATGCCTCGGGGATGTTCGCTAAAGAGCGAATAGATGATTTCTACGCAATAATGCGCAAAAGAGTGTCATCCCTGTGGACGCGGGTGCGTGGAAGTTCCAACACCTATCTAGGTACTGTGGCGAACAGGTGGGACGGCCCCATATTTAAATACTGGACCGCCTTACATGAGAGGTCGTCTCACCTGGCCGTCAAATAACCTCTCTTATTGGTATCATGTAATTTTCTATTTACTAACATTAGTTTATAAGAGCATTTTGTATTTACTAACAACATTATGGATGAACGTCTGCAATAAAAGTTTATTATTATGTATCTCTCCTTACAGGTCACGGGTCAAAGAGGTAGAGGCCCCTTTGAGACACTTTAATATTGTTGTGATGGATACCATCCTCGGCCGTATCATATAAAAAGTTATATGACTCAAAGATAGTCCCCATCAGGTGCACAGGATCTATTTCGACAAAAGGGGAGACTAATATTGGGTCTATGGGGATGAACGAACGAGGGACTGGAAGATGGGCTATGGAGAACTATGGGACACCTGCCTTTCAAACTAATAAATAATCTATAGTGAGGCAGGGTGGTGACTGGTGACTCGCCACTCACTGAATAGGCCATCAAAAAAAATGCCGTAAATGCCTGGAAAGTAACATTGGCGTGAGCAGCTAGGGATATCGAGAGGAGTGGTACCGATTTCTCCATCACGGGGGGTTAAATCCAACCCGGAGCGGGTTCCCTCGCAATTACGCCAATTACTTAGTTACACTTCCACCCCCGAGGATATAGCTCTAACAGCTCCACTCTGGACAGCCAATTAAGGCAAGCCAGAGGTAGGGACCTCTTCCTCTGGGTTATCACTCCGCCTGCCATAGACGAGGAACAGGGGGACCTCCCCGGTAGCAATCGGGTCCGTGGTGTCGTTACTCACCAACAGCTCGCCACAATTATTATTATTGCGAAAAGTTACAGATCTGAAACAATATTCTAATAGGTTTGCACTAAGTTTTGATGCGATACATAAAAATTATGCACACCTATGTAAGTTACCATTATTATTAAAGAATACCGCAACATTCTACAATAATATCTGCTTTGCCCAAAGGCAGACTGGTAGAGAATGCTTTTAGCCTTAAGTCCGCCTTTTATACCATTTTTATGTGGTGTAATAAAGTGTTAAAAATATATAAATAAACATTATAATCATAATATAAGTGGAACCGAAAAATGGTAAAAACTTTTTAAACCCTTTTTATGTCCCACACCTGGGCACAGGTTTCCTCTGGGAAAGGAAAGGGATGTAAATAAATAAATTACTATCATCTTATCCTTTCTTTTATCATGGCATCGCAAACTCTGTGCATATTTCCAGCGTCAATTATAACTTTTGCATCAGTAGTCAGTCACAAAAAAAATCATTAAGTCGTCAGGTATCAGTCAGTCTAGTCAGTCAAATGTTCAAGTAAAGTGTGGCTACTTTACCAGAATGTGTCCGATGGAGTTTTTAGGCAAGCCGAAAAAACATGTTTTCACACTGTTATTTTATTTCACAACACTCGTGCACTGTGCACCTATATCGAACAAAATGCCATCAAATTTGTCCTATATAACTCAAAAATACACCAAGAAAATAAGACACACAAAAACAAATAACAAGAGCACAACTAGTCCCTTCAGACTTCCCGCCAAAACTACCATCGCATCCATTTTAACTGTTTGGAGTTTTGGCGGGAAGTCTGAAGGGACAAGTTGTGCTCTTGTATTATTATTCATTTTCTTGATGTATCTTTGAGTTATATCGGATAAAGTTGATGGCATTTTGCTCGATATAGGTTAATGACAGTGCACGAGTGTCGTGAAATAAAATAACAGTGCGAAAACATGTTTTTGCGGCTTGCCTCCAAAAGTCCATCGGACATGTTCTGGTAAAGTAGCCATCACTTTACTAGAACATTTGACTGACGACTAGACTGACTGATACCTGACAACTAACTGATTTTTTTCTACGACTACAAAGTGATGCAAAAATTTTAGTTGACGCTGGCAATATGCACAGAGTTTGCGACGCCATTATTAAAATTGAAATTTTTAACTGTTTGACAAATAGGATTTACGACATGTAACTGACACGATGATTATTAAATTATGATGATGATGATGATTAATGATTAATCTAAGAGCTTCCGTTTTAAAAATTACGACGGATAAAGTAGTGCTTAAATTAAGAAAAAGTACCCGACGACCGAGCGTTGCTCGGATAAAAATAGTTGGTTTTCTTGATTTAATTTCAAACAAAACATTCATTGGCTTACTGTTATTATAGAACGCCATCTAAAACTGCTTCCAAAATTGACACAAAAATAAGAAATCACAATATATTTGATCGGGGTTTGAACCTGAGTCTCTAGCTCCGCAGTCAGCCCACGTAACCATTCGATCTGTTTTAAATCGACATTGTCATTTGTTTGAAAGGCGGATGACGTTTGACGGCGTTCTACACTACATTAATACCCTCTAATAGATGTTAGGATGAGTCATGTTTTTCAGTCTATATTAAAGTTGATTATCACTGAAAATACGGATAAAACGAGAATTTCTACAATAATTGTTCGTTTAAAAATATTAGATATCGCGTTAGCTTAACGAACCTATAAAAACCGTTATTGGAATATCAACTCCGAAGGGGATAAAATTAGGAATGGAAGCTTGGGTTGAAATTGGATCCCATGAAATCATCGGGGAATATGTCCATATTCCCCATATTTCATGGTAATCATCTTTGCTGATAGAGCTCGTTTGCTAGCAGTTGCGGAAAGTGAATCGGGTCACTGGCTGCAAGCTCTTCCTTCTAAAAATATAGCCATCGTGCTGGATCCCACCACTTTGCGTATCGTGGTGGGTCTCCAGCTCGGTGCTAAAGTATGTGAGACTCATTTATGTCCGTGTGGGCAGCGAGTGAACAGGTTTTTGGCTGACATGGCTTATCCTTTACCAAGAGTGCCGGCAGATTGTATCGCCACCACTTCTTTGTCAGCCACGTAAGAACCGTCTGGTTTGTCAAGAAACGATGGAAAGAGACCTGACTTTAATACCGTAGCATCTGGGGCATCCCCTGGTATGGGACCTAACCTATATACCAAATCCCCTCGCATATTAATAACACTGCTGAGAAGGCCGGGTCTGCCGCCGATCAGGCCCAGGTTCTCAAGCGCCGTAAGTATTGTAATTTATCAGACAATTACTTTTTGTGGCGCTTGCTGTGGAGACCTTGGTCTTCTTACATGAAAAAATTCATGTCAGAAATGTCGTCCAGGCTTGTTCTTGCATGTGGCAACCTGAGAGCTGACGATATGCCGCCAGCGTCTTAGGTGTTATGCCGAACACGGACATTTTAGAGGAAGTTTTATTATTTATAATTTTATAGTTTTATTTTAGGAATTACCCTATTTTTGTACAGTTTATTTATTCTTGCTGTATTTAGTTGCCTTTTTTAATTATAAATATTATAATGTGATTAAATGTCCATCTCAGCCATATATGAATATGCAAGTACAATACCAGAGGGCCAAAAGGCTGAAAAATAAACTAGTACGGGGGTGTTACCCGTAAATATTAACATAGATATTGACTTTTCCTCCCCCGTGTGTTGAATAAATTAGTTGCGAAGTTCCTCTATAAAAATTCAAAACTGTGTTTATGGTCATCGTAATATTAATAGTCATCAAAGCACCATCGTAAATCAGTCTGAATTTTAAATACTTACGCAATTCTATAACTTCATTGTTATACGCATCCAAATTGTTAGTAAAAAGGTAATTCTGTAGTAGGTAGGTCTGTGTGTCAAGACCCTTTTTCTCAGGAACGCGTGAAGGTATCGAGCTTGAATTTATATCAAATACTCAGGTCTACTGTTTCTTGGAGCTGTGATAAAATCAAATGTCTAAGCTAGCGCAATCAAAAGATATAGCCGTTTATGCCGCAGTAAATTTTTGGCACTCGCACGGTAATCAAAACCTATATGGTATATCCCGTGAACTCAGAATCTTGTAACGTCTTATAGTACAAATAAAGGAAAAATTGCGAAAACATTTTAATTTAATTTTTTAGTTACATCGTATATTAAAAATATTTTCTGGAACCCTCGTTGCGCGAGTCCGACTCACACTTGCCCGGTTTTTTTTATGCAGGTAAGTTGTATAATCGTACAACTTGATTTTTCCAGATTAAAAAAAGGAGTCGCGTATTTATGAAGTTGTTTCCTAATTCACGAAGTTAAGATTTTGGTAGGGTACGTACGTAGTTCCAACACTTCCAACAAGATATCTCATATAATTTCGTTCAGCACTATTTTTAAATTATTTATGAATAATTTATTTTATTTACTAATAATATCTCGGTGTACACTAATGAGAACATAATTATAATGTATACTGACATAGTAAAATTATAATAGTGTTCTCATTAGTGCAGTTACACCAAAATATATCACATGAATACCAGTAAATTGTTTGGTGTTTTGATTCTCTTTGTCAGTTTTCATTAATTTCAAACGTGACATAAATATTTAAACTGTGTTCGTGCTATAATGTATTAATGGCTGATTATATTTAAATTAATCATGACTAATTATTGCTCAATGATCGAATTAAAAATAAAAGCGTAGTTTATGAAAATTAATTTCATCGTAGACTTTTTCGCCACCGTCCCCTTAATGATTTAGTCCGTCGGGCTCTTGGTTTATCTAGAAGCAATGGCAAGAGACCTGATAGGATTACTTGGGTACCGTGGAGTTCAGCTTCTGATATGGGATGTGCCTGTGCACCTGTGTACCTTGGCGCCATCACACATGAGGATGTCCGCAGAAAAGACTGAGTCCGCAACCAAATATGCCCAATGTTAAGACACGCAACAAAAGCTGAATTTTGATAAATAAAAACATGGTCTAACACTTACATTATTTTAACTTACTTTATGCCCACGTGACCTGAAATGGCCATGGCCATTATACCACAGTCCGCTTTGCACGTTTTTCTTTCCACGGACATGTTGCTTGTGGACTACCTTCTAGCTAAGGTATTTCCGTTGGACTATAATGGAGTTGGTCAAGTAAAAAACCCCTTTAAAGCCGTCAATGCTAATGCTGCGGTGATCGCTTATTATCACGCGGCCAGTATGCCTTTTTATCAAGTTCATGTACAATAAAAAATATTTCTTAATATTCTTATTTCTTTTCTTTAACCTTACGTGTGCAAATTTATCTGCTGGTAGTAAATTTGAAATTTATTTTGATGTAGGTACACGTGTTACGCACCCGAACCATGAGGGCTACTCTAAAGGGCGACTAATAACTAAACTAATATATAAAGCTGAAAAGTTTGTTTGAACGCGCTAATCTCAGGAACTACTGATTCAAATGGAATAATTATTGTATTAACCGATGTGTAATTATCGGACAGAACATTTATCGCGAAAGGCTTTATGCTATATAACATTGCGCTGCGACCAATAGGAGCGCAGCATCAGTGAAAAATATTGTAAAAACGGGGAAAATCTGTAAAGTTTGTTTGAACACGCTAATTTCAGGAACAACTGGTTCGAATTGAATAATTTTTACTTTTGTGTTGAATAATCCATTTATTGGGGGAGGCTGTAGCCTATTTAACATCATGCTTTGACTAATCCACGCGGACAAAGTCGCGGCGGCCGCTAAAACTCCAGATCAATTGGACAACGGCCCCGGAAATACAACGACGTGAACTCATTGAAATCCATCCATCCAGCAGTTTTAGTAACAGAACGTTTTTGTTTCACAAAAGCCCATTTATATTTTTATAGTCGTTGTTCGCGTTAAAACACTATTCACTGAAATAATAACCATCCTATTTTTTAAGTTGGACGGAAATATTTACGGGGTGTTCCTCAACATACATTTCTACAATACTCGTAGATATCGCATGGCAGCGATGGCAGGCAGATACCGGCACTCATCTTTGACGAAAAATTTTGCACGTATTTATCGCTACAGCACGGTGAAGCGAAATGGTGTGTTTTTATTTTAACCTACATTTAAAAATTGTGATTTTTAATTAACAAATATTGTGATTTTTAATTAATTACGATGTTTTCCATCACCGTGTAAGCCTTATACAAATACCTCCTCGAAGACCTAATGTTCACTGATTTGCACTTTCTGCAGCGAGTTGGACTGCCCTGAATGCCTCTCACTACCCAGAAGTGTGAAATAAAAAATGTTGAAAAAGGTATCGGTTTGGATTATTAAAAGTCATTGCGTCAAAACAAGAAACATCATATCACATCTATGGATATAAGGCCGGACACATCTTCTTTTAATTTTATTGAAAGACAATAAATGTTGGATTGTTTTAAATACGACACTACCCGGATTTCAAATCAGTTCTATCTGCGATTTACGTTCACTTTCAGAGTCGTTTATTTTATTGCGAGTTCGTACAATGGTTGTGGAAATATTACGACGCGAACGACGTTGAAATCCATTAAAGCGTTGTGGGGCCAAGCAACAGTTGTAGTTATAGAACGTTAAATGTTATTGTTAAACAAAAGCCGTTCAGATTTGAAATGCTACATTTCTGAATAATATTTTGATATGTTTTACTTATTATTTTTACTTATTTTGTAAAATTAAAAGTGTTAGGTAGAGGTAGAGGTAGAGGGAAACATTTTTCCGAGCAAGAAATCTTTTGAAGTGACAACGTTTAGTAAAACTATGAATGCCGGCTGCACGCAAGAAAAAGGATGTCTCGCCTTTTTTGTATCGAGGGGGAAACCTTTAAAAGGTACCAGGTATCCGGCAGGAGGATTCCGGGTTATGTGGAATTTGACCGCACTAAAACCATCTCTGCCTCTACACTTGGCATGTGACTCCGAGATCTCCAGTGGAGCGCACCAGTGCCCTCCAAGCGCGGCGCCCAGAATGGGCCCATCTTCGAGAGAGCAGATGTGTTCTTCTGTAGTTTAAGATGATTAAGGCATCGCACGCACATACCGCCGTTCTTCATGAGGCTGCTAGCTGGACGGATCGAGCTGCCGCTCTCACCGTTCGCAACCCCGCAAGCCCACTTTTTATAATAGAATTGCTTCACGGCGTGGGTGCGGCGGTGGTACTTCCCCCGGTCATACAATACATACTACATACATACACTGCTTAAGGCTGAGTCTGACTTACTACTCGGTCAAGTTAACATGACACCTGGGAGGCTACTCTGTACGCCCGTGTCTGAAACGTGAATTTTTGGGGCTCATATTTTAGTAAGACTGACGAATGACGAGCTATCGCATATAATTCATTCAGTGGCTTAATGTTATCAATGATAACGGTAGTCTTATAAATTAATGAAAAAATAATTTAAAAAAATTGTCTAAATATGCCAAAACTGATACCAAATATGTTAGCACTTATGGACGGATGTATACAGAATAGCCTCCTAGGTGTCATGTTAACTTGATCGAGTAGTATAACTAATATCATGGCTGCAACCCTTCTTGCGTTCCACTGCTTGGTGTTTGCTCATAATTGGGGAGGCCTGGAGCTTATTCCACCACGCTGGCCCAATACGGGGTGGTAGAGATGCGAGTTAGTGGCCAACCTGCTGTCGGATTTTTTCAAACCGCCCATAAGGCGTCTGACAAGGTTTAAAGACTTATCGATCGTAAGACCGACGGCTTAACGTGCCCTCCGAAGCACGGAAACGGCATGAAATTTTTCTTCCACTAGCGTTCACCCACACCCAACCGTGCCCGTTTGGCTAAATTGCATACATCGCTGGCGCTAGTCGCTGGGCTATGATGGTAATAAACATTTAAGATTAAAATTAAATATAATGTTAACGTAAAAAACGCCACAGCGCGCATGGCCCGGCGGTTAGCGTAGAACGCAAACGATCTATGCAACTAAGCCAAACGGGCGCGGTCGGGTGTGAGATGGGTGACCGCTAGTGGCAAAAAAAATTCATGCGCGTTTCCGTGCTTCGGACGGCACGTTAAGCCGTCGGTCCCGGTTGTTGTCGATAGATAACAGTCGTTAAAACTTGTCAGAGGCCTTATGGGCGGTTTGAAAACATCCGACAGCGGGTTGACCACTAACCCGCATCTCCACCAACCCGCATTGGAGCAGCGTGGTGGAGTAAGCTCCAGGCCTTCCCAATAATGGGGAGAGACCCGTGCCCAGAAGTGGGACGCAAAAAGGATTGCGGCCAAAAAACGTCATGCAGTTTGCAGTCGTTATTGTACTCGTATATTTTGTAGGTGGCAGAACTATTATCGTTCGCCCGGGGAAGTACCACCGCTGCACCCACTTCTGCCGTGAAGCAATTCTATTGTGTTTCGGAAAGATGCAGTTGCCGGCCACACTTACATGATGCGACCACCAGCCTCCGGAGTAGCAGCGCAACTGCATACGACCTCAGACAAGACTTACCTATGCTCGCTTGAGGTTGTATGTAGATGTCCATGGGCTGCAATGACTACTTAACACCACGTGGCCTGCATGCTCGTCTGCTACTCCATTCAAATAAGAAAATATTGCAAAACGCATCACGAGTTACACTACAAAACTGATTTGGAACATGTTAGCAAACAGTTAAATAAGTTGCAGTTGCATTTGCATTATATAAACTATCAAAAATAGTGAACAAAACAGCTGTCCTTAGTGCATATCATGCATAACATAATATGTTGGTGCGACTCTTAGATACGGCCTGATATTCTGGGGTAATGCAACGGGAATTCAAACGGTTTTTAAGGCTCAAAAGAAATGTATTCGCTCTATATGTCAAATAAATCAAATAGACACTTGTAAACCGCACTTTAAAGATTTAAAAATAATGACGCTTCCCTCCCTATACATATATGAAATATCCATAATGGTATAAAAAGATTTAGATAACAATGAAACTCTAAAATCCAAAAGACATCCTAAAAAATTGTGTTCAATTGCATCAAAAACAAAACAATATCAAAAAACGCTTCTTTTGCATGGGACCAAAAATATATAATAACTTACCTGAATCCCTCAAAATCTAAAACAATTTGTGATTTTAAACGAGCACAAAACTTTCTTATTTACATAAGCGTACTATTCGGTATTTGAATTTTTAAACGACGAACTTTTATTTCGTGAGGGATTTCGGGTTTACGGGACTAAAAACCTACGAGGTATTTTTCCGCCGGCTTTATTCCTCTCAGTGTATAAAAACCCAGTAAATTGGGTGCCCAAAGCCGATGGCCCAGATGAAAATATAACTCGTATAAACATAAACACCTTTTATAATTAAAGCAGAATTGATAAAACATCGCAATAAAAACCGCAAAATTAGGTTAAAGTAACGTTGTCTTCAATTATAATTTAGTAATAAGTAATTTTAGTTATACTGCTAACTTACGTTTTAATTCTGTCCTCCTAATTTGTATACCTCGCTGAGTTAAATATGGCGAACTAATAAATGTACATAAAACAAATTTGTAATACTCAATTCACATTTTCAAAACTGTTCATGAGCTAAGCGTCTGTTAAAGTTTTCACGCGATAATCTCGCACCGTGAATACATAATCATTTTTGGAGCTTTAGAAACATCTTGGTCGGTTTGTCTAGACAGAAATGTTTTATATCTTTTGTCTGCTCTTGGGCCAAACGTACATTTACCTGTCTTATATTTCTTGGTGATAAAAAGTTTTAAGTACCGAAGCAGTTGCTCTGCTAGGTATTTCAGAATTCAAAATAAATGCTGGGCACGGATCTCTCGTTAAAGACTTTATTATTATATAAAGGCCTCCCCAATAATGGGGGAGGCCTTTTTTTGGTATCCTTCAAAAGGTACCCAGCACCTTGGGAGAGGATATCGGGTTATGTGGGATCTGTACCGCACTAAAACCTCTCAGTGGACTACCTGTGCGCTTGGGGAGGACTCCGGGATCTCCAGTGGAACGCACCGGTGTTTCCTTAACGCGCGGCGCCATAGAACGGGCCCATCTTCGGGAGAGCAGATGCGCTCTTCTGCACCCTCAGGCGCTCAAGGCGGCATGCGGCCACGCCCACACCGCCGTCCTTCCCGGGGCTGCCGGCTGGTCGGGAAGTCCTCCCATTCTCACCGCCCGCAACCCCTTTAAGTCGCCTCTTACGATCAGGCAGGGGATACCGTAGCTCTAAAAGTACTACTAGTAGCTACAGGGACTATTATTGGGATTTACATTTAATTTAATTTTAATTTGAGTCTATTAACATTATCATCCGGTTCATTCAGGTTTTAAGACGTTAAAAACATATACACATGATATTTCTTGACCCAAGAAATAAGACGGTTCTAACAAACCTTACTTGTAATATTTTCATCAATCAAATGAACTGTCTGACGAAAACAACACAGAATCTACTTTGAGATTGTTTTAATGGAACTTTCACAGATTTGGTATTCTTTGTGAAATAAACATTCATGAAAGATGTGCATAGTATTTTGTGCTGAAAGCTTCGAGTAAATAGTATGTGAAGTTTATGATACTAGTAGCATACTATGTAGTTATTAAGTAAATAATTGATAAATCAAAGACAATAAAAGTCGAAGGACCTTAATAAGCATATACGTACATCATACCTGTGTTTACCCTGACATTACCCTGTGTTTTAAAAGCCTTTAAAATGTAACTTAAGAAGGAACCTATTTCCTATTGTGGTAAATTATAATAATCGTTGAGGTAAACTATCGATATAATATTAAATTATTATATCTCACAGGGTATGAGATTGTAATTTGGAATTGTTCTAATTTTAAATCGAAATTAAATAATTTTTTTACAGTATTATTTTGTTAATCGTATACCTTTAGTGAGTTTTAATTATTTTTGAACATTATTTTGAGTTTCTGCTTTTATATTGTCATGTTACCTACTCGTTTGTGGGAATACGGGTCGACATTTTTTTTTTTTTCAAATTAATAAAAAACCATTGGTTGACATAAAACTTATAGTAAAAATAAATTTAAATTAAAAGATTTTAGTAATACGCTTATGAAACACATCAAATTAAAAAGGTAAAATTACTCCGTAATATTGTGCTATATTTACTTTTGTTCTGTGCTATATTTTTCGTAAACGTTGCTCGATAGCAACCCGGTTTTTAGTATTTTAAGATATGTTTAGTTCAATTTTTCTAGGTCTATTTGATTTTTGAGTTCAATCTATTGTTAAAAATATTTCTTCCATGTTCTCGAAATTAGATAAACTCATGAAATTATTGTATTGTGACCATTTCTTTATAAGTGTCCAATGTTTCAATTAAATCTGTCCGTGGAAAGTGGGTCAAAATTGAGTCCAAAGGAGAGTTACAAACAAGCTCACAAACTCACAAACATACAGGTGAATCTAAAAAAAGCGTGTTAAAAAGGGCTTTTGGTCTACAACAGAGTGATCATAGGCAAGTAATTAGAACATCGGATTCTGACACGGGGTCTACGGTTTCAATCCCGGTGCACTTCGTACGGATCTGTTGTTATATGACATCGCAATGTTTTTAGCGTTTTATCGTTAAGGGAATGGGATTTCCCCATTGCTGTGTTACAAAAAGTCATGGTCAAACTCGTCTCACTGTCGAGACGTTTAAGTTTATTAGTACCTGGACGCCCGAGCGTTGCTCGGATAAAAACAATTTATTTACTTGGTTTATTTTTAAGCAAAATATTCATTGACTTAGTGTTACTTTACAAATACTAATGAAAAAAAATTGTCAAAAAATAAAACGCAACTTGCCTACTTGAGATTTGAAACCGGGTCTCTAGCTCCGTAGTCGGCTTTCGTAAACATTCGACCATGTCATTTGTTTGAAGGGCGGATTGACTGTCAACATTTGACGGCTTTCTACGCCACAATATTATTAATATTTTCCAATAGATGTCAGTAAGAGTAATTTTATATTTAACTGCATAAACATTAAAAAAAAACGACAATTTCTATCAATAAAAATTTGTGGATCGATTTATCGTCCCCGCAACCAGTGTACTAAATTTCATCAAAATCTTTGGAGCCGTTTCCGAGATTCAAAAAATATATTTAGATATATACAAGAATTGCTCGTTTAAAGGTATTAGATAGATGCATTTTATAAATGTATCAGCAGCTCACTTGCTCTTTCAGTAATTGCTCCGACCCTCTGACGTCATTACAGGTTTTTCAGTATTTTTATCTCGTTAATAATGAAATTATCATAACCATTCTGTTATCTAAATTTTTTTTCACTGTCAGAGTTTCTGGGAACTTTTTTCTTTTTTTCTCTCGGTTTAACAAATTTAGCCCAAACGGGCAAGGCGATGACCGGGAAGTACATTAAATTAATATTTTTTGATTCCAAATATTAATAAACATTTTTTCTTTCTTCCTCAACTAAAAATGGGACGGAAACACCAGTAAAATTTGCTTCAGTCAAAAGTTACTCTTTTTAATTTTGGTAAATCAAAAAATCTTTAAAAGTTGAATATTTCCTTTTCCTTTGTACGAAGTGAGTACTCGAGGGATTTGATGTCGGATGACGTTGAATAAATCCTTCGGCTAATACGTGAATATATCACAGGGGCGTTTTTTGTTTTATTAAAGTGTAACGCTTCACACTCATAGCCCCACAGTCGAGTACATATACCATGTGTCGTAGGTACCTACAAACAAGGGTCGTGGAGACATACAAAGACATAAACACAAACAACCAGACCGAGAACAGAAATTTAAACTCATCATTCAAATATCTGTTTCGCCGGAAATCGAACCCGGGACCCCTAGATTGGCACGGTCACGGCCACGCGAACCGTCAATGAATAATTAATATAGTATTTAAATTTCTTGGTCATGTTTATTACGATTATGTTATGATAATTCATGATAAAAAAATAATAACAGAGTTAACGTGACGATGCGACGACAAGGCAGTGTGTGGACAATTTCAAATGTGTTTTGTATTGCCGGCACATCGGCCCGTCAAAATCTCGTATAGATCGTAATCTCGGCGGCCGGAATAACGTCGGTCGGGTGACGGACGTGTGGTGGACACGCGGGCATAGTAAATGTATGTACCGCGACTTCGACGCCATCATGTCGGTCTCGGTGACGTGATGGTGATGGTGGCGGTGGACAAACTACCTTAGGCTTTCTTGAGGTTGTGTGTAACTGTCCATGGGCTGTAGTACCACTTAATAGCACGTGGCTGCATACTCGTTTGCTGCTCCGTTCAAATAAAAAAGGACATTGGCCATAGGTAGTAGGATGACAAAGTGTTTGCACTCAAAGCGATTCCACAAAAGTGCTACATAAAATATAATACGAAAATGGCGAAAGGATTTAATCTTCTGTCTTGCCTAAAAGCTTTGAACCACTTATCTCAGGGACCCTTGAGTGGTTAAGAACTTAGCTTAGGACGTCTCTAGGGACCTACAAATTGGACTGCCGACTTATCTCTGATATAGTAGATATAGCTTCCTGAAATTAGATGTTAATGTAGAGGTACAATTCAGAAGCACATAAACACGGTATAAACGTTAGTTCATTCACTGTCCTATAATTCATTATGTAATGCCTTTCTTTAGTTAAAAGGCAAGTAGATATTCATGCACGGTTATCCACAGACTAACCCACCAATTATTATTTGATCAGATAATAGTCAGTAGACTAAAATGGTAGACTTTAAAATATTGTTTGACTAAGTTTGTAACTTAATAAAACTAAGTAATATTATAAATTCAAGCGCTCATGGCCCGGCGGTTAGCGTAGAACGCAAATGATCTATGCAACTAAGACGGGCGCGGTCGCGTGTGAGATGGGTGACCGCTAGTGGCAAAAAATTTCATGCTCGTTTTGGTGCTTCGGAGGGCTCGTTAAGCCGTCGGTCCCCGTTGTTGTCGATAGATAATAGTCGTTAAACCTTGTCGGAGGCTTTATGGGCGGTTTGAAAAACATCCGACAGCGCGTTGGCGACTAACCCGAATCTCCACCAACCTGAACTGGAGCAGCGTGGCGGAGTAAGCTCCAGGCCTCCCCAATAATGTAAAGAGACGCGTGCTCAGCAGTGGGACGAAAAAAGGGTTGCAGACAAGTAATATTATAAATAACATTTAATATCCCATAGGTGGTCACAAATCTCCTTAGAAATAGGTAGAGGTACGATATTGATATAGGTTATTTATGTTACTTTTAGGTATGCACGGTGATACAGAAATATAACTTTGATGTCCTTCACCATGGAGTATCGATAAATATGCACTTCACTAATTCCATGGGTACGCGCCGAGTTTTGTACCGGGAACAACCAAATCGACGACTTTTAAAGAAAGAAATGAAAATTTTCTCTCTTCTACCACTCTTTAGTTTATTAACGATAAATAAACAAATGCGTTCAAACAAACATACAAACTACGAACGAACAAACTCTTAGCTTTATTTATAGATAATAAAATTTGTACACCCTAAAGGATAAATATGGAGTTTTGTAAAACCTTTTTTCATCCATATTAGTGCAAATAAAATATTTTTATTTCATTTCTATAATTAGGGCTTTCTATAAGATAACATATTCTTAGATGGAATTAAAAAAAAACTAAGTTTGAAATATTATAAAAGTTATATCTATAAATAACTATGCTGTTCCAATCGAAGCCGCAAATGCCATATAATAATCTGGTTAATATAATAAGACCATCATAAAACTGTTCACTGAGAGCGATGCCTTGTTTTTAACTTAATCGCACCCAGATGAGAACATAAACGTCGACGCTGAAGGTACTTAATATATGCCCCCAAAAGTCAAAGTTGAGCTGCGTTCAGTCAACGAGGTTGGCCTGAGTCGTAATTTATCGTATAGCCGTGGCTTCGTATGGCTGGCTGGCTGCAACCCTTTTTGCGTCCCACTGCTGGGCACGGGTCTCTCCCCTTTATTGGGGAGGCCTGGAGCTTACTCCACCACGCTGCTCCAATGCGGGTTGGTGGAGATGCGGGTTAGTGGCCAACCCGCTGTCGGATGTTTTCAAACCGCCCATAAGGCCTCCGACAAGGTTTAACGACTGTTATCTATCGACAACAACCGGGACCGACGGCTTAACGTGCCCTCCGAAGCACGGAAACGCGCATGAAATTTTTTGCCACTAGCGGTCACCCATCTCACACCCGACCGCGCCCGTTTGGCTTAGTTGCATAGATCGTTTCCGTTCTACGCTAACCGGCTTCGTATAATTAAGCGAAACGCGTACAGTAGATTGCTTTGATAATGTGTAATATGAAAATATGTAAGTTTTCAAGAGGGCAACTAATTTATTTGCAGTTACAGATGAGAAATAAAAAATAACGATAAACAATATCAGTTTTCCTTTCGTTAAGATAGTTCCTGTGCACCAGGCGGGGACCATCTTAGAGTCATGCAACCTTTTATATGACTTGAATGGTATCTGCCACCTGTAACCACATAACAACATTAAAGTGTCTCGAAAGAGGCTGTATATGTTGGACTTATGTCCCTATGCAAGCCAAAAGTCATCTTGGTTACCAAAATCTTCAAGCCGTGATTACTTATTATTAATTACCCGTATATTATTAATTATTAATTACCTATAAGGATAATAACAATAAAATTTTCCTTCAGGCAACAATGACTCACAAAAAACTAAACAAAAGTAATAATTAAAAATAACGGTAAGTGACAGACCTTCAAAAGGTGCCTCAGTGCCGATAGAGATTTTTCAACCTATTTTTATGTCCCACTGCTGGACACAGGTCTCTTTCTCACAAGTGAGAGAGATTTAGACCATAGTCGCCCACGCTGACCAAGTGCGGATTGGTGGACGTCATGCTTTCGAGAAATTATGAATTTCTCTCAGGCATGCACGGCGATGGAGAACATCGTAATCAATTAAATGTAAGCTTAGAATTAGATTCGATTTCAACAGCACAATATATTTGATGACAAACTGAGGCATTCCATATAAGTTTCACGAGCTTACGAACTTATTTCACAATCCGCTTAGCAAGTGTTAATATTATAAAGCTGCAGGTAAGCGATGCGAGGTGCTGATATTAAACCATGAATAATTCACTGCACTTAGAATTTTCCCCGGAGATAGGATATAATATACTCGTAAACGAAAAATTATCCGCAAAGCGCATGCTTGAAGCGCACATGGCCCGGCGGGTGGCGTAGAACGCAAGCGATGTACTCGGCTAAGTCGTGTGAGTAGGTGATCGCTATTGACAAAAAATCATGCGTGTTTCTATGGTTTGTGACAACACCTTTATATTATGTTCATATGTGTAATTTTTTATGACGTCATATCATGGCGGCTACTGTGCCGCTTAAAATATACATATTAATAAGATGAGATTAAATTACCATATGTACAAAAACCTAGAACTAATTTTAATGAGATGAGAAATTCGAAATGGATTATAAAATTAATGTGGTTATTTTAGGAATAAAACTAACATTTTGCGACCAATGTTATCTATATTTATAGGTGTAATCTATAGATGCCTGCTTAATGAAGTTAATTTGGCTTAAAACTCATATCTGCTAAGTGCTTGGGTACTATAAAAAAACAATATTTACGCAATCAAGTGACTTACAAGTAAGTTTCCAAATGTTATATCATTATTATTTACATAGTGTACCACCACATACTCGGTGAGCATAGACTTTGTGCCAAAACCTTTCATAACTAAGAAAAAATCATGGCTTCATTAAACATATCACGACCTCATATTACCAGAGACAACTTCAAACTTGTCTCATAGCTAAAATATTTACTTCGGCGCTATCTTTTTGAGACGACCGCGATGAAATTATGCGGAAACGTGTCCATGTGTCGTCAAACCTTGTTTGGGACGGCACTGACTTAACGCGTCTTACTAGGAATGTGAAGATACAAAATTAAAACTTGTTCTAGCAGATCCACCAGCGGGGATGGGTTGCATTTGTTTTTTTTAAATTGGTTAAATCGTTAGCCTTTTCCATAGCTCAAAGTCATTTAGCGAAGGAGAGAGAAAGAGATTTATGCATGGAATTTCTCTACGCAACCGAATTCACAACGATGTAATCCTTAGACAAACATTTATTGACATAGTTCTCAAAGTGCAATCTGGAGTGGCAATGGTCAGACCATGTAGTTAGGAGGACTGACAACCGATGGGTAAGAAAGGTCGTCGAATGCCGAGCACGTCTCGCCAAAAGGAGCACATGCTGCCCTTCAACCAGGTGTACAGATTGGACACAGTGGCGAATAGATTTTGTAATTTAACAAACACTATCTCAAACGACAAAATGTAATCTAACATTGTACACCTGACGCTATGACTTAACTCAGAAGCAAAAGTGCCAAAGTGCTTGTAACTAAGTAGCACCTACCTATCTACACCTAAGTACCTACATTGTGCCAGACCCCAGATGTTCAAACTCTCCTAGCGGTACAATTTATAAACAATTTTAGCAAAACCCCCAACATAAATTAGGAAACTATGTCTTAAACGGCTAAATTTCGTGTAACGTTCAACTCAAAAGTTGAATTCCCCATGTGCTTGTAACTAAAGTACCTAGGTATGTACTTTGTGTCAGAGGGCCTACTCTTTACGCATATGTCTTAAACTTTTTGAATTATTGAGCCTCATATTAGGACAAAATTGAAAAATTATTTCCGATATTAGTTATTCGGTAAATTACTGGCAGATGTGTGCGTAATCATAAAAGCCAAACAAGTACGAGTCGGATTCAACTCATGTACGGAGGGATTCGTACCAATATCTATAAAAAAATAGAAAAAATCACGTTTCTTGTATGGGAGCCCCCCTTAAATATTGATTTTAATTTAATACAATATAATACAAATTATCTTTATTGTACATCAACATGTACATAATAACATACCTCCTGTGTATATTAATGAAAACATTCATAATAATTAAATTAACATTAAATTAATTATACTAACTATATACAATAAATATATACAAAATATAACATTATTTATTTAAAAAAAAAAAGTTTACAAATAAAACACTTCGTCTAAAAAACCCGTGTGAGGCATGGTACCCAAGACACTGGCGGCATTGCCACGTTGAATCGTAAGACTTAGCCTTTGTGCAAAATAACCGCCAGCTCTTAGGTCACCGCAGGCCAGTACAAGTTTGTGCGATATACCTCCTGTGTATATTTTTATGTATATTTTACTACTAATGTATATTTGTGATAAGACCTATCACTAAAAGTGATCTCATCCAGACAACCAAAAACTTAGAGTTAGAATAAAATTAATACAGTACAAAACATTATGAAATCAATTTGGTATCAGCTGACAACAGAGTCTACATACTTTTATAGAAAAAGGAAATAAAAATTATAGAAACGAAGTGAGGAAGATAAGAGAATGAAGAAATTAATGGAATACCACCATACAAACAAGCGAGGATGTGTAAATTGTCATGGTTGCAAACCGTTTTGCATCCCACTGCTGGGCACGCATCTCTCCATTATTGGGGAGACCCCGAACTTAGTCCACTACGCAGCTCCAATAAGGGTTGGTGCCTACATTTTCACCCTGCTCTCGGATGATTCGAAACCGCCCAAAAGGCCTCCAACAAGCTAACCGACTGTTATATATCGATAACAACCGGGTCTAACGACTAAACTTGCCCTCCGAAGCACGAAAACGCGCACTAAGTTTCTGCCACCAGCGGTCACCCATCTCATTACTGACCGCGCCCACATAGCATAGCTGCCAAGTCAAGTAATGTGAGCTTAAATATAAGCATAATAGAGTAGCCATAATAAAACATTGCATTAGTAAATCAATTTTCGCCAAGTTTGGCGATATCGTTTATTCGTCGATAATCATATCTTTTTATCTTATCGTACATACATAATAATAATGCATAAATTAATATGTATATACGATAATGATTTGATGCTAAAAGAGCTCGTGAGTGCTCGTGGGAATATTATGAATTTTTACGAGCGTAAACTATACTATGTTATAAGTAGCTATCCGCTTTTTAGGGAATAGGCCGCGTATTCCTAGTTTTAGAGATAAGAATAGTTGAAGAATGAATGAATTTAAGAATGTTTTAGAGATAAATTTAAATAGATTTCCCAAGTGATATTTCTATCTGTATTAATTAAATTACAATAAAAATTCTTCAGTAATTTCGGCGTGAAACGTAACGGGCACACGCACAGAATTGCATTCACATTTATGATATTAATATTAGTATAGATGAAGAACATTTTTGCGTTTATGTTGGTTGAAGTCTACAGCTGGTCAAGGAAACTATTACGCTACTCCAAAGTGGGTTGACGGAGTTGTAAGTGGTCAAACAAATGTCGAACGTTTTTCAACCTCCCGCTCTTCGACATGTTTTAACCGGGAATTAGGTATGAATGGAATAACATATAAGTAGTATTTAATATATAAGTCTGAACCATTAGCTTTGACGACCCGCGTGGCACAATGGTTACCATGCCGGACTGCCAATCGAGGGTCCCGGGTTCGATTCCCGGCGAAACAGAAATTTGAACACATGATGATGAGTTTAAATTTCTATTCTCGGTCTGAGTGTTTGTGTTCCTGTCTTTGTATGTGTCCATGGTACCCACGTCACAGGGTATTAATTACCTTACCGTGGGGCTATGAGTGTGTAACGTTTTATTAGCTAATATATAACGTGGTCGGTTGCCCGGTGACAAGTGGTACCTATACATTATACAGATATGCCAAACGGACGCGGTCGGGTGTGAAATGGGTGACCGTTAGAAGCAAATCTTGAAGCGCGTTTCCGTGCTTCCGAGTTCCCTTCATCGGTAAGCCGTCGTTCCCAGTTTTTGTATAGATAACAGTCGTTTGACCTTATCAAAGGCCTTACGTGGTATAGTAAGCTCCAGTCATCCCAATAATTGGAAGAGACCCATGTTCAGCAGTAGAGTAGTTGCAGCCGAGTCTAAAGCATGAAAGCGAGCACTGTATTTGCCCCTAGCGGACCCTCATCTTACACCAGACTTCGCCCATTTCGTTCTAAGCCACCTGTTGTGCCGTACGCATTTCTGTTAAAATTACTTATACAAGTATAACCACCTGCATCAGTATTATGAGAGTTTATTCGTTTTGTAAAACGCTTAGTGTTGTTATGTTAGTATTATTAAAGAACATTCTAGCAAAGGCTATCTAGGCAGTAGAATACAAATAAGCGTAAGTGAAAATCCTTTTATATTTTAATACCAATACAGGTTAGTTGAATAAATGTATGAGGAAAATTCTTAAAAGATAAGAATAACTGAGGATGAAAAGGTGGGCGTAGATCCGGTAGTTGACTTTAGTTTGAAAAGGAAAGAAAATTAGATATTTTATTTTCACAAATATAGGTAAAAAGGTTTAAAACGTATGTAGATCGCCATATTTACTCTTTAGGATGTATGACAAAATAATTTGTCAGGTGCGTAACTATTTATCTCTGCTCCACGATGAGGAAAAATATTGTGATATTTATTTATTTATGATATTTACCATCATCGCCTCGCATCAGCTTGAGAAAAACTTATAATTTCTCAAGGCCATAATGTCCAATTGTCCACCAATCCGCACTTCGTGCCTTGCTTTTGACGCTAACACAAAAAAAAATCCAGCCACAAAAACTAATCCCAAATCTTTAACTTAGAACATCACTTTAAAAAAAAAGATTTGCGGTGTTACTTTATTTCTCATCTAAGTTTATTGGGAGGAAGTGTAGTAATAAATCACTACATACTATAAAACAAAGTCACTTCCCGCTATCTGTCCCTATGTAATTATTTTTAGATCTTTAAAAGTACCTACGAAACGGATTTTGATGCGGTTTTTTGATAATGGTTCCTCAGGAAAGTTTAGGTACATGATAATTTTAATGTTTTCATGTAAGTATAATAGACTGAAATATTATAACGATTTTGGCGCAAAACTTGTCTACAGCTGGCACTGCTGCGGATACTCGCGTGCGCCGCTATAACCAACAAATATACATTATAGTATTATATACATACTAGAGAATTGTGTACAAAAAAGCCTACGATAACATATCTCTATCACATGTAGTCTATGGTTGACTCACAGAAACTACTTTTAAGTTTAAAATATAACCTACTGAAAAATATCGCGTTATATTTGAAGCTGTTTAATTCTGTTCAGTTTATAAGCCTTGTCATTTAATTCAGATTAAAATTGTTCTGTACGCCAAGTAAATTAAATAAATACATTAGAAGATATGATCAAATCAAAATTTGATGCCATCAAAAAGTTATCACTCTCCCCGGCGCCGCATTTTTACAGCGCATCTATTTTTTACCTTTAATATTACTTAAATTAGTTTTTGTAAAGTTTGTTGTTAATATCATGTCGTCGCCAGATTGTTTGCATTGGCTTGTAGCATAACTTTCTTTCGCCAACCGTTACACATGGCTCGTTGGTCTAGGGGTATGATTCTCGCTTTGGGTGCGAGAGGTCCCGGGTTCAAATCCCGGACGAGCCCAAGACCTTTTTATGTTTTTTTTTTTAATTTTGTATCATTTTGAATTTATGGGATTGCATATTTTAGTCCATCGTCAGCCACGGCAACTGTCTTGTTAGGCATTATTTTTTATTCTTTACTGTGGTAAAGACTGGTGGGTGTTTCTTCAGTTTAGACAATATTTGCGCAAAATTTTCATAAGATTAAAAAGTTCATGTTTAGTAGGATTTTATTGCATTATAATATGAAGCATCTTTTTTCATATGTATATGTTAAAAGGCACTTATATATTTCAAATATTGAACGAGTTATAGCCGCTTAAAATATATGATGAGCTACGGTAATGAACCATGTGCCTAGTAATGATTTTATGAGCATATGGTAATGAAATATAGAACCATGGTAATGATACAAAATAATTTTAATAAAAAGTGCACGATTATGTTCGAATTGACTTTTATTGTTACATTTCAGTATCATATTATAAACAAAAAATAGACATCTTCCGAAAAAAAATCTTCAAAATCAGTCTTAAAATCACCTCTTATTAAATTTCTGATATTAAGTTACGAGTAACAAACTTAATTTCAACGTTTTGGTAACAAATCAGTCTTATACTTAACATTTTAATGGACCTATAGATTTATTTTAACAAAACTAAATATTAATAAAAAATATTATTAAAAGTATTCTAATATTCTGTGATCGATGTAGAATTTTTTATATAATCAAATTTATAAAAGTAGGATTTATTATTTTATTCCTCACTGATTATTATTAATTCGACTCTTTTTTCCTACTCCTTTCCCTTTATATTTCCTCTGTTTACCTATCTCTTGACATACATTTCCTACAATATTTTCTTTATTTTCACTCTTTTCTACTTCCGTGTCTTTACAATCTTCTTTATCAAAGCCAGATAAACTGGGAGATATGAACTTTTCAAAATCTTCACAATAATATTTGCTTTCAGATCCAATAAAAGTTAAATTCTGCCAATCTCCCAGTTTTATAATAGTATTTAAAGCGTGAACCTTCTTCGGCGGTTTGAATTTTCCTGATGTCGAAGGTTTTTCATAAACAGTAGGACATATTATTATGTCTTTAGCTTGCCCTTCCTGTTTTACTGGTATATTCGGACGCCTTTTACTTGGATTTTCAGTTTCTACTGATTCTGGATAACTGTTAGAAGGTTGCGATGTATCGAGTATAGAAGCCGGCACTGCTAATGTAGTATCTTCAAATGTTGACTGTTTGGGAGTTTGGGAAATCACGACGTTTTTGAGATTGTGCATACCGAGATAATAATGTTGACATATGTTCTCTTGACATATGAAACAGCTTCGGCTACGCATCTCTAACCGATTGCTTTCAGAGCCATATCTCCAAATCACTTGATGGACGGCAGTGGTGCCTTTGAAAATTGGAACAAACTTAGGTATGCTACGTTCTTTTTTTTCTATGTCTGCATTTGCAATCTCAAAAATTTTGATATTAGACACGTTGGCTCTAATAACTTCAACAAATTTCGTAAATGTCCCGATGTCTGTTCCCGAATTGACAATTCTGTTGGCGGTCCTTTTTACTACTGCCCCCAAGCCATCTGGAGCACCTTTCCCATGGCCAACTTCCATATAATTCCAGGTTAATTTGCGGAGTGCTACAAAGTGCTTCTCTAATTGAGTAAAAATATAAAACATATTTCGGTTTCTGTATTGGCTGCTAGGGCTATCACTGTAGAAATGTAGTGTATCAATAAATGGCGATAGATCTGAAATAAGAAGTAAAATCGGTTCCAAGTGTGCCCAAATAGCAACAGCTGTATGCTTTAAATTTTCAGACACTGTACAAACTGAGTAAGTCTTTAATTCAGATGTTTCAATGTCTTTCACATATATAACAACGGTGTGAATGGATACTTCTTGTCTTTTTTTTTTTCAACCTTTTTTTTATGTCCCACTGCTGGGCACAGGTCTCCTTCTCACAAGTGAGAGGGATTTAGGCTATAGTCCACCACGCTGGCCGTCCACCAATCCGCATCAACTTCTTGTCTACTACCACCAAAATGAAAAGACTGTATCTCAGTATGGTGTTTAAGGCCATAGTTCTCACTAAAATCTAAATGCACCACAGCTTCGTTTATTTGAATATTATTTTTCAATTCTTTGAGAGTTTTGTTTTGTACAACAGCTGTGGCACAATGTGGCAAAAAATTCGTAATGACCTTCTCTAATTTAAGAATAACATCTAAAGGTGGTGCATAATTTTCAGTTTTATCCCAAAGAATGTTATGTCTCACTTTACCGTCCTGTTCAAAGCTGTTAGATGTCCTACGCCATTCATAATATTTAATTTGTATATCATTGCTGAATTCTAAGTATTCAATTACCCTATGTTCACAGGTGGCACATTTACGATCTAAGCAAGTCTCATTATATCTATCACAGCAAAGCGTGTTTAAAAGTTCGTGATTTGATCTTATGTTGATGATTTCAGCTTTATTGAGAGCCTTAATTAAAAGTTCTGAATTGCAGTGATAAATGCATTCACAGGTGTTTCTATTTGCTTTGGGAAATAAGACCCAAAATGGTCTCAATTTACAAAAGAATGAATATGATACCGATATTGTTTGATTTTCAGAGCAAAATTTTTTATATAAATTTTTAAGAGTATCATTTAAATATCGCTTTTGCTTTCTATTCTTCTTTCTTGTTATAAACTCCTTTATACCCGGAACCACTCTTGTGTTTTCGTCTTCATTAAAAAAGAGCTCTATCTTTTTTAAAACTTCTTTCCCTTTTATCGTATTAAATTGTTTCTGAATTCTTTTATAACCAACTTTTCTTGCCTGTTTATTATCTTTCTTCTCAGTAGTAGTAGTTTTAGCATCTCCTATCACCTCGTTATATTTATTTAAAAGTAGCTTTAGTTTTTGGTATTTATTATTTACATTGCATAACTTATCTTTTAGTATTTTTATGTTTTTGTCTCTTTGATAACGTAAATGTCTTATTTTTGCCCTTAACTTGAAAATTTTATCGGTATTATTTTCGTCTTGCTTATTTTCAGTTTTCTTCATATAATTTGACGAACCTGATTGAAGAGGATCGTGTTCATCATGTTCGCTAGACTTGTCTTGGGATTGTACGATGTCCATAACTACATGTTCCATTTCTTTCTCTGCTCTTTTCTTGTGTAAATATTTTTTGCTATTTGCTCGCCACTTTCTCCGTCTATCTCTTTGAGCACGTGGTGTCAAATCTTTAATGCCAACAATTTTTTTTTCAGCTTTTCTCTTTAGGTATCTTCTTTTTTCCTTTTCTTTTTCAATATTATATAATTCTTCATTTTCTTTTAAAGCCGCGTACCGTTTACGTTTAGCTATTCTTCTTCTAGCTAATATCTCTTCTTTTGTCTTCTTAGGACGCACCATTTTTTTCTGAAACATAAACAAAAGTTACAAGGACGTTATAACCAGTTTCCCATCATGGACATAAATTATGTTAATAACATGAAACATTAAATTAATCGTTTTGTTAAGAGGGTTTAAACAAGGTGGATTAATAGAAGTTTGTTCTCTTTCACGAAAAATCTATCGTTTGAATCTAAGTGAAAATTAGAAGTGTACCTTATACACCAGAAAAACATTTAGGCTGTAGTTTATATGTGGATTCAACCACCTGTAGTACAATATCAATTTAAATAGTCATCATTTGTCATTACCGTGATGTTTTGTGCATTACCGGGACCTCAAAAAGGACACGGTAAACGACGGTAATGAAGGGCACGGTTATGAACAATACAGACTTTTAGAGAAATATATTTCTTTGTACATGTAGTACATGCTGTCTATATATTTAAAAAGTAAGCTAGCCCCGATCTTAATGAGCCGATATAGTATCAACGTAATAATCATAAATATGTTTCAAGATTTAAGAGGACTTGTAATGAAATGCAAACTGGACAAAACACTGTCAACATAACACTTACCGAGATTTTTCGCTTTAAATTTTGCGTACGTCTTCTCGCCGTTACACTTGCTGGCAGACTGAGGAACGAAGAGGCGCCTGCGTGCCACGTGGCGGCGATATCAAAGGTTTTGGTCGCGTAATATAAAAGTCTTCTATCGGTTGCGGTGATGAGTTTTGTACCGTAACAAAACTTTAAAAACGTGTATGATTAATATGTATTTTCAGAATTACATTTCTACTATTATTTTGTCTTAAATGACCATTGAATTATATGACACAGTCGACAAACTTAAGTTCTTTGGTCTAGATTTAGTATAAGACTATTAAATACACGATAGTTCGAAATGAAACAGGTGCCTGTAATGAATTTTGATGGTGTTTTTATTTAAAAATTATGCGATTTCTTTTAAAAAAACCAACAAATTATTAATGACAAGTTAAAGTACTTTGGAATACATAATATGTGCATATTGTATTAAATGTAAAACCAAATTTGAATTTTTTATTAGATGAAACTTGTGAAATTAGTACTCTTGAATATTGACCCTGGTGACGTATTTATACAAACTAATAACACTTAGGTCCGTATTCAATCCCTAAATAAGGTTATTGGTCAGTTAATGTTATGGCTATATTTTTATACAACATAAGAGTAACATTATTCGACAAATACTTTTATCCAGAGATAAATTATGACAAAAATAAAGATACAACAATCGTTCAACAAAAAAATATAATAAAATTGTTCAGTACCTACTTCTTCTTGCTTAAGGTAATGACTCTTAAAACTATTTTTGGAGTCGGGCCCTTACTAAAATGTCGTACCATTCGTTCTAAATGGGCACCGACAGTACAGACAGTGGGACAGTACCTACTTCTTCTTGATTATGGTAATGACAATGTTTTAACAAACTATATTAGAGTCGGTGCCCAGAACGAAAGGTACACTATATTTACTAAGACAGGACATTTTACTAAGGGCCCGACTTCAAAAATAGTTTTAAGAGTCATTACCATAAGCAAGAAGAAGTAGGTACTGAACAATTTTATTTTTTACCGTTTGAAGTCGGTTCTATTTTTTTGTTAAAAACTTAATTTATTTCACTCTTTTTAGTAATTTTAATAATTCTGCACATATGTATAAGCATAATTGGATTTTTTTTCAGTTAATTTCTAAACGTTAAAGAGATACCTTTTATAATCATGTTTATCTAATAGCCATCTTAAACCCTGAAAGAATACTACTATAAGTCCACCTGAACGTATAAATTAATGAAAGAATTTGCTCTCAGCTCCTAACCGTTGAGGAGTTGTACCTACCTTCAATCATCAGCTTAGCAACATGAGGTGATAATTACCGGACACAAATATTTGTATTATGTTAAAAAATATGACTAAAAGAATGTGTGTGCCTATTAACTTTCAGTGTTTCCCTCGATTTCCCTAGTATCACATCATCAGATTTTGCCATGGTGACAGTTGGACTACCTCAGACATGTAAGATTTCCAACAAAAAAACATTTATTGAAAGAATTTGCTCTCAACTCCTAACCGTCATAGTACCTTCCATCATCAGCTCAGCAACATGACATGATGATAATTATACACAAATACCTGTTTTGCTTTAGTAAAAATATGAAAATCATTTGTTGTGCTAAAAAATTTGAATGTTCCCTTCGATTTCTCTGGGATACCATCATCAGACTTTGACTTGGTGACAGTTGGACTACTTCAGAAATGTAAGATTTCGAACAAAAAACCATTTATTGAAAGAATTTGCTCTCAACTCCTAACCTTCGTAGTACCTTCCATCATCAGCTCAGCAACATGATATGATGATATTTATACACAAATTCCTGTTTTGCTTTAGTAAAAATATGAAAATCATTTGTTGTGCTATAAAATTTGAATGTTCCCTTCGATTTCTCTGGGATCCCCTCATCAGACTTTGACTTGGTGACAGTTGGAACACCTCAGGAATGTAAGATTTGGAATAAAAAACCATTTATTGAAAGAATTTGCTTTCAACTCCTCACTGTTGCAGTACCTTCCATCATCATCTCAGCAACATGAGATGATGATTACTATGCACAAATATCTCTTATGCTTCAGAAAGTATAAGAAAATCAATGTGTGTGCCTATAAAATTTGAGAGTTCCCCTCGATTTCCCTGGGATCCCATCATCAGATCCTGATTTGGTGACAATGGGACCACCTCGGGAGTGTAAGCATACGAACAAAAAAAGAATTTTGAAAATCGGTCCACAAACGGCGGAGTAATCAGTGAACATATATAAAAAAAAAACATACAGCCGAATACAGTACCTCCTCCTTTTAGAAGTCGGTAAAAAAGAAAGATGTGGTCGCATCCCCAAGTAAGGTCACTTCATAGTAATAATTTCTATCTAATCTAGCGCAGCCGCAGAGCTAATAATAAAATAAACACATTATATTAATTAACTTTTTACCTAATAGATAGTAATTAAATAATTCATTCGTTAATCCGTTTTTTGGGTACTTTTGGGTTCATCTTGTGTCATGAACTTACGCACTAGCTCATTATACATGTTTATTTTTAATTTAATTTAAAACCATGAGTTTTCATGGTAATTTATAAATTGTTATTTATGTTAGAAAGTTGGAACGTATGAATAAAAATTCAAAGAAAAAATATTTTTTAACGTATTATTATGTAGGTACTTTATGACGGTTTTGAACGTATTTTTGAGTTTTATCGGATTAAGTTGATAGAATTTTGTTCGATATATATTAATTATAGAGCACGAGTGTTGTGAAATAAAATAATAGTGCATGGGAACATCCATATACAATTAATGTGTGTGTGTGCCGGTGTCAGTGCTGTCGGTGCATAGAAAATGATGTTGTTAATTGATATTGAAATATTTAGAAATGTATGCGTCTGTAGCAATGAAAGAATATTTGTGAATGTGTGACAAAATTAAAATGTGTGCATTCTTCCCCCGCACCAGATTTGGCACAAAAATTATGTATCGAAGCGAGACTTATTGCCCTCTCCACTGACGGGTGAGTCAGTTTGATGCTTTAAGACTGTAACTTACTGACTTAAATGACTGACTGATTTGTCGACCGATTTGACTTTAACTATTACATATTACATCGCGAAATTTAATTGAAACAGGCAAAAACTGTAGGTATACAAACTTAACATTGGCAATACGCAATGCCATTACTGAGGAAAAAAAATACGTAACATACTTGTAGGTTGAATAAAATCGTCTCAAGTTTGTGTTTCATCTTTACCTGAGAGTAGTCACAATAAAAATAAGCAGAAAAGGCAACAACAACGAGCATACATTATTTATTCGTCAACTCTTTACAAGTGACTCGCGTAATAACCCGTCTAAACCAAAGGACAATTGTCGTGAGAGGACTTACTTACTCAAACCAAATATTTTGCTCTTCAGCCATTAGCAAGCGAACCTTTTTGCGGTAACAACAAAGCCCTACTAGCTACTTTTAGAATCGGCGATCGATTACTAGAAGCTAATCTCAGCGACCGTACGCTGCACCGTGTACACTTGAAAATGCTAAAAAGTGCGATACCAATGCGGCGTCAGCCCGCGTCCAAGTTGCTAAAAGCAAAACGCACTGCAGCATCGATTCGCATCGCACACGCAACACTCTGATCGCCAATACTATGGGGTATTCCAACAGTTTTTAAAGCGCAAAAAAAATGTATTCGGTCAATGTGTAGACTGCGGCAAACAGACACATGCAAGCCACACTACCAAACTCTAAAGATATTGACGCTCCCTTCGTTATATATCTATGAAATATGTGTAATGGTTAAAAACGACATTTCTAAATATAATACGTTAAACTCAAAAAGACATAAAAATAACTTATGTGCAATAGTCTCTAACACTAAACAATATCACAATAGCGTCTTTTGCATGGGACCAAAAATATACAATAATCTACCGGACTTTCTTAAAATAAAAACTAATAACGAATTCAAAAGAGAACTCAAAACATATTTAATTAAAAAAGCGTACTATTCGGTCACTGAGTTTATAAACGATAAATAAAATACATAAAATAAAATAATAAAATAATAATCAGACAAAATAAAATTACATAATAAATAATTTTGTCCGCGGCCCAGCTTTTTTTCCTCTCAGTGTACAAAAACCCATCCTGGTGGGTGCCCAAAGCTGATGACGGCAAACCTCGTATGGTTCAAATAAAATAAATTATTCAAAAAGCACAAAATTGGGTTTACGTCTAATTAATTAAAAGTTTACAAATGTAAAACTACATACCTACTTGAATGTTCCTTATGTAATTTTAAAATTTAAGTTTAAATTAAGTCATTAAATTTAATTAGTTTATTAAATTAAATTAATATTTGTACACCCTAAGAGGTAAATATGGAGTTCTAAATATTTTGTAAGACCTTTTTTTTTTCACCCATATTTGTGTAAATAAAATATTTTCATTTCATTTCATTTTGGCCACAAAACAAACGCCCCCCACCCCCTCCCCTTAAGCGTTTTACACGCTCGGAGCGTTATTTCAGGGCGTAGAAAACGAGGCCACACAGCTTAAATTTGGTCCACGGGGAAAACGCGAATATAAGCTTGCAGTGTTTCGGCTTACAGGGTACAGGAGGAGGAAAGATGTAATTGTCAACAGTGGTACCAGACTGCCAACCAAAGACAGAGACACGTTCTTATTAAAATGCCAACGTCAAAAAAATGTTTTAAGGTACATTATTCTTAGTCTAAGGTTTTGAGAGTAATCAGAACACATTTTTTGCAAGTTTTTATAATAAAACCAATTTGAAGAGTTTACTATAATTTATAAACATAATGGAAATGATGCTGCAATTTTCTTTTTCATTTAATAATGGCGCAGCATGGTTAGTGTCAATACTCTTAGTGTCAATTTTAAAGCATCAAAGGTACTGACTCACGGTGTCATATCTGTCAGTACCTGTGATGCTCTAACTTAGACTAAGAATAATGTGCTTACGTACTCTAAGGTGTCAATGAAACCCCGCGAATAAGTGTAAAAGTTTTTTTTTCTATCAGTACCCAAAATGATATCGTGCCTATGCATATTGCCAATTTCAAGTGAACGTAAGTACCTATCCAGCTTTCGCTTGTTCCGTTAAAATCGTGCTATATATAATATTAAAATTATAGTCAAAATCATATCAAGTCAGTCCAGTCAGATATTCTAGTAAAGCGAAGACTACGTTACCAGAACGTGTACGAAGGAATTTTGTATGCGAGCTGAAAATATTCTTTTAGTACTGTATATGAGTATTCTGTTAGTCTATATCGAACAAAATGTCATCAGCTTTTATCATTACTTTATCGGCTTTATCCGATTTAACTCAAAAAATATAATCCCAAAAAAAATGAAAATAAAACAAGAGCACTATACCTACTTCTTTTTCAACTTCCCTCCAAACTCATCCTGATAGTTAAACTAAAACTATCGATTTAGTATTAAAAAAATAATTAATTTTTCAAAAATTAAATAATTTTTTAATACTAAGTAATAGTTTTAGTGTGATTTAGTAAAATTAAATGATGTCCTTTAAAGTAAGAATAAAATTAAAATCTAATATTATGTATTAAATTTTGCATTACAATAATATTAATATTTTATTCTCGTGATAACGGTTTTATTGAACCGAAAGTTATTGACCTTAGCTGCTCCTTTGGCTCATTATCGATTTATTGCCAAATTAGAAATAAAGATTGTGTTTCGATGTGTATATAGTCAAAATTGTACGTTTTATAAAGTGTGTGTCATCCATAAAGCTAAGCAATTTACAATAAGTGAAACACACTCACCATACTAGGATTCTTGTTGTCGTAGGTACCACAGATACACACAGAAGCTGAAATACAAAAACCCAGAACTTCTTCCTTGCCTGCTCCCTTTGTTTGGGGTAAGCTCTCCTCGTCCTATGGCGCCAGGACGCTCTGTCCTGGTCCTGGGTTGTCCGTATACACAGCTTAACCCGTTCCATATCCTTGGTAATGGTTGTTCACGACGTGGACGGTGGTCTGCCTCTTCACTTTTTCATGTCTAGTATTGCCAAAGCTTTTCTCACAGTGCAATTCTCGTCTTGCCTCATCATATTTCCGAACCATCTCATGCGGCTCTCGGTGATCTTTTCTACTATGGGTCTACACCCATGGACCCTGGGAGTTACTACTAGCTCCCAGGAAAAGTTAAAGGAGCCTCTAATATATTCCTGATCTTACGAGTACCTACCTATCTAACCTGGTCACTCTGGTGCTCATTAAAATGGAATTTCGTTTCGAGTCTTGTCTGAGGTTGTAGAAAATTGCGCTTCTGCTTAAGATACTGTATAATAGTATTGCTTCACATAAAAGGAAAACTATTGAGATTTTTAACCTTGTGACGAGGAAGAAATATAAAGGTTGTTCAGCGAAAGAGTACATACTAATCCGATTTTTAACGTAACTAGCCATCTCTACATCAGTAATCGAAAAAGGCTGTCAGAATAAAATCGCCTTCCTGGCTTGCCTAGCGGTTCATCTTTCGTAATAAATATCTGAGCCTTTATATACAATAGACCTTTGCCTTCGTTACAGACCTTTTTTTGTCAGTGAATCGGCTTGATTTTCTATATAATAAACCATCTGTTGGGTAAAAATAATTTACTTAACATAGTCGTGCCCGAGATTCATAAGCTTTCTAATGGATTTAAGAAAAATCAAGAGTGGGTTCATAATTCTGAATTTATTACTTATGTTACTTGTACTTTTCGACACCGCCACTTCTTAACCAAATTAATTTATATTTTAATTGACAGCGTATATCGGAGTGATAGGTCCCACACATCTGAAATAGTGGATGTATGGGTCATCGTGAATAGTAGGCACTAGAGCCTTCCACTCGAGATCTTAGGGTACTTTACAAAAGCAGAACAACTTTAGAAGAGTCATTCTGGCTAGTATTTTCCCCAAGAGACGCCGAAACCTTTTAAAAGTTTCCCTCCGTTGACAAATTGACAATTTAACTCCGGTTTAAAATCTAGCGGAATGATAAGATCCTTCCTTGAAATGCAAATCTCATGATTAAATGTAAAATTATATTTTTAGAATCGTTTAGGGTGATCACGTTTACACTAAATAGTTGTTTGTACTATAACTTGCACTTGTATGTTTCTTTAACTTGCTAGGGAATTATTACGGGTTATGCCGTCTGGGGCAATCTCGCCAGCGCAATATTATGAGGATTTGCACATCATAAAATGATATGAATTGCCATATGGTATATTAAATCCAGGAAACTGCGCTCCGTCGTGTACGCTGTGCTTAAGAAATGTGTGTTTAAAATCTTTTAAAAGTTTTTTTTTGGGGGCATAACACCAAAAACACATACGTAATTGTTTCGGTATCCGATAAAAATGTTTGGAATAAACCAATGAAAAATATTAGTCAACTAATCTTACTAGTCTTTCATTTCACTGAAGGGTGCGAAATTTATAGCGCATATTTTTAATATGTAATTAGTACTAATCACCTCCTTATTACTGTTTGCGCCCCTCTCCTGTATAAAATAAATGTGCTTACACAGAGTAAATTATTGCTGTTTCTGAAGCTCAGTTTAAGCCGGAATCTAGGCTAATTTGTAAACTTTTGACAATAAATAAAGTAGTGTTCTGAACCTGCCACGGATATAAACTGCCATTTGTAGATAATTTTCCCACCGTAAGTAAAACCCAGCAGATAGTCGAATAATTAAGATGGTATTAGACGCAGAGGTATCCTGGTGCGCACCTCTGACAAAAATTGTTATGTGCGTAAAAATTTATCGCTGACAAGCTCAAGAAATCGTTGTTATATTATCTTTATGACGTTTTCCATCATCGTGCATGCATAAAAGTTTCACAAAATGTTGACAAAATTATCATATCCATCACCTTCTATTTCGTGATAAGTATTTAGGCCATCTAGCTGGCCAAATGCCGGTTGGTGGTTATGATATGCAAAGATTACGAAAATTGTAATAAACAAGTTTTTTACAGTAGAACAAGTGACAGATAAGCATTTCGCGCCGGGATTTGAACCCGGTTTTTCAGCACGAGAAACCAATGTCTTAACGATTCAGTTATGTTAAAGACATGCTGAGAGTACACATATTTTTTACCCTGACGCGAACACAAAAAAATCTATGTATATTTGAGAATGTTGAAAAAAAATATCGCTAAAATGGATTATATAGGTACATAGTTTATAGTTAAGTTTCATCAAAAAATATAATGTTAAGAGTCGTCTAATCAAATATTTTTCAGTTTCCGTTTCGATAAACATTTTGTTTGTTTGGTTTCTAAAGAATGGTTAAGGACAATTATATTTTACTTTGGGTAGGGGAATTTTTAAATTTTTAATTTAATTATTATTCAGTTTATATCTATGTTGATTATCGCTGAAAATAATTTTAAATAATTTAAAATTTCTTACTACGTACTAAATCGTACAAAGTTGTCGTACTAAATTTCATCAAAATCATTGGAGCCGTTTCCGAGATTCAAAAAAATATATTTAGGTATATACAAGAATTGCTCGTTTAATGGTATTAGTTTTAAATCCTGCAAAACCCCTATAACTAATCATATTGGAAAACACATTTAGAGAATTAATGACTCTCACGTCTTTAACGAGCGTCGAGAAATTATTTCGAACACCTCGAAGCATTGGACATCGAGGACTCGAAGCACGGAAAACGCGCATGAAATTTTTTGCCACTAGCGGTCACCCATCTCACACCCGACCGCGCCCGTTTGGCTCAGCTGCATAGATCGCTTGCGTTCTATGCTAGCCGCCAGGCCATGCGCGCTTCATTTTAACGTATTGGGATACAATTTATATTTTTTATAACAATCATTTAAAACTGACTTAAAAGGAGGTTTTCAAGTCGACACATACTTATGTGTGAAATAACTAGCCTTCCGGCAGCGGCTACGCCCGCGTGGACGCGTTTTATAGGTTCCCGTTCCCGTAGGATAAAAACCATCCTATGTCCTTTACCAAGGTCCACTGTGTTCCAAATTTCATTAAAATTAGTTTAGTTGTTTAAGCAGGAAAGCATAGCAGACAGAGAGACAGACAGACAGAGTTACTTTCGAATTTATAATAGTATAAGGGAAATATATATAAATATATATAGTAGGGATAACGGACCTGTTTTACTGTTACATAATATGATATTAGTAAATCGTTTGCATTAAAGATCCAAAAAAATCCTTAGAAATTAATTTCACCACCACATTTTTTATTTGATTACATTTACTTACTTCAATTTAGAGAGTTTTGATGACTTTTGCAAGTTTCAACTAAATTGGTTCAGTTTTTTTAACGTGTTTAATTTTCGTAAATTGTCAACATGAAATAATGAATGAAATGAAATGAAATAATAATAGGAAAAGGCTAACATCAGATAAAATATTTCTGGGTTCCTTTGTGGAATACAAGAGTATTCAGGCGCAGTCCCAGGGGGGGGGGGGTTACAGGGGACATGACCATGCTTAGACGGAAGACGAAACAAGCCAATTTTGAACACCTCTTCCCCCAAATTTCCTAGTGACCTCCCGCAAAATTTCTTGCCAACCCCCCTCCCCCCCTTCCCCAAATTGATGGCTGCGATCGCGCCTGAGAGTATTGCCGTGTCCAAAACAATTTGGCCAGGAAATGTTGGATTGATACTATTTGTAACTCTACGACAAAGAAATTTGTATATGCGTATTTATTTATCGCTGCTCCACAGTGATGGAAAATATTGCGGTATTGAAATTATTCCGATATTTTCCATTGCCGTGCCTGATAGAAAGAGAAACTAATAATTTTCGAAGGCATTATGTCCACCAATTCGCACTTGGCCATGGACTACCTTAAATCCTACTTAAATCCCTCTCACTTGTGAGAGAGAGTGAGGAGTCCTGTGCCCAGCAATGGGACATAAAAATAAAAACTATGAGCAACTCAGAGATGGTATTAGGGTGAACGGGTGTAGGCGAATGCACAATGCTTTTACACAAAGGTTTTTGTTTAACATTCACGTGAGTCCGCGCAATTATTTTAACGTTCTAAAAAGCTCGCCATTTTAGCGTAGCTTTTGTTTAAAATTTGATTACTAGTGGCCTAGTAAAGTGATGGAGTAATGGTAAATTAATATTATTCCTCGATGTTTTAATCTTGTCATTTATGTCGGTGTATGTTTCAGAAAGAATCAATATCTGAAACTGAGTACGAGTATATTCAGAGTAGGGCCCAGCATTATCCCAAAATTTCTCGTTTTAATTTTTCCCTGGATGATAATTCTAAAACACTGAAATATGAGACTCATTTTATAAGTAAATAAATTTACCTACGCAAAAAATAACTTGAACATAATAATATAATACTTAAAAACGTATGTGTCTTATCTCATTAATTCTACCAAGAAAAGAAGTAAAAGAAAAAAAATATTTATTTCATATTAGGAATACAAAATATTCGCTTACAAATACTTCAACTCAGTTGTGCGCGCGGCGTTATGTGTGCGTGGGCTAGTAATTATGCAGCTTTAATTTGTGTGACAGTGACGCGGCCTTGATCGTCCGAGCAACTTCACTGTACCTCTTGTCACGTACACAAAGTCACTGTGTATATACAGGTTTACCCACACATAGCGCCGCGCGCACAACTGAGTTGAAGTATCTATAATGAATGCCATTTTTTCCCGGTCATCGCCTTTAGGTGCCCGTTTGGGCTAGATGTTGAGCTGAGAGAAAAAAGACGGCGGAAAAACTTCTTTCTTTTTCAAGGAGCCTTTAAATCAAAGTGAATAACAAATCTGAGAAAATTAGAAGTGTCAGTTGAGAAATTTAAAAAAACCAATCATGAGGTATTTTCGTGAGTAATAGTAGTTTAAGTTTTATTTAGCTTACTAGCGGCCGCCCGCGTCTTTGCCCGCGTGGATGTTGGTATTAGTCATAGCATGATGTTATATTATTATAGCCTTACCTCTCTTTTCCCGTTTTTGCAACATTTTTCACTGATGCTTTGCACCTAACTGTCGCAGCGTAATGTTGTATAGCCTAAAACCTTCCTCAATAAATAGACTATTCAACACAAACATATTTTTGCAATTCGTACCAGTAGTTCCTGAGATTAGCGCGTTCAAACAAACAAACCCTTCAGCTTTATATATTAAATATAGATACATTATTTATTTTAAGAAAGGTACTTGATGTGTAGATTAATATATTTATGTATAATTAACGTTACTCATGTAATACTTGATGGGAAGATTTTATAAATTACACAATATAAAAATTTAAAAGGTTCCGCATCATTAATTTTCATTTTTATTTTATCCCATGATTTGGCAGATACCTAGGTTCAGAGTTTAGAAAAATATTTTTTTTTCGTAATATGTACATCCACAAAAATGTCATTTGTGTAAAATTTCCGCTTTTATTACCCAAATTGATTTTCATCATAGCTACTTTTTGTAGTTAATTGACATGCAATAAGCTACAAAGGTTTTCAATTTCACGTTCCAATTAACCTTACTCTCAACTATCAGCACAATAGCTTCTTGTATCAGTTACTACCTATCACAAGGCTGCCAAAGACATATCTTTGTGAAATCGACAGGTTTAATTAGATAGTCGTAAACTAACCTCCCTAATAATGCAGTTCTATGTCTCCTTAGATTATAAATAAATTTGAATAACAATTTCCTGACCTTCTATGATTGTTTCATGGTTTCGGTTAAAAATCTGCTACAACTTCACAGTTTTAACTGTATAGTTAAATGGTATTGTGTGCAGGACAGTACAGTTTATCTGATTAAGTGCCAGTGCAAGTGCAAACAAGAGTGCCAGTTTTTACTGTCTGTATTTAATCTGAAATCTGTTTACCACGCTTTACTGCTATCTACATAATCCTCGAAAACTGAATAAATCATATACATTTATATCCAATCTTGTTAATCAAAGTTTTCCATATATTATTCAAAAGCCAATCACATTTTTACGATAAAATGACATAGTAAAAACTTGTATAACTTTGCTCAAAGTTGTCCACAAAGTTTCGCCATTGTTTCTTTAACGCCAAAACAAAATTATGAAGTTGTCAAGACGTCACTAGATTTGCGTTCTATAATTTGGCCAGAAGAGTATTATGAAAAGTTTTCAGATTTTCATAACGGATAAAAACTTCATATCTATGCAGTACACATTTTTGAACGCTAGACGCAACTTTTTCAGTTTAGCTGAAGCTTATCTTAGCTGAGCTAATTTTTTTAAGAATATAAAAATATCACATGACATACCTTTTATCCACAAGCGTCTGAGACCTTATTCGGCTAATTCCAGCCACTTATCGTCACATACATGGTAACATATTTTTTGAAGAAAGTTATTAAATTCACGAATGACTTTTCTTTCATAATTAACACAAACAATAGGTAAACATTCACAAAAAACTGCCCCGAATCGACAACCTTTCACGTTATGAACGTGGCGTCAAAGCGAGAATGTTTGTTTATTAATGAACGCGAATGTTTCGGAAAAATGTTGAAAATCAGCGATAGAACGTCTAACGTGTACCGCGGCGTCGGCCGACTGATTTGAACTCTGTACTCGGTGGCGGGATAACTGCTTACCCCAATAGTGACGTGCGCAGTTTTACCGAGCCCTTACCTCCGCCTTAGAGCGTACCTACCTTATGCGTAGCCGGCCGAACTAAGCTCTCGTTCTGAAACGGCGAATACACCGCGAAACAGCCCGTTAATTGGCATGGTCGTAAGTAATCTGCAAATTGAAAATATACGCGTAATTCAGCGGACTCTATACGCGTGAAATACGCGCGTGTGCACAGGTCAGAATAATAGACACGCATAGATTAAACTACGTGCGAATTTAGAGCGAATTTTGATATGTACCAAAGAGAGGGAAAAATGTCTTTGAAAGTCCACTTCTGGATATTAATCTTCTCTTACATTCCTAAATATAAGGCATCGGATAGTGTGCCCTGTGAATCCATCGGCTTCGGAACCTGGGTGACTATTTCATAAACCCCCTTACGATAGACATGATTCCGAATATACCCGTGACATATTAGGTAGGTATTATTTAATTTTGACCGATTATCTAAATCCTCTCCAAATACGTAAGGTCACGTAATCCGCGCGATAAACCGCGGTGGATTCGACCCTTCTGAATAATATCTTACACCTCTGTCGCGTAAAAAATTCGACCGCACGTTATTACTACACCTTTGGCGCTTTTATGTTATTAATTTCATTATATCATTACGAACTTTCAAGTTTCGGCCAGCCATGGGCGTCAGTCGGAGCGAGCTTTAATGAACGTTATTGCGAAATTTTCTCAAGTCTTATTACTTACATTAACGACGCGACATTAATTATTTCAAGAGGGAAATACCTTTCATTGTAATATAAAAGATAAATTAATTAAAAGAAAAGGAGAAAATGTCGAGAATTTATTATATTACTATATCCCATCTCTATGCGTTGCCGTAGGGCGCACGCCCCGCGCGTCTTTCGGCCCGTAAGCGCCCAAACGCGTGCCTATACATACAGTTTATACGTATGTACCTACCTCAGATGTTCTTTACATTGATCAGGGGAAAAAAGCCTACGTGGCGCGGGAAAATTGGCCAAAAATATTTGAATAATTTACATCTTTCGCCGAATTAACATAAACATGAAGATGTATTCTGAGCTTAATTTAATTAACGAATAGATAATGAAAAAGTATAATGTAGATATTTTACTATAAAATTACATTTTTAGAGGAAGACTTTAAAACCGAAGACACTGTATAGACAATTATTTCTATCATAACAACTTCAATAATATGTAAAGTAGTTTAAACACAAAACATTTCTGTATAGGAACATTCATAAAAAAGGAAGAGATAAGTTTATGGTAGAGCTCGTAGTTATTTCAATAAGCTGATATCCTATTTCAGTGAACTAAATACATGTTTGATTTATTATCAGTATAGACGAATGTTCGTTATTAAATTAGTAACTCTTCTACGAAAATATTTCGTTTAAGCAATGACATGGACTCTGGCATTTACCTAAATGTGAAAATTGTAGAGCAGTAGGTCATCGAAGCATTAAAATAGAATTCGGTTGTAGAATTGTACATTGTTCTGAATTTGTACTAATTGGTATAATTTTTGTATTTCAGTTACTCAGAACACCTTCTGTTAACGCCCATATTTGTGCAAATAAAAGTATTTGTCTTTGTCAAATAAAAAAGTATAGATGGAACTTTGCGAACAACAATGTGAGGCCGATTTTGTAAACATGTGTGAGTAACCAACCTGCGCACACATGTTGCGATCATAATTCAAATTACTTCTATGATAATTATTACATAATAATATTTATTAATACTATTTATTGCAACTTTTGACAACACATTTGAACATTTTTGACGTGACAACGTCTAATAATAATCGATGAATCGGCTGCACGCACGAATATGGATGACTCATTGTAACGTTACGTTTGTAACGAAGCGCATTGTAACGTTACGTTTGACACGATGTGCATTGTAACGTTACGTTTCTAACGTTGCGCATTGTAACGTTACGTTTGTAAAGTTGCGCATTGTAACGTTACGTTTGTAACGTTGCGCATTGTAACGTTACGTTTGTAACGATGCGCACTGTAACGTTACGTTTGTAACGATGCGCATTGTAACGTTACGTTTGTAACGTTGCGCATTGTAACGTTGCGTTTGTAACGTTACGCTTTGTAACGTTACGTTGAGGCTTGAGCGTTCAGCTTGCGCCGTCATCTGACTGATGTCGTCGATTGTTTATAAAGTGAAGTGAAAAGTTAATGTGGTTTTCATTGTATTGTTATGACGTCACGTTAAACTATCGTCCGTAAACCGACTTTACAGATCATTATATTTTTTTGGTATCAAAGTATATGGACACCTGCAAAATTTAAGCGTTGTACACCACGTTAGTTTCTAAGGATGGACACATCATATAATTATGGTACCAAGTGATATTCGGAACTCAGTAAGAACCAGGAACCTATAAACATAAAGTATTTGTAGCCACCGATTCCGAGTTTTTTTCTTGTACTTTTTATATTTATGATGGTAACGTTTTACTCAATGCAACGCGATATTCAACTGGAAAAGCCAGGTGCAGTTTTGTTATACGTGTTTGCGTGTCATGTACACATGTACACGCCTAGGTTCTTCGTTTTTTGCAGCGTTCAGTCTATACTTTTTTATTTAATCGGAGTTCAGTTGATACTGACATACAAATGTGGTAAAATGTATATCTGGATTCTCGCTTGGTGACGAGCAGGCTTTATACCGTTTTCCGTCCCACTGCTGGGGATGGATCCCTTCACTTAATCCTTGGGAGCCTAGAATTTATCCTTTTTGTTGATTCGATGAGGGTTTATTATAAAGTATAGCTTACATAGAGGGTGACTATAAAGTATGGCCTAGTTCTTGGTTTGGCAACCAAGAACTAGGCCATGTCTATATTGTTGTGTGTGTCGATGGCTCGACACACACATGAACATGAAAATATCACTAAATTCATCATTTCGATATCTCCTCCGCTAGGAATCGAACCAAGGACCTCTTGCACAGTATATCAGCATTGTGACCACTGCGTACGGGTCTTCAATTGACGACAGCTGTCTGATGATAACATCCATGTCCTGTGTCATCCTGTGTAGATCTCTCGTTTGTCTTTCCTTTTCTCCATAAATAGATCAGAACCAAACAAGCAAGCTAAAGATAGAAAAGATAATTTTAAGAATGAAAACCAGAAGTAGAATATTATTATTTAAATCATCATTTAATTCACAAAGCCTTTTATACAATTTAAAAGTAAGGGTGTGTTGCACCATGTAACTATAACGATAACTAAACCCAAACTACCGTCAAATCCTCGGTTAAGCGACATTTGCGTTGCATCATTTAAGCTATGGTTGCAATGACGTCATAACTTAACGGTAACATTAACTGCTCGATTTTGGCCGGTTAATGCTATTGTTATGGTCAAATATCATATCGTCTGAGTATTAACTTCACCGCCTGTTAACTTTAACAATCAAGAAAAACGTGATGGTGAAACACACTATTGTTAAATTCTATTGTAGTAGTTAAAGTTACCGTTAAAGTTAGTTTTAACTGAGGCTATAACCAGGCCTACGGTGCAATCCACCCTAACTGTTTGAGGTTTCTATTTAACATTTCCTTATATAACCGCAATTAAATAATAAGTAAGCCCTTACCACAATCACAGCACTAATAATCCCCCCTTAGAGGAGGTCTCGCTTTTATAGGCGTTTTCTCCTACTACGTCACATTTTTTATTCAACTACCGACGTTGATTCCTAACAATAACACAAGGTCAAACGCAAAATGATAAAAGTAATTAAGTTAAGCATTTAATTTGGGGCGTCCATAAAACAAGAGCACAAATAATTTTAGACGGGTTTATTTATACAGGCAAGGGTGTAGGTTACTGGGGTACTTGCGAGGGTTTCGATACACGCGGATGACGTCACAGCTCACATCACTGATATAAAGGCAGACAAAGGGTGCGGGAACTTCCCTTCCTTTTGCGTCGAACTGAATGCACTTTGCGGGAAGCGAGTTTCTACATTTGCAAGCACTGTGCACTTCTTTAGCCTATTGGTTACGTAGACTGACTGCGGGTTCAAGCATATTTTAGATGGCGTTATTAAGTAACACTAAGCAAAAGGGTGTTTTGCTTGAAATTAGTGTGCATGGTGCAGCGTTCGGTTGCTGTACCATGCACACTTAAAAACATTTCAATTTACGCACGCATTTAGCTTCTAAAAGGCAACAAAATCTTCGATCGCCGATGCTTGAATTAGTTAATTTCGCCTGACCGTAAGGGACGCACGCTAAAGATTTTAATCATGTCTTATTCCTGCGGACTAAATGCGACAAGCGCCCGTTTCTATGTACCGTACATCTTTCGAGGCTCAGGTGGCACGGAAAAGCGATGATTAAGACACAAACGCTTAGAACAATAGATCGAACGATTTGTGAGATGAAAACGACGAATGCTCTTCTTAGTAGCAAACTGTCGCTCGTGAGTTGAGGGCAAGAGATGTGCTTAAGTTGGAGCTCAATATTTTATCTAAATAAATGTCAAAAATCAGCAAAAAATACACCGATAATAACGCATACAATGAACTATAATTATAATGCTGCATTTATAGAAAATCTTACAGCATTGAATCTTCTACCTGGAGCCACGTTTTCTCGTCAGTAATTTTGCTATCCAAGCATACGGTATAATGAATTCCGAGTAGAAAGCCAACGGCGATTACGTACCTAGATAAGTTTTCCGGGATCTCATCCTTTGTGCAGGAGGAGGAAAAGATCAAAAGAGGGAGTTCTTAACGGTTATATACTTTGGTAGGTGGTAGAACTATAATGCTAGTAATGTTTCGACCAGAAAAGAACTAACGCTGCATCTGCAATGAAGAAATTCTATTATGTTTTGAAAGGTGGAATTGCCTGCCAGACCTATATGACGTTAGTCAGCCTTCGGAGTAACAGCGCAACTGTATACGACCACAGGCATGACCTAAAGTTGCTTGAGGTTGTGTGTTTTTCCACAGGCAAGTCTGGAGGTTGCTTGAGGTTGTGTGTTTTTCAACAGGCAAGACTTAAGGTTGCTTGAGATTGTGTGTTTTTCCACAGGCAAGACTTAAAGTTGCTTCAGGTTGTGTATTTTTCCACAGTCAAGACTTAAAGTTGATTGAGGTTATGTGTTTTTCCACAGGCAAGACTTAAGGTTGCTTGAGGTTGTGTGTTTTTCAACGAAAAGACTTAAGGTTGCTGCAGATTGTATATTTTTCCACGAAAAGTCTTAAGGTTACTTGAGGTTGTGTGTTTTTCAACGAAAAGACTTAAGGTTGCTTCAGATTGTATATTTTTCCGCGAAAAGTCTTAAGGTTGCTTGAGGTTGTGTGTTTTTCCACAGGCAAGTCTTAAGGTTGCTTGAGGTTATGTGTTTTTCCACAGGCAAGACTTAAAGTTGCTTCAGGTTGTGTATTTTTCCACAGGCAAGACTTAAAGTTGCTTGAGGTTGTGTGTTTTTCCACAGGCAAGTCTTAAGGTTGCTTGAGGTTATGTGTTTTTCCACAGGCAAGACTTAAAGTTGCTTTGCTTCAGGTTGTGTATTTTTCCACAGGCAAGACTTAAAGTTGCTTGAGGTTGTGTGTTTTTCCACAGACAAGACTTAAGGTTGCTTGAGGTTATGTGTTTTTCAACGAAAAGACTTAAGATTGCTTCAGATTGTATATTTTTCCGCGAAAAGTCTTAGGGTTGCTTGAGGTTGTGTGTTTTTCCACAAACAAGACTTAAGGTTGCTTGGGGTTGTGTCTTTTTCCATAGGCATGACTTAAGGTTGCTTGAGGTTGTGTGTTTTTCCATGGGCTGCAGCGTCCACTTAACATCACGTGGCCTCTGACAAACAATATTAGGTGCGTATTTATCGCTGCTCCAAGTCGAGGTGAAACATTGTGATGTTTAATAACTATGGTTTCCATCACGATACATGCGTGAGAGTTACTCATAATTTCTTGAAGGCATGATGTACAACAATCTGCACTTGGCCAGCGTGGTTGACTATGAACTACATCTCTCTCTTTCCTTTAGAAAAAAAAACTTTTATGTATCCCAATTGTTTAAAGGTGTTTACTGAATATCTTTAAAAAGTAATTAATATTGTACTTATAGGTTAGGCATTCCCTTCTCACTTACGGTGTTGTACATTTGAGGTGAGGCGATTTAATTTCGTAGGATACGTAATTTATTTACACGCATAAATACTGAAACCAGGCGGGCATTTGCTTCGTTGAATATTCAGAGAACGAAAGCGGTGCTATATTAAATGTATGGAGCAAGTAGGTACAGAGAATAGAATAAGGGCTGAGGTAATCTTGTGTTCCTCTTGTTTAGGTAGCATACTGCGGTTTGAGGTTAATATATTAAATATATAAATAACGAATCACGGTCATCGCCTGATATTAGGATGCCCTGTGGTGTAGGTACCAAGAACAACAGAAATTCAAACAGACAAAAAAATAAAATTCAAACTCACTCCTCGCTGGAAATCGAACCCAGGACTCTCCGAATGGCAACCCGACATGGTAACCATTGCCATACAGGTTACCAGAGTAAAGAGCAACCAAAACAACAGCAAAAATTGCATGCAAATTGTTTTCTGCGGCTGAGTTTTTTGTTTATGTCACATAGGTAGTTGTCTACTGGATTCCTTAGTACTGAGGTGGTATTTAATTTTGAATATGTCGCCAAAATTAAACTAAAAAATAAACACACAAAACAGTTAACAACCACTATTACTGGGGCAATGAACCTACTAATGGTAGGGTAGGGTATTAGTACACAATGATTGAGTGAAACATGAAATTATAGACGACTATCTACTCATATTTAAAAACGTATTAGACCGAGTATATCGAATCGATTTAGATTAAATCACGATTAAATTCAGTCGTTTCTAGGATTATATCTAAAAAGAAAAAAGTTAAGGAAAATATAGTTAAATCAGATAAATTATTTTTAAATTACGAAAGTTGAGTGAACGGATATTTGGTACGCAATCATATTCAATCATATTTTTACCAAAATTTTATAGTGTGAAATAAGCGCCAATAGTGTGAAAAACATACATGCTATTCTAATCTGAAAAATGTGGGCGGCTTCCGTGAAAATTGTAGTTGTTATCTTTTGTAATATTTTGATAGGTATAATCATTGATTTGGTAGTTTAGGAGTTATGTTGATTAGATGGTATTTTAATTGTACTTTTTACTGTTTGTTGGTATTACAGTAGTGAGAGAATGACATTCACAATTTACTCCGAAAAATTCACGGTTCCAATGGAATGACTTAACAATTGCACAAACATTTTCTTTAGAACAATATAATACTATGGAACGATACAGAAAAATCAGTTTGTTGTCTAACCCGGCAAAAAAATATGCTCGTGATCCAACTAATTGGCTGTAGTTCAACCAGTAGAGCAAACAAAAGTGCGCTTGTTACGCTCAGATGAAATAAAAAAATATAGATGGAACATGGATGGAACTCTGCGAACAACAATGTGAGGCCGGTTTTGTAAACAACCAAACAACAACAACAGCGTGACCGGACTTCTTTTGGTATCGGGAGGAAAACCTTCAAAAGGTACCTGGCACGTTGGGAGAGGGTACCGGGTTATGTGGGATTTTACCACACTAAAACCCCCTCGGTGGCTGCCTCAGCGCTTGGGGAGGACTCCGGGATCTCCAGCGGAACGCACCGTGCTCTCCGCGCGCGACTCCCTATAACGGGCCCATCTTTGGGAGAGCAGATGTGCTCTCCTGCACCTTCCGATGCTTACGGCGACATGCGGCCACGCACACACCACGGCCCTTCCCGGGGCTGCTGGTTGGACAGATCAAGCTCCCACTCACACCGTCCACAACCCTGGGCCCCCTTTTAGTCACCTCTTACGATCAGGCAGGGGCTCTATTCTTAATCCCGCAGGGACTGTGCGTGACCGACCTACGCACATAATAATATGTTGCGATCATAACTCAAGTTACCCCATCACTATTATTATTATTTATTATCACTATTCACCTTTTCACAGCACAATTCGACATTTTTTCTAGTAAATTTTTAGATTTTCGACAACTTTTTATACGATACAACGCGATATTCGACTGCACGGAGTTCCAAACAACGCATTCGACTGGCAAAACTAGGTGCAATTTCATTGTGCGTGTTTGCGTGTCATGTGCATGTACTATATGGCTAGGTGCAGTTTAAACCGGCCACATTTTGTAGTTCGCAGCGTTCTATCATTTTTGTTTGATCTGAATTACGATATTAGCTCACAGTTCTACCAGCTGATCCACAGACAACACACAGATAAAAAATAAAAGTTTAAATTTAAAACAACTCGCGAAGCTGGGAATTGTGAATTGAACAAGGAACATACAGAAATACTCCCTAGTTCACGTCCATCCCTGTGTAATTTCCCGCAACTTTCCCTACAGCACGCTACAAATTTGGATAGGGGTTTCCGGTTTCATCTTAATTAAATTTAAATTTGGTCCTAGTCGCCGCAAAATTTACATTACAATTATACTTTTTTCTTAGTTAGTTGTATTTTATAAATTTAAATATGTACGCAGCTAACAAACGCGTAGAGAACGTTATTGATTTATTTATAAAACACACAGTTTACAGTTATACCTTGTAAGGTTCCTTTTGAGTGGTTTGAAAACATCCGACACATTCAGCCACCCGCATTGACGAAGCTCCGGGCCTCTTTCGAGGAAAGATTGTCCAGCATTGGGCGATGGATTACAGCTACACCTATGTATTTCATTATTTAGTAAAAAGAATCGTCATAACAAAAATTGGAAGGGTTCAAACGCTGTTTTGAATACTTACTTACCTTAGGGTGAATATCGATCAGCTTTTGATGCTTCCCCTTTATTAGAGACGTACCTAACAAGGTCACGCAAACATGCGTTGGAACCTTGAAATAGGATTACTCAATGAAACATTTTTGTTTTACCTGTGTTTGTAAAACCTTACATAACTTATACGTATGTATGTTTGTTAGTTTGTTACCCTTGTACTACTTAAAATTAAACGATGTTTTTAGTTTATATCACTAACGCAATGATTTTTTACTAAAATAGATATTAAGTTTTATATACCTTTCTTTTCTTAGAAGTCATTTTTATAGTCTCCAAAGGTTTAGTAATAAATTTCGCGTATTTTCATGCTTCGTAGTGCAGTCGCTTACATTGTTAGAGTCTTCCAGGCTTGTCTAATTACGACAGGTAGAGCTGGGCTCGTGCCCAGCAGTGAGACAAAAAAAGTTGCAGCTATAATTCATTGTTTACTAACAAAGAATCGTCACAAAAGTTCAAAGTGTTCAAACGCTGTTTTGAATACTTACCTACTTACCTTAGGGTGGATATCGATCAGGTTTTGATGCTTCCCCTTTATTAGAAACATGCGTTGGAACCTTGAGAGAGAATTACTCAATGAAACATTTTTTGGTAAAAGTACCTGGAAAAATCTTATATTAAATATACGTATATTTGTTACCAGTGGCCGCCCGCGACTTCGTCCGCGTGGACTTCGGTATTAGACATAGCAAGATGTTATATAGCCTAAAGCCCTCGGGTGGCTCCTCTGGGGTTGCCCGTGTCCATAGGCGACTTTCTTTTTTCTTTTCTTTCTTTCGGCGTCTGCCTTTTTGTTCGGTTTATTTATAAAAAAAGCCTTCCCCGATATATGGACTATCCAACACAAAAAAGATTTTTTCAATTGGAACCAGTAGTTCCTGAGATTAGTGCTCTTCAGCTTTATGTATAGATTAAAATATTGATAAAATTGTCGACGTGTGGGAACTGTACGAAAAAGCGTGAACCCTATTTCGTACAGTTTACCTTAATATTGCCAGCTCATCTTATGTTGGTTTTTTTTCTCTGTATTATCTATTTTTCTTTTCATTTATAAGTTTCATGTTATCATTTAAGGGACTGTAAATTATAAAACTTCAATACATGAACTGAAGTTTTCGATAAATCAACAACGATACTTCCAAACACTGATCGATACATTCTTGAAATGGACGTAACTTTTTTATTTGTGAACCGATTTAAATAAAACAAACACTAAATGTTAATCCAAAAATACCAATATATCAGTGAAAACCGCATCCTTCTATGTTAAACCGTTCCTGAGATTAGCGCGCACAAACGAACAGACAAACAGACAAATAGACAAACAGACAATAATTCTAAAAATCATTGTTTTGGGTTCTATTACGCTAATAAATAGCCCTACTGACAGTTTTTCTCAAATATCTTCAATGTACAGAAACCGACTTGTTACAGTTTTATTATAGTATAGATAGATAGATAGAAAAAGATAGATAGATAGAAGAAGAAGATAGAAGAAGATAAAATATATTAATTGGTGCATTGCAAAGTGATTCTATAAGGGTTCCGTTTTTTTTTTCTTTGAAGTACGGAACCCTCACTAGACGTCGGGGTTTATTTTTAGGACATTTACAGTCTACAGGACACTAACGGGTTGTAAAAGCTCCCACTTCACGAAGTGTGTAAAAGATAGTTACAAGTAACTTTTTATCGCTTATAAACCTAAACGAGATCTTATCAACTTAGCTACGCGAATGTATACGTTGGTTTTATGGTGCAAGAGGTGTTTTACTTTCCTTTCAATTCAATCACGGATGTAGACTTTGTTTTCACCATGTTTTAACCGACTTCATCAGAAAGGCACAGGTTCACACCGACTGGATTAAATTTTATATCTATCTAATCTAATACCTTTAAACGAGCAATTCTTGTATATATCTAAATATATTTTTTGAATCTCGGAAATGGCTCCAAAGATTTTGATGAAATTAAGTACCCTGGTTTCGGGGATGATAGATATAGATAATAAATCCAGATAATAGATCCAGCAAATTTTTATTGATAAAAATTGTCGTTTTATTTAATGTTTATGCCGTTAAATACAAAATTACTGTTACTGACATCTATTGAAGAATATAAATAATATTGTGGCGTATAAAGCCGTCAAATGTCGATCATAATATAAACGTCTGTATAAAAATTTCGTCTATAGAATTAAAGCTTTCTTGGTCGAATGGTTACGAAAGCCGAGTACGGAGGAGACCCGGGTTCAAGTCTCAAGTAGGTAAGTTGCGTTTTTATTTTCTGTGACAATTTTTTTTTTCAAATTAGGTATTTCAAAAGGCTTTGTTAAGTAACACGAAGCCAATGAATGTTTTGCTTTAAAATAAAGCAAGAAAATCAATTGTTTTTAACCGAGCAACGCTCAGGCGTCCAGGTACTCTAATATTATGTTACCTCAGATTTTTATAAATGGTGAACTGATTTTTGATTCGATTAAAGCTGATGCTTCCTCATTGATGCCCTCTAAATTTGACTCACCTTTAACGAATATTTTTGAGTTATCATTACGAATAACTAAAAACATCAGTGTCTTCATGAATCAATGTAACTTCGGGCATAACTTTTTTTACTTTGTAGAGTTTGATGATTCTTTCGTATATTCGTTATAACGTCAAGATGATTGCATAAAAATGATGTTGCTGAACTTTATTATGAACACAACTTTTCTCAAGAATCTTCGTTACTCGACGCCTTAGAGCATCAAGGTATGACAGGTATGACACCCGTCAGAGGAGTGGCCTTTACGGGCGATCCCCTCGTCCCAACGTCCATGCACAATGTGCCTTCTATTTATACACATATAACTGACCGACACACACTGACACAACTAGTGCGTCAGTGTGTGTCGGTGTCAGTGTTATCGGTGCATAGAAAATGACGTTGTTAATTGAAATTGACATTTTTAGAAATGTAGCGTCTGTAGCGATAAAAGAATATTTGTGAATGTGTGACAAAATTAAAATAAGTGCGTTCTTCCCCTCGCACCAGAATTTTCACAAAAATTATGTATCGAAGCGACGCGCTATGCCGTCTCTACTGAAGGGTGAGTCAGTAACTTTGATGCTCTAAGCTCGACGCTAATGAAGATTTTGAGTGAAAAAGTTATTTTTTTATTTTTAAAAGCTTTTACCTAACTTGCAATGTATGTATGTATGTATGTTTGTTCGGGTGAATCTTGCTACTCAATTTTGATGCAGATATCTTCAACCGATTGAGCTAAAATTTTCATTTTTAGAGTATTTAAATAAAATATTTTTACAAGGGTTTTTTTCTTTTAATAATAATGATAATAATAACGTTTCACTCTCATAGCCCCACAGTAAGGTAATTAATACCCAGTGTCGTGGGTACCATGGACACATACAAAGACATGAACACAAATGCTTAAATTTGGGCGCGCGAACTTGGTTTCTATAATGTTATTATTCTAAGAGTCGGACCCATTTTTCACCATCGTGTACGATATAAAGGCCCAGAAAACTGATGACCCGAAAGCACTCGCATACACTTCAAAAATGTGTCTCTGCGTATTTCCTTTTTATCAAGCAAAATCACAGCGCGGTGCTCGAAATTGCGAGAATTTCCAATTTCCGTTGAAACAGTGTTGTCGCTTTTCCATTGATGAAGTGTTTAATAACACCAAATAAAAACGGAGTATTATTTGAACTATAAAATAATTTGCGATGTCGTCATAAAAGTCATAGCTTAGTCGTATTTTTTGATTGGTCCTTTTTATTTCCTTTTCATAAAATTCCCCTCATCGTCGGTTCGCATTTAAAAATTATTCGCAAAATTAATCCCTTCAATCAAAAAGGCCGAGGCAGCGATGGCCGAGTGGTAAAAACTGCGGTCTTCGACGCGACTTATCCCGGGTTCAAGCAGATCTGACAAAGGTAATGTGAGCATTTATCGCTGCTCCCAGTGACGGAAAATATCGTGATATTAAATTGATTACGATGTTCCCCATCGCCGTGCATGCCTGAGGAAATTTATAATTCCTCGAAAGCATGACGTCCACCAATCCACACTTGGCCAGCTTGGTGGACTATGGCCTAAATCCCTCTCACTTTTGAGAAGGAGACCTGTGCCCAGCAGTGGGATATAAAAAAAGTATGACAAAAACAAAAAGGTAAATATGTTTATAACTTTTAGAACCTTTATGGTTCGACTGGGAAATACCACTGATGCACTCATTTCTGCCGCGATGCGACTGTGTTGTTGCGGTAGGAATGTGAACACACTTATGTACAATGTTCGAGAATCTTCGAGAATAGAGCTACGGTATCCCCCTCCTGATCGTAAGAGGCTACTAAGACGGGGCTTCCGGGGTTGTGGACGGTGAGAGTGGGAGCTTGACCCGTCCAGCCAGCAGCCCTGGGAAGGACGGCGGTGCTGGTATGGTCGCGCCTGAGGGTGCAGATCAGCGCATCCGCTCTCCCGAAAATGGGCCCATTCTGTGGCACCGCGCGTGGAGGACACCGGTGTGTTCCTATGGAGGTCCCGGAGCATTCCCCAAGCGCAGAGGCAGGCCACCAAGGGGGTTTTAGTACGATACAAATCCCACATAACCCGGTATCCTCTCCCAAGGTGCTGGGTACCTTTTGATACGCAGATAACATCTGATTTCAGTCAAAAACAGTCAAAATCTTGTATATATCTGTGTCAAAATAGTTCAATTCAATTCGACACAGATATCTTAGATTCTACGCGAACAAACAAACATTGCAGTTTAAAAAGAACTTTTTAAAAAGAAAATTCTCTTAAAGGCAGAGCCATCAAAAAAGATTAGCTCAATGATTAGTTACTCAAGTCATCTCACGGCCGCAGCAGTGATAGATTGTTCCCAGTGGACTTAAATGAAATTTTCCCAATAATGTCGTGTTCTAATTTTTTCGTAGAGCGCCAGTAGTTGGTTTGACTTTCCTTCTTAAGCAAACCACTTCAATATTAATATTTTAAGGAACATTTTTAGTGTAACTTGGCTGCATCACTTATTGCTTATAGGTGTATATATATATATATACACCTCTATGCAACGAGCAATTCTCCTATATATATATATATATATATAGGAGAATTGCTCGTTTAAATGTATTAAATACAAATAAAATTTGTAGTGCAACGATCTACTAAGCGCTAAGAATACGACACCGCCCGGTTGTAACGGCGTTCGCTGAAGTGTTAAGAGATAGTTACGGGTAAGTTTTCATCGCCTTTATACCAATACGAAACTTCGAGATGATGGCTGTCGGCTTGCTTAGGATTTATTGTTCCTCTTCCAATTTTTTGTTATTTTTAAAATGAAATATTATATTTAAATTACAAGAGGAACAATATAACATGACAGATTTGAAACATCGAAATTATTTTATTCAAATATTATGCAGTTATTACCTCGCCAAGTTTGGAAGCTACGTAAGTTCGGATGAATGATAATAAGAGCGGTTTCAAACTAGCGATTATTCTGGCGCAAAGCCGAAACGAACGTACAGTTTCGACAAACGCGGTTACATGCACGTAATATTGCACCAGAAATTGTCAAATAGTTTTTTTTTTCAATTATGGCATCGCAAACTCTGTGCATACTGCCAGCGTCAAGTATAATTTTTGCATCAATTTTTGCCAGTTTCAATGAAACTGGACGAAGTAATAACAAAGTAAGTCGTCAGTAATCAGTCAGTCTAGTCAGTCCAACATTTAAGTAAAGCGATGGCTACTTTACTAGAACGTGTCCGAAGGAATTTTGGAGGCAAGCAGAAAAAACATATTTTAGCACTGTTATTCTATTTCACAAACACCCGTGCACTGTAATTAACCTATATCAAACAAAATGCCATCAACTTTATCCGATATAACTCAAAAATACACCAAGAAAATGAAAATAAAACAAGAGCACAATATGTCTTTTTCGACTTCCCGCCAAAACCCACTTGTCAAATCGTTACGTTTCGGGGATACACACGCTTCAAAAAACAAATACCGCGCGAACGCGTCGAAAATTACACTAATTTAAAACAGCTCTTAGATGCTATCTCTAGCGTATTGTTCGATCATTGCAGTCAGCCTTGCCAGATGTCGCCTCTGACATATAGGTACGCACGTAAATTACGCTAGTGTGAAACCGCACTTATAGGCGTTAATGTGGTTACCATGCCGGACTGCCAATCAAGGGGTCCCGGATTCGATTCCCGGCGAAACAGAAATTTGAATGATGAGTTTAAATTTCTGTTCTCGGTCTGGGTCTTTGTGTTCCTTTCTTTGTATGTGTTCATGGTACCCAAGACACAGGTTATTAATTACCTTACTGTGGGGCTATGAGTGTGTAACGTTTCTTTCTTTCTTGCTCCCAATTAAATGGGAAGAGACTGTTGTCCAGAAGTGGGATGCAAAAAGTGGCTGCAACGTAAACGCTGCAAGTTACACTAAAAATGTTCCTTAAAATATTAATATTGAAGTGGTTTGCTTAAGAAGGAAAGTCAAACCAACTACTGGCGCTCTACGAAAAAATTAGAATACGACATTATTGGGAAAATTTCATTTAAGTCCACTGGGAACAATCTATCACTGCTGCGGCCATGAGATGACTTGAGTCACTAATCATTGAGCTAATCTTGTTTGATGGCTCTGCCTTTAAGAGAATTTTCTTTTTAAAAAGTTCTTTTTAAACTGCAATGTTTGTTTGTTCGCGTAGAATCTAAGATATCTGTGTCAAATTTAATTGAACTATTTTGACACAGATATCTTCAAACGATTGAGTAAATACAAGTCAATACAGTAATTAATTTATCTGACAGTTACTTATTTGCGGCGCTTGCTGTGGAGACCTTGGGCCCAAAAATTCATGTCAGAAATGTCGTCCAGACTTGTTCTAACATGTGGCGAGCCAAGAACTAGTGAGTATTTCGCCCAAATACAGCCTCGCTGTACAACGGAGAAATGCCGCCAGCGTCCCATGCCGAACAAGGACATTTTAGAAGAGTTTTTTATTTATATTTTTTTATTTGTAATTTCCTTATGTGTAAGTACAGTTTTTTTACTTGTATATTGTTAACTAGCCTTCCGCCAGCGGCTTCGCCCGCGGTGACCCGTTTTATAGGTTCCCGAAGGATAAAAACCATTCTATGTCCTTTTCCAAGGTCAACTCTATCTGTGTTCCAAATTTAATTAAAATTGGTTCAGTGGTCAGCAGGAAAGCGTAGCAGACAGAGTAACTTTCTAATTTATAATATTAGATAAGGATTATTATATATTTTTTAAGATTAGGTATACTTATTTTGATTATTCTTGTACATGTAACTGTAATTAATAATGAAAAATGCTTGATAATCTAATTGACCAATACATAAAACAATGAATAAACCCGATTGAGCTAAAATTTTATATGTCCAAAATGGCCGCTACAACAAAATGGCGGATTACAGATACATGCGTATCGAATAAAAGTAGTAGGTTTCAGAATACAATGTACCACTAATACGAGTATGTATTTGGTATTAAGTAAATGGTCGCTGTAACACTTCACCTACAAAATCATGTTGATGCTTTGGGTTGATTCGCGATGCTATTCCTGGTTCGGATTGTCACCTCTGATACGTAGGGCAAAAGAAATGATTTAGGCCGCATAATTGTTATTCTTAAGTTGAAATACAGTTTCGTATACGTACATGTGGATCAGACAGACGATATAAGCTAAAAACTTTGTTGAAACATTTCAGCACCTAATTGAATCAGCGTGGAACTTTGATGAGATAAATACTTTTGGTCTTAAAATAAATTTTCATATTTTTATCCTATTTCTGGACGATTGACTTACCTACCAAAATTTTGGGCATCTAAAAAATGGTCACGATATTCAGTCCCGAAATAGAAACATCGCCCGCTTGCCAATAAGTAGATAGCGCTCGAAAATCCTTACTGTCAAATAGATCTTATCTGAGTAAAATAAAAAGGTCTACCTATTTTACATAAATATGTAAATTGCGAAATTTGCATACTTTATTTTTCGCATTTTGGGGTAAAACCAAGTATAAGGACAACAATATAATTGGCTACCTTCCACCCCTCAAAATTAATTTGGAGAGTTTTCATAAGGGTTCGTTTGTACCGACTGCCTCAATAATTTATTTGCCTTTGTTAGCTAAGTTAAAAATATAAGAGTTTAGGCCTCGTTCACCATCTCCAAGTAAAGTGTTGATTAGTTACGTCCCAAGTTAATTTAATTGGCTGGTGTTGGTAATTGGTAAAAGCTATGAGTACGTCAGTTTATCATATGATACGTGCTACTCGAACATCGTGAAATTGAAGTTACGAGTGACTTTAACCGACAATTAGCGTACTTGTCACTTTACTTGAAGGTGGTGAAAGAGACCCTTAGTAATTGGTAGAACTTTAATGAGTCGAGCGAAGGTAGTACTGCTTCTCCCTCCGCTGCACCCACTTCTGCCGGAAAGTAATTCTAATGTGTTTCTGTGTAAACCAAATCATCAGTCTCCTAAGTGGTAGCGCATTTGCATACGACCACAGGCAAGACTTAAGCTTGCTTCCCGTTGACCATGCAGTCCATAGATTTATTATGATTTGGATACGTCAAAAATCTATGATGTGGCCTGCATTTTTATTTGATTTTTTTTTATTTGAATGGTGTAGCAGATGAGCATGCAGGCCACGTGCTGTTAAGTGGTCGCTGCAGCCCATAGACATCTGCACATAACCTCAAGCAAGGATAGGTAAGTCTGGTCTGAGGTCGTATGCAGTTGCGCTGCTACTCCGGAGGCTGATGATCGTCTCATGTAAGTGTGGCCGGCAACTGCACCTTTCCACCAAAACACAATAGAATTGCTTCACAGCATAAGTGGGTGCAGCGGTGGAACTTCCCCGGGGGAACCATAATAGTTCTACCACCTACAACTATCGTCTATCGTCCATTCAAATAAAAAAAGTTAATAAACCTGCACGCATGTCAGTTCTTATACTATTATAAGGATTAGCTGAGGACATACAACATGTTTTGACAGGGTGTACGCGCATTGAGTCGTTCAGGTTACATTTTCAAGGACAAAGGCCAGCCACCTTTAAAGTATTTCAGCTTCTCCTACTGTGGAATAGGCCAAGGCAAATTTATTAGCTATCTATATAAATAAATAAAATTGGAGTGTCTGTTTGTAATATTAAAATAACCGCTTTTTACTACATGCATATATATAGGTATAAGGTACGGTAAATATACCAAAACAAGATTTGTTACAATTTTTGTCTGTCTGTCTTTTGTTTGTTCCGGCTAATCTCTGAAACGGCTGGACCAATTTTGACGAGACTTTCACTGGACGGTAGCTGATGTAATAAAGAGTAACTAAGGCTTTGTTTAGGAAAATTCTAAAACTAAAGTTCACACGGACGAAGTCGCGGGCGGCTGCTAGACAAAGGTAAAATCTGTAATTTGCCATAGCTGTGCCGCGGAGTTTCCACCACGATTAAAGGGAACATTATGAAATGAATATTCTCCGTAGATTGTATGGGTCTCAATTGCAACCCAATATTTTATTCTTTATTTTACCAGTGCCATGTTTATAAAAATGTTTTAGACTTACTCACTTTGATCTACTTCTGCGCCAAATTATAAGTCGTTAGCACAAAACTTAATATTATAAATACTTTCATACAAACGTGTATGTGTACATGTATGAGAGTCCTTAGCCAGCCGCGGATCCAGCCCTCAGATAGTGTTATGGGCACAGCCACTCATAGATCGGTGAAGTGCGAGAAGGAGTACGAACTCATTAATGAATGAATAATCATAGATTTACTTGAATTATTTTTTCATATATTTTACTCTTCAAATAACATTGATTACAAACTAAATTATATCAAATATTTTTATCAATAAATTAAGTTTTTAACAAAAAAATAGAACCGACTTCAAACGGTAAAAAATAAAATTGTTCAGTACCTACTTCTTCTTGCTTATGGTAATGACTCTTAAAACTATTTCTGGAGTCGGGCCCTTAGTAAATGTCGTACCATTCGTTCTAAATTGGCACCGACAGTACAGACAGTGGGACGGTACCTACTTCTTCTTGCTTATGGTAATGACTGTTAAAACTATATTGGAGTCGGTGCCCATTCAGAACGAAAGGTACACTATATTTACTAAGACAGGACATTTCACTAAGGGCCCGACTTCAAAAATAGTTTTAAGAGTCATTACCATAAGCAAGAAGAAGTAGGTACTGAACAATTTTATTTTTTACCGTTTGAAGTCGGTTCTATTTTTTTGTTAAAAACTTAATTTATTTCACTCTTTTTAGTAATTTTAATAATTCTGTATGTATTAGCATAATTGGAAAAAATTTCACTTAACTTCTAAACTTTAAACAGATTTACCTTTTATAATCATGTTTATCTAATAGCCATCTAAAAGTCTGAAAGAAAACTACTATCAGTCCACCTGAACGTATAAATTAAAGAAAGAATTTGCTCTCAGCTCCTAACCGTTGAGGAGTTGTACCTTCAATCATCAGTTAAGCAACAGCAGGTGATAATTACCAGACATAAATATTTGTATTATGTTAAAAATATGACTAAATATGTGTGTGCCTATTACGTTTCAGTGTTTCCCTCGATTTCCCTAATATCACGTCATCAGATTTTGACATGGTGACAGTTGGACCACCTCAGGAATGTAAGATTTCGAACAAAAAACCATTTATTGAAAGAATTTGCTCTCAACTCCTAACCGTCGTAGTACCTTCCATCATCAGTTCAGCAACATGATATGATGATAATTATACACAAATGTCTGTTTTGCTTTGTAAAAATATGAAAATCATTTGTTGTGCTTTAAAATTTGAATGTTCCCTTCGATTTCTCTGGGATCCCCTCATCAGACTTTGACTTGGTGACAGTTGGACCACCTGGGGAATGTAAGATTTCGAATAAAAAACTATTTATTGAAAGAATTTGCTCTCAACTCCTCACTGTCGCAGTACCTTCCATCATCAGCTCAGCAACATGAGATGATGATTTCTATGCGTAAATATCTCTTATGCTTCAGAAACTATAAGAAAATCAATGTGTGTGCCTACAAAATTTGAGAGTTCCCCTCGATTTCCCTGGGATCCCATCATCAGATCCTGATTTGGTGACAATGGGACCACCTCGGGAGTATAAGCTAACGAACAAAAAAAGAATTTTGAAAATCGGTCCACAAACGGCGGAGTAATCGGTGAACATATATAAAAAAAAAAAAAATACATACAGCCGAATACAGTACCTCCTTCTTTTGGAAGTCGGTAAAAAACTAGCAACATGTTTTTATATTTATATCAGCCTATCGATGTTGACCGTGAAAGTGAAACTTTTCCAGTTACAACTAGTGAATTAGTGTTGTGGGCATGCCCATGGTACACATATGGGTGGAACCGCGCCTGCCTTAGACCTTTTTAATCTAGCCCTGCCGCAAATTTTGCTGTCGCAAAAAGCAAAGACAAAGATCTTATCTTCTTTACTATCGTAAATTTTATCTATTCATAAAATATGGGTTTATAGATATGTAGTGTGCAAATATAAATGATATGGGTGCAAACTCTGCTTGATTAAAAACTTTCGGTTAGTGTCCAAATTTATATGGATTGCAAAACCTGCGTGGCGATCTGTTCAAAGAATTTCTCAACAGTTCAACCGAAGTCCATTTTGATGAACAAGCTAAACATCAAACTGTTTTGAATGTTTTAACGACTCTTCAAAACGCAGTTTCGTTAAATAAGAAAGTTATCAAAATAGAGAGCCACTAGAACTCCTATTGAAAGGTAAACTCTGAAACAATCCCGGTTTAGTCCGATAAAGTTGTTCATGCAAATTGAACGAAGAATATTTAGGAACTAGCTTTCCGCCCGTGGCTTCGCCTGCTAGTACTACTTACATATTGTTCCCCATAGCGATGAAAGATTTTTCCCGGGTAAAAAGATGGGATACTTTTTCAGTTCAAAACTATCTCTGTTCAAAAAATCAGTTCATTCTGTAACACCATGTGAACATCGAGGCTATACAACTTCTCGATAACACATACATTGTAAGAAGACTCCAAAGGATAAAGCCTTTTGAATTAGTGTAGTCTAGTGTAATTTCAGAAAAAATATAAAGTAGTAGTGAGTGAGTATACTTTATAAACATAAAGAACAATAAAAGTGTATGTGTAAGTGACTTAATAGAGAGTAGTTAAAAATTATTATGGATCCTTTTTTAGATATAGACGTAATGGTATATCAATGCAGTTTTAATTAAAAACAAATTAACTATTAAATATAAGGTTATATTGTAATTATAATAAAGTATCCAGGTAATACTTTAATAAAAATAATCTATAACACCGTTGCGACGTTAAAAAAGGACAAAAAGAAGGTAGAATTATTGATAACCGAAGATACATTTATCGTATCTTTGGCTATCAATAATTCTTCCCAATAATAATTTAAATGACCATAATAGGACTATAATGTGCAGTTGAAGGGGAGAGATGATTTCTCAACGGATCACACGGAACACAACGGATCGTACAATATACATACACTGACTTTAATTTGAGAACATATTATGTAATTTTATTTTAAAAGGTACTTTGTTATGTAGGATAATATATCTTGTTACAATGTTTATATTAGGGTCTACTTATTAATTCAACATAAGTAATAGTGTGTGGAATATAGGATTCTATTGAATGTTTTTTTCTTTATTTAGAAAGCTTTACCTTTATGAGGAATGTCGCTCTGTAATATAATTCTTATACTAATACATATTTAGTTAAATTGATGCACTTACAATATTGTTTCTTTTTCTGTTCAAATAATACAAAAACATATAAGTATAAAATTATATTAATCTATCATTCGTGGTCTACATTTAATATAGAATGTTCTATGTTTCGTAAACTGACATTAATAATAAAGACATCAAACAGTAAAAACGCGAAGGCGTTTTAATTTAACGCCGAGCCTGCTACGTCACTACGAATATATGGCGACCCTGCAAAGCCCGTGTGCGTGTGACGCTGCCTTAGCACGCGCACTGGGAGGCGTTTAAGAACAGTGAAGTAGAAGATCGGATGAAAAAAAATCATAATTATTTGAAGTATTTTGAAGAGAAGAAAGAACACCGAAGATCTTGCCAAAATGAAGAAAATGTAAAATAAAAAGAAACCTGAAGGAAGAGAGGGATAAAGAAGATACCTAAGATATAATAAGAAAATAGAAGATATTTTCTACTAAAAATCGAAATGAAGAAAAAAATTATCAGAAGAAAGATGTGTCCCCTCCCCCTGTAACTTCTAAAATAAGAGAATGATAAAACTAAAAAATATACATCATGATGTACATTACGATGCAAACTTTCACCGAAAATTGGTTTGAACGAGATCTAGTAAGTAGTTTATTTTTAATACGTCATAAATCGTTAACCACAATTTACATTTCATTCAATCTTAATGCAATTATTTCTATAAAGCTAAATTTATATAAATATCTATTTTATTCTAATTTTAGTATTTGTATAACAATAGCGGCAACAGAAATACATCATTGCCTTTGATAATCAAAGGCAATGATGTCTATAGATAATGGTACGGAACCATTCATGCATGAGTCCGACTCACACAAGATGTGTTATGAATTATGATAAAGTTTTTGGTATGTAATGTTATGGTATGTAGCACTTAATTACACTGCATGGTCAACAGCCATCTCTATTCATGAAAAAGAAGGAAATAATTTTATTTGACAAGTATGTGTGATGGATGAGTACTCATTGTAAAAAAATATGTTATTGGATTACTTTCTTCTTCATCTAGATCATGTTACTCGAGTCGTATACACGTAAAAGAAATGGATTAAATAAATATTGAAATATATATACCTATATCTACAAATATTACGGATTTTGACAACATTTTGTATTTATTTGATTATACACCACAAGGTCAAATAAAGCAAATACATTTATTTTATGGAAAGTTAAAAAATTAAAGCTAATTTGACTTCTACATAAAATATGTAATAATCATTTATTAAATTTTCTCTGGCATAACTTTTTTATCAGATGACTTTGGAATGCATTTCAAATATAAGCTTTACCTTGTAATAAGGTTTATATAGAATTTAAGGTTAAAATAAGCAAGCAATTAATTTGTAATAGTAATTGATTTAAATTTACTTAAGAATACCAATATGTCAACCATTAAATGTTATTTTCCAGGTAAATTGTATAGGTACTTATGTCTAGCGTCAGCAACACATCAACCGCAAGTTTCATACTTTTATTAATTTAATTAATAAGGTTTTCTGACAAAAAAAATTTTTTATTAAACTTCTTTTTTACTTGGTGTGTTGTATAGCTAGTCCACTAGCGGATCCAGGATATCACCGTCACCCTTGACAAACTTCAAATTATATATACAGTTGGTGAAATTACAATCAACCCAAACTGACATCCTAGATCCGCCACTAATACATTAATAATAAAGACATCAAATAGTAGACGCCTTCTAATTTAACGCCAAGCCTGCTACTATAAGCCCGTTTTGTCCACCGCCCCCGTCACTTACTAGTACGATACATGCTGATTTTATCTCTCTGAAAGGAATCCCTAGAAGGAATCCATTCCCATCCATCCATCAGCCTTTTACCGTCCACTGCTGTACATAAGCCTCTCCTAACGTTCGCCACTCCTCCCGGTCCTGGGCCTTCTGAATCCAGCGAAGGAATCCATTACTTGGCAATAATCATAAAGTTTAGTTATTGACATCTCCACTAACTCGTATAAGCTCTAGGCCTTCCAAGAGACCCATGTCAAGTCATGGGCGTAAGAAAGAGGGAGGGGAGCTAAATAGCCTGTTGCCGGACCCAGAATAGAATGGTGCCCACCTCAGAGAGTGGATCACCTTCGTTATGGTGATCCTCGCTTCAAAGAGACTACAGAAGGCCAGGCCCCTTTGGAAAATATATCTAGATACGACAAGGTACAGGTGCAGTGGGACGCAAATAGGGTTGGCAAATACGATTATTACCTCCATAAAATATCAGTATCTATAACATTTTTGATAGAAAGATTGATAAACGAGTTCCGGTAAATACCCATTAAATTTCAGTTTTGCACATGACTGTAATTAATGTCAGTTGGAGCATGGACAACCTTATGTATTCCGTACTTCACTCAGGTGGAAAAACAAGGTGGCTTTACCAGCCTCAGATCAGGCGCGGTCCCAGGGGGCACAGGGGACATGAGCCCCGCCCCCCCAAATCCATCAGGCATGCGTAGATGGAAGGCGAAATAAGCCAATTTGGGACACAATTTCTCCCAAATTTCTTAGAACCCCAAGTTGAAAGCTGAAACCGCGCCAAAAGCAGAGGCCCGGACCCGAATTCCAAAAGTTCAATTGAACACTGAGAAGTGAGTCACGTTCACCTTGCCAGCTTTCACCCAAACAAACATGGCAAACTAATAAAAAGCTTGTAAAAATAAAATTTTATCGATTAATCAGAAAGACAGACGCCTGATAAGATCCCTCGCAATCAGTCACTGCTACGAAAATCGTAGCAAAAAGCCGTAGCAAACAAAACCTGTTCGAATGATTGAACGCATACTATATCGATGATTGAACGAGACTACGTGCTATACATAACGCTAATAGCCAATCTTTCAAGTCAAAATAACATTTATTAAATGTGTAGTAGTAAATTATCGGGTAAGTTTTATCAGATAGGTAGCTCTAAACGCGACTGTACAAAGTATTATGTATTTTATAAAAGTTTGAAAAATCAATGATAATTATTTTAAAAGTAGGTACCATATCCTTGCTATAAACATACAGACCGAGAAAAATCTAAAAAACTTCAAGGCTTTCGTTGCATTAATAATAATAAACTCTCTCATTAATTATTATTTAATATCTGTAATGTACAGACATCGGTGTTTTCCATTTATATTTATATACGATTGTTTTCATTCTTTTATATCCACTAAAACATCACAAGAATATCATAAAGTAAGACAAAGGTATGAGAAAATATAACTGTGTGTACAAGGCTGGATAAAAGTTACAAAGACATTGTTACTGACATCATCTCAATTTAGTAATTGTATTTTATTGTTATATCCGTAGCACATTTTCCCTTTTATATGCGTGTTCAACGCTTAGTTACAATTTAATAGGCTGTATACTTTTCTGCAATTTAATATATAAAATAAAGTATTTTGAGTGATGATTTCTGATAACTTGAATATATTTTTGTTGTATTCAACATAATATGTATTAAAATATAACAAAATTAAATGGTGCACAAAATTTTAATAATTTTTTTTCGGCTTTTTTTTATTTGTCACTGCTGAGCTGAGACGAGGGATGTCCATCACGCTTGTTAAGTGCGGATTAATAAATAACGCTTCACACTCATAGCCCCACAGTAGGGTATACATACCCTGTGTCGTGGGTACCATGGACACAAACAAACATCCAGACCGAGAACAGAAATTTAAACTCATCATTCAAATTTCTGTTTAGCCGGGAATCGAACCTGGGACCCCTCGATTGGCAGTCCGGCATGGTAACGATTGTGTCACGCGGCTCTTTAATTGCGTCGTCAATTGGTCGATTGGTGAACATTATTGGCGTCGATTGGTGAACATTATTGGCTGCAATCCTTTTTGCGTCCCACTGCTGGGCACGGGTCTCTCCCCAAGTATTTTGTATATTTTGTAAAACTACATATTACACACAAATCCATTAAAACAACACAAACAAACATACAGTACGGGAGAAATAATGAATATATCGCTCAGAAATACAAGTTCTTGATACTACAGTAGGATCTTGACTGTATACCAAATGATGACCTAATGTGGCCTATTTTAACCTTAAATTGCTAAATTGCTACCAACTGGGGTCAAAGTACTTTTGCATTAAAAATAATTCACTTGCTGCGGTCGAAATTTTTACGCGGGGTTTTTACATAACTCACTAGTATTAACGGAATACCACTAGCATCGTTCATAGGTCCTAGTTTATTTACAAATCGACAGTCATTTTATTTAGCAAATGGCTGCAGTCCTTTTTGCGTTCCACAGCTGGGCACAGGTCTCTTCTCATGATTGGGGAGGCCAGAAGCTTACTCCACTACTCTGCTCCAATACAGTTTGGTGGAGATGCTGGTTAGGAGCCAACTCGCCGCATATATTAAAAATAATTGCAATAATTTTCTACATCAGTACTTATGTAATTTTCATTCAGAGAACAATAAAGGGTTTAGCAACGCATTTCATATGTTCACAATGCCGTGCTCTGAAACAACAGTAAACATGTGAAACTCCGATCGCAACGCAAACTTTTCAATTCATTTCGATTCAGCTTTTTACACTATTCAGCTTAAAACGGGAAATGAAGTCAAATCTTGCACAGTACGACCTTGTCCAATTAAATGATATTTTCAGGTCGCTAGAAAGAAACTTTTACTGGCAAATGGGTGCCTATTTCTGTGCTTAGTACTTACCTTTTTAGAAGCAAATTGTGTTAAGGTATGCTATTTTGGACCTTTTGGAAATTGTAGGTACTTATATATTATTCACAGTTTGGCAAAAAGAGCACTGGCTCTCTTCGGAAATACGCTGGATGTTCCGTCTGGCGCAATGGATACCATGCCGGACTGCCAATCAAGGTCCCGGGTTCAATTCAAAAAAATTAAATGTTGAGTTTTAATTTCTTTTTTCGGACCGGGTGTTTGTGTTCAAATCTTTGTGCGTGTCCCATATCCCTGGTACCCATGACACAGAGGATCCTATTGTGGAGCTAGGTGTGTAGTGTATAATAATAATAAGTACCTGGACGCCCGAGCGTTGCTCGGATAAAAACAGTAGATAGTAGGTTTATTTTTAAGCAAAACATTCATTGACTTAGTGTACTTAACAAAGCCTTTTGAAATACCTAGCTCTCAATTTTAAAAAAATTGACACAAAAAATAAAAAAACGCAATTTGCCTACTTGAGATTTGAACCCGGGTCTCTAGCTCCGTAGACAGTTTTCGTAACCATTCGACCAAGAAAGCTTTAATTCCATTGACGAAATTTTTATAGAGGTCTTTCATATCGACATTGTCATTTGTTTAAAGGGCGGATTGACAGTCGATCTTTGACAGCTTTCTACGCCACATATATTAATAATATTTTCCAATAGATGTCAGTAAGAGTAATTTTATATTTAACGGCATAAACATTAAAAAAAACGTCAATTTCTATCAATAAAAATTTGTGGATCGATTTATCATCCCCGAAACCAGGGTACTAAATTTCATCAAAATCTTTGGAGCCGTTTCCGAGATTCGAAAAATATATTTAGATATATACAAGAATTGCTCGTTTAAAGGTATTAGATTAGATAAGCACGTTTATGCAAACGTCGTGTCGCATACCAGCATTCAGTAACTCCTCGTATAAGTCAGCCGCGACAAATGCCACCTTTAGGGACCTTAGACACAATACAAAGAGAAGAGCACCTTGTGCCTTAGAGCATCAAGGTATTGACAGGTATGACACCCGTCAGAAGGAGTTAGAGACCTTAGACTTAGAATAATAAAGACACATTGATCGACGGCGTTCGACGGTTTGTCCGGTGTTGGTGTTTTGAAAAATGAAAAGCCTCGGGTGACCATATTAGTTCAGAGGGGAAATGCTGCCAGCGTTCTAGGCACAAAGGCACAAGCGCAACTTTTAAATGGAGTTTTCTTTTTTAGTCAGTTGTTTTAGTTTTGTTATTACTTTCAATTTATTTGTATGTTGTATGATTAAATATAAATACTTAGACGTCTACTGAATATATTATTATGAACATTCAAGTCAATATTAAGTTATCCCATTATCTTTGTGTTAAGGATGACAAAGAAAAAAAATGAACTTTTCTCGGCTAAACTGATTTAGCGAGTAACGCAATCACACTGCCCCACAGACGCGATAAATGAAAAGAAAAGTTAGTTAACTCACTATTAAGCGAAAAAGTTTCTCACAAATGGGTCACAAAGTTCACAATGGTACCGAGCAGAAATAAAATTCGCAACATACGAGTAAAGCTAGATCTTGCAATCAATACTTGGCATAAGATACAGTTAATCAAAATGACAGCATATCATGGATCCAAAATAAAAATACAGTTACTTTTTTCCTATCTATAGGAAGCTTTTTTACATTTCTTCTGCTATCTAAATTTTATAAATGCGACAGATTGGATGCATATTTGGATGCGCGCGTTCCCCGTGCACCAACCGTTAGCCCAACTAGGGATGTTTTTTTGCTCACACGCAAGTACAGCTGAACGGTTTGGGATTAAATTTGCCACAGACATTGATTATAGTCTTGAATAGCACAAAGACTACTTTTCATCTTAGAAATTCGTACTGTTCTCGGGGAATATATAACTTTTTAATTCATATAAACTGAAGTCACCCGAGGTATGCTGGGCTGGATCACAAGTTTAAAATAAAAAATAACTAATAAAAATCCTACGATGACGTTACTGGTACATCTGTCAATGTGCGCCATTCGATAAAAATGTTTGTATGTCTATCTATAATAAGTTCTTCTATACTTTGACCTTGACAGATTTTTAGGTACATAATATGACGATGGCAGAATCCTATTCCTCCTTATAATCCATCTTTACAGTGAAATAACGAAAGATCAACCATAAAAGTGCTGTAATCATGCTTATCTACAAATACAAGAGTACCCACAAACCACCTTATTCGGCACTGAAAGTAATAATACGTCACTTACTGATCCATTGTATTGCTAAAAACAATAATTACATCGCTTATCGGCCCATTGTAGTGCCAAAAATAATAATTACATCGTTTATCACAGTTACCCATTGTTGCAAAATATAAACAGCATACTGCAGTTTGCAAAACAACAAACGCTTGCCCGTAACGTTCAGCACAACAACCGCCACTACACTGCAAGACAAACCACTGCAATGGCGAACTGCTACACCTTCGCGCTCATTTTGTTGTTCAGTTTCTGCGCGAGTGCCGTAAGTTCGAAATTCGTTAGATATTTTACTGTTCTATTCTATTGTTCCGAAAAGACAAAACTGTCTTTTGTTTATTTCGTTGAGGAAGGCGGAAAAGGTGTGATTAATTTATGTCAAACTATTAAAAAAAATGCCGTGAACAAATTATCCGCAAAATTACCAACAATATTTGACTGTACAACCATACATTAAAAAAAGGTTACAATATTTTAAACTCTCACACAGCTAACACTACTTACTCATTTTTCAGTTTATCATTGCCTAAGCGCACCCACTCAAAAAACGTAAAGTCACTAAGTAACTAAGAATTTCTTAAAAAACCCAGATAGCTAATAGTTATTTTATTTAATTTTCATCCATTTATTTGACACGTACGAGTGTGGAAACAACAAAACGCACTTATAAAACCAGTCAGTCCGTAAGTTATTACGTTGGCAATTATTTTTTCTTTATTTAGTTGAGGAGAACTAAATTATTTATCCTAAGTAATTTTTTTATCAGCTCCTGTATATTTTAGTCAAAACCTGAATAGCTTTACAAAACTGAACCTTAAACAAATATTTTTAAAGTACCAATGTTTGAATTAGAATATAAAAACCTCATTCTTTTTTGACAGTAAAAAAGGTTACTTGTAAAAGCGTGAAAATATCTAAACAGATCTATATAGTCACAAGTCAGATATAATAAATAATAATAATAATTTCATTTCCAATAGCTGAAACTCAATAAAGGGTAAAAAGTAATACTTAGTTACTACATCGCTTATTGCTGTAATCTATTTTAATTCCAAAAATAATAATTACATCGCTTATAGCTGTAACCCATTGTTAGTCATAAACGCTGTAGACATTTTGAAAACAACGAAGGCTTGACCGTAACATTCAGCCCACAACAATCGCCATTACTCTCATCTCAAACGATGAAAACCGCATACATACGTGATTTTATTTCTGTTTTCGTTAATAACGTTAATGTGATGTATGTACATAGCGGTGTGAAAGCACCTCAATATAATTACGTCATTTATCGTTCTAACCTATTGTCGTGCCCAAAGTCAACAAGAATTGGTCGCCTAAATATTTTTTTTATCTCGGAAATGGCTCTAACGAGTTTGATGAAATTTAATACCCTAGTTTCGGGGGTGAAAAATCGATCCAGCTAGGTTTTATTTTTGAAATTTTAAATTATAAAAAAAAATAAGTGATATCCAACTAAAATATTAACAATATAATTTATTGGAGAGTATTAATAGTATTGTGGCGTAGAACGCCGTCAAACGCCATCCGCCAATCCGACCTTCAAAGAAATGACAAAGTCGATTTGAAAGAGTTCTATAAAAATTTCTTTAAATGAATTAAATCTTCCTTGGTCAAATAGTTACGTGCGGAACTTAAGACCCGGGTTCAAACCTCAGTCAAATTGCGTTGATTCTTTTTTTATTGGGAGCTATTTCAGATGGCGTCGTTAAGTAACACTAAGCAAATGAGTGTTTCCTTTATAATTAAACCAAGAAAATAAATTGTTTTTATCCGAGTAACGCTCGGTCGTCCAGTCACTTGTTAGCACAAACATTATTTTTACTGCTACTTAAATCAATTGAAATTTAGTCAATTAACTTAAATGGTTAATGACGTTATAAACCAATTTTTTGTAAAAAATGTATGGAGATGCCATGTATTGACAGCTCATTAAAAGTGTGTCAATTGATTTGGTAGGCCAAGAACGGATTGCTTCACAGCAGATAGAGAGAAGCGGATATAATATTGTTACGCGCTATGAGTAATGAAAATACCGTTGGTAACGTAGAAGGCGTTTATTGTCAGCTTCCACAAAAATCCACTTAACAAAGTCCGAATCACAATGCACAATCACTATAGTCCAATATCTTCGCTTGAGTCGTCGAAATATTCCTTCCTTGTCGCTTGGTAGAGATCGCTTCGGTTTCACTTCCGAAAATAAACTGTCCAGTCGCGGCTCGGCGCGTGCCTTATATACGGCCACCCATGGTTCTCTAGAAATTTCCCGAACCACCAAATACAATAGACCCGTCCCGAACCTTCCTTTATGTTATTACGCACCTATGTACAGCTTATGTAGTCATAAACAATAGCCGCGACCCGCGATGTAAACAACCTATACATGTACGCTATATATAGGTACGTACTCGCTGCGGATCCCGAATTTGTTTACTCGAAGAAATCGATGTTTTTCTTATGACCGATTTTTCGAGAACTTTCTTCACTGTTCGATAGTAGACCTAATAACTGTTTATGCGTTTTTGGGGTTTTGCTGTACGACGCTTTGTTTTCGAGATATAGGTGCTCAAAGTCGTAACATTACCCCCTCCTTAGTCATGCTCGTCCCGAGCATGATTCTTTCCGTGGTATTTTGTTAGTCGGTCTACATGTACTACTTTTAGCTTGCCGCGGGGACCCTTCTTAATCCGGTACGTGATGTCGTTAATCTTTGTGACAATAGTGTAAGGTCCTTCCCAGCGAGGTTGTAATTTCGGAGACTTCCCCTTCTTCCTCTGCGGATTGTGAAACCACACTAGAGCTCCTTCTTCAAATCCCTTGGAATTGGCTTTCCTGTCATATCGGGTTTTCATGCTTGTGCTGGTTTTCAAGCTGTTCTCCCGAACCATCTTGTGTACCTCATTTAGCTGGTATTGAAGATCACTTACGTACTCCGTCACAATCTTGGGACCTTCCGGTGGAGTTCCAGTAATGGCGTCTATCGGAAGCCTCATTTCTCTTCCAAAGTTTACCTTTGCTGGCGTAAATCCTGTACTGTCGTGGATTGCCGAACGATACGACATAAGGAACAGAGGTATGTATTGGTCCCAATCTTTTTGATGTTCATCCACTACCTTAGCCAAGTGATTTTCCAACGTTTGGTTGAATCTCTCGACCATACCGTCTGACTGTGGATGAGCAGGAGTCGTGCGCGTCTTATGCATGCCCAGCAAACTGCACATTTCTTGGAAAAGCCCCGACTCGAAATTACGTCCTTGGTCCGAATGGATTTCTATAGGTACACCATATCGGCAGACTACTTCTTGCACGAGCTTTTTAGCCACGGTGTGTGCTTCTTGATTGGGAGTGGCAAATACTTCAGGCCACTTGGTGAAATAGTCCTGCACAACTACGATGTATCGGTTTCCATCCTCGGTTACTGGAAATGGTCCAGCTACATCAATAGCTATACGCTCCCAAGGTGCTCCAACGTTATACAACTTTAATTTGCCTTTACTTCTTGTTTGGGGACCTCTGACTGAAGCGCAAGCTGTACATTTTCGGCACCAGTCTTCCACATCTTCGCGACAATGTACCCAATAGAATCTTCTTCGCAGCGTTACTAGTGTTTTCTTCACGCCAAGGTGCCCACCAGAAGTTCCATCATGAATGTGCCTTAGGACGGAAGACACCATACTTCTTGGTACTACGATCTGTAGAGTTACTTCCTTTCCGGTGTTAGACTCCCATCTTCTATGTAAGACTTCATTCTCCAAGACTAAGCTGTCCCATTGAGCCCAATAGCTTTTAGTGACTGGGCTACATGCTGACACATCATTCCAGCTGGGTTTGTTCTCACTTCGCTTCCAGTCCAGTATTAACCGTAGATCATCATCTTCTTCTTGCGCTTTCTTCATGTTTTCGTTGGTCCATTCATCGTCGTAACCTTGCGTCCTTATTAATTTTACATGTCCGGTGGTTTCTTGTTCCTGACAGTCGGCGCTGCTATGTCCTTTTCTACCTAAGGATACTCCATTAGCATCTTCTGTTTGAACTGCAGCCTCTCGCGTCATGGGTCGTTGATGCTGGTATATCTTAGGCCTCTCCCTGTTGTAAGTGCGAGTGTCCTTCCCGCAATCCTTGCCCCCACGTCGTTCCCCGGTGTCGCCATTTCTGCACCTCCCAGTATCGCGCCAGGACTCAACTGCCTGCTTTCGCAAACGCTCTTCTATCGCACGGTCCTTTGACGCCGTATCCACAGGCTTGGCGGCACCGAACACCTTTTCTGCTGAGACAGGTTTGCGTTCCATCTTTTCAGCATGGGTCCCGTAGTAAGAAACCCATCTTCTTTCTTTCTTGGGACACTCCAAGCGAATATGCCCCTTTTCGCCGCAACCGTAGCAAGTGGGTCCATATCGTGGTTTCTTTTCCTCCGTTACCACTTCTCTAACTTTGTGGTACCTTGCATCTTGTCTCACAGCTTCGACTTCCAGGGCATGTGCCAAAGCATTCTTCAAAGACTGATGATGGCCCAGACGCACAGCAGCCCTGACTTCCAAATCTCGTATCCCGTCGACAAATGCCTGCAGTAAGTACACTTCGATATTCCCTGGTGTCGAAGAGTAAGCACGCCTTACAAGCCTTTCAACCTCCGTTGCCCACTGCTGGAGGTTCTCGTTGGGCTTCTGGGTCCTCTCTCGAAGCTGGGCTCGGTACACATATTCTAAATGTTTCTCGCCATAGCGAGTTTCTAGCGCTTCCATTAGAGCTTCCAGTGTCCGGCCTTCCTTTGGTAGGTTATCTATAGTCATCAAGGCGTCTCCTCTTAAGGCCAGAGTTAGAGCAGTAAAAGAGTAATCATCCCCCCAGGCATTTGCTTTTGCGAGCGTCTCGAACTGGTATCGGAACGCCGACCAGGAAGAGCTTCCATCAAAATGTGGAAGGTCGAGCCTCGCCGATGATGACGACGGAACAACTACGGGCTCGCGAGTCTTTAGTTTCACGACCTCGTTGGTAAGCTGTTGTAGGCGGTTGTCATGGCCTTCGACTCGCTCCTCCAAATGATCCGTCCTCAGCGTAATTTCCTTTACTTCATGCTGCACCTCTTTGAGCTTTTCCCCAAGTCCAGTCAGCCCACTATTAATTTTGTCGATGACAGTTTCGCGGCTGGCCTGGATCTGCTCCTGTATTTCCCGACGGCTGGCTTCCTGTTCGCGGCGGCTGGCTTCTTGACTGGCCTGGATCTGTTCCTGGATTTCGCGACGGCTGGCTTCCTGTTCGCGGCGGCTGGCTTCTTGACTGGCCTGGATCTGTTCCTGGATTTCGCGGCGGCTGACGTCTAGACTGGCCTGCATTCCCTGTATGGCAGACAGTAGCGCTGTCATATCCATTGCAGCGGCCGGTGCTGCGGTTGTCCCTGACGACGTCCCCGGTGCAGCGGTCTCGTCCAGCCCTTCAGCCGCAAGTTGTCGTGCAGCATCCATACCGACCTGTCTCCTGGTCCTCGGAGTGCGCCCCTCTTCGTCTCGTTGTACTAACGGCATCCCACTTCTGACACCAATTGTTACGCGCTATGAGTAATGAAAATGCCGTTGGTAACGTAGAAGGCGTTTATTGTCAGCTTCCACAAAAATCCACTTAACAAAGTCCGAATCACAATGCACAATCACTATAGTCCAATATCTTCGCTTGAGTCGTCGAAATATTCCTTCCTTGTCGCTTGGTAGAGATCGCTTCGGTTTCACTTCCGAAAATAAACTGTCCAGTCGCGGCTCGGCGCGTGCCTTATATACGGCCACCCATGGTTCTCTAGAAATTTCCCGAACCACCAAATACAATAGACCCGTCCCGAACCTTCCTTTATGTTATTACGCACCTATGTACAGCTTATGTAGTCATAAACAATAGCCGCGACCCGCGATGTAAACAACCTATACATGTACGCTATATATAGGTACGTACTCGCTGCGGATCCCGAATTTGTTTACTCGAAGAAATCGATGTTTTTCTTATGACCGATTTTTCGAGAACTTTCTTCACTGTTCGATAGTAGACCTAATAACTGTTTATGCGTTTTTGGGGTTTTGCTGTACGACGCTTTGTTTTCGAGATATAGGTGCTCAAAGTCGTAACAATATGTAGCTCAAGCTGTGGTACTTCCCCGGTCGAATTATTAAAATTCTACTCTACCCTACATTACAAAGATTTTCGTTAAGAGTTTCTCCTGTAATGCTATAAGTTCAAATTTCTTCAACAACGTCATTTGCTCTATCGCTGCAATAAGCGATGATCATATAGCTTCACGTTAAGGTTTTAAGAGTCAAAATCTTTATTCCGTTCGGCGTTATATTATGTTTAAGAAGTTTCTATTTCTTTATTAATCTTATTTACAATGAATTACATACTTAAGCATTTAAGATAATACTTTAAGAACTTTGCGATGTCTCCAAAAAAAAACACTTTGAAGTAAACAAAATCTATGTCATGTTCGCGGTAGTACATTCTCAGATAAAATAAAAATAAAAATTAAATCATTTTTTAACGAAAGTAATGTTTTAAAATTTAATTCTAATTAATTATTTAAGTGAAAGCCTGTATAACGTAGAATTTATAAATTGAAAATGCAGCGGTGAGTGCATTTGAAAAAGGTCAGTGTAGTTGACAGATATAGTGAAGGTGTATTTCACTTCCAATATTTATTGAAACATAAAACGATCAGTAAGACTTAGCTATGGAATGTTGAAAGGGAAAATTTGTTGTTTCTGTGTATATGTCGACAAAATACAGTGTTTATATTGTTCCCATATAATAAATTATCCTTATTTAGACATAAGCAAGAAGTCCAAGTTACAAGCAAAGTCATAATAAGAGTAATAGTATCTATAGTAGAATTATTTTCTCCGTGCAGTTTGGGTCATAAATTATCGGAGCGGTGAAGCGAGTATTTCGCTCTCTCTCCCACTCACGGGCCTTATGGGCGTGCATAGTGACGTGCATTATTGTTGTCGATAAGAGATATCGATAGTGTATTTAGTTTTGTCATTATGTGGGTTAAAGATAAAAAAGAAAGAATAAATTAGATAAAACAGCGCATTTATTTAAAATAAAACTTACACCACATATCGCCGCAGCAAGCTCACGTGAACGGCAGAAATTAACACTTTGTAACATTTCGGGATCTATTTTCACTTCAGTGAAAAATTTTAAAACATTGTTGATAACAATACGTGCTTGTGCTGGTATATTGGTGCCAACAGGCAAAATATTATTCTGAATAAATTCTGCCGTTTTGGTACCAAACAAAGGAGTAGCCATTGTGTCACTAAAGAAATTTAGAGAGCGAATGCGTAAAAACACGTTTCTCTTCAATCTGTGTAGTAAATTAGCATTGCACTAATTTGCAGGTATTAGGCGGGGGTAATAATGGAAAACAAATGACTCATAACATAACAATGTCGCACTATCCTTTGTATACCGCACCCCGCCGTGTACCTGCCTTCGATGAATCATTTGTTTTTATCGATAACGGCGGTGCGCCCGCGCAACATACGCACCGCCCTAGCCGGGCTGAGGCCGAGCTATGATTTATGACCCAAACTGCACGGAGAAAATAATTCTACTATAGGTATCCTAAGTAGCGTAAGTGTGTGCGGCGATAGCCGTGTGGTAAGGACCACGGTCTTTGATGTGGGAGATGTCGGGTTCAAATCCTCGGCGCGCACCACACGCACAAAAGAAATGTGTAATGTGTGCATTTCATCGTTGCTCCACGGTAATGGAAAATATTGTGATATTAATTGATTACGATGTTTTCCATCGCCGTGCATATCTGAGAGAAACTCATAATTTCTCGAAGGTATGATGTCCATCAATCCGCACTAGGTCAGCGTAGTGGACTACGGCCTTAACTCACTTGTTGAGATCTGTGCCCAGCAGTGGGACATAAAATGGTTGAAAAATAAAACGTAAATAGAACGTTTGATAAAACGTATACATCCTTTTTATTGATCCGCGCAATGGTTACTATGGCGGACTGCCGATCGGAAGGTCTCGGGTCTGATTCTCGGCGAAGCAGAAATTAGAATGAACAGTTTAAATTTCTGTTATCGGTCTGGGTGTTTGTGTTTTTGTGTGTGTACCAACGGTACCCACGACATAGCGTATATCTACCCCACTGTGGGGCTATGAATGTGAAACTTCATTTATTTATTTATATCACTCTGTATCTATGTAATTAATTATACCTATTTTGATATTGCAATAAGATTATAATAGACACCAATAAAAGAAGACACCAACAGTAAAATTCTATTGAAATTTGTTATATTAAAACAATACAAGGTAAAAAGCTCTCAACTTGTCTGATACAGGCTCATTTGCGTAGTTTTTAATTAAAATGTATGAAAGGTTGTCTTGAAAATTTGCTAAGGAATTAAGAATCATGCTTAAACAAAAGCTGCAAAGTTAATTTGAGATATTTCCTTTATCTTCTGGGGTAAAAAAGGGTCAAGGAATAGTTGTATCAATATTGTTAAAATAAAATAGTGATTTATTAAGATACCTTTTTTTAACGCTGGGAAATGCATTTACGCACTCCTCCGGGACTCTTGCACCAGAAGCGTGTGGGACTCGATGGCGATGATGCCACAATACCCACTAAAGCCCAGCGGATCCGTCAGCGTCAGATTGAAGTGTCGCGGGATCGCTTGCGCATATATTTAATAAGGTACCTACAATATTACAAACCACGTAGATATCAACAGTTAACACGTCGGCTTTTTTCAACCCATTTTAGGTCTGACTGCGGGGCACAGGTCTCATCTCGGAAGTGAGAGGGATGTAGGCCATATTCCACCATGCTGGCCAAGTGCGAATACTGTAGTTGACTGGGTAATTAATTCTTCTTTTAATGAGCTGTCTAAACGCAACATCCTCGTACATTTCGTATGAAAAAATATATAAAAAAACGGCAAATTGTTTGTAAAGTAGGTTTACGATCGAGATGTTTACGTGATAACGTCCGCACGAGAAAATCTCCATTCGTTTGTATGCCGCTAGAGTGAGAGAGACGGAAGATCGGTCCACTCACTCGAACGCTATGCCAGCCTCCGCTCGTGAGGATTCCGCGTGACAAGTTTCACGGAATGACTGGCAGCGCTCGAGATGAGACGGGAGATCGGTCCGTCTCTCTCTCGTTATACCTGCGATCGCGCTCGTGAGGTTTTGGTGTGACACAAGTTTCTGAACATGTCACCCGACTAAAACGATTTTAAAGACGTTATCACGTCAATAAATAAATAATGAAAGCGCGCATGGCCTGGCGGCTAGCGTAGAACGCAATTGATCTATGCAGCTGAGCCAAACGGGCGGCGGTCGGGTGTGAGATGGGTGACCGCTAGTGGCAAAAAAATTTCATGCGCGTTTCCGTGCTTCGGAGGGCACGTTAAGCCGTCGGTCCCGGTTGTTGTCGATAGATAACAGTCGTCAAACCTTGTCGGAGGCCTTATGGGCGGTTTGAAAACATCCGACAGCGGGTTGGCCACTAACCCGCATCTCCACCAACCCGCATTGGAGCAGCGTGGTGGAGTAAGCTCCAGGCCTCCCCAATAAGGGGGAGAGACCCGTGCCCAGCAGTGGGACGCAAAAAGGGTTGCAGCCAAATAATGAAATAAATAACGCTTCACACTTATAGCCCCACAGTAGGGTAGATATAACCTGTATCGTGGGTGCTATGTAGGTACACACACAAAGACAGATACACAAACACCCAGACCAAGAACAGATATTTAAACTCATCATTCAAATTTCTGTTTCGCCGGGAATCGAACCCGGGACCCTTCGACTGGCAGTCCGGCATGGTAACCATCCACCAGGTCGTCAAAACGTACGTAAATGTCAAACGTACGTGTGACGTCACAAGCCTGTATAGTCAATTCACTCAATATTAATTTTAAAGGCAATAAAAACCGTTGAAAAACCTGAACTAACAAGATTTCCAAGCGTAAATTAGTGCAAAGTTTTTAATGTTCATTGTGCATTTTAAATTTTCTATGCATAATGTCAACATCCCAATTGGTGGAAATAGCGGTTCAACGAGTATTCTGCACTACTTTCATCCAAATCAGTGTAGCTGTTTCTGAAATCTTAATTAATTGTAGGTGATAGAACTATTATGGTTCGTCCGGGGAAGTACCACCGCTGCATTCTATTCTATTCTATTGTGTTTCGGTGGGAAGGTGCAGTTGCCGGCCACACTTACATGAGGCGACCACCAGCCTCCGGAGTAGCAGCGCAACTGCATACAACCTCAGACAAGACTTACCTATGTTTGCTTGAGGTTGTGTGCAGATGTCCATGGGCATGTATTCATGCGATAAATTAATTAACATCGACAAGAAAAATGTATTTCAGTGGAAATATCTAAGTACCCGTGTCTCCATAACGTGCTAGAAATAGCGAGCAGAAGCTTACCCCTTGCAAATTATAAGCTCCGTGACGACAATTTATAGCACCTACAATCTCTAGTAGTACTCAAACATTGCAATTTAAATAATGTGCATTATCTATCTTAGATAGGTTACTCGATCTATAACGATCGTTAATAATGTAATATCTAATATTAATACAACTAATATGTTATTCAATGCACACTACCTTACCAACAACGGTATTTTTATATGATAGAGTTTTATAAGTAGGTAATAAGTCTAATGATATTTTATTTATATGTCTTGTGATGCCCTAGATGCCACGATACAAGAGTCGTCCCATCAGGTCTCTTGCTGTCGATTGTTTGATAAGCCAGACGGTACTAATGTAGCTGGTAAAGAAGCGGTGACAAGAACCCTATAGGTAGGGCTGCCATCCGTCCGGATTTCCCCGGATTTGTCCTAGTTTGAAGGGCGTCCGGAGGCCGTCCGGCAGGGGTTGTTGAAAAGTGTCAGGTTTTGTTGTCAGGGGAAATCCATTTTTTTAATAGATAAGCGATAAACTAAAATAAATCTTAACTAAAAATTCATACAAAATAACCCGCATTCAAGAAGGCTCGGCAAAATAGTCAATGATGGAATGGAATTAAAAAATAATAACGATGGTTTTATTTTTGTTGCAAAAAATATTTTTCCAGAGATATCCGGAGAAAAACCATATTTCGTCCAAATGTCCGGGATTTTTGCCGTGTTTATTCGGCGTCGGTAATTTAGGTGATGGCAGCCCTATAGGTCTACTTACGAGCGTAAAATTATATTCGCAGAGCATCTCAAGGACTATTAAATAAGTAGATGGTAGATCTTTCATACGTAGATGGTAGACCGTCCTTCCTTGGTAGAACTTGGTTAGAACTATGTTCTAACGGACAAGTACCTTCACTGCATTAATGTCTGCCGTAATGCAATCCTATAGTGGTTCAGTAAAAATGTTAGGACACCGGTGCGTTCCACTGGAGATACGGGAGCCCTCCCCAACCGTAGAGGCATGCAATCGCGGGGATTTTAGTGCGGTACAAAAGCCGGTAAAAAAAAGCAGGCCATACTTAAATGAGGCGACCATACCAGCCTACGTAGTTATAATGCAACTGCACATGGGTAGCGCGCGTTTTTTTCCCGATAGGCCAACTACTCGGCAGTCCAACTAAAATCACTCCCGGTGGTTCAACTTGTCAATTTAAAATCCAATTAGTAATAATATGGATAAGACCATCATGTACAACCACCAATTTCACAAATACATATTCATTTCGAATTTTATATTCACAGCCCATGCATGCTTGAGGCTGCATGACAATTTAACATCAAGTGGAGGTTCCATGCTCGTCAATCTAATATCTTTAAACGAGCAATTATTTTATATATAATTTGCATCTTCAAACCTCCACCAAGCATATTAAGTTTTTTTTAATTTTGTTGTTACTATATTTTTATTGGAAGCTATTTCAGATAAAGCAATGAGTATTTTGTTTGAAATTAAACCAAGAATCAATTTTTCTTATCCGAGCAATGCTCTGGTGTCCGGGTACTAAAAAGATTAAACTACTCGACTTAAGTTAAAAAATACTTTCCCTTCTTAGTAAGTTACTTGTACATTAATTACAAATGAAGTTACACAAAGAGAAATTATTCTCGCTTACTTTCGCATCACCTTTACTGAACTGCGTACGAAAAACGGTTTCATAGTAATCAAGAGGCGTCAATCAATCGAACCCCGAAGTGATTTTGTTCCGTAAGCCCTAAACATTTCAATTTGCCGTTAAATGTTCTTACAAAACCAATAAGCTATGGATCTATTACGTCCACCGCAAATAACGGCCGACGAACAAAGTTGGATTTACTTTAACTTCTGTTCGTATTTCAATGAACTGTTTTGTTCGTCATTTTAAATTTGAAAAAAATGATATTAATTTTTGTCTAGTGAGCTACTAATAATAACCAATAGAATTAGTTTACTGGATATAAGTAACTATGAGGAGAAAATGACGGTCAGTAATCATTTCCTATTGAGGACGTTATGTGGCACTTTTGTGTTTTAAACTTGCCGGAGGCCTTATAGTCGGTTTGAAAACACCTGATGGCAAGTTTCCCTATAACGGGGAGAGAGCAGTACCCACTAGTGGGACGCAAAAATGACTGCACCGAAGCTTCCCATTGTACTTGATATTAAATGATTTATGGCATCTTAAGTATGTTGTAGTAAAGTAGGTTAAACCATTAAGTACTCTGGCCCCAACGAATAAACGTGCTCGTAACGTAACGTAAGAGTTCTAACCCAAAATTTTTTTTTTCGTAATTTTCGTTTTGTACATGGCCTATTACTATATATAATATATATAGGTGTATATATATATTTATAATATTTTAGACTTAAAATAAGGCTTTTATAGCACAATATTCGTTTATTGTACGGAAATTTTTTTTTCATATCACATGAATAATAATAAAACATGCGCCTATTGCAGATTATTTGTTTATTTGAGTTCACCAGAATAAACGCGTTAAATCAATCTGGCGCTCGTGTCTATCCTCTCCTTTGGGTAATTACTCTTGCATGATTATTCTTGTAAAAATGCAAGCGACTTTTATCAGTAATGCCTCATTGCAGACGGTTGCATAAGTATGTAGATGGCCAGAGAAAGGCTCAAGGGAAAAAAAATATACGTGAATAACCAGGCAACATTTCGCTACACTTGTTTAAGTTTCATTTATGATACGAATAAACGTGCAGTGATACAATACTGTTAACAAGTCACATATTAATCACTAGAATAACAATTTCATAGGGTTTTTCTTAAATATGCAGTAAACCGATTATATTTCTTTTATAATAAATATACGAGCTGAAAGTTTTTTTTAACCTTTAATTTCATTATACATTATATATTTATTATGTATTTAAAGTTATGTGATTCCTAACATTTTTATATTTTCCTGAAAATAACGTTTTTCGATTGCACGTTTATTCGTTGGGGTCATCGGGCCTTTCTTTTCGAAAAACTATAGATCGGTTACGGTCACCGCAAATAACATACGACAACGCTTCCAATTTGTTTTTCATTAGCTTCTTGTTAAACTCGTTTGTTCGTGGTTTTGAAGTCGCAACATTTTCATCTTCTATGTATTTATCAAACACAATCTGTTTTTAAATTCGCTTATGTATTTTATTTTTACGTAAAATGTATGTAGGTATTTCAATTGGAAAATTGTAAATAATAATGACAAAATGGAAAAAAGCTACTTTTAGAAAACTCTAAGAAATATGTAAATTTTAAGTTTTCAAACCCATAAGGTCTCCGACAAGGTTTGACGTCTGTTATAATATCGATTATAACCGGGCGGGACCGACGGCTTAACATACCCACACTCCGAAGTACGTAGGTAAATTTTAAATTTATCGCTATCGCGGTATGAAATAATGCGGGATCCATTAGAGCTATTGCAGTACCGATAAATCACAAATAAAATAGTTTATTCATTTAAATATTATTTAACCGTTTGTGTGAGCGCGACGTTTACTGTTTTTAATGCGCTACTACATTTCCAATGATTTTCCCATTTGTGTCCAATGTTTTAATTTTTAGCTATAGAAGATATGATTTTCAATTCCATAAACTTCTATTTTCCAGCTGCTTTTGCTTAGGTTTTTTTATATTTCATTGGAGGTACTTACCTAAGATCTAGTAGCAATATTCATGCGCGTTTTGCCTGCATTGGAGGGTACGATAAGCCTTTTAAGCGATTTGTTGGAGGCCTTAACCGTTAATAATTAACTATACGAGACCAATTCGTATAGCTATACTGTATACAGTTCATGTATTTTTATACTTTGAAGGTTATTTATTTCCACAAACCTCAAGCTAAAACAAACACTTTCGCAGAACAGATATTGCAAAAGTTTCTGTTGAGAAGTCATACAATCCTTTAGCTACTACGAGTACAAACCTACATCGACACATATAATAAATACATGTATATTAAAGATTAGCCAACATGATGCTTAGCAAGGCTTAATGCTGTACCAGATGGTAGAACCTTTATGGTTCGTCGGGGGTACCACCGCTGCACCAACATCTACTGTGAAGCAATAGGGTTTCTTACTTACTTTCGTGATTTTTTTATTATAAGTATCAATCAACCCTATTTGGTATAGGGATCAATAAATTGCATCCCAATGCTGGGCACGGGTTTTTCTTCATTATTGGTTAGGCCTGGAACTTATTCCACCACACTGCTCCAATGCAGGTCCATATTTCACATATCCACATTTCATAGACCATAGTTGGAGAGTACACGGAGTAAATCATTTGAATTTTAAAACGTTTGTACCAAAAAAAAATTAAAAAACAATTTGTTACTTATATCAATTTATTAATACTATTTTCAGGTATGCAAAATTGTTCTTCCGCATAAGCTGAGGTACTTGGAGAACATGTTGAACGCAGAAGTGATGGCGAAAGCAGCGAAAATCCGACAAAGGATCGAGGAGAACCCCAATTTGCAGGACAGTGAGAAAAGCTGGCCTCTCCTACTCGCGAAGTTCCAGGCAGAGAGCAAGAAAAACAGTTACCCTTCGTACGCATACGACAATATATACAATCGGCGATTACCTAACTTTAAGTAGCATTAATTAGTTTAAGACTTTAAGATTTACCTGAATATTTTCAAGAAATTTTCTGCGTACTTTTATTAAGTTATGTCACATTTGCGTGAGAGTGGAAAAGTCCTATTTATTAGAGGAGAGTAACTGAATGTGGGCTAGTGCTTTAATATGGGCTAGTAACAATTCTCGAAAACCTACAATCGAAAGACCTAACAAACGACGATCGTCTATCGCATTCATTCGCTCTAACATCGCACTCACTCATTCTCGTCAATAGCGCGCGAGCTGTCGCCAGTGTCGGCTATACTTGTGTTGCTGCTTTCGAAAAAATTTCTGCGGTACGTATCAATGTGTTACTTAATTAATGAAAATTAGGTCTAAATACCGTAACTATGTGTTTTATTACAGAATATAAGTTTAATTTTATGATTTTCGGTCGATTTATTGCTTGCTATATATGATTTGAAAACTACACGATCAAGTTGATTTTAGTTAAGAATTTTGAATATGGGCTATGACTATGGTCCTGAATATGGGCTAGCCCATATTTAGAATATATTTTAACGATGGAAAGCAAGTTTTATGGATTGACAAGGAATGATCTTCGCAGAATGGCATACATGTTGGCAGTACGTAACATAACATATGTCCCGTACCAAAAAAAGTCAGAAAGACATCTAATAGAGGTAGAAAAGCTGCTGTGGCCTCGATTATAACTTCGTCTCCATACAAAATGACCTTATTGAGACAAATAAGAAGAAAATTGAAAAAGAAAATAAAACAAAAGATAAGAAACCCAAGCAAAAGAAAAGAAGTACAGGATATAAGAAAGCCAAGACCAGGGACGAAAGTGAAGGTGAAGAAGATATCCAATTTGATTCAGATAGTGAACTAGACGCTCCGATAGGAAGAGAGGCTCCTGACACTGCCGATGCAGCGTGTATGTTTTGTCAGGGACTTTTTCCGAAAACGCAGCAGGAGAACAGTGGGTCAGATGCTTAATGTGTCAGCTCTGGGCACATAATGATTGTGCTGGGCCAGAATTTGACACTTGGATATGTGATTTTTGTAAGTAAATAATGTGATTTCTTCCATCTGCCAAAGTAATTTGATCTCTTATAATATATATTATTTATTAATATATATTATATAAATTATAAATATTTATAATTGTTATTTTCGTACAAGATATTATAAGTTTCTGTTTGTAGCCCATATTTGAGTATCTGTTCCATATTTAGCGTCTATTTTGATATTTTGTTTAATGCTCAATTTAATAATATATTATAATATTAAGAACATAAGATTGTTACTTAGCTCTTTAAAAATGTATGTGTGATTATTTTGACATCAATAAATGTTTAATTTTTTGATAGTTTTTTATTTCTGAGGCAAAAACAAAATGGTAGCCCATATTTGGTTACTTTCCTCTAAACAATTCCAAAACGGGACAAGGCAGCAAAATTACGATAATTAATTACAATCGGCGCTTACCTAACTTAAAGTAGCATTAACTTTAGTTTAAAATATAGGTAAATAGATAATCTAACTTTAAATAGTATTAATTTTGGTTTAAGATATTAATAAATAGTATTCAATTTTCTGTGTGTCTTTATTACAGTACCTATGTGTTTATAACAAATATTTAAATTTTGCTATTTAAACCTTGAAGGTACCTTTTTAAATTTTAAGTATTTTTAACCCTATATTATATACGTATTTATGCATAAGTGCATATATTCACAAGTAAGGATGGTTATACTCGTACCAAATCTAAGAGCAGCAAAAGGTAAGTGTAAGGTTCAAACACCGACGGCACAACAGACATTTTTTTTTGTTATTTGTTGTGTTTATCTCTTGTCTATCTCCACTGCCGTGTCAATAAGAAATAAAGAGTTTAAAGCTGAAATGGTAGCAAATAATATGATAATGTATGTGACACAGTGGTATGATGCCTTTGCTGGCGCAGTTCCAAGAAAGCAAGAATAAACTGTTACCTACATATGCTTCATACGTTTACGATAATATCCACAAGAGCCTTTTACCTTCTCCACCTTCCAGATGACGCATTTCCAGTGTAGTATAACACGGGGTTCTTCGAGATAGCTGTGAAAAAGTTAAAAAGCTCTTCTAAAAAGCCGGCAATGCTCAGGTGGGGTTGCTCGAGTCCACACCCTACTTATATTACATCGATGGTCCACACACGACGGTGACCCTTTAATATAACGCAGTCCTGACTTTTTTCTGGTTATCATATTTAAAAAAACTCATTTTAATGAGTATTATTATAATCAGTAGGTACTAATTATTCTTGGACAGAAATTCAGAGACATATTTTCAGATTTTTCTTGTCACACTTAGGGCCTCGTTCTCCAAGTATAGTGTTGATTAGTTACATCCCAAGTAAAGTTAATTGGCAAGTTAAAGCTTTGAGTACGGGTCAGTTTAATATATCGTTAGTGCTACTCGAATATCGTAAAATTGAAGTTACGGGTGACTTTAACCGATAATTAGCATACTTGTCACTTTACTTGAAGGTAGTGAAAGAGGTCCTTAATGTTTGATTATCTTCCATTAACCAGCAACTTCCTGGTAAGTAGTTTTAAAGTAAAAAAAAAAAAACAACGGGTTGTACTCCGGTAGTGCCGGCAGAAGTGAAAACTTGAACATTAACGTTGTGCATTTTTGATATTTTGGTGGTGATTCTAGAATTGTAACGTCATGCCCAACTTAGTATGGAAATTGAATTTCTCCTTTCGGAGTACCTAATCGCTGTAATCACGTAGGTAAAAGGGCAGTCAATCCTGCGTCTAGATAGGCTCTCACTCAAACTGGCCGTTATCAGTCGATAAACCCGCAGATAGCCCACATATCAGGTCCCGGCCCATTAATCACTTTGTTATTCAAACAAACGTTCTATCGAATGTTTTACGGAAGCATTTTTATATGAAATTAGCTGAGCCCTACGGTTTCAACTGCGTGAGAAGGAATCAAATACGTCATTATAAAGGCAAAGTACGGACAAAAATTATTCCATAAGATCACTCCACGTGACACGAAAGGTCAAAAAACTCACTTTCGCATTTTATATTACAAAGCATGGACTAAGCTAATGTAATTACAAGCCGTGCCGGATTCAGTGCATGCGCGGATCCACCCATATGGGCACTATGGGCATGCCCACAACACTAATTCGCTGGTTGTAACTGGAAAAGTCTCACTTTCAGGGTCTATTGGGATCGATAGACTGATGTATGTATAAAAATGCTACATCTGACTAGGCTTTAAAAACCATGCGTTATTTGGAAAGCAGCCGTTCTAAATATCGCATGATTTTTAAGGCTAGTCTAGTTCGCAGCCACTAAAACTTCCAAGCCGCCGCGCCACTTGTTGTCATGGCGCTACTGGCGCGTCGTTGAGAGACTTGAGAGGGCAGAAGAATAGCAAAGAAAGCCTGTGGGCGCGCCGACGACGTTATTTCACGTTATATTTTTGGGGGAGATAAATCGATCTAGCTAGGTTTCATTTTTAGAAAACATTTTTTTATCGGTGTTATTAGGCAATGAAAAACTGCTACATAAGAATAGGAAGGTAAATATCGCCACCATCTACAATGTAATAATGGCTCAGGGGGGAAAACGCGTAGTCCCAAAACCAAAAGGACCCCGGTGCTAGTCCAGATGTCTTTGATTCAATTTTCCCCTTCTTTTTTCAAGTTTCTTTTTGTGAGAAAAACTATTATTCGTATCTAAGTAAATATTATGTTCTAAGTTTGAGGTTAGACCAAGATAATAAATTGTTTTTATTTCCGAGCAAAGCTCGGTCATCCAGGTTCTATTATATAAAATTTATGAAAACTAGCATATTATATTTATGAGAATCTTTATATCATGCTTGATTTTATATTTTTAGATTGCTTTAAGAATGTCCCTTTACACGGTTTACGGTGATCCAAAAGTAATGATAATCAATATGTAATAAGGATATTTTAACTAAAAAATCTATTTCTCAACATAGTCTCTTAGCAATGACTTGCTTACATTTAGTCCATCTTTTCTCTAAACCCATAATTCCCTTTGAAAAAAAATATTTGTCTTGACCCTTCAAAAACGCCTCTACAGCAGTCATCACCTCGCTATCGTCGTCAATTTTTTTGCCTCGGAGGTATTCCTTAAGCCGAGGAAAGAGGTAAAAGTCACTGGGAGCTAGGTCTGGCGAATAGGGTGGGTGTTCGAGTAATTCGAATCCCGTTTCTTCAATGACCAATCGCAACGGCGGCTTTGTGAGACGGTGCGTTGTCTCGGTGAAACAATCAACACTCGAGCTCGGAGTTTGCCTCGTTTTTTTCTTTGAGGAACTCCCGCAATCTTCTTATTTGGTCTGCGTAGTAAAAGCCTGTAGTGGTGGCTCCTTTTTCCAAGTATTCCACCATTATAATTCCTTCAGCGTCCCAAAAAACGGACGCCATAACCTTTCCTTGAACTTGACACCTTGAATTTCTTCGGCGTCGGGGAAGAGGCTCGTTTCCATTGACTGTTGTTTGGTTTTCGGATCGAAATGATAGATCCAGGTCTCATCCATGGTCACGAAACGAGACAAAAAAAACCTGATCCGTCTGGAACTTTTGGAGATTCGCCCTCGAAATATGGACTCGATTTTTCTTTTGCTCGTCGGTTAACATTCTCGGCACCCAACGCGCAGAGACCTTTTTCATATGCAGTTAGTTCGCAAAGATTCTTTGAACACTGCCATATGAGATCCCTGTGACCTCAGCAACATGCCTTATGGTCACTCTTTGATCTGCCAATACGACATCTTCGACTTTTTTAACGTTTTCCGCATTGAGGGACGTGGATGGGCGTCCCTCGCGATGTTCATCTTCTGTGGATGTTCTACACTCCTTTGCCCAGCACGCAACTGTGGAATATGGAGGAGCAGAGTCCCCCAACGTTTCCACTAGGTCACTGTGTATGTTTTTGGTAGACATTTTTTTCAAACAGAGGTACTTTATGACAGCTCTGAGATCGTTATTCTCCATTTTGATGTTTACTCTCCGACTGTACTTATTCAAATGAATGTACCTCCCGTAAATCGTGGCCTATTTATATGATTTTTTTATGCTGAACTAGTGGGTATTAGGAAGCAAAAACAATTTATTTCATATTTTCATATGCTCTACAGTTATCCGATTATCATTTTTTTTCAACCTTTTTTATGTCCCACTGCTGGGCACAGGTCTCCTTCTCACACAATTGAGAGGGATTTAGGCCATAGTCCACCACGCTGGCCAAGTGCGGATTGGTGGACGCCATGCTGCTTTCGATAAATTATGAATTTCTCTCAGGCATGCACAGCGATGAAGAACATCGTAATCAATGAAATATCACGATATTTTCCATCACCGTGGAGCAGCGATAAATTCGCACATTACAAATTTCTTTGTCAGAGGTGCGAGCCGAGGATTTGAACCTGGGATCGGTCGTGTCGAAGACCGCGGTTTTTTACCACTTGGCCATCGCTGCTTTTTTATTATAATTTTTGACAATTGATTATCATTTTACAAATTACAAATTCAAGCTTTAAGCTACCCAAAGAAACAAAATACCTCCTGGAAATAAAAATATATAAGTAAATAACGTTTCACACTCATAGTCCCACAGTAAGGTAGATTTACCCTGTGTAAAAATAAAGGTCCACTCGTGTTTAGCCGGGACATATTGCTAGTTTTTGAGCTTGTTTGTAACTCTCATTTGGACTAATAACATTCATAGCACATGAAACTAAAAAGTGAAAAATAAATATATACTTAGTTTAAAAAAAATAAAGAACACAACAAACTAAAAAGTTAAAAATATTTTTTGAAATAAGCTTAAAACTATAATAAACGAATATACTAGTATTATTGTAAAACGTGGACGCCTTTGGTGTATGTGAATAAATCGTTCAGGTATGTCTATGATTTTTCATTAACGAGTTCGTACTCCGACTCGCACTTGACCGATTTTTGGGTGGCTGTGCCCACAAGACTAATTGAGGGCTGGATCCGCGCCTGATTCAGTGCCGGATTTAGAGGTCTGGAGGCCTCGGGGCAACAAAGAAGTGGAGGCCCCAAATTATTTTCCAAATAAAATGGTCAATTTTTTTCAGTCGCGACTCGTGTTTTCCAATCACCAACAATTTATTGTGAAACCAACTGGTTATTTTATTATTTAACAAACATGTAAATATACCTAATCGGAAACAAGAAAGAAAAGTTGTTTAGGTACTTACTAGCAGAGGCGGCTCGTCCTAAAGAGCGCTGGTGCAGTGCACTCCCAAGAAAATTACATAGGCAATCTATGTCCCTTCATAATACATACCTACTATCCTTACATTACATTCATTCTATTATACTATACCTATACAAAGTATATTATATTAATTATTACCTATATCTATGCGTACCTACATTTAGCGGAAAGTTGTAAGTTGTAACGAGTGGAGCGCCAGCGATTGCGCTCCTATGGAACGAAGTTTAGTACGATTCCTAGCGCTGTATTCAATGAGTGCGAAAGAGAAACATCGACACAGGCCGACGCGTGAAACAAAAGATTTCGTATGAGAAATTAACATAATCTGGAGCGCCGCTCACGCGCGACGTTGCCAAACCGTGGGCTCAATCTGCTTATGCGATGTTGCCGTTCTTATGTATACAAACAAACGTGTCGTCGTCTTAGTCAGTTATTTCGTAGTTTTTCTTTTAAATGAATATTTAAAGAAATAGTTTATGCGCGACAGTTTGTGTTAAAAATGTAACAATACAGTGTATCTTTTATCATTAGTATCTTTTAGTAAGCAGTGTGAAAAAAACTTTCGAAATACGTCTTGAACTGAAAGCAATAATGTTGTACGAAAACTAAATCTTTTAAATTACGCGTGTTTTTAAATCTGAACAATATTTAAAACCCTTGGTTGTGTGGATGTGAAGAAAGCAATAAATTAATTTGTTTTCCGTGTCTTGTGGTTATCAACTGGAATGGAACTGACACCGACAGTGGTGGTGAATATGCTTGGATGGCAACGGGTAGTAAAATATTTTTTTTGTTATTTTTTTTGGGAACCCCCATCGAAAAATGTCACTAGCCGCCACTGCTTACTAGTGTGTACTAGTCTTTTATTACGACCAGAAATAAAAGGACAGACCTTCTGCATTTTTTTATTGACAAGCAGAATGACACCGAATAAAGGCTGGCAATGGCTTATATAGAGACGACTCCCTTCTTATTAGCTAGGGCTTGGCTTGGCTTAAGGGAGACGTCATGGCGGCATGGCTCCAATTGGCTAGCTGGCTGACACGTTCCGTTACACTTTATTGTGGGGGCCCCTCTTTTGTGGAGGCCCCGGGGCTGTAGCCCCGGTTGCCCTCCCCTAAATCCGGCCCTGATTAAGTTTTTAATTCATTTCAGTTTTAAGGCTAAACATTTGCTGCTAATGAGAACTAACACTAGGTATGTCTGGAAACCACAGATATTTTTTCAATCTTGTCATGTCGCACTGCTGGACACAGGTCTCCTCTCAGAAGTGAGGGATTTGCCATCATCCACTGGGCGCTGGCCTAGTGTGGATTGGTGAACATTATAACTTCAAGAAATTATGAACCTCTCGGGCATGCATGGTGGTCACTGTAGCTCGAGACCAGAATACGAGCTAAGGTATCCTCTGCCTGACGTTAGGGGCGACTAAAAGGGGGTTTATGGGGTTGCGGGAGGAGTGAGCGGGAGCTCAAATCGTCCAGCCAGCAGCTCTAGGAAGAAACAACGGTATTTGTATGTGGTGGCACTCCGTTAGAGTAGAAAAGTTCTTACTCATGCACAAGAAGATGTGAAGGTGCGTTCCTCTGAATATCCCGAGGCCCTTCACAAGCACCGAGGAGGCCATCGAGGGGGTTTTAGTGTGGTAAAAATCCATAAAAATCCCACATTTTTTAAAGTAAATAAAGCTAGCAGGCATACAGGTCACCTGATGGTGAGTGGTCACCGTCGCCTTTGGAGTCTATGGACAATTGCAACACCAGAGGAGTTGCCTATGCGTTGTTAGCTTTATTTACTCTTTTAACGCCTTTCTGCGTTATGAAGAACCCCATGTCGTAGCCGAACGTGAATACATCAGAGGGAAGTATCGTATTTAACAAAATATCACAATATTTTCCATCACCACGGAGCAGCTATAAATATGTAGGTAATTACGTTAACACATTAAATTTTTTTTTTGTCAGAGGTATAATTTATGCTAGATGGCCTCGGCGAATACTGTTTAGCGACCGAACGCATTGGCTCATGAAGGACCTCGGTACGGTCCGAAACATATCGGGCGCCCCCGAAGTAATCCGCGAGGTAAGCCGGGACTTAATAAACATACCTATGCTCACGAGACGTTTTAGAGTAAAACATTATGGATTGTTTCAACTAATCTCGATTCTGTTTCAACTTACCCTGGTACAAGGAGACTTGAAACAAAATTACTTCACATACATTCATGGCCGGCCCATTGTGAGAAGATAACGTTTTACCACAAGGGAAGGAAAAAAGGCTAATTACTATAAATAAACACTAAAATATGTAGGTACCTATATAGTTCACTCGACAAACATTAACTGGGTCCTTACCAACCTATTACACCTAGACCATATAATAAAATGAAAACACATAGATCAAGAGTGTGGGAAGGGCAATTTGAAGAAAAACTATGATAAACTCATTTCAATGAACTTTATTTCGTATATTTTCTTGATGAATACCACAATTTGTGTACAATTACGTATTATTGAAAATAAGTCAGGTATCCAACATATTTTCTTCATAGTTAATTACGGCAGACATAAATTCATTAATAATTAGTAGAAACTATTCATAAATATTCATAATATATAGTACATTTAAATTTTGAATTCGATAGACAAGAATCAGATACAGAAAGTGAGAACAGTGAAGAGTTATATTCTGTTTCAGTCGCACTCGAACACATGCCACACTTTTCTGCACCCGATAAAGTCAATTTATATTACTTATATTGTTCCTTTGAATTTATTTCAGGCTCATTCATTCGTTGCACAATTCACTTTCATTCTGGTACATTTTCTAATTCTATATTTACACAGGAACATAACGTAGAGTTAGTTTAAATTGGCACACATACAAAAATTATGCTCTCCTGAAAATAACGTAGAAAAAGTTTAATAAAACAAATGTTTATATGGGGAATTTCAACGAATTTAAATGTCATTTACTCACCAACTTTAATGGATGGGTACATCGAAACAATAAATGTTCTAAGTCTCGGTACGTTACCAATAATAATATCCTGCGTTGTATCAGTCCATTAGAAGCGAGTTTCATTGAAGTAATTTTACTATTAAGTTTAGATAATAATCCACATTGAAATTATCCTGTGATAAAACGTTTGGTTTTGCCCTGCATGTACTTAAGAAAATCCTAACAAAACTTCGTGTAACGGTAAAATAAAAGGGCATGATTTACAAAGTTACTAATTATGCGGATTACCTACGTGAGAGTGAAAAATTACATTTAATAAATATTGACCATTATTTATAATGCTGGAGTATTAGTATTCTATGATCGCTACGTTATGTTGAAGCTTAGAATTAAGTTTTTAATCCTGAACATGAAAATTATCATCCAGCAAAAAGCAATGAAATGTAAATATCGTGCCAGCTGAAACTGTTTCCAACTGTGTTTAAGGTATATCTCTTATGAACACTATAGAGAAAAATCACTTAAGCCTGATAGCCAATGTAAACCTACTCTACGATATCAAAAAATGTTGCCTAATAGACAACAACACAACGACTACGGAAAATTTATAACACTCAATTTTAGTCATAGGTACAGGGCAATATGTATATACAATATGTGATATTAAACCGATAAAGAAAGGAAAAGCAAACAACGGGATTCAAAACGTACGAAGAAATAATTAAATGTTTTACCAATGTTAAAGCTAGTATAAATACATTAATTTATTTAAATGATGTTGATACATTACTGAATTGTAAATGGTCTACGGTCGATTCCATGGAAATAGATATGTTGCAGCCGTCTGGTTAAATCAGCCACTCAATTGACAGACTAGCCCGGTTATTAAACGCTGGCATTCTATAATGCAGCTAAACTACAACTAGCCAAGTCGCTGAATGTAACGTTCATCGACTTGGCTAAACGTCATTTACCCAATTTGTTAAATGGAATATGGCGTCTTTGTAATGTTTGGGGCTAGCGTGATCATAAGTACGAAACTTAAATGATTACTTGACATAAAGAGGAGGCTAATTGTTTAACATTCGATAAAAACCTTTATTAAAATCTTAAATTGAATAAAAATTTAATTTAATACTTTTTAACTAAGTCGTTAAAAAATTGTAGGCGGCGGCATAATATTAGGATATGCCTATGTGCCTGGATGTGCATGTTTTCACACATTTTCTATCAATAATCACACTTAAGTTCAAGAATCACATAAATATTGCTTGCTTTGCGTGCTATCTGACGCCATATTTATTTTGGTGACGACCAGCGCCAAAGTGGGAAAAAATTAAATAAATTTAAATCACGTTCCTGGTTTTACGTCAGCGATCTTTAAAGGGCTAGCTTACAATAAGCCGACTTGGTGAATTAGTGATGCTGATTCAATCAACTGTCGTCCTACGCATACAATTGAACTCCGGCGTTTAATATTAATTAAACGTAAAAATGACTGATTTAACCAGATGGCGGTGACATATATATATACATACATGCATGGCTTGGTACCTAGTTTTCAATAAAAACAAGTAGGTAATTGTTTCTAGGTGCAAAATGTTCACATTTAACAATTTAATGATATTTATTGGATAACATCGGTTAGAAATTATACATAGTAAATTAAATTTCGTATTTAATTTAAGTTACTACAAATCTTTATATGAAAAATGAATAGTTCTTCAAGCTATGCTCAATGAATAAAAACGGCTTTTTAGGTAACATTATTTGCATACTTCACTTAAGTTAAAAATATAAAATGAATGTAACAAGCTGTCAAATTAATACGATTAACTTATATGCATCTACAATACTAAACACTACAATATGACTGAAAATAAAAGTGGTTGAGCAACTCAAAGGCAAATTTTTAATTAAATGTCATTGTACAACAAAACAGATGAAGTAAATCCATGTTTACATGTCACGGAAAGATCACAAGGTGTAAGAGAGGAGTATATAATACACAACTATATATGTACGTTAATAGACGGTAGGATCATAAATAAAATTTCACAACGGCCAATGGTGAATATAAAATTTGTTTGGATACTATATTCACCTAATATAATTTACTAAGTATTACTGTTATATTTGAAACAAAGGAAGAATTTGTTTCTTCTTAAGACGTAATCTAAGAAATTGACAGGGAGTGACAATTGGACCTTTTTACGCAAACCGGAACCAATCCACACACATGCCGAAATTGAGTAAAGTACACAAAAAAGCTTAAAATTGCACCTTCTATCGACCCTGTAAAGATCAAAATTATTTGCCAAATTTGACAGAACAAAACATTTTCATGACATGTTTACCAGCAAAACATCAGTAGTCTAATACATTAAACAGCTTTTTCTCAAAACTATCATCATCATCATTATGTGTGGATTGGTTCCGGTTTGCATAAATAGGTCCAATTGACGTAGTTAGGTTCTGGAATAATAACGGGAACAAAAATCGAGACGACAGATACTCACGCAAGAATTTAATTATCTTATTTTGTTGCATTATATATTATTTGCAATATATTAATTGCTTTTACATTTTATCATAAACTTTACATATAAATAAGTATGTACATTAATTTATCATTTAAAGCATTCTTTACGAGAATCTATTTGTAAGTCCAATAATATTATATCATTTTGATAAAATATTAATTTTAAATAGTTTTGTAAGTTGTATAGATAATAATTTGAAGAAAAATTATATAATTTGAAGAATAATTATAGAAGTAAACCGCTGCATAAATATAAATAAGTAATTTTAAAGCCCAAAAAACCTTTAGTAAAACTACATTTATCATCATAAAAAAAATATCAGCATTAACAAAAACTGCAGGTGTTTTCGAAATTCTCGTCATATTGTATCTTCGGATTACAATTTAGAATTAATATTATTGGACTGACAAAACGATGTCCCATTCCGTATAACATTCCAAACGACACAATTGATTCAGCACCTTACAAAAATATATTTATACAAAATTGCATTGAATAAATATTTACTGACAAAATATTTGTTTCCTTATAATTACCTAATTGTACTTTGTTTTATTGCAGAAAACAGTTTCGCAGTTGTATAAATTTGAGCTATGTTTCATACATGAACAATAAATTAGGTCTTACATATGAAATTGCCGATACTCAATATTGGCAACTTTAAAATCAAATATCAACAAGAACAATAAAACTTTGCCGCAGAAACGACTAGAAGAATAAACGACGTGTACGGACCAGGTACCGCTAACGAAAGAATAGTGCGTTTTTGGTTTCAACGTTTCCGTTTTGGAAATTTCCATTTACACGATGAGCCTCGTGGACGACTTGATACTCAAGTGAATAACGAAGAATTGAAGGCGACAGTAAAAGCAGATCCATCTCAAACCACTTCTGGATTATCTTCATGGTAAATGACAAAACGATACTTATCCTCGAAAAGTGGGTACAGCACGAATTGTCTGAAGCAAACCAACAAACACGCGTCGCTTGCAGCGTTTTTTCGCTCAATTGTCACAATAATGAGAGAATTTTAAACCGTTTCGTGGTTTTTGGGGATAAATGGATCCTGTACGACAATCGGAAGTGATCATCACAATGGCTTAACCCTGGAAAATCGGCAAAACTTTGCCCTAAGCGAAAACTGACCAAAAAGAAGATTCTGGTTAGTGTTTGGTGACCAGTGCAAGTGTTATCCACAACAGCTTCTTGAGATCAGGCCAGATAATTACTGCATACTTGTATTACCAACAATAGCAAACAATGATGGAAAAGTTCTCGCCACTAAACAACCTAGCCATCTGCTCCTTCATGATAACGCTAGATCACATACTGCACATCAAAAGGTCGCCAAGTTAGAAGAGCTGCTACTGGAAACTCTGCGTCACCCACCATACTCTCCATATCTTGCCCCAACCGATTACCACTTTTTCAAAATTTGTAAAATTAAAAAGTTAAAAGGAAAGAAATTCAAATATAATGAGGCAGTCAAAACCGCCATCAAATAGTTCATAAATGACTCTCTTATTTTTACAAAAGGGTCAATGATCTGCCTATAAAATGGCGGAAGAGTATCGACAACAACAGCTTCTCAGCTTCAGCAACATACTTCGATTGATTAAATAATAATTTCATAAAAAAAACTTGTTTCACTTTTTTATACTTTACGGCACTTTCATATGTAAGTTATATTTGAAACAAGTAAATGCTTCAGTCCAAAAGCATATATTACGTTCAATAATAATAATATTTACATAAATACAATCATACTTTTGGACTACGAAGTAATTAATTATCCAGTTAACTATGTCGTGTTATTATTGACGTCAAAATACTAAGATTAAACTATATTTAAGTTTTGTGTTTAAGCGCATTTTTTAACGCAATCAAATAAGACCCAACGCACAGCCAAGCAATATTTAGAATCATGTTGAGTCCAAATATTATAATAGAACTATTTGTGTGTATAATTTTTTTTACCTATAGCCAAGCTGTTAGTATAAACAGTTTTACTGAAATATCGGCAAACGAAATTCGAGTAAATAGAAGTATAGAAAAGGCATAACAGAATATGATGAGACAACGGAAAACTGTTTCAAAAGGTAAGAACAGAAACGGTTGCTTTAATTATTGTAATGAAAAATATGTTAAAAGGGCGTACGTTTTTCTCAGCCATTTTTGGATTCAAAGCGCAATAAAATAAAAATACTATAAGTTTGACGCTAACAGCTTTACTATAAAAAATCCTATGTAAAATTCAACTAAATCAAAATATTAAAAAATATATACATAGATATAGCCCTAGTACTAAAATGCATATAGTGCGCAATGATAAAATATTTTTCATTAGTGATTTTTTTTAATATACAATTTAGTAAAAAGTAAAAACTGTTCGCATTGAAATATATATTGACAATTGTTTTCTTATTAAAATGAGTTTTATACTCGTACATACATTGGTTAAACATTGATTTAATAATACAATAGTTTATTATAAACCACGAATTAGAAAATTTACTTACAATATTAATTTTTACATATTTAATTTAGTTACCACTTGTGGCTCTTCTTTTTTTCAAGAATTTGGTATTTTAAAATAATTATTCTTACATTCCTTAAAAATCACTGGTTTGAAATCATGGTTCAATTAAAACTATAACAACTTTTTTTGTTATGATTTAACCAATATTTATCACTGATATATCAAATGTGTAATTCCAATACACACTGTAATTTGTGACAATGTAGGTATTATATAATACAATCCTTCATCGGAAACTATAAAATATTTGATTATATATGTATATTTTATACAAATATAAGAAGAACAACTTGACGATTTGCGAAAACAAAATTATGCAATTATTTCTTAATGAACCAAATAAATCTCTCACACCACTTAAAATACTGTTCCTATAAAAATAATATAACAATAAAGTTCTATATAAAATTTCAGAAACATAGGAACAAAAACATAGCTCATGATCCAAATCATATAAATTTATAGAAAATGATAACAAAAAAGGTTAACAATTCGGAAGATCCAGTAGCACGTATTTTTTCCTTTACAAAAGAAACTCTACTTTGTCACCCTTCACAGGTCACACAAGATACTTACGTGGAATTAAATGTTAAAACACAATTGCGTATCAAACCTAATATACAAACACATAACATAAAATTTAATCCACGGCAAAATTTACAATTCACTGATATGTAACATTATTTACAACAGAAACAAGTAGGAGAGAAAAATAAATAATTCTAAACTGAGTTGTAAATACAGAAAATTACACATTATTACACAGTTATTACACAAATTAATATGTATTAGTGTGCGAACTATACATACAATACTTTACGTCTAGTCTGAATGTAACATTGACCTAATTGAACGTCGTCCAGCCCTTAGGCACACTTGAGGTGGATTCTGTCACTGCACTCGAACTAGCTGTAAAATCAGACAAACCGAACTGACTGAAATCTAATCCATACTCGTGCAAGAGTGCACTGTCCGTAGAAGACTTGATCTGTTCGACCTTTTCTTTTTTATCTCGACACTTAAGCGGATCAAAATCTTCGAGGTCTGTTGGCGAATCGTCCAGTTTAATGAGATCCGAAACCGAGCCAGAAGACTGGAAAAGAAACGCTTAGATTAAACACAAAACGATAAAGGCCCTGACTCTTACTTTAACGCATCCCACGGCATAACGACTCAATCTCAAACTATTACTTTGCTTAACTACGCGTTATTTTACATTTAAAAGAAGACCACACGTAAATTGGCGAAAAGCCCTTTGTAGTGAAAATGATCAATGATATCTCTTTTAATGGTTTTTACTTTAGCAATACTTTTGTTTGAGGTAGTTAAGTAGAATATATCTCGGCTATATTAGTAGGTATTACAGATATTTTCGTAAGCGATTCTGATTAATTTTCAAGGTCAATATTTGCTCTTTGAACCTGAAAATCTAACTTAAATTTGTATTATTACCGTGTTAAATAGTTAATTGTTAATTGTATTGAGCAGGTCCAAAATATCTAATTGAAACAATTACTTACTGTAAAATATCACCAGCCGAAGGTGTTCGTTAACGAATGTTTAAAAAACTTCCGTGTCACTTAGTCCAATAAGAAAAGGTTTCAGTTTCTGAAAGAGGAAAAGTCAAATGCGAGTCGGCAGTTGCACCATCAATGTTCCGTACCGACAAGATACACATCTCCAATGATCTAATTAGGTACTACAAAGGCTAATTTCCCAACGTTTACTCGATCTTATAATGTAGGTACTATCTTTACAGAAATGATAAACTTTAAACAAGAACCTCTTTGAAATTCAGTTAGCTTGAGCTTCTATACTTCAACGTTCCACTCTCCATATTATTTTGTAGTTGTAGTAGGGGATTACCTCTAATCTACAAATACTATTTTAAATAACAATATCAGCATATACAGAATCTGACTACTTGCAACTGTGTTAAAAATAATTAGATATTCGAGTTTAAATAGAACAGTTTCAATTAATCTGATGCAGACTTATTTATAAATAATTTTATTGCATGAAAGACTAGCTGAAGCAAAATCTAGTCGAGCTAGTGATTTTCAACATCGAAATAATGTGTTTGTTATATTTATAAATGAGGTCAATGATACGAGTGGAGGCGAGCTACTAAAGGAGCGATGACAGGGTAAGGGTAACAATGGGACGGACCACAAAAAACAAGAGCAAAATGAAAGACGAAATGAGTAATGTAAGGAAACAACACAGCCTTTCTGTGGAACTGTATAATGTTACTTAGGTCTCGTAATTGTTTCATTAATACGCCATTGGAGGTTAGGGAAACGCTTTCAAAAGTGAGACATTTCTTTGTTAACTTTTAAATAAATCACAATTTGAATGTTGTGTAATATACAGTATTTTCTTCAATCGAATCTACACACTCATGCCTGATTAAATTGTTAACACACCAGGTACAAAAAAACCAGTACCCCACAGCAAAAGACACGACTTGCATTTGACCAAATACTCCATATATCCCGAAAAGTCCCCAATTAGCAAAGAAAGCCAAGCTTAGAATAAACTTTCCTCGTCGGCCGTGGAAAACGTTAGACCATTCAGAGCTCAGGGTTACTTTATACATTTTTAAACAACATAAGCATTTTTGTCAGGAACTTAAAAATGATAGTCATACAATCGATTGGTTGAGTGGATAACACGTAAAGGGTGATCGTATTGACGTAGACGAGAAATGCCTGTGCCTTGTTAATTATGTATTTTAATTAAGTCAGTTACTAAAAGTATTAATTTTTACTATAGAAATATATTATATCATTGTACATTAGTAAAAATTAAAGAAGAATATGGAGTTAAGAATGTAATGCCCTTTCGTAACAAGTACAACCAGAGTTCAAAACTTACAATGATAATTGGTTCGCAGCAAATTCATCCACGAAATAACTATACAGACAAACATTTATTTACTACTTGATTATATATAATCAAACTTTGAACGTTTGCTAACTAATTTTTAAATTTGGTTTAAGTACGAAATATGAGTAATTCTATGTCAACAAGGCTTACTATAGGCGTTTCAGGTATACGTACACCGATACTATGAACAGATTTCAACGATTTCAATATTATCGTTATTACGATGCAAAAACATTTACAAGTACATGCACAATGCAACAACAAAGTATATACAGTGGGGCAACAACACTTAGTGCATTTACAACTATTTACGCGCGTAGGTATGCTCTACAGACGTTTTTTATACCTTTGTAAAAAAGTTATCGGAAAGAAAATTAATAGCACTTACAAACTTCATTAGAACCGTAGAACTGTCTATTTCAGAGTCCTACAAATTTTAGCAATAGAAATATATTTATAATTGTATATTATTTCTAGTTTTATAATTTGATATTTCTATTGGAGTGCTTGATTTACAGACAGATACAGAGTCGAAAGTCGAGTTTGACCTTCGCAACCTTCGCCTTTAATAGCTTGACCTCGACCCCGCTATAATGTGAACTCATAAATTGTTCGTATTCGCAAAATGTGAATTATTTTCAAAATCATTGAAAAATTCGTTCAGCGCAAGTTAAAATTATCTATAAGTAGGTACTAATATTATTAAGCTGAAGAGTGTGTTTGTTTGAACGCGCTAATCTCAGGAAGTACTGGTTCGAATTTTAAAAAAAAAATTGTGTTGCATAGTCCATTTATCGACGAAGGCTTTAGTCTATATAACATTACGCTGCGACCAATAGGAGCAAAGCATCAGTGAAAAATGATGCATAAACGGGGAAAATCTATTACTAACATATAACGTTGAAGAGTTTGTTTGCACGCGCTAATCTCAAGTACTGGTTCCAATTGGAAAAAATATTTTTGTCTTGAATAGTCCGTTTATTAAGGAAGGCTATAAGCTATATACCTAACATCATTCTATGACTAATACTAAAGTCCACGTCGACGAAGTCGCGGGCGGTCGCTAGTATTTCACTAAAACTGACTCATTCTACTTTATATCTCTTATATTATGACACGACCCACTCGATCGATTGAAGGAAAAAAATAGCTAAAGGATTTTATTTACATCTCGCATTTGAGCTGTCGAGAAGACGCGTTTGGTATTTTGAAAGAATACCTATCAACAGCAGATATATATATTTTTAAGGTTTCGCGATGATTCGCAAAAATCGCGATAATGCTACATATTTACTTTATTTTGGGACTTAGAGCGAGATATTGAGATTGAATACAAATTTGATTCGGCTAAAAGACAACTCTTATATGTTACGAAGTTTCCAATCAAAAAGAATGCATCAACATAAAATACGAACATATATACGAACATAAACATGTGATGTCTAAAATTGCCGATGGATTGGATGCATGTTACTCGATCATGTAATAATGAAATAGCGTTTAGGTCGAGCGATCTATGACACGGTTACTTTAGCGAAACAATGCCCTAAAGGGCCTAAACAATTCTTTGAACCACGTAATCGTAGTCTTAATCATGTCCACTTTATTTGTTAGAGTTTCAAATGGCTACAGAAAAGCGGTATAAACTTCTGTCTTAGTCGATATTTATAAAAAAAATTTAAATAAAACCTACTGCGATTTACAGAAAAGATTCGGGTAGTGTAGAATAGGAAGAATCACATGGCTCTTACCGGCTATAATATAATAAAGCTTTATTGATTCCTTACTCAATTTTTAAAGAAAATATATAAAATAATATATAAATAAAGTATAAAAAGGGTTAATATGACGTAATAAAAATAAATTGTATTTGTAGGTCAATTTTCTTTAGTCCCTGTAGCTTCGGGATTAAGAATAGAGCTACGGTATCCCCTGCCTGATCGTAAGAGGCGACTAAAAGGGGGCTTCCGGGGATGCGGATGGTAAGAGTGGGAGCTTGACCCGTCCAGCTAGCAGCCCCGGGAGGGACGGCGGTGTATGCGTGGCCGCATGCCGCCGTGAACACCTGAAGGTGCAGGAGAGCACATCTGCTCTCCCGAAGATGGGCCCGTTTTGGGGCGCCGCGCGTGGAGGACACCGGTGCGTTCCTATGGAGATCCCGGAGTCCTCACAAACGCAGAGGCAGGCCACCGAGGGGGTTTTAGTGCGGTCAAATCCCACACAACCCGGTATCCTCTCCCAAGGTGTCGGGTACCTTTTGAAGGTTTCCCCCCCGATACCAAAAAAAAAAAAAAGGTCAATTTTCTTTAATGTAAGGACCGCCACTAGCGGTAATAGCCTCTTACCGGTTACTTAGATTAAAACAAAGCGGAAAATAAGACACGTCCTTGTAATCGTCTATTGAAAGCTAGAACTTAGAAACATCGTAAGAAATTCTATGTTTCCATTTCATTCAAGCATTTTAGTGACGTTTATCCCCCTTGAAACAAAAAAAAAGTATTTTTACGTAACACGTGCGCTTGCCACTCGCCATTAGCGACTGAGTGAAAATAGGCGACGGGGACCTGATTTAAGGGGTCCAAGCGCTAGAGGCGAATCACTAATAATTTTAATCTAAGATTGTTACCCAATGTTTTAGTATATTTTATTAATTTATGTATTTTTCATGACTTGACGTGTGATCAGCAACGAACAAAAGTGTTATATTTAAACATACTGAAACTGTAACCGATGAAATTAATCTAAGAAAAATTAACCGTATAATTGTGAATTACCTACATTTCATGGTGAAAATGCAGGATATCTTTACAATAATTCAGATCCATTAGATAACTAGAATTGAATAGAGGATAGAATACATTTACTTCTCCACTGTATATACAATAATTCAGATCCATTAGGTAACTAGAATTGAATAGAGGATATAATACATTTACTTCTCCACTATATACAATAATTCAGATCCATTAGGTAACTAGAATTAAATAGAGGATAGAATACATTTACTTCTCCACTGTATAAGTATACAATAATTCAGATCCATTAGGTAACTAGAATTGAATAGAGGATAGAATACATTTACTTCTCCACTGTACTGAAATTTTAAATTTCTTTTAAATCTGTGTTCAAAATTAATTTATGAAAATTAATATTTATTATGCAGTAACATGCATAAAAGTGCGCCTGGCTGCTTTTAAAATCAAACTTTCGTGATGATATTTTTAATACTGATCCAGTCGTAAACTAGAAAATTTAAGAAGCTAGTAATCTGTGTCTCCCGAGTCTTTTATATGCAAATCTGGGATACCATCGGGCTATCAAGTTTGCATTTATAGAGAATTAGTTGGATATTACGTGCTAAAGTATATTGCATCTATTATCTAACGTATAAAGTGACATCTAATAATAGCCTTGAGCTACAACTCTAATCTTACGTATTTTAAATTTTCATCTAGACCGGTGAATCGTCTATTCATGAAAAAAACTATTTTCTTTTATATATTTATTCTATCTATCTGATAGAGTACATATGCATTTCATGTTAAATATGTATCAAGCAAACCTAGACCCTAAAGATTATATACTTAAAGCATTATATAATTACTGACTTGGAATATAATGTTTCATACTCACAGATAACGTTTCACACTCACAGCCCCACAGTAGGATAGATATGCCATGTGTCGTCGGTACCATGGACACACACAAAGACAGAAACAGAAATAACCAGACCGAGAACAGAAATTTTGAAGTCATTATTCAAATTTCTGCTTCGCCGGGAATCGCCATCCGATCAGCAGTCCGGCATCAAAGAATATAAGGACACATGGGGTCATGTCCTTATAAAACGAGGAAAATACCTATTTTATACAAAAAAGCATCTAATGAATGATTTTACGTCCTTAATTTATTATGATGTCATTATGATGATAATAAAATTTTAATCTTGAAAAAAATGCATCATATATATAAAGATTACTCATAAGAATACCTATTATATTCCCAGATGTACTTAAAATATCTACTTACTCAGGTTTTTAAGGAAGTATAAAACTAAGGGTGGTATTAGAATTCATAGGAACATACTAAATTTAATGTAATTTACGTTTTTTAATTAAAATCTAAATATCACGTACAAATACATGTCGCATCTTACGTGTTATTTCAATGGACATATTGCTTTATATAGCTACAGTATAAGTATATGAGGCTTATCAGCAGACCACTTGCAATATAAAAACCTATGACAATAATGAAAAATCATGAAATACAAAATATGCACAATGTTTAAAAACGCTACCAAACACACCATGCAATGCAGAAACTAACAAATAGTGAAAATAATGATAACACTAGTAAAAACAAACATAACATTCCACATTCCATATATACAGGCAGGGTGATAAAAAAATATAATAAGCGTTTAGAAATAAGCAAGATCGTCTGGATGTAGAAAAAGTCAGCGCCTCATTAATCAAAAGAAGTTATTAAAAAAATAATTACACCACCTTTAGTCAGCGTTACCCGGGGCCTTTTTGAGGCGTTTGAGAAATAAATTAATTATTTACAAGTTCTCCTCTGGGGTGAGTATAATTAAACATTAGGTATATCTTATTGTAATTTTACTTTTATTTCGTAAGACTTGGTAGCTTATTTAAGTATATCTCATTATGGTCCAACCAATCCGAGTTTCAGTCAAGCAATTAGGATAATAATATATTATTTTTAATACCTATCAGTCACTTAGTGTACCATTAGGGGAATATAGGCTACACCCAAGGGAATAAAGGGACAACCTTGCAAATGTTATAAATATATTAATCCATAATTTAATAACAATAAATTAAGTATCCACTAGTAAATTTTTCAATAAATACATGTTACTTTGTAACTATTATATCATATTATTTCAAGTACCGTGTGTTAGTGCCAAACAAACTCCACTCTCGTCGCCGTTCAAGGAACGTATGCAATCATTTTGTCTTTAATGTATAGGTACAACATCGATATAATTACAAATGCGCATATCACAATTACCTCTTGAATTCTGCCCTTGTTGGGAGGCGCTTGAGGGGCGGGTCGGGGCTGAGGCCTCGGCCTACCGGTTTCCTGACTCGGTCTACTGACGACAAATGGCGCCGGTAGTTTTGGCGCGCTTCCATTGCACGTTTGTGTTTGAGGCTTCCTCTGATTCGTCGACATGGTCAGTTTTAGTTTGGCCTTGTCGGTCCCCTCAGTGAACCTGATGGTGCTCGTGTGGAAGTCGGTGGCGGAGTTCGCGTCATTCTTTGTGATGTTACTTATGAAATGCGTCGACGGCGTCGTCGTCGAGCGCGGCGGCGGCATCGGCGCATCCGAAAAATCGACTAGTTTCCTCGTGGAAATTATTGGGTAACGGAGTGGGAGGTTGGGACGTTCCGGTAACCGGGGTGGGAGGCTTGGTGCCAGTGTTTTCTGCAAAATAAAATTTGATAATGTGCCACGGTGCTCCTAGGAGCGTACATGCGAGCGCATTCATATACAGACTATAAATATTTATGGAATAAAATGCTACGAGTACGTACACAAGTGTCCGAAGCTCGATGTACAAGTAAAGCGTTCAAGACGTCTCATGTCTTTATTTACGAATGGAATGTTGATTCATCGTGTTAAACACTTATGAATTTATACACTGAATAAAATTGGACGTATCACAAATTTCACACCTATCATAACTTTTGACACATATTAATTAAATGTATTTCACTTGAGGATTGTTGAAACGGATCCACAGTGTTTCCGATGGCTGAAAATCTATAATAGATCTAAGTCCTAATCTATGTAATCTAATAATTACAGGTTGAAATTATTTACATCAAGAGCCTGGACATACCCACAGTACACTACACTACGCAGTACTAAAGAAGTCGGGCAAGTTTGAAGTGTCGAAAGTTACGATACGCTAAAAGCAGGACGATAGAGAACGAGCAGCGTACGAACTTGCTACAGAGATAATGACAGACAAAACTGGATGCGATGCAAAAGTGTGTGGTACTCACGGCCTTGTCGGGTAGACTTATGTCGGAGTTGTGCGTGCTGTTGGGGTAGCTATCTCTCCGCGTCCTGTTCGCGAAGAGATACTCCATTTCCGTAAGGAGGTCTAGGGGTAGGGCGGGAGGTGGTTCCCTTGGGGGACCGTCGTGAGCCGGCGATGTCTCCGACGATGAGTCCGACGACACCGGGGTCGCCGACCCGCACGAGAACCTGTCGTAAAATCTAAGTGTACAATGTTTGATTTTATGCAATGCGCGCTAGGACTCGAAGCCATCATGATGTAATGGAGAGTGTAGTAAATTTGGAAGACTAAGTATTAGTGTAGTTATTGACTGATAGTCAATTTCATATTAGGTCTTGATAAGTCTTTGTAGTCGCTGTTATATCGCAATTGATTTCACTTAATTATTAACACGACGCGTCTTGTCATAACAACTTACCGTGAAAGAAAGGAATTAAATAATTCGTTGGCGGCAACACTTTATACGTCCCACTGCTGGGCACGGGTATCTCCCTATTAGAACTAGGGAGTAATTTTTGGTATCGGGGGGAAACCTTCAAAAGGTACCCAGCACCTTGGGGGAGAATACTGGCTTATGTGGGATTTGTACCGAACTCAAAACCCCCTCGGTGGCCTGCCTCTGGGGAAGACTCCGAGATCTCCAGCTGAACGTACCGGTGTCCTCCACCAGAGCAGAGCAGATCAGATATGCTTTTCTGCACCCTCAGGCGCTCACGCGCGGCATGTGGCCACACACACACCGCCGTCCTTCCCAGGGCTGCTGGTTGGACGGGTCGAGCTCCAAATCTGACCGCCCGCAACCCCAGAAGCCCCGTTTTAGTCGCCTCTTACGATCAGGTAGGAAATACCGTAGCTCTATTCTAAATCCCGAAGCTACAGGGACTAAGTAGGGAGGCCTGGAGCTTACTGCACCATGCATGATTTGGAGCACCATGGTACTCCAAATCGTTGTTGAAAGATAGGTGAACTATATTAGGTTATTTGGTAGTAAAGCTTCGTCAATTTTATTTCCAATTCATTGTTTTCAACAAAAAAAATAGACAGGCCATAAATAACCAAAAAAAAACCGGCCAAGTGCACATCGGACTCGCGCCATTATCTTTAAAAAAAACACGTCTATTGTATATGAGCCCCATCACGGTTCATGAAGCACAGCCTGATGACAGACAGATGGAGAGCGGAGGCTTAGTAATAGAAAAAGAACACGCGATTGCCAATCTCGCCAAATGTCAACTAAGTTAACCTATTTCACCTGGCGCAGACATAAGCCCAGATATAAGCCTCATATTAAGTTAATAACGGTAGCGTTATAACTGTTCAGAACTATAAACGAAGAACACAATATCCACGTTAGTAATAATTACGACGTTACTCCTTACGACCATTTTATTGTTACAAAATATTGGCAAGATATTACCCGAATATTATTTTACTTCATTTTATGTCTAAAAATTTCGTCAGTAGAACAGTAGCATGTATGCACTTCTGCACTATTTTTATTTAAGAAATTTCGATATTTAAATTATTCCTTTACGGCCTGTAAATCTCGGAAATCTTTGTGTATGAAATACCCTCAATATTCTACGCAGGCCATTATTTACTAATAGAACTAATAGTAATAATATGTTTTACGGTTTTTATGATAGGTAGACTAGCAAAAGTTTTCTAAATGTATCCTGCTTGAAATCGAATCCAGGCCTCCTCGTCGTTCAAAGCACCAACCGCGATACAAAAGCGACCAATGTTTTGATTAGTTCCACATGTTCATGTAATGTAGTACGCGAAATCTTGTGATGCTATTATGTACAACAATTACCTGCTGTCATCCGTTGTGTTTATCGACGAAGGTCTCGATCCAGTTTTGGGCATTTTGTTTTTTAATCCCTTCACAGCGGATTTCATATTTTTACCCCCTTGCCGGACCTTTATTGGAAACAATATAATTTAGTATCAAACGTATAATAATAAATAAAATGCCTGGTTTGTCGAAGAAAAACTTTAAGTTGTTTCAAGATATGAATATAAAAAAATGATAACGTTTCTTTTTTTTCGTAATAACTCTTTTATCTCTCGAATGCTGGTTTACAATGACTATGAGGTGTACATACGTGCGATGTAGGTGAACATAGTGCCTATGTGCGTTGCCTAAGAAATTGACAATCAGTTAGTTACAGCAGTTATAGTAATCAGATATCTCTAAGTATAATTTGCTGGTAACTATAGCAACTGCTGACTGACAGTTTCTTAGTAACGTTTACAGAGATAATAGACACGTTCATGATGCCGCCAATCTGTGGTTTTACGAAGGCTATAAATATTTTTTCTTTGATAAATCAGGCTAAAACAAGTACAAATATCAAGTACATGACATTTATCCCAACCACAAAGTGACATGATGTGTGCATAGATTTGTGCAATGTTTAAATTAGTGTAGAAACACGTTAGGCTCTAAATATTTTCTCTACCACAAAACAGAAAAAAACAGTTATAAAAAAACGTAAACGACAAATCTCCCAACCTTATAATGACTCCATTTTCTAGTAAAAGGAGACAAAAAATTGCGAGCAAGGCATAAGTAAACGACGTAAGCGCCAACATGAAAAAAAACTGATTTGTGTCGTAACTAATGAACCAAAAAAAGTTTTCTTGTATTTTTATTTATTTATTGTAAGACTAATCAATTAATACAAATTCGCTTGTCATTAAAGTTCTTAGACCATACCATACCATACCATAACCATACTTTGAGATTTTTTCTTAGATTTTAATCTTTTGTTTTTTTTTTTATTTATGTAAATATTTTTACGTAATAATTTTTTTAGTAACTACCTACAGAATCAGTTGCGACAAAGACATATATTTCGCTCGCGTTATCTCATGCTTATACGTGTAGTGTAGATGAGTAGACTGTAGAAGTGTCTTATTAGAGCCAAAAATGTCTAATCATAATGCGATAATCGCAAACATAAACATGCTTGATAGTTAAATTCATTGAACTCTCAAGTTGTATTTTGACCCAAAGATATATTACTTTTTGCTTCTTAAATAACCAGAAATGTGTTTGTACCTACCTTCAATATTATAATATTTACTTAACTCCTTTTTTATATTTAAATAACTTGCTTTTTCTGATACGCGTATTTTAAAAACCGTACCTGACGTCTCGACATCGACGACGATGAACTATCAGCTCACAAAACAGAATGTAATCATTAATGAAAAAATATAATTCGAAATCTCAACTACAATATTGTTATACCGGTTGATACTTGCGAGGGAAGATAGGTGGTTGCAAGAAGATAGACTATGAATTATGTATCGATTTAACTCTTTTGTATGTACATATTAGTTACCGCCTTTCCAGTATCTAATTTAAATGCTATCTGGGTTTTTGCAATCATTACGAGAAAGGCCATTTTTCTGATAAACATCGCAAATGCAAAAGAACTCCAATTATATGTTCGCTTATAGACCACAAGTAAACGTTAACAAACTATAATAATAAACTCCTCTGTTTGCGTTGGATTAAGAATAAAATTGAAATCAATACTTTTCAATATATATTTATGTTTCTTATTGAGAATATTTGTTACTTACGACTTTTTTACACTCAGCAACATTTATGATATGGACTTACATTTACAAAGTGATTACATTAAAAAAATATATTACTGTTCATATTTCTATATTTTACTTGGCTGCAACCCTTTTTGCGTCCCACTGCTGGGCATGGGTCTCCCCCCATTATTGGGGAGGCCTGGAGCTTACTCCACCACGCTGCTCTAATGCAGGTTGGTGGAGATGCGGGTTAGTAGCCAACCCGCTGTCGGATGTTTACTTAAGCGTCCAAAATGGCACATTCTGCACTTGTGGGCTGAAATTTTAACCGTCTGTTACAATATGCAGTTGCATGCAATAAATACCGTTCCATCATCGCTAAGACTACTAATCCCTGTGCACATAATTTACCAAAATAATTTTGATGTCCTCTGGTATCCACAACTTTGTGGATATACATACTTTGTGTAACGTGATTGTTAAAACTAATAACTACAAAATCTGTGTTAAAGTCAAAAACTCCAATGTGATTGTTAGTGTTAGAAAAACTTAGATATCAAGGTTTTGTGTATAGATAGACTGTATTAAAATAATATAAAAATGAATATATGAAAATATATATTAATGAATAAATAGGGCGCTAGAGAAAACATCTAAAAATATTGAATATACTTATAGAAAGCTTTTACATATTTTACAAAAATCTGTTGATATTTCGTAACATAAACACATTTAAATAAATCTATAAAAAAATAAAACGATGCATTTACTTCAGGTACTAGTACAACACTAATTTACTTTTGTGTCAAATAGATAATAGATAAAAGGATAATCCAAAATTTCAATTTTCATACTAATTTAAAGACGTGGAATTCATATCACTACAAATCGCCAAATGGGTCTCTCCAAATGTTCATTTATATGGAAAACCAAAAAATAATAATAAGAAATTGAAGTAAACATTTATTGGGACACAATAATTATGACGCCTACACATACATGGCGTAATGGTACTGCCGATCGGAGGGTTCCATGATTCATCCATGTGTCCATGGCGCCCACAACACAGGGTATATCTACCCTACTGTGGGACTGTGAGTGTGAAGCGTTATTTATTTTATTATTTATTTATTAATTAAAATATAAATGTATTTAAATATCGTCTATTCTGAAAATATTAGATGAATACTAAAATCATAAATACTGTGCATTATATAAATCGCTTTTCGGTACTTATTAGAATTGTAACTATGTAGTTATAACGTTGTTTGATATTATGTCAATGATAATATGAAGTAAAAAAGTATACATACATATGTTATGGCCACTCTAAAATGTCTCAATTTTCCTATACCTATCTCTTATTCACTCCTTTTTTGCCATTCAGGCCGTTAGAAGGCCAGTGGTCAAAATAAAATTTAAAAATGTACATATGTCATATAAGTCTACGTATTTTTTACTTTTAATAGTATTGGACACGTCCATACAACGTTAAAACATCACATTCCTGTCACCTGTCAAAAAGCGATTTGTAAAATGATCAGAGAATGTAGTGTAAGTACAATAAGACAAAAAAACTACAATAAAAAAAACAAATACATAAAATAGAAACGTATGTCGCTTACTACGAGACTACTCTAGAACATTTACAACAAAGTATGTAACCACCGAGTGGGGAATAGCATCGGACGGGCCAAAGATGGTGGCTTTGCCAAACAGAACGCTTACCTGGCGCTTTAACGTCGCGTAATTATTCAAATTGAGTGAATGGACGAAATATGCTAGAACTAGTTATCGATATAAAAGTTTACACAGAGTACTAGATTTTGAAGTGCTGATGATAATTTGTTCAGAAAAAGAATTGACTTGTTTGAACTTTTGTTGTTGAACTGACTACATCATGATTCCAGTTTTTCTTTTATTTTTCTTACAAATTTTTAAATTACTCCATAAAATATTAACATATTTTATTTTCGAGTTATATAGCACGTATTTGCAAATAAATCACATCAAGGTACTTTCTATACACGGTAAACTTTATGTTAATCCCATACATTTTATTCTTATCAAAATTCGTCATAGTTTTCCAAATGTCACTGACTACAGGCCCTGAACTTCTATCGCCTGCTTTCAATTTAACGGTGGATGTATTTAGGTCGGTGATCCTCGCAGATTGAAAGATGGCACGTACACATATTTTCTGTTAAGCATCGCATCATGAAAATTTATTTGTGCGAGTTCTCCTAACCTTTAGTTAATCGATATATCCTGTACGACATCACACGACGCTGTAGCTATAGCGTCATAGTCTAACGCGCGTTTGGTACGCAATCTGTTTGGCGAAACCTTACGGTACGTTTAAACGCTTGGCAAGTCTCGGCAAGCATCCTATACAAGGTATACAAGCGAGTAATTGGGGTGTTTGGCTTGGCTTGCGTGAGCTTTCAACCTTATCCAGCCCAATGTAGGTTTTCAAACACAGATCAAAGAAAGCTGCCGGCTAACGCTTGGAAAGTACAATTGTCAAAATAGATCTTTCTCCCTCTGATACAAAGGACTGAGCATTTCCTTTTGTCGTTTATTGTGCGGAAAAATAGTTGATTGGTTTACAGCAATTGGTTTCTGCGCAGCTACTTGCGACCAACTTCAGAAAGACAAAGATCCGTTATGACAACTGTTCCTTATAAACACGTAGGCGAATGGTTAGTTGTAACTCATTAGCTGCGTCTTTTTAATTTTATTTTAAATAAACTCAATCCAACTTCGACGTCCATGTCCGCCATGTTTGCTTACGCGCATTGACGCACTTCCTAGCCTGCAATGTCATTGTAGCTAAGGGCTTGGATTTGGTGGTATTTTACAGAGACTTGACAAGCATATAAACGTACCATTAAATCTGTACAGACAGAGCTCTGTAGCACTCACCGTTTTCACAGCCGACTGTACTGCCGGGTTCGCCTGGAAATATTCACAATTTAAAGCAAAAAAAGGAAATCCCCAGTAGTTAGAGCATGCATGCATCGAGTAACACGGTACAACCTTCGAAAATGAAGCCGATTATTTCGTTCGTTAGTAGGCGATTAGTATAAAATGACACGCATTACAATCCGGTAAAAATTAATAAGAAACGTTCAAGCCAGTTAGTTGATACTTTAGTGGGATGGCAAGAAATGCGTTAAATGTATTACGGAAATGAGTTAAACCTTCTTAATAATTTAAAAGTATTAATTAGTTGAGTACTTAAGCGGTACAGTGCAGTTTAGACCTACTCATTGAAATCAATAATAAAAAGACCTGAGGGCTGATTTTGTAATTTTGAAAGAAATTATTTCATTTATTTTGATTGAAATAATTTCTTTCAGAATTACAAAATCAGTCAATTGTGGGCACATTTTGTAATTCTGAAATCAGCCAAATGAGGGCTAATTTTGTAATTCTGACAGAAATTATTTCATTTACTTTGATTGAAATAATTTCTATCAGAATTACAAAATGGGCCCACGATTGGCTGATTTCTAATTCTGAAAGAAATTATTTCAATGAAAGTAATCAAAGTAATTGAAATAATTTCTGTCCGAATTACAAAATCAGGGGGCTGGTACTATAGTCTGTTTTTTTTTAACAAACAAGTACTGAGTATGTCTCGCGCACATTTCCGATATTGACAAAGTGAGATGGGTCATTGTTAGGGGCGGGGCCACGTCTTTGTTCTTGTTTTGAAATTGTTAAGGCTCGTTTATATTGAATACTTCTAAAATTTACTTACCTATTCAATTTTGTTCAAAATTTTAAAAAAACCTATTCACGCTATGTGATATTTTCATAAATAAATAACAATAAAACAATATTGTTATAGTTTAAATATAATTGGCACCCCGGGGTGCCGGGGTATATCCGGATATAACATATGCACTAGAATCTAATAATTAGTCAATGACAAACTACTCACACATATTTCCTACATGATTGTAGACTTCATACCTTTTGGTTTCTATCTTGGTTATCACGTGATTGACACATGACGACCATTTTTGTCTATCAACTTTAGCTACTCTTTGTAACAAAAGAGTTCGAACTTCATCAATTTTATAGCTTTTGTTATTTGCTGCCACAAATTGTATAATTTTTTTTTCTGTACATTGCAAAGGGCGTTTAGTGCGCAAAACTACAGTCATGTCCGCCATGACTCACGCACAAACAATATCGTCTGGTTTATATGTGACGCGTAGGTAGTCGATGACTCAACTGAACGTGCATGTAACTACAGCGTTTGTGTGCAATGGACTTTATGTTGATTACGTGGACCAACAGCAACGCAGTAACAATTTTCGGCACTCGTTTGTTAAAAAAAATAGACTATATAGGCGTAGGAAGAGGGAGGGAGCGAGAGGTTGTGAAATTGTATATTGCTATATTCTTTATTGAGACTGAGAAATATAATGGCTTCTAAGAGATCACAGGAGGCCAGGGTCTTCTTGGTAAATATATCTAAATACGCCGATGCCTGCCTTCTTCAACGCAATCCGCCTTGTGCTATTAAAAAGAGCCAGCAAGAAATAGAAAGATGGACTGTGTCCATTTATTTCTTTTACTACTTCGGTTCGTCCCTATTCCATTTTATAAACTTTTTGGCTTACATTTTTTGCTAGTAATTAATAAATTTTTCATCTACTTTCTGACGTTTTGTGAATTAAGTGTGAAGTTTTTGACATTATAAGTAACAAAGTTAAAAATAATAATAGTGACACCATTGAGATATTATGCACTAACCACAGAGCAACGAATATTCATGTCGCTCGCGCGCTCGCTACTAGAGGCGCCTTTCTCGTCACATACAAAACAACGTGTCAGTGGGCGTTACCATTTACTCACACTATCACACTAATTACTACAGTGTGTGTACAGTCTTAATTTTTAGTCCCGCCCCAAGATAATGCTGTGGCATTGTGAACCATGGAGTCGATATTTTTTACGATGTTTATATTTAAGTATAATATATTTTTATAAAAACTGAGCAGGAACCATTTTATTTTTGGAAAGAATCCTAAAGAATACTTTTTAGATTGCAGTCAGCAAAACACTATTATGACTATAGTCATAAGATGTGGATAATCCATCACTGTTTTTACCCAACTGCGCCAGAAGGAGAGTTATGTTTTTCTAGTGTATGTACCACCTATGTGAGTATGTATGTAAGTATGTATGTATGTAAAACCTTTGATTTAAAATAAAACGAATTAAATCTGAAGTCAAACTAGTTTAATAGCAAGCAATCATTGACCTAATAATAATGCATTTTATTAGAAAGACTACGAAATTATACTTTGGAGTCGCGTTTTTTTGTTTTACAAGCGAATGAATTCAAAAATCTTAATAATCCGATAGCATTTTTGCGCCAAAACTCCGCCATTTTGATTTTCAATAACTTTAATATATCTTATACCATTCTAGTGGTTAAGATATATCTAACCACGTAAATTTATTAAAATCGGTTTAGCCGTTAAGTAGTTACGAGGGAACATAGATACAGGTCAACCCTCCTTTTGGACTTTTCCGCAGTCAGGTAAAAAAATTAACTTCAAAATGAATTCCAAGATTAATAAATAAATCTCCTACGCTAGTACGCTAATTGGAACTATCGATGTGGCCAGCCAACGCCGTCACGGCACGTCACTATTGAAATGACGGGCTGGAGGACAACGCGTCGAATTCTGGAATTTGTTGAGGTTTTCGGTTTCAAGGTGATTATGCAAAATGGATAAAAACTGCTATTTTTTACTTACCTGTGATATGTTACATCAGAATTTTGTTTGTTAACCTTTTTACTGTAATTAAGACACCATTTCACAGCACATTGGGGTATTTTACGTGTTTTTTATCAAGTTTGCCCCTCGACGGTCGAGATGCAACTGACAGCGACTGCGACTTTTGCCTACAGCCGGACCGGATTGACACGCGGTATTATTATTAATTTCGTCTCTAGTAGTGCGCGAGCGACGTGGACATTCTTTGCTCTGTGGTACCAACGTATCTCAATGTAGCGACAAGTTGTTTATTTTGTACGAGAAACATTAATGTGTGTTGACGACCCATGTGGCGCAACGGTTACCATGCCGGACTGCCAATCGAAGGGTCTCGGGACCCGATTTCTTCCGAGGTCTTCGATTCCCGGCGAAACAAAAATTTTAATGATGAGTTTAAGTTTCTGTTCTCAGTCTGGGTGTTTGTGTTTCTGTCTTTGTATGTATCCATGGTACCCACGACATACGGTATATACACCCTACTGTGGGGCTATGAGTGTGAAACGTTTATTTATTTATTCATTTGTTTCCTTAATTCGTGGAGAACGTCATGAGTTATTTGTGACTATGAGAGGACTATTCTGACATGACTAAATGTTAATATTAGGTATATGAAATGTGCGAAGAATCTCTGACACAAAGTAGGTACGGTGCAAATGTTATTTAACGTGAATAAGTGTAATAGTCATATAATATATAATATAATAATCATGAAATCATGTATTAATTCACTATTTTCAACTTATCTATGTTATTAATCATCACATATCATACTTACATTTTTATATAATTTTCAACACAAATATTATTGTGTTAGTAAACATTTTTGCGTGCTTTCATGCTTAAGCGGTGATAACATTAAAACAAGTTAGATAATATTAATAACACATTATTTCAAAGAATTTTTTTATACATATAAATCTACATACTAAAATTCACTTCACTTCTAGTAAAGTTGGATACAAGTTACTTTGATCGCTCTTAATTCTCACTTTGGGTAAGGAATTTTCAAAATATTATTTATTTAGCGCCACAACCTCACTAAATTAGTCCCAATTGTTATTCAAATAAAAAAAAATCACTAAAATTTACTTCACTAACTTTTAAACTCACAAACCAGACCCAAAAGCGAAATCAAAGTAAGCATAGAATGTATACCTTATCCTTGACAGTTTTGAAGAAAGCCCCGCCCTCTTTCTTGACGGTTTTCGCCCAATCCCTGTACTGCTGCTTGAGTCGTTGACCGCTGCCGGTGTTCAACTCCTCGGCGTAGTTATTGCACTCAACTTCAAATTCGTCGCTGAAACCCCGCCCCGAGTTGAGCAGGTCTAATCGTTCGTCGATGAACTGGTGACATAATACATAGATTTAAAAAAAGTTGTTAGCAAATTTTTTATTAAAGGTTTTATTAAGTTAAAAAAAATCGCTGTTCTTATTTCCTTTTTTTTGCACTTCTCTATAATCTTGAAATCGATGTGACTAATTTTTTTAACAACATCACATACACAAAGTTATTGCATAAGAAAAATAAAATTACAAGATTTGTTATAATAACATTGATAGTATGATATAGCTTATTTTGCAACCTTTTTTGGGTCCCTCTGCTGGGCACAAGCCTTATTATAAGGGAGGCCTGGGACTAACTCCAACACGCAGCACCAATGCGAGATGGTTGAGATGTGAACAACTCGCTTTGCATCGAATGTTTTCATACTCCCCATAAGGCCTCCGACAAGGTATAACGACTTTAATGTAAATAACAACCTAGACCCACGGCTAAACGTAGTAACGAAAAGTTTTAAAATACTGACTTGGCTATTAAAGCATGCAAATGGCAATAGAATGTTGATTTAGACAATATTTGTGTTCATAGTCATAAAAAAGAAACAGAAAGTTTATATACATACTTGTTGAAATATTTGTGATTGCAATATTTTTCTAAGGAATGGTTGCATGTGCTTTCTTGTCCTGACAAAAGCCTCAGGATTGAACGTTATTAGTTGACCTTTCTCGATTCTGCAAACAAAAATTATTATACCTACATGTAGTAAATTATGACAGTATCATAACATTAAATTTTACTTTGTTTAGTCATCTTTGTAGCCCACAAATATCTAATACCATTAAACGATTTTTTAAATTAAATTCTTGTATGTATAAACAATTATACACCTTTATATATAATCTGAATCTTGGAAATGGCTCAAACTATTTCAAGAAATTTAGTATGCAGGAGGTTTAAGTTGACATTCGATCGACCTAGGTTTTACTTATAGAAAATGTCGTATTATCCGTATTTTCAGTGATAATCAACATAAATTTAAACTGAAAAAATATTCTTCCTGACATCTGTTGACGACTAGTAATACTTTTTTTTAATTGGGTACTTCAGTAGATGGCGTTGTTAAGCAATACTTGTTTTTATCTGAGGTAATACGAAGAAAAACAACTGTTATTCATACTATTTCTTTATAACTATACAATAATGTCTTAAATTTCTTTCTGAATTAAATTATTTCTGCATAAATCGTAATACTTTTATTAATCTAAATCATCTACGTCGTACAGTAAACAGCCAATTGAAATTAATTGACAGATCATTTCTATAACAAGGTGTCAACAACACTTATATAAGTGGCCTTGCGATGTGATTTGTTATTGATTTGTTATCGTATGTGTTGACAATAAATAGAAGTATTCTTGTTAAAAGTATGATTTTACAAGTCCACGGTTAAAATTTAATTCGAATTTTGGACAAGTTCTTTATTGTTTCTTCATAAGCTCAATAGACTTTAGCGATTTTCGGATTGAGTTTTCGGAAATCAAAAATATTGTTATTGATTTGTTATCGTATGCGTTGACAATAAATAGAAGTTTTCTTGTGGAAAGTATGAGAAATATGATTTTACAAGTTCACGGTTAAAATTTAATTCGAATTTTGGACAAGTTCTTTACTGTTTCTTCATAAGCTCAATAGACTTTAGCGATTTTCGGATTGAGTTTTCGGAAATCAAAAATATTGTTATTGATTTGTTATCGTATGCGTTGACAATAAATAGAAGTTTTCTTGTGGAAAGTATGAAAATATGATTTTAAAAGTCCACGGTTAAAATTTAATTCGAATTTTGGACAAGTTCTTTACTCTTTCTTCATAAGCTCAATAGACTTTAGCGATTTTCGGATTGAGTTTTCGGAAATCAAAAATATTGTTATTGATTTGTTATCGTATGCGTTGACAATAAATAGAAGTTTTCTTGTGGAAAGTATGAGAAATATGATTTTACAAGTCCACGGTTAAAATTTAATTCGAATTTTGGACAAGTTCTTTACTGTTTCTTCATAAGCTCAATAGACTTTAGCGATTTTCGGATTGAGTTTTCGGAAATCAAAAATATTGTTATTGATTTGTTATCGTATGCGTTGACAATAAATAGAAGTTTTCTTGTGGAAAGTATGAGAAATATGATTTTACAAGTTCACGGTTAAAATTTAATTCGAATTTTGGACAAGTTCTTTACTGTTTCTTCATAAGCTCAATAGACTTTAGCGATTTTCGGATTGAGTTTTCGGAAATCAAAAATATTGTTATTGATTTGTTATCGTATGCGTTGACAATAAATAGAAGTTTTCTTGAGAAAAGTATGAGATATATGATTTTACATGTCCACAGTTTAAATTTTATTCAAGTTTAGGACAAGTTCTTTACTGTTTCTTCATAAGCCCAATAGATTTAAGCGCCATTCGGATTGGGTTTTCGAAAATCAAATATATTTTTATTGATTTGTTATTGTATGCGTTGACAATAAATAGAAGTTTTCTTGTGAAAATATGAGAAACATTGTTTTACATGTTCACAGTTTATATTTAATTTGAGTTTTGGACAAGTTCTTTACTGTTTCTTCATAAACCCAATAGATTTTAGCGCCATTCGGATTGAGTTTTCGGAAATCAAGATAGTTTAGATTATATCAATTTAGCACGCCCTTCTAAGTCTAAAGAAGCAAAAATCATTTTATTTGCGTAAGTCAGGATAAGATTTCTTAAGGATGTTTTTCTTTGTCGTAAAGTGAATAAATCATACATCTTTAATCCTACGAATGCCAGTTTACCATCGTTTACAGCCAAGCTTGTATAGTTACTGTAGGTAACTAAAGTTATCACTAGTAACGTAGTAACCTACATAGGAGAGGCATAGTGAAGAAAGCCACAGCTTTCCTCAATAGGGTCTTGGTCACAATTCTCAATTTTTTTCCAAAATGCAATACTTAAAAAGCTTCCACTAAACCACGCTTGAAAAGCAGGATAACTGTAAATTCATTTATAAACACGATTTTTATTACTTTTTAAATCAATAAAAAGTAGTCAATTGACTATGAATTTTAAGTGACGTCACAAATAATTTTCTCAAATTAAATGTATGAAGACGTTACGTTTTGATAGCTAATTAAAAGAATCTCGATTGATTTCTTAGTCCAAGACCGGATTATGGTGAGCGACGCATGCCCAGTAATGGAACGTGTACACATTTCTTAAATACATAAATAATATTACACAACGGACACCCTAGGATCCACACGAATACAGGAACACAAGACCCAGACCGAGAACTGAAATCAAAACTACTCATTCCTATATTTGTCTCTCCGGGTATCGAACCCAGGGCCATGATAAGAAGTCTAGCATGGTAACCATTTCGTCGTACATATACCTATTTATTATTTTGTATCTCACCTTATAGCATCGCGATAGCCTCCTATTAAACACACTAACGCGCGTAGAAACGCCCTCGACACGGCGTCTCCAAGAGCATTTTTATCACTTAAAGCTTTCTTCAGACTTGCTACCTGCGAAAAAAACATTAACTGATATAAGTATACGTTATCGATGACCTGAAGAAGATAGCGGGAAACCGCTGGACTCATGCAAGACTGGACGGATATTAGCGAATGTTAGGGGACGACTATGTTCAGCAAAAGAGTTCTAAGGGCTTATGGACGGATGGAAATGTTATCTTTAATGCGTGCGTGGCCCTTTAGCTGGCGTAAAAACCAGCGCTTTTTGAAAGTAAAAGTGATCGCTGTTGGAAAAAGCATGCAGTAGCGTAGACGTAAGTAATTTTTGCTAATTATGAAATTTCAATATCCCCTGCCCGATCGTTAGAGGCGACTAATAGGGGGTTTCCGGGGTTGTGGGCAGTGAGAGTGGGAGCTCGATCCGTCCAGCCAGCAGCCCCGGGAAGGACGGCGGTGTGTGCGTGGCCGCGTACCGTCGTAAGCATCGGAAGGTGCAGGAGATATGCTCTCCTGCACCTTCCGATGCTGCTCTCCCGAGGATGGGTTCCGTTCTGGGGTGCTGCGTGTGGAGGACACCGTGCGTTTCACTGGAGATCCCGGAGTTCTGCCCAAGCGCAGAGGCAGGCCACAGAGGGGGTTTTAGTGCAGTACAAATCCCACATAACCCAGTATCCTCTCCCAAGGTGCCGGGTACCTTTTGAAGGTTAAGGTACCAAAAAAATAGGGTATGTTAAGTAGTCGGCACCGATTGTTACAAATTGTTGGTTTAGTTGATTGTACATAGCTGTCGTTAAACCAAATCCAAGGGCTAGTTTTATTATATTTGAATAGAACAGTGCCCAGCAGCGTAGACCAGTGAATTGCAGCCAAGGTTGGTATTATGTATTATTCATTTATTTAAGATTATCCAGAAAGTAACTTACCAAATGAGGCGGAAGGCTTTCCAAATCATGGAAGGGAGATTTCATTTCATTCGCGTCAACGTCCACCACGACCACGTCACCCACTTCAGACATACGGACAGTCTGTAAACAGAATTAGTATGTTACTTTACACACAAGTTTTATTTACTGTGGAAATTTATATAACTTCTATACCAAACAACTGTTTAATAATCGTGATCGAATTAAAAAATGCTAAATTGGCAATACAAATATGACCCTGAACAGAAACCAGCCCGAGAACAGAAACTGAAGTTCATTATTTCAATATGAGTATAAATTGTTATTATTATTATTGAACTTTTTTGTGTAATTACGTCATAATAGGCGGTTGGTCAATATAGGCGAAATCATAATAAACGGGTTCTACTGTATATGAGATGGTGTCTCACACGATCAGCTGTCACGTGTGACCATTATCAACCCATAGCCATTCTGTTATCTCAAATATATTATTATGTACTTTTTTTTTAAGAGTGCTGGGAGTTTTTTTCCGCCGCCTTTTTTCTCTCAGATCAACATCTAGCCCAAACGGGCACTTAAAGGCGATGACCGGGAAAAAATGACATTCATTAAGCGAATATTTTGTATTCCTAATATGAAATAAATATTTTTTCTTTCTTTCTTTCTATAATTACTTTTACTCACTGACAATTTTTTTATTAGAATGGAATTATTTACCTCCATAACGCTTCTAGGAACTCCAATCAGAAAGGGCATCGGCGCAAGAAGGTAGTCCACGAGGTGTTTGGGTAAAATTGGAATGAATATGTGCTGCCACGACATGGGGAACAGTGTTGCGTTGGCGGCTTGCACGCAGGCCGACAGCCGGCAGGGCTTGGACGCCACGATGGCCACTCGCCGCTCGTGGAGCAACGCTGCCCACAAACCTGCCATGCATTTCGCGTCCAGCGCGCTGAAGTACTCCGTGAGGTTGCACTGGGGGATTTCAATGTTGGGTTAATGCCTTGCTAATAGGAGCAAAGTTTTAAAATCAAACTAGTATAATCAGTAGAGATGCGCCGACTGTAAGTTGAACCGAATAATAAAGTTCGTCCGAATATACGTTCCAAAATGTACCAAACCGAATAATTCGGCCGAACCATTCGGTGCAATTCTACACAGTTAGCAAGTTTGTACACGTCGGTACGGCGCACCGCAAGACCGGGCTATTGAAAAAATCCTTCTTATTTCTGAGACTGCTTTTAATAAATAATAGTTTTAAAAACCTATAAAAATACGCTTTTATAGCTAATCGAACTAAAAAGTAGTAAATATTTTTTAATTAAAAAGAGTTTATATTACAGTAGTAGAAAGTCGAACAATCAATCATAATTTATAAGCTCAAAATATCAATTCAGAATAAAAAAACGTGGGGTGCAAGGCTTGCGTGGGGACATGGGTCCAACACGTAAAGGCCCTTCGAGACACTTTTGTTATGTGGTTACACGTGGCGGATACCATTCTAGGCCGTATCATATCATCAGCTTGGGCGTCCAGGTACTACTGGACGCCCCAGCGATGCTCGGATAAAACAATTGATTTTCTTGGTTAATTTTTAAGCAAAACATTCATTGACTTAGTGTTACTTAACAAAGCCTTTTGAAATACCTAGCTCCCAATTAAAAAAAAAATTGTCACAAAAAATAAAAAACGCAACTTGCCTACTTGAGGTTTGAACCCGGGTCTCTAACTCCGTAGTCAGCTTTCGTAACCATTCGACTACGAAAGCTTTAATTCCATTGACGAAATTTTTATAGAGGTCTTTCATATCGACATTGTCATTTGTTTGAAGGGCGGTCGACATTTGACGGCTTTCTACGCCACAATATTAATAATATTCTCCAATAGATGTCAGTAAGAGTAATTTTATATTTAACAGCATAAACATTAAATAAAACGACAATTTCTATCAATAAGAATTTGTGGATCGATTTATCATCCCCGAAACCAGGGTACTAAATTTCATAAACATTTTTGGAGACGTTTCCGAGATTCAAAAAATATATTTAGATATATATACAAGAATTGCTCGTTTAAAGGTATTACATATGACCCAAAGACGGTTCCCGTCATGTACACAAGACAACATTGAAGCAACACCATCACTCTAAAAACGTCAACGGAATAGCGGCCTTACTCCATCATACTGGGACGTGCGGGATGGTGGCGACGCGGGTTTAGTTACTCCCTCTAATAAACCTATGAAGTAACAAAACTCACATTCTCCGGTATGCTGGGCAGCTTGTTGTCCGGGCTCTGGCAGGAGAACACGTTGTGGCCGGCGTTGTAGGTGACCTTGAGCGTGTGGCCTGGCATGGGCGGCCTAATGCGACACGCCTCCAGGAACGATGTAAGTTCGCCCTTCTCCGGACTGCCGATGAGGTTGGCTATGCAGTTCAGTAATCTGCAACACGGGGCGTTTTAGTTGGACTATTGTTTTTTTCGTCATTGCTGAAGACTAACATCTTTTCTTAGGATAACCTGGAAATCACACCAATAAAAACAAAGACTATTCGTAACGAATTAACATTGAAAGGCCTCGAAGAATTCTCACTTATTTAGTTATGTTTCGAGGCGGGGAGGTATTTCCTTCAAACGCTAAGTGGTGCAGAGCTCTGCATTACAACGTGCAAGAGTAACGGCTTTCAGAGACGAGTAGCCGAATAGAATCACCACGAGCACTCCGTCAAGTGTGCACGCCTGTTCAAGCCTGTTTCGTTTAAGACAAACGACGTAATTTTAGTCAAAATTAGACTTTTTAATTAGCGTTTTATGTAGAATTTGAAATTGTGGCTGAAGAAAAAAGAATACTTCTAAGGCAAATTTATAAAATCTATACAATTTGTGAATGTTTTATTTGTAATGTCTGGAATGTTGAGAGCCAAAAAAAATACTTCAAAACACTGATATTCAACCGTTACTGTGTGTACCGTCAAAAATATGTTATTCGCTATAAAGAACAGAAAAGCTATTCGCTTAGCCTAGATACACAGATAATCACAGATTAATACAATAGAAAAATTGAGCTCGCTTGTTGGTCACATGTTTGATCTTTCGACCTGGTATGTTGTTATATTTCTGGTATGTTGATATTTCGATGTTGATTGGAGATCTTTTCAGCCACCGTTTAAAGTTTATTTTTATATGAATAATGAGTAACAATGGGGGAGATAAAGCGTTGGTGGCTTAGAGCGGTTTCATACCAGCGTATTTAAAGCGCGTATATGTCAGTCGCGACATATGTCACCCATACAATACGCATGCTTGACTTTTACGTCCGTAAAATACAATGGTTTGAAACCGCTTTAACTCTTGCAAGAATATACACACAAATAAATTATACATAGGTGAACACATGGCGAAATGGATTACGGATACTAAGTTACTCTTACTAACATTTCTAAGAAACTGCCTAGCTGGCACTATTGTAGGTTGTAGGTAATAAAAATATCAAAACATAGTCGCAATTTAAAATAATTATGATTAATTCGCTTTGCAAGGTGCTCAAGTATCTATTCCTTATTCGAATTGCTTGGACATTTTTCTGTTCCATCTGATCTGACCCTTATTATGCCCTTTCAAACGCTTGTGTCCTGCTAAATGGTGAGTCCAAAAGCATTTCCTATTTCGCTGAAGTATGTTACATCAAAATGTAATAAAATAACTCAATATCACAAATATGAAAGCTTGAATCCTTCTAACTAAGTATTCGCAGTAAGCGCCATCTTTACATTAATAAGCCTTGCTTTGTAATACTAAAATTAATCATCAAAATATCTCTTTATAATATAGAGCGAAGGGCATGCAGGCCACGTATAGTTAATTGGTGAGAGCAGGCCATGGACAACTTCTATGAAGCCTGAGTGATAATCAGCAGGCTAATGGTCACCTCACTCAATCAACCGCGTTCCGACCAAAACACAATAATGACAAAGCCACGACAAAATGTGTACAGCGATGGCACTTCTCCGATCAGATCATAAAAATACTACTGCGAATAAAAACATTTCTTACAATGAAAGACAACTTTTAACGTACAAACTTTGGCATACACAAATTATGCTGTTGCGTTTATAAAAGACCAAATAAACGAGATCATGAATAACAACTCCCTTGGAAACAAATTAGTTCAAGCATTTCTGTCCTTTTCTTTCGCTGGCAATAACATAAAAAATTCGCAACATTACCTAAATCTCTCATTAGTAAAATAATTTTATCTTTCTCGTATTTTCATTACCTACAGTTAATCCTCTCGTGATGAGAGGTTCCGGTAAAACAGACCTATAAGTTTTGATAATGCAAGCAACTGGTACAACATGACTATGACTCAAGTAGAATGTAATTTGTCTGGCAATGAATTTTTCTAACTGTATGACTCAGTAAACACTTTCGCTTTGATTTCATGACTGTGTCAAATTTCGCACAGACTTGCAAGCAAAGTCGCGCTTATCATCTATAGCAGTCGCCAAATATTTAGGGTTTTGCATAAAATGATGATTTGAAATTTAAAAACATCCACTATAAAGAGTTAAGTATATATGTTCAGCCTACCCTTCCACCAGCGGCTTCGCCCGCGTGGACCCGTTTTATAGCTTCCTGTAGGATAAAAAACATCCTATGACCTTTCCGATGGTCCATGCTATCTGTGTTCCAAATTTTATTAAAATTGGTTCAGTAGTTTAAGCGTATAAGCGTAGCAGACAGACAGATAGACGGACAGAGTTACTTTCGAATATATAATATTAAGTAGGGATGGGGAAGGAATATTCACACAAATATACACGAAACACCATGTAAAGATGAACACGCTAAATTGGTATAAATACGTTTTTTTAATCTTCACAACAAATAAAAAATGTAGATAAGGATACTACGGATATTTCTTACAATGGAACATAGAAATAGATAGAATGTCTATTATATGTAAGATGTGCTTCCTTATAAGTGATAAAATTTACCTAACATAAATCTTATTGCTATTTATCTGTATAAAGCATTGTGAATTGTTGTTAGGGTGCCGTTATAATAAATAACATTTAATTTATTAAAAAATTATATCTACCTTACAAATTTACCTAACATACATTCATAAAATACCAGTACTTACTGAACTTGAATCTAAGACAAAATATCAAATATCATGATCAAAGATGCAAGTCTAGCGTGAGAATAATTAGATTCATTAGATTACATATTGTCTGTATTACTCAGCAAATGTAAGATGAAACCATATGCGCATTAGATTGGTTCATATCAATTTTCTTAACATTATACCTACATCAATTAAGTACCTATGTATTGAATATTGCAAATGTCATACTGAAAGCAACGATCGCGGAGCGATAAAGACCTCGTTCTATGATACTGAGTTCTAACGCCAATACGTAACTCTGATGAACATTATTTGAAGGGTTGAGTGGACAAAGGTGTGATCTGACAAAACTGAAAAAATCGATGAGCTCAAAATACCTAAATTTGGATTCGTGTTAGAAATACTGACCATAGCAAAGGTGTTAATTGAAAACCATGCACTTATTTCGGGTTTACAAATGTGATATGAGCAGACACATTTTAGAAAAATCATATACACTAATACGTTTGGAATAATAAAAGGAAACAATGTGCATTTTGCATCTTTGCAACAATAACACAATTTTAAGTAAAATAATTAACAAATTTGTTGTAAGCTATGTTTTCTTATATAAAATTCATTATTATATTTTTAAATAAATAATGGCAACATTACTTACTTGTAAAATATATCGTGCCATGGTAGGTGCGATAGCAACACTAGTGCAGTGTTGGCTCTGGGATCATAACGGCAAAAGCAAAATGTGTATTTGGAGTCCACTGACGTCAACACAAATGAATAGTGTTGAACAAATGTGCTAAAACAAACACAATAATGTTAGATATGGACATAAGCAGCTCAGGTTTAACTTGGATTGAAATGGTTCTGTATTCTGGTTAATAAAATTATACATATAATAATAACATAATTATTTTCTATAGTTAATTCATTATTTTTGTAGGAAAATAAAATTGTTTTGTGTGTGTCTGCAATTTTATTTTAGTTACTTTATTGTTAGATCTGTGTCTAATCAAGACTGATACAACTATCAATAAGCTTTAATGTATATATAGACAGTTAAATTCTAGGTAGTCACGCGCAACGCTATTTATTGTCAAGCACACATGCGCTTAACATGCATACTGATGTATTATTTGGTTTCGCCTAGTTACGCTACTTCCAATCTGTATGTTTGATAAAAATTTATGGTTGTATGATTAGGACAATAATTGTATTATAATTATTACTAAGCTTCCGTGTCATGGATATAATAGAAACACATAAAAACAGGAACACTAATACTCTGAATCATTCATATTTGTGCATAGCCAGGAATAAAAGGGAATTAAAAGACATTCTAGGATGGTAACCTTGCATATTGCGGATTATCAATGCATCAGTCTTAATTTGGCGTTTACTTATTAAAAAGCATGGTGTTCTTTAATTTTAGTGTTAAAAATCTGTGACAAAAGTTTTTGGCATATGTATTTGTAAATGCAATTAAGTTGTTGATATATGTATTTCAGATCTATTGCTACTGATCTCTTCATGATCAATGATCTGTTCATAGATCCAAATTTACATAGGTACTATCTTGGATATCATTCAGTGTCTGTGGAATCACTACATATCTAACGGCATTATTTTTAAGTAACTTTGTAACATCGTGAAGTAAAGTTTTGAAAATGAAAATATTTATTTGCACAAATATGGGTATTACAAAAGCTGTTTTATGTACATTTATTAGTTCGCCATATTTATCTCAGCGAGGTATGCAAATTTAGAGGACAGAATTAAAACGTAAGTTAGCAGTATAACTAAAATTACTTATAAATAAATTTATTATAATTAAAGACAACATTGATTTTATTTTAACCCATATTTTGCGGTTTTTATTGTGATGTTTTATCAATTCTGCTTTAATTATAAAAGGTGTTTATGTTTATACAAGTTATATTTATATCCGGGCCATCGGCTTTGGGCACCCAATTTACTGGGTTTTTATACACTGAGAGGAAAAAAAGACGGCGAAAAAAAAACCTCGCAGGTTTTTAGTCCCGTAAACCCGAAATCCCTCACGAAGTTAAAGTTCGTCGTTTAAAAATTCAGAATCCGAATAGTACGCTTTTGTAAATAAGAACGTTTTAAGTGCTCATTTAAAATCACAAATTGTTTTAGATTTGAGGGATGACAGCTGTTTTGTTCACTATTTTTGATAGTTTATATAATGCAAATGCAAATTTGTTTAACTGTTTGCAAACATGTTCCAAATGGGACTGCCATGTTAATTTATTATCTATATATAGGCCTAAAAATTTTGTTACATCTGTTGCAGATACTGTCTTTCCTTTATAGTTTATATTTACAGGTTGACCATATGATACCCTATTTTTGAAAATCATTATATTAGTTTTATCAAAATAAATTTTTACATTATTGTTATTTAGCCAGTCTACTAATAATTCAAGAGCATTGTTTATTTCGGTTTCATAATTACTTGTGTTATAGTTTGTAAATACAACTGTATTATCGTCAGCAAAGAGTATCATTGGCTGTTTGATAACTCTAGGAAAATCATTTATATAAATAAGAAAAAGTAATGGACCTAAAATACTTCTCTGAGGCACTCCAAATAGTACTGTCCTAGGATGAGAGTAGTATTTTTCCTGTGTATTTTTCATATTATTAATTTTTGTAATTTCTGTAAGTTGATATCGGTTAGTTAAATAGGAATTTATAAGTTTTAGTGCATTATCTCTCACTCCATATTTTTTGCAGTTTATCAATTAATAGTTTATGATCCACAAAATTGAATGCCCTCGTCATATCCATATAGAGTCCCGTAACCTATGGTTTATAGTTCATGAATATAGTAATGAAGAATTACTCAGCTGAATTTGGGCAAACATAAAGAGAATGGTATACTCACTTTTCTAATTGACATGGAAATGTAAATTTTGGCACATTTCTCAACTCCTCTTCATTTTTGTATGACTCTGGATATTTTCTTACTATGTATGGTTCCCTAATATGATCACCAGGTGAAACTTCACAGAATAATTCAAATAAGAACCGCACAGTGTCTCTGAAATGAATTATAATATAAAATTATTAGAAATCAATATTTATACATACCATTAGAGGTTTAATTCATGACCATTTTTATAAGCTGATATTTAATAAATAGTAAACAATATTAATGTTCTCTGTAGTCATAATATTGAAATTTAAACTTTCAACAGTTAGTATTTTAATATTTTACCATCTATACAAATAAATAAAATTGGAGTATCTGTTTGTATATTAATTAAAATAACCGCTTTTTGTATAAGGTACATATACCAAAATAACATATTTTACAATTTTTCTCTGTCTGTCTGTCTGTTTTTTTTTTTCAACCTTTTTTATGTCCCACTGCTGGGCACTGGTCTCCTTCTCACAAGTGAGAGGGATTTAGGCCATAGTCCACCACGCTGGCCAAGTGCGGATTGGTGGACGTCATGCTTTCGAGAAATTATAAATTTCTCTCAGGCATGCACGGCGATGAAGAACATCGTAATCAATTAAATATCACGATATTTTCCATCACCGTGGAGCAGCGATAAATGCGCACATTACAAATTTCTTTCTTTCTGTCTGTTTGTTCCAGCTAATCTCTGAAATGGCTGGACCGATTTTGATGGGACTTTCACTGGCAGGTAGCTGGTGTAATAAAGAGTAACTAAGGCTTCTTTTATTTAAGAAAAATTCTAAAACTAGAGTCACACCGATGAAGTCGCGGGCGGCTGCTACATAACAATAAAATCAATATGCAACATACTTTTTAAGGGCACTAAAATTTTAAAACATGTCTATAGATATTGTAGGCAGAGTGCAGATATGACTAAATTTAAATATAACATAATAATTTACATTCAACTTATATTCCCATAACAAGTTCAGCAACAGATTGCTGCCAACAGAACATCCCTTATCTCTCCAATGTCAATATCACAAGTATTAGTAATAGTGGTTACTTGTTGCCAAGCATAAAGGTTTATCAGTAAATATAATAAAACCCAAAACTTAAACACTTGTTGAATTCAATTAATACACACATCAAAAAAGTCTAAGCAACACATACTATTTTAAATTATTATATCATTTCTTACCAAGTAGGTAATACCTATGTATACTTTATTGATCTAGAGGACATACTGACTGGTTGTAAAAAAAATCGAGTATCATTTGTTTTTTTTTTTTCACAAATTCAAAAGCGAATGCATTTGTTCGAATTTTATAGTGTTTCCTTTGCCTTATTAAAATTTAGTATTCTGTATCAATTTTATGACTTAAACAATAATTTGAAAAAAGTATTGAACAAATTTGGATTTTGATACATTTTTTAAGTCATGGAGCGACGTCATTTGAACACAGATGAAATTCAAAGAGCTGTAGGGATGTTGCAAGCGGGAAGAAGTCAATCTTAGGTTTCTCGCTATTTTGGTGTCAACAGAAGCGTTATTTGCCATCTTCATCAGCGTTACACTAATACCGGAGATCTTGCTGAGTAGCACCCAGGTCAAGGAAGGTGTACAATCACATGGCAAGATCGATACATACAACTGACTGCAAGACGCCAGCCGATGTTAACCGCCCGAGAGATAGGTTTAAGGCTACAAAATTCAAGTGGTGTTGTTGTAAGCTGCCAAACTGTGCGAAATCGACTGTATGAGTATGGCCTACGAGTACGACGGCCAATTAGGTGCCCACCGATACGTCACGGCTCGCGCTCGTCGAAATGAATGGTGTAGGGAACACATTATATGGACCCGGGAACAATGGGATAAAATTTTATTTTGCGATAAGTCTCGATTTGGGTTCAAGCCTGATACTAGAAGGGTAAGAGTGTACCGTCGTCCTGGAAATACTGAAAGACTGAGTTGCGTGCAGGAAGTGCATCCATACAACAGCTCAACAGTTATGGTATGAGCGGTATTATGAAGAACAGACGAACTGAGCTCGTTTTTGTAAATGGTAACATGAACGCTGTAAATTACGTTGAGAATGTTCTAAGGCCTTATGTCCGTCCATTTGCACAACGCTTGGCTCCGATTTCACGTTGATGCATGACAATGCGCGTTCACATACAACTTTGCAGACACTGGAGTACTTGGCAAGGGAAAACATCTTGGTATTGCCTTGACCTTCACAATCGCCAGACCTCAACCCCATCGAGCATGCATGGGACATGCTCCGGAGACGTGTTCTAAAGGACTTGGATGGAGTGACAACAATCCAACAACTGATGGACTTACTAAAATTTCATTGGGAGCAATTGCCGTAGGATAACGTTAACAGTCTCATCGATTCTATGAATAATCGGTGCCAGCAAGTTCTCCATAACAGAGGAGGCCACACTTTGTATTAATTTATGCAATTTTTGTAGAACCATTTAATTTTAGTTTAAGTTTAGTTGATTAGGCACCTTACTTTGTACTATGTACATACAGTACTTACACGTAATTATTGTTAATTTTTGTACAACCATTTAATTTTAGTTTAAGTTTAGTTGATTAGGCACCTTACTTTGTACTATGTACATACAGTACTTACACGTAATTATTGTTAATTAAGATTATTAAAAAATAAATAAAAAAACATTTGTTGTTTAATATCAAAAAAGTATTAAAGAATAATATAAAAAAGAAAATACTAAGGATTTAATGCAAAAACCCATTGTAAAATTGAAATTTGTATGTGTTGCTTAGACTTTTTTGATGTGTATATTTGTCATCTCTATTAAAGTAGGTCTTGAGCACAAATTATGTACCAGCGGTGGTGCGGAATTTTCTATTTTGTGTCTTGAGTGAGCATGTTTCAAATTATTTGAGGGTTTTGTTAGAGGAGACCTGTGCTCAGCTGTGGGACATAAAAAGGTTGAAAAAATACATTTGTTTGACCTAATTACAGTGTGCTTCATGTCAAATGGCATTCTCAAAGTCAATGGCAATGGTAGCTTTTTTCTTAATCTAAAGCTACAGGAACTTCATTAGTTACTCTGCAGCATCATTTATCTGATGATAAAGGTTTGTGTGTTTATTTCTTAATGCTAAAATAATATACTCAAAACAAACAAATGTAAGACTCGAGAATTGAGTAATGTTACTGCAAGGAATTTGTATTTATTGAATGAATTGAATACAATAAGTAATTGTTCACTGACATTGTCAATGATAGCCACTCAGCTTTTTATTGATAGCATAAAACATAAACAGAAACCTTAGGCTATCAATCAACTAAATGATGACAATGCAGTTGAAAATCATTTTAACTGAAGGGAATGGAAAATAAATCGAAAAATTCAAAATGCAGTGACTAAACAAGAACGTTACAAAATAGAGATTGACCAATAAGGTTAGATGATTTGGCAACATGTAAATAAAATCTTTATAAAACTCCACTTCTGAACTCATACAAATTTTAGAATCTGTCAATTTTCTGAACAAATCAGGCATAATATGGTTACCTTAGTCTGGAACCCATGTCTGGAGCTCAACTTTTTGTAATTATGATCACATCTTCCACAGCAATTATTTGAAAGTTACTAATCGTAAATTACACTTATGAAACATCGCAAGCCATAGAACATCACTCTCGGGCTGTGGTAATCATTTTTTCAAAAAATTTTCAACGTTCCCCTGTTGAAAGCTGTTACGAAAGACTATGTTATTGAGCCAATATTTTTTTTATAATGTGATCGTTGGAATCAATGTGTAACATTCAATTTTATTCACCATTGACACTAATCAGAGTAGGTAATCCATAGGTAATCAGGACCTCAGACAGAATCACCATTGACTTGACTCAAAACTGTCATCACAGAGTACAAAATGTACTCTGTGGCGTAGTATTATTTATTCTTATGCTCTGTGGAGTACCTACATTATTCTATTGCTCAAATCTAAAGAGTCAAAATCAAAAGTGCTGGGTGGGTGGCAAGAACAATCTGATCTGAACCTCTCGTTGAACTAGAGATGGGTCTAAAATTAATAAGCTGCTAAATTAACACTGCTAATTTTTTTTAGTGTCAACACCTGTTAAATAAATTCTGAGATAGTTGTTAAATTTAGCAGTCACAATTCACAACTCTTACGAACACAGATAAAGTATATATATTTGTCTCCCTTTATCCCACTACTGCAGGCCGCATTGTTTTCAACTTAGCAACTGCTAACTGTTAATTTTCTGTTAAGTGTTCACTGTTCAGTCAGACAGATTGTTATTTAGTCGAGTTGATTTAACTGACTGCTGGCCGCATTGTTTTCAACTTAGCAACTGCTAACTGTTAATTTTATGATCAGTGTTCACTGTTCAGTCAGACAGATTGTTATTTAGTCGAGTTGATTTAAGTAACTGCTGGCCGCATTGTTTTCAACTTAGCAACTGCTAACTGTTAATTTTATGATCAGTGTTCACTGTTCAGTCAGACAGATTGTTATTTAGTCGAGTTGATTTAAGTAACTGCTGGCCGCATTGTTTTCAACTTAGCAACTGCTAACTGTTAATTTTATGATCAGTGTTCACTCTTCAGTCAGACAGATTGTTATTTAGTCGAGTTGATTTAACTAACTGCTAACTGTTGAATTTGGAAATGATATTAATTAGTGTTATATAAAAACTGATCTTCATTACTAGATAACTAACACGTAAATATACATAATTTATGTGTGTGTTATCTAGGTAGTATAGATACCTATTATATTAGATAATGAGTGTTGTGTTCTGAGTGACATTTTAATTGTATCGCTGTTTGTGTGGTGTTAGCTAAAATGGATATTCGACGGCAAAACAAAGTGAAATATGGAACTTTTTACGGATAACGATACCGTAAAAAATTGGAATGTGTAACAGCTATAAAAAATCGATGTAAATAAATTGATTCTCATTTTAAATACGCCAGCAGAAAAAGATGACAGTGCTAAGCCTGTTAAAAGTATGAAGGAAATGAGAATTAATTATTTAACAATCTGTCTGCGATAAATTTAACAGTTGCTAAAAATAGCTGCTAATTTTAAGTGTTAATTATTATTAGCATTAGCATTTAGCAGTGTTATTTATTTTTAACGTTTAAGCCCATCTCTACGTTGAACATTTCACAGACAACAAATATATATATTGTGCTGTCTGTCAGTCAAACAAGTACTGCGTGCCACGCAGTAATACCCACGCAGTGCGTGGGTATTTTGGTCGGAAGTCTGAAGGGACAAGTTGTGCTCTTGTTTTATTTTCATTTTCTTGGTGTATTTTTGAGTTATATCGTATAAAGTTGATGGCATTTTGTTAAGTATAGGTTAATGACAGTGCACGAGTGTTGTGAAATAAAATAACAGCGCGAAACATGTTTTTTCGAATTGCCACCAAAACTCTATCGGACACGTTCTGGTAAAGTAGCCATCACTTTACTTGAACATCTGACTAACTAGACTGACTGATACCTGACGACTTACCGACTTTTCCTATGACTACTAACTAAGTGATGTAAAAATTATACTTGACGCTGGCAATATGCAGAGTTTGCGATGCCATAATTAATGTGTGCGTTCAGTGTTCAGTAAAAAAAACTAATAATTCTTTGTCATCTTAAACTAATGGGGCGATTACATTGGCCAACCTGCAGGGACCGATTTGGAATACATTGCTGGTTATCTGCGTACATTGTAAAAAAATACTCAAGATAACCAGCAATGTATGCCAAATCGGACCCTGCAAGTTGGTCAATGTAATCAGCCCTTATGAATAACGTCCTATCCTAGTACATTATTCTTAGGCTGTACACACAGCGCCGGAATGGCTTGCTGAATTTAGATCCGGAATTAAGAATCTTAATTAAGAACGTCCGGAACACCATACAAAATCACTATGCTCCACATACATTCTGTTTTATTCAGAATTTGAATGATTCTTAATTTATCAGATCAATTACAAAATGGTGCTGACGAGCGTTCTTAATTCCGGATCTGAAAAAATAAGAATCTGATTTCAGAACGCACCTATTCCGATACATTTCTATAGAGCGACTCACACATGTTGAAAATCAGATTTTGATTTTTTTCAGTTGACATACCGTCAGGTTTTACATACTCTTTGAGTTGACACTGGAAGCGGTAACGTTTGGACGTGTTGCGTGCGATTTGCGACCTGTTGACGTGATGTCTGACACGGAAAATTTAATTTTATTCACCACCAAACATAGTAATTCATCCAATGATGGTACTGACATTCTGTAGTAATCAAAGAATTTGTCAGGATACTGTCGTAATTCTCTCGCTCTAATGTGATACTATCTCTCCCTTATTCTGTTTAAATTTAAGGGATGAATCCACTGTTTGCGTTTGCATTTCTTTTTCTTATTATGTAGAGCTAAACCCAATGCGATAAGTGACTCCTCTTCCATATAGACGTTTGCGTGTGCCGGGAATCACGAGACTACTGATCAATCTGATTTTTTAAGAATAGTGTAAGGCCAGGCGCGCGTAGGCGCCGGAATTAAGAATCTGAAATCAGAATCTGATTTCAGAAAGCCAATTCCGGCTGTGTGAGTCCAGCCTTAGTCTAAGAAGAATAATGTATTTACGCTTAGACTAAGATGTATTTACGTATGTTTGGTATCTATCGTAGAGCGTCAAAATTGACAGGTATGACACCAGTCAGAGGAGTGGCCTGTACGGGCTTTAGACGAATAATAAAATGTTCCTTACATTATGGGTTAACTGGGTGCCACTCATAGGAATATACTAGGTGGATGAAATTTGATGAGGTGTATTAATAGAAACATAAAAAAGTAAGAAACGGACACAACTTAATTCGTATACCATATTATTATGTGCCACAAAAAGACGTGTTTTTTACTAAAGATAAGCAGCCAGCAAAAGAGATTGCGTAAAATGAGACTATTAATCATTATCCTTTCATCCTAGAGTAAGTACATTATTCTTAGTGTAAGATCCTAGATGTATTGATACATTCCATTTTACTGTTCTAGAACAATAAATGGAATACCTATACTAGCGTACAGAGAGCCTCAAACAGTAGGTACCTAATAATAATATTGATATCTATAAAATGAGTCCTGAATCTCCCCGGTCTTAATTAAGTTGAAGGGTACTTCAGCTTTTTAAAACGATCTTTAAAAAATGGCACAATAATTTAATAAACAGAGCTTGAGACGTAAAATGAAATCGCTATTACTGCAAGCTGCAGCAATTATCACATTGCTGATGTGCATGATTTTTGTGTGTTTGGACTACTTTGGATTTGAGTGAAAGCATGGTGTAAGTGGCTTTATAAAGTGTTTTTGTGTAGGCTATATTAAGACTAACATCCAATAAAACTTCACAATAGGAGGGTGTAAGGTTTAATCAGCAAACTTAATAGTAATACTACAGTGTGTAAGAAATTCATAAACTTAACACCTGTAACATAACATACGTCTAATACGAAGCCATTTGTAATGGGATTTCACGTTAGAGCTTGGTTAGAGCTTAGACCCAAGCTACAACTGTCGCGATTAATCGTTCTCAGCTTCGGGTTGAGTGCCAGTGGTATCTGCGACGGCTTCGTTTGCCGTCACTGTTTCCTCCACTTTGGCGTCCGAAGTATCTTTGGAATCCTTAGCAAGCGCCTTAGTAGCATCAGCTTCAGCGGCATCCGCGCCTGCTGCTTGGTCCTTGTCTGCAGAATGACTTGGGCCGGCGCCAGCTTCAGCTTCAGAAGGGCCAGCTTTGACTTCAAAATTTGCCTTGCGTGCCTTGGCCTTAGCCTTGGCCTCCTCCTCCTCACGGCGAGTTTCCGCTTCGTCCAACTCTATCATCTGATTAATGATGTCAATCAGACGGCACATCAAGGTATCGACACTCACAATCTTGGTCTTCGGCTTCTCGTTGATGGTTTCCAGATCAGTTTCTGGAACTGTATATAACAGATTTTTAAACGAATTTAATTTTTTTCAAAATAAAACTAAATACGCTTTAATATGATACGTACAGTCAGAAAAAAATCCAATGGGAACTTCATAAAACTCGTGCAGTTTTTCCCCAGGAATCGGCTGAAAAAGAAACGAATGTTAGTAAACAGATACAAAATGAAAAGTTAAATAAAAATAACTTATTACCACAATGCCGGCCCGATGGTAGAAACGGCGGCGCCGGCGCGATCCCATGGGGTTGTTGTGCAACATATCTTCTTCCTATCGATACGATTCCCTATAAAATAAAATAAAGTAATTAAATTCCATGGAATATTAAATTGCCAGTCAAAGGCTTTCATCAAAAAAGGGAGTGTGCAACAAAACAAAATGTCGCTACGAAGGTATGTATTATTAGGTCCTTAGTCCTAACATATGAAATTGCCGTTCAGAATCAAAAAAGAAAAAGAAGTGCTTTTAATAAAATTAATATTTTAATCAATTGAAGTATGCGCCGTTGTTATCGATGCACTTCCGCCATTTTATAGGCAGACCATTGATCTCTTTGGAAAAAACTCCGGGGGGCGAGAGTTTATGAACTGTTTTTAAGGCGGTTTTAACTGCCTCATCAGATTTGATTTTTTTTCCTTGCAAAAAGTTATCCAAATTTTCAAGCAAGATCTGGAGAGTATGGTGGGTGACGCAGAAGTTCCAGTCAGGGCCGCGCCGCCCCTATGTGCGAAGTGTGCGGCGCGATTTTTCAGATTTTTCAGATTCAGCGAAATTTGGGCGGTTTTTTCATTGAAATTCAATTTGAAGTGGTATAATTATGGTCTTCTTTACTGCGATAAAAAGAGGTGAATTTGTAGTGCTAATAATTTCAAAGTATCAAATGAGATTACGTCTTAAAATCGTGCATGGGTTTTTAATGTAATGTTTTGTATTTTTGTTTGAAATACCGTGTTTACTTTTACCCCAGTATTTAGTATTATGGGGCAATTGTCAACATATTTTGGGGCAATTGTAAAAGTCGGGGTATTTCGGAACAATTCTACAAATTATGAATATCTGATAATGGGTAATTGTGAACATTTTTTTATCTACTCAACGTGCCTAGAATTTATACTAAGAACGAAAAAGGCACATGATATTCCTTAGAAGACATCCAAAGAGCTGTTGAAGATGTTAAAATGAAAAGGCGGACATACCGCGACGCCAGCCAGTTCCATGGAATTCCCGCGGCCGTTATATTTCATAGAATAATTTTGAAAAAAAGTAAAGAGACAATAAATATTTCTTGCTACTTTGTTTTCAATTTCCCCTGACATTTTCTGATATATTAATCTACTTTGTTTAAAATTACCCAGATGTTTCTGAATTGTTGTCAATTACCCCAGTTATGCTTTCATTATGAAATTATGGCAAATTCTTCTTTATTTACAATTGCCCCAAACAGGGAATACCGCTTTAATCTAAAGGTAAAATAATGTTCTAGCTCTAGAAGACTCACTGTGAATATTTAGTAGAATTCATAATTTAAGAAAACGCTTTTTGTGGTTTACATTTACCCCAAATTTACAAAAATGACGTAAAGCTCAAGGCGCAATTGTAAACAGCCAATTTAAGAATATTTTATTATATTTAGTAGATATATTACATTTTTACATCATTTGAATTTTTAATCTATGGTTTTGTACAATTTTTGTAGCCATTCTGCATTATTTAAAAGTTTTTAAAGACTATATGCGAGATCAGGATTAGATTTTTTTCAATGTTGTTTACAATTACCCTTCTTGACCCTATGTACTGAAAATCCAATATAAAACAAAAGAAGATGTAAAGTGATCGTGATAGCTCCGTCTTGTGCGAGTCTGTAGGTCGTCATTACACCGTATTTATTGAATTCTCCTTAAAGTTTTCAAATTTGGGACATAGAACTCCCTCAATAGTCGCCACTTCTGCGCCATCTAGGATAAGACTTTTCCGAGAAGTAGAGCTGATGAGTGCTGATGAGTTTTGATTTTTTAGTTAAATATCAGGATATGTAAGGTAAAGACACCTAATTCCGAGGTGTTTTCATATAAAGTTAAATGAACATCAAAATTTAAGAATATAATGTATCATTAATTTGGTACAATAGGCATGATGACACTATTAAAGAATCAGAGAATAAACGCTTTTACAGAAAAATATATGCTAAAACAGTTCTAAAATATGATCCCGTTTTAATATAAACATTAAGATTAATTAGATTTTCAATAAAATAAAAGTATTAAATACAGCAATCGGCCATGTTATCTGAAACGCCAAGCAAAAGGAATGACATCACGCCTCAGTTAATGTCATTGTGTTGCTTGAAGTTTGACGAGCAAACCGACGCCATGACACCTACGAGCGTTTTCGCGCTTAATTCAAATTACATAGCAGAAAATACATTAATTTACGTTAAAAGTTGAGTTTATTGCTGAAATAAACTTTTTTTCGAAACTAGGAGACGTGTACCTACAATAAGGAAAGGTATTTGAAAATCTGTCATCATGCCCATTGGTGGTTTTTATCAGTAGTTGTATTTATCTTATTTTTGAAATATACATGCAATTTTAGAGTAAACAAATATTATAAATGTTAAATTATATAAAAATATAAATTAGTCCGAGGCCCCTTATTCCGATTTAAAATTCTAATTACGATTTAAATTGCTCCTAAATCCGAGTGTACGAAATAAAAGGAAATGGAGGTGGGGATAGTGAAACATGGTGTTCAAATATCATATGTATTTATTGCCTTTGGATTTCAAATCAGTCTTATTATCTGTGTTACATGATTATTAAAATGGCATCACAGTATGTATCTATACATATAATAATTAAAAAAAAAAATTTTTTATTTACTTAAGTACTTATAAATTACTTATACATTTTGTAGTAATTACCTTTCTACTCATAGTAAAAAACAAATATTTATTAGCGTAATAGAACCCAAAACAATGATTTTTAGAATTATTGTCTGTTTGTCTGTTCGTTTGTGCGCGCTAATTCTCAGGAACGGCTTAACGTAAAAGGATGCAGTTTTCACTGATGTATTGGTATTTTTTTGGATTAACATTTAGTGTTTGTTTTATTTAACTCGGTTAACAAATAAAACAGTTACGTCCATTTCAAGAATTTGTCGATCAGTGTTTGGAAGTATCATTGTTGATTTATCGAAAACTTCAATTAATGTATTGAAGAACTAACCAGAAACGATGTTCGTTCGTTTGTATGTTTGTTTGAACGCACTAATCTGGTTCCAATTGAGAAAATCTTTTTTGTGTTGGATAGTCCATTTATCGGGGAAGGCTTTTTTTATAAATAAACTGAACAAAAAGGCAGACGGGTCGTGTGGTGTTAAGCGATCACCGTCAGTGGATCCAGTCGACAATTTTTGTTTCTTCCGATTTTCATCGGGTTCATAATTCTACAACAAAAAAAATATTGTAATTATCAGTATTAATCTGATAAGTTAAATCTGAGTATATCGGATTATCAAATTTATTTAAAGGTTTTAAAGCTATTGAAATAACTAAAACTATGTGGGCGTTACAAACAGCGTAAGATAATGAACACTGTATTTTACTCGCATCAATACCACAGAATTAGGTAGTCATATAACCGTTCTCCGTCTTAAACACATCGGAATTGCGTTTTTTAACTCTCAAACAAGTTTTTTATTCCGAGTCATAAAAATATATTTTTTGTTAATATACTGTCAGTAAATTAAAGCTTCCTCCTCTTCTCTCCACCAACCCGCATTGGAGCAGCGTGGTGGAGTAAGCTCCAGGCCTCCCCAATAAGGGGTAGAGACCCGTGCCCAGCAGTGGGACGCAAAAAGGGTTGCAGCCAAAATTAAAGCTTAGTTGCAATATCTTTTAAAATATATATAAAATATAGTTAAGATTATTTAACAACACATCACTTAATTATTTTGACGGTGCCTTTCCATACAACGATTTATTAAAGTACCTAAACAAATATATTTTTACCTACTATAACAAATAAATGCCACGCCAAAGTGTACCTCGGAAATACATTTTTACATTTATTGGTAATTTAAGTGCTCAGTACTAAAACATTAATTTCCTAAACATAACAATGCATTCAAAATTTAAAATAAAGTTACCCTCTATGATATTCCAATTCCGTGGTGTACATCGGATTTAAGAACTATAGTTCATTCGCGTTAAGAAAATAGTGACTCATCAGTGCAACTGCAGGGTAAGGGTGTATTCATAATGGAGAAAAAAATTAAACATTTTTTTTTCAAAACATTAAATAAGTTTAATAGAAAAATAATAAAGTATCAATGATTTTAAACATGTTAAAATATTCCTATTAAGGTAATTTTTAATGTCAACTTAAACGCTATATTAGTAGAGTAACACATATTTGGATTAATGGTAATAAAATAAGTACTAAGTAAAAAAATACAAAATTGTCTTAAAACTAAGTACTTAAATCGCTAATCAGTATCGCTAGATTCTCCCGTTACATTTATTACGAATGAATTTTGTTCTGCATGTTCCATGACGTCATCCAAACCCCACATGGTATTTTCTTCGCGTATCACGTGGTCTCATTTAAATCAATCTGTTTGAAATACTTATAAACATTGTAAATTACGCGTCTCTCTCCGCTATGTATAATTGATCCACTTTTATTTTTTTTAATAGGTGAGATATCCATTTTCCAAATTTAATTTTAAACAAGTAGTACGCAAAATACACAACCGATCAGTTCGAAGGTCTGACTTCAACTGAGCACTGTGAACTCGCCTTACTAATTTCTAGCGTTTTAATTGGCTAGGGGGCGTGGCTTGGCCGGCAGTCGGTGATGAGTCACTATTTTCTTAACGCGAATGAACTATAGAACAAGTATTTGGAACCTAATGCCGCGTTATTTTTAAAGATTATTTTCTCCTCAACTTGTCAAGAAAATACTCCAATGTTAAGGGTTTTCGATGTAAAACATAAACCTTTTAATGTTTAAACTTATACAAAAACTCACATACCTAGTATAAAACTTATGAATAAAACACTAATTATAAAAACGTAGAACTCACGTGAATTAGGTCCGAAATGTAGGAAGCCCGCTTCTGAGTCAGCTGCTAGTTCCAAAATGACCGATTATTTTGAATTATACACGCACTAAGGCAATCATTTGCTCACATAAGCATGATCAAACAAATTATTAACTGAATAACGTAGACAATAATAACTTGAAAATTGACTGAAAACACCGTTTTTCTAAATACATCGCAATAAGGTGCCAGTTTTGAAACCCCTCGTAATTGGGTGCCTTTACCTTAACACATATCCTGATATTTAACTAAAACATCAAAACCGGGGAAATTTTGAAAGTATTATATGCAATGAAAGCGAAAGTTCGATGTTCTTTGCTGATGAGCTATTAACTCAGATTATGAAACAGTCATAAAGTATAACAAAACCTTTGTCAACCAACTGTTGCATGCGCTTCGCCGGAAAGAGTCGCGTTCAACATTCGAGGCTAAGATTGTTTTGTAGATGTACGTGACCCTGTATTACATGACAATAAAATAACACACAAACCTATATTAATTACCAACAAAATTATATTTATTGACTTTTGTTTTAATTAAATGCAAAATATTACAAAATACCTTTTGTAACTACCCATGTAGGTAAGATATCGATATGTTACCTTCGATATCAGAAATGGGCGTAGTTATTCCCTGAAGACGATAAAGTCCTAATTGTTCCTCAACTAAGACTCCAAAAACAATAAACAATCTAAATGTTCAATTGTTTTAAAACTCCACTATTCACTTACCATCTCCAGTCCTAGCTGATACTTACTTACGTTTGAAGTAAGGCTCCTGCGGACGTCAGCGACGCCCTAGGCTCCCTCGCCTCTTGTTTCCGCGTTAGATGCACAGGTGCAGCGACGTGAAGACCCGGACGCTATCGATGGAAAAGGGATTTTTCAATGGCCTACGAGCTAAATATATGGCCTAAATAAGCTTGCACCTGCGCAATGAGCCCTAGGGATGGGAGACGCGCATTCACGAATCGCCTAGACTTTAGTTCAAATAAAATGCTATCCTATGCACGACGCAATACGATCTCAACTCGCTACTGCATTTATAGCTTGCGTGATGCGAGCTGAATGCAGCGGGGAGGAGCTGGGAGTCAACCTTCCATGCGCACTAACGTACTAAGATACCTATATATTGTGTTTGTGGAGACCTAGTATTGACGTTTTAGTTAGGTACTGATGTACCGGAGGCTAATGAAAGCACTGCGCGAAAGCTTTTCCATAATAGATAATTTAATAATAGACAAATTAGATCGGAAGCGGCGCAGAAGTGGGAACCTGTATCTACTTATCTGTACAAATTTGAGTAGTACAAATATAAGGGTTATTGCACCTTGGATTCATGAATGACGTAATTTTATTCAGAAACACCTGTGGCATGAGCGTAAATTACCACCCGCTACTACGTCCAGAAAGAATTAAGGATTTAAACGAGTTTGAATCTTAATGACGATGATCATAGCGTCTTGTTTTATGTCGCCAGCTCGTTTGATTTTTTTTTATCTTCAAAGAAAAATATTATAAGAGCTAACGTCTATGGGTAGTTTGGGTACAGACCCTACTTCTTCATAAGTAAGTTAGCTTCTTGTCTGAGGTATAGAGCAAATTTTATATGTACGTACGTTACTAAGTAATTTTAAATTTTAATTAATGTACATAGGTGCTATAAAACTTAGTCCTTGTAGCTTCGGGATTAAGAATAGAGCTACGGTATCCCTTGCCTGATCGTAAGAGGCCACTAAAAGGAGGCTTACGGGGTTATGGGCGGAGTGGGAGCTCGATCCGTCTAGCCCGCGGCCCCGCGGCGGTGTGTGCGTGGCTTTATGTCGCCGTAAGAATCTCAAGGTGCAGGAGAGCACTTTTGCGCCGCGCGTAGTAGACACCGGTGCATTCTACTAGAGATTCCGGAGTCCTCTCCAAGCGCAGGGGCAGGCCACCGAGGGGTTTCAGTGCAAGTTTAATCGCACATAACCCGGTATCCCCTCTCCCAAGCTGCCTCCCAACTTTTTGAAAGTTTCCACCCGATACCAAAAAATACTATTTTTATTAGAAGTAAATGTAATTGGCGTTTCGGTGAAAAGTTGCGAAGGAACATAATGTACTCTGAAGTAGCAGCGCAACAACATACGACTTGATCAAGACAGACGCATGCCTTGTTTGATGTTGCATGTTATATATATATGTTATGTATATGTACAAGATATATTGATATCTAAGTAATATCTATACCTTCATTCATATAATAATATACTTAAAGAAGTCTCTTACATCTTTGGTACAGATGTGTACACTACTGACAAGCGCGCTTGTGTTCGTAAGCTTTTGAAGCGATAGCAAAGAAAAGAAATTTGATCATCTCGTGTCAATAACAAACCTTTTACCTTACTCTACTACGTTCAATTGTCATGCTGGACGTTACTCGAAACTGAGCCACAATAGACATAAATAAAAATAAACAGGATCTTAGAGCATCACAGGTATTGACCCTCTGACGGGTGAGTCAGTACCTTTGATGCTCTAAGCTTAGGGTATACAACGTATAAATAAGTTCTTTGTATTTTGCGTATTTTTAAGTACATTATTCTTAGTCTAAAGGTCTGATTACATTGACCAACCTGCAGGGGCCGACCCGGCATACATTGCTGGTTATCCGAGTACATTGTAATAAAATACTCAAGATAACCAGCAATGTATGCCGGGTCGGCCCCTGCAGGTTGGTCAATGTAATCAGACCTTAAGGTATTATGTGACTGAGCGCTCGGGTTTTTTTTTTATTATGACATCGCAAACTCTGTGCATACTGCCAGCGTCAAGTATAATTTTTGCCAGTTTTAATGAAACTGGACGAAGTAATAACAAAGTCAGTAAGTCGTCAGTAATCAGTAAGTCTAGTCAGTCCAACATTCAAGTAAAGCGATGGCTACTTTACTAGAACGTGTCCGATGGAATTTTGGAGGCAAGCAGAAAAAACATATTTTAGCACTGTTATTCTATTTCACAAACACTCGTGCACTGTAATTAACCTATATCAAACAAAATGCCATCAACTTTATCCGATATAACTCAAAAATACACCAAAAAAATGAAAATAAAACAAGAGCACAATATGTCTTTTTCGACTTCCCGCCAACAAAAAAACCAGCGCTCGGGGTTACGCACACTAAAACAATGTGAATGTACTTCGTGACATACTCACATACTCGTACTCGTGGAACATCTTTACTTTAATAGGCAAAATCAGTTTCTATGCTCACCGTATTCTCCCAATCGTCACTCCCATACGTACACAACTTATATGTTACATATTTAAAATTCGGGGAAACAAAAAGACTAATTTATTGTAACTATAAGATTCAATTTCAATATTAGAAGATTCAACATCACACTTTAAATAACATGAATTGCAATAAATAAATGAATATGAATATGATTTTAAAAATTGAAATGTTTTAAGCTCTTTGTCTGATATAAATGGTTCTTAAAATTCTTTAACTAACACTTCACAAGAAATATATTTTCTCAAAGACATTAGAGGAGGCTTGACTTGATATGGTACTAATCTGAACAAAATGCGTAGTGCGTAGAGAATTGTTCGTTTTGTGTCGGCCTTTTTCGGCTACTGCCGAAACATCTTAGATTAGAGGTGTTTTTACAGTAAGTAATCGATAAATACCTAAGTGTCGGCTGAAAGTTGAAACAGCTCTCCTGCGGTATAGTCGGTACCCAGATCAGTTACTAAAGTTAAGTACATAAATATTTCTGTCGAAAGGGCTTTAAGTCCTCATAACTTTATAACTTTGGAAAATTTAGTAATACGCACTAAAGTAAATATTACAAAAGAATCTGAAAACCGAAGTCTACGAATGTTAAACTTTTAAAATTAATGGTACCTAAATATGAAAAATAGAAAAATAAAGCAATCATTTCAAATACATAATCATTCAAAATTTAAAAAATGATTCAAGAAATCCAAAATCATTGTTTGATGCGGTTTATTTATTTAGGTAGTACTTATATATCTATTCCATGATTTATAACATAGCCGTCGAGTTTATGTATTTGTAGACAGGTAAGTAGGTATTTATTTTGTATTTTCACAATATTAGTGATGCGAATTTTTTGAAAATAAAAAATCATCAGCATTCGCGTAAAATATATCATATTATGTATGTATAACCAAACAATTTCCTTAAGTTTTATTCCGCCGGCTTTTTTCTCACTGACCCATCGGTGGATAGGGATCAAAAGCCAATCCCTTAAACAAAATATTTTTTAGACTGTTGAAAGTCCAATAATATTTTTAACATCTCATACTACGCACTAGCGGATCCAGGGAGGGTGGGGGCTAGGGGGCTCAAACCCCCCTCCCACTGGCACTCCAATGGCGACCACATCCACATGTCGCCAAAAGGAGGTCAGGTCGCCCTCCAACCAGGTGACGTCCTGAAGAAGACAGCGGGAAGCCGCTGGATTCAGAGGGTGCAAGACCGGACGGAGTGGCAAACATTATTATAGGCTCCAGTTATGTAAAGGCTGATGGACTGATGTGGCTTTAATAAATGTGCCAGAAATTTATTCATTTGGTTAAGGGGTCAAAGGCAAATGCGAGGTACCTATGTGGTGAAAAGTAGCTCAAAGTGTCTTCAACTTTGGCCGGCCCCACTAAATAAAAATAGTGTCCATTTTTCGTATATAGTGACTTAAAATATATCATACAATTCATTAAGAAATTGAATTGACATCCGTAATTAAATGTAAAATCTGTTTAAATCCTATTCCAGCTTGGGAAATAAAGTAATGAATTTTCCATCTAGACCAGTGTCGATAATTTTTGAGGCCAAAATAATTATAGTAGTATGAAACCCATTGGTAAAGGTAGATAATATAATAAAAATGAAAGGAAAAAGAAAATTACGGGCGATCTGAGATCGGGAAGGGGGAGGGAGGAGGAACAGGAATTATTTTCATGGGTAAATAACGGTTTATGTCGATTTCCGGTAAAACTACAAGTCCTATGAAAAAAAGTTAAATGGCAAAGTTGTAGATACTAATAAAAACTTAGACTAAGAATAATGTACTTCGTACTAAGACATTTTATTTATAGTAAAACAATTTATTTTATTTTCTGTAACTGTCAAACATCTTCGCGCCATCGTTCAGAAGTTTAACATCTTAGACTAAGAATAATGTACCTACTTACGATGTATAACATAGTCTAAATCATGTCTGAATAAAGATTCATCTGTCACTAATTGTTTTATATTTTTTATTTGACAGTAATATAAAAACTCTTTGAGATAGATTTTAAGCTATTATATAGGTACAATGTTACAAGTAGGTATAAAATAAAACAAATTTCAACGGTTTCCATCTTTCCTTTTAATACCCATAAAATTCATCCTCAAACAAAATATACATACAAAATAGTCACTTCCTCAATACTATACATTACTACTACCTCAGCCTATTAAAACTTCAATGCTTACTACCAAAACAATAAATATACCTAGCCTACAGATTAATACCTAAAAAGTTTCAGTGTAAACAAAATAAATACATTACATCTTATTTAGTCTAAACCCTCTACCTATACCTTAGTGTGAGTTTGTAAACGCGCAAACGTTACTACTGCGTCAGAGTTAAAATTGGACAGATAGATCTTAACGTGAAAGGAATAAGGTCCATAATTAAATTCTTAACGCAAACGCGATAGTAACGTTTTCGCGTGTGCACACTTACACTAAGGCCTCTATACATATACAAAAATATAAGCTTAGTTAGAAATAAATCATTTATAAAATTAATATTAATAATAATTATTAAAGAAATATTTTATAAATAATAAGGGCTTTGTTAGCTACCGTCAGCCATATCTTCTAGTATATACACAGCGTCACTGGACTGTCCATATCGAATTATTGAAGTGTATCCTGGAAACAATACAATATAGATTAAGAGTACGTACTCAAGTCCTAGCAACAAAGTAATTTATCATATCAATACACAACTTTATTGAAGATTATAATATAAAGATATCAGTTCAATTAAACTGTAAATGCTACTAATAAAGCGTTATAAAAGTAAACAATGCATTCAACTTCATGATAAGGTGTATAAAAGGTTGGAATACTTGCATTTATGCTCATTCGAGGACAGGAAAGGTAACAAAGAATATTGTACTTACGATAAAGTATTTAAAATCGATGGTGATAGCTTGGTTTACATTATTTTTACTGTTATTTCGTGTATAGTCAAGTTTTTTGTTGCGACAGGTTCACAAATAAAACATTTTGTTTCTGTAAGTTGTTTTTTTGCATCCATTGTATGTAATTTTCCTATAACCTTTATAAGTGTATTATTCTGTGAGATCAACCTAGCTTTGTAGCTGTTAAAATCAATGGGGAATTGTATAAAATTAAACACAGTGTAATATTTTGTGTCCAATAATATATTTCATGCAAAACACTACATCTAAAACGTAATACTGGGTAAAGGAACTCACAAATTCAATAGGGCGGACGAAAAAGGCACATATTAAAATCAATTAAACTTACTTACATGAACCTTTTCGCTAGATATAATGGAATAAAGATAGAAAATAAATAAAGAGTGTAAATAAGTAATTCTATTCTATCGAAAGATTTATTGAAGATTAAAACTGTCGAAAAGCCAGATTAAAAAGCGTAAACCAAGAAGTTAGATGTTCTACAAAGGAGACACTGAAGATCAAAATAACTAACATCAATTAAAAATATATTTCGAGTGTATAAAAGTTCATAATTTTGTTGTAATTACATGTCTAAGGCACATTTCTGTTTATAAGGACTTTTATTCCAATCTTTTATACATTATCAACTTTAAAATTTAAACAGAAAGTAATTCATATAAAAAAGTTAAATAATTCGAGTTTCTTGATATTAATTCGAGGTTTCCATTTTAATCATTTACAAACGTGTTGATATGAATATTTAAAGCATGATATACATAAATTAAAACTAATATGAATAACTATACCATCGATTAACGATACGCGTAATGAATGACTCACTCGTCACAGTCAGTACCTGTGATGCTCTAAGACGATACGAATTGCTATGGCCAAGAATTAAAAATGAGCTGCATTTAAGACTACTACAAAACGACTCAAAACGTAAGTATTTCATTGAAGGTTCATAGTAAACTTTAACAAAATTTTACTTATTACAAAGTTAGTAAAGAGATAAAAGTAACAAATTATTGAGCATTATAATATAATGCAATGTTACTGTTTACCTTTGTAAGAGTTCGTTTGTAAAAAGAATTCACTATTTATTTTCACATAGAATAAATCAAAGACATAAATAAAATGCAATCAGACATAAATAAAGGACGATCAACATCCGCATTATTAAATTATATTTAACTATAAATGCTTTTGTGTTAATTGTAATCTCACATTTTGTCAAATACTAAGCAGAAGAGAACTCACGGAGTATAGTAAAATTTCTCTAGGATATCCATACTTACGGAAGTTAGTACGGACTAATATTATAAATGCGAAGGTAGTGTGTGTGTGTGGAGTGGTGTGTGTGTGTGTGTCTTTTACGTTTTCAGAAACAGATAGAGTGGACCTTGGGAAAGGAAATATGATAGATTCTATCGCGAAAAATAGGCTTAAAGGGGTTAAAGTAAGGAATAAAAAAGTTGTATGTTCGTGTTCAGCTATCTCAATATCATCAATTGGATAGGAAGTAAGAAAAAAAAAATTCGTACTGAGTTTTTGACACATCGATCTACATGGAGAAGAAATACGAGTAGGAGATAAAAAAAACATATGGAATGATAAGCGTAATCAGCGGGCAGAATCCTACTAATATAATATTATAAATACGAAAGTAAGTTTGTTTGATACTGTTTCACGCGAAAACTACTCAACCGGTCATCATGAAACTTTGTACATATGTATATTCTTAGAGTTATCAGAAGTATAATAGGATACTTTAAAAAAAATTAACGCGGGTGAAACCGCGGGGCACAGCACTAGTATTATATAAAGCAATGGCGTCAATACGAAAAACATTCTGACTAAGGTAAATTAAACTACACCTTAGCCAGTGAAGTTAGGTCTTGCAGAGTTAGGGCGCGCAGCCTGAACAATTAGGAGCTTAAGTACAATAATTATCACTAAGTATTACCCTTTTTGCGTCCCACTGTTGGGCACGGGTCTCCCCCCATTATTAGTGAGGCCTTTTTGGTATCGGGGGAGGGGGGGGGGGGCTTCAAAAGGTACCCAACACCTTGAGAGAGGATACCGGATTATGTGGGATTTGACCGCACTAAATCCCCTCGGTGGCCTGCCACTGCGCTAGGGGAGGACTCCGGGATCTCCAGTGGAGATAACTATTTGACAGGGCGAACAATATGTTTCCTTCTTGGCAACATGTTAAATGATGTTTTGACGTATAATGTAAATAGTGATTGCACTTTTTTATGTATTCTATTGATTCTTTCTGGTGATAGGTCTGTAAAAATTGGCCTTATTATTAATTATTTTCTTGAATTATTGTTATATTTCTCGACCGAAAGGGCAATAAGATGTATATTATATGCGTGTGAATAGTGTAATAATCGTAAAGAAAAAGTATTCATGCGAGTACTAGAGCGACAGCTGACAAAATTCATTTAAGAATATATATATATTATATTTATATATATCCTATTACTAGCCTTTCGCCCGCGTGAACCCGTGTAATGGGTCCCCGTAGGATAAAAAATACCCTATGTGCTATTCCAGGCTTCATTGCTATATTAAAATCATAGGCGTTAAGCCAGTTGTTTCAACCGCGTCGATCCTATTACCCGTTTACACGTAGGAATGAAGCATTTTATCGCGGTAAAAATTAGCCTATGTTACTCAGGGTGAATGTAGCTTTCTAATGGTGAAAGAATTTTTGAAACCGGAACAGTAGTTTTTGAGTTTATTCATTACAAACATACAAAAATACAAATTTTCCTCTTTATAATATGAGTATAGATGGGCGCAAAGAACAAACCAGTAGTCATTACTCCCAGGTTAGATTATCACCCTGTGACTATGCAAGGAAATACAAAAAATACAACATAATATACTCAAATTCCCTCCGTAAGTTCTCTCTTTTATGATCAGAAAGTGTTAGAACGCTTAAGTAATAAATATATTAAAGCAATACTTTCCTGGATTTCCAATAAAAGGGTATAGGCTTAGGGTCTAGGTAAAAATATAAATTAATATAATATATAATTATTAATGTACTATAAATAATAAAATTACTAACGAAATAATGGAATTATTAAATTGCACAGCAATTTCTATGTCAACATTTTGAAAAAAGAACTACATACTACACAGCCAAATTTTAAAATTCGAGTTTAAAAAAATATCACACATTTTTTAATAATTTGGTATTTAAACTGGATATTTTTAATAAATACACTGAATTATTATTCCTAATTTAAGTTATAAGTAATATTGCTCAGTAAGAGATAAAAACATTATGATACCAATAACACTTTTATAGTGTGTGTCATAAAATGTTATCCTTCTTTATTGAGAGAACAATAAAATGCGCACATGTTCTAACAACCACTTATCCTTAAAACTAGTGGAACTTAAATTGAAAAAGTAATAAAATCATATTAAGTCTTACTAAAATTACCTACATTTTCTGCATTCTCTAAGCTCAAATAATAATGCGAACCTACACAGATTAAAAGTAAATCGTCATACATTTATTTGAGACATTATAGGTTTTAAAAATAGTCTATAATACATGAACCGTCGTAATTAGAACTTTTGAGTTTTGGATAATACTGAAATAGGTACAAGGGTGAAAATAAAATTTATAAAGGTTGTCCCGAAAGTCATGAAACAAAATGAAAAAGTGGACCGATCCTAAATTTGTGACTCTATCAGTGACCTCTGTCCAAAAAAAAGTAATAAGTATAGTAAGGGTTTTTTGCTCGCCCACGTTTTTATTTTATGTTTTTTTGCCAATAAATATTTTATCAAATGAGACCTAAACAGAATATTTATCTATCTTTGTGAAAGACACCAGTTTTAATATTAACACTTTTGTAAGAAAACATAATGAATAATTGAATTTTCGAAAGACGTCCAAGAAAAAATTACGGTAAATCGCTTCTTTTTTTTTGGAAAGCTTGTCCGTTTTAGATAAACAAAGGAGTTTTTATGACAAAATAAATTAATATAAGATTAAAAATTCACTATCAATTTTTGGACAATGGTCAAAGTGGTCAAGAAAAGTCACATGACTTTTGGATCACCCTGCATATTAAAGACCCTTTGTTACGTAAACCAAAATATATAGCTACCTTCAATTTATTACGAAAAACAGTTTTATTTAAACGATTAGTCATTAAAGTAAAATACAAAAAGGAATTTGTAACATATTATATATTTCTTAAATTCATTAATTATGAGTACGATGTTTTGTCGCTTCATTTCAGTCGCCTAATCATCAAATGTATTAAAAAAGGATATTTTAAAATAAAAATAAAAACATAATAATTAAAATATTTCTGGAAATTGTCGCTACGATAAAAGTTATCCCCTACTTTGCATTTGTAATACGTTATTTGTAGGACGTTAATAATTGCGTATTTACAAAGATTGTTGCCAAAATACTTAACTTTTATCGTAGAACCCTCATACATTTTTACTACAGGGTATAATACAATACTGACATAAAAGTCGCCGACATAAAAGTTTTTCGGAAATACGCAAATTATTTTTAATGGGATTCTAAGGAGGAATCAAAAATGATATGGCAACATAAAAGTTCTTTCAAATTTGGTTAGGAATGTATGTAATGGGTGAAAGACGAACAATATAATGCACTATAGATAGGTTGCTGAAAACTGGCAGGTACAATACATTCACATAGGCCAGTATTATCTACGAATCACACATACAAAGCACAAGAACGTTGCCGATTGCCGCAACATCAATATACATTTTCTGTGTTGCCATCGCAGCTTTTGATAAATCTACCGGATAAATTAGTAATACCCGTCCCACACGTAACGGGAAAATTGTCTGTACAGATAAGTATGCGCAGATTTTTCGCACGTGTGGATGGTATATCGTTGCAATTAATTGTTAGTCGGCGGCAGTAGCAAACTTCATTAGATAAATCGTTCTCGATTGCGTTTGCACAGTTTATATTTCCCGTCAATCAAGTCAGACAGTTATCCAAGTAAAGCGAATGCTTCTTTGCCATGACGTTTCTAACGCAGTCTTGTAGGCAACAAGAAATATCATATTTTGGCACTGTTAATCTATTGCACTCGTATCTTTATCAAGTATAACGAAAGAATAGATCATTAAAATTAAAAAATTAAACACGACGATCCGTGTTGTGCAACAGTTACCAAGCCGGACTGGCAATCTGGCTGGTTTCGATTCCCGAGCGAAGAGATTGATCACGAGTTTCAGTTTCTGTTCTCGGTGTGGGAGTTTGTGTCATGCCTAAGTGTGCCATAATACCCACGACACAGGGTATCTCTACCCTAATGTGGGGCTATGAGGGAAATGTTACTATCATGTCATGCCTCTTTCAACTTCCATCAAAACTGCCTATAATCATTTAAGATCACTCCTTTTAATCCCATTTTCGAATATCTCTACTCCCCGCAAACCAAAACTATTTACTCAGCATCAGCGGAGTCAACCTCTTTACCTTGGGTGAGACCGACGTGAACGTTCCTGTCCTTCAACGTGTACTGGACTCCGACGTGGACAACTGACGCTATCAGGGCCACGATGCCGTACCAGCGGAACGTGACCCATCCTCCGAAAGCTCCGTAGAGATAACCGCCGATAAAACTGCCCAGGGCCGTGCCGACGCCTTCGAAGATCGCACCGACTAAACCCTGAAATTAGTTTTTTCTTGTACTGCCACAAAATCTACGGCTGGCGTAAAACGCGATCTAGAAGCGAAATGGACGCGGTAAGATGGCTGACCCAAGCTAGTGGCATATTTCATGCGCGCTTTAAACCCTCTGTCGGTAGTTATCAGTCATTAAACTTGTTGGGCGGTTTGAAAACTCCTAGGTTGGGACTATCCAACAGAATATATTATTTTTGTGTTGGATAGTCCATTTTTCTTTGCTTTAGGCTATGTAACATCAAGCTATAACTAATACTAGTTGATCTTAAATCGCCCTAAGTATTATTTTTTCATTTATTACCTGCACGGTCGTTTCAGTGCCTGGCGGGGAAACGACAGTAGCGTATGACGTCATGGTTGGGTAGAACATGCCAAAGGTGATGCCCTGGAACATCTCGATAGGTAAAGCCCACCAGGGGTTCCTCAACAGGGAGTAGAGTATGAAGCGGACCCCGAACGCGAACAGCACCAACGACATCATGTTGACATGGCCCAGCTTGCGGAGAATGTAGCCTAGAACAAAATTTTAACATAGTAATAAAAGATATAACAATTGGCATTCTTAGAACCTATGACACTATTAGTTAAGTATAGTGTCTCAAGTAAAATTAATTGGCAAGTAAAAGCTATGAGTACGGGTCAGTTTATCATATGGTTAGTGCTTCTCGAACATCGTGAAATTGAAATTGAGGTTATGGGTGACTTTCAGACAATTATCGTACTTATCACTTTACTTGAAGGTGGTAAAAGAGGCCCTTAGCCTCACAGTAATCCTAAGTAATAGACACATACATACAAACATAATGAAACAAACACCGAGACAAGTAAAATACCTCTGAATTCATAATTTAGATATCTACCCCGCTGGGAATCAGACCTAGAATCTATTAGATGAAATACAGGCCATTCGGATCGTCACTAGTAACTACTTAGACGAGCGCATATGAGTTGCCAAGGCGTTAGGACTTTTGTATTATTTACAGAAGCGGTTACTGAAATTCATAGACAAAACATACAATAGGGTCTTGGACACTATGCACAAAAAAATTCAAAATCCTTACCTTAAAAAGGTTGCACTAAATCACGCTTGGAAAGCAATATAATTGTTAATTATTTTTTATACATGATTTTTAATACCGCTTAAATCAATTATAATGAAGTCAATTGACTATATATGATAAGTGACGTCACTTATCATTTTCTCATATAAAATGTATGGGGATGTCACGTTTTGACAGCTCATTAAAAGTATCTCAATTGACTTGGTAGTCCAAGACCGGATTAGTATGATGACAGTATTAATTAAAAATTCAGTAAATGAATGGTAAAGCGAAAAATACATGTCAAAAAGGTTCTAAAAATAGGTCACTTTAAAAAAATATTAGTATTATTAAGATTTTCAATAAAATAAAATGAAAACTAAAATTGTAAATTAACTGAAATGACCATGACGACCTGTGTGGTGCAATGGTTACCGTGCCGGACTGCCGATCTCGTGGGTTCCGGGTTAGACTTCCGGGTGCGAATCTCCTCCAGGTACCAGAACAGGAATTTCCACAGCAAACCATGCACATGCACACTGCATTTTGCGTCCCACTGCTGGGCCTGGGTGTCTCTCCATTTACAAGGAGACTTGGAGCTTACTCTACCTTTTTTTTTGGTATGGGGGGGGGGGGGGGATCCTTCAAAAGGTACCCGGCATCTTGGGAGGGGTTTTTTTTAAAACTTTTATTTGCCAAAAACATTGTACATTTTCACTTAAAAATAACATGCAAAATTAGACACACTAGGGTAATTTTCCTTGGAAACCTGACACTCAATGTAAGATTTAACTTGTGTTATGAGTTATGAGTGTCAGGTATTTCATGGAAATTGTGCTTTTTAGATTACATAATATTATTATGACGATCAAGGATGTAATGTTGTATAAATGAAGACAAAGGAAAAAGAGATTACATAAACTTAAAATATTAATTTTATATACGTAATATTGTCATTGCTACATGAGTGTGTGTGTGTGTGTGTGCGTGAGTGTGTGTGTGTGAGAGAGAGAAAGAGAGAGTGTTTGTGGGTGGGTGGGTGGGTTGGTTGGTGTGAGTGTGTGTGTGTATGTGTTTCAGTTGCGTGCTAACACTATTAATTAATTAAAATTATAAAGGTGATAGTCTTAATAGCATCTCCGTTTCCTCATAAGTCTTACTCTGCAGCCAGTGATAAAGCTGTAGTTTACATTTATGAGTATGTGTAGTTTATATTGTGAGCATTTCACAATTTTTATTGTGAAATGCTCACAATGCACAATAAACATTGTAACATATTTCACTTAACTTAATATTGGGGATACTGGGTTATGTGGGATTTCACTGCACTAAAACCCACTCGGTGGCCTGCCTCTGCGCTTGGGGAGGACTCCGGGATCTCCGGTGGAACGCACCGGTGTCCTCCACGCGCGGCGCCCCAGAACGGGCCCATTTTTGGGAGAGCAAATGTGTTCTCTTGCACATTCCGATGGTTACGGCGACATGCGGCCACGCACACACCACCTTCCTTCCCGGGGCTGCTGGCTGGACGGATCGAGCTCCCATTCTCACCGCTCACAACCCCGGAAGCCCCCTTTTAGTCGCCTTTTACGATCAGGCAGGGGATACCGTAGCTCTATTCTTAATCCCGAAGCTACAGGGACTGGAGCTTACTCTACCTACCATACTGTTAAAATGTGAGGTCAGTAACCTGCTGTCAGTTGTTTGCAAACTACCCATTAAGCCTCCGACAAGGCTAAACGGCTGCGAACGAGCTTCGTGGCATATACACCTATTAGTACAATTGGTCACCCATCTCACACCCGACCACTTATACTCTAGGTTGTCACTGTAAACAGGAAATAAAAATAACAAAAGCACTCACCAGACACAAACATGAAGGGTATCTCGCCGCAGAAGGTTTGTATGGCGCTCACGGCGCCTTGCAGCGTCTTGATGTAGTCCGAGCCGTCGCAGGTCTGCTCCGATATGTCCTCCAGGTGCCAGAACAGGAAGTTCCAGAGGAGACCAGTACACATGCCCACGGCGATAGTCCATACCATGAATACGAACGTTGGAAGCGACGTGAGCAGTGTACCAACGTCGGCCAAGATGTTCAATGACATTTTGGTTGATTCATTCTGTGAAACAAAAAAAAATCAACTTTTTTGTACTCTCTATAAATATACATATATCAGAAGTTATATCAAACTAAATACCTAGATCCACCACTGTATCCTATCAAGGACCTCCACAGACATTTTCATCATCAACGATCGGCTATATCACATTTTGGCGACCCTTTACGTTTCATCGCTAAGTTAGCATGTTCGTTAAGGACCTAACAGTCAAGCCGCACTATTAGCGTCAGCGTTCGGCGATTTGCGTCTGAATCGCGTTTTGGCGACCATTTACGTTTCTTCGCTTTATTAAAATCGCAATATTTTGCGATTTGGTCGCAGCGTTTGGCTTTTAAAAAGCGAATAATTCGATTGTCGATGCTTAAAGTAGATCATTATAGTCGACAACAACATAGCCCGCTATGAACATGAAGGCGATGGTGTAGTCCTCGTAGACGCCGTCGCTGAACATCTCGATGAGGCCGCCCGTCATCAGGGAGATTTTACCCCATCCCAGCGAGATAAAAGTAGATCCGAAATTTCATACATACGTTTAGAACTGACTACCTCTTTTATTGAAATCATAATAAGCCACCACACCACACTATTTAACGATTTGATTTGAATTTAAAGCAAGGAGTCATAATATGGAACAGTTTAAATACTAAAATTAGTGTGGTGAATTATAAGTAGGTAATTTAGTCTATTAGAGCGGTTTCGGAACAGCGTGTTATACGAGCGTATAAGTGGTATAAGCTAGTCTTTGAAAGCATGTGAGTATCGGCGAATTTCCGCTACACATCTATCTCGTACGACCGTTGACGCGCTTATAACCTCTTATAAGTCAGCCGCGACTGATGCCACCCATATACTGGTTCAAGCACGAAAATGCCGAAGTAATCGCGTGTATGCGCGTTTGGTTTTAAAGAGCTAGAAGAACGCACATGTAACCGTGTATTAAAAAACTACCGTGCTTGTTCAGAAAAAAAAACGCTGGTATGAAACTCACCTTTACAAAACAGGACACGACGACATCCCCCACCATGAACACGAACATGAGGATGAAGGCGACGGTGTAGTCCTTGTAGGCGCCGTCGCTGAACAAGTCGATGAGGCTGCCCGTTATCAGGGATATTATACCCCATCCCACCGAGCCCCATAACCTTTGCTTGCCGTAGTGCGACACTTTGGTCCCTAGAAATAAAAGGATGAATCGATTATGATATGAAACTTCAATTTTGACAACCCGTGTGACGCAACGGGGACCACACGGGACTGCAGACTGCCACAATCGGGAGCCCCGGAAATGATAAAGTTTTAGTTTCTGTTTTCGATCTGGGTATTTATGTTCACGCCTTTGTGTGTATCCATGGTACCGACGACACAGGGTATATCTATTTTACAGTGAGCTGCAAAAAAAGATGCGAGCTACACCGATATTCTAATAGTTGATGGATGGATGTAATTACATGTGATATGACAAAACCATATAATAAATGCCTCAATGAAGTGCGCATGGCTCGGCGGCTAGCGTAGAACGCAAGCGGTTTATGCAGCTAAACCAAACGGGCGCGGTCGGGTGTGAGATTGGTGACCGCTCGTGACAAAATATTTACAAATACAAATATGCTTTATTGTACACCATACATAACAGTAAAATCAACACATTCCAATTTATACATTTTAATTCTAGTGGACAAAAGGCGGTCTTATCGCTTCTAGCGATCTCTTCCAGACTACCTTAGGGTAGAGGAGAAGTCGGTAAGGTAGCGTGTGGGTGAGGTGCACATAGATAAAAAAATTAAATATACATAGACATACATAAATATTTATATAGATAAACATACATATATTTAAATACATAACTGTACACATATACATATATAAATATATACATACATACATACATGTTGCAAATATCCTATGATTCCAATAGGTATTTATTTAGGATTTCAAGGTGTTATTTACGTGTTCCTCATTCTGCTTCTTGATAAACGAGTCTTGAAGGAAGCAAGGGAATCGGACAGTCGGATAGAAGAAGGAAGAGAGTTCCAAAGACGGATAGCAGACACAGTGAAGGATTTTGCAAAGAAGGAAGTAGAGTGAACAGGAGTAACAAGGCACAGGTTTTCGGTGGAACGTAGGAAGCGATTATGAGAAGTGTGGAGATATTTAAAACGCTCTTTCAAATAATTAGGGGCAGATGGTTGAAATAGTGCACAGTACAAAGCAGAAAGAATGTGAGTATTCCGGCGAAGACGAATAGGGAGCCACTTGAGCTTAGATCGGAATTCTGAAACATGATCGTATTTACGGAGACCAAATACAAATCTTATGCAAACATTTTGAAGTCGCTCAAGTTTGTTAAGTTGCTCTTCGGTTAAATCAGGATAGCAAATATCAGCGTAGTCGAGAATAGGAAAGAGGAGAGATTGTACAAGCGTAATTTTTGTTGGAATGGGCAGAAAATTTCGAAGTCTGCGCAAGGAGCCAAGTCGAGCGAACAAAGTTTTGCTGACGTTGTTAATTTGCGGCACCCAAGTGAAGCAACGATCCATTATGACGCCTAGATTTTTAACTTTGTCGCTATAAGGGATAATAGATCCATCTAAAATTATCGGCGGTAACGTAGACCAGTCAATCTTCGCAATTAGTCTAGGACTGCCGATTATAATAGCTTGGGCCTTAATTGGGTTGATTTGAAGCCCTCTATAATAGATCTATTTCATGCGCGTTTCCGTGCTTCGGAGGGCTTAAGCCTTCGGTCCCGGTTGTTGTCGATAGATAACAGTCGTTAAACCTTGTCGGAGGCCTTATGGGCGGTTTGAAAACATCCGACAGCGGGTACTAACCCGCAATGGAGAAGCGTGGTGGAGTAAGCTCCAGGCCTCCCCAATAGTCCCTGTAGCTTCGGGAGTAAGAATAGAGCTACGGTATCCCCTGCCTGATCGTAAGAGACGACTAAAAGGGGGCTTCCGGGGCTGCGGGCGGTGAGAGTGGGAGCTCGACACGTCCAGCCAGCAGCCCCGGGAAGGACGGCGGTGTGTGCGTGGCCGCATGCCGCCGTAAGCATTGGAAGTTACAGGAGATCACATCTGCTCTCCCAAAGATGGGCCCGTTTCAGGGCGTCGCGTATGGAGGACATCGGTGCGTTCCATGGGAGATCCCGGAGTCCTCCCCAAACGCAGAGGAAGGCCACCGAGGGGGTTTTAGTGAGGTTCAAATCCCACATAACCCGGTGTCTTCTCCCAAGGTGCTGGGTACCTTTTGAAGGTTTCCCCCCCGATACCAAAAAAAAGGCCTCCCCAATAATGGGGGGAGACCCGTACTTAGCAGTGGGACTCAAAAAGGGTTGCAGCTAAATACCTCAAGGTGGTCCCCGTACATGGTACTCATAAACTGTTGCTGGAGAAGGGTAAATTAATATCGGATGTACGGGGATGAACAAACGAGCTATGCATTTATTTTATTAGCGCGTTTCTTCGTTATTATGCTTACATTACACATAAATTTTACACTTTTACCCCAAGCAAGCTCTAACGACTCCACTGGGATGGCCAATAAGGAATATAAATAAATTATATTTTTATCTAAAATGTATACATATTTCAGTTGGAAAATTGCAAATAATAATGACAAAATAGAAAAAAATTTTTTTGAATACCTACCCTAGGAATTATGGAAATGTGAAAGATGAAAATTTTAGTATTTTTTTATATTTCATCCAATACATAATGTTTTTAATATTTTTTACAGAATCCTTATAACTTATCAAAAAAATCACAATTATATTTAAACGTAGTTTTTAACGGTAAAAATAACAAATCACTTGTTTTTCCCATAGTTTTAGGTACTACAACTATCGCGTTCTCGGACTGTGACGTCATATACGTAGCTTCGTTAGTATAAGCCGTTTTCAACGAACACTTGACCCCTATGCGAAATAGGATAGTTTGTTATAGTTATATATTTGTATAGGATAGTTTGTTATAGTAAAAAAACCCATGAATTCTTATTATGGCAAGCCAGAGAGGTGAGGACCTGTTCTTCTAGGTTACCACTTAACAGCTTTTGTAATACCTATATTTGTGCAAATAAATCATTTGTCTTTGTCTTCACTGACTTTCCCGGGAGTACTCAGGTCCATGGTGTTGTTACGCACCAACAGCTAGCCACAACCAGTCCTGTGTTGTTAATATTATTTCTATTTTTCTTTCAGGTCCATGGTGTTGTTATTCACCAACAGCTAGCCACAATCAGTTCTGTTTTGTTAATATTATTTCAATTTATTTCTATTTTTCTTTATTATGAATCACGGTCAAAGATATTATTTGACCCGGCCATTATGACCGGGCGCCGATCCGATATCAGAGGATATAAAATGTATGAAATACGTATCTATCTTTAATATTATCCGGCCCGATATATGACCCGTAGATAGTCCCAGCAATGCGAATTGGAACTATTGGAGATATAAGAGCTAGTAGCACCGGATTTTTGGGGGTGAAGTAATTGATGGACTGGTTAAAGAAAACAATGGACAACTGTTTTTTACACTACAAATAGTCTAAATTATTATTATTGTGATATACTTACCGAGTAAATTAAAGCATATAGCATCAGCAAACGTGACAACAACGGCCATTCCGATCCAGCTGATGATCATCAACAGGAAGAAAAGCCAAAACTGTCTCGTGAACTGTGTGGTCGTCTCCTTCTTACTTTCTTCAGCTGCTAGGAATAACTCGTTTGCCTGTGGGGGACAAAATTAACAATGTAATGGAAAAAAATAATTAAATCTACCTAAAAGTTGTTTGTTGTAATGGTAAATCATTTGAGATACTTAAAGTGAGTTGTCAAAACAATGTCAAGTACATACACAATGTATGAGAAAATGATTTGTGACGTCACAAAACAAGAAATGGTTGATAGTCAATTGACAAATTTTTTATTGATTACAAAGGCAAAACAAATGAATTAATGTTTATCCTGCTTTCCAAACGTAGTTTAGTGCATTATTTTTATTTTGAAGATTCTATTACAAAGATTTTAATTACTTTACTCTTTCGCCACCTTCAAGTGAAGTGATAAGTACGCTAATTGTCGGTTAAAGTCACCCGTAACTTCAATTTCAATTTCACGATGTTCGAGTAGCACTAATCATATGATAAACTGACCCATACTCATAGCTTTTACTTGCCAATTAACTTTACTTGGGACGTAACTAATTAACACTTTACTTGGAGATGGTGAACGAGGCCCTAATACAAATAACATAATAAAAAAGACACATACCATAGAGTTATCGCAACTAATGTCACAACCTGCGTGGAAAAGTTCTAGTCCCGTTTGATATTGAACTCGAGACAGGCAGTTGGGGTAGTGTATGGAACCTGAAAACATACCGAGTTAAAAAAAAGTATTTATGTATTGTAAGTGGTAGAACTTTTATATTTCGACCGGTGAATAAATAAATAACGTTTCACACTTAGTCCCACTAGGATAAATATACCCTATGTTGTGGGCACCATGGACACATACAAAGATAGAAACACAAACACCCAAACCGAGAACAGAAATTTTAAACTCATCATTCAAATTTCTGTTTCGTCGGGAATCGAACCCGTGATCTATTACCATTGCGCAATGGCCGACACACAATAGGACCGCTTCACCCACTTCTGCCGTGATCGTGTGTCGGTGGTATGTGTTGCCAGCCAGACTTATATGAGGCGGCCGTCGGCCTCCAAAGTAACAGCGCGACTGCATGCGACAGCAGGCAAGACTCGAAGTCCTAGTAGCTTCGGGATTAAGAATAGAGCTACCGTATCCCTTGCCTGATCGTAAGAGGCGACTAAAAGGGAATTCCGGGGTTGCGGACGGTGAGAGTGGGAGCTCGATTCGTCCAGCCAGCAACCCAGGGAAGGTCGGCGGTGTGCCACCCGTAAGCATAAAAAAGGCAAGACTCGAACTTGCTGGAAATTGTTAGATATAGGAAATAGTGTATCATTGCTTCACTTACCATCCGGCAATGTGATATGCTTCAGTTTCATGTACACACATTCTTGCTCCTTGATAGCGGAGGCTAGTGACACAGATCCAAATAGATAGGTTCGGGGGGAAGATATAGGTAATAGTGTATCATTGCATCACTTACCATCTGGCAATGTGATATGCTTCAGTTTCATGTACACACATTCTTGCTCCTTGATAGCGGACGCTAGAGATACGGAGCCAACAAAAGATAGATTCTGGGGGAAGGGATGACCAACAGTGTTCTTCACGTTACAAGTCTCCGCCACGTCCGCACCCCAACCTTCGCAGATCTCCATCAGCTGCCAGGGTGTCGACTTGTTCAATGTACAGGACGCCTAGAATTTATTTTAAATTTAATTTAACAAGTACAATAAAACATCAACAGCAATAAAACATTCTGATAAAAAATTAAGAGCAAGAATTTCAAGAAAAATATATGTTTATTTGTTACATAGTCATCGAATTTGACGACCCTTGCGGCGCAATCACCCCACCTTACTGTGGGGCTATAAGTGTGAACCGTCATTTATTTATTTAAGAAAAAATTACCACTTAAATTTAGTTGGTCAATCTAGTCAGTTCACTAAACTGATAAAAATGGCTTTTTCTGTCGTATTTTCCAGAGATGTTAGGGAGCTCCGTAACCGTAACCGAAACTATCGGATAACCGATATAAAAATTAAAAAAAGTAACCGAATCCGAAATAAAAGTTTCGGATACTATCGGATAGGGGCGGAGCCTAATTAAGACACGTTATGACGAGTTGTTTTAATTAATATTGTATAAGTAATAATTTTGTTATTAAATTTTCATTTTAGGCAGATTAGATAACACTCAATATTTATAATCATTTTTATTTTAAATAGCTGTAATAATTGCTCACAGACTGATTGTAATTCCTACCAAATGGTGACATATAAATAAAACCATTTTATTAGTTACCTATTTGTATTTTACTTTTGAAATTCCTTAAAAATTTAATATCCGTAACCGAAATTATCCGAAACTAACGGATAATCCGAAATAATTTCATATCCGGATCCGTATCATTCCTACATCCGTATCCAATCCGTATCCGATATTTCATATCCTTAACATCCCTAGTATTATCCACTGAGACTATAAAATTCAGAGATCTGAAACATCTGACGTGGAATTCTAAGAGTATATATACTCTACAATATACATATATAGGAATGACGAGTAAGCAAAAAATCTGGAGTTTAGCCTAGCTCTTCCGTGAATTCCCAGAAGGTGGAAAGCAATTTTTTTTTCATAAATTACTTAACACTTACCTGACACTGATCATCTTTATCCATAACAATGTCTATTTGTGGATTATCGTTTGAACACAGGCGATAGTTCAGCATTTTGTCCACACATGTCATATTGGGCTTGTTGGTCCCGATCATAGCTGATAACTTGGCATTAGAGCAATTCAGGGAACAGGGAGAGTTAATATCGACGTAACCGTTGCCGATACGACACCCTGGTGTGAAAGTGTATCCTGCAAGAATATCGCCAATTAAAAAAAATGGTTTGTTGCTACTGTAAGGACTATAGTTTTTTCTTGGTGATATCCCTGACAATGAAACTGACAATAGTGATGTAACCTTACGAAAAAATAACAAGAAAACAACAATAATAGTGATTAAAGTCAAAACAAACAAAATGCGCAAAGCTGACGTGATGCCAGCACAAATCGCAGACGCGCGTAGTATCGTACTGACGCGAATGACGATATAACGAAGAAACAATATTTTTTTTATAATTATAGGTAATGTTTTTATCGACGTTATTTTTTTAATACCTAATAAGGTACTATGAAGTAGTATGCGTGACACGTTAAATGAGAACTGTCAGGCATATCATCTTAGGGCAAAAGAAGTATAATAGCTTCAGCGATTTTTTCTTACGCGTGGGTCTACTGGTTTAGCTAAAACTACAACTAAACTAAAACCAATTAGTTATACTCAGGCACAGTTACCAGTGATCCATCCGGTATTGTTCTTGTTCTGTGCTGTAATTTTGCATGCTACGTGCGGTAGGTTTCTATTTTTTATCGGCTTATTTTTAAAACGGTACCAGACACTTTAGTCGAATTATACAGAGTTATGGGGGATTTTCAGGGGGAATGTACGTACTAAGACCCCCTTGGTAGCCCTAAGTGCTTGGAGTACTACGGCGTGCGGCCATACACACAACGGCGTCTATCCCAATGCCACTGGCTGGACGATTTAAGCTGCCACTCTAACAGCGAAAACCCGAAAGCTTCCTTTAAGTAGCCTCTTATTTCAGTCAGAATATATTGTAGCTCAAATTCTTACTATAGACATTCTATTTTACAAAGTCCGATCGGTTCTAATGATAGTTGTTATGGGTACTGAAACTCACGCTTGTGTGCGTAAGCTATTTAAAGGTTTGCAAAGAACATCCTCTGTTGTTCCTTACTCACACAACTCTTCTACGTTTTGTTGCCATGCTGACTCGATACTAAGCGCTTTTGATGCTGCGCACACTAAAACAATGTGCATGTGCACGCTTCACAGCATTAATAACCGAACGGACTTCGTGAAATAGAACATATATACCATGATTTGTTTATGTTTTTTAATTTAAATAATTAACTAAAAGTAAATCTCACCGTCTAACGTAACATTGTTCGTTGACATGTAGACACACTGGTCCTTCACAGTGAGGTTGGCTACCTTAGAGCTGTACTGTATGCTGTCTACGTCACTGTAACAGTATCTAGGTATGTGCCAGTGCTCGCAGACCGTTTGCCACATTTTGGGTGAAGTCATATTACAGTTCATCTGCAAACAAACATAATGAGATAGGTCATAATAAACAGTCACAGGACGTTGACCTAGCATCTGGTGCGGTGGGATCTAATCATCGCGCTTATTCAACAGTTTAATTCGACCGTTAGTTTACTGTCACTTTGTGGCATGAAGTATACAGCGGCAGTGACGGACTTAGAAATTTGCCGCCAGTAGGCTATTAAGTATTGCACCCCACCCCCTTCTGAAATTAGATTTTCTAAAAAAAGTTAGCTTTAACAAGTTCAGATAAAGAGTGTTTTTACACAGGTTTAGCTTCTAATTTTGTCAAACGAAAAATTGCCGAAATTTGCCGCCTCCTCAAAATCTGCCGCAGCGGAGAAACAGACTATAGTCATTATTTGTAATATTACAAAAATCAACACTTACCCTACAAGAATCAGTCACGTTCAGATTGCCTAGTGCGTTAACCTTGCATTGGTCAATGTGTTCCTCGCTCTGGTAACAGCTCCTGAGCATCGTTGCGCCATTGCCACAGTCCAACTCGACCGTTAGTTTAGTCCCACTTTGTGGTATGAAGTATATAGCAGAGAAACTGACGATAGTCACTATTTGAAATAATATAAAAATCGGTTTCTGGATTTTGAATCTGTAACAAATTTGAATCAGTGCTATAGTTATTACTATTCAATGTGTTCGTCTGTAAAAGTGATCATATAAAAAAAAACTTTTACACGAAGATACAGTTAACCAAAAGTAGAGATTACGTGCGGCATAAATCGACATAGTTAAATCGAAATTGATGAAATAACTATTTAGTCATAATAAGAAAAACATATTACTTATATACATAATATATATTACTTTAAAATTATACACGCATATGTTTACACTGGAGTAAAAGCGATTAAGATAAGGCGTGATAGCCGCAGTGATAAATGGTATAATAGTATGGGTACGTGGTATAAGTACGTGGATGGCATTCGTAGCCACTAAAATATATTTGTTTAGGAAAAAATAACAAGTTTGGATCCAAATACCAAATTTTATCAGTTATTTTTAAAGTTGTTGTTGAGTAAGACTATTTAGTCCCGCAGAGATGGAGCTGTAATATTTTTGCTATTATTGTACAAATACCACCATCGTGGTTTATGACCTCCGTGACTGTTATCACAGACATTGTTGCCTAATGATCAAACAATTACCTTAATTACCTTGATTCGTTTCTAAAATTTAACTTCAATTAAAATATTCAAATAAAAAATGTACTTATTGAGCTTTGTACCAAACATCACTTAAATTTGTATTCTGGCATATTCTCATAATTTATACTATTTACGATAAATTTTATAACAGCAGTTGTTTCAGTGGAGTTAAGCATTATTATATTATTGCACCTATAAACGTATAAACAGTATTAATGTAACTAGAAGGTACCATGTAAATTTATCATTATTTATTATTTCCGAAAAATAACTTAGCACTTAGCAACGCCTTAATTAAGCTTATAAACCATTCATCGCGGATACCAGCCTTACAACGTTAAAATCAGGCATACAATGTAATTTAATTACATGTTTTGAAAAATACGGCATAGTTTTTTTTTTGTATTTGACTACAAAACAGTTTTAAGACTTTTAAATAAGACTGCTGTTGAGGCAACCATTACACATTAATATGATTTATAACCTATTTTTTGACCTTCGTTCAGATAATTAAGAAAAATGTTAATAAAACACCAGAAAAAATACAACCAAAGATTCTATACAATGAATGCATGAAATTAAAAAAGCATCTCGCATATATAGACCAGTGTCGATAATGTTGAAATTGGTAAAAAGTGAAAAAAAAATATAGTAGAATGAAACGTATTGAAAAAGGTAGAGAATATAACAAAAATAAAAGGAAAAATAAATTAGAGGCGATCTGAGGTCGGGAAGGGGGAGGGGGGGGGGCTTTAAAGCGTAAAAAACGGTTTATCTCGATTTCCGGCAAAACTACAGGTCCTATGAAAAAAAGTTAAATGGCAAAGATGTAGTTAATAAAAAGATCTACAACTTTTGTATTTACACTTTTTTCACATAACCTCAAAATTTAAGTGAAATATTCAAATAACCATGTTTTTGGTTTATTATTTTTATCTTATACAAATAAAATTATTTTTTCACAAAATTTGGTGAAAACTTACGTTTTTATGTCCCAGATATAGAGTATTTTTTTCGGTTTAAAAAATTATTTTTTTCACCTCATTTTGACTAAATATCGAAAAAGCAGCCTAGTTTTCAATCGAAAATTCTCACGTCAAAATAACTGCTTTTTTTAAAAAGTCGATATGCTTTTTGTACGTTGAAATCTCTTGTTTTTGATGGTATAAAAAAAAATATACATTACTTTTGTGTGCTCAGATGTGCTCAGAAAATGCAAATAATGAAATTCGAATCCCAATTTTTTTTATTCATTATGTACAATTTTGAGCTATATATTAAAATTTACACTTAAATTATTAAAAAAATAAGATTTCAAGTAACATTTATATACATACTTTGTTTTTCTAGTAATTAAAGTGTAATTTTTAGTAAAAAGCTCAAAATTGTACATAATTATTCAAAAAAAAATTCAGATTTCAACATACTAAAAGCACACCAACTTTTTTAAAAAAGCAGTTATTTTGACGTGGGAATTTTCGATTGTAAACTAGGCTGCTTTTTCGATATTTAGTCAAAATGAGGTGAAAAAAATTAATATTTTAAACCGAAAAAAATACTGTATATCTGGGACATAAAAAGGTAAGTTTTCACCAAATTTTGTGAAAAAATAATTTTATTTGTATAAGATAAAAATAAAAAACCAAAAACATGGTTATTTGAATATTTCACTTAAATTTTGAGGTTATGTGAAAAAAGTGTAAATATAAAAGTTGTAGATCTTTTTATTAACTACATATTTGCCATTTAACTTTTTTTCATAGGACCTGTAGTTTTGCCGGAAATCGAGATAAACCGTTTTTTACCTTTTAAAGCCCCCCCCCCCCCCTCCCCCTTCCCGACCTCAGATCGCCTCTAATTTATTTTTCTTTTTATTTTTGTTATATTCTCTACCTTTTCCAATAGGTTTCATTCTACTATAATTTTTTTTGGTCTCGAAAATTATCGACACTGGTCTAATAAGGTTGTTTGAACTTGTTTATTGAACAGTATTCTGGCTTCTCTTATGTCGGAAGAAGCCAGTGTACTGGGCAAATTGATTGTATTAGGGCTCTCAAAACGTTAGCTGTTGTAGTTTTTATTACTTACAGTGTATATCCTTTACGGGACTATGTGGCAGCGCATGGACAAAGTCCCTTTATATTAATTATAATAAAAAAGAACTTGTTTACGTTATAGGACATTAACATATTGTATCAAATTGTTAATGGTTAGATATCGATATCAGGTGGTGTGATCATAAAAAATATTGATTGTCGAAGTTCAACACAATATTATGTATGAAAATAGCTTTTGTAATATAGCTATGGAACTTTCCTCTTGCATCCATACTTCATTACTAGAGCATTTGATTACAATAACCATATATTTATTTATTAGGTAGGTAAGTGGTAATCTCCAAAAATAAAAAGTTAGAGGATACGGATTAAATATATTTAAATTTAACATAACTAACAGGGAGCAATTTATGGAATTAACAAATAAATGCTCATAAGTAAAACATAGAAAAAAAATACAGGGACGGTTTGGGGTGTCCCAAAGATGTATTTTAAGTCCCTTATTTTTTGTAGTTTACTTAGTCATAAAATAACCAGCAGTTATATTTAATGTATAAAATTATCATGTCAGTTTTATTTATCATACTCATTCGAAACAGCTAGACCGATTTTGATGAAATTTTATATGTATATTCAGTAGGTCTGAGAATAGTTTTTTTATTATTTTTTATCCCCTAATTGATAAGGGTGCCCTACTTTAAGTACGGAGTACGCCGTGTCAGCTTGTTTAATAAAATAACATATTAATTAAATACAAAAACAATACACATGCATTACCTTCTCAGGTAACGTACCCCAGAAAACCAATATTCGTCAGAAAAGAACAACACAGCTTTATGAATATCAGTTTAGATTGCTATGTCTGTCACAGTCTGATGACAAGTTTAATATTGGTACTAAATATAATGTTACTTAAATAATGACGTTTTTAATGTTACCATAAGGTCCAAATTAGAATATAAAGAAGACACTGGCTGCGGTACTAATGGCATGCTACTAGCACTTTTATTACCTTATTTTTATTTTACTTAAAACAAATGTGCGAATATCTTGAAATTTACTTGATAAAATCAGTCGGATTGGCAGAAGATTACCTAACTGATCTGTTCATACCACAATCGGATGTGAATGAAATCCACTTCAAAGGCCGGTAATACTGCATGCTTGTTTGCATATTGTACGAAGACATAGAGGCAGACGACGCCTTTCAAACGAGGGCCTATCATAAGATTAATAACGTCGGCACTCAAATCATAAAAGATTCGCTCATATGCTTTCAAAAGGCCGCTTCAATTGAGCAATATTCATCGATGATTGCGCTTGGATACAAAATAAGTGCTAAACATTTTCAACATACAATATTACAGTTAATATTGTATTATAATGATTCTGTTCGATGACCTCATCAAATTGATACCTGTTTCTGTTCTATGTTCTGTTACAACGATGTACCTAAATGTGGGTAGGTACTTAAAACGCCTATGTGCACATATAATATTACATTGCATATGTTGCAATTCGTAACAAATCGTATCAACTACTCTTAGTTTAGTAAGTCTATAAATCAACTGTTGTACAGAATTCTATAATTTATGTTATTTCGTAAAATTAATAAACGCTAATTATTTTCTTTACAATAATAAAAAAAAATTATGACTATGACACATACTCAATTAAACATGATTATAGAAAATTTATTCAATGTTGTGGATAGACATACTATAAAGAGTTATAATATCTTATTCAAATCTCCATAGAATTAATTTAAAAGTATAAGTATGACAATATAAGTCAATCGTATTAAAATACCTTTAGACGGTTGGAGAAATTTTCTACCTATTACTAAAAACAATACAAATAGTTTGTACCTCTTCTCAGTAAACATTAGAAATCAAATACTTACCTGTCTGCTATGACACCAAATAAAGGTTTTGCTATGAGCCCAAATATTGGTAGAACAGTGTAAATAAGGCCAACAGTTGCCGTAGAGAATCCTAGTTGTTTGGCATATGTGGACAGGTACGGAACTAGAGGAGCAGTTCCTGTAACACAAAATTAACATTAATAAAGTAGGAACAAAATCGATTTCCATTTCTGTCATAAAACAAGTATTGTTTCTGTAGAAGAATTTGGATGCCAGCCACATTTATGTGAGGTATGTCTCTGGAGACTGTACAGGCGCGGTCCATCAGTTATAATATATAAGGCGAAACAAGCCAATTTGGGACTCCTCTTCCCCAAAATTGAAGGCTGCGACCGCGCCTGAGACTGTAGTGGCGTGATTGCATACAACCTCCGACGAGGTTGACGTTGTATGTAGAAGTCCAAACGCAGCAGCAACTACAAACATACCTGGCCTGCATGCTCCTTTATAAGTCCATTAAAATAAAATTGAGCTTATTTCAAAGATTTGGTTGGATAGCTGGATCATTCAAATTCTGTGTATTTTAACTGCCATGACTGAGGATCAGCATTAAAACTGATCTGTTCTGACAAATAATGTATAAACACAAGTATGTCATAATAGATGATTTAATGTGTTGATTGGTTCAATTTTATCTAACAATTGCACCATACAGTAAACTAGAACATTATTGCTTGACCTATACATAGACATTGCATTATATCTCAATAAGATATTTAACCAGAACATATTTAAAGCTTCCTATTGGAATATATGGGTTAGAAATGGGAGGGATTTAGAACACTAAGCAACCACGTGAGCCAAGAAAGGGGTGAATAAAATTAACTTGCTACGGAGAAAATTAGTGAGAGTAGCGAATATTACTGGTGTTACTTTCAGGCAATTGCAGTTCTTAATTTTCTTCTTCTCTATTAACAGAGACAACTACACACAAGTGGAATTATGCAGATGTACACTATAAGATTTCATAGGAATACGAAACAAAATCGTATAACTCAAATGCCAACTAAAGAATTATTATTAGACCTATTCCAAAAATATCAATTTTTAATAAATGTTAATTAAAGTTTTGTATGCTTACACTTTTTGTAATAAATGCAGGTTATTAGTGTTAAAATTCATAAAACTCATAATAAGTATTGTTTAATATAATTTTAATCTTATTTATCTCATGTTTAATGAGGAAATGTATATAGGATATACCTTTTTTGTTTTTGACACATTTTATAGGTCTCTATGTTTTTGAATATTCAGTCATAATATTTGATAAAATAGGCCCAAATATAAATAAGGTCTTTTTTTAAATAAAAAAATTTACTAGTACTAACCTTAATACAATATTGGTCAGCTTGAGATAAGGTCACTATTATACTAAAAAAGGAATACAGGCATGTTACTACTTGCGTCACTTGAGAACTGAACAAACGTGGTGAATGGAGGCAAATTAAAGAGAAGTATATCTTAATATATATAATTCTTCTGTGAGTGTGTATGTCACAGACAGAACTCCTCCTTAACGGCTGGACAGATTTTAATGAATTTTTTTGTGTGTATTCAAATGGTTCGAGGATGGTTTAGATTCACAATTTGGGCCACTGGAAATGTTTTTTAATTATTTTTTTTATTTATAAGTAGTTTTCCCATATAAATGTTCCTATCTGTCAAACGTTTGTATTTCGTGCCGTTCTAAACTTTGACACATTCAGAATAACAGGACAGTTTGTATGTCATTATTTGTTTTATATTTTTGTTTGTTAGTAACATGAAGTCTCTTTAAGATAATAAAAAACAAATCCTCTTTGAACAACGTCTGCACCCAGGCGGAGCTGGGCGGGACCACTAGTCTTATATATAAAATTCTTGTGTCACAATGTTAGTTACCATACTCCTCCAAAACGGCTCGATCAATTCTCATGAAATTTTGTGTGCATATTGGGTAGGTCTGAGAATCTGCTACTATCTATTTTTCATCCTCCTAAGTGATAAGGGTGGCCCACCCCAAACATTTAAACGTGGTACGGAGTTAGCGGGGTCAGCTAGTGTTATATAGCTTTCTACACCAAAATTAGGCCCAGTTTTAGTAAGAGTCTATGAAGATAGTTGTTTTAGGTTGTGCCTTGTCAAAATCATGAATTTTTGGAATAGGTCACTTGTAATATATTTGTAAGGGTTGTGATTTATTGTATCTACCTTTTTTGATGAACTTTAATAAAAATTTAATGAAGTCGCAAACAGTAAGGATGCAAGCCAGGTGGTATTAAGTTACAACGTCCAGCAGGCATTGGTAAGTCTTGTTAAAATTAAGACGTTCTTACGTAAAAATTAAAGGTATTCTTACCTGCATTAAACAGAAAAAAGTGTCCTTTTATGGGTAGTAATTTTTTGTTAATTTTCATTTTTGGCATCTGCATTAAATCCTGAAAGTAAGAAGTATTTATATGTAGGTTTATTAATTAGTAACTTCACATTTTCTTTTTCATGTGTACTATTTAGTAATTTATGGTTATTGAGTTGAGTTGGTTAGTGAGACCATGGTTATTGAGACCTTCTTATTCACAGCTAGTCAGAATCCTTCTGCAGTAACATAAATAATGTGGCTTTATTATAATCTAAACAACCATACTGAACAGGCTGATAATTTCTTAGAATACCAATGATACCAAATGAAATTAAAAAGTTTCGTGTTTTCTTTACATTTTAAAACAGCTTTCAGCTTTAGGTTGTTGCAATAAAAACGGAAACCGCATGCAAGCGTGTACCTATAATAAATGATAACCTGTTGCCGAGTGAATAAATAATAAAAAAAAAACAAGCCGTACCTGACTTCAAACAGCAAAATTCAATTGAAAAACTTAAACTTTTGTTTTTAATACACAAAACTTAAGGGATCCGGTTTTTACCAGGGTGTTTCTTATGTTATTATTATCATTAGGATGCAAGGAGCGAATTTAGGCTACGATAAATTACTATCAGTGATAATAAGTATTACTATTGCCGAAATCGTTCGGCCTTGTTGAAATCACGATTCAGGCTCACTAAACGTCCACATTGTAGTGAGCAGCGAGCATTTTCCTCTATCTTTTCATTCAATTCACTTCAACCAACGAGCCAAACCAGCCAACCAACCAACTAAATTCAGTTGAACCAGCTCAACCAGCATCCAATGCAACCAACCATGAACCAACCAACCTGATGTTGAAAGAAATGTCAATGTCATGCCAAAATAGCTAAATGACAGTCTCGTCAAAACGTCAGCTGTTCTGACCGTTGTTTTTTTGGTTCATTAATGGCATCGCAAACTCAATGCCAATCGCCAGCATCAAGTATAACTTTTTTTCAATAATGGTATAGCAAACTGTGTGCTTATTGCCAGCGAGCGCAGAGTATAATTTTTGCATCACTTTTTTGCCAGTTTCGTTGAAACGAGTAACAGTAGGTTAAGTCAATAAGTCATCAGTAATCAGTCAGTCAGCCAAGTCAGTCTGACATTCAAGTAAAAACGTGACCGATGGAACTTTGGAGGCAAGCTGAAAAAACATATTTATATCGCACTGTTATTTTATTTCACAACACTAGTGCACTGTAACTTTATCCGATATATAACTCAAAGAACATTTTCTTGGTGTATTTTTGAATAAAATAAAACAAGATCATAATAAGACCTTTGCGACTTCCCGCCAAAACTCCCAAGTATTAATTTATAGCAGTGTCGATGAAACTGCACAAAGTAACTTAAGTAATCTTAGAAAAAATCATTAAGTCATCTCATCTAATCAGTCAGTCAAGTCAAGATAATTCAAGTAAAGTTTTGGATACTTTACCAGAAGGTGTCCGATGGAATTTTTGAGGCAAGCAGAATAAAACATAAATATTTTAGAACTGTTATTATATTTTACAAAACTGGTGCACTGTCATTAATCTATACCGAACAAGATACCATCAACTTTATCCGATATATAATATTATAAATTAAAAAGTAACTCTGGCTGTCTGTCTGTCTGCTACTCTTTCACGCTTAAACCACTGAACCGATTTGATGAAATTTGGCATAAACATAGAAAGGACGTTGAGAAAGGACATAGTTTACTTTTTACCGCGGGAAAATATCTCATTCCCACGGGAAGCTAATGAAATGAATGAAATGCGCCGTGTAGTGTTATAAATACATTACATGTATTACTTACTTCATTCATGTCCATTATCATTATTTTATAACTTATATCCTTTTGTTTTATTCTTATACTTTGTTTTTCCTTTATTATATCTTTACAAAATTATTTACTTTTTGTGTTTGTTTATTTACATTTTGACGCAGCTATCAAAATTGTCATGTCTGTATTTTATGTTTCTTATTTTTTTAATTCGTTTTACGCAATGAGGAACGAATCCCCCGTTTTACGGCATTGTATAAAAATCCTTTCAGCCATTCAATATTAAAAGAAAAGAAAAAAATAATATTTCTTATTTCATTTCATAGATTAATAAAATATTGTGTTTGGCTTAGTCATATTTTTTATATTAGCCCGTTAATCAATATTTTAATCTATACATAAAGATGAAGAGTTTGTTCGTTGGTTCGTTTGTATTTTTGTTTGAACGCACTAATATCAGGAACTACTGGTTCCAATTGAAAAATACTTTTTGTGTAGAATAGTCCATCCTATCGGGGATGGCTTTTTTTAAAGGCAGACGGGCCGCGTGGTGTTAAGCGATCACCGTCGCCTATGGACACGGGCAACCCCAAGGGAGCCAGCCGAGGGCTTTAGGCTATATAACATCATGCTATGACTAATACCAAAGTCCACGCGGACGAAGTCCGCACGCGGACGCACACAAAGCTAATTCAAAAACGTATCCCAAAAATGAAATGTGTATGCGTCGGTGAAGTAATGATGTTAAAAAACTTATTTAATTTCACTTTTTACTAAAGTACTACTTTTAATTTAATGATTCTGTATTTTTAAGCATAATTTGCGATTTTTCACGTAACTTCTAAACGTTAATGAGGTTTACCTTTTATAACCATGTTTGCTTAATTTGCTCTCAACTCCTAACCATGAGGTGATGAAATGTACACTAAAATCAATGTGTGTTCCTATAAATTTTTAGAATTTCCCTCGATTTCCTTGGGATTCCATCATCAGAACTTGACTTGGTGACAGAAAAAAACATTTATTGAAAGAAATTTCTCTCAACTCTTAACCTCAGTATCTTTCATCATCAGCTCAGAAACATGATATGATGTATACGTTGCACAAATATCAATTTTACTTGAGAAAGTATAAGAGAATCAATGTAAGTGCCTATAAAATCGGAGAGTTTCTCTCGATTTCTCTGAAATACCATCATCAGATTTCGACTTGGTGACATTTGGACCACCACGGGAGCATAAGTTATTGGACAAAAAAACATTTATCGAAAGAATTTTTTCTCAACTTCTAACTAGTATAAACTTTCAATCAAAAAATAATTTTGAAAATCGGTCCACAAACGGCGGAGTAATCGCTGAACATATATTAAAAAAATACAAAGCAGTCATTTTACTCGGATACAAAGAAACAGTTAGATAAGGTCAAGCATTAAATTACTGATGAATGATGATTGTCAATGTTTTTAATCAAGCCCAGGGATGCTTATGGGTAGGTATATCAAACGCTGCTAGTACAACTGGAGTTTTTACCAATGAATTTCAACGGAGTAAAATTATGAAACATATACATATTATTATGTCGCATCTTGAAGTGATGGCACGAAATACTGACCCAATAGTGCAGAAAATATAAGATAATATGTGAGATACAAAACAAACAAAACATTTCCCTTGCAGGGATCGACTTTAGATTGGGAAAGACTTTCTTTCTTCCAGAAGACATTGCGTGTACTCTACACATCACGGTGTAAAGTTATAATACAATTATGTGGTATTGACATCTGTGGTACTGACGACAGTAAACAACGTGAGGCGCAACGATTACTATGCCCGGCTGCAAATCGGAGTTCCGGGTTCAAATGCCGGCGAAGCAGAGACTGAAATGATGAGTTTCAGTAAAATAGTAAAGAATAATGGTTTACAACGTTGCTGGTCCTGTACGCTCCTACCGATACCGACGAAATTAACCAATATAAATCGTCTGAACATCTTGAGGAAGATTCTCTTTCCTTCACCTACCTACTGAGGTGGAGATAGCCTCTTATAGGCGCGGTCGCAGCCTTCAATTTGGGGGGGGGGAGTCGCCAAGAAATTGGGGGGGGGGGGGGGGGGGTCACTAAGAAATTTAGGGGAATAGGTGTTCTAAATTGGCTTGTTTCGCCTTCCTTCTACGCATGACTGATGGATTTTGGGGGGTGTCTGTCCCCTGTGACCCCTGGGACCGCGCTTGGCCTCTTAGTAGTATTACTTATACGGAACGAAAACTAGTGATGCTACGTAGTCTTTCCACGTAGCACCACTAGTTTTACAATACGCAATACTGCTCTCAGGCTGAATAGGATTACTTTTATGGTCACTACAACTCGTGTAACAATTATAATCCCATCGATACGGTATATCAACAGACAAGTGCTTTCTCGTCCGTATTGTACTCAGCGCCTGAAGTCCAAAAATTTTAAGCAGTGTGTGTTGCCATCAAAGACAATAGTGATCAGACTCGGTCTTTTACTGTTAGCCTTCTTCACAAGCTCAAATTCATTCTACGATCGATGGAGAGACAAGACAAAGGCGGACAAGACAAAGGTTCTCAGGTTTTTATGGAATTCCTTTATGCCGCAGAGAGCTATGCTAGGCGTTTCCCTATGCGGCGGAATCTGAAATGATGAAATCCGTAAACTCATAAGGACTCCGACGACGTGTCTATGTATAACAACTTGGCCCTGCTACAGCTTGCAAAATAATATTGTCACTAGCTCATCACTCATCTTACTCAGACTGGGCCCGTTTCGCTTACCCATACAGATCGGTTCCCAAATATTAAAAATTTTTTTTGGTATTTGTGATAAAAAAATTGTAAAAAAACGGGTTGCACTCCGGTAGTGACGGCAGAAGTGAAAACTTGAACATTAACGTTTTGCATTTTTGATATTTTGAAATGCTTAGAGAATAATTTCGCACGAAATGATTTTATTATCAGTATTATTTTTTATCTAGTATTTTCAGTAGGTTTTCATCTAGTATTTATTTATCCTATAAGTATTCACTCATTTTCTTTCACTATTTCTTCGTCACTTTTCATTTATAGATGCACTTTGTTCAATGTTAATATTTTAAATACCTACTTGATTTTAAGAATTTTACAAGTACTTATAGACAGTTGAGCCACAATATAGATATGTATACAGTAAAGTAACTTCATACTATCGGCCGAATTGACACACGCACAAAGACAACTGCCATTTACAGGGCCGCTAAGTAATCTAAGTAAGGTAATAGCATAATAGTCCAGGGTAGAAGCCTTTAAAAATAATGAAAAGTGAAAAAAAATTATAATAGAATGAAACCCATTAGAAAAGGAGGGAAATATGATAAAAATGAAAGGAAAAATAATTTACGGGCGATCTGAGGTTGGGAAGGGGATGGGGGTGAGTTTTTAAGGGTAAAAAACGGTTTTTCTCGATTTCCGGCAAAACTAAAAGTCTTATCGAAAAAAGTTAAATGGAAAAGTTGTAGATAATAAAAAGATCTAAAACTTTTGTATTTACACTTTTTTCACATAACCTCAAAATTTATGTGAAAAATTCAAAAAACCAAGTTTTTGGTTTTTTATTTTTATCTTTTACAAAAATTTTTTGTTTTTAACGAAATTTTGTGAAAACTTACCTTTTTATGTCCCAAATACGCTGTAATTTATTTAATTAAAAATATTTATTTTTTCACCTTATTTTGAATTAATATCGAAAAAACAGCCTAATTTTCAATCGAAAATTCACCCGTCAAAATATCAGCTTTTTTCAAAAAGTTGGTGTGGTTTCTGTTCGTTGGAATCTCTACTTTCCGATGGTAAAAAAAAATATATGTTACTATGGTAAATCTTCTCAGAAAATGCAAAAATTCAAAAATTTTTTTATTGCATACACTTGCTTATCATCTGCCTTATTGCAAATGATACAAACAGATTCATCCATACTGATAATCTGAAAAGACAAAATCGAATTAATAATGTCTTCACTATTTAATCGTGAATAAACTCCCATGAAAAAAAAAATATTAAAGAAATCAATGTCAAAATGTATAAATAATATATTTAAAATCTATAAAAAATATATAAAATATATATCGTAAATATATTTCTAATAAAACAAACTTTTGGCCGATTTTCATATATATTTTATACTTTTTTATAGATTTATAATATATTATTTATACATTTTGACATTGATTTCTTTAATATTTTTTTTTTCATGGGAGTTTATTCACGATTAAATAGTGAAGACATTATTAATTCGATTTTGTCTTTTCAGATTATCAGTATGGATGAATCTGTTTGTATCATTTGCAATAAGGCAGATGATAAGCAAGTGTATGCAATAAAAAAAATTTTGAATTTTTGCATTTTCTGAGAAGATTTACCATAGTAACATATATTTTTTTTTACCATCGGAAAGTAGAGATTCCAACGAACAGAAACCACACCAACTTTTTGAAAAAAGCTGATATTTTGACGGGTGAATTTTCGATTGAAAATTAGGCTGTTTTTTCGATATTAATTCAAAATAAGGTGAAAAAATAAATATTTTTAATTAAATAAATTACAGCGTATTTGGGACATAAAAAGGTAAGTTTTCACAAAATTTCGTTAAAAACAAAAAATTTTTGTAAAAGATAAAAATAAAAAACCAAAAACTTGGTTTTTTGAATTTTTCACATAAATTTTGAGGTTATGTGAAAAAAGTGTAAATACAAAAGTTTTAGATCTTTTTATTATCTACAACTTTTCCATTTGACTTTTTTCGATAGAACTTTTAGTTTTGCCGGAAATCGAGAAAACCCGTTTTTTACCCTTAAAAACTCACCCCCATCCCCTTCCCAACCTCAGATCGCCCGTAAATTATTTTTCCTTTCATTTTTATCATATTTCCCTCCTTTTCTAATGGGTTTCATCCTATTATGATTTTTTTTGGTTTTAAAAATTATCGACCCTGGACTATAAGAATAAATAATACTTATTTATTCTTATGGTAATAGTACGCAGTGCCACATTGCGCAATGGACTGAAAAAATTCATCTTTTGGAACGAAGTTAACGCGCGTTGCGAAAGGGGGCTAGACGGAAAAAATTAAGACGAAAAGTTGTAACGACACTTTTTGCTATAGTTGTAAGAAGTGCGGCTTACAACTATAGCAACCGCACTCGACATTGCTTTACTTTGTTGACTCTCATCTTTCTTATGACGGCACTTGATGTTGCTTAGTGGCCACTATTGGCCACCCATCCTACTTTTGACCGCACTCAACATTGCTTAGCTTTGTTGACACCCATCCTTATGACCGCACTAGATTTTGCTGAATGGCCACTATTGGCCACCCATCCTACTTTTGACCAAACTTGACATTGCTTAACTTTGTTGACACCCATCCTTTTTATTACCGCTCTAGATGATGCTTAATGGCCACCCATACTACTTTTGACCGCACTTGACATTGCTTAACTTTGTTGACACCCATCCTTTTTATAACCGCTCTAGATGTTGCTTAATGGCCACCCATCCTACTTATGACCGCACTCGACATTGCTCAGATTTATTGCCACCGATCCTACTTTTGACCGCACTTGATGTTGCTTAGTAGCCACTATTGGCCACCCATCCTACTTTTGACCGCACTCGACATTGCTTAGCTTTGTAGAAAAAACATTACTATTACATTACTAAGCGCAGAAATTAAAAAAAATAAAACTTCGTTCCTTCCGGTTGTCCCTTGACACCTCAGTTTTTTCTTAAATTTTCAAGTGCCGTTTTTTTTACAATTGTCTTTTTTCACCATTATTATTAGACTGATGAATTATTATTATTATACTATTACCAGACTATTATTATTAGACTGATGAAGCGATCACCGACGCCTACGGGAAACTACAGGGAAGTCTTCTGAGCATTGCTGCCTGTGAAGGAGAGCTTTTTTATGAATATTATTAAGTATGTCGTGTTATTTAGTAGTAAAATGGATGATTTATGATTTTTAAAAATAAATAATTCTACGGCTGGTCTATACCGTAGAATTATTTATTTGTTATTGACCTGTTTTTATTTATTTATTTTTTAAGGTTTTATTATCATTTTCTTGATATATTTATGAGTTATGTTACAAAAAAGAGCTATCTGACATGTGCACGACAGTGCGGTATTAATATTAGTATTTTCATTATTAATTGTAAATTTAATTTGTTTTAAATAAACTTGCCGTTTGAGGTGGGTGGCAGAGTAACCGTTTCGCGTTAGTCTGTAATTCGAGCTAACCTATGCATTCTGAATGCAAAACTCCTTCGAATGTCAATCGTCATTGTCAATAGAAAATAAGAAAAATTGTTGTCTTCGCTGCCGCCGCCCTCATCGATTCGGTCAAATATCAAATCGTAATTTTTATTTATAAAATCCAGCGACCTATCCGCCACATTATTTGGCCTTACGAGCGGATCATGATTTTTGGATGTACTTATCGGTGTTATATATTTAGTGTTTCGTATGAACTTATTTCATGAAAAAATAGTGAACTTTTAGTTTGACGTTTCTCGGCTTAACATTGTGTAATGGTGGTGTTCATTACGTTCAGTTTTCTATCGTAATAGATCGTTTCGTTTTGTGTAAGGAAACATGAACATTAATTTCGGTGATGAACTAAGCATCTAATTCGTAACTTGTGAAGCCGTGAATAAGTTATCGTTTCGTGTTTTTGTGTATATGTGTATTTTTGTGTGTTTGCATTATTTAATATATTCGAAGTCTCTAAAAATAATATATTGGACATTTGAAGCATAACGGCTTATTTTTTTTTTTTTTTTTTTTTTTTTTCAACCATTTTTTATGTCCCACTGCTGGGCACAGGTCTCCTTCTCACACAATTGAGAGGGATTTAGGCCATAGTCCACCACGCTGGCCAAGTGCGGATTGGTGGACGTCATGCTTTCGAGAAATTATGAATTTCTCTCAGGCATGCACGGCGATGGAGAACATCGTAATCAATGAATTATCACGATATTTTCCATCACCGTGGAGCAGCGATAAATTCGCACATAACAAATTTCTTTGTCAGAGGTGCGAGCCGAGGATTTGAACCTGGGATCGGCCGCGTCGAAGACCCCGGTTTTCTACCACTCGGCCATCGCTGCTCAAATACTCGGCCATCGCTGCTCAAACGGCTTATAAAGGGACATAACGTATGAGTTGTAATGGCGGTCGCGGTAACATTGAATTTATAGAAAATAAAAGTGACATTTTTCTTGTGTGACATTTTCATATCGCGTCTTTTGTGTTTAAATTAAAGATTATTTTGAGTGTTATAGTTTATGTTGTTAGTTCGTTATGTTTTGAATTTGTATGCGTGTTTTTGTGTGTAATAAGAGTGTGTGAAATATATGTTAATATTGTGAGTTAATCGAAGAATCTAAGATGCCAATAACGAGGTCAATGACATCTCGACGTCAAGGGAATTTGAAGATCGAGCCAGTTCCCCCAGAACAAAAGCCGGTCACTGATCCATGTTCGCCATCAACAGTAAAAGAAGCTTCCACCTGTGATCCGGGTACCTCGGTGGTACAAAACGTTCCGATGACACAGGATTTAAAAACTACGTCGTTACGAAGTCGGTTGTCAGCGCATTCGAAGAAAAGTGTTCATCGAGCCGAGGCATTAGAACGGCTGGCTAAGGCTAAACTTGAAGAAGCGCGGGCGGCGACTGCTCTCGCTGAAGCTGAGGTAGCTAGAATCGACGCTATGTCTACGGACGCTGATGATGAGAGTGACCCGGGGACAGTTGGAGATAAGTCCGTTCTTGTGAAAAGCTGGCTCGACATGCAACGAGAGATAGGTGCGCCCATCGATAGCAAGATATTGTTTCCCGATCCAAGAGACATTACCGAGATGGCTCCTGGGCAACCCATCGATCGGTGTGTGGCACCAGCAAACCAAAGCGTGCCACAGCAGATAGATGTAGCAACACTTGTTGCAGCCCTTAATGAGGTCGCGCGAGCAACAACATCGCACGCGCTACCGAAACATCTTCAAGAATTACCTTACTTTAGCGGCGCCAGCAGTGAATGGCTAGCTTTCAGAGCGGCCTATCGAGATACCAATAGCGACTTCACTAAGGCCGAGAATCTGACTCGATTGAGACGATGCTTACGTGGTGTAGCTAAAGAGGCCGCGATATCGCTTTTTATAGCAGAAACAGAACCTGATGATGTGATGCGATTACTGGAATTAAGATTCGGTCGTCCAGACGCATTGGTAATCGCAGAGATGGATAAAATTAAGACTCTTCCTCGGCTGACAGACAATCCACGAGATGTATGCATTTTCGCTAGTCGTATTAATAACATCGTAGCTGTTGTACAAACACTAAAAAGATCGTATTATTTGTACAACCCTGACGCAGTGAGAATTGTAGTTGAGAAGATGACTCCTACTTTACGATATCGATGGTACGATTATGCATCAAAAAGACCAGAGGATGAAACCGACCTACTTAAAATCGCAAACTTTCTCGCCAAAGAAGCTGAGCTTTGTAGTCGATATGCTCCGGCGGAGAATGTCAGAGATCGTTCGCCATCGACTCACAAGATACTGCAAAAAGCTTACGCTACAGCTCTATCAGATTCGAAAACACGTTCGTCACCTAAAAAACCAACAAGTCCATCTGATATAATTTGTCCTATGTGTGAGGGCAGACATAAGTTTATCGACTGCAAGCGCTTTAAGAACCTGGCTGTTAGCGACAGATGGGAGCGAGCGAAAGAATTTAACATCTGTTTTCGGTGCCTAAACAAGAGAAGTTTTCGCCACAAATGCAACTACAAACCATGTGGCATTGAAGACTGCAAAGGTTCGCATCACCCTCTCCTGCACAGCCCAAACGAAACCGCAGATAAGAAAGTCAGTTCCGGCATGGCTGTAGTTACGTCTGCTAGACCACGAACTTTAGACGGAGCATTTCTGAAGGTTTTGCCTGTTAGAATAACAGGACCAACAGGAACCATAGACACTTACGCACTCTTAGATGAAGGGTCCACGGTAACTCTGATTGAAGAGAACGTAGCACAAAAAGTCGGTGCAACTGGACCAAATGAGCCTTTCGACATCGAGGCGGTTGGTGGATCTCGAATAAACGCTGACTCGTCAAGACGCGTGTCGTTGAAAATCATGGGAAGACTCGAGCAACAATATCATGAATTCACAGCGCGTACCATTGGCCATCTTCACCTTTCTCCTCAGACCATCGATAAAGCTTACTTAGATAAATTCGACCATTTAAAAGAAATCGCCCACGACCTCGTCTATCATCGTGGAACGCCAACACTATTGATCGGCCAGGATAACTGGCATCTCATCGTTTCGAGATCAATAAAGAGCGGCGAACGAGGCCAGCCAGCAGCTTCACTCACGGAACTTGGGTGGGTGCTGCATGGTCCCAGTGGAGACAAGGTACATCGAGTACACTTCGTTTCGAAAATTACAGTCCACAATGCTAAAATTGAAGAACGTATCGATAACTTTGATCATGATGCCATAAGAATCGAACCTACTCTCCATAAAAACGATACAAACGAACGAGCACTGAACAGACTCGAAGAAAATAGTCATTTGCCAGATGATTGTTTTGAAACGGGTCTATTGTGGAGAAATAAAAATTATATACTTCCCACTAATAAAGAAATGACATTGAGGCGCCTCGAAAATATCGAGAGGAAGTTAGAGGACGAGACTAAAGTTAGGAAATGGCGTAGAATGGCTACGGCACATAATGATTCGGAAGACATTACTCGTGGTACACCAAATGGTTTTAATAACGATCACCGCTGGCTTCGTGGTCCAGACTTCCTTTACAAGCCTGAGCAGATCTGGCCTCAGGAGCCAGAACATACAGAACCACCAATCACTGGAGAAGAATACATTTTCACAATCACCCATAACATTTCACTCATTGTTAACGCTCTTCCTCAGATCTCTAAATTTTCTTCGTGGCTACGTCTCATAAGAACGACGGGCCGAGTTCTACAATTCATCGAGCGATGTCGTCCCCGGCACACTGTCAGGGCTATGAAACGGACTCTACTTCGAGACTCTGATGACCTGTGGAAGCTACAATCGCGACGAAATACAACGTCTCGCACATCGCCGGTAATGGTTTCACCTAAATTCATTTATAACACTCTCGAAGAGCAGCATATGAAGGCGACAGAGAATCTTTGGTGGAGAGCTTCTCAAGAGGAAAGTTTCGGACAAGACTTGGATAGACTCCAGAAAAATCTTCCAATCGCGCAAGACAGTAAACTTCGAGCACTGAGCGTCGTGTTGACTGTGCCACCGAGCTTTCGTCGGAACAGCGCAACCCACCGGTTTTTGACGGGAAACATCCATACACACGCCTGTATATTGCATGGATTCACAGACTCAACCATCACGCTGGTGCGGAGACAGTAGTAAATGAAATACGTTCACGCATGTGGGTGTTGAGTCTTAGACCGACGGTGCGAAGCATTATGAAGAGCTGCACGAAGTGTCGCATTTTGAGAGCAAAACCATCTTTACCAATGACAGGAGACCATCCGTATACTCGACTGGCGCACCATCACCGTCCCTTTTCTTTGTCGGTCTTGACTACTTTGGGCCATACAGCATAACCGTCGGCCGTCAACATGAAAAGCGATATGTTGCACTTTTTACATGCCTTAGCACTCGTGCCGTGCACATAGAATTGGCTGGTTCCTTGACATCAGATAGCGCAATTATGGCGCTGAGAAGAATGATGGCAAGAAGAGGCTGTCCAACGGAAATTCACAGCGATAATGGCACAAATCTACGCGGAGCCGATGCCGAATTGAGAAGAGCAGCTTATAGTGCAACAAAAGAAGAGGCTACATCCCGCTGCATTACCTGGCGTTTTATTCCACCTGGGTCACCATTTATGGGTGGAGCTTGGGAAAGGTTGGTGCAGTCTATAAAACGAGCCTTAGCAGCTACTCTAAATGAACGCCATCCGACTGAAGAGGTATTGTTGACTCTGCTATTAGAAGCCGAATACACCGTTAATAACCGCCCATTGACACCTGTCTCAGTTTCTCCAGATGATCCAGAATCGCTCACGCCTCTGCATTTTATACTTGGAGGACCAGCACGTGTACCGCTTCCAGGAAGTTTCAGTGATTCAGACCTAAACGCAAAGCAGAGATGGCGACATACACAACGCCTTGCTGACATTTTTTGGGGTCGTTGGGTGCAAGAATATGCGCCACTGCTTCAAAACCGGCGGGAGACACGGAGCCGGGGTCCAGCACCACAGATTGGCGACGTCGTACTACTGGTGGATGAAAATTTACCGAGAAACACATAGCCACGAGGGCAAATAACCAACGTATATCCCGGTAGAGATGGAGTGGTCCGAGTGGTCGAAGTTAAGACTAATTCGGGACTATTAAGAAGAGCAGTTAAAAAGATCGTCGTGCTTGCGAAAGAAGTGCAAGAAGTGCACGGCGGGAGAATGTGCACGACAGTGCGGTATTAATATTAGTATTTTCATTATTAATTGTAAATTTAATTCGTTTTAAATAAACTTGCCGTTTGAGGTGGGTGGCAGAGTAACCGTTTCGCGTTAGTCTGTAATTCGAGCTAACCTATGCATTCTGAATGCAAAACTCCTTCGAATGTCAATCGTCATTGTCAATAGAAAATAAGAAAAATTGTTGTCTTCGCTGCCGCCGCCCTCATCGATTCGGTCAAATATCAAATCGTAATTTTTATTTATAAAATCCAGCGACCTATCCGCCACAGACATTATGTGGTAACGGCAAACTTGATCGGATTTTAATTGTTTTTATGGCTAGTTGTAATCTACTAGGTACGCGATTTGACACCATACCGTATGGTATTCTGCAAGTTAGTCGCTTTCATTGATATAGGTGTTGGGTGTATATTGTATAAAAATAAGCAACCCATCATTTTGTAGGTACCAACCCTAGCACTACGCGCAGTCATTTGTTCAAATTTTAAAAATCGGGCTGAGTTACGCTATCTGTCTAGAAAGGCAGGCGCTCCTTGTATTGTGGTTGAGCCGTCATCAGCTGTCACCCTCCGTCTAACGAATATTCGATCAGGCCACGTGTCATGACGCGAGTTTAATATTTTTTACCCATCCCAAAAAAAAAAATGCACTACGCCGCCGCGACGCTATAGAAGTTTTCACTTCAAAAACTTGATATGCTTAATAAATGTTTTTGTTTTTTTAAGCTTATAAAGCGTATAATAATAACATGCATAATAATTTTCACAGTCGCGTCGCTTAGTTCAATAAAAATAATATATTATATATGTAACCAAATGATATTTCTATCGAAAAATCTAATTAAGGTCCTGTCTAGGGGAGAGGAAGCGATCCCAGGCAAAGCTAGCAATGCGCGCGCTGGTAATCAATAGTATAGTCAGTGTGACAATTAAATGCGTTGAGGATCGGACAATTCTATTTTAGGTTTAATTGTTTAAAGGTGGTGTTTTCTAGAAAAAAGTGTTAATCATCCGTCCTTGAAGTCATAAACTTGTCATTATTTTATTTCATTGCATTTCAACATAAAATGGAAATTTTGATCGAAAATGCTTATTATTCATAAATAACAAATTAGTCAAGGTACCCCAGGAAAGGCCAAGTTATTTGAATCATTATGAAAATTGTTTTCATCATTACCAACAAGCCTTTTATAAATGAAAAGCTATTCGTCCGAGTCCAAATCGTCAATGACCCAAAATTTACTGACAGGCTAGAACCGCTTAGCTTGCAAAGAGACATAAACTCATTCTTTACTATGAGTTCTACGAGGAACTTTTCAAGTTGATGCATACACATGTCACCGATTTCACAATTATACCAGATGAGGGTTAAAGTTCCACCGTGCCATCTGGACTTGCGGCGGTCCTCCATGGTCCGCTTAGCACGTTCCTTTTTACCACTGACATGTAAATTACGGGACAACCTTCCTGCTGAGGCATTTCCAGCGGACTATAACATTTCTTCTTTTGTTCTTAAAGAAAGTTACAAGAAAAATCTATCCTTTAAAGTCGGCTTCATAGTATGAAGACTCCCCTTAGTGTCCATAGGCGACGGTGATCGCTTAACATCACGTGGGCCGTTTGCCTTTTTGTCCAGTTGGTATATTTAAAATAAAAGTTTTTATTTATATTCATCATTCCAAAATATTAATAAGAAAGTTTGGTTTCTGAAATGAACAAAACACATTGACTCCAAAAAATGATAAAATGATGATGTCAACAAAAAAAATCATTAAACAGTCAAGAACAACTGAGATAATTTTAGATGAGGAACAAGCAGTCTATAATAATGGAATTTTAAACTTTTAAAACGTGAAATAAGTGATTTGAGCAACGAATAAAAACTTGCTATAAAAGTATTACCGAATTTAATCAAAGATAGAATCAGTACCTAACGGAAAATGTTTTATTAAAACCTTTTTTACGTCTCAATGCTGGGCAGTGACATATGTTATACATTAGACTGCAAATTAACTGTTCCTGGAACTCCTATAACTTAAAACATTATCGATTTGATCGTAACAATTTAGACTCACGTTATTTTTACACGCTTTTTATTAGCTTCACCTGTATGTTTGTATGTTTGTATGTTTGTAACCGACTTCTTTGGGCGCGATTTTGACCCACTTTAAACGGCCAGATTTCGTTCAAACTTTGTAGATTTATTGAGGACCGATGACAATACAATAATCTCATAACTTTATGTTAAAGTCGTAACTAGGATCATCAGGATAAAATAAAATATACGAGGGGCGGCTGATAAGTTCGTGGCCTAAGGTACTTTAACACGTCTAAGCGTCTGGTTAACTTGAAAATTTGCATAGGGGTCAAGGGCCGATGATAATGCAATAATTTGAGAATAAAAATCCAACTAAAAAATTAAAAATAAATAATGTAGTTTAAAAAACTAAAAACACGCTTTTGTGAAAATACGAACTAAAAAGTAAAAAAATAAGAAGAAAATGTATTTTACTGTAAAAAAAAGCGGGGGGTGGTTTTTACCACTGTTACTGTTGACACCATGCACCCCACGCTTTTTTTTACAGTAAAATACATTTTCTTCTTATTTTTTTACTTTTTAGTTCGTATTTTCACAAAAGCGTGTTTTTAGTTTTTTAAACTACATTATTTTTTTAACTCTTTAACTACATCACATTAAGCGAAGAAACAAACAGAAAATAAATGAGTGGGTCTGCAAGAGCATCTTACGCTCAGATAGTTTAAAGGGCATTGTCCAGTTTTAATGTGTATTTGGTTATCAATGAAAACTACATTTGAACTTAACTGTGATATAGGTCTTATAGCTAAATGCAAAAATAAAATACCTATAATGATCATTTTATATCAAGATTAGCTTATTTTCACAGATTGTCTAACACAATCCCACAACCTGAGCATTGTACTCGTACAATTTATTGAAAACTATCACGCCCATAGATTTGTACTTTTACATAGTAATTTAAATTCATATCTAGATGTGTTATATATAAAAATTGTAATATTAAGTGTGTATTTAAAAAATGAAAATTTACAATTTTGTATTTGTATGTGTTTGTGTAATTGTTTATTTGAAAGTGGGTACAAAAATATTTGATGTAAGTATTTAGCTTATAAAAAATGAATGTTATTTTCTAAAATATTTGTTTTTATCTATGCATCCTGTCCACAAGGTGCCAGGAATGGTCTGTGTCTTTTAATTAGTATAAGAAATATTACAAACAATTATTAAATAAATATTATAAATTAATTATATTTTTTCTCTATATTCCTGGTGAAAGAAGAAATTTCTTTTAGAATGTACCCTGTACATAATTTTCTTCTTTTGATATTTGTTATAATGTTTTGTGGAAAAATAAATTCGTCATATTTTGTCAGAGACCAAACAGTAAAAGATACAGAACAGTATAAATAGTCCGTTACGTTTTTACTTATCTGACAAAATGAAAATATTATGGTCACACTAAACCTATTCCTGAAAGCCAGTACAACCCTAGCATTCTGCGAGCTTAGTCAAAACTAAGTTGGCAATTCAATACAAAAAGTTATATTATTCTATTTTTATCACAATAGGTCCCTTACAGTTAATAACATGGAAAAAGGTAGAGGAGTTATTTATCCTACGGGAAGTAGTGGTGGTGGTGGGAAAAGGGGATATGGTGTGAAAAGTGAATATGGACTACCTGAATTCCGTGGAGTATATGGAGCGGATTATGGAGATGAAGATAAGTCATTTTGTGGTCAAGGTAAGAATAAAAGTGGAAAGAAGATGACAAGGCGCTCTAAACATAACAACAATAAAACAATAAATCCTCCAGCTAAGCACTTAGGAGATTTAAGAGAGGGTGAATTGCAAGCTGGATCTGCAACTTTAGAAAAAAATGCTTCTAAAATCAGCTCTGCAGGGAATGTAAATGATAGGACTGCTAAGTATGCCAGGGAAAATATCGGTTTGATTACTAACATAGACAATATTCAACGTTCAGGCAACACCACTACTTATGAAACAATATCAAACGTGCCAAGCAGCGTACATAGTCAGCATAAATATAATTACACCAGATATAATGCTGATAAAGCAAACATTCATACCGTAAGTCGATCTGAAGATTATAATATTGGTAACGCAAACTACATAGCCAAATGCTTACTTAGCGCCAGTTTACTGAACGACACTCGCAAAAAAGAAAACGTTAATAAAATTAGCACCAATGCCTACACAACTGCAAAAGAGGTACCTTTAATATATATCAAGGAAGAAAAAAGCAAATATTCAAAGGTTACAACAAAATGCGACGCAAATAATTCTTCTGATAACATGTCGTTCGTATCAAATGCTGCCAAAAATATAATATCGGGCCCAATCCACGGGTTTCCTGTCAGTGATCCCGGTATCACGTATGCTCATAATCGAGATACAGGAAATGAAAGTGAGATTCGTGCTGGTTTAGCTAATACCTATACACACACAGGAGTATCTGAAGAAGACAATGAAAGAGCAGTTAGATTAGTTGATATATGCAATCCAGAATATTTGCCCCCAAATATCATTACTTATACTGGTAAAAGTGTAATCGGCGTTGGTGGAGTAAGTAATGTTGGCTTTACCGATGAGAGTAAAACACAGTTTTCAAGTGTAAGCAATTTTCAAGACAGCAGCAAAGAACTATCTATTGGTTACCATAATGAAGGACACTCTACTCAAGAAGTCAACTACCGATATGAAGAAATACCAGAGACTCCAAGGAATCATTTCAGTACTCAAGTACCAGCCAATACTGAAAATGACAGAACATTCGGCAATACTCATAACTATTATAGCAGTGAAAGTAATGGAAACTTCTATGGCAATACTTATAAAGATCAACAACACCTGACAGTTTTCACGGCTAATACATATAGTACTGCAAGGTATGAAGAAAGTTTTGGTGAACGTTGTAAGTGGGGTAGCGAGCTGGGCCATGCAAGAAGCAACGTAAGTCAAGAACAGAAGAAAACAGAAAATGATAATGGTCAAAAAGATCAGTTGAGAATCAAACCTACAAGAAACTTAAATAAAAGGGGTAAGGGCGGCAGAAAATTTGATAATGAACGCAATGAATGTCGTCAAATTATTACATGTGTCCAAAATACTGGATTCGACAATTACGTTTTGAGAACGGAGCGAGCTTACAAGGCAAATGAAGGCTTTAAACTAAGTCGTCTTCTTTGCTTGCGAGATTCACATATTTTTGAAGTCATGAAAGTTGAAGATTACGCAAGTATTATTAAAAGAAAATGCAAAACCACACAGCTTATTCAACTAATGATAAATCACGTCGAGTGTATGAAGGTGCGTAAATTTTGGATTATATATTTCGTAAGGTTCAGGAAATCTAAAGTTATAACAGAACGGTCTTTGTTTATACTTAGGATATTTTTATTTTCGAAAATGCAGCGAATGCACATCTGACATTTGAAGTACTTGGATATTTGTTTGAATAATTTGTTTTAGTGTTCTTAGTTACCAGCATAGATATTTTATAAATGGACTAGTCTTCCGCCAGCGGCTTAGCCCGCATGGACCCGTTTTATAGGCTCCCGTAGGATAAAAACCATCATAATAATAATCGTCCTTTTCCAAGGTCCACTCCTCTATCTGTGTTCCAAGTTTCATTAAAATTGGTTCAGTAGTTTAAGCGCTAAATAAATTCGACGCGCTATTTATAGCACGCACTGCCGCTGGCTCCCCACCCCGGCCGATACCGGCGCAACCGTGTCCCTGCGTTTTAAATTTGTAATATCTTTGAAAATATTCATTTAAATTACATGCGGTAAAGGGCAATAGGTACTTAATTGGATAAGGATTTATAGTGTATTACTTAAAATCGCTTCGTAAATAAGCTATTATTTCTCGTAAAAAGTAAAGAATAAAAAATGTTTATTGTGGGTTACCCCTAATAGATAGACATATTTACCATAGCGAGCTTTTTTGTAGACCTTTTTAAGGTGTATAATACTGTAGCCAGTACATTATCTTGATCTATCTCGTAGGGTTCAGCCAGCGTTTGCAATGTAAGCGTAAAAAAATGTGTTTTTTTTTTCATTTTCACTTAGAAACCTCTAAAATTATCAGTACTATATTATGCATGTATTATACATATTTAAACCTTCCTCTTAATCACTCTATCTTTAAAAAAAACCGCATATAAATCCGTTGCATATTTTAAAGATTTAAGCATACATACAGACACCACGAAGCGACTTTGTTTTATACTACCTATGTAAGGATTCATAATCATTCATCATCATTAAATATCGATATCATTCCAGGCTTTAATGGTTCGCAATCTGACGGTGGCTTTCAGTAAGCAGGTGGAATTTATAATCCACCTTTTGAATATTCTCTATTCACCGAAGCACCGGGATGAAAATTGGACCCTCCCGCTTTTGGAAAATGCTGCCATCGATTTGAGAACAATTTGTCAAAGGGCTGCAAGTACTACTAATCGTAAGTACCATACGACTTTAACTAGAGAATATTAATCTGTAAAGATTACGGTTGTGACAATAGTGTTATTAGCGATTTAAAAAGAAAAAAATATAAACTGACATTAAATTTTATGATTTATTTATAAAACGAAAAATATGACGATGTTCAATTGATTGAGCAGTTCTCGAAAAGGTTACATATACGATTACAATAATAAAGATAATGTTACGCTAGTTATAAAATATTTAATGCAAATACTTTTTTTACATACTATTTATGAAGAATTTTTGCGAATGTTTCTGGAATTCATCAATAATATGCGCTAATAAGCGTTGCATATTATTATGGTAAATGATTTCAAAAAATACTACATAAATGTGCTCAGCAATTGTGCAATTGTTACTTAACTATTTTTATTACACATTTATTTAGATCATCATTGCGAAGACCATTACTGGTCGGAGTGCAAAACCTTTATAATTTTTATTTACCAACCTTAAAAATATTTTAATTTAATAATAATCTATAAGTTTCAAGTGTAACTATTGTGCACTGGCACCGCTCGTACTGTGTAAATATAAGTATCGATCTACATTTTTTTGTAGGATTAGGAACTTCGTGTCTCGCATTTCCTGCTGAATACAGGTAGCTAAAATCTCTGCGTAGGATGTATCGTATCAGTTGTTTTGTTTGTTGTAGCAAATATGCGAATGTTAAAAAATGATTTCATTTCTGCCATGTTGATATGGCATAACCAATGCAAGGTCTATAATGCAAAAGTATACTTACTCGTATTTTATAGCTGGTAAAGCCTCATTCATGGCTGGTAAATATTGCATCAATTGTAACTAAAAGCTACAATTAGCGAATTATTTTGTAAGATATACATTAGACTTAAGTATTTTAGTAGTAGTTAAATTAAGTATACAGTAGCAGCGTCATTCATAAAAACTCGTTAAATGCCGAGCTTCCTAAGCATCATCAAAATAATTTATTAATTAGCTCTTAAACAGTATCGAATGTTCAATTTGAAAGGTATATAATTTTTAGTCAAAGACGACGACGACGTTTATGAATGCTTATTTTTAAAATATTTATTTAAATATTGCTTAAAATTTAATAAATTAAGTGCACTGCGACGTATACAGATTGCCTGATTAAGCTACGTGACTGATTAGAGATATTTATAACGTATGCTAAGGTCCTAGAAACCGAGTTTACCTAGTTAATAAGTTAATAATAGAGATGTTCACCATGAAGCGAGTCAATATTTTTCAGTTTCCTTAGAAGTTTTTGAGTTAAAGTCGCTACCATGTTATGTTAAAAAAGGGTCGTTTAAAATAAAATTAATATAGACAAATAACGACTCTATTTTATTATTACAATATCTATTATTCACATTGTCTTAATATGAAATTTTATTACATTTCAGACATAATCAACAACAACTTGATGGAGTTAGCTGCAGAAGCTCTATTGTGCTGCTTTAGGATCTGTTCGGCGGAAAATAGTCGCAAAAGACCAGGAATGCTTGCAATTAGTAATGAATTAATCATTTTGTTCTTTGAAATGAAGAAATTTGACTATCGTCAACCATTAATGATTAATCCTTATCAATCAACTTTTAGTTATTTGTACAATAAATGTACAAATCAAAACTCCTTCTTTTTAAAATTAGCCTTCGCCGATGACTATCTGTCGTATGCTTACCAACATTGCCCAGAAGAATACGAAGATCTAAAAAGTCTGATTTTGATACGTCTGGAACCACTAAAAATAGCCAAGGGTTTTATCCCATCGAGGCGTATTCTTGAACCCTATTCGTTGACAATATTTTGCGATCTAAGTAGCGCAATTCAGGCAGGAGACATTGTTCAATTTAATAGGATTGTTGAGGAATACGCCCCTTTTTTCAAACTTCATGGTATATTTGAATATATTAACACTCGACTGAGGTTTGCAGCTGAACAAAATTCTATATTCAGATTGTATCCGGCAGGAAAGTACGTCGGAATTGCCGTTTACCATGCAGCTGTGCAAATTCGGGGTCCCGAAAACGTTAATAAGGAACCGTTTTGCAATTTTTACACCTACTACACCCACGGTTCAGTACATCAGTATCATATGTATAGATGCGACCCTAATCTATGCCTAACGCAACCCATTAACAACTAAAACAATATTAACTATGATTTTGTCCTCTTTGTCCTGAAAATCAAGGTCGAGGCTACGAAGTCTCCAACGAAGTGGGCGAAGTGGAGTTCTGTTATTCCTGCCAAAGATAAGGAAACAATCCTAAATCCCCTTTTTAATTAAAATCAGCACATTAAAAAATTTTTTTTTAAATGCAGCACATTTTAGACAAACTCTAAGCGCTCTCCTCTTAGCACGATCGAGTGATCATTTTGTAAGTTTGAAGAAATATAAACACTTTTAATAGACATATAGAATAACACCATAGTCTCGATACTCGCTAATATAGCGTAATGTATCCACAATGATAAAGGTCAGAACAGGATCAAAAATGTGCTCAACATTTTACGATATATTTAATGTTTATCGATTTTCCGAGTGGACCCCTAGGAATGTGAATAAACGTTCGCGTTCGGTTGCAAAAAGAAACGATTTGGTTTCTAGATTTTTTTAAATAAGGAACCGAGAATTTGGGTTCCTAAACATAAATCCCATAAAAAATACTTAAAATAAACGATGCGTCGATAAGATTATATCAAGGAATGAGTAGACCTCAGACCGAACTTCAAAATAAGAAATAATATCTCACGGCTACCTTTTGCTATTATCTTCGGCGCAAAAAAAAAAACAAACAATTCCAAGTTAGAGTTGGGTGCCTAAACTTTTTTCAAGCTAGCAGCTAAAAAGGTAAAAGGAATCGTTGGAATGACGTCGTACTATTTAAAAGCCACCAAGGAAGGTCAATGTAATGCAATCCACCTAAAAGGTAATGGCAACAGTATCCTGGAATTGTCATGGAATGCTAATAATATACAAACGAAACGTATACCACGGTCATTGGCGCCTACTACGTACCCTTATGTGTCTTATTAAGCAATTACGAGATACGATCAAGCAGAAGCATGTTGACAAACTTAGCAGGGTTGTTTGGCTTCTTCACAAGAAGTTAACGCTGCTTCATTTGCCAAGGCTTCTGTTGCATAATTCGTAATGTTTCGGATTCCAAAAAAGCTATGGTACCATTGACTACATAGATACGCTGCGAAAGGTTATACAAAAGGCCAAAGAGTATCTGCCGCTTCGTGTTGCGGAAGTGATCTATGAGAAAGCCTTCGCTTATATCTACAGAAACCTGGGCGTGAGAGGCAAAGTCTCTCCAGCGATGCCAGATTGACGATTACATCGAGGTGTTGAAGAGTTTACACCAAGCCGCAACTGTCTTGATCCAAATCCACGACGGAAGCACTTGGACTATGCTACTACTTAGGTACTACGATTACTTAAAGGGGATTGTATATCTCCGAAGCTGTTGTACTGGAAAACGTGTTTCAGCTGATGGGAGTGGAGAGGGCTAGGTATTAACATTAATGGTGAACACCTCACATAACTTCCATTAGCAAATTATATAGTAATCCAAGTAGAGTCCCTGGAAAAATTTGGGACTATGCTAGGGGACCTCTATAAAGCCTCACAACGGGTGGGTCTTAAGATGAACATGGACAAGACGAACGTCTAACGTCCATGTCACACTGTACCGGCGGTATTGTTTTTTGGTGGCGCTACACTTGAAGTTGTCGACCACTATATCTAAATGGGATAAGTGATCCATATGCATAAGTCTAATTTAAAGAGAGAGGTAAGTCGTAGAATCCAACTCAGTTGGGCAGCGTTCGGAAAACTACAGATTTGCTTCTCGTTCAGAATACCTCAGTATCTGAAGTCAAAAGTTTTCGAGCAGTGTGTGTCTTGCCAGTGATTGCCTACGGCGCTGAGATATATCTTTTTACAGTTACTCTTTTCCATAAGCATAAGGTCGCGCGTGCGTGAGCTATATGATTGGTATTTTTCTACGCGACAGAATCTGTAACAATTAAATATGTACACGAACGGAAGTTTACGACATAGCTCTCAAAATATGCAAGCTGAAGTGGAAATGGACAGGCCATACAGTTAGGAGAACTAACAACGGAGAATGGAGAAGAAGATTCTCGAATGGTAACCACCTCTCGGCAAAAGGAGTAAAGGCCGCGCTCCAACCAGATGGACTGAGGATCTACACAAGACACTGGAAAGCCACAGGAATCAGAAGGTGCAAGACTTGGTCTTGCGCCACTCGTTAGGAGAGACCTATTTCCGGCAGTGGACTATGAAATGCTTTAATGTTTGGATGGATGTATGAATTCAAGTCGACGAATTTCGCAACCCACATTATAGTCACGACCTGGCCCCAAGTGACGATGATTATTTTGTCCTTAACTTAAGGCAGCCTTGGAAAAAAGATTGGACAGGCTTTGGTAAAAGATTTTCTTCATACGATGAAGTCACTCTAGCGGCTTACGTCCATTTTGAGGAAAAAAACTTCTAAGTTTTCATACAAACGGATAGATATGACATCTGAAAAGTGCATTTAATTGGAAATAACTATATCGAAAAATACAGATTATCTGTAAATATTTTTTGTTTTGCCGGTAACTTTTGGACATTCCCCCGTAATGTATGTATGCTAATGGTAAAGACAGAGGAAAACATAAGAAAAGTATCTGGATATCTTTCGATAAATTATTTTATCACAATAAATCATGGTTTCCTCTCTAAGATGTGCTGATTTTCTCTCTTTTTCATTCCCCTTTCTTCTTCTTTCATCTCCATCCACGCCCACTTCACGTTGTAATTCGGGACAACCAATAAATACACACTAAACATAGAGGTTAGCCATAATTATGTTTTATATAGTATGGCAAAATATGACCACCTTATATACACAGCTTATAATGGAGATATAATCAAATGTTTTATACGGGGTGGCTAAATAAGACTATAAAATATTTTTTAAATAACTCTACATTTTAGACCTGGGCCCATGTTGCAAGTGTACAAGTTTTTAGAACATGATTTCTATGTACTGAGAGTAAATTGTTTGTGAAGAAAATGTAAGGAAATTTCGGTATATTTATGTCGTATTTTAAGACTTCCTTACTGACCCACAGAGTCACTTTTTATCCATACTAATATTATAAATTCAAGAGTAACTCTGTCTGTCTACTACGCTTTCCCGCTTAAACTAATAAAACGATTTTAATGAAATTTGGAACATAGATAGAGTGGACTTTGCGAAAGTACATATAATGGTTTTTATCCTACGGGAACCTTTAAAACGGGTCCACGCGGGCGAAGCCGCTGGCGGAAGACTAGTACTGATAAATGGATTCAATAAATAATACTTTGAACATGATAAACATTAGTTCAGTTATGAAAAATAAAAAAAACAAACCAAGTATATAATGTATATACTCATATTATATGTAATATAAATAACATTGTCTTTTGAAACACGCTAAACGTTTCAACTTTTAATTGCATCCTCTTATTTTCTATGCTTAAAGTGGGCAAATTTCCTTAAAATTTAACAAAAATACCGTACAAAATATAGTTTTACTCATAAACAATACAATTAGGGCCTCGTTCACCATCTCCAAGTAAAATTTGATTAGTTACCTCCCAAGTAAAGTTAATGGGCAAGTAAAAGCTATGAGTGAGGGTCAGTTTATCATATGATTAGTGCTACTCGAACATCGTGAAGTTGAAATTGAAGTTACGGGTGACTTTAACCGACAATTACTTTACTTGTCTTAGTGTCACTTTACTTGAAGGTGGTGAAAGAGGCCCTTAGACTTCAAACTTCTAGTGCTATGATGTGTGAGAATATATATAGACATATATTATTATATATTTAAGTTTCTATTCATTTACATTTTCAAGAGAGGTTGTCGAATAATTCCTAAGAGTATTTTGTTTAACCTATTATTTCTTATAAGATGGATATTAATTAATATTATTTATAGATAGTAAATTATTTTTGGCTGTGATTTAAATTTAAGATAAAAATGACACGGAGTTTATTTATTTAATTTAAAAAAGAACTGATGTATTTAGAATAGACAGGTTCTTTGAGTTAAATTAAACAATATAAAATGCTATGTACCTATTCGCGGGAGCCGCATTATTGCGGAGAGAAGTCGTTCCGATTTTTTTTCAGGAAAATATTTATATAGCAAATTTTATTATTTTTATTCAGATCTTAATGTTTGGTGTGTACATTGTAATTTTTACGTTCATTTACTACTGTAAATCCTTCTTCTATTAATTTTTGTCAACTGCCCGATACGAATTATTGGTCTCTTATTTAAATTTTAAATTAATAATTAGGTACTTATATCAATGACATAAGATAACCATACACAAATATCACTTTAATGGCCACCCTATATAACTAACTTGTAACTATGTACTTGTAATATGACTTATAAGCAGGCGATCCCAGGCGGGAGGGGGAGTCACAGGGGACAGGACCCCCCATCCCCCAATATACATCAGTCATGCGTAGATGGAAGGCGAATCAAGCCAATTTGGGACACCTCTTCCCCCAAATTTCTTGGCGACCCCAACCCAAATTGAAGTATAAGTCATAGAAAATACTGTGTTTACTGAAACGACGTTAACTACTGTAATGAAATAATCCACGAGATGGACGCAAAATACAAAAGACAAAAGGTTTTAGGTATATATTGTCAAGAGCCGGACGAGTGTATGTCGCCAGGCAATGTTTTGTATAGAATTTAGATCGAGTGAAAAGAACGAAAATCTTTATTATTTCTTAACCAGATTTTTGCCTTTAATTACATATTTTATACATTTTCCCATATTTCTGTATAATAAAATATGATTTACTAACACACTTCCGGTAATTGCCGCAAGAATGTGTTATATTAAATTTGTAGCATAAGATATTGTTTTAGAGACTTAAGACTCATTTTTAAATAGAATATTAATTTTTAAATTAAATAGAGCGCGCATGGCCCGGCGGCTAGCGTAGAACGCAAGCGATCTATGCAGCTAAACCAAACGGGCGCGGTCGGGTGTGAGATGGGTGACCGTTAGTGGCAAAATTTCATGCGCGTTTCCGTGCTTCGGAGGGCACGTTAAGCCGTCGGTCTCGGTTGATGTCGAAATATATCAGTCGTTAAACCTTGTCAGAGGCCTTATGGGCGGTTTGAAAACATCCGACAGCGTGTTGGCAACTAACCCGCATCTCCACCAACCCGCATTGGAGCAGCGTGGTGGAGTAAGCTCCAGGCCTCCCCAAGAATGGGGAGAGACCCGTGCCCAGCAGTGCGATGTAAAAAGGGTCGCAGCCAAATAAAATAAAATATTAATTTATTTTTTAGAAGTTACATAAGTGCATTAATTTCAAAGAAAAAAATGCGTACTTATATAAAAATATGCGAAGTTTTTTTCGCTACCTTCAAAGATCATTTAACTATCAATCATAATGGAGGTGCGACAAACACTTATGTAAGATGACATAAGTGTTTGTAAAATCTATGATAGGTATGTGTGGAAATTGAAAATTGCATAAAGCCTTTTTATCAGAAGTTTAGTGAAAAAAGGCATTAAGTAAAGCAGTTCATATCATGGTGCATTTAGCTATGTAAGGTCGGAAATTACGTAAAACGAAATCGTTAAGTAAATTAACAGGAGCTTTGCTAAGACTGTGCTCAAACTTTGTATGGTGCTCTTTTTATAGTAGTTTTACTACCTATACTTAATTCTACGCAATTTGTAGAATTAATATTATTTTAAGTTACCCTCTTGAATAATATTTGCTTTTCTTACTTTTAATTACTTATAATTTAGTGTTAGTCTTCAAAAAGTATTTTTTGAGTCTGAAAATTATGTAACTTAAGACTATAATATTTCTTTATGCATAAACGGGAAGGCAAACCCTCGAGCACATAATCGAAGAGGTTTGTATTCAATGCGACCTCAGCGTTGTTTGTAACACACGTTTTGATAAAAGCGACGAAATATTTTTAAAAATGACGAATAACTTTAAATGAAGTAAATTTTATTATGAGAGCTATTTACTTAAACTGCCACAGATATATTATACCTTTCTGTGATTAGGTACTTGAATTATGACTACAATCATAGTACTATGATCGTAAAAAACGCGATACGTCACATACAAATTGAATTGCACATAATCCACCATTTATTGTAAGGCTAGCGGCTTAACAAAAGTTTGGGGCAGTTTCGTTTAATAGTTATTGTTGGCATGTAGAGTTGTACAATGGTTTACTAAAAATCTACCAGATTGTATTAGTCGCTTTCTGTTGTTCAACAACAATGCCAGTAACATTCACAATATGAATTATAACAAGTTAATACGGCCAGTTCACTTATTTTAATATGGCTCTACTATGACTTACGCGACGTAATATAAAGAGGTTTTACAACCTTCTTTTAATGGCGGTTATACTAAATGCCTGAGACAGTCACAAAATATGGATATTCAAACAAGGAATAGGAGTATTAACGTACAGTAAGGTGCAGAAGTGGTATAGCATTTTCAAAAAACTATTGCGTGTATTTGTTGGTCACACACGCGGCCTTCTTCCATGAGCAAAGCACATACTCTAAGAACATAGATAAAAATGCTTGAAGCGTCCACGCAAAAATCGACCTAAAGAGGCTACACCAACTTTAATTTAAGCCCTTGTAAAAGTACCGATATCATCGATCATTGTAATAACCTAAAAGTTACTCCTGTATGTGCACAGATAATAAAATTTGTAAATTAGGAGTACCTATACATTTTGTTGCATTAAAATACATGCATCCTAAGTGTCAATCATAAGTAGGTAGGTATTGTAGTTTTGTCGCTTATAACGTTATAACTATTGATGTCGTGCTGTTTTACGTAGTTTACTGTAAGTGTATCGATGTTTTAGTTAGTCACAAGAATATCAAGATATATATAACCAAGAAACATACAATATTACATTCTGATATATACGACTGTCTATCTCTTAGAGTTTCGAATATTAGATTGTTATTAAGTGTACTACGGTCAATAAACAAAATGACATTCGTTTCTAAAATATCAGGAGTATTATTATTAATGATACTTATGAGTATGGGCGTACCAAGGTTTTTCTTCTTCTTGGTCAGGGGTGGGGAGAGGCAAATTTTTAGGTTCTTGGTCAGGGGGGAGGGGTAACTTTTTTCAAGCTGGGTACCGCGCGTTAATTTGCCTTTCACGTTACAAGAAGACACGCATACAAAATATAAAATATACAAAGGAAACATCAGCAGGTACCATATCTAGATTATTGTGTAATTGATCGATTCGAATCGCTGAATCTGGACCTTGATGCATTGGAGGGGCAACTACCCTCCTTTGCCCCCCTCCTCGGTACGCCCATGCTTATGAAGCTAGTGTTAAAGGTTTTGAATAATTTGTTTATGAAACGAATTATATTACTGTCTTAAACGATCGTGATATTATAATTGTGAAAGGCCTGGTCTTACTTAATTTTGAGTTTTTGTTTAGAGTTTTTGTCTAATGCATATATTTTTTTAATTGAATAGCAAACGAGCAGCATGTGTGGAGTGATTATGCTAAAGTCTGTGGACATGTACCTAACAACATATGATCAACTCCAAGCCAGCCAAAATTTTGTCGGTATACGGCTGCTCCTCTTTCTGATTGCTCAATAAATTATACTACATTAAATAATATAAGTATTCTCTATATTGAAGTTTTTATAAGAAGGTCTCTAACAAGTAAGTAATCTGACTACTTCAACTACACAAATAATAACTATAGGTCTGGTAATAAAAATAAGTCTGGAACATATGTATATTAATATTGGTGAGACTATCAATCATTAACTTTTGAAGTAATGAATTGTTAAATAAAAAAAATGCCATTACAATTATTTGAAAAATCTATGATTTTGAAAATTAATTTTCAACCTCCACCATGTAAATACAATTTTGGGTTATACTAGCTAATTTAAATAAAATAACGCTTCACACTCTTAGCCCCACAGTAGCCTAGATAAAGCCTGTGTCGTGGATACCATGGACACACATAAAGACAGAAACACGAACACTCAGATCGAGAACAGAAATTTAAACTCATCTCTTCGTTCGATTGGCAGTCCGCCATGGTAACCATTGCGCCACGCAGGTCGTCAAAATACTTTACACAATGAATATATAAAATCGATATGTGATAATATCGGTTCACAACAGTAATTTATCAGATTTATTATGCTTGCATTTTTGTATGTGATTTAGTCGTCAATTCCAAAACTAGTCAGAGACTTTAATATAGAAACTAAGTACAATGTATTTTAGTATTTATTAATAGAAACATGTTTCAGCTTTACCTATTTATATATCTTTCCTATGTATCGTAGTATTGTCAGCGTATTGCGCTTATTCTGGTCCATTTATATTAAAAATAATAGCTATTTACATGTGTAGAAATAGAAAATAAAATAAGTAAATGTGATTTTTCTGCCCGTGTTTAGGGAATAATCAAATATGACATTAATATCTATATCAAATATTGTATGATCGGTGTTCTGATTCTCTATATTGTTCAATGTCTAGTAAGTAGAAATATGTAGGTACGAGTATGTCTGGGTACAAGTTTTTCGATTCGTAAATCATAGGTGTTTTCAGTCTATACATCTATACATATAAATAAAATTGGAGTATCTGTTTGTAATATGAAACTAACCGCTTTTAACTACATGCACATATGAATGTATATACTGTCTGTCTGTTTTTTCCGTCTAATCTCTGAAAAGGCACGACCGATTTTGACGGGACTTTCACTGGCTGGCAGCTGATGTAATTTTACACCAACCAACTGTAAGTTAACGTTGTTTACTTGTTGTTAACTTAGGCTACTTATATTTTGGAAAAAATCTAAAACCAAAGTCCACGTGGACGAAATCGCGGGCGGCTGCTGTTTCTATTTAAAAAGAAATTAAGAATTCTAAGAAGCAGTTTAAATGTCACGTAAAATTAAATTAAATGAAATATGACTTATTCTTAATATTGCATTCAAATATTACGTACGTACAATGTACGTGCATAAATATAGTGCATTTAACTTATTTAAATTATGTATACTTCATAAAGGTGTAATAATACTTGTGCTTCAGAAAATTGGAGTATTAAGTAAAAGTGTATTGGTAGTCTATTCGGCATATATTTAGTCCGAAGTTTATATCTATATTACTTCTGTCATAAACAAAATACCTAATTAATTTATTCAACTCTTATATTAGTATATAATGCTAAGATTAGATTATTCAGTATTGATTTTAAATACTTACATAATATTGAATACGTCCAGAACCTAAGTTTTAAAAACACTTCTTACTCGTAATTTTCGATTTCCAAAAAAATATATCGATATATTGTTTTTCTATAAAATCTTTAAACAGAAAATATATTTTTACCTTTTTATTAATATAAGTGTAGTTTTTCGATCTGTATTTGAATAAATCAAAATGAATGTTCTTGTAATTCTCTGAACCAAATTGATGAAAATAATTTACTCTACATTGTCTTATATTCTGGACATTAGTAAATTTTATCCTGTATTTTTATTGATGTATTTGAAAGCGTATCTAAAAGATACAATAAAATTTTATAAATAAGTAAACATGTTGTCTTATTTCGCCTCAACGGTTTAAAATACTGTAGAGTTTGGTGGATATATCAGGTGCTGAATCAAACTCTACAGTTTTTTGCAGCCTGATACACCAGTTTGTGGCTGCAGTACAAGCAGCTCGTTCATACGCAAAATTATGACGGCTTTCTGAAAATTGATGTTAAAAATGCATTTAATTCGGCAAACAGGGGTGTTATTTTAACTGAAACTCAAAAAGAAGCACCAGAGATTTTTGATTATATCAAGGTATGACACCCGTCAGAGGAGTGGCCTTTACGGACGAAACCCTCGTCCGAACGACCAGGCACAAGTTATACAATGCCTTCTAGTTATACAACTAGTGTGTCTGTGTGTGTCAGTGTCAGTGTTGTCGGTGCATAGAAAATGACGTTGATAGATGAAATTCGCATTGTTATGGTACCCCATCAAAATTATTATTTTAAGATAACGTAATAGAACCCTGTTGGAACAGTTATTTTCATTTTGGTTATTCAGTCAATTATAAAAAATCAACTAAATTCTACATTGAATATTTGGTGCCTTAATGATCGTTCTTTAGGGAGAACTGTACTAACTGTATTGGGAGAGGACCTTTTTTTTGTATCTTGTACCCAGCACCTTGGGAGAGGATACCGGGTTATGTGGGATGAGCAGATGTGCTATCCTGCACCTTCCGATGCTTATGGCGACATGAGGCCACGCACAAACCACCGCCCTTCCCGGGGCTGCTGGTTGGTCGGATCGAGCTCACACCGTCCACAACCTCGGAAGCCCCCTTTTAGTCGCCTCTAACGATCAGGCAGGCGATACCGCAGCTCTATTCTTAATCCCGAAGCTATAGAGATTGTATTGGAGGACCTATAGATACTAATTCGATGGTTTGGTGACATTGAGCTCTCTCTAAATTTTAAGAAATGTGAACATTTTTTTGCGGAAAACCTAACATCGGAACAAATTTGAAATTTAACAGAAAAATTCAATAATATCATCACCCCAGAGCTAAACGCATAAAAATTGTCAAGAAGGTCAATTTGAAATGACTAGGTATTCCAATATTTGATGATGCGATTTCTCCCATTATCAATTCTAAATTAGATTATTTTTTGCAATTTCGCATTGCTCATCCTGTGGTGTGACCCTTAGGTCACCCACAGCTCTTAAGCTGGCGGCTACTTTGCACAAAGGTTGAGCCTTGCGATTCAACGTGGCAATGCCGGTAGTATCTTGGATTACACACACGGGATTTTTAGATGAAGTATTTTATTTGTACTGATTTTATATTATTATATAGAACCTTTCGTATCACAAACAGGCGATGCCAAAATTACCTATTACAAATAAAAGAATTGTTAAGTGTCCAGTACCGAAATGTTATAGCAGTATTGCTAGCAGACATTATTACTACCTTTCCCCTAAATAATATATTTATGGCATGCCGCCATAAGCATTGGAAGGTGCAGGAGAGCACTGGAGATCCTGAAGTCTTTCCCAAGTGCAGAGGTCAGCCACTGAGGAAGTTATAGTGCGGTACAAATCCCACATATCCCGGTATTCTCTCCCAAGTTGCCGGGTACCTTTTGAAGGTTTTCCCCCCGATACTGTAGCTCATGGATCGACTCATAACCCCAAGCAAGCCTTTCCAGAGAACGTGTAAAAATGTTAGAATATTTCGGTGGGTATACAAAACTGTGAATCAACTGTAATACGTAGGTCACACTAAAAGTTTTGCGTAACTTAAATGTTATAACCGAAATATTATGTTTATTGCTTTTCAAAATACTCTCCATTACATTTTAAACATTTTTTTCATGCGATCGAATCATTTTTTAAAATAGTCACAGATCTGGCATGTTTTCTACGTGCTGATTTAACTGCCTCTTCGGAGTTGGTAAAAGTGAAACCTCTCATCAAATCTTTGATTTTGGGGAAAATACAGAAATCACAGGGTGCTAGGTCAGGGCTTTGTGCAGAATGGGTGACGAGTTGTACTTTTTTGGAAGCTAAAAATGACTTTGTTTTGTTGGTCGTGTTATCATGATGTATGAGAACGCGGCATTTTGGTCATCTTTCGCGAACTGTTTCTAACACCGTGGGTAAAAAATGGTAGAATACCACTCGGCATTAACACTCTTTTGATCTTCAAGTGGAATTGTGCAGATGGGACGCGTAGCTGATAAAAAATGCGATTTTTTTTACCGTTTCTTGCCTGCCTTACTTTTGTTGGCCTGTTCTCATTTTCAAACACCCATTCATAAGATAGCTGTTTTTTTTTCGGGTACAAAATAATAAATCCACGTTTCGTCTCCTGTGACAATGTCATAAACAGTATTAGAATGTCCGTGGTCGTACTTCAGTAGCATCTGTGAGCACAATTCCACGCGCGCCCGCAGCGGTGCGCTGTCAGTTCATGAGGGATCCAACGACAACATAGTTTTCGAACTTTTAATTGTTCGTGTAAAATTTTCTGAATTTGGGTCATACCAATTCCCTATCGTCCTCGAATTGTCTCATAGGTAATCCGCGGGTTTTCTTCAATTAGCCGCTTAACAGTAGCCGCATTATTTTTTGACGGCAATTGAAGGCCGACCTTCACGAAATTTGTCATGTAAAGAAACCTCTCTCAAATTCAGCAAACCATCACCTCAGGGTGCGCAAACATGGTGCTTCTCTCCGAAAAGCATTTTGAAAACGAGCGGCACAGTCTTGCGGAGAGAGAGAACTTTTAAAATCATAAAATAAACATCGTTCTAAAATCTTTTCGACTTAATTCCCTTTTCGTTGCGTTCGTAGAACTTTTATGTGTAGGTAATAAAAATCAATTGCCAAATGATTTCTCGCCAATTTTTTTATACTACCTACTACTACTTTTATACCCCATGTACTAATCGTGAAAGATACTGCTATTTTCAAAAGATAATTAAGTATGTCGTAGTCTACCCAACTTTCAAATTACATACTTATAAGTATTGCAGCACCTTCGTGGTAAGTATGTGGTGCGGTTCAAGCCAAATTTGGCATTGGCTGTCGGAATAGTATTCGCTACATTTCTAGCGAATGGATAACGATTTTTAGGCTACAAGTATGTTCAAGGAATCCTAATAAAATAGTCAACGCAATTGCTACGTTGCAGTGACGCTGATCATGAAGGTGATTGCTCAAAAGGATCAAGCAGGGGCACGCATAATATGCCTTAATGCGAACGGTGCAACATTATGGCATAGCAAAAGACAGTGCCATTTCTTCGACCTTAGCTAAATTATTAAGGCCGCAAAAAAGTCACATGGCTAACGACAACCATTTATGCGAAATTAATGTTGTAAGAGACATATCAGTATGTCGTATATAAATTACATAAAGATACTTTTAACTGATTCCATTTGACAACGCATAATAAAGAACAGCTGACTTTTGTTGTAAAAAAATTCAGTCAAAGTTACTGTACAAGAAATATCCAAATAAAATGAAAACAGATCCAGATTTAGAAAGTATCGCAAAAGATACCGTGAATTTTAACTTCTTACCTTATGTAATGCCAGACATAATGAACTGACAAAGCTATTTAAGAAATGTAATTATTAGATTTCAGTCAGTAGCAGCATACAACATGCAAGATAAATTTATTATTTTTTTTAAAATGAGGTCCATTCCGTGTTCCGTAGCCAAATGGCAAAAAACGGAACCCTTATGGATTCGTGATGTATGTCTGTCTGTCCGTCCGTATGTTACAGCCACTTTTTTCCGAAACTATAAGAATATACTGTTGAAACTCGGTACGTAGATTTATTCTGTGAACCACATTAACATTTTCACACAAAAATAGAAAAAAGCAATAAATTTTGAGGGTTCCCCATACTTAGAACTGAAACTCAAAAATTTTCTTTCAGCAAACCCATACGTGTGGGGTTTATCTATGGATAAGTCTTCAAAAATGTTATGGAGGTTTCTAATATCATTTTTTTTCTAAACTGAATAGTTTGCGCGAGAGACATTTCCAAAGTGGTAAAACTTCTAAAATAAGATGATCTGAAATAATAATAATAATAATAATGATGTACAATACGATGCAAATTTCCACCGAAAATTGGTTTGAACGAGATCTAGTAAGTAGTTTTTTTAATACGTCATAAATCGTAAACAAAAATTTACCTTTCATTCAATCTTAATTCAATGATTTCTATGGATAATCAAAGGCAATGATGTATTTCTGTTGCCGCTATTGTTATACAAATACTAAAAATAGAATAAAATAAATATTTATGGGGGTTCCCATAAAATAAACGTGATTTTTTTATAGATACGGAAATTTTATTTACGGAATTTTATAGTACGGAAACCATCGTGCGTGAGACCGACTCGCACTTGGCCGGTTTTATTTTAGAATAACAATTTAGATCAAACATCGCATCATATTTGCATTATTGCATAACAGTTCCTTAGTCTTCGCTGTATAACGAAAATACTTTGGAAAATCTTGTTACTGATTCGAACTGCACTAGCCATTTACGTGATTATATTTCGAACAGGAACAATTCAAAATACAAAAATATTTATTTCATATTAGGAATACAAAATATTCGCATATTGAATGTCATTTTTTCCCGGTCATCGCCTTTAGGTGCCCGTTTGGGCTAGTATTGAGTTGAGAGAAAAAAGGCGGCGTAATATACGGCGGCCATAATGGGCACACGTGACAGCTAATCATATAAATCAATCAATGAATCGGATACCCTAGTAATCATCTGTTCTTATAAAAAATATAGAATAGAACAGCTGAATATCAAAATTCGAGTCACATATAAAGAGAAGTCAAGTCTCAGCTTATACCATAAGCAAATAGTATAGTTGAAACTTTTAATGAATATTTTATTACCATGTATTCTCAACCTATAGTAGTGAATAATGGGGGATCCAGGAACCGCCCTTTGTTCACTCACTCTAGGACTAAGCATTGAGAGGTCTTATCAAGGCCTGACACACAACATTCTTAACTATTCTGATATCCCTAATTAAATTTGATTATCCGATCATTGTTTATTATCCATTAGCTGATAGGTATTTAACAAAAATTCAAATGAATTGAATTTTTTTCCCTAACGTTAATTTCTTTCACTGTTATGTTATATGCCCCCCTGTCTTTATTCTTACTATCCAATAACATTATTGCACTAATCGTTAAATTTGTTTAATATAATTTATCATTTCTATGAAGTGTTTAGATTTTTTATGAGTAAGAAAATATGCGCTCACATTTGAATGATAAATAAAGCTAAATACATTCGGGAACGTTCAAAATTGCGTGGTGTAGAGAGTTTATGGTGTAGAGTAATAAACTCATAGAATGCACCTACTTTATGGCGCATGGCGCATCCGTTGTATTTATCTTCACGCATGGTACGACGATGGTCTCCGTTAGATGAATTCATCTGTACTTCTAATAAATGTTTTGTATCAGTAGGTATATCAGTAAGTACATTATTCTTAGTCTAAGGTATATCATCATCAAAATTTAATACAATGCTGTCAGACAAATTATAGATGAGTAATGAGAAGATATTTACTTCAATGTTACATCAAGTTATTGAAACTTGCTAAATATATTTTTTTTCAAGTAGGTACTTAGTCCAAAATATATATATAAAAATAAACTTCTGACAATGCAGTTTTTTCATGCCGAAGCGCGCATGGCCCGGCGGTTAGCGTAGAACGCAAAAGATATATGCAACTAAGTCAAACGGGCGCGGTCGGGTGTGAGATGGGTGACCGCTAGTGGCAAAAAAATTCATGCGCGTTTCCGTGCTTCGGAGGGCACGTTAAGCCGTCGGTCCCGGTTGTTGTCGATAGATAACAGTCGTTAAACCTTGTCGGAGGCCTTATGGACGGTTTGAAAACATCCGACAGCGGGTTGGCCACTAACCCGCATCTCCAACAACTCGCATTGGAGCAGCGTGGTGGAATAAGCTCCAGGCCTCCCCAATAATGGGGAGAGACCCGTGCCCAGCAGTGGGACGCAAAAACGGTTGCAGCCAATGCAGTTTTTACTACATCAAATTCATGTAAGGTAAGGGTAAAGTCAATCTATAAATATTTGCAAAGTGTTTGGATATCATTATTCCTACACGGGAAACCATAAATAACAGTGCATCACTAAAGAACCTTATCACTCTCTACTTGGGATAAATAGGTATGACATCGAACAATGTAAGTAGGTACTAATCGGTCAAGTTAACATGACACCTGGGAGGCTACTCTGAATGCCCGTATTCGAAACTTTGTGAATTTTCGGGTCTCAGCCCTACTAATATTATAAATTCGAAAGTAGCTCTGTCTGTTTGTCTGCCTGTCTGCTACGCTTTCCAGCTTAAACTACTGAACCAATTTTAATGAAATTTGGAACACAGATACCTTACACCTTACTTTACAGGTACCTTGTGAAAGGACATAGGATAGTTTTTATCCTACGGGAATCTATAAAACGAGTCCACGCGGGCGAAGCCGCTGGCGGAAGGCTAGTTTTTAATAAGACTGACGATATTCTACCGATATTATTGATTCAGTGGTTTAATCATAGACTTAGGATAAAGTGAAGACGACCTGATAACCCGATAATGCGAATTTCGATTTGTTAATGTGTAAATTAGCCAGTGATTGCCTTTTTCTGTGAAGTACGCCCTGTATAACCGATGATCTCTATGATCGATCTATCGATGATAATGGCAGTGAATGATCCTTGTTAAAGATGTTTTCTTTCAGACGGTTTTTAAATAGTTTTGAACAATAGGTTAAAACGTTAGGTTAAATAGTTAGGAAAATGTTTACAACAAATAGCAAAATTCTTCTTTACATTCCAACCAATGCGCCTAATTAATCTCTACCATTAATCTCTTATTAAAGGATACAGAAGATATCTGTAAGAAAAAAAAAATCTAAAATTGATTATATATTAATCAAAAGTTAACGTTAGTAACTAATGATAATGATTTCGATTCATTTAAGTCAAGACCTAGTGTAGGTAGGTACATGTAAAATAAATCGATGAAATAATTATTTACCAAAATCTTGTAAATTATCAATAAATAGACTTTAAGCCAGTGCCAGATTTATATTTTTTATGAGTCACTTTAGTTTCGCCGCCCCATGTACATACCTTTTTTTGTATCGGGGAGAAACCTTCAAAAGGTACCCGACACCTTGGGAGAGGATACCGGGTTATGTGGGATTTGACTGCACTAAAACCCCCTCGGTGGCCTGCCTCTGCGTTTGTGAGAACTCCGGGATCTCCATAGGAACGCACCGGTGATCTCCACGCGCGGCGCCCCATAACGGGCCCATCTTCGGGAGAGCAGATGTGCTCTCCTGCACCTTCATCCATCCGCATCCCCGGAAGCCCCCTTTTAGTCGCCTCTTACGATCAGGCAGGGGATACCGTAGCTCTAATTTTACTCCCGAAGCTACAGGGACTCCCATGTACATACCTAAAGAAAGGGGGGGTTGCTACGTTTCCACTGCCGTCCGCCCGCCGTGCTGCTCTTATCTATCACTCACACGATTATATAGGTTTCGAAAGGAATGAGTTTCTATGGGTTTTTTTTAAAGTATAAAAAACCATGAGAAAACCAGTGAACGTGTTTGACTTTTATCCTTTGAAGTCGAGGAACCCTCCTCTGAAATCTGCCGCCCCTAGGCCACGGCCTATACGGCCTATTTATAAATTCAGGACTGCTTTAAGCTACACAACATATAAAACGAACGAAAAGAGTGATATAATTTCATGTAAATAATGTACCTAATAAAAGACAAATTTAAACAAAAGAACAAAATTTTTACTTCATAAGTATTTAAGTACCTGTGAAATGTGCAATTTTCATAATAATTCCCATGATTCACATCACATTCGATTATTGAATATTACACCATTGATCAATTAAATCGTATTTACTAAAAATGAATCACGATTCACACAAAAGTCACAAAATACTGCGGGGCTAATTTCTCGTGTGTCAAGTTGTGACGGTTATCAATCAAAATTTAGTCACAGGAACAACAAATTTGCCTTCCTTTTCTGTCTTGCTGTAACTCGGTAAGAGATTTTCTTCTCCCTCGCACGCTATGTTTGTCTACGTAAGTATATACGTAAGTATATGGGCTTAGTGTTGTCAAAGACAACGCTGATGTTATAATTTAATAAAAAACAAAACTGTTTAAATATGCCAAAAAATATTCCTAACATATTAAAACTTATGGACGGATACACACAGTATAGCCTCCCAGGTGTCATATTTTTATTTATTTATTTATTCTTTAATTGTTCACCTAAAAACTAGGCTAACAATGGGCGGACTTAATGCCTAGTGGCATTCTCTACCAGTCAACCCATTTTTGACCGAGTAGTATCGACATTTAAAATGGTTGCGATAATTCGAATTGTTTTAACATTTAAAAGAAAAGTTAAGACCTTTATTCATATACATACATGATATACATATACCAGGCTGGGTTTACTCTCTGAGCTCTCCACCTTTGACGATGAATTCGGAAGCGTAGGATGAATATCTTTTAGGAAGGAATATTCGGAACATTATAACAATAAAATCCTGGGTTAAATATTTCCTCAATAGATATTAATAATGTTCTTTGATAAGTATTTGTTAATGATTTTCTTAAGTGAATAACAATGTATATTTATTATAAAAAAAACAGTAATTGTAGGTACATACTATTTATAATAAATTGTACACTTACGCTCCGTTATGGTAGTTTTATTATTTATTTTACACGTTTCACGTTAATTTTAGATGCGTACGCTTAGATCAAATTAGTAGGTATTGCAGTAAATTAGTAGGATTCTGAAGATGAAAGGTTGTTATTTGCAATACGAGTACATACTTACTCGCCGTCGTAGACTGAAAAGAGAAACATCGTAGGTACGTCTCTACAAAATTCTTACCCTTTGGTAGTAGATATTTACACAATTTTTATATATTGCTCGACTGCATCTAAGTATAACCGATTCATAACTTTAAATATCAGTGACGTCAGCGACTACCGTTCCATTTTTCATAGAACGAAAATTATTCTAAATAAACATTCAAGTACATTTTGAGAGACACGTTATTCGTAGAGATAGTAGTGATGCTATGCTAGAGCATTAGTTCTAGCTCTCGGTAATCATAATTACTTATAATCGCGCTTGATTTCTGTGAATTTTCGTAAGAAGAATATCTAAAATAAATCTTAATATATATATTTCTTGTGTGCGTGTGTATGTGACTGAACTCCTCCTAAACGGCTGGACCGATTTTATTGAATTTTTTTGTGTGAGTTCAAGTGGATTCGAGGATGGTTTAGATTCACAATTTGTTCCCCTGGAAATTGTTTTTTATTGCTTTTATTTATAATTAGTTTCCCATATAAATTGTTCCTACCTGTCAAACGTTTGTATTTCGTGCCGTGTCGTTCTAAACTTTGACACAGTCAGAATTACAGGAAAGTTCGTATGTCACTATTTGTTTTATATTTTTGTTTGACAGTTACATGAAATCTCTTTAAGATAAATAATAGGAAAACAAATCCTCTTTCATTACTTTTAAGGCAGGACAACGTCTGCGGGGTCCACTAGTATATATATAAGGTACCTGAGGGTATTAAGGCCTAGCTAAGGGAATTTTGTGATAAAATGAAAAATATCCAATATAATCAACAAGTTTTATTATTAATCAGTCATGTACTTAAATTACCCCTGAATTTTAGCAAAAAATAGCATCTCCTGCTTAAAACTTAAACAATAATAAACTTTTTTATAAACTCAGTCTGTAGGCCTTATTATACTAGGGTAGGTTAAAGAAGCCTATTGTTTAAACTATCTAAAAAGCAACTAAAACTCTGTAAATTGGTAATTTTGAGAATAATAATCATATAATTAAGGCAGTAGGAACATAATGGTCGTAGAAAAATAAATAAATTGCCATTTTTAGCAAACATCAGGACACTGAAAGTACCTACTACTGACAGCCCGACACACTCTTTATAATACCATTTCGAGTATCGCGAGCATTGCCTCATTGCATCATCCATTCAGTCTTTTTCGAAGGCATGACAGTACCAACTCACTTGGTTTTGTTTGGTATATTTAATGGCGATTGACATTTTTACAAATACGATTTTAGCTTTCTTTGGATCTGTCTTTTTAGATTTCTTCTTTTCTGTTCTATCTTTCTTCCCTTCACTGAAATTCTCCTCTTGTCTATTTTTCTTTCTTTTGTTACTTGTCTTTCTTTTCTCTTCATTATATTTATCAAATAGATCTTTTGTGACTAGAGTACCTCGATAATTAATGGCTTTACGCCATTAATTATCGAGTTAACGTTTGAACTTTAACAGGTGTAGGCAGGAGATCGCAGTTGCTCTTTGTATTGCTAGAACAGTTGAGATCAGATCGTCTTTTAACTACAATGCCTGTTTGGGAGGCATCGTCACGGTAATAACTGAAAACAATCAGAGATTAATTAGACATATATACCCACATACATGCATATATTTAAAAAATAAATCCTTTCATATTAAGCAAGTTGAAAAATAGGAGTTTAATAAGGCCTATAGCAAAATTTTATAGGCCTTAATATCCCCTGACAACGATCGCACAGAAAACAAAATAAATAAAATTTCGATCACGACACATCACTTAATATGGTAATGTATGGTAAGCATACATTAATTAATAAAAATACAGTCAATACCGGTATGTAAATATAATATTTCAAAAATTACTTACGTTTTACTGGAGCCAATTTTTATAATTCGTTCAGCGTGACCGCTCCTTAGAATGTTGTCGACAACACTGGCGAGAGGTGCCGTGACAGAGTGCGTCCGCCGCTTTGCAGTGACTTTTATGCGCACTATGCATGTGTGAGTGTAACCTTGATTGTCAACTACTATATTTTGTACGATTTTTGTCACTTAGGCCTTAATAGCCGACAGGCCTTAATACCCGCAGGTACCTTATAAAACTAAAAAAATACGAATACGAAATACGTAGGTGTATTGTAACTCTTTTGCACTTGTTAGCACTGTCAGCAAACTGAAACACGTACACGTGACACGCAGTCTCTAAAACAATTTAAGGACAAAGTTACAAAGCACATCAATTTTTTTTGGCTCCGGTACATAGGTACATACATGTTTTGCAAGAAATTCATAACACGGTTTCTGTTTAAAATTAGTTAACCTGTATTGTAGTACTTAATTAAATAGGCAAAATGTTATTCCAGACTTTTAATCCAGTTAATTTCAAACTTACGAGTATTTGCGTTCTATTTCCTATTTTATTATTCAAGGTTATCTAAATCAAGTATTTGAAAATTAAACAAAGATAAAAAATTGGAGCAGCGATGGCCGATTGGTAAAAAAAAACCTTGGTCTTCTACGCGACCGATCCCGGGTTCAAATCCTCGGCGCGCACCTCTGCTCCACGGTGATGGAAAATATCGTAATATCTTATTGATGGGGGAGACCCGTGCCCAGCAGTGGGATTCAAAAAGGGTTGCAGCCAAGTGAGACCCTTAGTTCTAGCTGTTGAAATGTTGAAGGTATTTCTTACTTTACTTTACAGAAGGCATATCACGGCATGCCTTTAATAAATATTATGATGATTGGATGGATTGGATGATGGGATGATTCTCTCTTTTTTGTCTCTGAAAATTATAAAGTTCTATAATATCCAAAGATTTTTAAAGTAAGTATATGATACTCTTACATGATTTATACATGATAACGATGAAACACATCATTACAGAAACTTCTATTGACGAGGAAAATGTTTACAACAAAAAGCAGGATTCTTCTTTACATTCCAACCTCATTTCTCGAAAGCATGACGTCCACCATTCCGCATTTGGCCAGCGTGGTGGACTATGGCCTAAATCCCTCTTACTTGTGAGAGGAAACCAATTTGTGTTATATACAAATACCCTGAAATGACAAAGGTGTGGATTATAGTAAGGATACTTCATTTAATTTTTAATAGTTTCTTGTCAAAAAATTATTAATATTAGGGAGGTGACACGTCACGCCGAATTTCGTAGCAATTGCTGCGGCTCCTCCTTCGCGCGCTATTGGCTTCGCGTGGGGGCATTCAGCCAATGGAACCGCGGCCTTCCCCACTCACCGTTCTTTATTGCAAAGATTTCGTTTTCCTTAAGAGAGAAAATGTTAAAATTTTGGCAAAAAAAAACTATATGAACAAGTGATTCTTGACTGAGTAACTGGGGTGGTGGAAAGGCTGCGGGGTGATGCCGAAGGTGTATGGTTTTTATTATTGTGCGGGCAAAACTTTGCCGCTCGCATTCGCCGCCTACACGAAGTCGTCAACTCCTTAAGCCGGAGCACGACGTGAGCGCGAGGTACGACGGCTCACGCGTTAGACGTTTGTTCAGTTCAGTTTGTAGCGGGACTGCGAAGCGTTCCACTCGTATCGGTCGCGGTGCATGCGTCACGCGCTCTGCAGCCGCCCGCCCTACGATCGTTCTGAAAATTCAAAAGTTCAAAACAAAAATAAAACTGTAATAAACTGATGTAGCCCTTGTAATATTTTTACCAAGTGACTTATTAACTTTCGTGTTGTTCTATTGAATATAAATGAGGGCACAACACTTTACAATTACGATCTTCTTGGAGGATTCTGAAATTGCAACTTGGATCTTATTATTCCCTGGACTGAATACATAAAAAGTGGGTGAGTAGTTAGAAGTAGACACAACATGTTTGTTATTAATGATAGAGTTTGTTTTACTGAAATTCACGTATTCCCGTAGCATAAGTATGTAAGTTGAAAAAGTTTTTGGTCTGAATATATTTTTGCATAATGTTTCAAATATTTTATTAATAAATAACGTTTCACATTCATAGCCCCACAGTAGAGTAGTTATCACTGTATCGTGGGTGCCATGGATACACACAAACACAGAAACACAAACACCTAGACCGAGAACAGAAATTTAAACTCTAATTTCTGCTACGCCGGGAATCGAACCTAGGACCCTCTGATCGACAGTCCGGAATGGTAACCATTACGCCACGCGGGTCATCAATTTTTACTTCTGAAGTTTTGTTTTAGTTTAATATCCAATTTTTTTAAAGTTATAAGATACATGTCCTGAAAAATATTTATAATGGTGAATCTATAGTAATTTAGATTTTTTTTTCAACTAGGTACAATATATTGACTGCTAAATAAGCCCGCAGTGTTTCCAATATTTTGTCTTTCACATCAATATAATGAATAAAATTGTAAACTATACCTACTTGGCATATGATTTTGAAGGTGGTGCCCATTCAGAACGAAAGTTATGCCATTTTAATAGAGCATGACACCAAAATAATTTGAAGAGTTATAACCATCAGCAAAAAAGTATCACATGCCAAGTAATTTATAATTTTTTTATTAGTACCTGGACGACCGAGTGTTGCTCGGATAAAAACAATAATTCATTTTTTTTGGTTTAATTTCAAATTAAAAACAACTCTATATGCTTGATTGAGGTTTGAACCCGGATTTCTAGCTCCGCATTCAGCCTACGTATCCATTCGGTCAAGAAAACATACATTCGATTGACTAAAGAGCTATTTCAAATTGACATTGTCAAATGACAATGTTTGAACGGCCGATGACGTTTGACAGTGTTCTACGCCACACTAATAATAAGATTCTCCAATAGATGTCAGTAAGGGTCATTCAAGTTATATTTAAAATACGGATAAACTGACAATTTCTCAAAATGAAGCCTTGCTAAATCGATCTATCATCCACGAAACCCTCTGGATACTAAATTAGAGCCGTTGGAGCCGTTTCCGAGATTCAAATTATATATATAGTTACAATATCTCCACCAACTCGCTTTGGAGCAGCGTGGTGGAGTAAGCTCCAGGCCTCCCCAATAAGGGGAGAGACCCGTGGTCAGCAGTAGGACGCAAAAAGGGTTGCAGCCATATAGTTACGATATGTACAAAAATTGCTCTTTTAAAGGTATTAAATTTACACCTTTGTCAATAATTTATTTTTCGAGGATCTTATAAACAAAACAATCCTAATTTGAAAATAATCTATAGCCTATTTTCATCGGGGATCGTTACGATAAACTAGGATACATAGAAGTAGCATTTAGGTATTATTAATATATGCCTTCTGTCTACTTCTTAAGTTACAAGCAGATCTAGAAATAATTTGCTAAAGTTCCGGCAAATTCCTCCGTACAATACATTATTTACAATCCACTATAAAAAACTGGTATCAAACTAAATTCACAATCCACAATCTATATCTGTCGCAGATGCCTTTATATGATACGACAGATTAACTTTTCAATTAGCCTACTGCATTTATCAATCAGTAAAATTTTGTAAATTTGAATCCTTAGGTTTCAAAGTAAAATATTTTTGAAGAATTTTTGTGCAGAAAAGACAAGTCGAAAATACATATTTTTAAAATCGCAGTCTGAAAAAACGGACCAAGATTCTATTATAGTTTCTTTGTCTGCAGACAAAGAGGTATTATCGTTGTATTGTTATTAAAAGTACGTCAGATGAACTTTGAACTAAGTATACGGTGTACTCTATGTTAAATATTTCATAACTTACAAAACTAATATGAACGGAAAAAAAAACTTGTGCTTTTAAACGAATGAATTCTTATTATGTTAAATAATTATTTTATGTATAAGTGCGATTTCGTCCAACCTCATGTGTTGTATGGTCATTATCTTGTAAATATTTGTTTACATCGCTTTACATCGCATCGCAGTGGCCCTGGGAAGGACTACGGTGTGTTGTGTCACACAACACACCGGCGTCTTTCCCAGGGCCAAGCCAACACACAACTTGTGTGTGGCCGCATGTCGCCGTAATCGAAAGGTGCAGGAGAGCACATTCGAAGATGAGCCTGCACTAGGTGCCGCTCGTGGAGGACACCGGTGTGTTCCACTGGAGATCCTGGTGTCCTCTCCCAACCCCAAGCGCAGAGGCACGCGCTTGGAGTACAAACCACAATACAATGCGTACATAACCGGGTATTCTCTCCTAATGTGCCGGGTACCTTTTGAATCCTCCCCCCTCCCTCTAAAGCAAAAAAGGGTCTCGCAAAACTATGTTTAAAATAACGCGACGAGGCTTGGTAAATAAAAATACTTGCACTTACATTATATATGTGACGATAATAATTAAAATAGGTTTAAAATACCTACCTATTGTTTGTTACTTTTTAGAGATTATTTTTTATATCGGGGGTTTTAAAAATTTGTAATTTTACTTTTTAAGTAAATTTTAATTTGTTTTGTATTATTGTAAAATTTTAATTCTTGCCTAAGTATGTATTATATTTAAATTTAAAACAAAACTAATGCTTTCCCTATTTTGTGAAATTGTATTGCTCGACATTGGGATTGACTGGATTTTTTAAATGAAGTGGATACTTGTTCTGGTGCCGAATATACTAACTCATAAAAACATATATTCTACAGCAAGCGTTTCTTACTCGGCTCTCGTCTATCTATATGGCCCCAAAGGGAAAAAGTCACATAACCAGTCATCCTGTGCCTTTAAAAATATTTCCTTTCATCAAACATATATATTTTAAATAATTTGTGCATTGGTAATTTATTCAACGAAGCAAAACAGATAATTGTGAATCAAGCTTTTTATAACACGGTTATAGCAGTTTAATAGCAATTAGCGGAATTGTATGATAAGCTTTTTGATGCCTTGTTTAATTAATAGTATGTAATGGCTACGTAAATTTACCTATAAAAGAGACAAAATATTTAAAACATGTAAAAGAAGTAATTTTAACGGTAACGAAACATTAACTAACATAACCTTAACAAAGTTACTTATAATAGGATAGTTTCTAGTTCAAAATGTTTAAAATACCGGAAAATGTTCACTCTCTTCCTTTGCACATGCATTGAAGAGCGCATGGCCTGGCGGCAGGCCATGCGCTCTTCAATGCATGTGCAAAGTTCGGAGGGCACGTTAAGCCTTCGGTACCGGTTGTTGTCGATAAATAACAGTCGTTAACCTTAGTCGGAGGCATTATGGGCGGTTTGAAAACATCCGACAGCGGGTTGGCCACTAACCCGCATCTCCATCAACCCGCATTGGATCAGCGTGGTGGAGTAAGCTCCAGGCCTCCCCAATAATGGGGAGAGACCCGTGCGAAGCAATGGGACGCAAAAAGGGTTGCAGCCCATTGTACTGACAACAACAACTTGAACATACCTAGTTATCGGTTTGAATAGCAAAGAACTAACTTCAGACTGTTGCTTTTTCTGTCGGTGTGCGTGCGCATCGTAAAAAAATCACTCATCATTTTTCCCAATCGCGCCAAAAGGAGTATAAATTTAAAAGTCAAATTACCTAATTGATAAAAAAGCTTTGGATTGTGCTGTAGTCCCACAAGGCTGTTTCTATAACTGATGTAATAGACTTAAAATAATCAAACTGCCAATGTTAGTAGATGGCTGTGGGACGACATTGACACATGCGGTAGCTGTCACATATGTTCCTTATCGGCCCATGGCTACTCTGTTTCTTACAGAAATTATTGCATACTCCATATTTATTGTAATTATTGTATACTCCAATGCAATATGCTAATTATTGTGTACTCCATATTTTAAAACAGGCTGAAGTTTTTCTCCGTCTGCCCTTTTCTTCAGCTCAGCATTGCCTAAGCGCACCCAGAGCAGACAGAACAAAAAAAGTTCACTAAGAGTTTGTAAAGAAACCGTAGGTACAGTGTATAAAGAATATTTCATTTAATTTCAATTGTCTTTTCCAATATCTTTGTTTCTACCTTTCAGTTCTGTAAAGACACATGAAATCATGTGCATTAAACTAGTCAAATTAATCAAAATATATAATAATTGTCTACAAAGACCTAATTCTATCGAATCGCAATTCATATCATTGTCAATATGCTGAGATGCAATTTGTGAAACTAATTTCAGCTGTGGTAAGCGCGTTACATATTAATACTATCGTAGGGATGATCAAGTTACATGTATTCAGCAAATGGGCCAAATATTCAATTCTTTATATCGGCTGATTTCATTACGTGGCAATGCACTCTTCGTAAATATATCTTACCTGGTTTGTCTGTGTACTTACATACAACAACGTATTTATTATCAGGTAGTAGTATGTATTTTACTGTTTTGTAACATTCATGAATGGCCTTCCCTTAAAACCACGAAACTTTTAATCCGCGGCACACAGTTACTTACCTGTACCGCTGAAAACTTATTGTAATACAACTGATGTGCGTTTAAATCAAAAGTAAAAACTGTAATCGTTCGAGTCCTATCTAGGACCAGCGCGGTCGCAGCCTTTGGAGGGGTCACTTATAAATTTGGGGGAAGAGGTGTCCCAATATGGCTTTTTTCGCCTTCCGTCTACGCATGACTGATGAATCCGTAGTAAATCTATGTACCTACTTAAAGCATTGTTAAAGGACCCACCCTTTTTTGTGCTTTGCAAAAAATGCTTTGCATAGTCAAAAGCGATACGATACCTACGTATTGAGCACCTAAAGGTATATTTAGGTAGTAAAATTATTGTGTTAAAAATTTAAGACATACTCGTGGTTAATTCTAGCAAATGCTGCGTGTGTGGGGCTATTGTCTAAATAGCGTAATTCTAATCTTATTTTGCATAGTCAAAAGCGATACGATAGGGTATTGAGCACCTAAAGGTATATTTAGGTAGTAAAATTATTGTGTTAAAAATTTAAGACATACTCATGGTTAATTCTAGCAAATGCTGCGTATGTGGGGCTATTTATATATTTAAATATTTTTTTCCATTTAAATTTTAGTAACTAATTTTGTTCATTTTGGAATTAAAGAAAAAATGTTTATTAAATTACAAAAGGAATTAATTCATTAATCTAAATTATTAAATTAATTATCTACATACATTAACTAAACGTGAAGTGAAAATTAAGCTCGTTATAAATTTTGCACACCGTGATTCATCGACTTAACTGTTGTGTTTTGTTGTTTTGACTTGTAGGTAAACAAAAAAGCAAGCCATGTTATTCATAATATAAAATCAATTGTAAAGTCTATAGTATCCTTACTAATATTATAAATTCTAAAGTAAGTCTGTCTGTCTGTCTGCTACGCTTTCCCGCTTTAACTACTGAACCAATTTTAATGAAATTTGGAACACAGATAAAGTGGACTTTGGGAAAGGACATGGATGGTTTTTATCCTACGGGAACCTTAAAACGGGTCCACGTGGGCGGAGCCGCTGGTGGAAGGCTAGTAAATTATAATTTTTTAAGAAAAGTCTACGAGAGAAACATACTCTGTTATAGAACATACGTGCTTTGTCACGGCTGATGTACACGTGTGTAACATTCCCTTTTATGTTACGGAATGATAGTTTCATTTTAGCATGCGATTTAATTTCATCTATATCATATGGATGGAGTTTAATATTTTACAGTTTACCCCTTTATCTAATCTAATACCTCTAAACGAGCAATTCTTGTATGTACCTAAATAAATATGTAATTTGAATCTCGGAAACGGCTCCAAAGATTTTAATGAATTTTAGTGTGCAGGGGTTTTTGGGGGCAATATATCGATCTAGTTAGGTTTATTTTTTTTAGAAAATGCCGTTTAATCCATTAACTTAAACATAAAGTAATATAACTCTTCCTGGAATTTATCGGCGAGTACATGACATTCTGTTTTTTTAAATTGGTTGCTAAAGTAGATGGCGTTGCTAAGTAAGCCAATGAGTCTCTGAAAAATTAATTGTTTTTATCCGAGCAACGCTCGGTTATTCGGGTACCAATTATAAAATTAGCTATCTAGCAGTCAGATTTGGTTCATTTTCTAGATATTTTTAAGATCCACTTAACTTTACACTTTAATAATGACATTATAATACTGAATTTGATAATAATTTAAAGTGCAAATATTTATTTTTTGGAAAATAATAATTAACTTTTGAAAAAACAATAAATATTTTTTACCGACTTTCGAAAGGAGGAGGTAATGTATTTCGGTTGTAAGTATTTCTACTTCCGAGTCAGTCAAGATCTGATGATGGGATCCGGGGAAATCGAGAACAACTCTCAAATTTTATAGCTACACCCACTGATTTTTTTATACTTTCTGAAGCAAAATAGATATTTGTGAATAGTATCCATCATCTCATGCTACTGACTTGATGATGGAAGGAACTACGATGGATAGGAGTTGATAGAAAATTATTTCGAAAAATGTTTTTTGTTCTAAAACGTATACTCTCGAGGTGGTCCAACTATCACCAAGTCAAAATCTGATGATGGTGTCCAAGGCCAATCGAGGGGAACTCTCAAAATTTATAGGCACATACATAGATTTTCTTATACCTTCTGATACTTTCTGAAGCAAAATAGATATTTGTGCCTAGTATCCATCATCTCATACTAGCTGATGATGGAAGGTACTACGACGGTTAGGAGTTGAGAGAAAATTCTATTAATAAATATATCTTTTTTTATTGAAAATTTTTAATCCCGACGTGGTGCAATTGTCACTATGTCAAAATCTGATGATGGTATTATGCTAAAGAAATGGGAGGAAACTTTATATTTAAAAGGCACACATATCAATTTCTTCCTACAAATAAATTTTCATATATTTTATATTGCAAAATAGATATTTGTAAATAGTTATCATCACTTCACTGATGAGCTGATGATTAAAAGTACAACTCCACAATGGTTAGGAGTTGAGAGTAAATTCTTTCAATAAATTCATACGTTTATATGGACTGATAGTATTCTGTCTTAAAGAACAGAATGTTAGGTTAACATGATTATAAAAGGGAAATTTCATTAAAGTTTTGTCATTATCGAAGTTATGTGGAAAACAGCCAATTATGCTTAAACAATACAATACAATTAAATTAAAAGTACTAAAAAGAGTGAAATTATGTAAGTTTTTAACAAAAAACTAAAACCGACTTCAAACGGGAAAAAAATCTTGGAAACGGGCCCTTAGTAAAATGGCGTACTTACCTTTCGTTCTGAATGGGCACCGACTTCAAGACTGTTGGCCAGGATCGATATTACAAGTCTACCAAAGCTGGTTTATGCTGCAAATACTATTCTTTATAAGACTAGTGTAAAAAACTTAGGTCTACACATTGACAGCTGTATGAACTGGCGAGTGCAAGTGACTGAGATCAGCCGTAAGGTCAACGGAACATTACAGTCATTACATCGTTTTAGAAAATTCTTGCCTTGCAGCACTAAGATTATGTTGATTCACAGTCTTGTTCTACCCATTATAGACTATGCTGACGTGTGTTACCCAGACCTGAATGAAGAACTTCTAAATAAGCTAGAGCGCCTTCTAAATAGTTGTATCCGATTTATTTTCAATCTACGCAAGTATGATCACATCTCAAGTTTTCGAAGTCAGCTTAAATGGCTTACTATTCGACAGAGGCGTAACTCTAGAATTCTCCTGGTCCTGTATTCGATTTTACATGATCCATCTTCTCCACATTATCTTAAGGAAAAATTTCAGTACCTCTGTTCAGTTCATAACAGAGAGCTCCGTTCTACTAATAACCTTAAACTTTATACGCCTCCTCACAATAGTGATTTCTTCCGTTACTCCTATAATGTTCAGGCTATACTACTCTGGAACACCCTACCCGAAAATATTAGAAAGGCGCCAACAAAGGGCACATTCAAGAAACTGCTACGCAGACATTTGTTATCGAGTAATACATGAGTCACTACGAGCTTATGAGTCCACATCAAAATATTATATTACGTATAGTATATGTATATACTTATATATATATATATATGTATGTATGTATGTGTGTATATATGTATATTTATGTATGTTGTTGTGTATTATATATGTATATATATCTATTAATTATATTTTTATGTAATAATTTCTGGCAATAAAATAAAATATCAGTTTTCGTGCTTAATGTCACTGTTCTTCGTCCGCCTACCTAAAATTCTCTCCAACACCCAGGGTTGACTGGCAGAGAATGCCATTAGGCATTAAGTCTACCTTGTAACCCCTAGATTAAGGTGGTTCCAAATAATAAATAATAAATAATAGTTTTGGTGTAAAGAGTCATTATCTTTATCAAGATAAAGTAAATGAACAATTTTAATTATTTGAAGTCGGTTTAATTTTTGCTAAAAACTTATATTTTCTGCATTGGTAATAATAACATTCAGTCAGAAAGGTATTGGGAATGGATGATTTGTTTGTGGTTCCAAATTCAAATTTTTGTTTTTTCTTGTAATAACAACAACTTGGCACAACTGTTTTCCATTTTGCCGCGGAGTTTGAGTTGCATCTGTTATTTATATTAAATACAGTGCTGTTTTTAGTTATATCATATTACCTAGTGAGTATTGCGTATTTCATAATGGACAGAAACATCGAACAATGAGTTTGTCTTAAATTTTGCATCGCCAATGGAATTTCATGTTCAGTCACTGAAAATGTTGCAGAAGATTTACAATGAATCGTCTTTATCAAAAACACGTACTTATGAGTGGTACAAAGCATTCAAAAGCAGTCGAGATGTGAAGGAAGATTTGTCTCGCTCTGGTCAATCCTGCAACCAAAAGTGAAGGAAATAGTGACTGAAAATCCCTTTGAGAGAGTCGAGAGCCGCGAACTTTCTGTATCTCACGAGTCGATCCGTACCATTTTGACTAATCATTTGGGTATGAAACATGTTACCGCTCGGCTAGTACCAAAAGATTTGAATTTTCTCCAAAAACACAATCGCAAGAGAGTCGCTGAGGACACGTTAGAACGAGTCAATTCATTCATTCATTCATGAAACGCATTGTTACTGGTGACGAGACGTGGGTTTACGAGTTTGACAACAACAAGCTTCGGAGTGGCGCCTTCTAACTGAACCGAAACCGAAAAAACCTAAAGTCGATCAAAAGTCAAGTCATGTTGACTGTTTTCTTTGAATATCGCGGTGTTATGCACTCGGAATTCTTACCGGAAGGTCTAACGGTAAATAAAGATTATTATTTCAGCGTTATAAATTCGACGAAAAAGGCCAGTTTATGGAAAGAAAATTCTTGGATTTTGCACCACGATAATGCGCCTTCGGCACAAAGCCATTATAGTGAACGAATTTTTGACTTTGTATACACATATTTAGCCTACTATTTAATTAAATATTATACGATAATATTACTTGTATTCACAAAAGAAACAGAACTGCTTATTCGCTATTAATTCACGCTTACACACACACACTTTCTTAAGTATTTACAATTTCATCCATGTCTTAAGGATTGTTAAAGCAATAATATATGTAATACCTTTCTTTAATGTTTCAAGTTGTGAAAGTTTGTCTGTTAGAAGAGCGGGGTACCCCGTAACATAGGTTTTACCAACCCAGTACAATGTTCCTTGCCACTTGTTTATTTTTATTACTACCGTTTTGTAACAAAATAAACTAAAAAGACTAGACTAAAAGTTTCGATTACTGTGCGTTACGTTAGTAACATACTTTCAAATAAAATGCTAAATACCTACCAGCCTTAACATGCTTACCTCAAATTAGCAGACCATTCAATATTTTATTTAATCTCTCTGAAGTTGGTTGGTAAACCAACGGTATTTAATTTATTTAGTTTGTTTCAACTGCCTCAATATCTGCCCTTTATGAGCATGGAACCAATAATCTTGTTTTGTTCGGGAATTTCGATTATATTTTCTTTTCCTTCACCTTTAAAAATTGTTATAATTTTTAGCTTTTATAAGCTTAATTTTTTTAAAGTCTGCCAGCCCTTACAATGTAATCAGCAGCCCGTATTCCGGAAATGTTTGAATCACTAGCCTCCTTTAAGTGGAACCACACAAGAGCTCTCAGCCTGCTGAACCAACATACTTGCAATCCTTAAAGTCCATCGTCCAAGATTTATCATGCCTGTGCCTGTACAACGCAAAACGAATTAGAAACGCACAGATAGCGCAAGCGGTTTTGACAGCGATTCAGTTTTGGAGTAGGCACTTCAAACTATACTGAAATTTTACCCTGTCGTTTTGTTGTCACAGTGTCAGAATTCGCCGATGGGGTGGCCCCGGGCACTTACGGGCACGGCGCGCTGAACCCTGAACTGGAGCAATACGCTTTCGTCATGAACAACATCCCGTACACTGAAACTAGAAGGATGCCGCTGTACTCTCATCAGCACGTGCATTCGGTAAGTTGAACACGAACTTTTTGTTACTGACATAGAAAAAGATTACAATAGCAATTAGTATTGAATATAAGTATATTCAAACAACACGTGAATCTCTAAGCATTACTCATTTACTCTTGTGGACGTGAGCGTAAAGAAATTTTGTTTTGAAAAACAAATTTTTTTGGTAGTTAAGAAAAGATATGAGTTGAATTTTTTTTAAATATGCATCTATAGATAAAATTTAATGTTGTTGCTTCAGTATTATTTAAACTCAACAGTAATTTTTTGCCTACCTACCTGATTATAATTTCAAGGAGATATAAATTAATAACTAAAAAAATTAATTAAAAGTTCCTGTCAGAAATGTCGCACAAACTTGTACTGGCCTGCGGTGACCTCAGAGCTGGCGGTTATTTTGCAGCCTTACTATTCAACGTGGCAATGCCGCCAGTGTCTTGGGTACCATGCCACACACAGGTTTTTTAGATGAAGTATTTTATTTGTAAACTTATTTTTTTTATAAATAATGTTATATTTTTTATATATTTTTATTGTAAAATATTATATATACTTAGATTATTTTAATGTTAGGAAAACTACTTATAATGACGATGTTCAAATTTAATAAAGAAAACTAGCGTACTTAAAAAAAATAAGTACAATTAATAACTTCGCTTTTCGAAATTTATGAGACGCTCTCTTGTCAAATTATTCGTTTCATTCTTTAAATGACAATTTTATAAAAAATCTACCAGTTGTTGTTTACGAGTATGTTTAAATGAATTTGAATCATCCTTCAAGCATTCAATCGATTCTTCAATCCCTAAACTTAGTTATTGATTTCTCTATAGCATTAATGTACTATTTGCTATCTAATTTAGTTACTGTCAAAATGATTACAAAAATGATTAGAAATGACAGCTATTTGGATTGGACCTGATATTAACCAGCCTAAATGAGATGTTCTTCAATTTGGATTATTGACTCCTAATGAAAATTGTTCATTGTCAAGTATGCCCCAGGCCTAAGTAGGCCTGGTCTATAAAATTTTGGGTCTAGCTGTATGGTAACTCCAATGAACTGACGTCAATAGGGTATTTTTGGTGGTACGGTTCAAAGACTGAAGAACGTTAACACAATTTGTACCTACCTAATAAATTTATAGAACTGTTTTAAAGTTGGGGCATCGCATTAAGAGTATAATCGTATTCTTCCCAGTTCATAAGAGTATGGCTGTCTAACTTAGAATAATCCTACTAATATTATAAATGCGAAAGTAAGTTTGTTTGTTACTCTTTCACGCGAAAACTACTCAGCCGGTCATCATGAAACTCTGTACATATACTCTTGGAGATATCAGAAGTAAAATAGGATACTTTAAAGAAAAATAACGCATTTGAAACCGCGGGGTACAGCTAGTTAAAATATCCCACCAAAAACATAAATGTAAAAATGTAGGCCAAGCTCTTGTACATAAAAAAGAGTTGAAATCTAAACTACAGCCAAATTAATAATAATCAGAACCGATATTAATCATTCCAACTTGGCGGGTTTTCATCACGTGTTTTTTTTTCCTTCATTTAAATTTCAAAACCCGCTAAGTTCGCTAGTCGTCAAGCTAAATGCCAAATTTCAGCTTTGTAGGTCTTCTAGAAGTGGTCAAACATTTTGATGAGTTGTCAGTGAATACGTGAGTCAGTGAGTACCAACTTTACAATTTTCTCGAGTCTATAACTTTTTTTCTGTAATAGCTACAATATTGAAACTTTTTATTCAAAGTATATTAAATGGTGTTATTATGTCCGTAAAGTTTCATCCAGATCTATTAATCAGGTAAGAAGATACAGGGGGGTCAAAAGTGGCTCGAAGCGGTTCGGGTAAATAGTGCACGGTGTGCGCGCGGCCTGTGCTTAGAACTTGACCGGCGCACTTTCGTGCGCTTTGATAAAGTTAAGTAAAAACTACTTTGCAACAATCCGCAATCAGACCGATTCTGATCTGATCTGATTCAGCCTGATTCTTTTAATTATATATATATATATATATATATATATAAAATAATAAGTACATCCCATTTATAGGTTGACTGGTCCAGAGCGGTCAAAGCAGGCATATTTTTGGTAACATGGTAACAACTAAATACCTTAAAGATTGGTGTCCATAGGCGACGTTGATCGCTCAACAACTCGTTGTTTATTAAAAAAAACTACTTCGCTTCTACTACGCCTACTACTACTACGCCTTCCGTCTACGCATGACTGATGGATTTTGGGGGGGTCATGTCCCCTATGACCCCCCCTGGGACCGCGCCTGAATACACATAGTTTTTTGCAGGGTGTTTTGATATGTTGTCGAGAGCGGGTGCAGCCTAGCCATTTCACAGCGATATTATCAATATTAGTCCGTACCATATATGTGTATCATAAAAGCGAAAGTGTTTTTTGTTTGTCCTTCTTTAACATAGGCAACTTTTTACCGCGCTAAATAATCCTATTCACATGGGAAGATAATGTATTTGATCCTTTCCAATATTTGTGAAACCTCAGTATAGTTATCATTTTTTTTCCCAACCTTTTTTATGTCCCACTGCTGGGCACAGGTCTCCTTCTCACACAATTGAGAGGGATTTAGGCCATAGTCCACCACGCTGGCCAAGTGCGGATTGGTGGACGTCATGCTTTCGAGAAATTATGAATTTCTCTCAAGCCTGCAAGGCGATGGAGAACATCGTAATCAATGAAATATCACGATATTTTCCATCACAACCCTTGATTTGAACCTGGGATCAGTCGCATCGAAGACCGCGGTTCTCGATCGACGATCGACGATCGCTGCTCTCAGTCAGATCAGTTATCATACACATGTATAATTGTTGATGTACTCGTAAAATTAGTAATTAGTATCGGCTGTGGCTTGTATGACGTTTGTTTTAAGTGTTCGATATCATATTATCGCCCTCGTCACGACTAATTACATCAATGACCATGTTTGTTCGACTTGTAAAAAAAACTACATTAAAACGCGTTGTTTAACGCGTAATTGTGTTTAACCTTGTCGGAGGCCTTATGGGCCTTATTAAAACATCCGACAGCGGGTTGGCCACTAATCCGCATCTCCACCAACCCGCATTGGAGCAGCGTGGTGGAGTAAGCTCCAGGCCTCCCCAATAATGTGGGGAGAGACCCGTGCCCAGCAGTGGGACGCAAAAAGGGTTGCGGCCAATCTTTATGTTAGTCTAGCAAACATTTAAGTTGGAAGGTTGGTAAAGGGAAACGTAACCTTATTTTTATACGAAAATCACCGTGGTGTGGAACTATCGATGAACGTTTCATAGAAGTTTTTACTCTGATTGAACAAGAGCGCTGATTGTATGCAAAAATTATAGAAAGCGTAGCAGGCATAACCTTGGAATGGGCATGATGACAGATTTTTGAATACCTTTCCTTATTGTAGGTACACGTCTCCTAGTTTCAAAAAAAGTTTATTTCAGCAATAAACTTAAGTTTTAACGTATATTAATGTATTTTCTGCTATGTAATTTGAATTAAGCGCGAAAACGCTCGTAGGTGTCATGGCGTCGGCTTGCTTGTCAAACTTCAAGCAACACGATGACAGTTACTGAGACGTGACGTCATTCCTTTTGATTGGCGTTTCAGATAACATGGCCGATTGCTGTATTTAATACTTTTATTTTATTGAAAATCTTATTAATCTTAATGTTTATATTAAAACTGGATCATATTTTAGAACTTTTTTAGCATATATTTTTCTGTAAAACCATTTATTCTCTTATTCTTTAATAGTGTCATCATGCCTATTAAGATGTCTGTTTTCCTTTTGTCACACTGTCGATATAAAAAGTTAATATTTATTTTAATATTGATTAATAGTTTTATATTGATGCAACACGAGCACCAGCAGTGTGCAATAATAACAAGAGAAGAAAGACATAGCAGATATTATTACAATATAGACTCTTAGTTAAAAGGCACGTACTCGTATGTATGATATATGTATGATAGTGAACAGATGTAGTTGTAATGGGATTTCATTTCTTTTTTACTAAGTTATACTACCTTCATCTGTTTAAGCAGGGACTCGTGTGGAAGGATAGATGTTTGGGCTCATTCATACATTATAAGGCATCTATTTGCGTTAGATTTTTGCCCACATTCAAAAAGAGTTAATATATATCCTGTTTTCTTGAATTATACGTTTTTCTTGCAAAAGGCCTTCGTCCTAAACTACTTTATCATCTCTGGTGGTAGCACCAATTCATTTTTGATACCTTTTTAAAAATATATATATGTGATAACACATCATGGCAAATGTTAAATTTATACCTTCATTCCATTTTGTTGCATCTTGTGTTGCCTAAATAATCGCTCCCTAGGAACTCCTAGAAATCCTAAAAATTTGAATCAATAAGTACTCATCGCATCGCTCCCCTCAATTGGGGAAGCTTAGAGTCTACTCCACCACGCTGCTGTATTGCAGGTTGTTGAAGATGTGGTTTGATGGCAACCAGCCGTCACATGATTAGATTTCTTAAGGTCTACGGAAAGGTTTGACAATAACTATCAATCGACTGTTATCTATCGACCGAGGGTGCCCCTGTCGTCCCTGGCGACTCATGGGTGTCAACCCTTTTGCGTCTCACTGCTAGGCACGGGTCTCTCCCCCTTATTGGGAAGGCCTGGAGCTTACTCAACCACGCTGCTCTGCGGGTTGGTGGAGATGCGGGATAGTGGCCAACCCGCTGTCGGATATTTTCAAACCGCCCATAAGGCCTCCTACAAGATTTAACGACTGTTATCTATCGACAACAACCGGGACCGACGGCTTAATGTGCCTTCCGAAGCATGGAAATGCGCATGAAATTTTTGACACTAGCGGTCACCCATCTCACACCCGACCGCGTCCGATTGACTTAGCTGCGTAGATCGCTTGCGTTCTACGCTCGCCGCTGGGCCATGGCCATAAAAATTAAAACTACTTCTTCTTTGAAACAATGCCTACAATTTTATTTGCTTAAAAGATTTGCTGAAAGGTTAAAGAATGGTAATGTCGCTTAGTTACTTAGATTTTTAACAGGAACTGCCATACAGGCGTTATGTTAAGCATGTGTTTTGAGCATCAATCTTTACGAGTTTAACATTGGCATATTTTAGTAATACGCGTTGAGCCGCACTTTATCTATTGCCCCTGACACAAAGTTCATCGCGAACGGCCGAGAGATTGTCAATAAGATACCGAGCTATTTACAACGAGTACGTTAAAAATTATATGATGAAATAATCTGACTTACTAGCAACATCTACTTTCGTATTTATAAATTAAAAGCGTGAACAATATGAACACTGGTCATGTATGGGTCAACCATTCTTTGCTTTGTCGTTGCCACTGCAAGCAATTCAACCAACCCAGATACTTCTTGATGTGAAGGCTATCAATGATGTTTTGTTCCAGGGGTTATTAAAAAAATGGGAAATTTTGGAGGGAGTTCTGACTATAAAGGGTGTACGCGGAAGATGTTATACATGTATGTTGAATCATTGTCAATAGATAGATACCAAGATACAGAGATAAAAAAAAAACAACGGGTTGCACTCCGGTAGTGTCGGCAGAAGTGAAAACTTGAACATTAACGTTGTTCATTTTTGATATTTTGGAATGGTTAGGGAATAATTTTGCACGAATTACTTTTATTATCAGTATTATTTTTCATCTAGTATTTTCAGTAGGTTTTTATCTAGTATTTTTATAAAGTACTCACTCATTATTTTCACTATTTCTTCGTCACTTTTTTCATTAATAGATGCACTTTGTTCAATGTCCATATTTTAAATACTGATATAAACGAATTTTACAAGTATAGATAGTCGAGCCATCAGCTGTCACCCATCCGTCTTACGAATATTCGATCAGGCCACGTGTCCTGACGCGAGTTTTAACATTTTTTTCCCAACCCAAAAAAAGTGCGCAACGCCGCTACAGAACTTTTAACTTCAATAAATTATAATTAAATAATTAAGTAAATCACGAATTTAGAAAATATTATCGTCAGAAACGTACAACGAACAAGTTCTTTGCGCCATGTGTCTCTGTAGACTCAGATCTCGTTAAACAAACTATTTAGTACGAGAATTATAATAAGCTTACTTAAAACTAGCGGCCGCCTGCGACTATGTCTGCGTTTGCTATAGTTTTAATTTTTTTCTAAGTCACTCCTTATAACATCAGCTACCTGCCAGTGAAAGACCCGTCAAAATCGGCCCAGCAATTTCAGAGATTAGCCGGAAGAAATAGACAGACAGACCGACATACAGACAGAAAAAAATGTAAAAAAAATTATGCAATGTAATGGTACATGTATCGTGTATACATTCAAAGGCATTATTTTATAATTTCAAACTGACATTGACAATATACCAAATAATTTAATTGATATAAAAAACCTTTTAATAAAGCGTGCTAACAGGGCCGCCGCGTACAAAATACGTTACAACAAATAATCGGTGAAAAATACATAATTATGCATATATGTATAAGTCACGTGCTTTTGGAAAACGGGAGCTATACCCTGTTGTACAACTTAGCTCCAGCAATTTGGCAGATACGATTTAACAAAATTAAATGTTGAAAATACACTTGAATTATAAAATATTCTTCTGTTTTCAATATATTTACGTATGATTTTAAATTTTTTCATGTTCTTGGCATAGTTCTAAGTAGATAATAGGTATGTAGTTTTGGCTGCTGATGGTCTGAAAACTTTGACTTGATTATTACAGTATGGCAAGTAATAATCATAATATTAACACCGAATTTTGCCCACGCCCTAATGCACTAAATAGATCGAGAGGTCAATTAATTTATTATTTATAGTGTTTTTAAATTGCTTTTACTTCAGCTTTGACAATTACTATGATTTTCGATTGATGTCAAATTTTAGGTAGGTTAAATTTTTTTAATTTGAACGCAATAAAAATGCACTTTTCTTATCAGAGGTCAAGAATTATGTAGATCATTGATAATAATCAATACATTATGTTAATTACTCTGTTGATCATACTGGAAGTTTATAATGAGTTGCTTTTCCGTAACTTTATAAGTGTCGACTTGATTTCCGACAACTTTAATGAGTATTATAGCCATACTCTTTTATTGTTTATACATATATTAACAACTTACATTTAAAAAGCGCTGCTGGGACTTTCTCTTCTCCGGCTCTATGCTCTTAGCTGTGGCTATTGTAACGACCATACGTACAATTCGGGTAACATTGAACATTTTTTACATTATTTGTATTATTACAATCTGATTTCTATTTATGAACTTTAATTTATTGAATTAATAGTGTCCTTTTGAGATGCTTTTTTTCTCTAACAAAATAAATTTACGGAAGAAACAACAGAACTACCCAAAATTTCTCCTAAAACTCGTATTCAAAGTTATTATGAGTTTTGGGTAACTTTGAATATTTTTTTAGAATGTAATAATTTTAATATTTTAAGGTTTAGGCAAAATAAAAAGAAAGTATTATTAAATTTAAAAACCTAATCTATAAAAATGATATCTACACTGACGTACAAAAGTAACAAATAGCTTGGTTTTTCCATATGAATCAAAGTGGACTAGTTTACGATTCCAAATCAGAGCTCAAAAACTTCCAGAAACTTCATTACGGAAAAGGCGGGAATTCTCAGAATTATGGCATTGAAACTTTATTTTTTAATTTTCATTTGGTACGAAAACATTTTGGCAATCCATTTTACACAGTTATTATATTGAAACATCGAAAATTTCGATGTAATAAATTGTTAAATCTTTTTTCCAAATTTGTTCAAAGTTAAACGCCAATTCAAAGTTACCCAAAATGACTGTAAGGTGAACAATACTTAAAGATTCTTTCTTTAAAAAGAAATTACCGATACCCAATTACTTAAATGTTAGTATCTTCTTGTTTTCAGCCTTTTGTAATCCGCTGCTGGACGTAGGCCTTCCCTAGCGTTAGCCACTCCTCCCGGTCCTGCGCCTTCTGAATCCAGCGGCTTCCCGCTGTCTTCTTTACGTCATCAGTCCACCTGGTTGGAGGACGGCCTGTACTCATTTTGCCGAGACGTGGTCGCCATTCGAGAACCTTTCTTCCCCACCGGTTGTCGGTTCTTCTAACTATATGGCCTGCCCATTGCCACTTTAGCTTGCCAATTTTGAGAGCTATGTCGGTGACTTCCGTTCATCTACGGATTTCATCGTTACGAATTCTATCGCTTAGAGAAATACCAAGCATAGCCCTCTCCATCACGCGCTGAGCGACCTTGAGCCTATGGAAAAGGTCAACTGTAAAAGACCACGTCTCAGCGCCGTAGGTCATCACTGGCAACACACACTGCTCGAAAAAATGTTAGTATCAAATACAAGGAAAAGTTACTGTAAATATCTATTACCATCATTTAATTTATTTTCATGTAGGAACCAAACGTAGGTACAGATGTCGATAATTATATTAATTAGTACTTGAAGATATTGAAACGCCGACCTTTGTTGATTAATAATTACAGGGAAGAGGAAGTCCAAGTCAAGATGCAATCGACATGCCAATGCAAATAAACTTAATAGAACTAATATATGTACATATAAGAGCAGAGCAGCGATGGCCGAGTGGTAAAAAACCGCGGTCTTCGACGAGACCGACCCCAGATTCCAGTTCTCGGAGCGCACCTCTGACAAAGAAATTTGTAATGTGCGCATTTATCGCTACTCCACGGTGATGGAAAATATTGTGATATTTAATTAATTACGATGTTCTCCATCGCCGTGCATGCCTGAGAGAGTCATAATTTCTCGAAAGCATGACGTCCACCAATCCGCACTTGGCCAGCGTGGTGGACTATGGCCTAAATCCCTCTCACTTATGAGACGAGACCTGTGCCCAGTAGTGGGACATAAAAAAGGTTGAAAAAAAATGTACATACACCAGCATGGCTGCAACACTTTTTGCGTTCCACTGCTGGGCACGGGTCTGTCCCATCATAGGGGAGGCCTGGAGCTTACTCCACCACGCTGCTCCAATGAGGGTTGGTGGAGATGCGGGTTAGTGGCCAACCCGCTGTCGGATGTTTTCAAACCGCCCATAAGCCTTCGACAAAGTTTAACGACTGTTATCTATCAACAACAACCGGGACCGACGGTTTAACAGCTACAACGGTTCTTGTAATCGATCTCTGCTCGCTGCCTGAAAACCATTATACATAAATGTATATATAAATGAATCTCTATTTCCCTAGATCACGGCATCACGCGGAACGGCTGGACCGACTTCGCTAATTCTTTTTTGTTGTGTTTGTTATTGTCAGAAAGTTTATTTATTGATTTTATTTTAATAATGGCATCGCAAACTCTGTGCATACTGCTAGCGTCAAGTATAATTTTTGCATCACTTAGTAGTCATAGAAAAAATCAGTAAGTCGTCAGGTATCACTAATCTAGTCAGTCCGATGTTCAAGTAAAGTGGCTACTTTACACGAACGTGTCCGATTGAGTTTTGGAGGCAAGCCGAAAAAACATGTTTTTGCGCTGTTATTTTGTTTCACAACACTCGGGCGCTGTCATTAACCTATATCGAATATAAATTAAGTTTTTAACAAAAAAATAGAACCGACTTCAAACGGTAAAAAATAAAATTGTTCAGTACCTACTTCTTCTTGCTTATGGTAATGACTCTTAAAACTATTTCTGGAGTCGGGCCCTTAGTAAATGTCGTACCATTCGTTCTAAATTGGCACCGACAGTACAGACAGTGGGACAGGGTACCTACTTCTTCTTGCTTATGGTAATGACTGTTAAAACTATATTGGAGTCGGTGCCCATTCAGAACGAAAGGTACACTATATTTACTAAGACAGGACATTTTACTAAGGGCCCGACTTCAAAAATAGTTTTAAGAGTCATTACCATAAGCAAGAAGAAGTAGGTACTGAACAATTTTATTTTTTACCGTTTGAAGTCGGTTCTATTTTTTTGTTAAAAACTTAATTTATTTCACTCTTTTTAGTAATTTTAATAATTCTGTATGTATTAGCATAATTGGAAAAATTTTCACTTAACTTCTAAACTTTAAACAGATTTACCTTTTATAATCATGTTTATCTAATAGCCATCTAAAAGTCTGAAAGACATACTATCAGTCCACCTGAACGTATAAATTAAAGAAAGAATTTGCTCTCAGCTCCTAAACGTTGAGGATTTGTACCTTCAATCATCAGTTAAGCAACAACAGGTGATAATTACCAGACATAAATATTTGTATTATGTTAAAAATATGACTAAAAGCATGTGTGTGCCTATTAAGTTTCAGTGTTTCCCTCGATTTTCCTAATATCACATCATCAGATTTTGACATGGTGATGGTGACAGTTGGACCACCTCAGGAATGTAAAATTTCGAACAAAAAACCATTTATTGAAAGAATTTGCTCTCAACTCCTAACCGTCGTAGTACCTTCCATCATCAGTTCAGCAACATGATATGACGATAATTATACACAAATGTCTGTTTTGCTTTGTAAAAATATGAAAATCATTTGTTGTGCTATAAAATTTGAATGTTCCCTTCGATTTCTCAGGGATCCCCTCATCAGACTTTGACTTGGTGACAGTTGGACCATCTCGGGAATGTAAGATTTCGAATAAAAAACTATTTATTGAAAGAATTTCCTCTCAACTCCTCACTGTCGCAGTACCTTCCATCATCAGCTCAGCAACATGAGATGATGATTTCTATGCGTAAATATCTCTTATGCTTCAGAAAGTATAAGAAAATCAATGTGTGAGCCTATAAAATTTGAGAGTTCCCCTCGATTTCCCTGGGATCCCATCATCAGATCCTGATTTGGTGACAATGGGACCACCTCGGGAGTATAAGCATACGAACAAAAAAAGAATTTTGAAAATCGGTCCACAAACGGCGGAGTAATCGGTGAACATATATAAAAAAAAATACATACAGCCGAATACAGTACCTCCTTCTTTTGGAAGTCGGTAAAAAATGCCATCAATTTTATCCGATATAACTCAAAAATACACCAAGAAATTTAAAATAAAACAAGAGGACAACTTGTCCCTTCAGACTTCCCGCCAAAACTCCCCAGAAGAAGGTTCTTATGAAAGGATTAAAAAAAAATGACGCTTCACACTCATAGCCCCACAGTAGGGTAGATATACCCTGTGTCGTGGGTACCATGTACACACACAAGGACAGAAACACAAACACCCAGACCAAGAACAGAAATTTAAACTCATCATTCAAATTTCTATTTCGCCATTGCGCCACTGCCAGTTTGAGTCTGCACCACAGGTCGTCATTTTGCGCAAAAAAATTTGAAAATGTAAGAATGTTTAGCCAACATATTTTTTATTTATTTATCATTCAAATTATATCGGTATTCATAGTTAAGACCGGACAACGTCTGTAGGGTCGGGTAGTACGATATACAACTTACATTCTAATGCACTTTGAAATGGTAAAATGAAACTAATCTTACAGCCTCGCTCCTAAACATAAGTTGTAAGGTAGATCTGAAATTTAAAATTGAGAAATTTATTTCTTTAAGTTGACTACACTAGGTAAATTTTCAATACAATAAACGATAAATGGATGATAAAATATGAATATCGTCACGCGAACTTGACCCGCTTAACCTCAACTGACGCTAAGTTTTTATCTCAATGACTGCCAAATTAAAATGTATTCTGGGGTATACTGGTGCCGCATAGCATTTTTTTGCTGTAGGTACAATAAGCTCTGTACTATAATTTCATAAGCTTTCGAAATAAAACCTTACGAAAAACGAAACCTCTGCATTTTAATAACTATAGTCTTATTGTATAAACTAAGAGATTCGAGTTTTTAGCCAACCCTTTGTCAAGTATTTTCATTTCGCTAATAAAGCCTTCGATGAAAATTGACAACTGTTGTCTGTCGAGAGCTTAATATGCCTTTCGAAGGGCATGAAATTTGCTACTAGCTGTCTCCCATCTCACAATCGTCTGAGGTCGTTTTGCTTAGCTGAATTTTTGTATATTTGCAGACTTCAATAATATACGATACCTACTGCTCACAAATACACAAATATTAAACATAATACTTCAGCCGAATGTAGCTTATAAATTAAACCATTTGGAAATCGTTACGGAAATTAACAAACCAGATTATTTTATATCTACGAAAATTATTGAATTAAAGCATAGTCATGTTCAGTCCTTCAGAAGAATGAAGACCAAAATTAAATGTAAACTCCTATAAGGATAATGAAATCGATACGGAAATTAACTAACATACCAGATAATTGTTATATCTATGAAAATTATTGAATTAAAGCATAATCATGTTCAATCTTTCATATAATAAGTGTCCCTTTCCACATTCAGGATCAATGTTTTTCGAAAAGTAAAATTGTTATTCAATATTTTCGGTTCCATATTTTCCTACTAAAACTTTCCTTTGACGTACAAATTATAACATTCCATTACTTATTCTCATAACTGGTATGAGAATAAGTAAGATCCTAGCTTCTACTGTAGATATAATAATATACCTACTCTTACCTAACAATATCTATTTGAAATTGTGAAATGAAGAGAAAGTGAAGTGAAGAGCAAATTGTAAGAATGTCTAACGTTACGACTCAATTGTCCACAATGCTCAGGACGGTACAGTGTTCATATTATTAAGACCCGAATTATTTAAACTGCTACAAAAACCTTTGAATGTCTGACTATTTTCTGATCTGATCACAAAATTTAGAACAACTACACCATTTTGTTACCAATTATAGCACTGCGCAAAGTGTTCCTAGATCGCAGTAGTTTTCATCGTAACGTCCGAGTTTCTATTAGTACTAGGTTTTGGGGTTCCAAAGTTAGATTTTAACTGCCAATGCTCACGGACATCATCAAGTGAGCTATTGATAGTAATACCAACTTGAAATTTTTGGATAGCATAAGCCTAATAATACCCTTTTGCTTAAAAATTTGCAAGTGACAGGAGACTACACTCTCTACTGGATGTTTAAAACGTACTAGGCAAGTCTTTATAATTGCGTGATTTGTTTTAGTCAATCAGCTAAATACAAATTATTATTGTAAATAAATATGTATGTTATAATTATGGTTATTTGTTGTTGCTTCGGGATTAAGAATAGAGCTACGGTATCCCCTGCCTGATAGTAAGAGGCGACTAAAAGGGGAGCTCCCAGGGTTGTGGGCGGTGAGAGTGGGAGCTCGATCCGTTCAGCCAGCGGCCCTGGGAAGGACGGCTGTGTGTGCGTGGCCGCATGCCTCCGTAAGCATCGGAGAATGCAGGAGAGCACATCTGCTCTTCAGAGGATGGACCCATTCTGGGGCGCCGCGCGTGGAGGACACCGATGCGTCCCACTGGAGTACCCGGAGTCCTCCCCAAGCTTAGAGGTAGGCCACCGAGGGGGTTTTAGTGCGGTAACAAATCCCACATAACCCGGTAACACTTCTCCCAAGGTGCCGGGTATCTTTTGAAGGTTTCCCCAAGATACCAAAAAAAGGTAGAAATAATAAAGTTGGCTCCATCTCAAAAATTTAACAAAATATTTTATTAGATGACAGTTAATTATTGCAAAATGTATACAAAAGATTTATTTATAAACGGCTTTAAGATAAAGGGCCAGGGGCTGGAACATAAAAAGTAAATGCAAGAATTGATTCAAGGACCGCATTGTTCGAAACAGCACCGACATCAAATTGGCAGTGAATTTGATGAAATATAGCTCGTTGGCATAAAAGCGAAATACGTTTCGCGACTCGTACCGCACTGCTTAATACGAGTAGCTATACCGTCGTTTTTTGATGACGTGTATGTGTAAGTAGAGCTACCAACAATCCTTAAAAGTTAGGATATTATTAACATTACTTTCTATCATCTTAATATCGGTAACAATACTCATACATTTGCTGCTAACAGTGCATTGCATCCAAACATTGATAGAAACTCCAATTTGACCCAGAATGTTTAGAACATCTCATTAGCATTTACTAACTATTAAATAAAACCAGTGCTAAGGGTTTTTATAAAAAAAACGTCGGAAACAATTCACTGTAGATCAAATTTTCCTTCATAAGTGGGACGAAGACACATTACTATTAAAAGCTCGATATACGACGTATATCAAGTGGCACTTACTCTACGATTAAGTCGTAGTCGTGTACTACGTACGTAAAATACATGACGGAATGCGTAGTAAATACATATTATTATGTTTCAATGTATCGACAACAATAAACTATTTGTCTTTGAAATACACACACTTCATTTTTGAAACCATAATATGCAATCTACATCTCTATATGTATAAAAATGAATTCCTATTTTCCTTGGTTGGCATCACGTGTGAACGGTTAGACCGATTTCGATAATTCTTCTTTGTTGTGTTTGTTATTATCAGGAGAAGGTACCTAAGGTAAAAACTAGAAAACTTAAGAATACTTAACCACCATAATAATATAAACCATTCGTTGCATCTCATACCACCCCAGGTCGACTGGTAGAGAATGCTTATTATAGCATTAAGTCCGCCTATGTACATCTGTATTTTTGGTACACGAAGAATGAATAAATAATATTTTTTTTACAGATTCGATTTCAGTATTCATAGTTAAGATAGGACAACGTCTGTCGGGTTAGCTGGTACTATATAGAATTTAAAGATTTATTCCACTGGAAAAGGACAATTTTTTAAAATATATTTGGACAATTCACACAACGCCATCTGATTCCAAACTAAGCAGATTTTGTACCTACTATGGTAATCAGAAAGCTGATAAACATACTTATATAATTCTAAATACATACTAAAAAGATAAATTAACACTCAAAAAATAACACTCCGACTCCGATTGACTCCGTTGAAAAGCGCGCAGTCCGAATCGTCAACGACCCAAGATTGACTGACAGGCTAGAACCGCTCAGCTTGCGAAGAGACATAGGCTCGCTCTGCGTGTTCTACCGACTTTACTATGGTGAGTGCTCCGAGGAACTTTTCAAACTAATGCCTACATCACCATTCCATGATTATACCACGACTATAACATGGGGTTCTTCAAGAAAGCTGTAAAAAAAGCTCTCTTCCAAAGCCGGCAATGCTCGGGTGGCTCCCCTGGGGTTGCCCGTGTCCATAGGCGACGGTGATCGCTTAACACCACTCGGCGCGTCTGCATTTTTGTTCGGTTTACATATATATAAAAAAAAAAACAACAAAAAATAATCATGTTCATCACACAAATATATAAATATTTTTCCTGGGTGGGAATCAAACCCACGACCTCACGCTTCGCAGTCAGCTCATCGCCCACTACTCCACGGAGGCTGTCAGAGGGTGTTCAACTAAATGGCGGAGGCCTTAGCGAAACGTCAGCTCACAAGTTGACAAGGGCTGATGAAATATTGGTATGACAAAAACCCTTGTTATGTAAACAGAACCAGGGTCGCACGTTTATAAAATTATATGGACTTATTATGGTGGCCGTTTTGTAATCAGCAGATAACAATACTACCCAGGAAAAGTATAAAAAAGTTAAATGTAATTGTGAGTTTGTTTGGCTTCTAGAGTTCCTAACTCGGAGCGGAGCGGGAGAGCAAGAATTTTTTTGACAGTGTTAGCAAAACGGTCGTCTTGGCAACATTTTACATTATAAATAATAATTAATGTTTGATTTTATCATATCATTATTATATAATAAAACTAAGTTGATAAAATGTGCGTGCCGATAAAACTTAAAAAGGAGTCCCGGCACGATAAAGGGACTTATATATTATGATAGCCCTTTATCCCCCCTCGAACAAGAAACTTCATTCAGAACTACGATTATTTGGTTTCATGGGCGTACCCAGGTTCTTGGCCAGGGGGGGGGGAGGGGAGGCAAGTTCTTGGTCAAGGAAGGGGTGCAAATTTTAAGGTTCTTATATTTGCTTTCCACGTTACGTGATAACACGCATTCAAAATCCAACGTCCACGCGGACGAAGTCGCGGTCGGCCGCTAGTTTGATTATAAATTTCATAATTTGCTTATGTTTTTCCACATGTTTTATTCTTATTTATAGCTGAGTTCTTTTATATACATTTTCAGACCTCTTACAACTTTAACATCAATATTCGTTCACACACAAACGTTTTTGCCCTACTTAATGCGGTTGGAGAAAAAATATTCCAAGATTAAAGATTTTTTTTAGTTGTATCCGAATAATTGCATAACCATGCCCTCAAATATGAGTATATGCCTAAAAATTATACGTTAAAATAAAACATTATAACGCTTAGATGCTCGTAAAATAAAATAGCTGCAATGGCGCTAATGCATTCGTTCTGTATTCTATCTATTTTTATCTCATTCTAATTATTGAAATCAGTTCTAAATAAAATTGCACGTTAAATCACATCTTTGCTTTATAAATCTCATCTTTAAAACAATTTATGCAAAACATGTTTATTGGTCTGATGTTTGATTAATTTTCTTACAATAAACCTTTTAAGAATTTGTAATTTGTGTGAGTGTAATGTTTAATAAATCATCAAACATATAAGATCCTGCTTCTGCTTACAATCTTATAGAAAAAAGTACCTGGACGCCCGAGCGTTGCTCGGATAAAACAATTGATTTTCTTGGTTTATTTTTAAGCAAAACATTAATTGACTTAGTGTTTCTTAACAAAGCCTTTTGAAATACCTAGCTCCCAATAAAAAAAAAATGTCACAAAAATAAAAAAATAAACCGCAACTTGCCTACTTGAGATTTGGACCCGGATCTCTAGCTCCGTAGTCAGCTTTCGTAACAGTTCGACCATGAAAGCTTTAATTCCATTGACGAAATTTTTATAGAGGTCTTTCATATCGACATTGTCATTTGTTTGAAGGGCGGATTATGGTTGACATTTAACGGCTTTCTACGCCACAATATTATTAATATTCTCCAATTGATGTCAGTAGGAGTAATTTTATATTTAACAGCATAACGACATTTTTTGTCAATAAAAATTTGTGGATCGATTTATCACCCCCGAAACCAGGGTACTAAATTTCATCAAAATCTTTGGAGCCGTTTCCGAGATTCAAAAAATATATTTAGATATATATAAGACAACTGTATTACTTTCAATTGGAATCAAATAAAACTATGCGTTGCTCTGAAATACAAAGATTTATTTAATACTTTTTGCACTTTAATACAAAACATAATAATACTCTACTGAAAATAACATAGGTACTACCTACTCACCTGAAATACAAAGAAACGACATTTAAAGTTTTTATACGATTCCTTTGTACATATTCACATAATATTATTTAACTATTTTATTGTAATAAAATATAGAATTTTCTTCCATCAAAACTAACACGTCAGTATTGCTTATTATTTCCCTGCCAGCCAGCGCTATCCATAATTTAAATAAATCAGATCGAAAGGAACCTCATTCCTTTACATCTCCCCCCCTCAGGCTAGAAAAAAAAATCTTCAGATATTTTCGCTAGAATCACCATCTTACTCTTCATCGTCTTCTTCAGAAGGGATAGGAATAAGTTTGGTAATGTGAAATAAATTTGACTCAAACTTCCTGTGACCCGTATTTATCTCATATATTGACTCTGATAATTTTTTTTCTATTTTAAAAGGACCAATTCTTAATTCATCCAGTTTTCTTCTATTTAATTTGTGTCCATTTTCGACATACACCATTTCACCTACATTAAATTTATGATGTATTCTATGTTTATCAAACATCATTTTATTATATTCATGTGATTTGACTGATCTTTCAAATGCTATTTTTCTGTCTTTAATCCAATCATCAGCCGCTTTTTCCAGTCTTAATTCATCAGGAATAAATGAAACATCTGTACCATCCAATAGGTATCTCGGAGCGAATCCTGTGATAGTATGTTCAGTATTATTATATCTATCTAAACAATTATGTGCAACAGTTGTCCATGCTGTATTATTTAATTTTTCATTAATTTTACATCTTATCTTATTTACAAGAGTTTGATTAAGTCTTTCATTAAGACCATTTGAAAATGGCGAATTCACTGCAGTGAAAATCAATGTAATCGATTTTTCATTTAAAAAATCTTTAAATTCTTTTGAGTTCAATCCAGGATACTGATCTGTGAGAACCATGTCAATTTCATTACAATTTGGTACATTATTTATAAGTTTTATAAAATCTTTCGCACTCTGAGTTTTTGAGGTTACTATATACGCATATCTAGTAAAATGGTCAACTAAAAGGTGCAAATACCTTTTGGTTGATCGGGATCCACCAAAACCTCCAATTGTGTCTATTGAGACTATTTCAAATGGTTTCGAGGCAGGGCCCAACTGTGACATAAAACCGTATTTAATGTGTCCTCTTGTTTTATTCTTTAGACATACTTCACATTTTTTGCATATGTCCTTAATATTTTTTGTTAAATTCTTTGCTGTATAAAATTTTCCTATTTTGTTCTGCATTTGTTTTATACCTATGTGACACATATTTTCATGAACTTTTTTGATAAATTTTAGACTAAATTCCTCTGACAATATAATTTTTTCTCGTTTATTCACTTTCTTGTAATATATTTTATGTTTTTGTATTAGTTTCTTTTCATTTTTTCTAATATCTTCATTTCTATCTTGATCTGTTACTATGTCATCCAATGTTATTAAGTTCATTATTTTTAATTGTTCATCTATATCATTATTGGCATCCAATACTGGATTTCTACTCAAACAGTCTGCCTCTAAATTTATTTTTCCTGGAGCATACTTTATTATGAAGTCATATTGTGATAGATAATATGTTAATTCTCCTAATTCTTCATCTATTCTTGACTTAATATTTAAATTTTCCAACGGTTTATGATCCGAATATACCGTAAAAGTTTTGCCTATTAGCCAATACTGCCAGTATTTCACAGCTTCTTTAATAGCTAAACATTCTAAATATATGGCTTTCTTTTTCTTTTGAACTTCAGTTAACTTTTTTGAGAAATATGCTACAGGTTTTTCTTTTCCGTTTGGCTGTGTTTGCTTTAACACCGCTCCAATACCTTCCAATGATGCATCTGTGTATATATTTATAGGTAAACTCTGATCAAAAATTTCTAGTATTGGTTGTGAGCACAACAACTTTTTTATTTTATCAAAAGCTTCTTGACAGTTTGCTGACCAAATGAATTTTTGATTTTTTCTTAACAAGTTATGAAGTGGTTCTAAAATTATTGAACTATTTGGTATGTATTCACGGTAAAAATTAATTTTTCCTAGAAGTTGCCTGATATTTTTTTGATTTTTTGGTGTTGGGAAATCCCTTATTGAAATTAAATTATCTTTAACTGGTCTGACTGTATTTTCTTGTATTATATGGCCAAGATATTTTATTGAATTCGAAGCAAAGGTACATTTTGTAAATTTTAATCTTAATCCTTCTTTTTTTATAGCCTCCAAAACCTGGGATAAATGGTCTATATGTTCAGAATAAGATTTGGAGTATATCAGAATATCATCAATATAATTTACTGTAAAATCTCCTAAGTTGTGCTTTCTTAGTATACTACTTAATATCCTCTGAAATATAGCAGAAGATGTCTTCAAACCAAAAGGTAAACATGTCCATTGGTAATGACCGGTCTCTGTTACAAAGGCAGTCTTTTTTCTATCTTCAATTCGCATGGGTATTGACCAGAAAGCAGAGTTTATATCAAATGTTGAATAATACTTACAGTTTCTGGTTTTTATCACTAGATCCTCAATTAGCGGAAACGGCTGAGCCTGTGGTACCACTATTTTATTTAAGTCTCTAAAATCAATACATAATCTGGTTTTTCTATTGTCTTCTTTTTTAAAAGCTAAGGTTACCGGTGCTGCAAATGGACTATATGACTCTTCTATAAGATTTCTTTTTAGTAATTTACCTATTTGTTCTTCTATCTCTAACTTATCTTGTAAAGAACATTTGTATGGTCTTTTACTACAGTATTTGTCCACAATTAGATCAATGCGTGCTTCATATTCTTTAACTGTTCCAATGTCGTATTTATCCTTTGCAAAACTTGATTTATACTTATCAATCAGTTTATTTATTTCACATTTCTGATGACTATTTAAGTGACTCAGATCCACATTAAATTCTTCTTCTTTAACATGTTCATTAAAATTTATAAAATTTAATATTGTTTTATCTTCAATATCATTATTATTATTTTTACTATATAGTGCCTCCTTTATAAAGGTTTCTTTTGTATTTTGTGTGATTTCCAAATTTCCATCTTGAATCAAATTAAATTCTTTTATAATGTTCAATCCAATTAGGAAGTCATAATTAAAGTTTTTTCCATCCACGATGTAAACATCAACTTCTTTTTCTTCATCAAAAATTCTTATCTTTATTGTTGTCAAACCTTTTGTTCTTTTAACACCATTAATTGTCAATAAATTTGCATTATTATACTCATTACTTTTTCCTTTTTTTATTCTTAAGAATTTTGAATTTATTAAGGAAACGTTAGAGCCGGTATCATAAATACCAAATATGTCAATTTTATTGTCTAATGATAGTTTGACTTTAATTAATGGTGTTATTATTAGTTTTTTTGTTCATCATCCCTCAATTCAACATCTAATAATGTATTATTTATATTTTTATTATAATTTCTCTTATTTTCATAAACATCAGCTTGTTTAAACCAGCATTTTTCTTCAGCGTGGTAACGTATACCTTTATTTAATTGTTCACAAATTTTGCATGATTGAATTTTGTCTGCTTTTACTTTACTTTCAAATGTATATTTTTTGTTTTTACTATAATAATTATACTTTTTATTTATTGTTTGCTCATGTTTACCCATTTCATTATAAAGGTTAGCAATTGATGTTATAGATCCATTATCTAATTTGTACATTATATAATCTGGTAAGCCCATTACAATAAGATTTATCATTGTCTGTGTGTCAATATCTTTATTTACTTCTAGTAACAATCTTTCCTTTTTTGTAGCATATTCCAGTAACGAACCTCCTTGAAATTTAAACATAAATGCATATTTAACCTGTGACCAACCTTTACTTCCATATGTCTCACAAAAAATTCTTTTCCAAACTATCCATTCTGTGTTGACTGTGTATTTTATCAACATACTAGTGTACCAGTCTAAGCATTGTCTTTCAAGTAAATGTTTTAAAATTTCAATTTTTTCGGCATCTCTTAATATCTCAAAACGTATACATTCATTCTCAAATTCATTAATCCATTGATTAACGTTTGAAGTTTTTCCTGAAAATTTTTCTAACAAAAATCTTTCAGCTATTTTTCCAAAATTTTTACTCAATGTATCCATGCCATTACTACTACTTGACAGCTTGATATCAGTTGCAATTTCATCTAAATACTGGTCACCAAATTGTACATTTTCACCTTCGTCTAAGTAAATTTTTCTCAATTCTTTAGTTAATGGAATCCATACTCTTCGTGTTTGATGTCTTTTTTTAAGTGAATTCTTTATTTTGGTATAAACATCTAAAGTAGTTATGACAGTATGTTTACTAGCCGGTCTTAGATCATCCGGAATATCATATAAATGTCCATCAGGTGTCTCTATGGATATTATGCAGATCACATTACTTTTACCGTCTGATGCGGCTAACACTGTGAACGTAAATCTTAATTTTTCCATATTACTTTCTTTCAATTTTACAATAAATGTCGTTTTATAAGACAACTGTATTACTTTCAATTGGAATCAAATAAAACTATGCGTTGCTCTGAAATACAAAGATTTATTTAATACTTTTTGCACTTTAATACAAAACATAATAATACTCTACTGAAAATAACATAGGTACTACCTACTCACCTGAAATACAAAGAAACGACATTTAAAGTTTTTATACGATTCCTTTGTACATATTCACATAATATTATTTAACTATTTTATTGTAATAAAATATAGAATTTTCTTCCATCAAAACTAACACGTCAGTATTGCTTATTATTTCCCTGCCAGCCAGCGCTATCCATAATTTAAATAAATCAGATCGAAAGGAACCTCATTCCTTTACATATATACAAGAATTGCTCGTTTAAAGGTATTAGATAAAAAATAAGACTGTCCGAATATAACTTCAGGCAGGGCCACCAAAATGGTGCTTGAGCACCGGTTACTCGTATGACTCCGTTGTAATTCGAGAGGTCGTGTGACAAATGTGAAAGGTATTGCCACTTTAACGTACTCCATTTCTGGTCACACTCAAATCAAACTCCAGTTTCATTATAAACAGAATATTTTTTTAACCAATGACTCTGGGTCTGGTAATTCTTTTTTACTCGAAACAATTGACAACCTTCATAATGACTGTTACATTTCTTTGAAATAATTCGAAATCAGATGGATTCAATAAGATGGACGCTATATTAACTCAAAGTTAGAATTTAGTTAATTCTTACTTTGAATAACTTCGAAAACAGTTGAAATGCCTGCTACTTGAATGACTATAATAACTTTTCATACTCATAGCCCCGCAGTAGGGTAGATATACCCTGTGTCGTGGGTACCATGGACACACACAGAGGCAGAAACACAAACACCAAGACCTAGAACAGAAATTTAAACTCATCATTCAAATTTCTGCTTCGCCGGGAATCGAACCCAGAACCCTTCGATTGGCAGTCCGGCATGGTAACCATTACGCCACGCGGGTCATCAATATGCAACAACAACAATCTGAAGTGCGGAGTACGAATAGAAGTAAGGGCTTGACTAGTAAGTACTTACTCGTATATACAGCAGAAAACATCGAAAGTTAAGTAAGGTATAGAGTATATAAGTAAGGTATTGATTTCTGGTGGCCATATGTGATACTATATGATATACAAACGATACAAAGCTATGTTCGTTTTGGACATTCGAAGTGGCAATATTAATCAATTATGATTGTACTTCTTCTTCTTTATCAACCAAATAAACTCATCAGATAAGTGAAATAAAATGAAAAAAAATTATTTGCACAAATATGGGTATTACAAAAGTTGTTTTATGTACATTTATTAGTTCGTTATATTTACCTCAGCGAGATATGCAAATGCAAATGCGTGTACCTAAGTAACTCCGAAACCTATAATATGTCTTATTAGAATTAAACTCGGAAGAAAACAATAACACATTTTTAAAAGAAATAACAAACAATGTCTAGGAATGTATTAATGTGAAATGTAATGCTTAAAGAACGATCGAAACGTTGTTAATTATGCCATTAATTTGGTAAAGTACACTCCAGAAATACTCAGTTTGTGTCAAAACCTAACTTGAAGTGGCCAATTTGTGCTTGTTGAACATACCGTTCTAATTAATTAATTAATTAATTACACCGTTCTAATTAATAATAAAAAAAATATTTGAGATAACAGAATGGCTATGGGTCCATAATGGGCACACGTGACAGCAAATCGTGTGAGACACTATGCCGTGGCAAATTGCTCCACAATTAATTGTAGTATCGTCTTTCAATTATTGTGTATTAGGCAGAAATATTTAGAACATTCATCAAAAATTAATAAACCTATTAAACTGGGCAAATCAATCGATTTCATAAATATTTAACATCGAGTTTATAATTATTTTACAACTATACCGATCTTATTATACGCACTATTTAATACATTTATGTTTATTTATTTGTAAGGTGACTTGTGTTCAAAATACATATTTATTAATATTTCTCACTACTCTATTGAATTACGGACGTTTGTAATGGTAGATGTAGTCTGTGTATTAATAAAAAATAATAAGAATAATTTGCAAACCAAAAAAACACTTGGTAAATTAATAAGCTTAGATAAATAATGGGCTTGTCAAAACTATGCAAAACAAACGTCTTAATAGTAACGGTACAACAAAATCTTTAGCTTCGCGAGCTTCGCACTCTATTCCCGTTATTTCAGGTTAGCCAAAAACTTACATGTTATTTCGCAGCCGTCACTATATCAACGGAAACTACAGTCTTAGTCGATTTACGGTGGCCGACCGTTAGTCACTATTGCAAGCGCATGTACGCATGTATGTGTTTGACCTACAAACATATATCCGCGTTTATTTCGTTCAATAATTTCAATTAAAACGTCAAGTAGCCTTAAACATCGCCGTAACGACAATTTCGCAATCCGTGACCCGGATTGAGTCGAGTGCAATAGGTAGTTAATTAACGCTAATATTTTTTCTGATGAAAAAGAAGATGGTCAATATTTTACTTAGTGAAAACTCTTCAAGTTTTTGAACGGAAATTGAAGTCTCTACGCATGTACCTAATAGCAATATGAAAGTTTCAGAAGGACGATTTGTTTTTCACGCCTATGTTTGTATGTTTTGTTAAAACCAGTAATCTTCTTTACGCTAAAGTAGTACTTTAGTAAACGGACCGATTCTACTATTTAGTTTTCAATATATGCGTCTTAGAAGAAATATTCTTAGTTAGGTAATATAAAGTACCTGTAGCTTCGGGATTGAGAATAGAGCAACGGTATCCCCTGCCTAATCGTAAGAGGCGACTAAAAGGGGGCTTCCGGGGTTGTGGGCGGTGAGAGTGGGAGCTCGATCCGTCCAGCCAGCAGTCCCGCGAAGGGCGGCTGTGTGTACGTGGCCGCATGCCGCCGCAAGTGTATGACACCGGTGCGTTCCACTGGAGATCCCGGAGTCCTCCCCAAGAGCAGAGGCAGGCCATCGAGAGGGTTTTAGTGCATTACAAATCAAACATAACCCGGTATCCTCTCCCAAGGTGCCGGGTACCTTTTGAAGGTTCCCCCCGATACAAAAAAGTAGGTAATATCAATAAAGAGATAATGTGGTAACTTATTTAATGTGACGAAAGTAAATGTATGAACCATTTCAAAAAAGCTAAATCGTAACCGTAATATATATAATATCCCTCTGCAAAAAAATCAAAACTTGGAGTCGGAGGCTATTCAATAATTATAAATATATTCGGTAAAAAAACAAGGCAAATGGTAATATCACTATAATAAAATCAAAGCAAACAGATTGAGACGAATTATAACACAACTGCAAGAAAATCAAAATAAGCAGTCAGACAATATGTTATACATTTTTTTTAACTTTTTATGTCCCACATCTGGGCACAATTCTCCTCTTGAAAGCATGCATTCGCATTATTAATAGGTAAATAATATAAACAAGGCGATTTGTACCATTACTGATGTTTACTACTGTTAATACAGTCGAAATTCTATTAAATATTTTATTAATAAGTAGTATTAACGGGGCTTACTAAAGTATTGCTACAATTAAAACAAAGCATGCAATTTGAGGTCATTAAATATATTATTTATCAATAGGTACGTAATATGAACCTGGTGAATAGTAATATTAGTAACATTACTGAAAAACCTTAATCAGTGGATTGGTTCGATACAAAGTACATGCTACAATTTTGTTGCTGTAATGTTAAAAATGGCCATGTTAGTATCTTTTTAGCTTTGCTTTGAGCAACGGGCTTATTTCTATGAGTAATTGTTTCGCTAGGTATCTAATACCTTTAAACGAGCAATTCTTGTATATACCTAAATATATTTTTTGAATCTCGGAAACGGCTCCAAAGAAGTACCTTGATATCGAGCGTGATAAATCGATCCAGCTAGGTTCTATTTTAAGATATATAAATTATAAAAAAATATTTTCAGCAATAATCCATACTAATATTATAAATTTGAAAGTAACTCTGTCTGTCTGTCTGCTACTCTTTCACGCTTAAACCACTGAACCGATTTTGATGAAATTTGGCATAAACATAGAAAGGACGTTGAGAAAGAATATAGGCTACTTTTTACCGCGGGAAAATATCTCATTCCCACGGGAAGCAAATGAAATAATGAAAAGCGCCGTGTAGTGCTATAAATACACTACATGTTATTACTTACTTCATTCACGTCGATTATCATATTTTATAACTTATTATCCCTTTGTTTTATTCTTATACTTTGCTTTTCCTTTATTATTTCTTTACAAAATTATTTACTTTCTCTGTTTGTTTATTTACATTTTGACACAGCTATGAAAATTGTCATGTCTGTCTTTCATGTTTCATATTTTTTTTAATTCGTTTTACGGCATTGTATAAAAATCCTTTTAGCCATTCAATATTAAAAGAAATGAAAATATGTATGTTTCTTATTTCATTTCATAGATTATTAAAGTATAGTATTGTCTTTGGCTTATTTATGTTTTTTATATTGGCCTGTTAATCAATATTTTAATCTATACATAAAGCTGAAGAGTTCGTTCGTTCGTTTGTATGTTTGTTTGAACGAACTAATCTCAGGAACTACTGGTTCCAATCGATCCATTTATCGGGGAAGCCTTTTTTAAAGGCAGACGGGCCGCGTGGTGTCAGCTATCACCGTCGCCTATGGACACGGGCAACCCCAGGGGAGCCACCAGAGGGCTTTAGGCTATTTAACATCATGATATGACTAATACCAAAGTCCACGCGGACGAAGTCGCGGGCGGCCACTAGTCAACTATAAACTGAAAAATACGACTCTAACTGACATCTGTTGGCGATTATTAATAATATTTTGGCGTAGAACGCCGATATTTGTCTAGCATGCAACGACATTATGGGATTTAATTCAGTTAACTCATAACATCATACAACAGTGTGAGTGGCATATGTAAATTAGCATAGTAGTATGTTAAAGAAATGTATTAATAGATAATTATCTAATATTTTAAACAATTTGACTCTTGTACTCTTTCTTAGTCCCATTAGGTATCTTTTCTCTTAAATTATTGTCGTCATTTAAGTTTTTAGTTTTTTGTTCGATTACATGACATGACATGAATTATATGTCAAAACTCTTTCGACCTCACTAGCCTTCTGTATTATAAATAATAGTTTAAAAAACTAAAAAAAACACGGTTTTGTGAAAAAACGAACTAAAAAGTAAAAAAATTAGAAACAGTGTATTTTATTGTAAAAAAACGTGGAGTGCATGGTGTCAATAGTTATAAATATTTTAATGACAGATATGAGCAGAAAGATTATCATATTGATATTCCAAAAAGCAGCCCATGTTTTTTACAAATGCAATTTCTTTTTCTTGCTTTTAACTTTTTAGTAAGTTTTTCCACAAAAGTGTGTTTTTTTGGTATTTTTAAACTAAATATTTAATTTCAATTTTTATTAGGTTTTTCTTCTTCTTATTATTGCATCGGTCCTTGAAAAGTAAACAGAGTATCAAATTAATTCGAAATAAAATTGTTTCGAAAAAACATTTTTTATTAATTTGTTTTTTCGTAAAAATTCGTTTCGAAGTTGGTCAAAATTAAGTTCAAAGTTTCCGTTACAAACAACAAAGATACACTACCTATATACGTACGACAAATAAAAGCGAGTAAAAAATAGTTTTACATCAAAAAAATTTGACGACCTGCGTGGCGTAATGGTTACCATGCCGGACTGCCAGTCGAGGGGTCCCGGGTTCGATTCCCGGCAAAACAGAAATTTGAATGATGAGTTTAAATTTCTGTCCTTGGTCTGGGTGTTTGTGATCCTGTCTTTGTATGTGTCCATGGCACCCACGACACAGGGTATTAATTACCTTACTGTGAGGCTATGAGTGTATAACGTTTATTTATTATTTAAAAAAAGTGTGAAATGAAACATTCAAGTCTTTATAATTTGCATACGAAGTACGAGTATGTGCAGAATGTTTAATCATACATGCAGGGGTTGCGTAGATGAACGAAAATACCAATACCGAAAGTTTGGATAGTTAAATAATTCTGGTTAGGTATTTTTGCTTGCTGGTGTATGGCGTAGTCCCAGTTAAATTGAGATTTAAGCATATTATATTGGCAGCCATGTACGCTAGGTCTTTTTATAACTACTGCACTCAACAACTCAAGCGGTAACATTATAGTCATGTTTACTAAATATTCCAAAAGTTAATTATATCGACTAGCGTTCGTAGGCTATTAAAACTCGTTGGCTAATTTGTAACATGAGGTACGTGAAAGACGTCAGTGGATAAAGCTAGGTTTAAATTCGTTCTTATAATCATTATACGATACGATTATACTATAATGCAATATCCGTAATTACTTGAATTAGGAATGTTCAATACGTGAAAGTTACGTTTCAAAACCGAAGGGGAAGAAAGGTCCTTGAATGGAGACAACGTCTCGGCAACTAAACAACTAAACAAAAGTTCATAATAATTGCTCACAACGTCAGATAAGTGAAAGCGTAGTAAGCATAGTAGACTAAAACCTAATTTCGGTTAAAAGTAGTTAACTAAATTAAACATTAAATACAGTCATTTTGGGTAACTTTGAATTATTATTGACGACTAACTATTATCTTATTAGTTTTTGAGCTCTGGTGTGGAATCGTAAACTAGTCCACTTTGATGCATATGGGAAGATCAAGCTATTTGTTACTTTTGTACGTCAGTGTAGTTGTCATTTTTATAGATTAGGTTTTTAAATTTAATAATACCTTCTTTTTGTTTTAAGTAAATCCTAAAATATTCGGTTTAAAAAAATTATTCAAAATTACCCAAAACTCATGATAACTTTGAATTCGTATTTTAGGGGAAATTGTGGGTAGTTCTGTTGTTTCTTCCGTAAATTTATTTTGTTAGAAAAAAAAACAACTCAAAAGGACATTATTCATTCAATAAAATAAAGGTCTTAAATAGAAACCAGATTGTAATACTACAAATAATGTAAAAAATGTTCAAAGGTACCCGAATTGTACGTAATGCACCAGGGCCGGTAATAATACTCTATCTCAGATACGGAACTAGTGAGGGAAGATTGCCGGGAAGTACAGACCTATTATGTCGGTATATCGTAGTAAAATTACATCAAAATAGATCCATTATTTTCAGAAATATCTGTAAGATATTAAAGTTTAACTGTAGCAATTAAAACAAATTCATAAGGCGGGTGACATTAATTTCAATCGAAAACCCGTTAAGCAATAGAAGCATAAATTGTAGCTGCACGGATTTTCACTCTGTTAACCCTCCTACATAGGATACATGCACATGCAACAATAAAAAACGTATGTTAGTGAATATTTTGATGATTACGGATTATTGCAAAAGTTGTTTTTACCGATTTCCAAAAGGAGGAGGTACTGTATTTGGCTGTATCTATATATTTTTTTTTTACTTTTGTTCACCGCGTACCTACTCCGCCGTTTGTGGACCGATTTTCAAAATACTTTTTTGTTCCTATGCTTATACCCCGAGGTGGTCCCATTGGCAACAAGTCAGATCTGATGATGAGATCCCAGAGGGTAACTCTCAAATTTTATAGGCACACACATTATTTTTCTTATACTTTCTCAAGCATAAGATATATTTGTGCATAGTAATCATCATGTTTATGACCTGATTATGGAAGACACTGAGACGGTTATGAGTTGAGAGCAAATTCTTTCAGAAATGTTTTTTTACCAAACTTTATAACAATGGAGTTCCGAAAAGTCACGCCTGATTCTATTTATTATAAAACTTACGATTTATTTGAGGTGAAACAAAATCGCTGACCCCTACCGGAACTTCTAGGCTCTGTAGTAAAACTGAGCAAAGCATACACGTGCGGGGATATACTGCGTTGTTGCAATTGTTCAGAATACAGTGCTCGTGGGTGGCCCTACATTTTTACAAGTTAACGCAACACGCGGTCGACGTATACTTTTGACAGTGAAAAATCAATCTTATAGTTCTCTTACTAAAGGGCTATGAACTTGAAAGCCTGATAATATTATCGGAAATATGGCTTAGTCGCTGCTAATTCGGTCATCTGAAGTACCTACAGCGCACAATGGACCTATTTCACGACCCGATTAACATTGTTGCATTTTTTATAGCTCGCATGTTTTTCATAGATAGGCAGGTCATGTTAGGTATCGGATATCGGTGTGTAGAAGAGCTCACACGTTAAATGACCTCCACGTCAGCTTGTGATCCATGTTTAAATAAAAGATGATAGTGCGAATTGCATCGAAGTTATCAGCGAAGAGCAATCACGTTTTTTAATGTTACTTTATCAATTTGATGTAAAGTCGAGAATTAATGCATATATTGTTTCAAATTTCAAATATTACAATAGTATATTGTGTAGCAAGGGGTGAAACAAGACCATTTCTGACGAGGGCGTTCGCTCAGTCGGGCTGTCATCACTCTGGTCTGAAATCATCTTTGTTTCATCCCGAGCCACACTGTATTTTTCATATCACATGTAATGAAACAACGAGTTTTGATTTCTGTAGCCAGTCGAAGTAAGACTATTTCAGACAAATAGCGCAGTAATATCTCGTGACAACGATTTGACGACAGTTGTCAATGCGATTCTGACAGACTTGAAATAAAGACGTAAATAATAAACAAATGAAGGTGCCGGGTAGAAACAACGTTGTTTCTCCCCTAGGGCAGAAACAACGTTGTTTCTGACTGACACATTCGCATTTGTTTGAAATTGTCTTGTTTCGACTGGCAAAACAGACATCAAAACTCGTTGTTTCATTACATGTGATATGAAAAGGATCAATTTCATTATCATTTCTAACTTCTTGCTCTTACATAACTCTAGTAAAGTGTCTATGAACTACTCTTAAAATGAAATGTTTAACTGTGGAAAGTAAGTTTAATTATTTGTATTGGTAAAATTAAACCTTAACCACAAAATGGGTATCTGTTTTTAGGACCGTGTATCTTAGCAATTAGCAATTAAATTAAAGAATCTGTTTGTAAGCGTTATCTATTATAATCTGTCTTCATCCGACACAATCTCGCTTCAAAGAATACGTATTCGTTTTGCTGAATCAGCACACCAGTAGATGTGAGGTCATTATTTGACGAATGATTAGTCTACACTATTGATCTAGTTCATGTCCCTATTACTTAAGATAATTATTTTGTAATATACTTTATTTGACTGTTTGACATTAATCATAGAATTTATTGTTGTCAGTTCATATTCATAAAATAAAAATATAAAAGTCGTGATTGTTGAAGATTGCTTTGTTAATATCTATACAAATAAATAAAATTTGAGTGTCTGTTTGTAATGTTTAAATAACCGCTTTTTACTACACGGATATGAATGTACATATGCCAAAATAACATATTTTACAATTTTCTGTCTGTCTGTTTGTTTGTTCCGACTAATCTCGGAAACGGCTGGACCGATTTTGACGGGACTTTCATTAGCAGGTAGCTGATATAATAAGGCGTAACTTAGGCTACTTTTATTTTAGAAAAAATCTAAAACTAAAGTCCACGCGGACGAAGTCGCGGGCGGCTGCTAGTCTGTAATAAACAGAATTTCTCCGCAACAGAACTCAGATTTTCAGCCCAAGTTGTATTAGTTCAGTTATATCTAAAAAGTTCACACTATCTTTGTCATGACAGTAGTTATCAAAAATTATAAACAATATTAATAAAAAATAAAACACCTCTAGCCCCTTGTAATTTGTAATCACAGTAAATACAATCTCATGACTACTTTCAAATCTTTAACGTTACACACTCATAGCCCCACAGTAAGGTAATTAATACTCTGTGTCGTGGGTACCATGGACACATACAAACACAGGAACAGAAACACCCAGACCGAGAACAGAAATTTAAAATCATAATTCAAGTTTCTGTTTCGCCGGGAATCGAACCCGGACCCCGCGAATGGCAGTCCGGCATGGTAACTGCCACGCTTGTCGTCTTTGGTCATCAATTGATAGTATAATTATTAAGGTTTTGGTTTGTCAGCGTTATTCAATATCATCTCTAATGATTTGTTTTTGTAATGCACATTATAAAACATAAATAATTATTACATAATTAATACTCTTCTGTATAAGTAACCTTAAAACCTTGTGTAATCTATATATATATAAGAGATTTCCACCCATATATTGACTCATCACGATATCTCTGGAACTATAAGACCTACCGACTTCAAATTTGGTAGGAATATTCCTTTCGCCGAGTAGAGGTCAGCTAAGAACGGATTTTACGAAATTCCACCCGGAAGGGGGGGTATTTCCACCCATATATTGACTCATCACGATATCTCTGGAACTATAAGACCTACCGACTTCAAATTTGGTAGGAATATTCCTTTCGCCGAGTAGAGGTCAGCTAAGAACGGATTTTACGAAATTCCACCCGGAAGGGGGGGTTGCGGGGGTGTTAAGTAATGTTTGTATATATGATATCGCAAAACTCAGAAACTATTCGACCGATTATTATGAAAATTGGTATGTACATGTATTTTTTCACGGAGAAGGTTTATATGCTATCCATTATTATTATTATTTAATATTTAAACGCGATACGGAGTTCGCGGGGTCAGCTAGTCTTGTATAAAGGAACGTCTACATCGTGTATAATCCAAAAGCGCCATAATTGCTTGACGTATTTAGGACATTAAACCTACTTTACGTCAAAATACCCCGATTTTCTATTTTATCTTGTATAAAGGAACGTCTACATCGTGTATAATCCAAAAGCGCCATAATTGCTTGACGTATTTAGGACATTAAACCTACTTTACGTCAAAATACCCCGATTTTCTATTTTATTGCTTAAAACTGTCTGAAAACTTGAAAATAAAATTAATTCATATTATCTACTAAGTCTTTAGTTATGTGAGATGAATGATTAATAAAGCTACTTTCGCTAACGTAGCCGATATTCCCGATGTTGTTCTGATGTCTAAAGCTTCATTGATTGATCTTTACTATAGTTATTTTTACTCGACTATGATGATTAATCATGTTTGACAGTGTATGTATGTGAAGTATAAGAAGCAAGCATGGCCCGGCGGTTAACGCAAGCGATCTATGCGATTAAGCCAAACGGTCGCGGTCGAGTGTGAGATGGGTGAACGCTAGTGGCAAATAAATTTTTTACATTGTCGTTCATTCCCTTCAGATATATGCAAATGTGTTGTATCCGCAGATATGTGTTTCATCGAGTTCGTCATCCGGTGGCAGTGATGACCGATGCCGTCGATTGTTTTGATACCAGTGTATAAACATTGCACGCATTATGTATCGTGCATTCCTTAATGGCACTTGACGAAACGGATAATTAGCAAATTTTGCGTGCGTGTGATATTCATGTTTCATTTATGCTGCTTTGGAAATCCTTAAGGAATCGCGATATTAATCTAACCCTTAAACGAGCAATTCTTGTATATCTTTAAACACAATTATATCTATACATATAATAAAACTGTAAGCAGGGTCAATTCTGTACATTGCATATAAATTTAAAAAAATACTTCTAGGGGTATTTTTATAAGTAACAGAAGCTAAAAATATAAGTTTTGAAATTTTTGTCTGTCTGTCTGTCTGTCTGTCTGTCTGTCTGTCTGTCTGTCTGTTGTTAGCTTTTCACGCAAAAACTACTGGACGGATTTTGATGAAACTTTTTTGTTTTATATATATTGGTCCTCGCTAACATTTAGGCTATAGATAATTTTAAAAATCACCCTTTAAGGGTGTGAAATGAGCGATGAAAATTTGTATGGAAAACTTGGATTTTTTCAATAGATTTTCTTGAAATTTGGTATAAATATTTTCTAACCAAAATAAAAGAATACGTGTTTCAGCATTTCCCGAAATTCACCCTTTAAATGTCAATTTTCTTTGAAACTCTTTGAAAATTGAGTGTCGAAACTTGATGTACAGAATATTTTTGTGCAGAGTAATATACTTATAATTTTGTATTTGTAATCTTTACTAACATAGTAAGAATTCTATTTAAGCTTTTTTCAAAACTACCCCTCAATAGCAAATAAAATGTATTCGAAAGTTGGTATCTCAAGCGTACAATAATTAACCTTAACTTAATATTTCATTCTCAAATTCTTTTTCCTTCTTTGAATGATGTGTTTACTGATATATTGTTGAATGAATTTCCGTAACATTAGTGTGTATTTCATATCAATCGGGTGATAAACAAAAAAGTTATGTTCATTTACACAATACGCGATATAAACTTAATAGCCACTTTGGGGAATTTGTATGAAAGTTTCGGTAACAGCCCATTCAAAACCATAAATAAAAGTTTAAATTTAAGTAAAATTATTTTGAACTCTCACTAATATTGTCGACTATATTAAATATACTTAGATTAGCTTACTGTATTTTCTTTCGTTGGCCGAGTATGGCTAGACTATAGGTACCTAATAAGCGCATCGCGAGCCTTACCGCCGCCGAACCTTACATCACAGGCTCCATTGAGTTAGTTGCTCAGCTTATTAGTCTTCTTTTGGGGTGGAAGATTATGAACAGGCTGCAGCTGAAACGATTATTATCGCTACATTATATCAAGCTGCAACCTTTTTAGCATTCCACTGCTGAGCATGGAGCTCTCCCAATACTGAGGAGGCCTCAAGCTCCGATGAACCGAAATCCAAATCTTACAATCTCAATGCATCCAGCATTAAGGTTGTAAGATACGGAATCTAAACCTTCATACAGAATGTACAAAGCCTTAACAAAACGAGACTACTGCAGACATCTAGGTGACGAATAGTTAAACTTTTAGTGAACCAACTGTTAATCTCAATATCTACCTATTTGGTAATTTGACATTCGATTTATCAACCACAAAGTTTACATGCCATACGGTAGATGGCGTTATTGAGCAATATTCATTTCTTCTCCAAAGTGAATCGATGGAGATAATTTCAAATAAAAGCCTTAAGTCTAATAAAAGTAAGTACATAGTGTAAAAAAAATAAAAAATAACATTTCACACGTATAGCCTCACATTAGGGTAGATGTAGGGTAGATGTCGTGGGTGCCATGAACACACATAGAGACAGAAACACAACCACCCAGACCGAGAACAGTTTAAACTCATCATTGAAATTTCTGCCGGATTCGCTGCCGGATTCTAACCCGAGACAGTTCGATTAGCAGTCCGCCATGGTAAACATTGCGCCTCGCGGGTTGTCCCATCGTTGGGAAGGTACCTATACGTATGATGCTGAACATTGTTAATTGGACCAATGATAACTTAACTCATTTTTTGCTTCTCTTTATTGCGTACGGGCTGAGGGCTCATCACAACACACGTTGATTGATGGAGATATTAAGGATTCTTTATAAAAATATTCTTTATTTCCAAATACAGATAGCACACTGTGTAGAGACCCTGCCTTCTGCTTTAGTTTTCACAATGTTATATGAGTTATGACTTATGACCAAACTGCTGTCCGCAAGTTTTAAACCTATAGTTTATTAATTGACCTAACAATTATTTTTCCGATTGTTTAATCCTAAGCACGTGTGTGTTTAGAAATTTTATCTCCCAACTGCAATTATTTGTATAGTGCACCTCTTTTCTGCAGTAGGTTAAAGCTATGTATATAGAATGAGTCTATACATTCTTTGCAGTATAAATTCACCCAATTTACTAAAGATACTATTTTTAACATAGATGAAGCCACGGGCACAGCAGTATCTCTTAACTTTAATAAACGAGGTACATATTTGTAAAGAGAATCTGATTGCGCGAGAAAAGCGAAACGTGAGAAAAGTGGATAGTAAGATCACTACAGTAAGCATTCCTTACTGTTTTAGGTTTGAAGGATTTAGGAAAAATACATTAGGTTTCTTCTGAACATAATGAACATTGTATTAAAAGTGATTTCACTATATGTAAGAATAATCTACCTGCTACTTATTCAATGCAAATAAATAATCATTATTTTTTAATCAATCCATTTTATAAAAGTCTTTATACACGCGGACGACGTCGCGGGCACAGCTAGTGTATAATAAATCTGTAACAAGTCGGTTTCTGTACATTGAAGATATTTGAAAAAAACTGTCACTAGGGATATTTATTAGCGTAATAGTACCCAAAACAATGATTTTTAAAATTATTGTCTGTTTGTCTGTTCATGGACTCGTTCTGTTCTGGTCTCCCGAGGATGGGCCCGTTCTGGAGCGACGCGCGTGGAGGACACTGTTGAGTTCCACTGGAGATCCCGGAGTCCTCCCCAAGCGCAGAGGCAGGTCGCCGAGGGGGTTGTGCGGTACAAGTCCCACATAGCTCGGCATCCTCTCCCAAGGTGCAGGGTACCTTTTGAAGGTTTCTCCCCGATACAAAAAATTACAAAATGTTATAAGCCTTTACAATGGAAAGCTAGCCCAACTTTTGTTTTAATTTATTATTTTGTTTGCAAAATTTATGTGGAAATTGTTGACTGATTTAAAACGAGGTACTTACCTACATGTAATTTAATACTTACGGTGGTGCAAACAACCTCAACTAATTTCATTATATGGAATATACCTGCTCCATACAAATGGCGATACGGCGCAACGACGTATCTAACCAATAATCTTATGAGCCGCTGGCGTTATACAACGTAGCGCCAAAAAAGAATATATTTTTTTTATCTTGGTTGCACGTTGTGCATTGATTTTGACGTAATTAAACGTTGCAGCACCGAAAGTGTTAAGATATTGTTTACTGAAATATGGCACAAAGCGCCCACGGTCCATTGTTCAGAAAACTCCGTGCCCTTATATAACTTTCATTATTCAGGATCTGGGTGTTCTGCTGGCCAACGTGCCGTGCTATTCTTTAATAAAAAGTCAAGTTAGGAAATGTAAAAAATAATTTTAGAGTTTTTTTTAAACGGACTTGTAAAAATTTGTTTATTTACAGCAATATTGTCCCATAATTAAATCGATTTTCCGTTCAGATTTATTTAAAGTTGTAGCTTCAAATGTTTACATATACAATATATATATATCCAGAATTTTATTTCCTGAAACATTACATTCACTCGATTTCAGTAAATTCTATGATATAAATTATGTTTTGTTTAAACTATTTTGAACGTTACTACTCGTACATTATTATTTTTGTTTTATAATATAACAAGTAGGTACTGTATATTTTTAGTAGCAAACAAGCATACAAGTTATGTGGCGTGATATCATTGATAAATATGCGGACTTATCACATCTTGTATCGAAAAACTTAGATTACGAAGAGTTAACTTCAGCTTCGACTGAGACAACTGCTGCCAAGACAGTGTTTCGTAATGTGCGTTATCCTGCCAATAGCCTTCCTGTCTGGCCTATGGAATACATTTACGCCATAGTGATTGGAGAACTCATGGCACCTGTGGCACTTGAGTCAGCGTATCTTGAACAAGATCCGGCAAGAGACGAGTTTATGAGAGTTAGATATACCTGACATAAAATGAGACCATGGTTACCAGAATTATAACACCTTCTGAATGGTTAACTGAGATAACTTTAGGAATTAACGTCGGTAGTTAAATAAAAAAATGTGACGAAGTAGGAACGCCTATAAGAGTGAGGCATCCTCTAAGGGGGTATTAGTAGTGTGATATTCGTAGCGGCAGTCACTCTGCCCGTTTGCGTACTGAAATTCTGTATTTGTACTTACCAATAATTTAACTGTAGTTGCATAGGTACTGAAATGTTAATACTGAAATGTTGATTAAACTTACATATGGAGTGTTATTCTCTGAAATAAAATATATTATTATTATTAAATCGTTGTTTTGGATTGTAAAAAGGCTTTGTGAATTAAATTGTGATTTAAATATACCGCTTCTGGTTTTTATTCCTAAAAATAACAATTGCCAATCACAGACTAGACGAAGAGGATAGATTGAATGGTCCAAATACTGGAAATGTCACGGATGATGATTATGTTGAATATCTTCTAAAAAGCTTGAGTTTTACATAAGATTGTTTGCAATTACGCTGCTCCGCAGACCATCACCTCACGTAGACTGACCAGCAATCTCATATTGTGACTTGAAAGATCAAATGAACAAAATTGTTTTATTTTTTTCAACCTTTTTAATGTCCCACTGCTGGGCACAGGTCTCCCATCACAAGTGAGAGTGCTTTAGGCCATAGTTCACCACGCTGGCCAAGTGCGGATTGGTGGACGTCATGCTTTCGAGAAATTATGAATTTCTCTCAGGCATGCACGGCGATGGAGAACATCGTAATCAATTAAATATCACCATATTTTCCATCACCGTGGAGTAACGATAATGCGCACATTACAAATTTCTTTGTCAGAGGTGCACGCCGAGGATTCGAACCCGGGATCGAAGCCGAGGATTTGAACCTGGGATCGTTCACGTCGAAAGACCACGGCTAATTACCACTCTGCCATCACTGCTCAGTTTGTTGCTAAATTATTTAATAATTAAGTTTAATTATTGAGTATTTTTTCGGAGCAACCGACTTAAGGAATAAAGGCTAGTTTTACGTAAAAAAATAACGTATTAAAACGTATTCGGATTAGTTGAAAGAATGTATTTCTAACAAAAATCGAAAAGTTCATATGTGTAATATCACATAGTTTCTCAATGTCTGCTAACCTATTAAACGAGAATACATACTTATTTTAAAATTACGAAAATAGCTTAACATTAACATTATTTATTTTTAATTTTTTAGTTAGATTTTTATTCTCATATTATTGCATTGTCATCGACTCTTGACCCCTGTGCAAAATCAGCCTTGACGTGTTAAAATATTAAACTTTATATTTGTTTCATTAAGTACCTTAGGCCGCAAACTTATGAGCCGCCCCTTGTATATATTTTTTTATCCTGATGATCCTAGTTAGGACTTTAATAGAAAGTTATGAGATTATTGTATTGTCATCGGCCCTTGACCCCTGTGCAAATTTTCAAGTTAATCAGACTCCTAGAAGTAAGTGAACATGAAGTTAAATGATTCCGTTACATACATACATACTTACGTGCTAAAAACGTATTTATTCCATCCTTAACTGTTAAATCCCTACCAATATTATAAATTCGAAAGTATCTCTGTCTGTCTGCCTGCTACGCTTTTCCACTTAAACTACTGAACTAATTTTAATGAAATTTGGAACACAGATAGAGTGGACCTTGGGAAAGGACATAGGATAGTTTTTATCCTACGGGAACTTATAAAACGGGTTCACGCGGGCGAAGCCACTGGGGGAAGGCTAGTAACCAATAAACGGAGATAGAATATTGGCAAATCGCGGTTCGTTCGTTTATTTCTGTATGCTGGTAGGTACAGATATTAAAAGGAGGGTTTTACATTTATCCGCTTAAAAGAAAACTAGGATTTGTAGAGCTAGTATTTTTCATTTCATTGTTAGTATTAATAAATAAATAATGTTTCACACTCATAGCCCCACTGTCAGGTACATAAACCCTGTGTCGTGAGTACTGTAGAGTTTGATGCTTCACATCAATCTCTATGATGATTACTTATTATAAAAGTTTATTATGAAGATGTTATTTTTTAAATACGAATTAGATGTCCTTCTCTTCTTTTTTGTGTCTGACTGACGTACTCCCAATAAAGTAATACTAAACTAAACCTAGGCAGTTTTCCTCCGGTGGATTCCCTGCAGTATAGTACCATGGAAACATACAAAGACAGAAACACAAACACCCAGACCGAGAACAGAAATATAAACTTATCATTCAAACTGCTTCGACGGAAATCGAATCTGGAACTCTCCGATCAGCATGGTAACCACTACGCCACACGGGTCGACTACAGTTAGTACACATTTCAAAGAGACCCTTTGTTGTGTTTAAAATTTATTACAAAATTATAATGTGTGTGACACTTGTGATCTAGTGCATGTAGTTTAAGCTTGTAAGTATTATACAGTGCGGTATTTGCAAGATGATGCCATGACGTCGCAGTTACGATATTTAGTCCTAATGACCTTCTTTCCTCTGTCACTAAATACTTAAATTAACATAAAATGATATATATATATATATAGTATTACAAAAGATATATGCCATCCAATAAACCATCCTGCGGCATAGTTCCCAGAACGCTGGCAGCATTACCTCGCTGAACTGCTAAGCTAATTCTTTGTGCAAGGTAGCTGCCAGCTCTCTGGTCACCTGAAGCGAGGATGAGCTTGTTCGACATGTCTCTCATGAAACCTTTCATGTCAGCCGACCATGGACCCATAGTTTCTATTGCAAGCGCCGCGAATTCATAATTTATAGCTATCGATGAATATTTGCGGCGCTTCAAAAACTGGGCATGATCGGCTGCGGCCCCAGCCTCCTTGCAGGTGTTACTTAAATAGGATAGGGCCAGAGTGTCAACTATTGTGACATCCCAAACTAAGGCACGACCAACACGCCATGGCACCAGTGTTGCTCCATCAGGTCTCTTGCCATCATCTCTATACATACCAACTGGTTCTAGTGAAGCTGGTATAGAGACGGTGGCAAGAGACCTGCGGATCAAATCATTAATCGTGCCATGACGGTATAGTCGGCCAGCGCTCCTTGAACAAGAAAGGCCATGGCGACCAAAACCATCCACATTGCGGCCGCAGGAGCAATGATGAGGCTCACAAACTTTGGAACCTACGCGAAGACCAACTGATATTCTTAATGTTGATGCATCTAATAAAGTTCCTAAATTTCGAGAAGGTAACGCGTGCAACCAGTGGCCAGAGTCCGTTTCAGATACAGCAAGCAGCCTCGCTCGGTCCACGCTGTCAGTACAAACATCTAGGAGACAAGCATAGGTATCCTTGACACCAGGCAAGTCCCAGAAACGCTGATTAGATGTTTTATCATCGAGAATAGTTTCACTCGGGAACGTAGCCCTCCAGACCTCCACAGCTTCATCCAAGTTCGCCACCCGAACATCAGCTTCATTTATGTTTAATATACTGCTGATGAGAGATAGCGAACTATGGGTAGAAGCCAAAAAGGCCGGGAGCGCTACACTTGCACTAGTGCGAATACCTAACCCTCCAAATTTAATCGGAAGGCTAGCTTGTCGCCAAGCTCGATCATCGAAATTTAAATTTAAAATTTTGGACACACTAGCTCTCAAAGTTTCGTCTAAATCTTGTAATGCCAAAGGGAATTTCCAAACCGGACAGCAGCGGAACAAGTACAGATATTTTGGTGCGAAAAGGCAAAGGCGAAGAATGTAGGTAGCTATGTGTGGCTCAATTTCGAAAAGACGACCAGAAATATTTTTAAAATATTCTAATTTAGAATTTAAAATGACCTTCTTCGTTTTTATTTTGTGACAATCTTTGTGGTATCCTACCATCCTCATGAACAGTTTTAAGCGCATGAATTTATTCACGTCGGAATAAAAAGATCTATGAACTAATATTTTCTTAATATAGGGATATAGAGATAATAATATATTATAATTTTATGATGGACACAAAAAGTCAATTCGATTTGTTTTAATTAAATATTGATATCTGACATAAGTGTTTTACTTCAACAGATAGTGAGATTCAAGCTATTTGATACAAAATCAAGGTCTAAGTTTGCCTACCCAATAATGTAGAGAGACCCGTGCCCAGTAGTGGGACGTAAATAGGGTTGCAGCCAAGGGCTAAAATACATATATGTTTTATCGCTAGATACTAATTCAATTACAATTTCGCATTGCCTACAAAGTCTTTTTTATTGCCACCATTCCTATATGTAACTAAACGATATTTAAGCGAAATCAATAAATCCTTTAAACATGCGTACGATGTAAAACGAAAATAAATATTAATCATTTTTTATTGTTATGTACATTGTATATTATTATGATTGGTTATGTTAAAATATTTAAAATTATTAGAACCTTAATACTGGTTTCGGTATTTTTTTCATTGACAATATCGTGTAGGATCACCAACATCTTCAGCATGATAATTTTCGAAACGAAGATCATGACTACTCGTTTTGAGTTTGTGGCCTCCGAAGAGGCTATTAATTACAGTTCTATTTCCGTTTAATCCACCCCGCGATCCGCTGTCGCTTCGTCACCCTGTTGTAGTTACCAAGCATTTTTCATAAAGTCTAAGTATTTATTTATTTTTCTAACCATATTATTGAATTTTATTAGACAATACATCAAACAGCTGAAGAATTCTATTCCGTCCTCATTAGATTCACGCTGACATTTGTTTTGTAGTTCGTATTTTATGGTCGTTTAACGAGATTTACAAGGGAATCTCATAGTAATGCTTCGGTTTTTATAGGCAGCATTTTGTTAGAATTTCTAGTTACACCTTTAGTAATCTTACTAATATGAGCGGTTATTTATGACTTTATGAGTAAATAGGTAGCCGAAATATTGCAAACTTATTTTTGAAGTGAAAACTTCTTTAGCGGACTTTTTTTGAGATGGGTAAAAAATGTTAAACTCGCATCAGGACACGTCGCCTGATCGAATATTCGTAAGACGGAGGGGTGACAGCTGATGGCTCGACTGTCTATACTTGTAAAATTCGTTTATATCAAGTATTTAAAATATGGACATTGAACAAAGTGCATCTATTAATGAAAAAAGTGACGAAGAAATAGTGAAAGAAAATGAGTGAGTACTTTATAAAAATATAGAAATTAATACTGATAATTCAAGCAATTCGTGCGGAATTATTCCCTAACCATTCCAAGACATCAAAAATGCACAACGTTAATGTTCAAGTTTTCACTTCTGCCGGCACTCCCGGAGTGCAACCCGTTTTTACTATAGTTAATTGTTTTGTTAAAACGCACTGATCAAATTGCCTACTTCAAAAATAGATAATTTTAACTATGCTTGACTATTTACTTTGAATATCAATTTTATTTTACGTATAATATTGTGGACAATACATCTTAATTTCACGTGTTGATAAACCAGAGCTGAGAATGTTGACAAATATGTTGTCGTGTTAAATAAACAACTGAGTAATGATGTAATAAAAGGCGTGCGGAGTCGTCTGGGGAACGTCTATTGTAGGTACCAAAAATAACTTAAATACCAAAAATATCACAAGCGACGCTATCAATATAAACAAAACCAATTATCCAAACATTTAGCCTGAGTTATGACAAATGTTGTCAATTCTAAATTTCGTTCAGCTATTCAGAGAACTAGATGGACCATACGTAAAATGTGACACTCCTTGACCAATATTTCTTTATATAGTAACAAGAAAAATGACCTGCCAACCAAGATGTCGCATTTATACACAAATTCAAAAAAATTCGGTACAAGAATTTTTCTCGAGTGTCACGATGCAGCAAATAAATATCGCTCGTGAATCGGAGAAATGAATCGATCTCGCTCTTATATAGATGATTCCAAAATTTTATCTCTTTCTTCCTAATAGCCGCCTGACAAACATGTATCAGCGGTTAATAGGTGCGTTCTTGCAGCTGTTGCGAACAAATCAGCTCGGATATAGCTGACACTGTCAAAAAGCTAACACTTTGGTTTGCGGAGTAAGCGCCAAGCGATTTTTGTGACTGCTTACAGCGAGTAAACCCATGCGTATGCAAAACGGCTATTTTACATAACATGCACTTTTTAGTTTTAAATTCGGTCATAATTCAGATTGATCACTCATCATTTTCATACGTCGTATTAATGTTTGTGACGCGCAATTCTACCGACTTCATAATAATTTTGCGCTTGAATTTTAGAAAACCCATAAATGTTAAGTATACATTTTAATCTGTAGGCACAATGTTTTGAAACTTGCCACATTAAATCTCAGTAAATTTGGCACCAACTTCTTGTTTGTTATGTATGATACGAGTAATACTGATGAAACGCTTTGTTATGAATAACTAATATACTTTGCCATAAAATCTGTCCACAAGATGCTAACATTTCAAAGTTTACAATTTGTCTTCTCTAAAAGAATATAAATGGATGTTGGTATTGTCCTTTTTAACATTTTAATATAAATCTCATATGAATCGTATCTTTCAAGCGATTGTTGATAAAAATTCTGAATTCATAAACATTTTCTTGAATATTATTGTCAATTGCTTACAAAGCCTACATTTAAGGTTGAAATTATATTACAGAAAAATATCACATATTTTTATATAATTCTAGATTTTTACTTCAATACCTTTTTTTGACACTTTCATATTTTAGCAGCTGACATATTGTTTAAATTTTACATAAATACATATATTTCCGAGGGCTTACGCTTACAGCTTAGACCGATGCTACGAACACATTACGAGGAGGGTCGTCTTGCTGTTCATTCAAGATTGGAGAAAGCATCCTACGTATTTAAAAATAGATATTGTTCAGTATTTATTGGCCACCTCTTCAACATTCGATTTAATATTAACATAGAAAAATATCGAAGGCACGTGTTCATTCGATGGGTGCTAATTTCTAAATCTCGACGAGTTATAAAGATTAGGATATACTGACGTTATTTAAGCTATTCTTGTTACGTGATTGAAACGAATTTTCAAGGGGTAATGACGTGTAGATATGTTGTTATAAAATGATATTTTATAATGTGAGGAACGAGAATTACTCGTATATTCTTATAAAATTTATTAATTGACAGTCTAAACGTATATGTAGATACAGCCACTATACAAATTAAGTTCTATCAATTAAATTTTAATGTGAAAATTCTTTACAGTGTAAAATTTTATAATTAATGGAACGAGTATCATTGTTTAAAAATATCGAGCGGAAAAACACCATACACATTGAAAAGGGACTCCGAGAATTGGGCAACACCTTACCGAGTACTTAAGAAGGGTGGGAGTAGTAATCGTTTCGCAATGTGCGAAGTTTAAAGCCATAAAAAGTAAGTGCCCAAATTTTATTTTAAATTTGTTGGCAACAGAAGTTTTAAACTTTTTGGCAACAAATAGGTTTGTACTATTGTTTTGACAGTCACGGGGTCTTACGAAACTTGTGTTTTTAATTTAACTTTGAATATATTAATATAGGTATAATAATGGTTTATTGCTTCAAAACATAAATACATACTTACAATTTACAATATAGCTACTGATAATGGAAGCAAAAGGAAATGCTACAGCGGACCCAAGATCTAGAAATCTGGGCTGCGCTGATTTTCAGCCGCTCCGAGTTCCTTGATATCTTGTGTGGGAATTAAATGTCGTGGTAATATGATGTTTTTATATCTTTGAAAATGAATCGAGATGTGTTGACATTTTGGATATAATATTGAATCACTTTCCTCCGTTTTTGACGCAAAGTTTAAATAGATTGTAGGTGTAAATTGTAGGTAGACAGTTTGTAGGTGGTAGAACTATTATGGTTCGCCCGGTGAAGTACCACCGCTGCACTCATTTCTGCCGTGAACCAATTCTGTTGTGTTTCGGTGGAAAAAAGCAGTTGCCGGCCAGACTTACATGATGCGACCACCATCCTCCTATGCTTGCTTGAGGTTGTTTGTAGATGTCCATGGGCTGCAGCGACCACTTCACACCACGTGGCCTGCATGCTCGTCTGCTACTCCATTCATATAAAAAATAAAAAGAACAGATCCAGGTCCTCTTTTTAAGGACCTTCTATATCGTCCTATAAGTTTTGGTACAATAGTAAATTTATGTTTTCCACCATCGTGCATGAGCACTAGGATAACGGCCAACAGGCCTACATCCCTCCCACTTCCTTACTTTCTTTTCACGATCGTTGAAAAAACATATGGCACGTGTCTTTTTGAGGTTATTAATGTGTTATTCATAAAAAAATTACTTACTCTAATATTTTATAGTCGCTGACGTAGTATCTACACAGTACAGTGAATTAGTGAAATTCATATATTATTCTTTTTTTAATGAATTCTCCATGCCATAATGAACTTAAACACGTATACGTAGGATTTTTTTTCTAACGTATCCACTAAATATACGAAAGCAATTATTACTACCCTCGTTTTTTTTGTTATAGGATTTAACGATTCACTCAGTTTCTACTCAAGAGCTCCTGAAGCCTAAAGAAGAGCCGGGATACTCTCTGCAGCCGACCATGTGTACAGTGGAAATGGCTCATGCGGGTAAGGTTTCAATTTTATTGTACTGTTTTATATTTTACCGCTTTGATTTTCAAAAAATATTTCGTAACGTATCGACAATAGATGGCGCTGGATTCCAGGGACGCCCAGACGTAATTATACATTATTTGCGAAATAGAAGAATGGAGTCGTAAACTTCCTCCACTTTGTTAGTCAGGTCAGCCTTTAAGAATTTTTATTACGTTATTATCGTGGATATTACGTAAAACTACACCTAAAATACTTCAAAATATGTTTACTGGTACAACTTAAATAGCGATATAGTAATTTGTACGAATCAGCTAAACAATCCTTCTAGGTACTACTCTAAGTTCAATTATTTCAAATAAATAAAAATCATTGACATGGCTGTCCAAAATAAATATTTTGTTTATCTTGTAAATTGAAAAAGTCTTATTTAAAAAAGGATTTGCTAATTAATTCTTGTAAATAGAATACTAATGGAATATGCTAATGGATTTTTTTTAAAGATAGGATGATTTCGGAATGGAATTGTACTAATTGTTGTAGTACTTTATTTAGAGGTTGAATTTCGCTGCGGGTTTATATCTTTAGGATGATTTCGGAATGGAATTGTATGTTGTAGTACTTTATTTAGAAGTTGACTTTCGTTGAATTTATATTTATAAAAAAACTTGTTTATCCTTCAAGCTTCGAGCTACGTTTTACTCGATTTAATTTAAAGTTAATTAAGAAAATAGCTTTTCTTAATTTATTTAAAACTGGATGTTCATTGCGGGTTCCTCAAATGTCTGAAAATTATTTTGTTAACATAAAATAAGGTAATGGACACAGAAACGGATGATCATTTATCACGCAAGCCAATAAAATAAATAAAATTGTTGATAGAAATGGACACATACAAAGACAGGAACGCAAACACCCATACCGAGTACAGAAAAAACTCATCATTCAAATTTCTGTTTCGCCGGGAATCAAACCCAGGACCCCTCGATTGGCAGTCCGGCATGATAACCATTGTGTCATGCGAGTCGTCGAAACCTTTAAAGTTTGTATACAACATTTAAAGTTTGTTTATTTAATTCGAATTTAAAATGTAAAATCGGTTTCCATCCATCCATCCATCAGCCTTTTATAGTCCACTGCTGAACATAGGCCTCCCCTAACGTTCGCCACTCCTTGTCCTGGTCCTGGGCCTTCTGAATCTAGCGACTACCAGCTGTCTTCTTCAGGTCATCAGTCCACCTGGTTGGAGGGCGACCTGTACTCCTTTTGCCGAGACGTGATCGCCATTCGAGGACCTTTCTTCCCCATCGGTTGTCGGTCCTCCTTACTATATGGTATAAAATTGTATGGTAAAAACTCCATATAAAATTGTAATAAATTTTTGGGAAATCTGATTAGCTTTTAAACTTAATCCATACTTATAACTGTAAAAGTGTATTTGTTTGTTTGTCATTATATCACATCGTGATGGTGTGATCATTATTATATATATTATTTTATATATTATATATATATATATATATTATATATATTAGATAATTTATTAGTGAGCAGGTAAAACTGCACAACTGGTTATAACATAAAGACTCATAAAGTTTCTTGCAAAAAAAGTCTGCATTGTCGAGAATAAGACAGAAGCTTTCTCGTAATGTTCGTAATGTTCATGGTTTTGGGAACTACAAATGATTTTTCGTTAGGGATGATCTTTGGGGTAGGTCTTAACAATGAAGTCCCTGTAGCTTCGGGATTAAGAATAGAGCTACGGTATCCCCTGCCTGATCGTAAGAGGCGACTAAACGGGGGCTTCCGGGGCTGCGGGCGGTGAGAGTGGGAGCTCGACCCGTCCAGCCAGCAGCCCCGGGAAACACGGCGGTGTGTGCGTGGCCGCATGCCGCCGTAAGCATCGGAAGGTGCAGGAGATCAGATCTGCTCTCCCAAAGATGGGCTCGTTCCAGGGCGTCGCGTATGGAGGACACCGGTGCGTTCCATAGGAGATCCCGGAGTCCTCCCCAAAAGCAGAGGAAGGCCACCGAGGGGGTTTTAGTGAGGTTCAAATCCCACATAACCCGGTGTCCTCTCCCAAGGTGCTGGGTATGAAATGCGTTTATGTAGAATGTAGCAACTATCCAGCGAAATAACAATGTATATCTAGATAGATTGTCTCATCGTAAAAAAAAATGCAAGATGAGACTGAGACGGAGTAATATTTTTTTTCAACCTTTTTATGTCCACCTGCTGGCCACAGGTTTCCTTCTCACAAGTGAGAGGGATTTACGCCATAATCCACCACGCTGGCCAAGTGCGGATTGGTGGACGTCATTCTTTCGAGAAAATATGAATATCTTTGTATATGATTTGGTGTGCAATAAAGAATTATTGTATTGTATTGTATCTCTCAGACATGCACGGCGATCACACGATATTTTCCATCACCGTGGAGCAGTGATAAATGCGCACATTATAAATTTCTTTGTCAGAGGTAGGTACTGAATAATACAAGTACCTATCTTTAAAATACAGAGGTGACTTATAATCAGTAAAATTTTTATTTAGCATATACATATTATACAATATACCTACATCTTTAATAATTTAATCCGTATCATTGTAAATTAACTAACTTTTTACCTTCCAAATTCCACCCCTCGGCCTTCAAGTAGTCAAATGGAGGAGGTTTTCGGTTCCATCGCGGGGTTAATAACGTTGCCCTAATTGTGTATCTAATTACTTGCGCCTACGGCTTACTGATGGCGAGGTGAAATGAGATCCAATATTTGTGCCAATAAATCACTGTATCGATGTACGAGTGTCATTTTGCAAGGTTTGAGTTTGAGGTTACATTGCGTCAATGAACCTTATATCATTTAGTGAATCCGGTCAATCAATCAATTGAGATACTTTTAACATGCTGTCAAAACCTGACATCCTCATACATTGTATATGAGAAAATGATTTGTGACATCACAAGTCTCATTTATAGTCAATTGTCTGAATTCATTGATTTAAAATGTAATAAAAATCATATTTAAAAATTAATAAAAATTATATTGCTTTCCAAGCATGGTTTAATGCCACCTTTCTTTTATATATGCATTTTGAAATTTTCCGCGCATAGTGGCCAAGAAGTGTGAAGGATGTAAAATGTAACACTTTATACTGAGTTAACCAGTGGCGTTAACTGTGTAACGTGAAATACCTACATCAATTCATAACGGAAATTTCTTTTACTTTAAAATTCACTATATGGGATTTCTCGAGGGTAAATCTGTACACGGGTACGTCTATCGTGTTCAACTATGAATGGGTGTCAGGAATCTTAATGTCAAAGTTGTCAAAAGTTGGATGGGTTTTGATTCTGTACTTTTTATGTAGCGAAAATATCTTAAGTTTAAATTATCTTACATAATATATGTTGCTTAAAATTAGGGTGCCTTTATTTTTATTTAAATTAATTTATATTATCACTTTAAATAGATAGCAAGCGACCTCATACGGCAACACAGAGAATAGTTTTTATTTTATTTATTTAATTGGATAAAGTAACTTTATTTTATAGTATAAGTATTTACATAGTAATTTAAAAAACTACTTAAAAAGAAAAATACACATATTTTACAAAATGTATATGCCATCCAAAAAATAAAAAATCAGTCTTTTGGTTCAACGAGGGAATGCTGCCAGCGTTCTGGGTACCATGCCGCAATCGGGTCTTTTAGATGGCATATACATTTTGTAAAATTGGATAAAGTAATGTATTTAACTTATAACAAAAAAAATCAAGTAGTATAAACCACAAAATGCTCGATTATATTATACACGGTACCAACACGTAGCCGGCCCAGCTATATATTCTCGGTTTATTTGAATTTATATGATTTCACTAATTTGTCCCACGGGAACAGTATATTCTTTTGGGATAAAAAGTAATATATCAACCAAGCATGCTATTTCAGATTGTAATCCTTTGAATTCCTTTGAACAGATTTAAAAAATGTCAACAAGTCTTGTGCCGCAAACCTAATTACGATCTAAAGGACTATTTATATTAAAAAGCTTGGGATTGAACTGTAGTCTAACAAGGCTGTTTCTATAACTGGTAGACTTTTGCACCCCTATTTGCGTCCTACTGCTTGGCACGGGTCATTCCCCACTATTGGGCAGATTACTGATATACTTAAAACAATCAAATTGCCAATGTTAGAAGTTGGCTGTCGGACGACATCGACACATACGGTAGCTGTAACGTATGTCCCTTATCGGCCCATAGCTAATTATTGTGTAGGTACCCCGTATTTTAAAACAGGGCTGAAGTTTTTCTCCGTCGGCTCTTTTCTTCAGCTCAGCATTGCCTAAGCGCACCCAGAGCAGACAGAACAAAAAAATAACGTTCACTAAGAGTTTGTAAAAAAACCGTACAGTGAATAAAATGTTTCTTTCTTTAGTTAATGTGAAGTTTCAGAAGTCTAATCCGTATTAACTGACATCCTAAACATGCCTGTTGGGACTTCAATTGACTTTTATCAACTGAACCCATACACTTAACAAATATACGAGGCAAGAGTCATTTTACGGTTTTCGAATAAAGCTTTTATTATAAGCCTGTGCGGTGCGTAATCGACTTACGACTAACCTCTCTTACCGGCACGAACTTAGAACGACTAATTTACGACCGACCGGGCATTGTTCATTCAGAGTTGGGTTTGATTGTCGACGTAGGTATTATGTGTCAAGCGCTGCAGGAAATTCATTGATAGATTTAACCGCTAGCACTGAAAATACGGTTGATTCGAGGAGTAAATTGCTAAGTCATTAATGCCGTCCGGTCCGAAGCTGGTGCACTAAAAACTGCAGCTATTTTAAGGGATCGGATCCTTGAAATTCGAATCTGAAACGATTTACGTCAGGCCCGCTAAGTTTATCGGTAATCTACGCTGAAGGATCGCCGTGAGCTTGCCAACATTACAATAAGATGAATTTATATCGTATATTGTAGTAACAGTCTGAATTAAGTTTCATATTTTTAAATAGCCAAAAAAAGCCATGTAGGTAATTAAATATAGCTTTGTATGTTAAAATAACTTTGCAAATAAGCAAATATTTAACTGCTGTGAAATCTTCATTACTGTTTCCGGTGACAACAGATACTTAATATGTGGAAAGAATTTTACGGAGTTGTTAATTTTTTGAACTCGGTACCTACTGTAGTTATGTCGAGCGGTGTCGAATTGTTTCCTAATCCTTATGCATGTTTTCTTCGTATTTAAATTTAAAGAAAACATTAATGTACAAATACAAAAACAACTAACATTAAACAGTTTAGTAGTTAAACTTACGATTCCGACTATGCTGGGTGGAATCACGTTTTGGGACTACACACTAACACTATCCAATTTAACAAAAAAGTCCTTTATTATTTTGAAATAACAATAACTGCATCTAAAATTTTTGAAACTAATACAGATTTATTTTCTGTACATGTACATTAATAACTAGCGGCCGCCCGTGACTTCGTCCGCGTGGACTTTGGTATAAATAAATAAATAAATATTAGTCAAAGCATGATGTTATACGAGAACATAATATAGCCTCGCCACCGCTGTGCCGCTGGACCACACCGTAGTATGATGTAGCGAGAAAGACATTTATTTTATCTACTTTAAATATCAGAGGCGATAAAAGTATCTATTTTCAATTAAGAATCAATTTATTACTACCTAATGGGCATTTGAAAAATATATCAATTTTTATTGTAGTTTTGTTCACTATTTTGGCTAAAATGGCTTACACATGAGATAGATATATACTGAGGCGGGCTTTTTTGTAGGACTATTTAACATAAACATTTCCATCATAATACATTAGTAATGTATGATGTAAATATTTATCTTGCGAGTACATAATGTGTAACTCTAGCGGTTTTGGCAGCGCATGCTAGAGTAGCAGATGGTAGATTTTTTGCTTCTTATTTGACACTTATCGTCATATTTTGGACAATTCACACAATATCTTTATAAATTGTAGCTTCTGTAAGTATTATTTGTTGTTTTTATTTATTTATTTGTATAGAGAAATGAAAATAAAAAAAAGTCACTAATTATTAAATTTAAATTAAACTATATCTAAATTTACTTTATGAAAAAAAAACATGTTATAAACAAAAAAAAAAATAGAAAATTTACATATTAAATATAAAAGGCAGCATCCAAATTACTGTCCTTGGGCAGTGTACCCAGGACGCTGGCTACATTACCCCGCTGGATAGCTAAAACTTATTCTTTGACCGAGGTAAGAGCCAGCTCGCGGATCATGGGCACACTCAATTAACCGTATGGATAGATGCTTGTAAAATACCTTTGCATCAGGACCCCACGGTCCCATCGTTTCGACTCCGAAAGGAAGAAATATGTAGTCCCGGTTAAGAGCTACATATTTCTGCAGCTTCCGGATTTCAGCATAAGTCGCCACCACACCAGCTGCTCTGGAGGATAAATGAATATGGGAAGGTGCCAAAGTGTCTAATTAATAATCTAATTATTAATTGTATCTATATTATTGTAAAGTTTCATTAACCCTCCACTACCTGACCCTAATTTCTAATACGTAACTACCTACCTGGAGTATCCATTCATCCATACTTACTAACTTTCGCGTTTGTAACATTAGCATGATCTCATGGGTTAAAGCTCATTCTCTCTCACAGCGTTCCAAATAACGCGCATCTCTCTACGTATTTAGGCTAAAGTATGCTTTTTTGTAATCCAAACAGATTTTTCTTTATAATGTAGGTAGATTCAGTCTGTGTCAAGTGAAGATTCAGAAGTATTGCATTTCATTAGGCATAGAAATCTACCTCCCTTTAAGTATGTCGTGTACATGCTTATATTAATCACAGCTGCGTATGGTATACCCTATGACATCATACTGTCAAATACCTTAGGTTACTCATACGAGTAGGTGTAGGTACTAGGTACGTGGCAAAAAGATATTCCATAGGTTAATCTAATACCTTTAAACGAGCAATTCTTGTATATATCTAAATATATTTTTTGAATCTCGAAAACGGCACCAAATATTTTGATGAAATTTAGTACACTGTTTTCGGGGATGATAAATCGATCCAGAAAATTTTTATTCATAGAAATTGTCGTTTTATTTAATGTTTATGCCGTTAAATACAAAATTACTCTTACTGACATCTATCGAAGAGTATTAATAATATTCTGGCGTAGAAAGCCGTCAAATGTCGACCGTCAATCCGCCCTTCAAACAAATGACAATGTCGATATGAAAGACCTCTATGAAAATTTCGTTAATGGAATTAAAGCTTTCTTGGTCGAATGGTTACGAAAGCTGACTACGGAGCTAGAGACACGGGTTCAAACCTCAAGTAGGCAAGTTGCGTTTTTTATTTTTTGTGACAATTTTGTTTATAAATTGGGAGCTAGGTCGCTAGCTCGGGCGTCCAGCTACTAACTTTTATTTCGCAAAGATGCCGTAAGTATAGGCATTTAAATAAAAGAGGTTTACATTTAAAATCAGCAAATTGTGAGTCAGACTCGCACACTAGGGTATTCGTACCATTATCCAGGGCCGGATTTAGGGAAGGGCAACCGGGCCTACATACTCCACATAAGAGGGAACCTAAAATAGAAACATCGGAAAAAAATCAAATTCAGACTATTACACACTAGTAAGCAACTTTGCCTTAATATTTTTTTCATATCACATGCATTAAAACAGCGAGTTTTGATCTCTGTTTTGCCAGTCGAAATAAGACAATTTCAAACCAATACGAATGTGTCAGTTCAGTCGATGTTTCTGCACTAGGGGAGAAACAACCTCGCTTCGCTCTGGCAGTCACCTCTCGCCCTCGTCAGAAATCGTCTTGTTTCACCCCTTGTCACACAATATACTATTTCGCGTCGTACAGTACTTTACGTACGTAATGTAATGTACATTAAATATTAACAGAAAACATCGATCTATTTGTTTACTCCAATGAGGCAATCAGTAAAATATCACTGACTGAAAAAAATTGTCCATTTTATTTGGAAAATAGTTTGGGATCAAGGAGCCTCCACACCTTTGTTGCCCCAAGGCCTCCAGACCTTTAAATTCGGCCCTGCCATTATCTATGAAATACATTGAGTTTACGACGTATACGGACCAGGCACCGCTAACGAACGAACGGCACATTTTTGGTTTCAACGTTACCGTTCTGGTAATTTCGATTTACACAATAACTCTGGTAGACGAACTGAACTCAAGTGAATAACGACGAATTAACAAGAACGAATCACTTAATTTTCAATTTTCTGTTTTTATCTGTATTTTAATAACAATTATAATTAAAATATTATTTTTGCCTTTTTTCGTTTCTTTATTATTTTTAGAAATTACATTATGATGACCTACAATGTAAGATTAGAAAGACGAAAAACAGTGCATTCTGGATATGAGAAATGTATGTTATGATTTCATATTAGTTTTTTCTACACTGTGTAGATTTTTACAAAAAGCCTCATCACTTAAGTACTGATTACATTAACTTTAATTACTTTTTACAGTAATTTTATTATTATTTTAAGTGGCGTACCTATATCCTAAAATGTGCTTACAGTGTCCACTAACACCATATTCAACAGCAACAGCAAGAAAAACTTTATATTTTATTTGATCTGAGGTTCAGCTCTTTAGGCAATTTCAAAGTTCTCATCGCTTCCTTTTTTCTGTTCAGGGATTCAACAGTTTCGATCTATAAACCGAAACTCCGACATAAGTACAGTAGGTACACTTTTTTGCAGTCGTGTAATATGGCCGCAACCCTTTTTTCGTCCCACTGCTGGGCACGGGTCTCACCCCATTATTGGGGAGGCCTGGAGCTTACTCCACCACGCTGCTCCAATGCGGGTTGGTGGAGAAGCGGATTAGTGGCCAACCTGCTGTCGGATGTTTTCAAACCGCCCATAAGGCCTCCGACAAGGTTTAACGACTGTTGTCTATCGACAACAACCGGGACCGACGGCTTAACGTGCCCTCCGAAGCACGGAAACGCGCATGAAATTTTTCGCCACTAGCGGTCACCCATCTCACACCCGACCGCGCCCGTTTGGCTTAGTTGCATAGATCGTTTGCGTTCTACGCTAACCGCCGGGCCATGCGCGCTTCAAGTCGTGTAATATAGTTAAAATAAATTTCATTTCTTTCTCGACACATAACGACAAAGCAAAAGTCAATTACACATTTTAATCAACGCTTTATAAGCGATTGACCCCAGTCGTAAAGCGTTCCGGAACAAATGCACTACAAATAGGAACATGCATACATCTGTTTTATAACGTTTACACTAAATCGATTGGACATCCAAAGAAATTGATTCGAATACGCAACGATAATTCTGAAAGATTACGTTATCACTTTTCATCACTATGTTAAACGCAGGTTGTTTTGATTTATAAAGCCCATAAAAAGCTAGGGCTGGTTCTGAACTTTATATAATTTCAAAAGGATAATATTTCGTGTCTTGGAAAGTTGGTCATATAATTATTGTATAATTTACTAGCTGACCCCGCGAACTCCGTACCGCGTTCAAATGTTTGGGGTGGGCCACCCTTATTACTTAGGGGGATGAAAAATAGATGTTGGCCGATTCTCAGACCTACTCAATATGCTCACAAAATTTCATGAGAATCGGTCAAGCCGTTTCGGAGGAGTACGGGAACGAACATTGTGACACGAGAATTTTATATATAAGATTAGTACCAGGACGACCGAGCCTTGCTCGGATAAAAACAATTTATTTTCTTGGTTTAATTTCAAACGATACACTCATTTGCTTAGTGTTACTTAATAATGCAATCTGAAATAGCTCCCAATAAAAAAAAAAACACAAAAAAATGAAAATACACGCAATATGGTTTTCATTGAGGTTTGAACGCAGGTCTCTAGCTCCACAGTCAGCCCACGTAACCATTCGCCCAAGAAAGCTTTAATTCAAGGATCGAATTTTTTATAGAGCTCTCTCAAATCGACATTGTCAACTCTTTGAACGTCGGACTGATGGATGGCGTTTGACAGCGTTCTACGCCACAATATTATTAATACTCTCCAATAGATGTCAGGAATAGTCGTACTTTTCAGTTTATATTTAAGTTGATTATCGCTGAAAATATTTTTTAGTAATTTAAAATTTCGAAAAATAAAACCTAGCTGGATCGATTTATCACCCTCGAAACCAGGGTACTAAATGTAATCAAAATCTTTGCAGCCATTTCCGAGATTAATTAAAAAAAATATTTAGGTACTAGTGGCCGCCCGCGACTTCGGCCGCGTGGACTTCGGTATTAGTCATAGCATGATGTTATATAGCCTAAACCCCTCGGGTGGCTCCCCTGGGGTTGCCCGTGTCCATAGGCGACGGTGATCGCTTAACACCCTGCGGCCGGTCTGCCTTTTTGTTCGGTTTATTTATAAAAAAAGCCTTCTCCGATAAATGGACTACCTATCCAACACAAAAAAGATTTTTTCAATTGGAACCAGTAGTTCCTGAGATAAGTGCGTTCAAACGAAGAGACAAACAGACAAACAGACAATAATTCTAAAAATCATTGTTCTATTACGCAAATAAATAGCCCTTGTGACAGTTTTTCTCAAATATCTTCAATGTACAGAAACCGACTTGTTACAGATTTATTATAAATATAAGTATAGTATAGATAGAAGAAGATGTACAAGAATTGTTCCTTTAAAGGTATTATTAGATTTTAGCATTAGTGGGTGCGCGAGTGTAAATTTTGTTCCTACATATTTTACGTACGCATAAATAAGCGTAGGTTAAAAAGTGGATGTGTAATACTTAATAATGTATAAGGTAATAGTCAAATGAACTCCATCTATTTGCAATTATTTTTTAAAAGTCCGTGTAAGTATATTTGAAGTGAAAAGTTCTTCAGCGGCGTTGTGCACTTTAAAAAAAAATGTTAAACTCGCGTTAACTACACATGGCCTGATCGAAAATTCGTAAGACTCAGCTGATGACGGCTCGACTGTCTATAGTTGTAAAATTCGTTTATATCAAGTATTTAATATATTATTATTTTTATATATATAATATATCCATATTTAAAATATGGACATTGAACAAAGTGCATCTATTAATGAAAAAAGTGACGAAGAAATAGTGAAAGAAAATGAGTGAGCACTTTATAAAAATACTAGATAGAAATTAATACTGATAATTCAATTAATTCGTGCGGAAATATTCCCTAACGATTCCTAGACATCAAAAATGCACAACGTTAATGTTTTCACTTCACTCCCGGAGTGCAACCCGTTGTTTTTTTAGTACGAGGCTTACCCCGTAAGAGGCAGTAATAGTATTTACAATTTTAGTGCTTTCTACAGCTTCTGCCTTTTCAAAAATATTATTTTCACTATCGCTCATAGTTTTATTTGTTGGTTGATTTGGAAGTTGGTTACAAATTTGAAAAGCTAATTTTAGAAATAAACGAATGTGCACGGAACACAATTTGTTTATTTCACTATGAATTTCGTACACAAAGTAAATAAATGTATGATTTGAATTATTGCTATAAAACACACCAGGCGAATTATACTTAAGTAGCTTTGTTGTGGGACTTGTTGAATTGAGCTCCATTGTTTTCAGTACGCGGTGCTGTGACCACCTGTTGGGTTTCCGAATATTTTTTCACAGCTACATTTATTTTAGTTTTGGTTTGCCACGATTTTTGAATACTGTGATTGCATCCTTATAAAATATAATTTTATTGTCCCTGCGTATTTTTGTTTTGTCATTTCATTAAATGTATAAATATTATTTAATTATGAAAATAATGTATTACCATGTTAGTTCATATGTTTTCAGAAAATAGGGAAATCAGAGGTAATTAATCAAAAAATAATAATTTCCAAAGCACAAAAGTGGAATGGTAAAGGTATGTTTAAAACTAAGGTTTAAAGTTTAATTGTATGTAGATTATATAACTTATCCAATACCAAATCCTAATTAATGTGACTGAAATCGGTTTACAAATACCCATTAAAATGTTTTATATCTAGTTGTGACTTAATGGTAAATTATGACAGGTTGGCTGCAACCCTTTTTGCGTCCCACTGCTGGGCACGGGTCTCTCCCCATTGTTGGGGAGGCCTGGAGCTTACTCCACCACGCTGCTCAAATGCGGGTTGGTGGAGATGCGGGTTAGTGGCCAACCCGCTGTTGGATGTTTTCAAACCACCCATAAGGCCTCCGACAAGGTTTAACGGATAGATAACAGTTATCTATCTACAACAACCGGGTCCGACGGCTTAACGTAACCTCCAAAGCACGGAAACGGGCATGATTTTTTTTTCCACTATCGGTCACCCATCTCACACCCGACCGTGCCCGTTTTGGCTTAGCAGCATAGACAGTTTGCGTTCTACGCTAGCCACCGAGCCATGCGCGCTTCTCTACGCTAGCCGCCGAGCCATGCGCGCGTCAAAGTTCAATTATGACAGGTTATAATGCTCAAAATTGAACAACCCGTATGTGCAATCCATACAACTTAACGAGTAAGGTTGTGCACTTTTTTCATGATATAACTCTGTAGTAACGAAATTACTTGGGATTTGCGTTTGCGAACTCCAAAAAGGACATCTCGTCTCTAGCGGGCGTACCGATCAGAACCCGAACCCCTGACGTCAGTTCGGCGGTCATGTTCCATTAACCTCTGTTCTCTGGTTGCAAACCATATATAAGTTTATCTGATTACAATAAAATATCGCAATAACAACCTCGTGCATCAAAAATAAGTAAGCAATACTTCTGCACTGGTTCTTAAGGATTACCAGAAAGTAACACTCCTTTTTGCACGCAGAATCATCAGAGTTCTGTTAGTTTATAAAATATATTTCACAAGGAGCAGAGCACGTACGAGTATGCTGGCTTGTTTGCGAAAGTTGTGATGTCCGTCGTTCTTTCGATTAAACGGTCTCTTATCTCGTAATAAGTAGAAATATTTAAGTCTCCAACAGTGTGTGTGGCTTCCTTATAAAAAAGTTAGTTAACATATTAAGTTATTCAAGAATAACATACGGACGAAATAGCATAATCTTATAGTTATCAATTTTAGGAAAATTATCGTTATGCATTTCTTTTTTGATAACACTCACAAAAAGTATAATGTTTTGACTTTTTCCGTCCATAAAAAATTATGACGCAGCGACACGTGTCTACTTATACTATGTTATCTAACATGCACCGATTTACTCCTGTGGAACATTACCTAGAACCTTACGTTACGTACTTTATTGTTCAAGAGAACAATTACCTTTTGTACGTATAAATCGAACATTATCAGTATGCGTTAGGTAATTGAGGCTCGAGTTCGAGTATTTCGTAGTCGCCAGCGTTACATGAACTCTTTTAATACCTCTTTGTTTGACCAGTGAATGCCATAATAGCTCTGAAATGTAATATTTTACCTCACAATATCACTTTAAAATGCTCGACAGTCATAGAACAATATTATATTCAGGTATTCCCGATATAAATCCGAAATTCATTGTAAATGATTCATTTGAAATAATTTTGTTTCGATAAAATAATTTAACAATTTGAATAGACGTCATATGCCTATCACAGACACATTATAAAATTTATTTCTATATCTTTAATATGAGTTTATAACTTTAACAATCAGTAATTTATCGGGTAACATCACACAAAAAAAAGGAATAAAACGACTGCGTGTTTCTCTAGATCCTGATTTAAGATGTGAATTTAAAGATATTGTAAAGTTACTGTGAAACTGAATGGTAATAGATATTCGAATTTCGTCTATGTGAGCGGTGCTTCCGACCTTTCTAAGCTATAATCGGTCCTGTGAAGAAGAAACACAACCTGTAATTGGCGTAAATTTTTAATTTTCAAATAGATAGTAATGTATTGTATATAAAATAAATGACACTATTTCATGTACATTTTTATGTTTGCAATTTGTAATTATCTAATTATTGTAATATTTGCATACCTCATGAAGGTAAATATGGCGAACCAAATGTATAAAAACACCTTTTGTAAACACCCATATTTGTGCAAATAAAAGTTTTTGTCTTTGTCTTTGTATTATATGTAAGTAATAGTAAATTAAAAGTTCATTTAAGGATTCATAGTAAAATGATTTATGTTTAACCATTTGCTGCAGATTTACATTAAGGATAAGATAAATTTGATATTTTTTGAAAATCGTTGTTGTTGATAATGATTGTGAAGTTGAAACGGAAGTTTTGTTGAAGCTGTTTTGGTGGATATCGGACATCCGGCCTACCCAGTAGCCGGCATCCGGCAGAACATAGTCAAATAAATTGCCATGATAATAAAGTGTGCTTGTTCTACCTGTCGATGTAATAAAATAAACTGGAGCCCTAAAAAGTATTTAGATACTGTGGGAACCAGAAAACTAAATAAAAGCGGAGCTAAAAAGTCAACTCAGTTTATTAATGCAGACTCGAAGTATTTTATTGTGACATAGTTACTCGTAGAGCCAAGTTTTAAAGTGGACTAAGTAGTTTAGAGGGTATTGAAGCGGCGAAGGTCGTACAAGTTATTTCAAGTCCGTCACCAGTTAAAAAAAAGAAACAGTTGATTGTCGGTGAAACATAGACGTCCTAACATTGGTGTACCAAAAATGTGCGTGAAAACATTACTAGTCTCACGATCAAATAAAATCGCAATCACAAGGGAGATTTATCTTTAACTGCAGTGACCGCAACCCGTATCTTTGGTGGTCAGCAAAATAAATGTACAATATTAGAATTTGAGCAAAGTTCGCAAAAAATGTACATATTATAGCGCCCTACAGCAGCGAAGAAGGAAAGCGAAACCACTTATTGCCTCTCTATGCAAATTTAAATTTATAAAATGAAAAAAAATAAAAAAAATAAAATAAAAAAAAAAACGTCACATTCGAATTACATAACCCCTAAATGAACAAAATTATTGCAATTTTAATAAACTGTAAGAAAATTATCATTAATGGACACTGCATATCCGTTTTAACTCAATTTTAGATGAAAGTCATCAATAAATAAAGAGTTCTCAAAATAATTTTATTAATTTATTTATAATAGTAAATTATAAACAAGGATAGATGAACATTGTAGTTAGAAGAATAGACATTCGGAAAATGTGAATAATGTCTATGTTTTGTTGTCTCATTCAAATTCATTCATGTTTAGTAATTAATGATACCTACTTAATATTGTCTATTAAAGTTATTCCTTTATATAAAAACAAAAACACATCGAAATAGAAAAATAATAAGGTGAAAAAATATATTGAAAATGCCTTCAAAACAAAAAGGTCGGGGAGTAACGCCGCCTACGTTTTATTTCCAAACAACATGATTTGTTCTCTCTTTGTAGCCAGATGTTTGATAATAAGCTTCTCAGGTGTTCGATCCTTTCGGTGTGCTAATTGCTAGCTAGTATTATGTTTCATACCTCCGGCGATACAGAGTAAGCTAAAATCGACTTATTATAAATCATGACCTCATTTCGAGTCGCAGCTATTTGATAAGAGCATCAATTAGATTTCTAGTTTTAGTCTTTCGTGACTACGACGTGGGTGGTTATATACTTACATAATACAAATACGGTACCGTACACTTTTTTAAGATATAACATATTGCATTTTAGTACTTGACGCTTTTGTTACTTTTAGGCATCACTTGTTGAAAGCAAAATATCTCAGCCACTATTGTATTTAAAATACCGAGTTTGAACTCTTGACCTACCACCTAAGTAGAACATATGAGTCCGCGGTACAAATTGGAGTCCCACAGGGCTCGATATTACGCCCATTCTGGTTTTTAATATACATATGTATTATTATCCACTTTCCTTAAATTATAAAGAATTGAAATGCGCCTGGCCCGGCGGTTAGCGCAGAACGCTAGCGATCTAGGCAACTAAGCCAAATGGGTGCGGTCGATGTAATGTGTAATATGTGTATGTAAGATGGGTGACCGTTAGTGGCAAAAAAATATTTTATATAATAATTAAAGTTTATAAAGAAGCTGGTCAGTATACCTAACTATGTATGTAAACAATGTTATCTTTATAAGCCAAATAAAGACGCATCAACACAACTATAAATGTATGAATTTTATGTTTTCTTGCAATGACTCTCCATAATTCAGTGGGAGACCTCATTTTTCGGCTGGCTTCTTCTTTTAAAATTCTGCTATTTACTGTGAAAACAAAATGTCTATAGTAGGTAGTATATTCATTAGTGTTATGTCTTATGTTATCTCACTGAAAGGGCGATAAGATTGGTCAATTCGATTACTAAGAGAAACTCTAGTCTGGACCAATTCACAAGTAAACTATGCTACGACTACGAGTATCTCATACAGCGTCGTGCAAGTCACCCGATCGAGTGTGTGGTCATTGACAGCATTATTATTGCACCTTGAACTTGTTTTTTATTAATCATAATTATCTTCTCAAATATACTTCATTATATAATTGTTGTATTTCTATAATATTTACGTGTTTGATCGTGTACTGTGAACATATTCTTGACTAAAAAATAAATACGTAAATAAAGGCAGCAAAATTCGACACACTTTTTAAGTTGTTAAAAAGGGCAATTAGGCATTATTAACAATTTTGGTTGTAGGAAGAGAATCACCCAAATAAATAATAATACATAATATATTTTCATTTGAATTTGAAAAAAAAATTATGGTAATATTTATAAATAAAAAAAATTAGTAGCTTAATTTTAGAAATATTTGCATAAATCATAAAAACTTCTAAAAATTTGAATTGTAGATTTATGAAAATATTTGTTTAATTTAATAAACAAAAATTTACCACATTTTTTGTTCTACGTAGTTCAAACTGTTCGACTAGGAATGGCTTAAAATTGCGTTTCCTCGGCTTTATAAATTCCTACTCCAGCCTTTGCCTCACAGTTGAACCTATCGCTTTAATTTCATCTAATTCTAGAATCCATGGCCGAGAAAAGATTGACAATCATTACGTTGATAGAGAAAGAAAAAGAAAAAAATGGGGTACAAATATATGAAATGCTTCTTGACAGAACATATTATTATAGTTTTAGAAAATTAGTAATTTCTCTTTCATCATGTTTAATGCAAATAAAATATTACGTTATCAAAATATCTAATAATTTTAATTTTGGTATTAAGTATGCTATATTATTGTATAATCCAAGTTAAAGCTCCTATAAAATTGCAGCTAATTCATTCGTTTACTAGATAATAGGTACTAAAGGTATATTTGAAATATTGCATAAGCATTATCGTATACTTAACATAAAAAAGTATTCGTAAACTCTATTTTATAAAAAAATAGTGATTTGATAGTGTTCTAGACTATATATGGTTATATAATATATAGACTTGATAATGTTATAATAGACCGCAATTATTTTGTTTTAATTAGGAATATTACTACATCCTACCGGTCTGAAATAAAAATTTGGAGTATTTTTCGATCATGCAAATGACGAGCGAAAATAAAACGCAAAAATAATTTATAAAAAAAATACGACACACAGTTACTCAACATCGCGGGTAATTCACACCGTTCCCGAACTAGCGTTTCACAATTGTTATTTGTTATTAATTTCACGAACGATACGGCTCTTAATGTTTTATAAATATGAGCCATTGTTCTATATGCGACACAATGCTGCGCCCGGCGTTGCCTGCCGATAGCGACACATACCGATATCGGTCGGCCGTGTGTCTTTGCATTCCTCGGATTACTTAGATATAGGCCTGTTGGAACTTGCTTTTATGTTCTTCAAATCTTAAAGATTTGACTAATAGAAACTAAAATCTAGAAAGATGTTGGATCAACGTGGTTCCACTGAACACCAAAGTTTAACATGTAAATATACCTTAATTGAGTTCACTTTACTTATATTTTAGGTTTTACCAAGTTTAATCCGTGTATGTTAGATTCGGATACGGTACAGTAATAAGTTCTCGAGCAAGGTTACTGTCAAATATATTTTTTGGCACTTCTGTTCAATTATACTCATTAAGGCTATAACCTATTAAATAAATCCACTGTTTATTGTTCAGCATAATCATATCATTCTTTATAATAATATTTTTTTTGTTACTATAAACACTTTCTGGTTCCGACATCAGAAGGATAGTTTTAAGTCTTAATGCAATTACACAATATGTTCCATTCATGATGCCGATGAAAAATAATATAACTTAGTCAATGAAAAAAAAATTTTTTTAAATTCAATAAAAACTGAATAATTTCAACAAAACAGGTTGAAACAAAGGAAATTGAAAAATGTTGGAGATGATACTTCAACAACTTAAGACTCTTTAGAAATTTCTCTATTGAGTATTAATAATGTGTGAAATATTAAATGAATAACCGAATTCAAATCAGGCGGTAATATAATTTAGCCTTTAGATACTTAGTTACATGGCACACGTGTTTACGTTTGTTTCGCTACCTACGGTGTAAGAGATGGATTCTGAGAAACCCGTATTGGGAGGCACGTACGCCACTCGCTAAATCTTACCAGTTAAACTTAACAACATAATAACAATAGTAAGTGTTATTGTACGCTTGTAACGCTTTTATAATTTGATAGTAAACGCTTATTAAACTGTTCCTTAAATTGTTTTAATTTCAGTCGTTTTAAATAATCTTTGTAGAGTTTTGTCAAGGTCCCCCTTGAACACTTAGAAAGCTTAAATATAAATTCAAAGTACCTACGTGTGTCAGTATCAAATGTTATTAATAATCCAATATCCAAATTACATTTTCCTCGATTTAAGTAGTTGCAAAGTATTACTTAACCAAATAAAAAACTGATTGAAATAGTGAGTTATTCAGTATTGAATTAAAAGTATCTGCTTTAAGTAGGATTGTATTGTTACCATCAGAATGCATCCCTTGTTTTGAATGGTGAGTTCCAATGTTCCCATTGAAGAAGAAGATTTAGGTTCCGCCTTTCTATTTTGAATTTTTTTTTTGTTTAATTTTTCCCGTTTTCCTTAAAGACTTTGGGCATGTTCCAGATTTGCGTTTAAGATTAGCTTATCTTAACATTTCCTGGTTAATAATTTTTTTATTTTTATTATTTTTTTATTTCTTTATTAGTTTTGTTTTTATTTTTTTTAGTTAATTAATTTTTCATCATTTTCTTCTTAAGCTTATATGCATCTTAATTGATAATTAATATTAGATATCTGCAACGTTCCTATATGTTTATATCGAAGGGAATGACGAAATCACTGATTACGCGAAATCTATGTATTCACGAAATACCTCAAGATGACGAAGTTTCTTATCTTACTGGTTTATATCTTATTTCATTTGCATATGCAATTTTTATTACTTAATTTACGTCTTCGTTTGAAGATGTTGAAAATAATACGGTAAACTACACTCAGTCTAAATAAATAAAAGATAAGGTGTATAGGATACTCGTATTTATGGGTTGTATTTAAGATCAGGTACATTCTATGGGGTCAAATTATAAGCGCTATAAAAATAAATACCAAGACTAACAGTGGGTGGCAATCATTACAGACCAGATCATTTACCTATTGACCAGCACATTGTTAGTTAAGCACGCGCGTGCATTTACTGCTAAGTCTTCATAAGAAACTATCTCAATGGTATAGACCATTGTCATCATTTCTGCCTACTATATTACGTACACGTTATAATAACGTAATAAACGCTCCATTAAAAATACAATCTTAACGAACGTTCCGTTAAGATTGTATTCTTCATTTATTCATTCATTCTTCTTCGTTTGATAAATCTACACAAATTTATATTTCGTGTATATTTTAATTCTCTCTATTATTATCTCGAACGAATAAATTCGTGGAATGACTCTTCTTAGCAGATCCAAGTATGTATAATTGTTAATTTTTTCATATCAGTACGATTATTGAGGACCACGGTAAAGATTGAGAACCTTGCTGGCACAAATCAAGCAACGAACTGTCGTTTGGTTTAAAAGTGTCTAGTGTGTTAATAATATGCACTCGCAATATGCCAAGTACAACCATTTTTATTTATTTTTAGTCAATTGTATGTCCAAATCGCTGCTTGCATTTATATTCTTTATTTGTTTGCAGGCACATCATCTTACGACAATCGAACTTGTCTTGAAAATGGAGCTGGCCCATCCAGTTCACAGAACATGAAAGGAGATGAAGGATTTACCCATATGTACCAGACTTTGACACTTAATCCTCTGCCGCGAGAAGAGCCGAACACCAGCAATAACAGGTTGGAACTTCATAATTTGCATAGATTGAAGTAACAATTTAAAATGTATTTATGTTAGATTCCATAACTATATAAATAACTTTTAACACCATAACAATATAATAATGGAACAATCTTATCAAATTAGTGTACTGTCATCGGTTCTCGTTAAATCTACAAAGTTTGAATAAAATCTGGCCGTTCCAAGTAGGTCAAAATCGCACCTAAAGGAGTCGGTTACAAAAATACAAGTGAAGCTAATATAAAGCGTGTAAAAATGATATAAGCAAGTCTTTTTACACTACTGCTCAAAATATTTTAAATTTTTTTGAATAGATTTGATGGTGTCATTTAAATAGGTGCAAGTGGCCCAGTTTAACCACAGAGAATCTTGCGTAAACTATCCATTACACGAGCAACGTTTGTAATACATCGTCTTTCTATTGGTGATCGAAATCCCAGCAAGCGCGGTCTCATGCGGTCATGTCCCCTGTGACCCCCCCAAATCCATCAGTCATGCGTAGATGGAAGGCGAAACAAGCTAATTTGGGACACCTTTTCCTCCAAAATTTCTTGGTGACCCCCCCAAATTAACGGCTGAGACCGCGCCTTAATCCCAGAAAAAAATTCTAAGAATTATTTTTTTTTGTTTTCCCTGGGTTCCTTAATATTCATAATTATTAATAAATATTTTTAATCATAACTAAATATATATATAACATAATAATTAAAACTCTAGATGAATATGTTATAAATTTTTCATTTTGATTTTCTCTTTCGTTTGTTTTCGTTATAATGTAAATAAACATGTTCATTTAGTGTGAAGGACAAAAAACGTTTTATAAAATAATATAATAAAAATGATTGTATTACTTGCAGCCCTGAAATAAAAATTAGGCAAAAGCCGCCTGCGTCCGAGAGTCCTGGAAATTCATCAGATGTAAAGCCACAATCTACTACTTCTAATTCACTGACAAAGCCGCCCTACTCATACGTAGCTCTCATCACTATGGCCATTCAGCAGAGCGAAACAAAGCGTGCAACTCTCAGTGAAATTTATGCGTATATCACTAACAAGTTTCCATTTTACGAGAAGAATAAGAAAGGTTGGCAAAACTCCATTCGGCATAATTTGAGCTTGAATCAATGCTTCATCAAAGTACCACGCGAAGGTGGCGGTGCGAAGGGAAACTATTGGATTCTTAGTAAGTATGTAGTGAAAGGATACTATTGAAATAAGAATAAATCTGGCAATGCCTTAGTCTAGCGAAGCAAGCGCATACGTAAATTTTTTGTCATATTTTAGAACGTCTAAGTCAGTAGCGAACTAGCGAAATTTGCGAAATTACAGCGAATGTACACACATGTAGCACACTTATTAACATGGCTGGCGTCGGTTAGATGTGTTTATGTTTTATTATAAGATTTTATTTTGGGTGGTCAGTGAAGTCTTGCTTTAGATCCAGAATGCGAGGACATGTTCGAGAACGGCAACTTCAGGCGTCGCCGACGCATGAAGAGGCCCTTCCGCGCCACACCGTACACCAAAGGCCTCTTCAACGATCCATACCACGTCGCTGCTCAGCTCCCTCATAGTCCGCATATGCAACCGCTGCCACTGAGTCATCGCAACTTTTTCGGCTCTAACGCGCCGTATCCACCGGCTGCATACCCCAGATATGATGCGTAAGTTATTCTTTATTTTCTTTTGCATTACTAGTAAGACCAGGATCTTAGGTGGCCACGTTGCTCTACATTGGGTTAGTGGTCGATCCGCTGTCGGGTTTTTTCAAACAGCTTATAAGGCCAATATCGATGGTTTTATTATATTTTCTTCGTAATCTCTGTCTTTCTTAAAAGAAAAATTAATTCCTATTTAAAACACAATTTCTATTATATACCTATTGCACATGATGTTCGAGCTCCTCAACTATTGGATGTCTATAAAATCATCAAAACAAAATAATTATAATTAAATGTAATTAAATATGCTATTGAAAGATAATGTTCAATAAAATTGAGAGTATTAAAAATAGAGATAGTATATTGCCCCTACGCAATCTTAAGTCAGCAGTTGGATTTTTTTATCCAAGGTCATAGATTATCTTTATATTCAAGAGCAAAAGTTCATTCGTGTCTTCATAAATGAAGTACTTATCTATTTTAATAGGTACCTACTATGAAATTAAGCGTAATTATATTGAGACCACTGAGGCAACAGCATGGTTACAACCTTGAAATATTTTTGAAATCCTTCAGTTGGAGACGAATCTCTCTCGGTGATAGTGGTAGGCGTGCGGGAGCTTACTCCAACACGCTGCTCCAATTCAATTGATATCAGCTCGTAATATTACTTATTAATACAAGGGTTACTGAAAAAAATAACTATTAGTAGGTATCTAATGTGTAGTAAATATATATAATCTATCTACGCCTGATAAAGACCTAAACAATAGAAACAACTTCAAACAGCTTTCGTTAGATGGATCCTAATCACAATACAATAAGCAAATGTGTAATATACCCAAAATATGTGTACTTATGTCGAATATACAAATAAAATAATTATTATTATTTATTGTTGGTTAGACATATTTATTCAGATACTATTATATACTAGTGGCCGCCCGCGACTTCGTCCGCGTGGACTTCGGTATTAGTCATAGCATGATGTTATATAACCTAAAAGCCTCGGGTGGCTCCCCTGGGGTTGCCCTGGGGTAGCGACGGTGATCGCTTAACACCCCGCGGCCCGTCTGCCTTTTTGTTTGGTTTATTTATAAAAAAGATTTCCCCGATGAATGGACTATCCAACACAAAAAATATTTTTTCAATTGGAACCAGTAGTTCTTGAGATCAGTGCGTTCAAACAAACATACAAACGAACGAACAAACAGACTCTTCAGCTTTATGTATACATTAAAATAAAATATTGATTAATTAGTCGACGTGTGGGAACTGTACGAAAAAGCGTGAAACCTATTTCGTTTCTTATTGCCAGCTCATCTTATGTTGGTTTTTTTTATGTACCTATTATCTCGTTGCGCGGATAAAAACAATTGATTTTCTTGGTTTATTTTTCAGCAAAACATTTATTGACTTAAAAAAGCCTTTTGAAATACCTAGTGTACGGTCTTTGACCGCATATCATTTTATCACTCGTTTTAAACCTAATTCGCTATTTGCGTTCAGTGCACATCGTACCGCGTAACACACCAGACAATTCCGCGAGTGTACTCAGTATCATTCATATCACACATTTATATTAAGTTTTTATATCATTTAATAACTTTACTTTTACACTCAAATATCTTACCATTCACAAATATCAAAAGGTGTTCCCAACACCTAGATCCCAATTTAAAAAAAATTGTCACAAAAAATTAAAAACGCAACATGCCTAACTTAAACATAAGGTTTGAACCCGGGTCTTTAGCTCCGTAGTCAGCTTTCGTAACCATTGGACCAAGAAAGTTTTAATTCCATAGACGAATTTTTTATAGAGGTCTTTCATATCGACATTGTCACAATACAACGATAGCTTTCTTACATTGTCATTTGTTTAAAGGGCGGATTTGACGGCTTTCTACACCACAATATTATTAATTTCCTCCAATAGATGTCAGTAAGAGTAATTTTATATTTAACGGCATAAACATTAAATAAAACGACAATTTCTATCAATAAAAATTTACTGGATCGATTTAGCATCCCCGAAACCAGGGTACTAAATTTCATCAAAATCTTTGGAGCCGTTTCCGAGATTCAAAAAATATATTTAGATATATACTTACAAGAATTGCTCGTTTAAAGATATTAGATTAGATTAGATGTTATCATATAAGGGACTGTAAATTATAAAACCTCAATATATTAACTGAAGTTTTCAATAAATCAACAACGATACTTCCAAACACTGATCGATAAATTATTGAAATGGACGTAACTTTTTTATTTGTGTACCGATTTAAATAAAACAAACACTAAATATTAATCCAAAAAAAATCCAATACATCAGTGAAAACCGCATCCTTCTACGTTAAGCCGTTCTTGAGATTAGCGCGCACAAACGAACAGACAAACAGACAAACATACCATAATTCTAAAAATCATTGTTTTGGGTTATATTACGCTAATAAGTGACAGTTTTTTTCAAATAGTATCTTCAATGTACAGAAACCGACTTGTTACAGATTTATTGTAGTATAGATAGAAGAAGAAGATAGATAATAGGTATTTATGTTGAGTTGTTCATTACATTTAACTTAATTTCGAAATTGGTACTTAATGGATATATTTTGGGTTGTGTATAATTTTTACTTTTTTGTGTTTTAATGAAATCGATTTTTTTAATAATAGAGAATTATTGAAACAATAGGCAAAGGCGTTACGCAAGGGCAAGGTTATAACAAATAAAATAAAAAACAATTTCCGTATAATGCGTTTAAGGCATTAAAACTATGCATAAGGCACAGAGGTATATAGGAATATATCACTCATGAAGACGAATTTTCATTTTCATTTTTCGAAGTCAATTGGGATTATCCACACATGTAAAGTTTTAACCATTTAGTGTGCCAATGAAGCGCGCATGGCCCGGCGGTTAGCGTAGAACGCAAACGATCTATGCAACTTAGCCAAACGGGCGCGATCGGGTGTGAGATGGGTGACCGCTAGTAGCAAAAAAATTCATGCGCGTTTCCGTGCTTCGGAGGGCACGTTAAGCCGTCGGTCCCGGTTGTTTTCGATAGATATCAGTCGTTAAACCTTGTTAGAGGACTCATGGGCGGTTTGAAAACATCCGACAGCGGGTTGGCCACTAACGCGCATTTCCACCAACCCGCATCGGAGCAGCGTGGTAGAGTAAGCTCCAGGCCTCCCTAATAATGGGGACAGACTACTAAATTTAAGAAATCAATACTTGCTTGGCTCCGTACACTAGACTATCACGACGTGGAAAGTATGCTAATGAGTATATAACTGACACACACACACACTCACGCACACGCGCGCACACACACACACACACACACACACAAACGCGCGCGCGCGCGCGCACTCTCACATATAAATTGTATTTATTGTAATAGTACATACTATTATTATTACAATCGTATGTAGACTCCACCTACCTTACCTACATTAACTTTACTTATACACAAACTAGCTGACCCCGCGAACTCCGTATCGCGTTTAAATATTAAATAATAATAATAATAATAATGGATAGCATATAAACCTTCTCCGTGAATAAACACATATTATTATACATACCAATTTTCATAATAATCGGTCGAATAGTTTCTGAGTTTTGCGATGTCATATATACAAACATCCTCTTTTATATGTATAATAAGAAGAATAGAAGACAATATAATGCATGATTTATTTTATTCAAAATATTAGACTTGTTATTATATTAATGATGATTATAAGAATACCTAAAGCATTTAATATGTTTTTTAATGCTTTGCCATTTTGTCAAGTTTATCTGAAAAGTTTATCGCTTTAAGAGTCATTTAAGTTAAGTACTTAGGTATTTCTGACGTAAGATATATGTCGCAGTCGGATCGTATAATCCGCCGTATTACATTCCGGCTAGCTATTTCCTAAAACAGGGCTGTATTGTAATGCGGCGCACTCTCGTTCAGCCGGATTGCAATTCAGCTAAATTAGCGAACGTTGTATTGTATGAGCTCTTCGCGTTCGTCAAAGCGGCGTAATATCGTGCCGCCCAATTGCCTATATGTTACAGCCAAAGTAATAAATCCGGATATTATATAGGTATCATCTAGCCATTATTTATAATATCTACTCAATTTAGATAAAGTGATAATTGATAATGAATTAATCACTTTCCAAGGCTTGGATAATGTAATAAAACAAGTGGCTCTGTGACATCTCCGGCGCTGCGGGAAGACCACTCCCTCCGCCCCAGCGTAAGAAAGCGCGGCACCTGCGCTCGCCTTCGCAGCTACGGCTTTTTGGTCGCCTTCGGCGACCAACCTCAGCCGCTCCGGCTCTCTTGATGCCTGCGCTTACCTACGGCGGGCGGGGAGTGGTCTCCCTCCGCGCCTCCGGCTTTTTATATACACTCTAGGGGTAGTACAGACAAGACCACGTGGATAGTGGGGTGCTCTGATTCGGTTTGGGTATTTTTCGAATATAAATAATTATAGTGAAAATGTGTTTCAGGGTGCCTACGAGGCTTCATTACAATGAGGCTAAACGTGAGCCGCCATATTGTAGAACGTATCGCAATAACAATCCGGCTAATCGTGGAACCGCCACAATACAGAACGGCCCTGTTTTAGGAACCGGCTAGCTGTAATGTTATACGGCGGATTATACGATCCGACTGCGACATATACACTTTTAGGATGTGTTACGATTTTTCATCTTGGTAAATATTTCTTAATGGCCGCAACCCTTTTTGCGTCCCACTGCTGGGCACGGGTCTCTCCCCATTATTGGGAAGGCCTGGAGCTTACTCCACCACGCTGCTCCAATGCGAGTAGGTGGAGATGCGGGTTAGTGGCCAAGCTGTCTGATGTTTTCAAACCGCCCATAAGGCCTCCGACAAGGTTTAACGACTGTTATCTATCGACAACAACCGGGACCGACGGCTTAACGTGCCCTCCGAAGCACGGAAACGCGCATGAAGTTTTTTTTGCCACTACTTTTATTTTCTTAATACAATATCGAAAGTCAAAAATAATTTATATTTTCTTTAGCAATAACATGCATAACACATTTAAAAGCACATATTTTATTTAATACTAGCCTTCCGCCAGCGGCTTCGCCCGCGTGGACCCGTTTAATGGGTCCCCGTAAGATAACAAATAGCCTATGTGCTATTCCAGGCTTCGTTGCTATATTAAAATCTTAGCCGTTTAGCCAGTTGCTTTAACCGCGTTGATCCTATTACCCGTTTTCACGTAGGAATGAAGCATTTTCCCGCGGTAAAAAGTAGCCTTTGTTACTCAGGGTGAATGTGGCTTTCTAATAGTGAAAGAATTTTTGAAATCGGAATAGTAGTTTTTGAGTTTATTCATTACAAACATACAAAAATACAAATCTATCCTCTTTATAATATTAGTATAGATGTCCTTTCGTAAATTAAAAGGAAAAATGTTTTTGAAATATTCACACTTAATACGCGTTGTGAGTTAATAATACTAATTTATAATACATTTTATAATAATAATAATAATAATAAAGGCGGGCTTCCCACTGCTCGTTTTTAATAAATAGTACATTATTCTATAAATAGCAAAGAAAGAAACGAAGCATAAAGTTTTATAATGACTTTTCTTATCTTTTATTTGCTTAATCGTAATAGACAAGAGAGTAATTCAAAGATTATAATAATATATTAAAGTCCTATTAGCCGCTATTGACAAATTAGTACAAATTAATTAATTACAATAAATATTTACGTTACTCATCTCTTATGTTTACAAAACAAACGCTTATAATACATTGATATCTCTGTAAACTTTTCTTATTTCCCGGACGTGGGAATTTTCGTCACTTATAGTATTTTTTGAAGGCGTTGTAAGAAAAATTTCGTGATACGCAAAATCGTAGTCCAAGTAAAAGAAGGGGTTTCTTTCTCTTGTAATCTGATTGATGTGGTTAACGCACAATTAAATAAATTAAAGAATACTCGTAACTGAAATAAATTTTGGTAAGACTTTATTATTTGTAATGTAGTTACTACTACTACAGCTACAAATTATCAAATCATTCGTTCAATTAATTGGCTTAATCCCATTATTACATTTTTTTAAAATGGTGTATCCTTGAACTAGAAGACAAAGTTTCAATAAACAGGTTTTAACTTCGTCGCGAATGAGTTTCGGACAAATCAATTTCTTTATTCAATAATTAAAAAAGTATGATGAACTAATTAAATAATTAAAAGTATTTGCCTAATGCAATTATAATTTACATTATTTATACAAGAACTATAATAAGGAGAGAGCAGCCGATGACGCGAGGTGTTAGTTCTCTTGACAGGGATTTGTAGTCCTTGTTAACCATAGAGCATCAACGTATGACAGGTATGACACCCGTCAGAGAGGAGTGACCTTTACGGGCGAACCCCTCGTCCCAACGTCCATGTACAATGTGCCTTCTAGTTATACAACTAGTGTGTCTGTGTGTGTCGGTGTCAGTGTTGACGGTGCATAGAAAATGACGTTGTTAATTGAAATTGACATATTTATAAATGTATGCGTCTGTAGCGATGAATGAATATTTGTGAATGTGTGACAAAATTAAAATGTGTGCGTTTATCCCCGCACCAGATTTGGCACAAAAATTATGTATCGAAGCGAGACGCTATGCCGTCTCTACTGAAGAGTGAGTCAGTAACTTTGATGCTCTACTGGCATGAAATTTTAAATAATGAAGTTCGTTGTATTGACTGTGTGAGTGACCGTGTGTGAGTGAGACTAATTCACGCTGTTTTAGTTTAGTTTAGTGTATGTTAGTCTGGTATTTATGAGGCTCAAGTTGGCTGCGACAATTATGTATGTATTAAAATTATGTATTCGTCCTTACAGGGCTTGGCAAGGCTATTTTCCTCAAAGGTAAAATTTATAATTATAACTCAATAAATGCGTTTTCTTTATGATATATGTTAATAAAATACTGTTTATTTTCCCAAAAATTAGTGGTAATTTTATTGTGTTTTTAGGCTATCTAGCAATATCAATTTGTACAACTTTAGTGTTGTTTTTGCGTTACAGTATACTTTCAATTTTATTAATGAAGGTTTCATAATATTTTCAGTAAGTACTTACTTCAACGAAGTAAAGCTTCAAATAAGTTTCTTTTGAGACTGTAGTTTTATTATTTCGAAAAAAGACAAGAGACATTTTAATAGTTAAATATTTTATTTGTATTTGAACTGTCACTACTGTCAGCCATCCTCTACATCCAATTTATATCGTTTAATCAACATAATATTAATATGTAACACACTTTCACTTATTTCTTATATGTTGAGATTCTTTTACAAGTTGCGAATTTTTTTTAATTGCAAAATTGTATCATGCCTACATACTTTCTTTGTATTGCAGGCATTATCAATATCAACCAGATTATATTCAGTACATACATTCCAGGTAAAAATCAACAATAGCTATTTGGACCTGAGCACTTATGTATTTTAATTTTAATATATTTTATTGCTACACTCAATTTTTATTTTGCTGTAACTGTAAAGCATGTTTTCCGACCTATTTAAGTAAATAAATATATTTAGAACATTTCCATAAAATCCCTACTTAATATTATAAATTCGAAAGTAACTCTGCCTGTCTGTCTGTCTGCTGCGCTTTCCCGCTTAAACTACTGGACTAATTTGAATGAAATTTGGAAAAAAGATTGGTGGAGTGGAGTGGACTTTAGGAAAGGACATAGGATGGTTTTTATCCTTCGGGAACCTACAAAACGGGTCCACGCGGGCGAAGACGCTGGCGGAAGGCTAGTATTATATAATTTAAGAAAAAAAAACCGTGTAATTCCTTAAAATTTGTTAAACATGTACTAAATAGTAGATTTAACTATTATTGATGCTCAGATTTCTATTCGACACTTTATATGCATGTTTTCATACTCAGTGCTTCTATGTATTTTTATTTCTGTTTATTTTTGTTAATATAATTTGAGCACAGAGGACAATAGTTTAATTATATTTCTATGTATAGTTTAAATATTATTGTTCGTCGTTACAGGCCTTACCAAGAATATGAACAACCCAGGTAAAACTAAAAAACATTTTACTTTTGACATTACATATAAAGAAACTGAGTAATAAGATCCGGACATTGAGTTTACAGTAGGTATTTTAAAAATATCCCTAAGAGTAATAAAATTAGTTTCGTTTCTATATATATCCGTGTATTATCTTCACTTTCAACAATTATAGTTCTAGGTAAGAGGCGACTAAAAGGGGTTTTCCGGGGTTGCGGACGGTGAGAGTGAGAGCTCGGCCCATCCAGCCAGCAGCCTCGGAAAGTACGGCTGTGTGTGCGTGGCCGCATGCCGCCATGAGCCTGAGGGTGCAAGAGAGCGCATCTACTCTCCCGAAGATGGGCCCGTGCTGGGCGCCGCGCGCGGAGGACACCGGTGCGTTCCACTGGAGATCCCGGACTCCTCCCCAAGCGCACATGCAGGCCACCGAGGGGTTCTAAGTGCGGTACAAATCCCACATAACCAGGTATCCTCTCCCAAGGTGCTGGGTACCTTTTGATGCGCCCGCCCTCCCCCGATAATAAAAAGGTATATGAGATTTAATAAGAAGCGTTATTAATTACAACTGTTCAGTGTTTGGTATTTATTTTATTTATTTAACATAGTATTACCTTCCACTAAGGATACAAGGGCGTGCTTAATGCCTAATGGCATTCTCTACCAGCTAACCCTGGGTGATGAGTAGAGCTTGTGGTAGGCGCATACTATAGAAATAGAGAATTAATAAGCAATAATACCACAATATAATATATCATTAGATACGGGAAATACAGGGTACTTCCCGTGAACTCAGAATCTTGAAACTTGGTACGGACCAACGTTGTATAGCACAGATAAAGGAAAAATTGCGTAAACCGTAATTTTTTCGTTACATCATATATTAAAAATATTTTATGGAACTCTCGGTGCGCAAGTCCGACTTGCACTTGGCCAGGTTTTTCCGCTAAATACTCTTATCGTTATTACAAGCGACGCTAATTAACATTCGATTACGATTATTACAGGGACTCGTTCACCATCTCCAAGTTAAGTGATGATAACTTACGTCCCAAGTAAAGTTAATTGGCAAGTAAAAGCTAAGAGTACTGGTCAGTTTATCATATGATTAGTGCTACTTGAACTTCGTCAAATTGAAGTTACGGGTGTCTTTAACCGACAATTAGAGTACTTGTCACTTTACTTGAAGGTGGTGAAAGAGGCCCTAAGCCTACGTAAATTCAAAAACGTAACGGTACGTTTGTAACTGATTTATTATCTGGTTGTAACAAATATAATATAACAGTAAGGTAATAAACGTTTACTTAAGTAATATTAAATTGTCATTCATAAATAATTTTATTTCGGATACACGTGGGCAGCATAAATTAGTTTCCTCTAGTGCAAATCAAAGAAGATGCCATACGAATAGTACAAAACAAAATATTTTTTGTAAAATACTATTTCCAGCGAGAAATCAATAAGAGACTCAAATGATATCAGTGTCTTTACAGGCACATACCTACTTTGTTTATTCAGACAGAATGTTTTTTTAAATGGGTAGACACCGACATGCGAACTCTGATGACATTCAAGCAGTACTGTGTAAGCCAGTTAGACTTGGGTTGGGTAGTTCCTGGAAGAATGACACAATTGAAGTAGTTCACCTGTCTAGTCCATATGTATCACTCACTCACTCTAGTCCAAAGAAGTTCATTTGGTTCAGTAACTCAGTGACATGAGAGTAAAACGGACGGATATATATCTTCAGTACTGCAAGAGCGAGCCAGATGCACGGCCCGGCTCGCGTGACCCCGGTGAGAGTTCAAGCTAGTTTCGCCCCTAATCTGACTCCTTAATATTTGAAACAGTGCACGCGGCTGGATTCTTTATCTTATATGAATTAAGAATAAGTATGGTTTCAGCACTTTCTGGGAATAGATGTTAATATTGATTGAGGATGATAGATGGATGTCAAAGGCAATTTTGTGAGTGTGTTTGTTTGTTTTTGGTAATTATTTGCTAGTTGCAATTGAGAGTATTGAGACACTACTAACCTTGCATGAGTTACGTGGCGCGTGCATCTTTCCTTATAAGTATACTTAATATGTAATATTTTTGGTATTCATTATTTAATATGTATGTTTAATAACTATAATTCTGACTGCTGATGCTTCTTAATGTTTGATTACCTGTCATTAGAATAGATCTGTCCGTCCATGATAAATACATAAATTATAAATACGATAAATACATGCAATTGAACTGAATATGAAGTAGTACTGAGTTAGATTGTACTACTAGATGAACTGAACTAAATGAACTAGATGAGTGATACATACATTACGTCCCACTGAACTATATCACTCATTTCACTTCAGTGAACGATTTTGCGCATCTCTAGTGAGACTGTATCAGAGACTGAACTGGTTATTATAATTAGTAATACTTGTTTGGAACTTGTAACGTTCTATTGGTTAGCGGCCTGTGGAGGCGGAGCGGAATGGTTAGCACGGCCTACGTAAGATAAAGAAAAAGGTTTTTGATGCCATGTTTTCGTTAATGTCTTTTTTCTCCTCTTCGGTGATCACCATTGCAGAAAGATATTTATTTACTGTCACTTAGTCAATCAAATATTTTTTTCTGGTATTTACGTATCCCCAGATATTTTTTTAAGTTGATTAGCTACCTTAGAAACTGTAAAGATACCAAAGTTAAATATTATACTAGGTATATTCAGAAAACATAAACAACTAAAAATATATTGTATTAGCAGTATATTTGTGTGGTTTATCATTTAAAATTTCAGAAAAAGTACAAATCATCAAGTACCTCTGAAAATACTGAAATCTTACGTACAGTAAGTACATGACTTATTTTACAGCAAATAGGCCATAGTTTCACTTCGTAAGAGGAATTAAATAATATTTTACCTATTACAAATCAACCTGTAGGAATAGGTATACCTATATAATATACATATCATAACATCATTTAGATTTAAATAAACAGCGAAATTGAAGCTTAATAATAAATTTAACTGTTTATATGGTAAGCGTAGAAATTGAAATACCTATTATAACGTACAATAAAAACGAATCCAACAGAGTTGTTTCGTTTCTAAAGTGATTCTTCAAGTGGCTCTTTCAAATTAATTATGTAATTATAAATTACTTGAATTCCAGATAGAGCACCTTTTTATCGGGAGGAAAAATCTTCAAAAGGTACCTTGCGAGAGGGGATACCGGGTTATTTGGGATCCCCTCGGTGGCGTGCCTCTGCGCATAGGAAGGACTCCGGGATCTCCAGTGGGACGCCCGGTATCCTCCACGCGCGTCGCCCAGTACGGGCCCATTTTCGGGAGAGCAAATGTAAATGTGCTCTCCTGCACCTTTAGATGCTTACGGTGGCATGCAGCCACGCACACGCCGTCCTTCCCGGGGCCGCTGGCTGGACGGATCGAGTTTGCACTGTCACCGCCCGCAGCCCCGGAAGCCCCCTTTTAGACGCCTCTTACGATCAGGCAGGGGACACCGTAGCTCTATATCCTAGAGCACCTACAGAATCTGTTACTTTTCTCTCTCCACAATTTATACAGTAATTAATAAACTCATCAATTATTGATAAAAAAAGTGGAAATAAAAAAAACTTCATAAAAGTTAAATCTACGCAAACTTAATTATAGGTTTTTTAAAGTTTTTCTATGGAAATATGAATATTGCTCAATGCTTAATTTATTTCATTACTTTCTTCTTTGCCGTTGCAGGCCTTACGAGGATTATATGCAATCCAGGTAAAATCGAAAAATTTTCAAATTCTGTTTTTGACACTATTCCCCTAACAATAATTCAAAATTGTAGGTATATAAATTGGGCAACAGTTTATTTTTGTTTTGTATAGTAATTAAGAATCTACTTTTTTATCTTGTATAAAAGTAAATAAGAATTGCACAAAACAAGCTGAAAAGAAATTTACTGAACTACTCAATTATTATTTTCAGAGCATTTGTTTAAGCAAATTATGGCAATATTATTTTAAACATATCGTTACTTAAATATTTATATTCATTTAATCAATATATGCAAATCGCCATATTTATTTCCATTGAAACATTGCCATGGCAATAAAATACAAAAACTAAATAGCATAATATAGAAAAAAAACGTTATTCAGTTAATATTGTACTATATACGCGTATAAGTAATAAACGCTGTATAAGCTTGTGCTAGTTACACAATGTTTTATCTTGCTTTGGTATATAGTATATGTTGTACTAAAGAGCGCGTATATCAGAGTATAACCAAACATTAAATAACGATTATAAGATTATATACACCTAGATTTATATACTTATACACCGTTTATAATTAGGGACGAAAATCTTTAAAATAATATTAAGATATAGATTCTTTACTACATCTACAGGGTTTAGTTTAACAGCAGCCCAGGTAATTTTAAAAATCTAAAAAAAATATATAAATTATTTTTTTCACATTTTGTTCCCTCGACTCATATTTGTACTACCTACCTTATATTATTTGACAAAATTATTTAGGTACGTTTTTTTTTGGCTGGCTACCGGTACAAACAATCTTTATAGGTTAAAGTACCCTGAGCTGATACAGCCCGAGCCTCTTTATTCAAATAAAAAAAAAACAACGGGTTGCACTCCGGTAATGCCGGCAGAAGTGAAAACTTTTATGTTGTGCATTTTTGATATTTTGGAATAGTTAGGGAATAACTTCGCACGAATTGTTTTTAATATCAGTATTATTTTTCATCTAGTATTTTCAGTAGGATTTCATCTAGTATTTTTCTTTCACTATTTCTTCGACACTTTTTTCATTAATAGATGCACTTTGTTTATTTATTTATGTATAAATTTATGTTCAATGTTCATATATAAATACTTGATATAAACGAATTTTACAAGTATAGACAGTCGATCAGCTGTCACCCCTCCGTCTTGGTCTAAGAGCCGGTGAAGATCGACCTTCACCGATCTGATAATTCGATGAGACATATTTTTTATCAAATATAATTTATAAATATAATATAATTTAGGTGCCCGTTTGGGTTAGATGTAGAGCTGAGAAAAAAGGCGACGGAAAAAAACTCCCACCAGCAATCTTTAAAAAAATTACATTTATATATTTAGATAATGGCTATGTGTCGATAATGAGCACACGTTGTAGCTCCACATCCTCGCATATCTCTGGTGGAAACGAAGCCTTATTGCGGTATCGACGTGGAGATATCGGCGGTATGGATTTGATTGAAATCACAGTGCCAAAATGAGCATTCGGTTTTTTAACGTTGGATTTATATTGTCACTGAAAAAAAATAAGCAAAATAAATTAAGTTTTTAACAAAAAAATAGAACCGACTTCAAACGGTAAAAAATAAAATTGTTCAGTACCTACTTCTTCTTGCTTAAGGTAATGACTCTTAAAACTATTCCTGGAGTCGGGCCCTTAGCAAATGTCGTACTATTCGTTCTAAATTGGCACCGACATCGACAGTACAGACAGTGGGACAGTACCTACTTCTTCTTGCTTATGGTAATGACTGTTAAAACTATATTGGAGTCGGTGCCCATTCAGAACGAAAGGTACACTATATTTACTAAGACAGGGCATTTCACTAAGGGCCCGACTTCAAAAATAGTTTTAAGAGTCATTACCATAAGCAAGAAGAAGTAGGTACTGAACAATTTTATTTTTTACCGTTTGAAGTCGGTTCTATTTTTTTGTTAAAAACTTAATTTATTTCACTCTTTTTAGTAATTTTAATAATTCTGTATTAGCATAATTGGAAAATTTTTCACTTAACTTCTAAACTTTAAACAGATTTACCTTTTATAATCATGTTTATCTAATAGCCTGAAAGAATACTACTATCAGTCCACCGGAACGTATAAATTAAAGAAAGAATTTGCTCTCGGCTCCTAACCGTTGAGGAGTTGTACTTTCAATCATCAGCTAAGCAACAGCAGTCAGCAGTAAGCTAATATCACATCATCAGATTTTGACATGGTGACAGTTGGACCACCTCAGGAATGTAAGATTTCGAACAGAAAAACCTTTATTGAAAGAATTTGCTCTCAACTCCTAACCGTCGTAGTACCTTCCATCATCAGTTCAGCAACATGATATGACGATAATTATACACAAATGTCTGTTTTGCTTTTGTAAAAATATGAAAAACATTTGTTGTACTATAAAATTTGAATGTTCCCTTCGATTTCTCTGGGATCCCCTCATCAGACTTTGACTTGGTGACAGTTGGACCACCTCGGGAACGTAAGATTTCGAATAAAAAACTATTTATTGAAAGAATTTGCTCTCAACTCCTCACTGTCGCAGTACCTTCCATCATCAGCTCAGCAAAATGAGATGATGATTTCTATGCGTAAATATTTCTTATGCTTCAGAAACTATAAGAAAATCAATGTGTGTGCCTATAAAATTTAAGAGTTCCCCTCGATTTCCCTGGGATCCCATCATCAGATCCTGATTTGGTGACAATGGGACCACCTCGGGAGTATAAGCATACGAACAAAAAAAGAATTTTGAAAATCGGTCCACAAACGGCGGAGTAATCGGTGAACATATATAAAAAAAAAAATACATACAGCCGAATACAGTACCTCCTTCTTTTGGAAGTCGGTAAAAAAGTAGCGCAAGAATTCATAGCGTATATCGAGTCGTTTCGGTCTATGTACTAGTAGATTGCTTTTCATCGAGAAATTGTTTTTACGATAACAAATTAAATGTTCTTAAGTAAGAATGCAAAGTATGCTGTAGTTATATCCTAACTAATAATATTATAAATGAGGATATTATTATTGTGTGATGCGGATTAAGCTAACTTTTTTATGGAGATTAGTGAGTTTATTTCAAGTTATTGGCTTCTAAAGAATAGACGTTATTGAAATTCGTTTAAAATTATACTTACAAAGTAATTTTTAAATATTAACCGCAAGATGTTTGGACCGCGATTAATAACGTTTTGAATTCAAAAACCTTCTCTCTCTTGCCAAGTTTGATAATCCATTTACTTCTTATATGGGGAGGACCTTCTATATTAAATAAGTATGCTGAATAAAAGCTTTGATTTTATCGTAATAATAACAATTATTTTTGTTTCTTTCGAGGCGTATTTCTGAACATTTCTGAACACAAGAAAAGTGTTTTCTTTTATTTCTTATTTGCCTATTACAAGTAATGTCTTTCTAATCTTTCTTTAGTTTAATAACTGCTCTTGATATGTCGAACGTGTTGAGTTCCAGGAACATTAGCTTCTCCGGAAGGGGTAGAAGTAGAAAATGTTTCTAGCTTATGCAATGACTAGCTGTTCCTCGCGGCTTCACCCGCATTAAGTGAACTTTCACAATAAGTAATTATTATTCCCTGCCTCCCTATTAACTACGCAACTTATACAAACTTTCGCCTCCTATTCAACCCCTTGGGGGCAAAATTTTGAAAAATCCTTCTTCGGCGCAAGCCTAGGTAATTAGAGGGAAACATGTATGAAATTTTAAGTTTCTAGCCCTTAGGGTGTGAACTGTGCATTGATACATCAGTCTTTCAGCTTTGCTTTCACATAGATATACTACTCGACGCCTTCAGAAGTAAATTATGTTAGCGAAGATATGTATAAGAGATTTATAAGATGATGAAACAGATAAAAATGACATCTTAATTATACTATTTTTTGAATACAACTTATACCATCAGAACGTTAGTAATTAGTGTCATAATAAAACCGTTTTGCATTACAACAAAACGGTTATTATGTGTGTGAAAAAACACACAGCATTTGTTGAAGAAGCATCTATAGATTTATCCCTATAAGTCAAATAAAAGTGTACTTTACCTTGATTTTTCCTTGGTCTGTACCTGTCTCTTTCATTTCAACCAGCAGTGCGCGGCAATTTACCAAGAAGCCAAGCCTGACATTTAAGAATGTCAAATCATAGTCTTCTACACCGTCAGGTCCACCAGCAAGTTCCTTGCTCAAATGCTGTGTGTTTTTTCACACACATAATAACCGTTTTGTTGTAATGCAAAACGGTTTTATTATATGTGTTTCCAAAACACACAGCATTTGTTGAAGATCTGTTTGTGTTCTGCTGGTGGAAGAGTATAAACGCTATGTTGAAAAAATAAATAAAAACATGTTTTATAAGTATCTAACCCATGTATTTTGATATAAAAAACAAATAGTAAAGAATGAAAGTGAAACTAATAGACAACCTTCTAACACTCAATAGTTATTCATGAACTATTAATCACTATACATATGTACTATATCAACAAAAAACTGCACAACTTCCTTTTAATGCAAAAACAAAATTAAAATAAGGATCTATTTATGATAAAATGTCACAATTAACTAAAAGAAACAACTTTCTCTTGAAGCTATGCTTCACAATAATATTTAACAATTTTTCATACAATAATAAAATGGAATGACCATCTGAGATCAAAAGAATTTATTAATCACCACAATAAAACTATGTACTATACCACTATATGGCATCAAGACATAGCTAAATCTCCTGGAAATTATTCTGTAACCTATCTTCACTATTATGTGTGGCACTTTTTACTATCCGGCAATAGTATTTTTTAAAGGTTTCAGAGCTTCTCCAATTAGCTCGCTTTAGGATCTCATCAATCGGTCTACTTTCAAAACAGCTCCTAGAAGCAACAGCTGATCGTACACTTCCCGGAGTTGCATCTATGTCAGTCTCTTTAAAAATCGTTCTGATCCATCCTGCTATCATAGTTGGTGAAGCGTGCTTTACAGTCCCCTTTATTGAAATAAACAAACTTGTTAAATCAGATTTCTCAGCTCTTCTCATCTCAGTAGCCTCAATTAATTTTAAAACATGTCTTACAGGACAAAAGCTCTCCTCAGGATTCTGCTTCAGCAACCATCCTGACTGTCTACTGTAAGCATTATCTGTCTTTGATCCAAATTTTGGCCAAAGTGTGATCTGATTGTTACTGATGTCAAAAGTATATCTACCTTCTGATACTTCTAAGAGGGTTAAATCATGGACTCTTCGACCAGAAGCTAATAACAAGATTATTGCGGTTCTTCTGGCTATGTCAAATAAGGTATTTGTCTGAGGTGTGTTCTTAAGCCAATCAAAGATTAGCTTTGTATCCCAAATTTCTATCTTCTTATCTGGAGGCTTTACTAGAGATACAGCTTTTAAAATTTGATGCACGAAAAAATTTTTTGAAATATTTTCTACAGTACCTGGTGCTGTGTAAGTGGCCACTGCAGACTTATGTAGGAGTATTGTCCTATAAGCAAATTTGTCCTCTAGACATAACTTAGCCAGAAACCTGGCTACATCATTTCCCATTGGCGCTCTACAATTGACGTTATTGTGCCTACACCACATCACCCAACGTCTAATTGGAGCTTTGTAAGTTAAAAGTGTTGATTCCCGCCAGCTCTTATTTAAGAGTTCTTTTTCTGCAGTAGTCCAATGAGCTATCTGTTCTGCCCAGCCCCAACTCTCCATGCCAGGAGATGCAGCTTCTCCACTTGAGGTGGGGGCCTCCCTGTTGTGAGGTCTATCAGATTCTTTTCCAAATTCTCTATTGGATATGGCTCTCCTAGAGCTCTTGCCTTTAAGTCTGTCAACCAGAAGCATTGTGTCCAGTCTGGTGCTATTATAACGTAAGTTCCTGTGGCTGAATTGAGGTGCCTTAGCACCCTCGGAATCAGATTTGGCGGTGGGAACACCCACCCCAGCCTGTAATTCCAATGACGACTGAAGGCGTCGTAAAAAACAGCTGACCCATCCCTGGAGTCCAGCGATACGTAACGGTCTACGACAGCGCTTCTCTGAGAAGCGAACAAGTCGATTTCTGGAACGCCCCACATTTCGAATACGGCCTCCGAGGCCGGGGGCAACAGGTGCCATTCCGGCACTGGTCGATTTCGGGATAGGCGGTCGGCTATGCCGTTGTATCTCCCCGGGAGGTACGCCGCCGAGAGCGTGACATTCCACTGCTCTGTCAGTTCCAGAAGGTTCCATGTCAGGTTGAGGAGGCCTAACGATCTGGTGCCGCCCTCGTTCCGTATGTATGCTAGAAGTGTCCTGTTGTCTGACTGCACTAGCACATGTGCATTCTTGAGGAACTTCTTCTGGCGGTTTATGGCACCGTAAACTGCAAACAGCTCTTTGAGGTTTGAGTGCCACTCCTTTTGGTGCGCAGACCATGTGCCTGACATGTACTTGCCGTTTAGATGAGCGCCCCAGCCCGCATCCGATGCGTCTGTGGTTAGAAAATGGCTCACTTCTCTTTTGTGCAGAGCCACCGAGCTGTGGTCTATGGCGTTCCGCCACCAAGAAAGGTCTTGCTGCACTAAAAGAGGAATTAGTTTCTTTTTTCTTGCTTGAAGTTGGAAGCTTCTTAGGAACCTTTGAGTATTGCGACAATGTAGTCGCCCTCTTGGAGTGGTCAAGTTTGCGAAATTGAGGAGTCCCAGCAACCTCTGCATTTCCTTCAATGTGCTCCAGCCCTTTGTTAACATTCTTGTTAATGTCAACTTTATATTTACAACTTTCTTTTGTGGTAAAGCCATGGAACAAATCTTTGTGTTCCATACAATGCCTAGATATTCTAGGTTTTGGGTTGGTATTAAAATTGATTTTTGATAGTTGATGTGCCAACCTAGTTTTTCTAATAACTCTATGGTCTCCGAGACCTGTGAGTTCAACTTCGACTGATCCTGGTTTGCCAGGATGTAATCGTCGAGATACACCAACAGCCTGATGCCTTTCATTCTTAAGGTCTCCGAGACCCAGTTGGATAGAGTGGCAAAAGTCCGGGGGGCTGAAGACAGGCCAAAGGGCAGTGCTGTTAATTGAAGGAGTTCGTTGTTGTAATAGATTCTTAAAAATCTGCGGTGAGATTCTGCAATTGGGAGATGAAAATAGGCCTGTTGTATGTCTATCTTTACCATCCAATCGTTCTCTTGGAGGAATTCTGCCACATCTGACTGAGACACTAGATGAAAATGCTTTGTGTTTACATGCCTGTTTAATCCCCTTAGATCGAAAATGGGACGCATGCTTCCATCTTGTTTCTTTATTAGAAACATCTTTGAGAGAAAACCCGAATTTACTACTGGTGGTGTTTCTAGTATTCCCTTGTGTTTCAAGTCTTTTATTACTAAAGTCATGTCTGAAGACATATTGGTGCTGAACTTTCTTAATAGAGTGGGACTTAGTTTTTGTATTGGAGGTTTCATTTTGAATGGTATATGACCCCTTGTAATAATATTCAGAATTAGTTGATTGGCACCGAGCTCCCTCCACACTTCTGCGTGGTGTTTTAAGCAACCCCCCATGAAAGCTCGGTTGCTTTGTAGATAGTCATTTTTGTTTCTGATTGGTGATATTTTTCTTGGGGAAGTTCCGAAAGTTATGGTTTTTTTGAGTGACTTGATTATTATTTAACTTACGTCTTTGGTCTGATTTAAAATTCTTATCTTTAAATGCAGCAGACCTTCTCGATGATTTGTAACTTGTAGATGGTCTAGAACGACTAGGTTCTTTTGTTTTAATATATTCCGGTTGGTTAAGCCACGTCTGGGTACCTCCAAGTGACTGAATAACAGGTTTCAACGCCTGGCGACTAAAAAGATACTCTGCACTTGGTGGGATGTCTCTTAGAGTATTCTTAAGATTAGGATTATGTATCTCTTTTAAAATCCTTTCTCTTCTTATCTCAATACCCTCTGACCGTCTCCCACAGATTATTTGCATAATATCCTCCGAACATTTATGTAAAGGTGATCCCGGCCCTAAAAGTCCTGACACCTTCACAAATAAGGAACTTGGATTCAGTTCACTGGGATGTTTACCTGCCCAGTTAATTAGGTCCTGCAGACCTTGTCTCAATAACTCCTGACGTTGCAATTCTGCATTGGTCAATACAGCAAACAAGTTTTCTGCTGATGTTAGGAAGTCCTTAATTTTATTAAAATGACATAATTCCTCATTCACTTTGAGAGCAACAAAACCAGGTGTGGCTGCATACTTTTGTAAAAGTGACTTATAACGTATCCCCTTCCATGCCTGAGTTTCAAAATGTTGTAGCTTATTTAACATTTCCAGTCGGTCATTCTTAGCAAGGGGAGTCACTCTTTTCTCATCAAACTCAGTTTGAAAATCGCCTAACGTGAAGCTGTCATTATTATTAATGCAAGGATTCACTAAATATTGAGACTGGGAGCTGCTAGGTATGCTAGGATCGATTGTCCTTTGAGAATTATTTTGGTTCATCGATTGTATATAGTGAGGGATTTGGGTTAAGTATCCAGAAATATAGTTAACTTGATTTATTAAGGAATCAATTCGCGGGTCACTAGATCGGTGTTTTGTGTACCTACGCCTCTTATTGGGAGGCGGTGAGGCGTAGCCCTCCTCAACTTCCGAAGATGAGGAAGACTCGCGAACCGACCTGGACGTGCCAGGTCGTGGTCGGGATGACCGTTCTCCATCCGAAGCAACGGCATCCGACGCACAGCTTACATCACTAATCTTACCTCGCGATGACTGCTGAGCACTCATTTTGACACAAAACTGCACTAATTAGTATATATTTCTTTTTTAAAGTGACTTTAAACAAAGAATTACTTTGATATTTAGCACTTTTACACAGAAATAAACAATATTCGCGGTTTTTTGTACGTTAGAGAAAATTTTACCAGCATACGCGGGAAAATCTACAAACGCTATGATTTGACATTCTTAAATGTCAGGCTTGGCTTCTTGGTAAATTGCCGCGCACTGCTGGTTGAAATGAAAGAGACAGGTACAGACCAAGGAAAAATCAAGGTAAAGTACACTTTTATTTGACTTATAGGGATAAATCTATAGATGCTTCTTCAACAAATGCTGTGTGTTTTGGAAACACATATAATAATTATTGAGCATGTATACTTTTACCTACTTTATGTGGATTATGTTTAATTTGAACTACAAGTTCAAAGTGGTCAAACCAAATGTTATGTCTCAATATTTCATCTTTTTTGTTGTTAAGTATCACTGTCTTGTGTGTGTATGTGTACTAAATATTTACTTCCTTGCAGCTCTTGGCTCGTTCAGCCAAATGGGGGTTTGGGATACGGAGGAGCCTGCAATATGGCTCGCAGCCCCCCAGTCTGCGCTCCCCACGGCGGCATGCCACATCAGTCGCCCCCTGTCAATCCATTTGCATCTCACCAGCTTCAAGGACAGGTAATTCTGTTATTAATATACATATTAAAAACAAACATCCATAAGACTGTATTTTCGATAATAATATTTGAGTAATTAAGATTTTGAATATAAGAAGAATTAAACATGACATTGTTAAAAATATCTAGTACTTTTTAAATACTTTTTTGCATCTCTTCCTTGTACTGGAAACAACTTTCAGATTTGAGATTGATTTACTTTAAAATTAAATTAAACTTTAAACCGATCAATACTGCATCTGCAGAACGGAAGGTTTTTATCGTGCTGCTTTAGCGCTGAGCTAGCTCAGTGTCAGTAGCAGTACCATTGGCTAATACCATAAATGGTATAAGTTTTTGTATCGGTTCAACTCTCGTGGGGAAAATGTGTGTAGCAGTGAAACGCAAAATGAGTTGAAACATCAATTATTGCTTTACAAAGTGTCCATGTACATATTTTACAAATGTTTCTATTCTTTCAGATTCAGGCACCTCTGCAACCGATGCAACCCATGCCAATGAATGGTTATAACCCAATTGGCGTTCCCGCTCTTGGTATGTAATTTTAAAATTTATTCCCTGGCAGGCTTAATGGTATGAGTCCCTGTAGTTCGGGATCAAAATATGATCTACGGTATCCTTTGCCTGTCGTAAGAGGCAACTAAAAGGGGGTTCATGGGGTTGCGGGCGGATAGAGTTGAGAGCTCGAACCGTTAAACCAGCGGTGCCGTGATGGACAGTGGTGTATGTGGCCACCGTCGTCGTAAGCCCGAGAGACATACGAGTGCCATGCTCCCCATGATGGGTCCGTATTTGGACGATGCGTTCCTCAGGAGATCCTGGAGTCCTCCATAAGCGCTGAGGTGGGTCGCCGAGGGGGTTTTAGTGAAGTCAAATCTCACATAAGCCGGCGACTCCCAAAATGCTCGGGTACCTTTAGAAGGTTCAGTTAAAAAAAGGTTTAATGGTATGCGCACTCGTGCGTACGCCATTATCCGACTTTAAGAGTTTAAACAAATATGCGCTTTACTTTGATATACTTTGATACAGTCATTATTTCTAAAAACACCTTGCTGCATGCATTTGTTCCGCGCGAATCCGGATGCAAGAGACAGACGAATAAAGCTTAAGAATTTAGGCTGTCGGCTAACTTCATACCATGGAGATTATTTTGTGGGACTTTGTCCTCTGTCAAACTGTCATTAGTGTGACGTAGGCTAAAAAGAAAAATAATCATAGCTTTAAAATCTTAGAGCATCAAAATTACTGACTCAACCTTCAGGAGAGACGGCATAGCGCCTCGCTTCGATACATAATTTTTGTACCAAATCTGGTGCGGGGAAAGAACGCACACATATTAATTTTGTCACACATTCACAAATATTCTTTCACCGCTACAGACGCATACATTTCTAAATATGCCAATTTCAATTAACAACGTCATTTTCTATGCACCGTCAACACCTGTGGTCAACACTGACACCGACACACACAGACACACTAGTTGTATTACTAGAAGGCACATTGTGCATGCACGTTGGAACGAGGGGTTCGCCCGTAAAGGCCACTACTCTGACGGGTGTCATACCTGTCATATCTTGATGCTTTAAGTTTAAAATAAAATTGCCTTATGCATTTTTTTTACTTTTCCCGAAACTCAATTTTGCAGCTGCTCAATATGTGAAAACTTATTCGAAAATTCACAAAATCTTTCAGATGGATCTCCAAGCCCAGGATCAGCTTATGGTCCAGCCGGCGGATTTTCGCCTGGTAGACATCACGACCTGGTGACGTCATCGGACGCGGCCGTATCTCGATTCCAGTTTTGGACTGACGGTAAAATTAATACACTGGTATAGCTCGGCTGAACTATGGCAGATATGGAAATGGCGTGGACAACAGTAATTCAATGCGATGAGGCCTTTCTACTGATGTATAATAAAACTAAAACCTGAACCTCCTTATTCTCTTGCGGCCAAGCCTACGTGGCACATTCCCGAGTAAGCAATCTTCATGGAGTGCACCTCATAAATATTGACTTTAAGAACATACTGATGTTCTATGTTATAATGTACAAGCATCACTGAATGTCGGCTTAGGCGTAAATACCGCTATCTCAGATTTTTTAGAAATTCAGCCATCCAAACCGTCTAAAAACAAACATGTTTATAATTGACCGGGTCAAATACGATTAACATCTTCGATCCGTGGCCGATAAGGAGTGAAACATAATAATAATAATAACGTTTCACACTTGTAGCCCTACAGTTCGGTAGATATACCCTGTCTCATGGATACCATGGACACATACAGAGACAGAAACACAAACATGCAGACCGAGAACATTTAAACTCACCATTCAAGTTTCTGCTTCGCTGGGAATCAAACCCGGGACCCTCCGATCTGCAGTCCGGCATGGTAACCGGTTTTGCCGGAAGATTCGGAATGTGCAGGAGAGCACATCTGCTCTCCCAAAGATGGGCCTGCCCCAAGGAACCGCGCGTGGAGGACACCGGTGCGTTAGACTGTAGATCCCGGAGTCCTCCCCAAGCGCAGAGGCTGGCCACCGAAGAGGTTTTAGTGCGGTCAAATCCCACATAACCCAGTTTCCTCTCCCAAGGTGCCGTTTGAAGTTTCCCCCCGATACAAAAATAAATGGTCTCAGAACTAACATGGATTTAGTTAAGTCGATATTGATTTCAAGCAATCAGCAAATACACAGGCTCTATAAATGTACAAAAGCAATCACTTTAAATAAAATATGCATAAAATATATTATAACCAATTTAATAACAGTGAGTACCTGTACAGTACCTGCAATGGACGCCGGAGCGTTGCTCGGATAGAAACAATTGATTTTCTTGGTTTATTTTTAAGCAAAATTTCATTGGCTCAGTGTTACTTAACAAAGCCTTTTGAAGTACCTAGCTCCTAATAAAAAAAAATGTCACAAAAAATAAAAAACGCAACTTGTCTACTTGAGGTTTGAACCCAGGTCCCTAACTCCGTAGTCAGCTTTTGGTAACCATTCGACCAAGAAAGCTTTAACTCCATTGACAAAATTTTTATAGAGGTCTTATCATATCGACATTGTCATTTGTGGCGACATTGTCATTTGTGTCAAAGGGCGAATTGACAGTCGACATTTTGACGGCTTTCTACGCCACAATATTATTAATATTCTCCAATAGATGTCAGTAAGAGTAATTTTGTATTTAATGGCATAAACATAAAATAAAACGACAATTTCTATCAAAAAAGTTTGCTGGATTATTTATCATCCCCGAACCAGGGTACTAAATTTCATCAAAATCTTTGGAGCCGTTTCCGAGATTCAAAAAATATATTTAGATATATACAAGAATTGCTCGTTTAAAGGTATTAGATAGATATTTGAATAAGTTAAATACATTGGTATCACTAGTGACATCTATGAACACAGTCCAAGTAACATATTTAACTCAAACCATTTTCTCTCTCAAATCATCCGAATGGTTACTACGTTAGTGATGTTTCTCTAAAAACGTTACTTGCTCCTTTAGGCAGATGTCATTGTTGTTCATTGAGATGATTTTTTTATTGCTATATGTTTACTTATTCATAAGTATTGTATCGCTTTTCCGCAATTGATTGTGAAAACATAATGTTCAAAATGTAATGAAGACTATAAATGTTAATTTACTGATGAAAAATTATTTTAGATCGTCAGCATCTTAGTAAAGCTTCTGCTTATTTAGCTACCTTTTTGCGGTTATTTGTTGTTTGGTTAAAATAGTACGGTTCATATAAAAGCCGCAACAAAACAAAGATTATGAACACGGAGTTGCAAACGCGCGCACCATTATGAAGCTTACAACACACGACGTATATATTTAGGTAGTTCTCATTCATTAACAGGAGGATCTCCAAGTCCCAACGCAGCCTACGGTGCATCCAGCAGTTATTCTCCTAATCGTCGTCATGATGCCGTTTCGTCGTCAGATGCAGCTGGCGGACGCTACTCCTTCTGGCCTGAGGGTAATTTTTTTAAATAAACCTGTGTCTCAATGAGCTCTCTCCACAGCTTCTGATTTGAACGTATTCTTAAATAATGAGTTAAAAAAAATATTAGTAAAACTATTCTATACTAGCAGGCCCACAGTCGTTGTCCTGCTTTAAAAGTGTTGAAAAAGAATTTGTTTTTTATCATCTGAAAGAATTTTTACGTTACGTACCGTTAAATAAAAAATATTAAAGAAATTTTAATAGTGACAGATGAATTGTTATTGGATACTGTGTCAGACTTTTGATTGGCTGCAAGGATTTTATCCAATGCCGTAAAACTGATAATAAAATAAATTGACAATGGCGCGAATGTCTGACATTTACTTACTAACAGTTTATTAAGGAAAATGAAATTAATTTACAAATAATTTCGCAATTTTTAAATATTTAATCACCGTTTAAACCATCTCTGTACTTATACTAATATTCTCACCCATTCTAGAGTTTTATCCAGACTAACGAACAGTAATTCATTTTTTTATATAAGTACGTATAGAAATAATAGTATATTGTGTGGCAAGGGGTGAAACAAGACGATTTCTGATGAGGGCGAGAGGTGACTGCCCGAGCGAAGCGAGGGCTGTCATCGCCCTGTTCTGAAATCGTCTTTGTTTCATCCCGTGCCACACACTGTATTTTTCATATCACATGTAATAAAACAACGAGTTTTGATTTCTATAGCCGAAGTAAGACTATTTCAGACAAATAGAGCAGTAATATCTTTTGACAACGAGATTCTAACAGACTTGAAATAAAGACGTAAATAATAAATAAATGAAAGTGCCGGGTAGAAACAACGTTGTTTCTCCCCTAGGGCAGAAACAACGTTGTTTCTGACTGACACATTCGCATTGGTTTGAAATTGTCTTATTTCGACTGGCAAAACAGAGTTCAAAACTCGCTGTTTCAATGCATGTGATATGAAAACCAATTTTATCAAAAACAAACTGTATCATCATTTTCTCGTAGAATTAATATCGGTATTAATCAAAATAATTATTTACTTCTCCAAGTTTCTTTCTCCGGCGGGTATATAATATTGCCTATATACGTATGCGATACGTTACTTCATTATGCTCCCTCCACACGTTGGCCAACATTGTGTTAATGATTGTGGGCAAAAGATTGTGACACCGTCCACACGTTGGAAGGTCATTCAGTCTGCTTCGGCTCGGGCCAATGTGCGGACACGAATGTTATAGGTACCATGATACGCAATTATTTCTTATTTACTGGTAAAAGAAATAACAGTTATCTTACTTGAATATTTATGATATACATGAATTATTAGTAAATCAATTATTATGAAATATAACTTATACTGAAATACCCATTTACGAGGAAAAACCAATAACAAGGCTAAAATTAATACGCGGCTTAAATTACTTGCCTAATGACAGCTGTATTGTTATTTACATTTCTAGTTGGTTCTTTAATAGTTACGTGTAGTATTAGAGTTTCTTTACAAAAATAAAAGTTCTTGAACTTACTTACGGACTAAATATTAGGAATTGGAATTGAAAAACATTAGGAAAGGGAACCACAGGAAAGAATTGAATTGAATAGGTTAAATATTTATTACAATTATTTTTGTGACTTTACAGAAATAAAATCATAGTAAATATTTAACTAATATTTTTTGGGTTTTACAAGCAATTTTCGACTTGGTAGAGCACTAGAAAAACAGTTCTTCATTGCCCATTGACATTTCGAAGACACTAAATGAATCATAGATGCTTGCGATCACTCTCGGGGCTCGGACTAAAAGATTGGCCAACGTGTGGATGCGACGGCCATAACTCGGCCACAAACCCTTTGATCTTTTCTAGAAAACCGCGAAACCACGGATATCGCGCCAAGTTGTAGGGCCATCATGCCAAAACAGACCAAGTAGGCATAAACTCCCATTCCAAACGATGGCCATAATTATGGGCCACAATCTTCGCCACAATGTTGGCCAACGTTTGGAGCGGGCATTACGGTACCTCGTACGTTTCCGTCGTTTGATAGATCTTGCCTGTGGCGGATCGTGTATGACGAAAGTTTTATAATATCGGTCCTTGAATATACCTGCTATCGGCCGCCCGCGACTTCGTCCGCGTGGACTTTAGTTTTTTGCCCATATAGCCTTCCTCGATAAATTTATTGAATATTCAACACAAACATATTTTTTCAATTCGATCTAGAAGTTCCTGTAATTAACGCGTTCAAACAAAAAAACAAACTTTTCAGTTATATTGTTATTATTATAGACTTAAGTCAAAAAGAGTTAAGTCGATATTACTTACTTTACGGGTTTGTGGACAAGAAAATTAAGCACACGTTCTTAGGAGCCTCAATATTGTCGAATCACACACGTATAAAATTAAAAAAAACTCCTTTTTGTAGTGTTTACAAATATAAGAATAATTAAAAATATCATTGTCTTGTTACAGCAGGCATAAAAGAAGAGGCCTCTTCATCCCTCCTCCCTAACGGCTCCACTTACTCCAAGGGATTCATGTGAATTGTCTTAAATCACATTGTTTTAATATTCATCAGTAAATGTTTTATGTACAGGCACTTTACTCACCTTCGACAAGATTTTGTGTAAATTAGATAATACTTCAACATAAGTGATTGGGCAGTTAAATAGAAGCTCCATGCACGGTTTATTATTCCTACATTTTACCAATATATTAAGTCATGCAAGGTCATTCTAATTAACTAACTTAACCATTTTAAGCGATTAAGTAGTCTATATACACGTTAAATGTGAGAAAACAAAATATAAATTTCATGGTGAACGTGACTTCAGAAGTATGAGCGTTTTTATTTAATTCTATTTATATAAATAAATAAAAAGTGTATAAAGAATTTTAAATTAAGGATACTAGATCTTAGCATAAGCATTATCTTAAAACTTACTACCTATCAATATTTGATCTGAAATAATAAAAAGAAAAAAATCAAGATTAATATTTATACTTAGCACTTGCGGAAGGTGAAAAAAGCGGTTGTACCTCGTAATGATAGTCATTGATGTTGTAATCGGTGTTTAATTAAGAATTTGTAATGCATTTAAAATCTGTACACTCAATGTTATAGGGCATATAAAAATCTATCTAAAATTCGAATAATGTTTAAATATTGTTGAAGACTGTGACTGAATTGAAAATATCAAAATATCTGAATGTTAAATTAAAATTTGACTATAGGGTATAGTAAATATGCAAATAGTAGAATTTTAGTATCCCACCGAGTTTTCGCGGGAAAATTAGTAAAGGGGAAAATTTTGAGTTCCAGCGATTTACTATTAATTTGGACTAGGTACCTTGATATAAATGATGGGATGCCTGCTCCAGGGCCTGGGGTTATTTGACATTGTACAGTTCTACAAAGCATAAAGTAAATTGTTAAAGTGTGTATCTACTTCACATTATGTATTAAGTTCATTCCACAGGTAGCTTGCAAATTCTATAATTCGCCAGACAATTTAGTGTATATTAATTAAGAACTAATTGTTTCTGTTCCAGTTTATGATGCTTCATTTGTATTTGTGTAAATGTTTAAGTAGCAAGAATAAGAGGATAAATCGTTGCAAATATTAAGCAGAAACTGTTGTTATCTTGAATTTTTATTAAGTTTATTATAAGTCTGTTGATTAGCTTAATTTAAATAAAGGCTATGAATCGTAAATATTGTCTATCGCTTTTGGTTTTCTTTATTCCTGTATATTTCATAGACACTATTCATGAGCTATGCTTTTTACGATATTATTATTATAAAGGCAAGGAAACTACCAACACCAGTAGAAACAAACTTCTTGCTTCCGTCCGATATGAATTTCTCGGCTCGGCTTAAGAGTTAATGAGACTCATGGGCACAACCAACCTTAAACGGCTTGGTCCGTCGGGCTGTTACTATCGCATTTATTGCAGCAACACCGGAATCACCTGGATTATCAAGAAGCGATGGCAAGATAATGTACTCTGGTTCCCTGGATTCTAGAACGAACTCTCGTATGGATTGTAACATCAGCCCCATCGCAGGGGCCGCATTAGGCGATAGTTCAGACAGGGCAGGATTAGCTGCAGATCATGTACAGCCTACGAAGGGCCGTAAATACAAGTAATTTGTCAGAAATTTATAATTCTTAAACTTATCCTAGTTGCCCAAAGGGGCAATGTCGCCGATGTTTAAGGTACCTTTAGGTTTAGGTCGTTACTTTTTAAGAGGAAATATTTTATTAATAGGCTTTTTATTTATAAGTGTATTATTAGCTTTAAATTGGGACTACGATTCTACGTTGATTGACTGACGACACAGATCCTATTTTTTTAAAGTTTTTCATGAATATTTTAAAAACACATTAAATGTGGTTGAAACAAATATTGTAGCTTGTTATAATATACCTATAAACCTTAATACCATAATCCTCAGACATGGCTGAACCAATTGTGATGAAATTTTATATTCACACTTGGTAGGTCTGAGAATAGGTTGTTACCTATTTTCATCCCCCTAACTAAGTGATAAGGGTGGCCCACACAAACATTTAAACGCGGTACGGATTTGCGGGTCAGCTAATAACATTATGCCAAAATATCCATTATTAAAGACGTAAAAGATGTGAAATAGTGCATGTTTTATAGTTCTGTTAAACTCATTTCATTGCAGTAATCAAATTCCGATTAAAGTTTAAGTAGCGTTTCAAGTTGCAATAAAATTACAAGCTTGCAAATTAGTTCACAACAAGTCTATGAAAACGATAAATACTCTCTGTTACGAACGAAAGAGTTTTATCTCAATTGATGGTTTTTAATACACATAACATGCCTAGGTAGGTACCTATATTGACTTACCTGTTCACATCTACTTGCCAGGTAGCCATAAACGGAACGGAATATTTAGGTACTAAAATAAAGAAAGTATAAAAAATAAGCCGATTTGACTCCCGTTCACTGTATATAAAAATAATATAAACAATTGGTCCCTTTGCATATTTCTGGAGCAGAAAAGCATATGGTCGCATCTCAACATCTGCCCAAAATTAGTTATTTAGCATAGCGTATTAAGGACTTTCTTCTCTTTCTAACAAACCGACCCCCAACCTACTTCAGAGGAACTTAACTCAGACAGTTGCCTGAGTAAGAAAAGAATTTAAAAAACTCGCTCAGCGGCTACCCATAACCTCTCCACCAAAAAAACGCTTTAACAACACCTATGCTCAAGCCGCCGCCTCTCAGGGCAGGCCGGACGACACTACTAAGCCAACCCGACCAGCAGGCCCGCCATCATAGTGAGAGCCAAGCTAGCGGTAAACACCCGCCAGGAAGCTGTGGAAGCATGGAAGTGCAACATTACATTTAGGAAATACAACTATGTCCCAACGAAACTGCAAGCAGTATCCAACAATCAGAATTTGTTTTAAAAAACTTGTTTCATTTTTTCAACGAGTATTATCAAGTTTTCCGGATGTTAATTTTTTACGGCCCTTGAAGAACTTCTAAAAAAGAATTCTGATATGTAATGATTTTTTAAGTATTTTGGCTCTGCAATAACAGCAAATAGCATATTTGCTTATGAATAAAAGGTTAATAACATAACATAAATAAAAAATATCTTGGAGTGTTTGGATTTTTTATTAACTAAACAGGTAAACTACAGAAAATATTTACAAAATAAAAAGTTATCTAAAGACTTTAAAATTTGATAAATTCTACATTACATTTAAATAAAATAAATATGGTTACAATAACTTTATTACTGCATAGGTCTTCTATATAAAACGTCACAAGATATTGTTTCGACAGTCACTATGAAGTGAAAAATCTCTTTCTATGTTCCCCTTTCTTTTCCTCTATGCCTTATCACATTTTATCACATACGGTTATAAACCTCGAACCTATAACAAGGGTGACGAAATATAAAGATGACTATACCAAAACACGATTTTTACTAATTTATTTTTCCACTACTTATAACAATGATCTTATTGAAATAGAACATTCATGAAACATCAAAAGTGTAAATACTACAACCCATTTTTGGGTACACAGTTAACATCAAGAAATATTAATGTAACATTTATCACATTTAGACTGGGTTTTAATTCAACTAATATAAATTAAGTATTGAATTACATAATATAATAATGTTAGTATACTCCAGCTATTTTAGAGATAGAATGTATAATGAAGCGTTTAATTATTTAATGTTTATTAAGCGTTGCCTTGAAACGTATGGTAGGCAAGAATCCAAAACATTTTCCTTTCTATGTTGTTTTTAAACTTCATACACTTACTACGTACTTACATAATTTTGTTTATATAATTTTGATAATTCACTTGCTGTGTTCACGGTTTCACTTGCGTTGGAAAGAGTTTTTAAAATACAACTGATATAGGGAAATTTTTGATATCTAGGTTGGGTTAGATTATTTCTTCTTTTTTTTTAAAGGTCACTAATATTTTAAAAATAATTGATCGAATATAAAATTACTTTTATATTATCTGAGTTTACCCGTTAAAAACATTATAAAACTTGTATTTTTGAGCACAAAACATAATTTTGTGACAAGCTGTATTTTATAAATGTTTTATATATATTATATGAAATACAAACATAGCATTACATAATAATATCGTTTTAACTATTTTTCATGAGGAAAAATTCAAAACAATAAAATAAAGCAACTCTCTATTAATTTAATTTTATTAATTTAATTCAACATCAATAATAATAATAATACTCTCTTTACAATAAATTTATAATAATGTTGTTTTTGTGCTTGCAAATTTTATGTATAGAAACGTTGACTGTTACAGATACTTACTGTTACGTTACTAATACGTAGGGAGTACGTGAGTAAATCTTACATACTCTCTACGACCTACGTGATTATTAGAGGACAATCTTGTTATTTCTTTTTGGAAGGATAATATGAAATAGAATTATGAGTATAAAATATTTAAATTTCCTGGCACATTTCATAAATGTTTTGATGACCCTTATACATCAAAACATTCAAATTCGTAAAGTATAGTTCGTGTTTTTAGTTAGTAAAACTATACAGCAATGCGGTGGATAAATTCGGTTTTTTAGTTAAGTATACAAAAACCTTTAGTTAAAAGTGCTTTCAGGATTTTCTTGATTTAACGTTTTGTATAATCGAAATTCGTCCAAAAATATATGAAAACCATAAAACGTGATAAATATTAGTGTTCAATCGGTGACAGTTCCAAATTAAAAGTTTTATGGTTTGTTTACAAGTGGTCTACCTCTATGTTGGCTCGAGTTAAAACTGTTAACTGACTACCGTCATTAATTTTATTATTATAATAATTTTAGTAATTCAATGTCATTTTAATATCATAAAATATCAAAGTATATAAAGATTAAAAAATTTAAAAGTTTGGCATAAGAGATCGAAGGAAGGTTTAATTTCATGTAATTTGATATACCTACTTTCCCAAATCTTAATACACATTTGTAAATTACCTTATCCATTAACATTAACCATGTACATACATATTATTAATAAAAATAATAACTAATTCTACACGTTGCGTGCGACGAAAGTTAAAAACATTAAAGCCATTTTACATTGACACGTCATGGTATTACTTAAGTATCATAATGTATAATAGTAGTGAAGAAAATAGTTCTTTGGAATTAAATGGGGCGCATAATCGACAGTTTTACTGTTATAAACAAAAATAAAAACAACGGATTGCACTCCGGTAGTGCCGGCAGAAGTGAAAATTTTAACATTAACGTTGTCATCTAGTATTGTTTGTTTTCATCTAGTATTTTCAGTAGGTTTACATGTCACTTTTTTCATTAATATATGCACTTTGTTCAATGTCCATATTTTAAATACTTGGTATAAACGAATTTTATAAGTATGGACAGTCGAGCCGTCATCAGCTGTCAGTCACCCCTCTGTCTTACGAATATTCGATCAGGCCACGTGTCCTGACGCGAGTTTAACATTTTTTACCCATCCCAAAAAAAGTGCACAACGCCGCTAAAGAAGTTTTCACTTCAATAAATTCATACAAATAAACAAAAATAAAAAAAATACTATAGAAGTTTCAACAAATATGTTTCCATTTTAATTACACATTACACAAATGCTATTCTGTGTTTCTTTTTAAACACGTACTATAGAAATAAATCCATTTATACACCTAGAACTTTTTTCACGCTAAGTTTAACATCGAATTCGATATTTAATCACGTACTACAATACTTTCATACTTATATAACAATACATCAAATATAAGTTTATTACATTATATACAAATTCTGTAGTCTTCCGTGGCCTGTAGACAAAATAATATTGGAGAAAGGCTTTATAAATACAGTAAGTATTTTTATTATGGCATAAATCCATCTTCGTATACAAAGAAAAATAAATTTAATTTTAGAGTTATAAAATAAAATATAAACACTAATAAAAAATTATATAAATTTTCGCTGTAAGGATTGTCTATTTTTATGTAAGGATTAAATATCATACACATATGTGATAGTTTCGTTAAAAAGTTTCAAAAACATTGATAATTTTTTTATGTTTAAGGACATTCGTGTCCGTTATCAGTCCAGATTTCATATAACTACTAATATATGTATTTGATAGCTATGTCCCAATTCAAGCGCTTTTGGCCATCAGTTACATACATTTACCCTTTTCAGATACTTCACTATAAATTAAGTAGGTTCTCACATATGACATTAGCTTGATGTTAAATAATATATATTTCAATTAATAAGCTTGTGGTACAACCTGGCTAACATTTATTCGGATCGAATTCATTTCAAGTTTAGGGAACTTAAGATTTAGCCAAATGATTACGGCAAGTGTGTTAAAAATTACAATATGTGTTGAGGATCGACGTTAAACAACCAAACTACTTAATCGCAACAATTTACTGATCAGGACGATTACCACTTTTTGCAAAATGTTATTTCTTGTAAGGAGTAATATTTACTTCTAATAAAAAGGGTCAATCCCCGTACCTTATAAATTTAATGTTGCTTTGATATTAATTAAATAACATAAATTTGGACGAGTAATACGAAATTTTGCGAAAAATTGCGCGCATGGCCCGGCGGTTTAGCATAGAACGCAAAAGATCTATGCAACTAAGGCAAACGGGCGCGGTTTAGTGTGAGATGGGTGACCGCTAGTGGCGAAAAAAATTCCTTCGCGTTTTCGTGCTTCGGAGGGCATTTTAAGCCGTTGGTCCCGGTTGTTGTCGAAATTAATGCCTTATTTAACGATTAAAAGGAATTAAATATCTCCAGCATAATTTATTTTTACTTTTAAAAGTACCTAATTAAAAGAATAAATATATTTTATAGAAACTTAAAATGCGCAGCTTTATGTTAATTTGAAAAGACATTTCTAATAAAGTGTAACTCAATCATAATAATTTACTGTGTTAATAACATTTCATTTATCCATTATTTACGAAAGACCCTAACAAATGTATTTAATATTTGATTTTTATTTATCGTTTGATTTGAGTTTTCCATAAAATTTAACACTTAATTCATATATAAGAACTTCTTGTATTTTAAACTGCAAACCAGCAACCGTGAATGTTAAATGTACCTATCTAATGAAGACGCTATGACGACGGAAATTGAAAGCGCACGCAGTAACGACTCATCGTTACATCATCATTCGATTTTCCGGCGTCTACATTTGGAAGCGACAGTAGTTGTAAATACATGGTATCAAAAATACTTTTTTTCATAAATGGTCACCATTTACTCGTACTTTACTAACCGTTTTTATCGAAGCCCTCATCAATTTACAGAACACGTTCAATGTGAGACGTCTTTCTTAAATCTCTTGAGACGAAGAGATTTACTCCTAGGCTCTGGAGCAGCATAAAGCAATCCAGGCGAGCGTTCCACCGTCAGCGAATGGCCCCTTTCACGAACGGGATGGTTCAAATAGAGCAGTGAGGGCCCTTGGAGTGCGCTGAGACGTCTATCCTGAAAAGCAGAGGAGTCGTAACCAGCAGCCACTTCACTTCGAAGTTCCGAGTTGTCCGAAGACGTAGGGTCATCCAAATCACAGTCATCGTCATCGTCTGTGTGAATTATTCTGTAAATAAATTTATATTTTTAAACGCCATGGAGCGATAAATACTCATAAATTAAAAAAAGTTTAATTGCTGAGCGGAAATCATGAAAGCATGCATGTTCGCTGGCTTGCTTCGCTTACATAAGAAACACAGTGCAAAGTTTTTAAGAGTTTACTGCAGAGCAATAGAACGGCTTACCTGGTTTCCAGCTTATTGATTCTTTGCTTTATTTTAGCCTGTTCTTCGCCGACATCAGTAAGTAATCCTTGAAGACGGTTATTCATCATTTCTACAGTTGACTCTAGCTTATGCACAGTATCTTCCAAGCTTTGCTGTGTCGTTTGAGCGTTTTGAAATACTGTTTCATCCAATAATCCATCCTGCGATATAAATATTTGAATGAGATCAATTTTGAGGCTATCAATTTACTAATACTCTTTTAGTATAAAAAACTGACAATTGGAAAATGTAGTTATTAACTCATGGACTGTATATATTTGTCATCTAATACCTTTAAACGAGAAATTCTTGTAATACATATACATATATCTACTTAAATATATTTTTTCCTATGCTCCTAAGATTTTGATGAAATTTAGTACTCTGGTTTCGGAGATGATAAATCGATCCAGCATTTTTTTATTTATAGAAATTGTCGTTTTATTTAATGTTTATTAAATATAAAATTAATTTTAATTGTTAAATATAAAATTACTCTTACTGACATCTATTGGAGAATATTAATAACTAGCTGTGCCCGCGACGTCGTCCGCGTGTATAAAGACTTTTATAAAATGGATTGATTAAAAATTAAAGATTATTTATTTGCATTGAATAAGTAGTAGGTAGATTATTCTTACATATAGTGAAATCACTTATAATACAATGTTCATATGTTCAGAAGAAACCTAATGTATTTTTTCTAAATCCTTCAAACCTAAAACAGTAAGGAATGCTTACTGTACTGATCTTACTATCCACTTTTCTCACGTTTCGCTTTTCTCGCGCAATCAGAATCTCTTTACAAATATGTACCTCGTTTATTAAAGTTAAGAGATACTGCTGTGCCCGTGGCTTCATCTATGTTAAAAATAGTATCTTTAGTAAATTGGGTGAATTTATACTGCAAAGAATGTATAGACTCATTCTATATACATAGCTTTAACCTACTGCAGAAAAGAGGTGCACTATACAACTACTTGTAGTTGGGAGATAAAATTTCTAAACATACACGTGCTTAGGATTAAACAATCCGAAAAATAAAATTGTAAGGTCAATTAATAAACTATAGGTTTAAAACTTGCGGACAGCAGTTTGTTCATAAGTCATAACTCATATAACATTGTGAAAACTAAAGCAGAAGGCAGGGTCTCTACACTGTGTGCTATCTGTATTTGGAAATAAATAATATTTTTATAAAGAATCTTTAAAGAATCCTTAATATCTCCATCAATCAACGTGTGTGGATGAGATTAACAGTTGGTTCACTAAAAGTTTAACTATTCGTCACCTAGATGTCTGCAGTAGTCTCGTTTTGTTAAGGCTTTGTACATTCTGTATGAAGGTTTAGATTCCGTATCTTACAACCTTAATGCTGGATGCATTGAGATTGTAAGATTTGGATTTCGGTTCATCGGAGCTAGAGGCCTCCTCAATATTGGGAGAGCTCCATGCTCAGCAGTGGAATGCTAAAAAGGTTGCAGCTTGATATAATGTAGCGATAATAATCGTTTCAGCTGCAGCCTGTTCATAATCTTCCACCCCAAAAGAAGACTAATAAGCTGAGCAACTAACTCAATGGAGCCTGTGATGTAAGGTTCGGCGGCGGTAAGGCTCGCGATGCACTTATTAGGTACCTATAGTCTAGCCATTCTCGGCCAACGAAAGAAAATTCAGTAAGCTGATCTAATTATATTTAATATAGTCGACAATATTAGTGAGAGTTCAAAATAATTTTACTTAAATTTAAACTTTTATTTATGGTTTTGAATGGGCTGTTACCGAAACTTTCATACAAATTCCCCAAAGTGCCTTTTAAGTTTATGTCGCGTATTGTGTAAATGAACATAACTTTTTTGTTTATCACCCGATTGATATGAAATACACACTAATGTTACGGAAATTCATTCAACAATATATCAGTAAACACATCATTCAAAGAAGGGAAAAGAATTTGAGAATGAAATATTAAGTTAAGGTTAATTATTGTACGCTTGAGATACCAACTTTCGAATCCATTTTATTTACTATTGAGGGGTAGTTTTGAAAAAAGCTTAAATAGAATTCTTACTATGTTAGTAAAGATTACAAATACAAAATTATAAGTATATTACTCTGCACAAAAATATTCTGTACATCAAGTTTCGACACTCAATTTTCAAAGAGTTTCAAAGAAAATTGACATTTAAAGGGTGAATTTCGGGAAATGCTGAAACATGTATTCTTTTATTTTGGTTAGAAAATATTTATACCAAATTTCAAGAAAATCTATTGAAAAAATCCAAGTTTTCCATACAAATTTTCATCGCTCATTTCACACCCTTAAAGGGTGATTTTTAAAATTATCTATAGCCTAAATGTTAGCGAGAACCAATATATATAAAACAAAAAAAGTTTCATCAAAATCCGTCCAGTAGTTTTTGCGTGAAAAGATAACAACAGACAGACAGACAGACAGACAGACAGACAGACAGACAGACAATAATTTCAAAACTTATATTTTTAGCTTCTGTTACTTATAAAAAGACCCCTAGAAGTATTTTTTTTAAATTTATATGCAATGTACAGAATTGACCCTGCTTACAGTTTTATTATATGTATAGATATATAGATATAGAATATTGTGGCGTAGAAAGACGTCAAATGTCGACCGTCAATCCGCCCTTTTAACAAATGACAATGTCGATATGAAAGACCTCTATAAAAATTTCGTCAATGGAATTAAAGCTTTCTTGGTCGAATGGTTATGAAAGCTGACTACGGAGCTAGAGACCCGGGTTCACACTTCAAGTAGGCAAGTTGCGTTTTTATTTAATTTGGAGCTAGGTATTTCAAAAGCTTTGTTAAGAAACACTAAGCCAATGAATGTTTTGCTTAAAAATAAACCTAGAAAATCAATTGTTTTTATCCGAGCAACGCTCGGGCGTCCAGGTAATATATTATTATTGTAGTAATATTAAGACATAAATATACTGTGAAGTTTTCGTAGTCTATATGCTGTAGTACCAATAAGAATGTGCACGAACCTTTCTCAGTAATTGACAGCCACGTTCTGTTAGTGTGGCTCTAGCATCAGGGTAATCTGCGAGGGCTTCCCATAAGTCTCGCTTTGCCAAACAGAAAAGGTCTGAGTACCCTAAAGCGCGCACATTTGCAGTCCTTCTATTACCAGTGCGGTTGCCAGCTATGTCTAGAACGCTTACTTCGCCGAAAACTGACCCAGCGCTAAGAGTGGCCAGCACTGTTTTCCCATCATCAGCAACAACTTGTAGTCTACCTCTTTTTACAATATACATCTCTTTCCCAACGTCTCCCTTGCGGCAAATATAATCACCGGGACTGAAAACTTGAAGCCTAAGCTTTAACACCAATGCTTCGAGTAGCCCTGGTTCACAGTCTTGGAAAATTCGTACTCTTCGTAAAGTATCAAGATGAACTCGAATTGCTATTTCAGCCTTCAATTTATCAGGCAAAGAAGCTAACACGTGTTCTTCGTCTAAGGCGCCACTCTCAGCCCAAGTATATGCAAACCAACGTATAACTCTAGCTTCTAATTCACCTGTTACCTTTCTAAAGGACATGTATTGTTTCACACCGTCCATCTTATTTTGAAAATCAACTCTTGATACATTCATGTTAGAAATCATGGATCCTATATTACCTACAATAGTGGCAAAGATTAATACGCCAGCAAGAAAGTCCGCTACCACGAATAAATATTCAGAATCAATTTCTGGTTGCGGTGTTTCTCCGATAGTTGTAAGTGTTAAAGTAGACCAATAAAAACTGTAGATGTATTGATGTGAAAGTGTCGAGTTTATGTCACCGGTATTATTGTAAACCCAGTTGTCGGTACCAAATCCAATAGAATAACTAATAGCAAAGTAAAGGCAGGCATTCCAATGAATTAGGACGAGAATTCCCATAACAACCTGCAAAAATATTAAATTGCGTTAAAAAAATTGTCTTCAAAACTAGACAACGTAAATTTTATTAATGGCGTTATAAATGACCTTGCAGATCCTGAAAGCGTTCGGAAAACTAGTGGCGGTCTCAGTGCGGTCAAACCACTCCCACATTCGAGGCAGGCGAAATAGCCGATTGAGTCGTACTATAACAGGGCACGGCAAACTTGACTGGAACACGACAAATATTGACACGGTCAGTAATAACAAAGTTGAGGAATGCGTTTGCTTGGAAAAATTCAATTTTCCATTCATTTTTGCGTATTGGCTATTCTTGGCGTCTATAGATTAAGCACTTGATGGGAGTACTTACATCGTGACATGTCCCAGGTTGCCACCAGAAATATGTAATGTCTGTAGGCAACAACGATAAAAGATCCGTGTGCCACAAATGAGATTTTATGTAATGGCGTCGAAGCATCTCGGAATCTTTTACCATTAGGCCTTGCTCGAGGTAGCCTGCAAATGATTACCCTATTAAATAAATTTTCACGAACATTAGAAAGTTAGTAAAAAATAAAAATCGATTGATCATGTAGAATATTACGATATTACTTAATAATGCAAATGCACACAGCGCACATACGTAGGTAATGAGTTTATTAAATCGCAAAATATAATCAACTTATCTTGAAACTACTTTAATACATTCTGGGTATTAACAACTGTTAATACTATAACTATAACAGTGAAATTTTAAGAATTTTTATGATTTATTCATTGATTTGAGGAAACCTATACAACAAGCGCGTTGCAATATTTGTGCGGAAAAAGCGACTAGGCAGGGTGGTATGTTTGTATACACGTTAGCTAAATTTGATGACGCAAGGCGCGGCCGACGTACGTGTGGGTGTCAAATTGTTGATTTGAGGGTTCACTTCGATAGTAATACTTCAAACTTGCTTTAAGAGGGATATCGATTTCACCGCTCTTAGAAAGTAACACGCAAATGGTAGAAAATAAAAAAAGTTAAGACATGGAATGTGAAAAATGCTACGAGTATTATTTCACAGTATTAGTCATGTCGAGTAATTGAGTCTACGTTAACATGTCTGAAAATAATAAAGGATATCCCCTCCCACAGGGATTGCCGGGCAGGTCTTTGCTCTTTTGCAGTCAGAATTTTCTATCGAAATTTTCTAACAGCAAATATAATAACAGTAATTGTTTTGGTTGCGTAGATTATAACGTAATAAAACTCAATAAATGACTAAATAAAAACTAAATTTCGTTTCGTTACATTTCTGGAATTTTCGAGAAATTAACTAACATCACAGGGATTTTTCGAATAGGCTAAAATGTGTAGCAGTAAACGTTACATTTTTTTTTACATTATTGAATTATTAACAAATGCAAGAGCATAGAAACATCTGCGAACTTAGCACGCTGAGCTTGATGTTGAAGACTAGGCAAACAATTAAAACAACGTTAAAACTAATCAATATTTTGAACAAAACTATTATATAAAACTTAAAAATTCTCTTTTTAAGTAACGCCTCTGTCTTTAAAACCTTAACGTAACTAACGGTGAAGGACTTAAAGGATCTTTAATTTTATTGCCGCTTATTTTTTGTCAGACTTTTTATTATTCATTAAACCTTATTTAAAGTATAGATATTTACTCCATATTTGTCAATCACGTATAATATTTTCTGTTCTGATATAGAAAAAAAAACATATTCTACTAATTACAGCGTTGGGATTAGCGTACGCTCATTACTAGCGCGTCTGATGGTACATCAGGTTCTGTTTTACGAAATTGTCAATATTTGTGTGTTGTTATTAAAACTTGGATTTTACCAAAATAATATTTTAATTAGCCACCAAATGTTCCGAAATAATCCGATTTAATAATTCCGAAATAATGATTTTCCACAAATTTTGGATAAGGAACTTCGCCCAGCATTGTACCATTAAAAAGAATAAAAAAAGCAGTAAGTAAGGGTGTAGTAAAAAATAATAGAAAAAAGATTGGGTTTAGTAGTCCTAAAATAAATTTTTGTCCCAGTAAAATAACCATCATATCTTTTGATATGGGAACAATATCTCGCTGAAAATTTCGCGTTGCGAAAATTATGATCATATTTTGGGCCTGGCACAGCAATTTATAATCTGCCTTTAAAAATAATGGTGCACGGTAAAGAGTTAGTGAATCTATTTGGTAACAAGAATTTATTAGAAGAAAAAAAAAACAGTTTATCTATTACCCAGCCACAATTAATGTTTTAGACGCGTAGGTACTCCATGTCAGAGTAGTAGTTGATTAGTGTGGATAAGTAAAGGAATATCCTTCACTACTACTAAAATTATCAATTACCTAACTATAATAGTCTCAATATTATTTCAATATTGTTTTCTATATCAATATAGATTAGGCTTTATAAAGAGACATTTTTTATAATATTTAATTGTAAGTGTCTAACAAGAGTTTCAGTATTAATATGGACAATGAAAAATTCACTAATTTTGAGGATGGCGAATTATGCTAGTGGGTCGCCAGCGAAACATTCGCGTTTATTCCATAGATTTTTTAGGAATTTGGAAACCTTTGACAGGTTTTGTTTTGTTTTTATTATTTGAATGAAGTAAAATAAATGAATGATATCAGTCGGAATTGAAGTTGTTCTATTACAATTTACTTTATTTAATTTAGTTATGAAAAAAATTCACACTGTTGAACATTGTTATTTGAAAAACAATTATAATGTTTATTAAATATAGGTCAATACAATGAATTGTGAGCATTGTACTTATTGTAAAATCTCGTGTGTGACAACGCTTCTGGTGAATGGACCTTCTCCATGAATGAAACCATGCTGCGAGTTGCTGTCAATTTGTATTTTGAGTATTCTTGAGTGAGTTTTCAGAACGGGCTCAAGACGGATTTAGGACTTAGGAGAGCCATTGTCTCACAATCACTCGGCTTACACTTTAATAAAATAATCTGGTCCTGTCGCAAAAAGGTCCACTTACTATAATCTACCTTTATGCCAAACATCATAATGCATTAAGTGGTTTTCTTGATGAGTGAATGAATCACCATTCGCTTTAATATACATATAAGATCATGAATCGCGTAGCAGAGTTATAGCAAGATCCAATAAATTAAAATAAAAAAAATATCCATCATAAGAAATTTATGTGAAGTACTGAAGGACCATAACCGATTTTTATGTGCAGCTATCGCCCCGTAATCACTACAAACATCGGCAAAAATCGGCTATCGCTATTAATATATACGATGACAATGCCAACTCGCTATGAAAAGCTTTTCTTATTAATATAATATAATAATCTTTATTGTCATAACATTTGTACAAAATATGCTACGAAGTCTCTGGACCCTGAGATAGTTGAATCTGTGTTTCAGAGACCAGCGTCTCCTCTCATTGTCGTTACTACAGTTATACCATACAATTTTGATCAAAATATATCTGAAATTAAAGAAAAAAAGAAGAGAAGAAAGGAAAAAAAATCGTTTATACATACATTACTACTGGCTGTAGCTTTACTGTTATTATTTCAAAACATACCTTCGTGCATGTGAACCACTGTGTCTATGACGTATATAGCGTCGCATAGATAGTCGAAAAGAAACCAGAACGGCGTCAGCTTATCTAGCTCCCAAAACACGGACCGTCCAATCACGAAGACCACGTTGTAAAGAATAGCAAGAGACACCACGGCAAGCCACTGGATGGAAATAAAACATCTCAGTCAATTGTCTCGCCAAGAAAATCTTATGTGGATACAATTTGTGGTTTAAGATTCTCAAATGTCATTTCCTTTGGAAGTAACAAAACAAGGAGCAAAGATGTAATATTTATGTCGCAGTCGGATCGTATAATCCGCCGTATAACATTACAGCTAGCCGGTTCCTAAAACAGGGCCGTTCTGTATTGTGGCGGGTCCGCGATTAGCCGGATTGTTATTGCGATACGTTCTACAATATGGCGGCTCACGTTTAGCCTCATTGTAATGAAGCCTCGTAGCCATTCACCCTACTTATGATTATGACCGCACTCCGCATTGCTGAGCTTTACTGACACCCATCCTTTTTATGACCGCACCTGGGTGGCCATTCAGCTAAGCAATGTCGAGTGCTGTCAAAAGTAGGATGGGTGGCCAATAGTGGATATGCAGCAACATCTAGAGCGGTCATAAGAAGGATGGGTGTAAACAAAGCTAAGCAATGTCGAGTGCGGTCAAAAGTAGGATGAGTGGCCATTCAGCACCATCTAGTGCGGTCAAAAGAAGGATGGGTGTCAACAAAGCTAAGCAATGTCGATTGCGGTCGAAAGTAGGATGGGTGGCCATTCAGCAACATCTAGTGCAGTCATAAGCAGGATGGGTGTCAATAAAGCTCAGCAATGTCGAGTGCGGTCAAAAGTAGAATGGGTGGCCATTCAGCACCATCTGGTGCGGTCAAAAGAAGGATGGGTATCTACAAAGCTAAGCAATGTCGAGTGCGGTCGAAAGTAGGATGGGTGGCTATTCAGCAACATCTAGTGCAGTCATAAGCAGGAAGGGTGTCAATAAAGCTCAGCAATGTCGAGTGCGGTAATAATCATAAGTAGGGTGGGTAGCTACGAGGCTTCATTACAATGAGGCTAAACGTGAGCCGCCATATTGTAGAACGTATCGCAATAACAATACGGCGAATCGTGGACCCGCCACAATACAGAGCGGCCCTGTTTTAGGAACCTATACGTTTACGGTTTATACGGCGGATTATACGATCCGACTGCGACATTTACATCATTTTTCCATTAAATTATATATATTTTCCATTAAATTATGTATATATTAATTATAATATTCATTTAAATTAAACGAAGTGAGCAAAGGATAATAACAATTGTATTTAAGATTTTACGACAAACTGTGAAAATAAAAATATCAAAAAGGGTCAAAAAGAGTAAAATGGGTTAGTTCTATTTTTCAGTTTCATCCATGATATACATACTCTTACGCATTTTTTATTTTGTGTAGGATAAACTATCAATAAAAACCATTAATTTATAAAAAACAAAACCCAACTGCTCAAAACTAAACTATAACTAAAATCTATAAATATATTTTAAAGCCAAATTCATACATTATCAAAACAAAATCAAAACGCAAGCAGTCAGCATCGGCATCTAATTCAAACAAATTCATACCTGGTAATGTCCAGGTTCAGTAGGATCGAATGCGAGCTTGAGGCCGCATAGCCATTTTGAAGGCTTCGCTTGATAGAGCGGTTCTTCGGGGTCTTCAAAGGTTTGAGCAGGGAATTTGTCCAAGAACCAGTCCGGAGGCTTCTCCTGGGGCTCGCCGCTAATGCGCACGCGCAAACGTCTGGTCCATCGGGTGATGTGGCGACGGAACCAGTTACTTTGGGGTTCAGGTCCATTTATTGCCTGGAAGAAATAATGTGTAAGTGTCTTATTATTGAACAAAAATATTTTAATTTAAATATAATAATTAATTGGGACTCGATTCAAACTTTACTCCCACCAGCTCCAGAAATACTCCTACACAATTTTTTTTTGCAACAAAAGGTTATAGTGACAAATGTGAAGTGTACGACTACACATATATTATTATGTACCAATTGCAAATTTAGTCTTTTTCAAATGTCCATTTTAAAATATCTGGTGAATAGGTATTTGTCATAACTGTTGAAGTTGACTTTGAAGAGTATGAATCAGATTAAAACATCAATAAATCAATCTATAAGAATCAGAACTATAGTTAAACTCAAAAGTGTGGGGGACCGCCACGAGTTCAGATGGTGTTGGTGGAACTTTCACCTTCGTCTCACCAGACGTACCACCGTATAATCATGAAATTGTGACGTAGGCATCATTTTGAAAAGTATCTCGGAGCACTGTCCATAGTATACTACTTATCATGCGATTAAAGTAGTATTGTCCCTGAAAGTTTCGTTACAACAGTGATCGTGATCAATGCGGTGGTTCTTTGCCTTTTTATATATAGAGATAGATTTTTTATCGGAATATTTAGGTAATTTACGCAATATAATACTTTGTAATCAGCATTTATGAGAATTGAATTCAATACACTTCATTATATCGATAGAAAATAGTTATAGATAGTAAAATAAGATCTATTATTTTTTACAATGTTTTTAAAATTTCCCCACAAACTCGATTCAATGCGACCATCCACCTCGAGATTTCTACGCTCCCTTAAATTATAACAATTGCACAATAATTTCACCTGCCCCTTAACGGGTGTGGGATATTGTGGTGCTTCCTAACTTTAGCATCGGTTAACCTTTTGGCTATGGTTTGAAAACTTATTCTTTCGTAATTTAGATTTAAAACCAATTTTAGACAATTTGATTCCTGATAAAATGATAAAATGCGTTTTAAAGTGAGGCGTGAAGCGTGAAAATCAATTGAAATCTCACGCTTCATCGCACACATCAACCACATTGTTTGTTAGCCTATTTAGACGTAATGGAATACCTAATAATGTAATTTAAATGTGAAAACAGTAAGGTTTGCACACCTATATGCAAATGTTTTTATAAAATCTAACAACCAACCAACTTTTGTGAATCGCACTTCGCACGCTTAAGTCCCTTACCATAATTAAGAATGTCTGGATATCACTCCACAACGTTTCTTAAAAGCGTGTAAGCGGTGCTTTATAAGATCTTCCTACTTACATATAAATCCTAATTGGCGATTACACTATTTTCAACTCAGTTGTGCGCGCGGCGCTATGTGTGCGTGGGCTAGTAATTATGCAGCTTTAATTTGTGTGACAGTGACGCGGCCGTGATCGTCCGAGCAACTTCACTGTACCTCTTGTCACGCACACAAAGTCACTGTGTATATACAAGTTTACCCACACATAGCGCCGCGCGCACAACTGAGTTGAAGTATCTGTATAAGCCATTATTTATTAAGAGTTTATGAAAAATCTATTATAATTCAACATTAACAATCAACTTTAAATAACATCGATTGATTGATTTGCAGATTGCCACGTAGTTAAGTATCATCCGCCCCTTTCTCGGCGCTGCCTATATTATTACTTCATTCCCACAATTGACTTCCAATGTATCAATTGTTTTACATAAGAACAGGTCCTTTGCGTTGCCATTTTTGATTTTTTGTAACAATTAGCTGGCTCTAAAGTCTGAATGCCATTGGCATGAACCTACTAGGCCAAAGGTTGCATCACCTACTCGTAATATCAGCACATATTTTACTAAAATGTGACATATATGCTGGATTTTGCCAGCATTAAGAACAGCTCAATTCTAGCTGCACACGTCAGACTTATTTATGTTCACGTCACACACATGCTACGTACAATCAGTTTTAAACGTACGTCGTTATATACTCATGTAGTGTAGGTAGTAAAAACTATAGCTGGCCCTAAAGTCTGGATGCCATTGGCATGGACCTACTAGGCCAAAGGTTGCATCAGCTACTAGTAATACCAGCACATATTTTACTCAAACGTGACATATATGCTGGATTTTGCCAGCATTAAGAACAGCTCAATTCTAGCTGCACACGTCAGACTTATTTATGTTCACGTCACACACATGCTACGTACAATCAGTTTTAAACGTACGCCGTTATATACTCATGTAGTGTAGTAAAAACTATAGCTTTATTTAGTAAGCGAAAAAAAATCTGCCGTATTTAAAAAATTACTCTTCGCTCCTGTTAATACTTTAATGAAATGAAACAAGCAGTTAACCTATTGGCTGAAAATAATACTAGATATTTGATGAAATAAAAAAGACATTATCGTAAACTATTGATATATTTTAGGATTACAAAATTGTTGAAATAACTACTGTTTCGCCGATAAACTTGTTTGCATAGTAACCTTATTAACTTTTACGAGCTTATTTAAATGAAGATCCTCTTGCAAGAACAATTATGCTGCTAAGAATGTTCAATATGTTTTTTAATACTATAAATTAAGCGTTATTTTTTTCCGAAAATTTAAAATGTTTCGCATTTAAATAACTGCAATCGCGTATTGTGAACATTTTTCTTTTTTAAAGTAGTTAGTTATATTCTGCTTTTATTACCTTAAGAAAGTTCAACCAAACCAAACAACTAACTGCTAAAAATAGGAACTAATAATATAAGGAATATAAGGAAAATTACTCCACTTTCCTAAAGCGGTATAAATTAAACGCACGAATACTTTAAAGTTATGGTCCGGGTTTCTTCCATATTGTGGAATGTTTATGGCACATTTCCCATTGGTAAGAAAACAGGCTCGTCATAGACGCAATAAAATTTAAGACCAGGATATTATGCGGCTATTAATATTTACCTTCTTTACCTTAGAAGGTCATCATCATGGTTTCACAGTCGGCAGTATATGAAAGCCTTTTCAAATAAATTATGTTGATTGATCCCTTCACAGTTTACTTTCCGGTCACAACCCGCACAAATCGTTTGAATTTCGATATATCGAAAGAGATCCAAATTATGTGAAGGATGAAAGGTAACGGCTCTAGTGGCCTGGCTGGCTGCAACCCTTTTTGCGTCCCACTGCTGGGCACGGGTCTCTCCCCATTATTGGGGAGGCCTGGAGCTTACTCCACCACGCTGCTCCAATGCGGGTTGGTGGAGATGCGGGTTAGTGGCAAACCCGCTGTCGGATGTTTTCAAACCGCCCATAAGGCCTCCGACAAGGTTTAACGACAGTTATCTATCGACACCAACCGGGACTGACGCGGCGACGGCTTAACGTGCCCTCCGAAGCACGGAAACACCCGTCTCACACCCGACCGCGCCCGTTTGGCTTAGTTGCATCGATCGTTTGCGTTGAGTAACCACCGGGCCATGTGCGCTTCGGCCATGCGCGCTTCTCTAGTGGACCAGTCAAATTTTATTCGAGTGCAGAGTTTAAATAAAAGACTGTTATCCTAAATATTAATTTCCTCCTTACAGACACAGAAACACGAGATGCCGCCGATCTCTATTGGGCACAGGAATTCTGTGCTGCATCTGACTGTTCTGGTTTTCTACACGGGTTAGAAAAGGTGACGACAAGGAGGATCACATCACAACTACAGATAAATTAAATCACAAAACTATTAGAATTTTTTAAGGAACGCAACCGGTAACTTTTTTTTACACCGGTAGGGCCTAATGATGTTTTGGGTTTCTCCTTCACAGGTCCTCGCACACAACGTAACGTAAAGTAAGCGTGTCAGCAAGGGTAGTTATTACTACTCGTAGTTACTCATAACAACAAAACGGTGTTCGCTGAATACCGTAAGCCTTTTCACTAGACAGCCATATAGTTAGAATTAGAAGGACAACCTTTGGGGAAGAAAGGTCCTCGAATGGCGACCACGTCTCGGCAAAACCAGCACAGGTCGCCATCCAACTGACTGACCGATTGAATACCTGAAGAAGACATGGGGAAGCCGCTGGATTTAGAGGGCGCAATATAAAGAGCCTAGTGGACTTTTAAAGGCTGAAGGATGGATGGATAGGTAGTACATTAAAATGATCTTCACAGCAGTGCCTTGTAGTCTGGGCAGAGACTGTAGTTTGTTCATCTCTTTTTACAACGGCAACCATTTTTTACGAAGTATTGGGTCTCTCGGCAAGTAGGCCGTAGAAATAGTAGTTTAAATGGTCGTGTTTGTGAATTTCCGAACTATGCAATAGTAATACATAGTTAAAAATGTGAATAATTCACCAATGAAACACTTATTCGTTTCAAAGTCAAAATTAACCAAACAAACACTGTGCGCCCTACCACTACCAACGGATAACAGTCATCGTGACGTCACAGCTGCCGCGGCGGCCACTCATGTATTTTCAGTAGTAATTTGTTCATAACTTCGTTAATGTTCGTTGTAGAACAAAAATTTTTGCATTGTGTGTTAACGATTTCGTAGCTCTATACGTCTGCATTCTCAATTAAAAATGTTACTAATACCCATAGTGGCTCAGGTATTTTTAAAAACAGTACCAACAGAATGCTATTATTAAGCGTTTAAAAATATTACTCTCGTTGAGGATAGAAATATAGAAAAAAAGTTTCACAATATTAATCTTTATAAAAACCTTGAAAAATAGTATTTTTAATATCTGATTTACAACCTTTCTTTGGATATAATTTTAACCAATAGCCATTTCTTCATGATTCAAAAGCTGCTCCGAATTTTTCGTCGTCTGTTTTCTCTCAGCTTATAGCCATTATGCTTTAAGCTGAGAGAAAATATAATTCTATATTATAATTCTAATATAAATTATCATTTAATTCCTTTCTTTCATCGGTTAACATCTATTTGTACTAAGCAATATTTGCCAGTGACTTGTTGAGATTTTAATATTTTTTTGTATTTTCTAATAAATATATTTGGGATGGATGGCTATAATTAAGATATCCATTGAAGAAAGTTTGTCAATTGGTGTGTAAGATATGATGAATGACTGGGCGATAATACTAAAGACGAAGGAAGAGAGACATGACACAAATTCGAACAGGGAGAACAAAATGATGTTTTCGGCCAACATGGACACGCGTGCATTGTGCTAAATTTATTGTGAGAATAAAGTTTAAAAAAATATATTGTAGTTTTTCCTTCCCCACGTCCTACATATATGTGACATCATAAGCAATTTTATTGTTCTCTCCTCCACATCCCACCCAGGTAAGAACAGTTGTTGGATTTTTCAATGACCTTAGTAAAACAATTTTACTGGGACTAAGAAAAAATTATGCGGGTTGGTATCTTATCTCCACCAACCCGCATTGGAGCAGCGTGGTGGAGTAAGCTCCAGGCCTGCCCCAATAATGGGGAGAGACCCGTGCCCAGCAGTGGGACGCAATAAGGGTTGCAGTCAAGAAAAAAATGTCCTTCTTTTCTTTATTAAGTTTTATATGTATGTATATACCCGGTGATCATGAAATATCCTCCAAACTATTCTAGATACAATAAGTCTTGCACGGCTCATTATCCATTCATTCCTCGTTCTTACTTGACACCATACGATACCATAACGTACGTACTCTCCAATGCCTGTGGACAATAACAATAGACAGTTTCGAAACAAGGTAAACACCGAACCCCCTTGTAAATGAGGAAGCTATTTTTAAATAGCACCGTGAAATGAATAATCGAAGCTGAGTAAGTATTTCGCGTATGCTTTTTTTAATTTGCGGAATTTATATTCACTTTTCATTATATCAAAACCTCTTGCGCTAATTGCACTAGTCAGATAAGTTAGAAGTAAATACCTTTTTTATGGTATCGGGGAGAAACCTTCAAAAGGTACCCGGCACCTTGGGAGAGGATACCGGGTTATGTGGGATTTGACCGCACTAAAAACCGCTCGGTGGCCTGCCTCTGCGCTTGGGGAGGACTCCGGGATCTCCAGTGGAACGCACCGGTGACATCACCGCGCGGCGCTCAGAATGGGCCCATCTTCGGGAGAGCAGATATGCTCTCCCGCACCTTCCGATGCTTACGGCGGCATGCGGCGTACGGCCACGCACGCACCACGTCCTTCCCGGCGCTGCTGGCTGGGCGGATCAAGCTCCCACTCACACCGTTAACAACCCCGGAAGCCCCCTTTTAGTCGCCTCTTACAATCAGGCAGGGGATACCGTAGCTCTATTCTTAATCCCGAAGCTATGGTTGATTGCTGTATAACGCTAATTAACTTTTGGTGAAATCGCAAAAAATGTCTGAAATCGCTGCTCATTACATAGTATAAAAAATATATCGATAGCTAAAATATTTATAATAAATTCTTATTAAATTTTTAAGAAATAAAATTATTTCGTAAGTGATAAAATTCCAAATTAGTCACAAAAGCTATTATGGAATATCATTATCATTATATACGAAGTATATCATTATCGTAGACTTCTCTGTGCATTTCCGACAGGTTAAATTTTTCTTAGGTACTCGCCTATGTATGTTTTTTAGCCTTTATTTTGTTTGCATTTCTAATTTATTTGTAAAAGCGGTAAATTGTGTCAACATACATATACAAGAATGCCACCTTGTGGCTGCAACCCTTTTTTGCGTCCCACTGCTGGGTGGGCACGGGTCTCTACCCCTTATTGGGGAGGCCTGGAGCTTACTCCACCACGCTGCTCCAATGCGGGTTGGTGTCACCTTTTAATCGACTATAATATAATCGACATAAATATCATAATGCTACCTTTTAATCGACAAAAACGACAAAGATTATGTACTCCATAAATTAATCAGGATATTGTCACTACGAAACCAATCCATACCTACCATTGGCAATGACCCTTGCCAAACAACTTTAATACGGCGACAAGTACATCGACTGAGGTCATTCAACGAGCCATGGAAAGATATCTGGGGTTTTAGCGGATTAAACTCGAAGTTCTTCCAGGAAATTTCCAGGACATTTACAAAATACGTATCAAGTTTCATTAATTCAATGTATATATTATAAACATTTATGTGCCTAAGACAACTTCATTTATTAATAATTTTAATATAAGGTACCTAATCTTGTTCTTAGTTATTACTGGTATATCTTAATATATATATTTCTTGTGTGCGTGTGTATGTCACTGAACTCCTCCTAAACGGCTGGACCGATTTTATTGAATTTTTTTGTGTGTGTTCAAGTGGATTCGAGGATGGTTTAGATTCACAATTTGTTCCCCTGGAAATTGTTTTTTATTTCTTTTATTTATAATTAGTTTCCCATATAAATTGTTCCTACCTGTCAAACGTTTATATTTCGTGCCGTGTCGTTCTAAACTTTGACACAGTCAGAATTACAGGAAAGTTCGTATGTCACTATTTGTTTTATATTTTTGTTTGACAGTTACATGAAATCTCTTTAAGATAAATAATAGGAAAACAAATCCTCTTTCATTACTTTTAAGGCAGGACAACGTCTGCGGGGTCCACTAGTATCGTATAATACTCAAGTTGTATAATACCCATACTCGTAAACCTGTTTAAAATGGGATAGTTTCATTATTAAATAAATAAATAACGTTTCACACTCATAGTCCCACAGTAGGGCAGATAAACCCTGTGTCGTGGGTACCATGGACACATACAAAGACAGAAACATAAACACCCAGACCGAGAATAGAAACTTAAACTCATCATTCAAATCTCTATATGGACAAAATGATTTAAGTTTCTTTTTTTTTTCAACCTTTTTATGTCCCATTGCTGGGCACAGGTCTCCTTCTCACACAATTGAGAGGGATTTAGGCCATAGTCCACCACGCTGGCCAAGTGCGGATTGGTGGACGTCATGCTTTCGAGAAATTTTGAATTTCTCTCAGGCATGCACGGCGATGGAGAACATCGTAATCAATGAAATATCACGATATTTTCCATCACCATGGAGCAGCGATAAATTCGCACATTACAAATTTCTTTGTCAGAGGTGCGAGCCGAGGATTTAAACCTGGGATCGGTCGCGTCGAAGATCGCGGTTTTTTACCACTCGGCCATCGCTTAAGTTAAGTTCCTTAACACTGCCTAAATTACTTAAAACAATGTAACTTTTATGTATTTTAGGTGTTATCAAAGATATGTGATGTTTATATTTATATCGAGTAATACCAATTCAATAAAAAACGTATTGTAGCCAATTTAATAAAACGTGTTGTTGTACTAACTTATGTAACGCAAAAATCAAGTGAAAGACGATTAAGTTAAAAATAAATAGGTTTTATAGAACAGTAGAAGTAAATAAACATAAATTTTAATTAGAAACTTTACGAAGTTGATTTTAATTAAATAGCCGATTGTAGATTCTACAAGTTTTATAGTGGTAGAAGTTAACCTCGATTGAAGTAACACTAAACACTATTACGCGGTGTCCATAATGAACTAGCAGTAGAAAAGAAACACGAGTATAAAGCTGCTGCTAAGATTTATTGATGTGAAACATCTAATCACTGTGGTGCATTACTTAAAAAGTTCCTCGATACAAATTTTCAAACCTTATTTTAGCCCTTTAGCCACTGATTTTGATGGTGCCTTCTATGCACTATTTATTTACTCATGCGTATCTATGATTTTAGATTTTAGCGTTTTTCGGAAAACAACCGATTGATTTTCTTGGTTTAATTTTAGACAAAGCAGTCATTGGCTTAGTTTTACTTAATAACGCCATTGAAAATAACTCGAAATAAAAAAATATTGTCACCAAAAATAAATAAATTAAGTTTTTAACAAAAAAATAGAACCGACTTCAAACGGTAAAAAATAAAATTGTTCAGTACCTACTTCTTCTTGCTTATGGTAATTACTCTTTAAACTATTTTTGGAGTCGGGCCCTTACTAAAATGTCTTACCATTCGTTCTAAATAGGCACCGACAGTACAGACAATGGGACAGTACCTACGTCTTCTTGCTTAAGGTAATGAATGACTGTTAAAACTATATTGGAGTGTCGGTGCCCATTCAGAACGAAAGGTACACTATACACATATGTGTATTTACTATAACAGGACATTTTATTAAGGGCCCGACTCCAAAAATAGTTTTAAGAGTAATTACCAAAGTTTTAGATGTTTCAAATCGACATTGTCATTTGTTTGAACAGCGGATTGGCGGATGACGTTTGATGGTGTTCTACGCCACAATATTATTAATATTCTCCAATAAATGTCAGTAAGAGACATATTTCTCAATATACTTATACACTAATTTTTCAGTTTATATTTAAGTTGATTATCGCTGAAAATTCGAATAAAACGACAAATTTTAAAAATAAAACCTGGCTGGATCAATCTACCACCACCAAAACCCTGGGCACTAAATTTCATGAAAATCGTTGGAGCTTTGGAGAGTTTTAGAGATTCAAATTATATATCGTTTGTATTAGATTTATATTTGGTATTCGCAAATATGATCATTTATCTGAATATCGTCAAAAGCTCAAGTGGCTCCCAATTCGTTTTCGTCGTTTCCTGTTTAATTCAAATCATCCCAATTATTTGAGAGAGCGATTCCAATACATGCACCTCTCTCATGCAACTCATGTTTTACGCTCTAACCATAATCTGTCATTATATTAATAGTCAATATTAATATAATGACAAATAAATAAATAAATATTCTCCAATAGATGTCAGTAAGAGTAATTTTATATTTAACTTAATTTAAAAAATATATTAAGATATATAAAAGAATTGCTCGTTCAAAGGTATTAGATGAAACACCTTTAACATTACTCAATGGTTTGACATAACGAACGCACGTCAAATAGCGCTCTTTGCATTGCATAGCGTTGCCTGCTTATTTAAGGAAGTATGCTTATAGAATATGGCTGTGTAAACATGAGATCTTCGTAGTGGATAATTCAGTTATAGATGGAAAACGATAAAAAAATTGTATTATAATTTATCCGTCGCATGACCAAGTGACAGACAAATTGAAAATCAATCATACCAACTTTGTATTTCCACATATAAATAGGCAATAAAAATGCAAATACTAACAGTAATGACATCACAGTCATGTGTGATATCTATATGAGGTTGATACTGCAAAGCTGAGTTACCGTACTGTGTAGAAAGTGGCTCATTAGCGGTGGTCAATTATTATAGAGGGCTCCTGCCACCAATTATTGTGAAAAGCACTACAAAGCAAATTGTGGGACAGCACTAACAGTGAGTCAATTGCTAGCTGAATGATTTTAAATGGGCCTCGTGCAGTTCCAGCATTGACCTTCCGACACTAAAATACCAGTAGCTATTTGCTTCTTTCATGGACAATAGTCGGGAAAAAAGAAAAGTGCGAGTCACTTTCTTTTTAAACGCTCGTCAAATCATACATTCAATTTTCCTCCTTGAGATTTTATTCCTGTCTACTGTACTATTTTAGCAATATTTAGTCTAAGGGCCTCGTTCACCATTTCCAAGTAAAGTATTGATTAGTTACATCCCAAGTAAAGTTAATTGGCAAGTAAAATCTATGAGTTTATCATATTATTATGATCAGTGCTACTCGAACATCGTGAAATTGAAATAAAAGTTACGGGTGACTTTAACCGACAGTCAGCGTACTTGTCACTTTACTTGAAGGTGAAAGAGGCCCCAATAGTATCCACGATCAGCTAAGCTATGGAAACTATCCATAAAAACATTATTTGTATATTACGGGTATATCCTGTATTTATGCTATATTTATAAATAAATTAATTAATATAGTATTATCATGTTCTATTATGTAAATATCTATTGTTGATTGTTAGTTTTTAGTAGGTACCTACCTATATTTTTGATAGTTTGATAGTTTGACTTTGACGATAGTTTGATAGTTAGATAACAGTTTAATTTAATAATCGGATATATTTTGGAATCACACGCATATTTGGCCCAAATCAAAATAAGTAAGTAAATCGCGTTGAATTCGTAGAAACTAACTCCAAGAAATATAGCCAGTACATAAGTACAGGAACTGTTTTCAGGGACACCACGATCCTCTATCTCAGATATTGCTCCAGTGCTTTCCCAAACAACATCACAGAGCTTTCCCGTTTATTTGTTGTTACATTTATATAACTTTCGAAGTTCAGGTACAAGGATAAAGTACAAGTTTATATGAAGGATTTATTGTTCAAGCCTTCATATATAACCGTACACTGTAAATTTCAATACTGGTAATGATTCTCTCAACATTGCTATTTTGTTTAGTAGATCGCAAGCACGTGATATACACGGAATGGGTGGCGAAGTTCGAGGTTGGTCTTCATTTGCTAAAGTCATAAAAGCCACAATAATTAACCCATCGCAACGTTTGTCGGCCTTATTTGTACGAAATATCGATTGAACCGAACAGTTCTGAAACAATTTATCACATCTATACAATATTAGCTAATTTCTTCGTATCTTCGATTAAATTTCTTCCTATCAGTATTCTTAGTTTAATTTCTGCCGATAGAAAGAAATTAAACTTGTAAGAATTCTGTTGTCGATACGTATTTTTTATTACTTACTTTTAAGGAAAAGCTTAAAATATAATTAAAATAAAAACATAAAAGGAGGACCCGAAAAATGAGTCAGAGTTCAGGATTTTCATGAGGAACGACTTGTCAACAAGTCACACTCACACTCGTTCAGACTTATACTAGGAATTCCTGTGACGAGAGTTGGACATATACAAAGACAAAGACACAAACGTCTCGATGAGAATAGTGTCCAGGATCTTTAGCATACATGTAGGTTCTTTGAGGGATTTGATTAAAAGTAGCACATGGGTAGCGCAACTATAACATCAGATAAAATAATACGGAATCTCATTTAACCCTTAGTTACGACATAAGCGTTACAACATGCGGGAAATCGATAGCTCATAAAACCACCTCAACTGACAATCTTTTATAGACTATGTGCAAAAGAGTAAAAATTTACTTACCGGCCCCACACTGTTGCCGAGGCGAATTTTCCGTACCGTATAAACTGGGCTCATACTACCGACCGAGTACAGTCGACCACCGTCCAGCACTATCTTATTTCAATTTCCAACTTCTCGTTCACATTGCCGGGTTCAACAGGAATGGAGTCGTTAAGACTCGGCGACAAATACAGATCGGTATCGAGCACCTAATTGTTTATACGTCGGGTCACGATACCGACTGGCCACGAACTTTAATTAAAGATATTTAGTTGACAGGAGCGAGGGATGACGCTCGCAGTAATTAAAAGATAGCCCCAACGATTGCAAAAACTCGTGTTAGTAGGAGGAAAGTCGTTTTGATATATGTTTCGAGCCTTACTACATCGGCAGTCGAATTTGGAATGAGGATTGAGGATCCGTATTTAATGAGCAGTCAGTGCGTGTTCAAGGCGAGGTAAGACACCGAAACAATGGGTCATGATCGTGCTTCCCTGTCACATTTATGAGCGCCCGCTGCCGTGGCGTTGTAAATACGGATTGGTCGACCACCGCCACTATAACTCTAATTGCCCCTTTAAACCTAATGCATTTACCTCATCGACTGATCGCTACTGTTTACCCAGTTTAAGTAATAGAGAGCACATTAATCATATAGTTGCTGCAAAGAATTTGTAGAACGTTTAATCGTTCATTATTACTAATACCTAGGTACAAATTCTTTGCAATTATTTAGAGCCTCTGATTAAATGCTGTGATTTCGTTGCAAGAGTATTATTATAAGCTTTTTATTATTTTGCTTACGCTTTGAACATTCAAGTCTTTTTTAAATATTTATCTGATTACAACTTTTCTAATAAGTACTTACTAAGGGCCTCTTTCACCATCTCCAAGTAAAGTGTTGATTAGTCACGTCCCAAGTAAATTCAATTGGCACGTAAAGTTATGAGTACATGTCAGTTTATCATATGATGAGTGCTACTCGAACATCTTGAAATTTGAATTAAAGTTACGGGTGACTTTAACCGACAGTCAGCGTACTTGTCACTTTACTTGAAGGTGGTGAAAGAGGCCGTAAGTTTTATACCATATAGGTAATATAACATTTAGGAATCCTTACCTATTTAATAAGACACCCATTTTGCAGCGATCGAAGTAAAAAGTATCTGCACCCTTTTAACTACAATCTTATCAACGCGATGTGTTTACTACTGATTTACTATATTGACATTACCAACATAAAGTTTAACGATACCTTAATTATAAAAAATCATCTAGTTTGTTGTAAGATACGAAGTAAAAAATAATACAAGACAGATATGCAAAAGAAATTAGCAGATGGGCAATAAGGAAAGTTCAAAAATCTATACAAAAACATTAATACGCAAATACTTACGTCTTCAAATAGTTCTATGCCTTCCTCAAGTCGTTGCTCTAAGCTGGGATCTAGCTGAGATAGTGTAGGTGGCAGAGTTTTTTCAGTAGGCATATTAAGCTGACTCTTTCCCGGTTTTTTTGCGGTATTCAATCCGGAGGGACCGGCAAGGGACGCCGTCGTTCCCGAGATAGTGAACATCTTTCCATCACGATACCTGGAAAAGGGAATCTCTAATAAATAATTAAAGAAGAGAAATATCACCATCGTTTAAAGTTGGCTAAGATCTAGTGCAAGCGTAAGTGTAGTTCCATATATTTGTTTATCAATTCATTAAAATATATCAAAGTTGATCTTGCCGCAATACCTTTTCAGTTTTTTAACAAAAACATAGAACCAACTTCAAACGGTAAAAAATAAAATTGTTCATTACTTACCGGGCCTTTAGTAAAATGTACTTTCGTTCTAAATGGGCACCGACTCCAAAATAGTTTGAAGTCATTACCATAAGCAAGAAGAGGTAGGTACTGAACAATTTTATTTTTTACCGTTTGAAGTCGGTTCTACTTTTTTTGTAAAAAACTTATTTAAATTCACTCTTTTCAGTAATCATTCAATAATTCTGTATTATGTGTAAGCATAATTGGAAATAGTTCCACCTAACTTCTAAATGTTAATGAGATTTACCTTTCATACTCATGTTAATCTAATAGCCTGAAATAAAACTACATCTGAACGTATAAATTATTGGAAGAATTTGCTCTCAGCCCTAACCGTTGAGGAGTTGTATATTCAATCATCAGCTTACATGTTGCTAAGGTGATAATTAAAAATATGACTAAAACAGTGTGTATGCTGAAAAAGTTTCAGTTTCCTTCGATTCCCCTGGCATACCATCATCAGATTTTGATATGGTGATAGTTGGACCACCTTAGGTGCATCAGTTTTTAAACAAATAGGATATTTTGAAAAAAAAAATTGCTCTCAACTCCTAACCGTCGTAGTGCCATAAATCATCAGCTCAGCAACTAATTATACACAAATGTCTGTTTTGTTTTAGTAAGTATATAAAACTTGAATGTTCCCCTCGATTTTAGTAATCGGTGAACATTTCTTAAAAAAAGACATGCAGCCGAATACAGTGCCTCCTCCTTCTTTTGGAAGTCGGTAAAAAAATAACTTTATGCTCAAGGTAGTAACTGTAATATTTAAATTTGTTAATTTTATTGCTTTAATAACATAAGTAATAAATAGTCCAATAATATCGACAGATATACCACGTTCGTAAAGTTCATGTTTTAGACCATTCTACGATTAAGTTGTGAATAGCCACTATAAAACCCTGAATGTCCACAGATGCGGGCGTTTAAAAGCATATAAAACATGTTATTTCAAATCTGTGGCGGGGTTATTTCTTTAATATATGTATGCTATGGTCAGCAGTAAACAGCCACTTGCATGAAAATATAATGTAAATCGCATAGTTCCATGATTGATGATACTTTCGGTCTACAAAAGCAAAGAAGAGCGAGATCTGGAGAAGAATAAATAAAGAACGATAATTTTAATAAATAAATAGTGGTAGATTTTTTTTATGCGCATAGTAATAATGCGTTAACGTTATAAGACGTATAAGTATTGACCAACCAAATGAATAAGACGAACTTGATGAATGCGATAGTACAGAGCCCTTCGTGTAAGTTTGTAAACGCGCAAACGTTACTACTGCGTCCGAGTTAAAATTGGACAGATAGATCTTAACCTGAAAGGAATAAGGTCTATAATTAAATTCTTAACGCAAACGCGATAGTAACGTTTTCGCGTGTGCAGACTTACACTAAGGCCTCTGCTCGCCCGTAGGTAAAGCGTTCGTTTGGTTTCTGGTCCGTCTGGTACTCACTTTATTTATACAACTCCGAATTTATGATTTTTTGTAAATCATGCAATGAAACTTTGATTGAATAATTCTCGTGGATTACTTGATCTGAAATTTGAGACACTCTTTAAAAACTGACGATATTAATTTTATTAAATTCAACAATATAAAAGATGGTAATTATAATTTGCCGCTATCAAATCATAGTGAATCATATATTTCTGTACAATTTTCACGATATAGACATCAAATGTAAGAATTTAAATATGCATTACATGGCAAATACCGGGAAAGACGCAACCTACGAGTTTATTCAGCCGTAGCCCATAAAAAATAGTTCAACAAAGTTATCAAAAATGTTTTATTGATTGGCCGAATTTAATATCGCGTCGAATTAGCTAAGCAGTAGAGGGTAACTGTTCGAAGTCAATCTCTAAAGCCTCAAACGTAATAATAATCAATTGTTGAGACAGATGATTAACTCACAAATGATTGTAAGGGGTGGGTGCTGGGATGGTTCTGTTGTGTGAGCCCTGCCGGCCGACAGCTCGCGCGGCAGCCGTGATGTACGCCCACATTATGATAAGTTCACCGGATATGCTGCCTCATCGTTGACGGCTAAGAAATAAGAAGCTTGTTAGAATCAAATAAAAATAAACAATGCAAAAAAATTACTTAAAATGTTGTGAAGTAAGTTCAAGCTTGATAAAATTATATGAAAAAGGATTAATAAATTAGTTAGGTACACTAGAAATAAAACATCTCTTAAATGTTGTATGTGGTAAAGCCAGGCGCAGATTTCGTCAATTATTTCCCCCCGATTAGTATCTTATAAATGCGAGAGCAATATACCATGAAGCGTTGTGAACGTCAGCTCTGCGGCTCTGAGGGTGGGCTGAGTAGGAGCCGACAAGCCGAAAAACGTAAATAAATTAAAGTTTTTTAAATAATTTCCTCCCGATTAAAAATTTATCAAATGAAAGTGGGCCCTGCAGACGTTGTCCTTTTCTTATTATCTTAAAGAGATTTCATGTTACTGTCAAAAAAATATATAAAACAAATAATGACATACGAATTGTCCTGTTATTCTGACTGTGTCAAAGTTTAGAACGACACGGTACGAAATACAAACGTTTCACAGGTAATAAAAAAAATATTATAAAAAACACTTTCCAGTGGACCGGATTGTGATTAGATTCACCATCCTCGAATCCACTTGAACACACACAAAAAATTCATTTAAATCGGTCTAGCCGTTTAGGACGAGTTCACTGTCAACACACGTACAGAATAATTACTATATATAACATATATAGTACACGTACAGAATAATTACTATATATAACATATATAGTAATTATTCTGTACGTGTTATAACTAGCCTAAACAACTTCTTCGATAGCTGGAATGATATTTCCAGTCGATATGGTTTCTATTTTGTTTAAACTTTCAATAAATAGATTTTCGGACTCGAGCCGGATCTTCTGGAAATCGGTGTCGGAAAATACCTAAGTTTCATTGTTTTTAGCCTTTATCTTTTATTTAGAGAATCTCTAATCTCACAAGAGTGCCAGGTTAAAGATTCGTTAATGTTACACTATTATATAAAAGACTACGAACAAATTTAAGTGCAGCACTTCCGGCTTTTCACGCATTCACAGGGTGCAATTACAACCCAGCCTCTATAGGAAGGCCAAAAAACGCCCATTTTATATATTAATAGCGAATTCTAAAAACATTATTGAATGTTTTATAGAATTGTCACAACCACTGGTCAACTATTTGTCACAAATACAAGAATTTGTGTATTAAATGTGTGGCTTGAAACGGTTAAAAAACCTTGATGTAACAAGGGTAGCACTGTATCAAAAAATTCCTTGGTTCTGAAAAAATAAATTGATGGCTCGTCACTTCCGCCATGTAGAATGAGACATTTCTAAGAACATGTTACATCAGAAATTTGGTCTCGCACACCTGAAAGTAAGTACCTTTAAACGAGCAATTCTTGTTACCTAAATATATTTTTGAGTCATTGTGGCGTAGAACGCCGACAAACGCCATCCGGCAATCGGATGTTCAAAGAAATGTCAATGTCGATTTGAAAGAGTTCTATAAAAATTCATTCGTTGAATTAAAGCTTACTTGGCCGAATGGTTACGTGGGCTAACTGCAGAACTAGAGACCCGGGTTCAAACCTCAATCAAAGCCATATTGCGTTTATTTTTTATTTTTTGTGTAAATACTTTTTTATTGGAAGCTATTTCAAATGGCGTTGTTAAGTAACACTAAGTAAATGAGTGTTTCGTTTGAAATTAAACCAATAAAACCAATTGTTTTTAACCGAGCAAAGCTCGGTCGTCCAGGTACTAATATGTTAATGAGCCATCTGTCTATGGCTGGATAGAGATCGACAACAAATACGAATTCATGGAATGAATGGTTTTCCGGAACTCAGTTGCCAACCACAATTGATCAAATAAATACAGCCCGACAAAATAAAGGTAACATTATTTACATTTACCTATTTCATTTAAATTTTATTTATGTTCCGCTAAACGTGCATGCATATTATTTTCGTATCTTCAAATAGGCTAAGATAATGCAGAAATTATGCTAAATAGCTCGACAGAGCTTCTGACAGAGAATCAGAAAGAGAAAAGAGTAAGTTTAACATGTCTCAATGTAAGAATAAAAAAACGTTTCACACTCATAGCCCCACAGTACGGTAGATATACCCTGTGTCGTGGGTACTATGGACACATACAGAGATAGAAACAAAAACACCCAGACTGAGAACAGAAATTTAAAATCATTCCAATTTCTGCTTCCCCGAGAAATGAACCCGGGACTCCGGCATGGTAACCATTGCGCCACACGGCTCGTCAATGAATGAATGAAGAATGGCTGAAAATGATAAAATTATAAAACAAAATTTAATAACTTTTTGTAGATGTTTTGTTACGTCCCAAAAAAAATCATTGATTTTGCATTACCAACAGCATTTATTTATTTCCATTGACATGCACTATAAAGTTTCTGAAAAAAAATGAAAAAATAATTTCCTTCAGTTTGTTTCCTCCTCGATGAAAATTCGTATGCTGATTAATGAAATGATCTTGTGAGTATGAAGGAAATCAGCTGAATTTATGCGGGGCGAGATTTCATCAGTTGATTGATACTCTACGATAGGCGATAGATGCTTTCGGCTGGGTCGTGGTCGTATCTTACACCTTTCTGGGCATCAGAAAGAAAGAAAGAAAGAAAGAAAATATTTTACTAAATGTACGGTTTCTTTAAAAACTCGTAGCGAACGTTATTTTATAGATAAATATACTACTACGAACACATAGGAAATGGTTATATTGAACTTAAGTGTTAAATTCTCACAAATAAAAATACAAAACTTATAAAACGCATTGAATGTGTAGAAATTTAGGTGACACGATTTGTAAAGTTGAAGGGGATTCCAGAGTTTTCAATGGAGGGTTACTGGTAAGCCTCTTGCGACGAGTTTGAGAATCGATTTATTTGAACATTTTTTTGAAAGTCTGAATGAGATGTAGATACTTGATGTTTATAAAACAAGCTGTTATTTCAGCAAAATTAAAATATGAAATAGGGATACGTAAAATATGTCTGCTGTAACACCAGCTAATGAAGAGCAGATAAGAATGTTTTACAAAAATATTAAGTTCATAGACCTGATTGCTCAATAACAATTTATTAGGTTATTGGGTAGTAAAAAGAAGAGCAAGCTATGAATCCCTTCTAGTATGTTATATCGCGCCCAAAGGCACATTATGGTAACATAATATTTATGGAGCTAAGGTCAGTGAAATCGGAAACTAATTCTTTCGTCTGTTCTCCAGAGAAAAGCCTGTTAAAGATTTTATTTTAATTAATCTATATTTCAATTACATATGTCTATGGTTTCCCACGACTGCTGATTTTCAGTGCACCTTACCTTACCTTTACCTTAGTACCTTTTGACCCATGTACCCAAGTAAGCGTGACTCTTGCTTGAGGTCGTATGCGTTGTTATGCCGGTGGGTGGAAAGGTGCCCATTCCTTTCCGTCGAAACACTATGTAATTGTTTCACGACAGAAATTAATGCAAATAATGGTTTTTACCAGGTCAACCCTCAAAAGTTGCATTGCCGAAGAAAATGTTCCTATGGTACTTACACTTAGGGGTGAAAGTCGCGTAAATGTGAAAATTTTTGAACTTACAAATGATGTGTAACGGATTTTTTTCTCCTAAAAAGTTTTATGTTTTAAGGGGTTATCAGATAAAATATAAAACATAGATAAACATATAAGATAACCGTTATCTTTCAGTAGGTAGGTCATACAACCTTTTTTATGGTAACACAAATTATTCTAAAGTAAAAAAAATAAGGAGGCTTTGTTAGATATTTGAATCATAAAACTATTTAACTTTAATCGCATACAATTTAGGTTAAAGGCTCGATTGCCTCCATAACTACCTACTGCAAGAAGTATATTATATCTTAATATATATAAATTACGTGTCACGTGTTTGTCCGCGATGGACTCCTAAACTACTTAACCGATTTTAATAAAATTTGCACACCGTGTGCAGTTTGATCCAACTTGAGAGATAGGAAATGAAATGAAATGAAATGAAATATTCTTTATTCACTGTACGGTTCCTTTACAAACTCTTAGTGAACGTTATTTTTTGTTCTGTCTGCTCTGGGTGCGCTTAGGCAATGCTGAGCTGAAGAAAAGAGCAGACGGAGAAAAACTTCAGCCCTGTTTTAAAATATGGGGTATACAATAGCTAACTTTCTTACAGAGTAGCTAGCTTTCTTATAGGATAGCTTACATCTCAATTTATAGTCGCAATATTATTTTATTTCTGATATTTTAAGGCAGGACAACGTCTGCCGGAATCGCTCTGTTAGTAACTGTCAAACATTGATTCTTCGCGCCAGAAGTTTGACATTGTCTGAATAACAATACATTTGTCACTATTTGTTTTATATTTTTTATTTGGCAGTAACATAAAAACTCTTTGAGTTGATAAAGAAACTAATCCTCTTTTTTAATATATTTAAGGCATGACAACGTCTGCGGGGTCCACTAGTAATATTATATAAACTGCAGGACCCAAATACTTATAAGAACCGGGCGCCGCCGTGCTCGATCGCTTCAAACTATTAATAAGAAAAAAAAAAGATAAGATCGTACATCTACTAGAAACAATGAAGAAATAACAAGTATATATGTAGTAGTAAATAAAACTTTATATACTATTACATTATTAAAATTGAAAGTAAAATATTACGTAAATTAGATATGTCTTGTCTGTTTCTTCAAACTAGACTAGGCATCTGATCTGTGATATCGAAAAATCCATTGGGATCAAGTTTCGAATACTTGTTTTTTGTAATTATTTGAAAATAATATAAAAGCCAACAATATTTTTGTACCAAGTTATTAGAAGAAGAAATAAGAACCAATAAATGAAAAAATGTTATGAGCAGACATATTTGTCTTTGCAGGTCAGGTACGCACTGTAATTTTTTTACACGCTTTTTATTAGCTTCACCTGTATGTTTGTATGTTTGTAACCGACTTCTTTGGGCGCGATTTTGACCCACTTTAAACGGCCAGATTTCGTTCAAACTTTGTAGATTTATTGAGGACCGATGACAATACACTAATTTGATAAAATTATTCCATTTTTCAATTTGCAAAATATGATTTTTGTTCGATTGCGTTTATAGAGCTACAGCTATTATACGACTGTTATAGATCAAACGATCTAATAACGAGTATTTTAGCCACTTTAATTCAGCATCTGCTAAAAGGTGGAGTAAAAGTGCTAAAACATAGTGCTGTTAACGTTTATTCGACGTCCTTAAAGCACACATTAGCAATTATTGCCAAATAGTCGAGATAACCGCTATTACACGATAAATGGGTGTTTTAAGAACGGTTACTCGGCTCTTATACGATTAAAGGCTGAGTAATCTAATTACTATTCGACTATTTTGCTGCTTGGGTTGCTCATATTTATGTAGGGGAGTAGACTATTGGTGCTCAGTAACCGAAAACGTGTATGAGATATATAAAGAATATAAATAATTTGTTAAGTCGTAAGACAGGTGAAATTTTATGAAAACGTAAAAATTAAAAAAATATGTAACCTTGTTATGTAACAAGCCTAATGATAGATAAAGATATTTTTGAAAGAAAGAAGAAGGTTCTCAGTAACCAGTCCATTGCTCGTGGAAACATCATGGAAAGAATAAATAATCCAAACTAAAAAGTAGAAAATAAATAATAGTTTAAAAAAACTAAACACGCTTTTTATAGAAAACCGAAATAAAAAATAGAAAATAAATTTTAATGAATTTAAATTAAGAAAATAGTGTTAAAAATTTCAATGAATATAAGTTAATAATAGTGTGAATAAAAAAAATATTTTATTAAAAAAAAAGCGTGGGGTGCTTTTTAAAATATTATCGAAATGATAATCACTCTACTCATATCTGTCAATAAAATATTTATAACTATTGACACCATGCACCCCACGCTTTTTTTAAAATAAAATTTTTTTTTATTCACACTATTATTAACTTATATTCATTGAAATTTTTAACACTATTTTCTTAATTTAAATTCATTAAAATTTATTTTCTATTTTTTAGTTCGGTTTTCTATAAAAAGCGTGTTTTTAGGTTTTTTTAACTATTATTTTTATTAACTGTGTTCATTACATAGGCTAGTAAAATCGTAAGATTTTTTAATTAGCTATTTATGAGGTACATACTAAAACTAGAAACCAAAGTCAGATAAGAAATGAAATGAAAGAAAAAATAATTCAACAATATTATACGAACCCTTTAATCACAACACATTTTGCTTTAAAAAAAATTATCTTCGTACTTTACCACGCTGGTGTTGCTACAAAGATGGAGCTATTATTTTACAGATTCCGCCACCGTATCACTGTTGAGAAGAATATTAAGAACCTCTTAGGACGGCACAAACAACGGTATTTTAATGCGATTGATTATTATTCTCGAACATTTTGATCGTGAGCAAATTGCCTTGAAAGCTAGAAAATTGAGTAATGTAAGTGCATTACTTTTTAAACACCGGCAAAATTAGGCCAATTTTTGTACTGCCCTAATTTTGCCGGTGTGTTTAAAAACTAATAATTTTTTCACAAATTTATCTATGTATAATCAATTTTTTTAAACAATATAATCACATCTGTTAAATATAGTTAAAATAAATAATAAATTAATGTGAAAAAAATATTTTTTAGAAAATTATAATACAATTATGAAAACCTGTGTTGCAGCTACTTGACCTATAATATCGCCTTTTTATTATTGTTATTAAAATAGCCTATAATGGTTTATTTCAGTCATTTTACCCGCGACGGTCCGAAGACGATATAATAATGTGCTTAGGGTCAGAGGATGTTTGTGCAAACCAATGTTCCCATATATCTTCAAAACCACTTGTCCAATTTTGATGCGGTTTTCAGGGTTTGGAATTTATTGTATATTCCGCTAATTGTGCCAGTTTAATTATTCAGTTTTACATGGTTCCGAGAATAAAACACTACGACAAATTATGTCGCAAAAGAGATCAAGGCAACTCTAGTAATCGTATGCAGTTGCGTCGCTTCTCCAGGTTGTTGGTCACCTCATGTAAGTCTAATGACATGAAATAAAATATTTCATTTCATTTCATGTAGATTCATACATTATTTAATTACATGTAAGTCTAATATATGTGATAAACTGTCATAAAAATCAAAGATCTTCCATCTAGTTAAGTTCAGAAAGTTTAAGTGGAAACTTGGTAGATTTGGTACCTATGAAGTTTTTACGTGAATTTGATTCCCTAGTTAACCCGTTACTAGGGAATTTCTGTATTTCAGTATGGAGTAAAGTTAATTAATTTCCTTTAAACGAACTGTGTTAAACATTACATTAATTACAGTTAATTTATATAGTGCTATATGGATACAAGGGATTTTTTACTATTTTGCTAACCTACGCATGGGCTGATCTGATGCCCATGTTTGCCACAGGTTACTGTCTAAATATGCTTTAATTACATATGATGTAAATACCGTAGAAAATAAAATTAAAGATAAAGATGATCGGATCTACAGCAAAACGCACCGGTGTACTGTACGCGCGGCGCCCGTGGACGGGCTCATCTTCGAAAGCAGATGTGCTCTCCAGCACCTACCGATGTTTACGGTGGCATGCGGACACGTACACACCGCCGTCCTTCCCGGGACTGCTGGTTGGACGGGTCGAGCTCCCACTCTCATGGCCCACAATCCCGGACGGAAGCCCCCTTTTAGTGGCCTCTTACGGTCAGGCAGGGGATACCGTAGCTCACAGACTTATATAAGTCTGTGCCGTAGCTCAATTCTTAATCCCGAAGCTACAAAATAGGGAATAGTAATAGTTTCCCTTTTTATTTCACTCTAAAATTTCTTCGAAATAAGTATGTAGTTTTATCACATAAAATTATTGACATAGAAATTGACGGAAATTAAAAAAAACTGTATTTTTTATTACCCATGGTATTTTAAAAACCGATTTACTCTAGACGCTTCTACATTCCTGAAAACGTCTTCAATTCCGGTACGGGAAATATGCAAACCGCGTACGGAAATGGAAAATGTTACAAGCTTATGTCTTATTAAAATATTTTGGGTAAATAATCTTATTATTTTTCACTTGCTTTATTAATTTTATAAACAAACATAGTAGGTATGCAGACCATCCAAAATAATTTAAGGGTATTGCATCTGGATGTTAGTATGCATGCGATCAAAACAAACTCAAGGACTATCTAAGTGATAAAAAATATTGGAATGTATCTCGCTCACATAGGACTAAGTACTTCTCAACAGAATGTACCTAATAATTTTACTAAATTGTTGTCACACCAGTTATCATTGCGCATAGTCGCTCTAAAATTTTACATTTATTTTATTTGGTAGCTTCGGGATTAGGAATTAGATTAGGATTAGGGCTACGGTATCACCTGCCTAATCGTAAAAAGAGACTAAAAGGGGGCTTCCGGGGTTGCGGATGGTGTGGAGTGGGAGCTCGACCCATCCAGCCAGCAGCCCCGGGAAGGACAGAGATGTGGGCGTGGCCGCATGCCGCTGTGAGCGCCTGAGGGTGCAGGAGAGCGTATCTGCTCTCCGGAAGATGGGCCCGTTCTGGGGCGCCGCGCGTGGAGGACACCGGTGCGGGTCAATGGAGATCCCGGAGTCCTCCCCAAGCGCAGAGGCTGGCCACCGAGGAGGTTTTAGTGCGTTACAAGGCTCACATAACCCGGTATCCTCTCCCAAGGTGCTGGGTACCTTTTGAAGGTTTCCCCCCGATACCAAAAAAAGGTGTAACTACAAAGTATTTTGGTTGAAAATAATGTCGCTGAGAGTTTTTAGCTACACACCATTTTCTGTCAGCTTAATACACTATACCCCAAAGGAGTAACGCGGACGGAAAGATAGGATACTTTGTATTTTTTAATATGATTATAATATTTGTCTTCCTTTTCTTCTTTCACAATTATCCAATAAATTTAAGGTAAACTATTTATCTACAACGTTTATCCCACAGCTTACAGTAATTGCCATAGGAATTGCCATTCAATCATTGTTTTTTCCTGAACTTCCCACATTTTATATACCTACGTTTATTTGACGGTTTTCATATTCTATTAGTGGTCCGGCCCACCTCTGCATAGATGCAGACGTTGTCTGCACAATGGGTTCAATAATACTATGGCTTTCCGAATTTGTAAAAGTTCTTATGTTACTCGTATACTGAGTCAGAAATAAGAAAATGGAAATAATTTCTCAAGATAGCTCTATAATGAGTAGGTATGTTTTGTTTTATATTTTTTTATTCTGCTACATAATTTGCTTTGGACTACCGATCGGAGGGTCCTGGGTTCGATTCCCGGCGAGGCAGAAATTTGAATGAGACTTTAAATTTTTGTTCTTGGTCTGAGTGTTTGTGTTTCTGTCTTCGTGTTCGTCTATGGTACCCACGACGCAGGGTTTACCTACCTTACTACGAGTGTGAAACGTTATATATTTTTTTATTTACCTAAGACCAAATAATAAATAAAAAATATCTTTCATTTAACCTACTTTTTACTCCTTTTGCGTGGAATCTTTGTTTCTTTAATCGTGATAAATATGACTTAGTAGATGTTATTTGAATGTAAATATATTCGCAAAGGCTTGTTAAATTTTAATTTGGGAATGTTAAGCATAAAATGCAATTTTTCCATCAAAATTAATATAATTTACCTACAGATAATAACTTAGGAAATACTGGATAACTCCCATTACGCGCATTAACTATAGACAGACACGTGACATTATATCCTGAAGCTATGTATGTTTTACAGGCACATGTCAGACAATAACTAATTTGTGGGCGCAATAATTCTGTGGACAAAGTGAATTGGAAATCCATTTGATACAGTTAAAACCTCCAGCTGAGGTAATTTTCATTAATTGTCACCTCAATTCTTTCGTGGAAGGGAGAGGGAGTGAGTCGGTCTCGGAACTATTAAGTAATTAACTGAACCACATGCCTATATGATCGATGTCCCTTTTCAAAACTGTTGTCTATTCTTTCTGATAATATGTTTGCGATAGTTGGAAGTAATAGCAGATTTGCGATAATTTTTCATTGAAGAATACTTTATCTCACGTTAAGCTTTTTTAGTAGCGCTTACTATTTCATTTAATAGCTTAAATTATTATTTTTAACCTAATGTTACCGATATTCATTAAGTTATCTCAAAAAATAAATTCAATTGTCTATGAAACCAATATTTCGAGCAACTAGGTTCGTTACTTAATGAAATAATAAAAAATCGTAGTTTTTATAATTTATGACAAATGGTAGATGTTTTTGTAGATCTAGAGAACTTTTTAATTCTTTACTCTTATTGAAATGTATTAAGATTGTAATAAGATTAATTTGCCAGTAAAATCAGAATATAACTTGCGCTTCAATAAGCACCTAGACGTAATAGGTAAATAAACCAATTTTATTACGATCCGAAGATATTTTAGGTCATCATTTGAACTTCATTCATTTGTTATTGAACATGTTATTTTTTATAAAATAACATTTTATATACATACATATTAAGTATAATTTGCATTACATGGACGCATGTTAAATATATGTATATACTTGCTAAAGAAGTTGAATAGGGGATGGACACTATAAAAACCTACACATAATATAAATTCATTTAATGAACATATACTTATTTTATTGAAGAAAACGATATTACTTATTGATAGCCTAACGGACACCTAAACAATCTGTTAGCCGTCATTGGAATTTTATAGCCTTATATTTTATTACCAGTGACTTCGTTAAAAACATCAAGAACTTGTTATGTCGGGTGGAACTCACCTCACGATGTGCGGGGCCAGGGCTGCAATGTTGTTTCACAAAGTTCGGCGATAGGTATAAGAATGTTTCAATCCGAAACACAACCGGAATTAACGTCCGTTTCGCGCGAGGCGCGGCGAACATGTGTTCAGGCTTTCAGGGCACGGACGAGGCAGGCGACGGTTTCTCGACTGGCGCCTCGCAAACCTCCCCTTGTTTTGAACCGAAGACACGTTTGATTTTGTACAACTCAATTACGCGTTCCCAAACATCAATTTGAACCATTTAATGAAGCCGTGAACGCTCTTAACCGGTCAAACCGAGGATACACCGTGAGTACTCCGGTATCATGTTTTGGATTAAGTTTTTCATATACGTTTTGTAAGCTACTTATTATAGAAAAAAATTTGACTGTAATTTTATTTAAATAAATTTTAAACTTTATTTTTGTTACAGCATTTTCCGATAGGTGATGACCCTTCCGCCATATTATGAGGTTTTTTTTTCAAATTCTAAAAGTTTGAAATTGAATATATAAATTTTTAAATGACAAGGGTTACCACATAAATACTAGTTTCATGAAGCGCGCATGGCTTGGCGGCTAGCGTAGAACGCAAGCGGTCTATGCAGCTGAGCCTAACGGGCGCGGTCAGGTTTGAGATGGGTGACCGCTAGTGGCAAAAAATTTCATTCGCGTTTCCGTGCTTCGGAGGGCACGTTAAGCCGTTGGTCCCGGTTGTTGTCGATAGATAGCAGTCGTTAAACCTTGTCGGAGGCCTTATGGGCGGTTTGAAAACATCCGACAGCGGGTTGGCCACTAACCCGCATCTCCACCAACCCGCATTGGAGGAGCGTGGTGGAGTAAGCTCCAGGCCTCCCCAATAAGGGGGAAGAGACCCGTGCCCAGCAGTGGGACGCAAAAAGGGTTGCAGCCACTAGTTTCATTTGCAATGCGTGTCATGCGAATATTTAGTTAATGTTGCACTATCTAAACTGTTACCATCAATTTCTCATGCTGTTCAAGCGTGCATAGTCTATGAATAAATAGTGACGAGGCGGTTTCATGATCTGAAAAAAAAATATAAGATTTGTTTTTCGCTTTTCAAATTCTGTGAAAGCATAAGTCAGAACAACTGGAAAAGACAAATTGCGAAAAGACAAAATGTTTTAGTCTTTCTGAACAATTGTACATTATGATGACGCATGTCAATGAAGAAACGCCATAAAGCCTTTTTGTTCCCAATAATCTATACTCTATCTGTCTGTCTGTCTGTGACGCTTTTCCGCTTAATGTACTGAACCGTACGTAAGTACATTATTCTTAGTCTAAGACTGAACCAAAATTTTTAACAAAGATAGAGTGGACCTTGGGAAAGGACATGGGATGGTTTTTATACCTATAAAACCTATAAAATGTATATACCTATAAAATGGGTCCACACGGGCGAAGCTAGCATTTTTTTATGCAACTAATCGTGCAAAAACATGAAGGACGATGAGGTACTTTTCGATTAAAACTGTTGCATATACCGGATGGGCTTTCAAAGCTGTTATAGCGTAGCCTTTAGAGCATCAACTGTACGTGACGCTGGAGGTTGAAAATTAGAAAAAAAATGTAGTCCTCAATTTTAATGTTACATTGTGAGTATGTATAAGAAAATAAAATTAACATGCCTATCGAATGTTGGTTAACAGTGCATAATTAAATTGTATAGTATGTACTTCTCTTTTCAATTACGATGTTCGAAAATTAGTAAGTGGAACAGGAGACTACGAGCTCGTAGCACGTCTACGATTTTTAGAGTTGTAACATTTGTTGCTAACGAGACTTATTTTATAATTTAGTTAAGATTATACCGCTATGTACTTACGTAACTAAATTTAAAAAGTTAATAAATTTATAAATTTTATAAAAGATGTGGAGCCCTGTCCTTTAATATAATAGTCTGCACTTACATTGTAAATATAGGGAAAATTCGATAGAGATGGCCGTAGTTTTATTGACGGGTTAATATATGATATGATATTAGTGTGTATATTACTTATATGAGATATGTACTGAAATATTTACTAGTAGCTAAAAAACCGCGGTCGTCGACGCGACCGATCCCAGGTTCAAATCCTCGGCTCGCACCTCTGACAAAGAAATTTGTAATGTGCAAATTTATCGCTGCTCCACGGTGATGGAAAATATCGTGATATTTCATTGATTAAGATGTTCTCCATCGCCGTGCACGCCTGAGAGAAATTCATAATTTCTCGAAAGCATGACGTCCACCAATCCGCACTTGGCCAGCGTGGTGGACTATGGCCTAAATCCCTCTCAGTTGTGTGAGAAGGAGACCTGTGCCCAGCAATGGGACATAAAGAAATGGTTGGAAAAAAATACCTTTAAACAAGTAAGTCGTATTTCAGTAATCTGATGATTTTAATATGAATGTATACAAAACAGCGAAATAAAAAAACGGCATTTTGGCAAACTCGGATGAATTCGAATTCTTATTATATAAATTCATGGTTCAACGGTAACGGGGTATTCTAATCTAACCATTTTGACATCCGGAAGTAAGATAAAAAAAATACTGTACCTATATTGAACGTCTTTTTTAATCGTGGCAGTACTCAATAGGATCACTGACGCGCTCGAGTAAATCCGAAAATCCCCTCTTGGGGATCCCTACTACCATCCGACGTTCAAAGAAATAACAATGTCAATTTGAAAGAGCTCTATGAAAAATTCGTTCATTTAATTAAAGCTTCCTTGGCCGAATGGTTGCGTGAGCTGACTGTGGAATTAGCCCGGGTTCAAACCTCAATCAAAACCATATTGTGTCTATTTTTTATTTCTATGAAATAACTTTTTTTTATTAGGAGCTATTTCAGATGTTAAATAACACAAAGCAAATGAGTGTTTCGTTTGAAACTAAACCATGAAAATAAATTGTTTTTATCCGAGCAGCGCTCGGTCGTCCAGGTACTAGTTATTATGAAAATAAGGTTTTCTTCTTGCCTTTTCCCTTGACCTACTTTAAATTCAAAAATAATTTTAGTGCGTTATTTTGGTCAGAATTTTGCTTTTGTCTACTAAAGACATGAAAATCCGTTCATACTCGCACTTTTTATTCTCGCCGTTCATAATACATGCAGGAAGTAAAACGCATTTTTGGCGTCGCGACTACGCGATCACACGTTATTACATAGCTATTTTTTGACATTTGTAATAAAATGATAAAGTTATTAAATTCATTTCAAATGACATAAACTAATATGGCCATCTTCACCTAAACCCATGAGGTCATCTGTTTTTTTATCCAATACCAAAATTTAAATGTGAGAATTGTAAATACCGCGAAATGGTAGTGAAATGAACAGTTTCTATGCAGTATCTGTCACTAAAAAATCTAAGGTAGGTACTGCCGGGTCGAAAATGGCCACCTTAAGGTTTGTTATCCTTTTTTAGTAATAATGCTAAAACAAGATGTTTTGATCACTTATATATCAAAAAAGTACAAAGACATTAAACAATATATAGTATTTTCTACAGTTAAAAAAATAAATTGGCCATCTCTCCGACGGCTTTCGCGTTTAAACTACTGAACCGATTTTAATAAAATTTGGAACACAGATACAGTGGACCTTGAGAAAGGACATAGGATGGTTTTTATCGTACGGGAACCTCCAAAACGGGTCCACGCGGGCGAAGCCGCTGGCGGTAGACTAGTGTTTAATATATTTGACGCATCTGTATGCTATTAATCGAGAAATAAATCGAATGGTTTGACAAATATTGTATGAAAATCCGTACTTATTCGCTAATAAAAATAAGCGTCACATTTTGCAACCGCGTTTCTATTGTGACCGCGTTGCTTACACTAACTAATGTTGTAATACATAAAAGCTTATATTCTGCGAGTGGATGAAGTCACAAATTAAGTGTTTTATGAGTTAAATACTTAATTTTTGATTGCACTTCCATCACAGAAAACTGCTGCGCAAGCATGGTGGAGCATCTATATTCAGATAATATTAGTTGTTATAATATAAGTATTTTCATATGAAATTAATTATTATGATTTATACCCTGGCGACTTGTTTGGCCGAATCTATTTAAATTACATACGAAAGCTGTTTTATAGGTCGTTTTAAAAAGTAAAATATTTTTTATACAATTTACATTTATTTCTCAAAGACTCCTTTGAGGTCCAAACACTTGTTCTAGCGAGTTTCCATGGCTGGATAAATATTAAGTACTTTGTTTACTCTTTTGTCGGTCGTAGCAACAATATATTGAAAATTATGCTTTTCAGTAGCAGTACGACACCGTGGAACTTCGCAAATCCTGTTAAATCGACGTCGTCTTTGTGCCGTGAAAAAGGTAGGGTCGAGTGTTTCCGCAATATCAGATTTCGAATAAACAACTGCCTTAAGGTTAAGACTTTTGCAATTTGATATACTTAATTCAGTTGTGGGAAATAAAATTGGTTTGGAAAGCATAACCGGACAGCTCTTTTTGCCCGTTCCAGACGTAAAAACCTCGTTTTACCTGATCCACCCCAGGCTGTTATACAATACGACAAAACCGACTGCGCCAAGGATAAGTTTATATGTAGTTTTAAGGGTCTGTTTATCAGACCATCGTTGTCTCCACCTGGTGTTTCTATGACAATTGCTGGTCGATTGTAAGTATCTACCGGGTCCGGCGATTAAAAAGGGTAAAATAAAATATTTTTGTTAATTTAATTTTTAATTTTTATTTATACGCTTTTTACGTGTGAAAATAGATGGTTCAAAGTTATGTTATGGCTTATTCCGATGGAATAAAACCGCCTTTAGCCTTCACTACAAGCTCGAGTCTCTTCCTGACCGAAGCTCACGCTGCTCGAATGACGTCATCACTTAAACAATTCCATTCTCGCGGTAAGACTGGCTTTGAGCGCTTCCACCGACGTGTGTTTTGTAGCACATGCTTTGCCCTGTAAAACACCCCAAATACAAAAGTCTGGCGAATTCGAGTCGGGTGATGACTACGGCCACATATCTCGGTCGATCGGCACTGGAACGTTCGCTTTCAACCAATTTTGCGTTCCGATTGCTCTGTGCGATGGTGCCGAGTCTTGCTGGAAAGTCCAACGCTCAGAACCGAATGTGTTACGTGCCTACGGTATCGCCCCAGGTTCCACCATTGGGAAAAAACGAGCGGATAACGGCCGTTTTCGGACACCGCGCCGCCGAGACCATGATTTGATCGGCTCCTTGACTTCGAGTCACTTGCAGTTCATCTGCATGGTCACTGACACGTCCTTTAAAACAAAACACGGTCACTTTGTTTGTTAAGAAACTGCTCAACGCAGAAAGTTTTCTCGTCCGAAAACACAAAATTGGGAAGCTCGCCAGAGTCGAGCAAGCGAATCAGCTCTTTTGATCGCTCCAACCGTTTACTACGCTGAGTTCCTGAGACATGTCTTTTTTAAATGGCTTGACCTTAAGCTTTTCATTTAATATACGACGATCACTACGGCCGCTCACGCTTAGATCATGCGCGAGCGGTTTTGCTGACCGCGCTGGATTTTTGCCCAATCGGTGACGTACCTTTTCGACGATTGCTGGTGCCGTTGCAGTAATACGTCGTCCTCCACCGTAGCGTTTCTTAATGCTACCAGTCTCAGAATATCGATGCACATCCATCGTTTTAAAATAAGAGCGTTTTTATCTCACAACAAACTGACATCAAACAATGAAAGAGAGAGTTTTGGCGGGAAGTCGAAAAAGACGTATTATACTTATTGTGCTCTTGTTTTATTTTTACTTTCTTGGTGTTATTTTGAGTTATATCGGATAAATTGGATGGCATTTTGTTCGATATAGGTTAATTAAAGTGCACGAGTGTTGTGAATTAAAATAACAGTGCGAAAATATGTTTTTTCGTCTTGCCTCCAAAATTCCATTGGTCACGCGTTCTTGTAAAGAAACCATCGCTTTACTTGAATGTCTGACTGACTGATTACTAACGACTTACCTTCTGAATTTACCTATTATTACTCGTCCAGTTTCATCGAAACTGGCAAAAACGTGATGCAAAATTTATACTTGACGCTGGCAATATGCAGAGTTTGCGAGACCATAATTGAAGGAAAAAAAACAATGGAAGAAAATATGTCAAAGAACAACATTTAAAATTTTGGCGGCTTTGATTCAGTGGTTCGAATTTTAAAACAGTTAGATTGAGACGGAAATGTAGGTAGGTATGTACTTTACATTTTTATAGTGTGTGAGAGTGGGACACGAGCACACTACAAAGAGCGCCTCGAGCATGAGGAAACTACTGCTTTACAATGGTGCCCTACAATAGAAAACAGCTCCTGAGGTAAAGCTGACGAACTTATGGCAAAAAGGGCAAAAGTTGTAAATACCGTTTTATTAAGATTTGTAGGTGAGGTGAGTAAGTAAGTTGCATGACATACCTCTTTGCATGCTCGGCATGATAGCGTGCTTCTTTCCATACAGGAGCCTCAGAACCTGAATTAGAAGCGCGGTGTCGGCATACGTTAGAATTTTACAGTTGGGTAATGCTAAATTACACAAGTCGTTTATGTAGATGAGAAATAAGGTAGGACCGATAATACTGCCCTGACGTACTTATAACACATGTCATGGTTAGACCATCACTGAGGAAAGAAGTTCCCTTTGTATTGACTGCTGAGGATATCTTCAACTTTCACACGTTGCTTGCGTTTTTCTAGGAAGCTGCGAATAATGTTGTGTACAACCCACGTAGGTACTCCGATACCTATGTTCTAACTTTTTCAAGAGAATGGGAATAGACAGTGTCAAATGCCTCTGAGAGGTCAAAAAAGAATTTAAGCCAATAGTCTTGAGCTTGGAATTAAAATTATTGCTTATGGTAGTTGTTAACTCCAACACAGCATCCTCAGTGGATGTGGACTTACCTCTACGAAATCCAAATTGGTTTCTTGAAAGGTTCGAATTAGAGTTTAAGTAGGTAGTTGATTAATCTATTATTTAAAAAATCTATTATCTTTGTTAGATTTAAAGATTGGCCTATAATTGCTGACACTGTCTCTATTACCTACCACTCTTATAAACCGGATGGACGATAACCTCCTTAAAAACATAGGGAAATACTCCTGAGGTTAAAAATATGCATTATCACTGGCAAAATCACATGACGGGCAGCCTTAAGAGGAAACGCTAGCACCGTATTCCCATACAAATGTATTCTCCTATTTTCTCCTTGGATAATAATAATGCTTCTAGAGGAATTAATTTTGTGACAATATTTAAGTCTCTTAAAGCTGTGCATGCCGCTATGTTTTTTTTTTTTCAATCAACTAATTAGATCATAAATATGACTCTTCAAAAATCGTAGAAAATGACTGTTTCATACAGCCCTAATCCAACAACTGCAAAACAATGTTGAAAGGTTTTTACAACTGAATAAAAACATAGGGGCATAGACTTATTCTATTTCTTGATATTTGTGAATTTAAAAAGTTTGTACATAATCGGTTTGAGATGCATCTGTCCCTATCGCACGCGGCGGATAGCGCACTGCGATAGCAATATTTACTCCAAAATACCTATTTTTCTAATTCGGCTGAAGCCACGTTTCCTCTTAAGTTGTGAAACAAGCATGTTAACCCACCCAACTGCACATTTTGTGTCTTTGTTGTCTTGTCTGTTTCTATAAAACCCATGGAGTTAATGCGTGGGATGTAATGTACTTAGGTGGTGGCCAGTTACGTGGATTTTATATTTCTTTCATATGTACCTATCAATTAATTCGCTTGCTCGGGTATTTTTATAATAGGTATGGGATGAGTACGAGTTTACGGCTATTGTTGCTGCAATCTAAGCTCGCGCCCTATATTGGGTCGAATTGATACTACTTCCCTTCATGACGTTGTTGTACTACGGATGTCATACGCGCGCGAAATCTTTGACTGCTGTAGTTATACTTTCCCATAGAAAAAAATTTAAATTTAAAAATTTACTTGAATTGAAGTGAATATAAAATACTTAAATAATCTCCAAGAAATGAGAGTAGTTTTGACAACTAGGATAAACCAGCCCCAGTCACCCCTTAAAGCGAGTAAATTACTTTCGGTCGCACTACTGTCAAACGAGTAGGTCCACGGAAAATGGGTTCGTTGATAAATTCTGCTCGTCGCATTACTGCGTTTAACGAGTAGTGCCACGGGCAAAAACGAGAGTGAACTTGCCCGTGACACTACTGGTAGTGCAAAGCAGTTGTGCCAAAGGCTCTTCTTCAACAAAAGCATGGTCCAACGTTGTACGAAGTGTCATGAGCCACTAGTGGTCGGTTTTGACAGAACTAAATGCTTTCTCGTGGTGGTGTCGAACCCTTCAAAAAATATAAAGTCCACTTGATCTCCGGGACACCATGACACCGGTTTGGCTTTTGGCTGAACCAGTAGGTATGTAAATCTAATAATCATATTATACAAAAAATAAAATCCATTTTTTTATATCATACATTTATTTTGAAAATACAAACATCAATAAAAATACTTGGAATGTGATCTTCATTTGTGACTTCGAAATTACATATATCTAATATAAATAATTAATTCGACTAACAATGTAGGTAGAAATATGAACATTGATTCCCAGGATTAAAATTGCGAAGCAATAGGGTCTTCGACACTATGCACAGAAAAATTTAAGAATACCTTAAATTGTTACCATTATACGTTCTAAAATGCGGATTGTTGCAAAGCAGTTTTTACTTAACTTTATAACATGATATTTATTATTTTTTAAATCAATAAAAATTTTGTCAAACGACTACAAATGCGTTGTGACGTCACAATTCATTTTCTCATATAAAATGTATGGGGATGTCACGTTTTGAGAGCTCATTAAAAGTACCTCAATTGATTTGGTGGTCCAAGACCGGATTCTATAGTGCAATCGTGTAGTAGCAATTGCCATTAAAACAACTTGATTCATAAAAAATTGGAGTGTTTATTACACTTATCTGAATTTAGTAAACCGTAGCTGATCGCCAAAAGATGGTTTTTGAAATAAGTAGATGGCATTAATTGATTAAACTACAATTACATTTATTTCATCATTTTCCTTTCTTCTGGTTGAAAAAACATATCGGTATCTGAAAAATGCTTAAACTATTTTTGCGTGTCTAGACATAGATAAATCTAGTTAAGTGTAACAAGCACTATAGAACGTAAATATTTTATTAATAATAATTAATTTCTAAATACACTTAATGTGAAATTTGTTTCTATAAACAATAATAATTAATTGTGACGAACTCGGCACTTAAACTTAATGTAGATAAATTAATTCAGTGTCATATTACAATTTATTTTGTAAAAACTTAATTTTTAGTCATGTATAGTAAATCAAAACGAAATAATTAACATAATAAGTTAATAAAAGCCATATGAAACATGTCGTCGGCCTAATCATCAAAATGCGTAACTCCAAGATATACGAAATTTGGATTTTAATGCCATCTAGTGAACCTTTTTGTGATCTAAACGATAGAATAATTCTTATTTCCCAAAAGAAAGTGGTTTAAGAGCTAAGAGTGAATTATAAAAATGCTTAAATCCACACCTCCATTTTATAACAAGAAATGTTCGTAACTCCCGCGCTAAGTACGGCGTCGCTCGCAGTATGGGAAGGTCCTGTGCACTTCATAAAGAAAAAGGTACGAAAATTCTTTAAAATACTGTTAATGCTTCGCCATTATGGTGTATTAAGTAATGTTAATTGGTAGTTTAAGACGATACAACTTAAAATGTGGACGAGTATAGGATAAATGAGGCATAAAAGTGTTACGAAGTTTTATGTTGGTTGGTCAATGAACATACCAAGTATAGAAAATGGAGTTACAAAGTTTAATTTTTGTACAGTTTCTTTCATTTGATATTCAATATAATCTTGTAATAATTTTCTCTAATATTGTTTAATTTTTTGAATACGATTAAATAGGTATTAAAAATATTTATTTTTAATGCAATATATATTTAAGATAATATATGCTATATATAATATGAAAACACCATGGGCCTCAGTTATTCGACTAAATAAACAATTCTACATAGATTACTATAGTACTTAGGTATGTTGTTTTAATTTAACGTTTATTTTAATTTCAGGAAAATTCATCATGTATAAAAATCCCCCTGAAAAATGACACTATTTCAAATAATGAAATGCTTACTGTGGATTTACAGTCAGTGCTTTTAAGTACACATTCAAAAGATTCTACTCCTTAATTAATTATTTTAATAAATTTAAATTACTTTAATTATTCAGTATCTACGGTAGGGTAGATATACCCTATGTCGTGGGTACCATGGATACAAACAAAGACAGAAACTCAAACACCCAGACCGAGAACAGAAATATAAACTCATCATTCAAATTTCTGTTTCGCCGGGAATTGAACTCGCATCCTTCGATTGGCAGTCCGGCATGGTAACTATTGAGCCACGCAGGTCGTCAAATAATGATGATAACTTAATTGAAATGAAAGTAAGGGAAAACTTACTAATAATGAGTTTCTACTATAATTACCTATTACTGCCCTGGGAAAGTTCATCAACCCAATACCTTGTAAGTGATGACCAAGAATTAAATATAACAGTGATGGATGTACGTATCTAAATCGGAATGTTTTAGAGCAAGATAAATACATTCTTGAAAAAGGGCATACGCAGATGGAAAGCGACAGTATGTATTCGGTTATAGAAATAGTGAAAAGAATAAAAAATAATAATGTACCAGGAGATAACGCATATCTGGCCAAAGTAGTATGCAAAAAGAATCCATATTATTATGATGTTGAGTATCAACACTTTTTTAAACATATTGAGAACACGTTAACTTTCTACAAGTACATTAGACCCGGGAAAGCGAAAAGTGTTCCTACAGTAACTAATTTAAGTGCTCTGAAGTATGTTCCTGATGGAAAAATGATGTATAAATTAAGACATTAAGTACGGATGGGAAGAACTACCAAGAGTAAAAAAACTTGCCTTTGTTCAATGGGATAATATACTTTAGTTATACTCTTCAAGGCAAAAAATTAAATAGATAAATACTTGGACATTCAGGCGTTGAAGAGTTCTATCGAAAATGACTACTTATCACAAATTTTGTGATGACTTGCGTCACTTTTAATTTATATGCATATTTTTTTTAAACCCGAACTAATTATTTCCTAATTTCCTACAAAAATAAATGCTTTAAAAACTAAGTTTTGTTGTGAAAATGGTTGTTGATGTTGCAGTTCATTTAAGAGTATATAAAACAGATTACTTAAGTCATTCGTTCGAATCTAAAAAAAATATTACTTTTTAAGTCTATTTATTATTCTTCCATAGTAAACATACTGTAGTAAAAATCAACATTAAAGTTTATTAATAAAAATTTGTAATTATTTACGTATACGATACGTATCTAATTACGAATTAATAATACGTAACTCCAAACACAATTGCTAGAAAAGTTCGTAAGACCAATTTCATATTAATTTAAACAAATTGTATATAAAAAAATCATAAAAATGCATTTCTCGACCAATTTTAATTAAGTACGGATGGGAAGAACTACCAAGAGTAAAAAAACTTGCCTTTGTTCAATGGGATAATATACTTTAGTTATACTCTTCAAGGCAAAAAATTAAATAGATAAATACTTGGACATTCAGGCGTTGAAGAGTTCTATCGAAAATGACTACTTATCACAAATTTTGTGATGACTTGCGTCACTTTTAATTTATATGCATATTTTTTTTAAACCCGAACTAATTATTTCCTAATTTCCTACAAAAATAAATGCTTTAAAAACTAAGTTTTGTTGTGAAAATGGTTGTTGATGTTGCAGTTCATTTAAGAGTATATAAAACAGATTACTTAAGTCATTCGTTCGAATCTAAAAAAAATATTACTTTTTAAGTCTATTTATTATTCTTCCATAGTAAACATACTGTAGTAAAAATCAACATTAAAGTTTATTAATAAAAATTTGTAATTATTTACGTATACGATACGTATCTAATTACGAATTAATAATACGTAACTCCAAACACAATTGCTAGAAAAGTTCGTAAGACCAATTTCATATTAATTTAAACAAATTGTATATAAAAAAATCATAAAAATGCATTTCTCGACCAATTTTATACTTATACTCATAAGCACGTTGAAAATTTTCAATTAGTAATAAAAATAATCAGTTTTTTGTTGCTCCTGTAAAATATGCTGTAATGGAGTTCCGAATTCTGATAATTAGGCCGACGATGTGTATATTCGGCGTAAATGCAAGTTGTATCTTGTGTTAAACAGCTTGTATGATTCAATGTCAAAATTAGGCTAATCACATAATAATTTTACTGTTTAACCTATAAAGAATCAATATACCTAAATCTAAAATAAAAGCAGTAATATACACAATATACATATACATATTATTATAACAAACAAGTAAACACATTTTAATTATTTTTATATTACGGAATGATTATAACTTCGGAAATACGTCCTATCTAAGATATGTGTGATAATAAAACTCGACCGTAAAATACAATAGAAAAGGAAATTTCTCTTTCCGTTTGTATCCTGCGACATTTAAATTAGAGCAATAAAGCCAACGGACAAACAATGCATCAAGCTCGAACCCGTATTTTATAAATAAAAATCGGTACTATAAGACACGAGGTCGTACAAGACAGACCAACGTTCCGAGCCGAGGACAGCTCGTATAGCTTTATCTTTATACTTAACTTGAATAACAGTTATAACATTACTGAATTCATATCGTTGAAATAGCAAAAGTTTTCACCACAATTTATTTTGTAGCTACCTACAAGTGGATTTTGACTTAATTGTAAAATTTTGAGTCAGTGTACCTAGTACTTAATTTAATACTTGTTTTTAAAAGGTCAAAAATATTGTTGTAAGTAAAACCTGACCGTTTTGTTACGGGTGTGGTGAATTCGTTATAACTAAGAAAGGATAACATCACTTCACTAGAACAAAAATGACCTCCTTACTAATGTTAAGAAAGAAAAAAAAAACGTTTAGCACCATGAGAGAGGTGAACATAAATTTTTGAATTCTAATATGCCTATGATATAATAATATTTAATACTACCATATAAAAGCTCAAGAGTTTGTTTGTTTGAACGCGTTTATCTCAGGAACTACTGGTTCGAATTGAAAAAATATTTTTAATACAGTAGCTCAAAAAGTGACGTATTGCAGGGACGTATAGCGTGCGGGAAGTGGACTATTATACACTCGTGCTTTTTCTTTACCTTTTCCGAACTCGTGCGTTCTCTTTCCCAACTGTCAAAATAATGTCTATTAAAAAGAAAAAAAAACCAACCACGAAGTTTTAGAAGTTTTTATGATTCATGCAAATATTTCTAAAAAGCAGCTACTAATTTGTTTCAATATCAGATTTAATGATTTGATTTCATGAGTTGGGTTAGGTTTCATTTCATTTCACCTCGTTAACATTTTCATTTCATATCAATAAAAAAATCTACTGAAGACTTGGCTGTATGGCATAGTTCCCTTTGCCTACCCAGAATGGGTGAAGAAAACAAAAAAAATCTCTGCTTATAGGGTCACGATTCTTTTACGGTTGGCGCCATTTTCCAAAAATGTTCTTTGCTAGTTTTTATTATTTTATTAAATTGCTTCATTTTTTCGGAACTGTATTAAAAATAGTTGTTCAGTACGCGTGCGGAACAGTCATTGCAAAGAGTTCCGACTGTCAACGGAATCAATTTTTCGGAACTGTTTGCAATGACAGGCTTTCCGCACTTTTAATGAAAATATACTAATTAATGTTGGATAGTCGTCCATTTATCGAGGAAGGCTTTAGGCTATATAACATCACGCTGTAACTAACACCAAGGTCCACGCGGACAAAGTCGCGGGTGGCCGCTATATTTTTTTTTTTCAAAATTTAGATAATTTTTGTATGGACAAATTTCAAATCTAATGAGGCAATCACAACCGCCATCAAACAGTTCATAGACTTTCGCTCCCAGGTTTTTTTTTCTCATCTCCCTATAAAATGGCGGAAGTGTATCGATAACAATGGCGCATACTTCGATTGATTAAATAATAATTTCATTAAAAAACTTGTTACACTTTTTTGATACTGAACGGCAATTTCATATGTAAAGAATCAAATACAGTAAATATTTTAGAAACTTGGCGTGTTGCATTTTTGAGTTCAATTTACCTCAATTAGTATAGGATAATACTTTTCAATTTAGGGCCAACACCATGTTAACTCCTGTTACTTAGGGGCCGTCCATTAATCACGTGAGGCTCAAAAGGGGGGGGGGGGGAGGGGGTACGGAAAACATCACGAAACATCACGAGGGGGGAGGGGGGGTCTCGTTAGACATCACGTGTATTAATTTTATTTATTTTTTGTCAAAAAGCGCTATTTCTGAACCGAAATTTTGAACGGCGCGAAAATTTGTAGTATGACCTTTATTGACTCGCCCGCCGAGGGAGTTCCTCTGCGTAGTGCGCGAGGATGATGATGCCGAGTGGCTTGACGAAACCGAAGTTAATATGTCACAAACCTCTTTGCCAATAACAACTGCCAGTGAAGAAGAAGCTTTACCAGTTGTATCCTTAAATGAAAGTCTTGCAACTCCGCGGGACGACGACAACATTAATTATTTATTCATTAATTTTATTGCAAATACATATGTTTTTCGAATCAAAACGCCATTTTTTAAATATTTTTTTCCAGTCAAAAATAGCCTTTACATAGACTTCCAAAAAAATACACGTGATCCACGGGGGGGTGGTCCCAAACCTCACCAAATATCACCAGGGGGGAGGGTCTAAAAATGAGAAAAACGACCTCACGTGATTAATGGACGGCCCCTTACCTACATTTCAGATAATTATAACAATTTTATTGTATGTCCCAATTCCGAATATTCTGTATTCGGCTTGTTTAAAAACATTATAAAAATAAGTTAAAAGCCTAACTTTTTCTTGTATTATCCTTAATCTTTAATAATATTTCATGTTATTTCATTAAAATCTAAGAATAAATGTAAAAAAATGTCTTTATGTTGGGTATCTAGCAATTGATTTCTTTTATGGTTTAATAAAACTGTTGAATTGGCAGGTATTAAAAATTAGCACATACATTTTTCGAGATCTTGTAAAAGTATAGTCAGATGCAAAATTGAAAACGTAAGACAAAATTATGTTAGAGTTATTTATTTTTAAAGATAAATATTTAAATACCCGATTTTCTTACCTTTGGGCATCATTTCGTTTCATCAGACAAAGCATATTGGAATTTTGTCTGCTGTATTATCATAATAAACATAAGTGATGCGACGCGCGTTAAAACTTAAAAATGTTTCCAAAAACCCTAAAGCGGCGATTTGATCGGTGATAATTACATTTCATGCATCGTATTTACACTATAAAGACAATATTTTTTCGATAGACTGCAACACACATAACTTATCATTTTTATAATTATGGTAACGCTTGATGAACGAAAGGCACTCTACTATGACAATAATATAGTTAACCTCAAAAAATAGTTAATAAGGTACAATAACAAAATTTATGCAACTATATTTATTTTATCTCACTAACGCGAGTTTACTATGATTATGCAAGCACGTGCAACTTAAAACACTGTCCTAAGACTTTTAACATCCACCAGCAATATCCAGTTCATCCGTGTGCAACTTGTCTCTATGTGCGTTACCTAATAATTAATCAATCAGTCATCTGTTAGTATTTTTACCGTTAAGTTACCTGTAGTACTAAAGTTACCTGTAGTTTACTATAGTTTCCAGCTATACGGAAAGTTAACTCGCATTTGTGACATGAAAACCTTTAGTTAGCTCTACGATAACGACGTCATCACTAAATTACTAGCTCGTCTTCTTACAAAACAGACGTGATAACATAACATAGTGTATCACTTAAAGAACAAATAAAAATCCCATAAAATTAGCTATGAGAAATTCCAAACAAAACTGTTATATAGTTATAGATATGGACATTCTCTTTCTGGAAAAATAAGAACATATTCATTATTCGTAGCCATTGTCCCTTGCTATATAAAGCCTTAGCAGTGAGACGCCCGTTGCTGTCGCCAGGCTGCGTGGAAACCCGCAGCCGAGTCTGAGTCTGAATCTCCCTCTTCACTTGCACCGATTTGTGCTCGAGGCTACAAATGTAAAAAACAAAGAACAATAATTAATTGTTACAAACTTAAGAGGCCGTATACGAAATTTTGCCGATTTCGCTGATTTAGCTCATTTTATACAGGAGATTTTGCAGTTAAAATACAGTATTTCCATAAGTTTTATTGCACGATATGACTGATCATTTCAATAATAAACTATTAAATGAGCCACTTTTTAATTTTTATTTCGTTATTTTGCTTAATAGACCTGAAGCCGGTGATAGTTTTGTAAATATTACTGTAATAGGTATACAATAACACATATTTCAGGATCATTTTAAAGTCTAAACAGATCGAAAAAAATGCCATGTATTGCTGTAAAAATCATATACAAAGTATATGAGCCACTTTTTGCCACTCTCATACAAAATATATTAGTAAAAAAACATTGAACTTAGTCAATTTTGAGAGAAAATGGCCCAGAAATTGCATTTGATTTCGGCAAAATGGAATAATCTTTCGTAAAATTTATTTGACATAAATACTCTTCAGTTTATAATCAATCCGTTTCCTGAAAAAAAAAATCTTTTAAAGTAACCTAAATCTCGCATTATAATTCTTGATGCAAGCTATAAAAGTGTCTAATTTATTAGATTATTAATGAAATGAAAAGTTATATTGTGCAATGATACTTGTAGAAGTACTGTAATTTATCTGCAAAATCTCATGTGTTAAATCGGGTAAATAAGCAAAATCGGCAAAATTTCGTATACGGCCCCTTAAATCTATTGCTTTTAAATTAAACTTCATAATAGCATCACATTTACCTCTAATAAAATAAGTAAAGGCCTAGGCTTATGTGGGTCAATCATTTATAATATCGCCCTATTAAGAAAGTTATGCTGAGTGTAACTTGTTTACAGTCAATAGTGTAAGTACAGTCTAGTTTAGACCATACACTATTTAATTTTTAAGGTTTAAAATGAAAAACCGTTTAACAAGATTATGTATCTATAAGATAGCGGGACTTCGAATATTGCGTCTTTAACGCAAAGAATTCATGAAATTAATACAACATAAATAATAGAACACAAATTAGCTTGAAAGAATATAAAGTCAAAGGTAAGGAGATAATTCTATGACGAATCGGTTAGCTTTGATCAAAGAGATTTTCAATTAATGCGCCAATAATGACTTATTATTTGATCTGTAATAATACCTGATGTCTGTAATAATATCTAAAGCGCGCATGGCCTGGCGGCTAGCGTAGAACGCAAGCGATCTATGCAGCTGAGCCAAACGGGCGCGGTCGGGTGTGAGATGGGTGACCGCTAGTGGCAAAATTCATGCGCGGTTCCGTGCTTCGGAGGGTACGTTAAGCCGTCGGTCCCGGTTTTTGTCGATAGATAACAGTCTTCAAACCTTGTCGGAGGCCTTATGGGCGGTTTGAAAACATCCGACAGCGGGTTGGCCACTAACCCGCATCTCCACCAACCCGAATTGGAGCAGCGTGGTGGAGTAAGCTCCAGGCCTCCCCAATAAGGGGAAGAGACCCGTGCACAGTAGTGGGACGCAAAAAGGGTTGCAGCCAATAATACCTGATCCGGTGTGGACGGCGTACTGCGACTATGGGACACCACGCCTCGTCTGCTGCTTGCGCCGCGTCGCCGCACCTTGCTGCTCATTGGAGGCGGCATTACTTTATCTTCCTTCTGAAAAGTAATAGGTCGCAAGAAGACGTAATATGAAACTATGAATATTTGTATTGGGACGAAATAAAAATATCCGTATCATTCGAAAGAAGTTTACTCAAAAGCTCAACATGTCGTTACGATCAGGTTTTACGCAAAACTTTCTTAACACATCGCTATTATTTGGTAACTATTTGTATATGAAACCCTTCATTAAAATTTATAAAATTGATAGAGGAAAGTCAAACGAGGTTAAATGTCGTTATCCTCTACGTAACAGATTCCGTCAAGGAAATACTCATGGACTGGCATGCTATTCAGAAGAGAAAAAGTTAACTGTCAAAGGCTCCTATTACTGCATAAGCATCAAATAACTGGAAGGAAGCCATGATGAAAAAATAGATTCTATATACGAGAACAAAGTCTGGAAGCTTGTGGATAAGCCATTTGGAGCTAAAATTGTGGGAAACAAGTGGATCTTTAAGTTCAAGACGTATGACCTACAATGCACGACTTGTAGCGAAAGGTTTCACCCAGTCCTATGCTGTGGACTACTTTGAAACTTATTCACCTGTCGTTAGAAGATCAACAGTAAGACTGCTGCTAGCATTGGCTGTTGAAAAGGACATGTGCATCAGTCATTTCGATGTAAACACCGCCTTTCTAAACGATGATTTACAGGAAAGAGTTTATATGCGACAACCGGAGGGTTGCATAGAACTCAAAAGAAAAAGTTTGCTTACTAGAAAAAGCAACATATGGCCTCAAACAAGCTTCTCGTTCATGGAATGAAAAAGCAAATCAAGGAGTGTTATTAAACAATCTTTGTAAGCATTTCAAGATAAAGGATTTAACGGAAGCGAGACAAGTTTTAGGTATGCTTTTGTCTAAGACGGCTACCGGTATATATTTGAATGAAGAGAGATTTATTTCGAAGATTTTGGGTGATTATGGTATGTCCGACTGCAAACCGATGAAAACTCCGATGGAAATTGATTTTCATAGAGCCTTGGCGGAAGGGGAAGGAAGTAAGTTCTTGTCCAACCAAGACTCTCGTAGGATCGTTAAACTATTTGGCCTGTAAGACACTCCCGGATATAGCGGCTGCAGTAAATTTCTTGACACAGTATAACTCCTGTTTTGAGGAACGCCATTGCAAAGCTGCTAAACATATCTTGAGGTATCTTAAAGGTACAAAGGACCTCTGTTTGATATTTCCCAATTCACCGGTACAGAACGGGATTCGTAGATGCTGACTGGGGAGGGAATATTAAAGACAGAAAATCTTATTCTGGATTTATTTTTAGATGCGGAAACTCGTTGATTAATTGGGAATGCCGGAAACAAGCTTGTGTAGCACTATCTTCAACGGAGGCCGAGTATATTGCACTTTCGGAGGCAACTAAGGAGGCAGTACACTTGTGGCAGCTGAATGCATTTATAAGAGGTGAATATCTTAGATTTATTTGCATTTTCGTACACAGAGTGCTATTAAACTTGCATACAATCCTGTAGCGCATAGGCGGACGAAACATATAGATATAAGGGCACATTATGTCAGAGATTGCATTGCAAAGAATGTTGTACGTTTGGACTATGTGTGTACTAACGATAACCCAGCAGATAACAAAACCATTAGGTCGTGTGGCATTTAATAAATGTGTGCATGATCTGAGTTTGGGTGTGTGTGAAGTTGTGTGATGTGAGGATATCTGGTGATGGATGTTGTTTGAGGGGAAGTGTTGAAACTTTTTGAAACATGTTCGATGTTTTAAATTATGACTTGTGTCATGTTATTTTAGTAACGATAAAAAAATTCATTGATAAACAACAACGTTTTTACTTTCCATATTCTAGTTATCTAGTTTATATCATAAAAAAAAATGTTACTTTTTTAAGATTCTTATGATAATTCTCGATCTAGTCGTCCAGTGCAGTTTTCTCGGGTATTTTATAAATATGGTATTTATTATATTTTATAAATATGGTATTCTTATATACTTTTTGCATTTTACCAGCTTTTATTTGCTTGATGTTTTAAGTATAACTGTGACTGATAAATTTAATATGAGTCTGTTGAAAGGGAAAAGGTCCTATAACAATGTTTTTGCAAGAAATTTTTAATGTTTTAATTTAACAACAAAGTACTCTTCGTATCTGTAGAGTAAAAATAAAAGCTAACTGCATATTCCAAGGCTACCACCGCTATGTGAAAAATGCAGCGACTATATTTTCATTAATAAAAAATGTGATTGAATAATCATGTTTAATAAGCATTAAATTATATATTTAATTGACAGTGACTATTTTAGATTTGCTTGAAAAGCGAAGAAGACTTCGTATGCATTTTGTTGCTAGTAATACATAAAAAACGGCTTGCAATGAGTAAGACGAGGCTATTTCTGCTACATTACTTATCGCCTCTGATAAAGCTTTTTAGTGGTTTATGTCTTCTCATCTTCTGATTTCATCAAAAAAACTGATAAAGTAAGATATAGGTACTATAGTTATGATTTGTAACGTTGATATTAAGACTGATGTTGAAAAAAGCATAGAAGCACCTCCATACTCACCACTGACCCCTCGTCTTGTTTTAACTAAAAATGCCGAAGTTTCAGATGCTGTATGTGAAAATACCTACTAATTGTTCTTATCATACTGTACTTAACTGTAAATCCATTCATAATAATGATGGTAAGTTCACCAAATCTTTAGTTGAAACAAGTGTCGAAACAATCAAACCAATTTCACCAGTTCCGCTAATGTCTCCAGAAACGGCAAACATTTGAGGTGATTCAATAGAAATAGAACTTCAGTCATGAAGCTTTATTAAAATTTGATACACACACAACCCGCAAGCTTAAAATGTCATTTAATGACAGTTATGATAGATCTAATTATTTAATTTCTTTGATCACTGGTAATTCACATATAGAAACCAACCAAATAACCAAGTCTCCTACTCATCAACCGGTTCAATAAAATATAATAGTAATACGAATAATGATAGCTTAAGTTTTGGCATCTTCACCCTCAATAATAACGAAATCCGAACACAATTCTCGAGGAGACCTAGAAGAAGTAGAGAACCAAGAAAATAAAGAAATAAAGAGGCACCAAAATATGCTAAGTATCGCGAGAAGAAAGAAACGGAAGTACACAAATCTACCTTATGTCAACTCCCTGTCCCTAAAGAAAAGAGTTTAGAATAATTTCAAAAGTTTTATTCATTAGGATTATACAATGCTAAAAACATGTTTTTAAATACTTTAGTATAGAAACAGCCATTGTTCTGATTGACAGTAAAAGTAAAACTTCAAAAAAGAAGTCTTATTCACGCCAATGTTTTCGAGATGGAGCATCAATTTGTAGAGATATGTTTGTTAAAAAAATACGTACACTTAAAGAATAAATACGTCACTTTGTAAGATGCGCTCACAGTTGCATTAATCGTGGCTTACATCGTGGCCAAATCAGAACTACTTTTAAAAGTTAAGAAATTGAAAGAAAGAAGATATTAAAGAAATAATATCTTCTTTTAAAATATTTGCAGAAGAATCAGCATAGCATTATATTTAATGGCATTCAATGACTTCAACAATGCATAAAGTTTTAATGCATTAAGCTATCGCCAAAATTGTGCGGGAAAATTTTCAGGCAAATGTGTAAAAAGGCCATTTTAAATAGACTTTTGCTCAATTCTGACCCATCGTTGAGCAGTTCAAGAAAATTGCACCAAAAAGTAAGCCTTTCTCTAAGGAGACCATGGAACATCTTCTAGCAGAAACAAGATGCAAGTAGCCTGGACCAGGAGGATTCCACGGATAACGGCTGTTTGATCAGTACTTTTAAAAACTATTTATAAAACCTTTTTTCTGGTATAAGTATGGTATGGTATGGCATTAACACTGGCAGGCACAATTCTTCAAATGAAGACTGTCAAAAAATCAGCAAAATAAAATCAAGTTTTTGTCAGTTTAACCATTGTTTAACTGTATAATCACTCGTAAATTTTCAACAACTATGGAAAAATCTGAATTTCGTGCCATTATACAACATTTTTTATGAAAGGTTGCAATGCTGCTACTTAACTGAAATAATAACTTAACTAAACACGTTAGTGCCATGAACAGAATACCAACGTTGCAGACTGTTTATAACTGAATAAATGATTTTAAACGTGGTCGGTCAAGCACATTTGATGCTCTGCGCTCTGGTCGCCCAATCGAAGTCTAAGGATTTTGTTGAAGAAGTCCATAATATTGTACTCGACGACGTGAAAATGCGTGAAATAGCTGAGAACACAGGCATCTTCACTGAGCGATTATATAAAATCCTGCATAAAGATTTGGGTATGACAAAGCTGTATGCACGATGGGTGCCACATTTGTTGACAATCGAACAAAAACGCAAACGAAATTTTTGATTTTGAAACTTGGGTCCATCATTATTCACCTGAATCAAAACAGCTATTAAAACAATGGATGGCGACTGGTGAACGTGCCTCAAAGAAGGCCAAGGCTGTTTTGTCGGCTGGGAAGGTGATGGCGACAGTCTTCTGGGACGGCGAAGGAATCATTATGATTGATTACTTGGAAAAGGGAAAAACTATCTGGCCGTTATTACGCAGAATTATTGGACAGTTTTAATGCCGAATTGTTGGAAAAACGACCAAAATTGTCCTCCAAGAAAGTTCTCTTTGATCAAGACAATGCCCCAGTGCACACGTCAGCTATTGCAATGGCTAAAATCCACGAGTTGGGCTTCGAGCTGGTTCCGCATGCTCCGTATTCGCCGGACCCTAGCTCCGTGCAATTATTACCTGTTTCCAAATCTGAAAAGATGGTTTGTAGTACAAATTTTTTTACAAATGAGGACGGCATCGCAGGTGTAAACGGCTATTTTAAAGACCTCAACAAAACGTATTTTTTGATTAATTAGGCCTCGACAGACGTATTTTTTGATTAATTGATTGGGTATAAAATAAATTGAAAACTCGCTAGAACGTGTTTGGCTCTCAAAGGAGCCTTGTATAATGAGAAATAAATGTAAATTGTTTGAAAAATATTAGAGATGGGACGACTATGACTTTGGCCGACTATGACTTGGCCGACTAATCGGCTGCAAAATGGCCGACTAGTCGGCCAGGTGGATGGATAGTTACTTTCGGTGGAATTCGGGTGATATCGACAATTATCGTAAGTAGGCTCGCACGTAATTGGCGCGCGGCGCCAGAGTCCAGCGTTCTTGTTGGAACCTGTTTTTGTTTATGTTGCATTTTTTATATATCATTGTTTACGTGCGAGTAGGCATTTATTGGTGTTTTAATTAGTTAAAAATAAGAGAAACGTTTAATTTGCTAACACAGTGTATTTTACTTGTTGAATTACCTAACCGAAATTGTTTGCATCATGTCCAAAAGGAAATCTCGTATTTGGACTTTCTTTGATGATTTTGAGGGAGAAGTAAGAAACTGAAGTGTAATCAGTGCCAAGCAGTTATTTCTCGTGGTGGTCAGGGCAAAACGGCAAATACTACGAGCTTGACCTATCATATTAAATATAAACATCCACAACTGATGCCTCAACTAGGTTCTACAATTAAAAGTAGTTCAGCAAATGAAGATAAGTCGTCCTCGAGTACGTCGCTGTTAACAGTTAGTTAGTTAACAGATTAAAAAAGGAATGTACAATGTACAATGAATGTTCAGATTGTACTGAAAGTAAACTGTAAAACTGATACTGTAATAAAAAAATATATAGAAAAGATATCGCTTTAATTTCAATCACCTTCCTTTAAATTTAGGGCACATTGATATGGGTAAAAATGGGCCGACTAATCGGCGGTTTCAGCTGACTAGTCGCCGACTACTATAACTATGGCTACTGACTACTGACTATAAATATGGCCGACAAGTCGGCTTGCCCGACCGGTGTTGTTAAATAAATAAAAAATAATAAAAATAAGCGGTCGCCGTAGACAAAAACGTCTTGAGGACATCACAGTGACATTGACAATCAATAAGTAATGCGCGGCGTGGGTATGCTAATGCAATAAAGAGGTCGTAAGACGTGCTGATTATATTTTAGAAAAAAAAATTATGGGCACTAAAAGTCAAACAATGGACAAAGAAAACTTTATGCCATATAATACATCGTTGAACACAATTCCGATGGCATTTTTGCAACTTATAATCACCGAAATATAATTATTAAAGAGACACCTCTTAAGTTGCTTACTGACGGTCATCCTAGCCAAACTTTACAAGTCTTCTATATTATATTTAACAAAACGACTCCAGCCAAGTCGTTGGACGTTACATTCAACAACTTGGCTGGTTGTCATTTAGCCCCTTCATCGGATGTCGGTGTTTAATGAACGGGCTAGCCTTTTAATTGTGTGACTGATATTATAACCAGATGGCTGCGACATAAACATAGTTAAGGTCGATTTACATTGATCGGCACTGGATCTGAATTTAATACATCCATTTTACACAAAACTTTAATTCAAATCTTTAATTAACATTTCCAAAAAAAAAATATTCTGAATTAGCCCACTATTGGCTGATTTTTAATTCTGAAAGAAATTATTTCAATCAAAGTAAATGAAATAATTTCTTTCAGAATTACAAAATCAGGGGGCAGACTAAACACCAAGAGCTTGTGGAAAGACAACTTCTAAAGACAACTTTGTCTATCACATTTTTTGTCGTTTTCGACGATCGTACCTATACGACCTCATCCGTGGATTTCAAAACACAAACGTTTTAAGACCCGACTGGAAAAAATTGATATTTTTCAAAAAAAAAAAAAAAACAAGATGCCATATTAGGGCCAATATATTACGGAAACAATATTTGCACTTGTCCTATCAAATACTCTAGATATTATGATGCACTGCAAGTAGAAATCGTTAAAGAAAGCACACGTAAATTTTTCACAATCAATTGTTTATAGACTATAACTCATTTTATTGATTAGGTACCGGAAAAAATAAACAACTCGTAACCAGACTTAACACCGACAGCTTGTGAAAAGACAATTTCTAAAGACAACTTTGTTTACCACATTTTTTGTCGTTTTCGACGATTGTACTTATACGACCTTATCGGTGGTTTTCTAAACATAAACGTTTAAAGACCCAATTGGAAAAAAAATATTTTTTCCAAAAAATAAACAAGATGCCAAATTAAGGCCAATAGGTATATTACGGAAACAATATTTGCACTTGTCCTGTCAAAATACTCTTGAGATTATGATGCACTGCAAGTAGAAATCGTTAAAGAAAGCACACGTAAATATTTCACAATCAATTTTAAGTTTATAGAATATAATAAGTTGTAACGACAACTACGTTTGCTTTGGAACTATCAACATCGGTCTCTTTGATCATTCACTTCACTTGTTTACCGGAAAGTTAAATAAGTCATTCAAAACGATATAATGTTTAATACATTAAATGCATTCAAAGATTACCAATAGATTATTCCTTAATCAAATTTACTGTCTCTTTCGTCAGTTCGACTTCCTCTGCTCCCGTATATATCATTTACCTGTATGTTATCAGCCGATCCCCAAGACTTGTGCAGTTGATCACCATCGTCAGACCGCCTGTCCAAGTCCTTGTCCCTGGCAGATTTAGGAACATACGCCGATGACCTAGTAGCGCCAACGCCCAGGAAGTTACTGAAGGCTTCTGTTGTTTTCTTAACACGGACATTCAAAGACCCGATTCGCAGAAATCCTTCTTTCTCTGAAATATAGAAAATAAAATGCATCTATCACTTAGTATTTTAATGTGTTGATCTGGGCCCTAAATAAAAAAAGTCGATTAAAAATGATTGGAATGGCTTTGTGACTTACAAATCTAACTAAAGTATTACAGCTATGGCAGCGTAAATGCAAACAGCCATAGTTATACAGAGTATGATAAAATATTTTTGATATTAATTTCCAAAAATCGTGTTTTAAAAATCATTAAAATAATTTTTAAATTCAATTTGAATTAATATACATCTATAGTTTTTTTTATGGAAATTCATGCTCTCAGGCTAGACAATCACTACAAAAATGATGTCAAACATGACAAATCTGTCTATAAAATATTATTATGTTACTAATTTCGTAAAATAAATCCAGGTTCAGTTAGTTAAACTTTGGAACTACGTACCAGAAAGTGGACACAACACACAATATTTTATGAATACTACAACATTTTGATGTTAGGCCAATGGTTACCCCCCCCGATACCAAAAAAAAAAGGCCAAGTATTGGACACAACACACAATATTTTATGAATACTACAACATTTTGTTGTTAGGCCAAGTATTGGACACAACACACAATATTTTATGAATACTACAACATTTTGATGTTAGGCCAAGTATATTAAACACACCTAGTCCTTCACAGCTATGTGTTAAAGACTAACGAACTCACAATAAACGGTGTATAAGCTTTTACGTTATTATTTTTTTTCTTATTCTTCTGCGTTTATAATGACATGATATGCAAAGAATTGCTTTTTACATATTACAACTAATACAAGCTTATAGAATGTTTATTTTTGAGCTGGTTAACATAAATACATGATTAAGATGCCTATATAAACGAATCTAACAGGATTAAAACACTTTTTTTTTTCAACCTTTTTTATGTCCCACTGCTGGGCACAGGTCTCCTTCTCACACAATTGAGAGGGATTTAGGCCATAGTCCACCACGCTGGCCAAGTGCGGATTTGTGGTGGGTTAAAACACTTACAAAACATAAAAGATTTTTAACGAGTATGTCCAATAAGAATACTAATCGTAGGATTTACAATATGGCAGAAATGTTTCATTCTCACATAAGACCTAAAATTGATGAGATGGTAAATGGACTTAATTATAAACCACATTAGTTTTGTTCTTCATACTATTTATTAACTATTTATTTATTTATTTATTATATTATATTTATTATACGACTTACCGCACGTGCTTATATAAACACGTCGAGCGATCCATATAAAAAATACGTGAGGTAGGCCATAATATGTACTTATATATTATAAATACTTGAATAAAGACGCACACAATACATCCCTTTGTTACCAAAACGCATTACCACCCACTATCTATAAGCTCACTACGAGACGAGACAACGCACAAAGACCATTCAAAGGAGCCTAAGAGTACACAGTACCAATCTTACTTGACTGCGGAATGTATACATGTGCTGGTATTCTGATCGAAGGTGGTGATGTGGCAGATCGACGATTATCATATGTCTTGGACTCTGAAAAACGTTATTTAAACAATCCTAAAAAACGTATAGACTTTTAAGCCTTTTGCTGTAAGAACGTCTATAACGACGAAACAAAAAAACTTTGCGAAACCGTTTAAAATTAACAATAAATTATGTTTTCTTATACTTTTGTGTTGTGTGGTATCAGAGCGCCACCTTTCTATAATCAACCTACATATATAATTGACATTTAATATTGTATTAATTTTTTTTTACAATATGACTCATTCAGGACGCAGGCATGCAGGATTTAAAAACAAAAAAGACAGACAACCGTGTACTTACATACATATAAATTTTCCGTCGAAGAACTATAAAAACAAAACCAAAAAGTCCTAAATTAAATTTTTTAATTTATATCAATACATATATACATATAAACTATCCATAAAAGGAAATATCATAGCTAGTTCAAAAGCAGCTGCTTAAGAAGAAATAAGAAGAATGTTTGTTGTTGCTGCCTAATAAAAGACCACATAAGATGAGCATTGTGATCATGAAGAAAATACTAGTCGTACAGAACATATTAAAAGCCTTGATCCGTAAAATATTATACCAAATATTGTATCACAAAATACTCCTTTCAGCCACAATTCGGACCTTGCCAATATTTAGTTATCATACCTAAATTTTTGTTCACTTAGTTTTGAATATATGTAGGGTACTTAATCACAAAGTTGGATTTAGTATTCTAATACTGTGACAAAAATCTTTATTAAATAACTCAAGTGAATAGGAGGCTCCAGAGGCTGATTTTCTATAAACCGGCATATCCAGCGAACTGGACGTATTTCGAATTGCATTTAGAGACTAAAATGAAGAATACGCTACTCAGAGTTACTACTCTCCAGTCCTGGATTTATAAATAGGCCGTATAGGCCGCGGCCAAGGGGCGGCAGCGTCCTAGGGGCGGCAGATTTCAGAGGATAAAAGTCAAACACGTTCACTGGTTTTCTCATGGTTTTTTATACTTTAAAAACCCTATAGAAACTCATTCCTATCGAAACCTATATTATCGTGTGAGTGATAGATAACATCAGCAAGGCGGGCGGACGGCAGTGGCAACGTTGCAACCCCCGCTTTCCTTAGGTATGTACAGGGGGCGGCGGAGCCTAGACTCATAAAAAATATAAATCCGACACTGCTGCTCTCGTTTAATTAGTCTATAAATAATAATTGATTTTGGGTTGAACTTACTGCGATATGATCCCGGCGAAAAGGAAGTATCCATATGGACCAAGTACTGTCTCGGTTTCCTTCCGGACCAGTCCCTAACGTTTGGATCAGCATCTGCAATAATTTAGTAATATTATTTAGTAGCTACAACCATTTTTTTGGGTCACGCTGCTGGGCACTGGGCTCTCCCTATTATTGTAGAGGACTGGAGATAAGATCCAGCTAGTAAGTGGAGTACTACCACGCTGCCCTAAGCCCTAAGGCGTGGTCGTGCAAAAGCAGTTGGTCGATGTTTTCGAAGCAGCTCACAAGGCCTCCGACGAGGTTTAAGGACTGCTATCTATCGAAAAAGTGACTGTCCGCGTATCGCACACATCGATTAACTCCCAGCAAACCCAGTAATTTAACAAGATTGGTGAACGTACGATGCACTTTTGAGTAGATTTAGATTGAGTCACATTGTAATTTAGCTGAGCCAAAGTTAATAAAATTTATAGAATATTTTAAGAAATACATCTTTTTGATGTCTTTCACTTACATGTTTTACAATATGATAATGAAGCCAAAATATCAAGAAATTACGAAACCACTTACGGTTTCATGAAATCAGTTTTACATCAAGGGCAATGAGGGCTGCCGTTTTTGTACTCACCAGTTGGCGCCACTGTCGAGTAAGGTCCAATTCCAAAGCACAGCTGTCAAAGCCATACGTTTTGTTTGTAAGGGCGCGAAGTGATTTTCCCATTAATACATTCTTTACCAGCAAACCATAAAAATATCGAGCATGCCTCAGTATAGTGCAGTCCCATTATGTTCAGAAAAAAAAGTTGGACATAAGTTTCCGAAGGATAAAACTGTATCAAAGCAGTGGTTAGTAGCGATTCGCAAGGACAACTATACCCCTTCGAAATATTCGCGTGTTTGTAAGAAACATTTCAGCCCTGACGATTATGAGATATAAAATTTCTCATTCCATGATGATAATAGTTTATAGTTATAGTTCATTTATTGGTAAAAAAATATTACACGTCAACATTTATAAATACACAGGCATTTCAGTTTTTACATTAAATTTAAATTTCAATATTATAATTAAATAATTATTTAATTTACAAGTCAAATATTTTGCAACTACATTCATATTTAAAATTTGTGTCAACTTCAAATTGTCAAATTCAAGGGTGTAAAACCATAATAATAATTTAAAAAATTAAATTTGGATTTGATCATTTGTGTTGCATGTAACTCCTCGACACTGTAAAACGATTGTTCTATAAGCCATCTTTATAATTTAATACAAATATTCCATCCATGTTTGGTTTCAGATGCCGGCGGATCAAAAAATTGTTTTCGTGTTAAAATCGCTATCTCTTGTACTATGGTCTTCTACAAATTAGATATAATTAATCAGTAAAGTATAGAATCATATCTTAAGAGCTTAACAAAACTTATTAGTCTTCATAACAAAGGATAGATTAAAAATACATAAAAAGCAACATTTCAATATTAAAATGTCTTTCCACGCCATCTGTAATGAAATTGGTGAACTTGAATCTCCAGCTCCTGTCCGACTGTGGCGCTGTGACTGCAGGCCCTTTTCATGTGATTTGAAACTTAGTTATCACAGTAACCGTTAGATGGCGCCTACTCGACGTCTCGATACAAAACTATTTAGAGAACTCGGACTTGATATAGGTATATGCCACTTTTTTCAGTTACATTATATTGCAATAGCAAATGATAGTATTTTTAAAAATCCAAGGTATTTTTAAGTTTATATCCTTACATATGAAATTGCTGTTCAGTAAAAAAAGTGAAACAAGATTTTTTTAATGAAATTATTAAATAATCAATCGAAGTACGTATGCACCGTTGTTAACGATACACTTCCGCCTTTTTATAGGCCAAACATTGACCCTTTGGAAAAAAAAATGGGAGCGAGAGTCTATGAACTGTATGAAGGCGGTTTTGACTGCCTCATATTTGAATTTTTTTCCTAGCAAAAAATTATCCAAATTTTGAAAAACGTCGTAAACGGAAAGTATGGTGGGTGACGCAGAGGTTCCAGTCGCAGCCCCTCTAACTTGGTGACCGTTTGATGTGCAGTGTGTGGTCTAGCGTTATCCTGAAGGAGCAGTGGACAAGAGCAATTTACCAGTCTCGGTGGCGAGCTTTTCCATCATTGTTTGCAATCGTTGGTAATACAAGTCTGCAGTTATCGTCTGGTCTGATCTCAAAAACAGTAGTGGATAACACCAATTGGTCCACCAAACACTAATCAGAATCTTCTTTTTGGTCAGTATTCGCTTAGGGCGAAGTTTTGTCGCTTTTCTAGGGTGAATAAATAAATAAAATAAAATAAATAAAGCCATTGTGATAATCGCTGTACAGGATCCATTTCTCATCACAAGTCACGATACGGTTCAAAATCCTCTCATTATTGTGACGATTGAGCAAAGAAAGCAAGCGACGCGTGTTTGTTGGTTTGCTTCAGACAATTCGTGCAGTATCCAGATTTCGAGTTTTTTGACTTTTCCGATTTGGCGCAAATGGATAAGTATCATTTTGTCACTTACGCCGGAGGCTGCTGCTAATTCAGAAGTGGTTTGAGATGGATCTGATTCCACTGTCGCCTTTAATTCTTCGTTGTTCACTTGAGTATCAGGTTGTCCACGAGTCTCTATGTGTAAATCGCAATTTCCAGAACGGAAACGTTGAATCCACCGCTTGTTGTTAGCGGTGTCTGGTCCGTACATGTCATTAGGTTTCTGCAGCACTGGTTCCACGGTGGAACTCGAATTCGTAAATACCGCGATTCAGTTGATATAGACTGAGTAAATTTACATACCATAGACTTCAACGAGTAGTCTGTATACGTTTTCATGACGAAATTGCATGGCAATGTGCAGTGGTGTGTATCCCTGAAAAAATATTGTTCTTATTAGTCACAAAAAAATAAAAATTAAAACCGAAAAATCTGCTCTAGCAAGTGATAATAACCGGAAATGTCCTTACTATACTTGTCATTATAAAATAAAAAATATCTGTACCTACTAGTACAGATATGTTATCACTTAGTCCCTGTAGCTTCGGGATTAAGAATAGAGCTACGGTATCCCCTGGCTGATCGTAAGAGGCGACTAAAAGGGGGCTTCCGGGGCTGCGGGCGGTGAGAGTGGGAGCTCGACACGTCCAGCCAGCAGCCCCGGGAAGGACGGCGGTGTGTGCGTGGCCACATGCCACCGTAAGCATCAGAAGGTGCAGGAGATCACATCTGCTCTCGCAAAGATGGGCCCGTTCCAGGGCGTCGCGTATGGAGGACACCGGTGCGTTCCATGGGAGATCCTGGAGTCCTCCCCAACGCAGAGGAAGGCCACCGAGGGGGTTTTAGTGAGGTTCAAATCCCACATAACCCGGTGTCCTCTCCCAAGGTGCTGGGTACCTTTTGAAGGAGCCCCCCCCCCCCCCCCCGATACCAAAAAAAAAAGATATGTTATCACTTGCTAAAGCATTAACTGTACACTCTATTATAGTGAAAGTAGAGTTTTGATAATTATTACAATTGGATAAGGATCAATTTTGACATACGCCTAGCTACACAAAATTACAACAGTCTGTTCAAAAATGTATAGGCCATTATATGTCAATAAAAAAGCGATGGTTTTATATAAAAATTAGCCTTCCGCCAGCGGCTTCGCCCGCATGGGCCCGTTTAATGGGTCCTCGTAGTATAAAAATAGCCTATGTGCTATTCCAGGCTTCATTGCTATATTAAAATCATAGGCGTTTAGCCAGTTGCTTCAACCACGTTCACCCTATTACCCGTTTTCACGTAGGAATGAAGCATTTTCAAAGTAAAAAGGTGAATGTAGCTTTCTAATGTTGAAAGAATTTTTGAAATCGGAATAGTAGTTTAGAGTTTCTTCATTACAAACATACAAAAATACAAATCTTTCCTCTATATAATATTAGTAAAGACAAAACTTCGAAAATCGTCAAATAACGTCCTTTGCATATTTTTCTCCTTTTCACATTTTTTACTAAGTACCGTAAAGTAAAAAATTAAAAGCACGAAGTATATTAGAGACGTTAAAGTTTATCTAGGTGAAAAAAAATTAGAATAATACACATACTATTTCAAAAACTATTTTTTCTTTTAGTTACGTCTAGGCAACTCGGGCTACAGTCGACATCTGCGATTTTGCTTCATATCTCGCGTTCCTCTAATATTTATATTCGATATTGCTCTCCGTAGATATTAAACTCACTGGGATATTCTTACTCAATATTACAACAGCGACAGCTGTAACGCGAGATCGAAAATGCGTACAAAAAATAAAAAAGCGGGTTCGGCTTTTAACCTTTAATATTGACTAGCGTCGTTATACTAATCCCGACAAAGTTTAAAGTCGCACTTACGGGCTACTAACGTCGCTACGCAAAGGAGATAGCTCATAAAAGATCTATAATTTTATTAGTAGACATTAAAATGTTGAGTGACACGCGGATAAATTTACCGCCGCTTCCTTAGAATCCACAAGTAGTCCAGTAATAAAACGGACTTACCCCATTCTGCATCCGTCGCCGACGAGCCCGTACACCACATGAAAAAGAGAGTAATGACAGTTTAACGATACCGTAAACCAGGCAAGATGGGGCTCTGTAAGTAAATTTGATTGAGCATTAAAGCTTCTAGGTAAGAACTCGATTACGGAGCTTAACATGAACCTAAACGAGTAATTAAATTGACGTTTTGATTAAAAATCGTTCTCCGCTTTCAATTTGTTCGGGGTGCACTAAAACTCGTTCCCGTTCGAACACTTTCTCGACTGAGCACATGCGAATCGAAAACTGAAACCAAATATCTACGGCACGCCCCAGAAAAGTTTTCACGTTTTAAAACAAAGTGAGTTCCGATCAATGCACGTTGGAATTTGAATTCCTTTTTGCACCGCTTGGGGAATTCTTTGACGCTTGCAGAACTTTGAGACCAGCTGAGAAAGCATTCGAATCATAGCATCGATTCTTGACTGAGACTTGGTATATATGATATGTATCATTAACCTGATTATCTTTCTAACAGCTTTATATGTATTTATATATAGTTGTCTGGCCATATTTTTTAGCAAAACGGATCTTTACCACAGGAGTAGCTGTGTCTTGACTTCATTTTTGTACGGAGGCACAAGTATTACGGTGATGTAACTAGATAGACTGTATTGCTCTCTCCGACAGTGTTAATTTTAAATCGTACGTGTTACTGTACATTTTAAGACACTTAAAATCTGATTTTAGTAACCGTTTAATAAAAATGCTTTGTTAGTACAGATAAAAAATGTAATCCAGTTCCCAACTTCTTTTTAAAACGCTGGGGTTTGACATTTGCAGAATTTTCAAACCAACTAAAAGGCATTTGAATCATTAGTACGATTCATTTTAGCCTCAATTACATGGCACACTTCATATATTGTAATGGTTTGTGCTTAATTAAGGGCACCCTAATTGCCAATTCTTGGAATCGATACATCTGCTCGTTTCATTGCAGTAAAGTGTCCCGAACAGTATATAGATATATCGAGTTTGTGGGATAGACAACTAAGCGTTGTAGGGACATCCGTTATACAGTATGAAGGAATTGTAAATGCGCGTGTATTGGCTTGGCAGGATTGCTGAATCAAACAGGGACTGTACTGCCATTCAAGCGTGAAATTCCACCGATAGTAACGTTACGAAATGTTATGCGGATGTCCCCAATGGTCTGTAAAACACTCATACTTCACAAGATAAGTTCCTAGATAAGTTTCTACCATGCTCCTATGAACTCGTAACGTCTTCTCAAAGTCTTAGTAAGTATTAGAGCGGTTTCAAAAGAGCGTATTTATCGGCGTGAAGTATCGTTTCAACAAACGCGCTTACACGCGCGTAATTTTTGCACCTGAAAATGTAAAATCTTGACGTTTCAAAAAACAAACAAACGAATAACGAACGCGGCGCAAATAAGCTAGTTTGAAACCGCTGTTAAAGAAAAAAAATAACGGGTTGCACTCCGGTAGTGCCGGCAAAAGTGAAAACTTGAACATTAACGTTGTGCATTTTTGATATTTTGGAATGGTTAGGGAATAATTTCGCATGAATTGCTTTTATTATCAGCATCATTTTTCATCTAGTATTTTCAGTAGGTTCTCATCTTGTATTTTTATAAAGTACTCACTCATTTTCTTTCACTATTTCTTCGTCACTTTTTTCATTAATAGATGCACTTTGTTTAATGTCCATATTTTAAATACTTGATATAAACGAATTTTACAAGTATAGACAGTCGAGCCGTCATCAGCTGTCACTAGAGCATGCAGAACCGGGTCCAGTTCTAGATTTTGCATACCCGGTTCTAGGGGTAGTCGGAACCGGGTCACCCGGTGCTACCCGGTTCCAAGCGACCAAATCGATTTTTTTATATATATTTTTTTATTAATGATAATTTGGAGAGTTTGGTTACGTAGGAAGGAATTATAATGAAATATGAATGTGTTCCGTACGTAAACACGAGATGGTTTTGGTGTCAAATCAACGTTTATTCAATTATTATATAACCTCGTAAGACCGAACGGTAATTGCAAGCAAGTTGAAGATTTGACCGAAGGTCCTCTGAAAAGGACTAATTTTTTATACTAAGTAACGCCGAACACTTCAAGTCCATATTTGAATATGATAGAGTAATCCTATGAGTGTCATACTCACTGGGGCATTATGTTAGAGTATATGGATTTGATATATGGGTAAAAGTAATTTTTTTTTAGTTCTTTTAAAAGGACTTTCGGTCATATTGATTATATAAAGTAATTTTTTCTTTTTTAAATTTTATCAACGCAAATATGAATTTCAGGATATACTATGCAAGTTTTTTTTAAGCTTAATTGTGCCTATATTAAAGCGTTAAAATATTAGAAAAATTATTAAAATGAATGGAATTATTTCATATTTTATAGTTAGTCCCTTTAAAAGTACTTTCGGCTTTAATAATTTAACATGGTATCAAATTGCAATATTAGTTTAAAACAAAAAAAGGTTAATAAAACAAAAAAATAAAAATTAATTCCGATCCCTATTTCACACTTTCATCTACAATCTCCATTTCCACACTCAATCAAAAATTAAGACATTCCTATTTGTAAAATTATTGTTAATTAGACCGATAGTCCTTTGCAAAGGACTATAAAATTGTCGGCTACATTCATTTTTGTTTTTTAATGATTTACTAATTGAGCGTAAAGAACAATTTAAAGTTACTCATAATATTGCAAAAAAGTTTGAATTAATATCGCACACACAAGCCGAACGGTCCCTTGCAAGGGACTAATAACTTTTGGTACGATTTACGTTTAAATTCGATACGAAATAAGCAAAATAACTATCCCAAATGTTGATCATTATTCAAAGGTATACGACCAGATCTTGATTTTAGCACAAAAACTCAAAGAAGTCATAAAAAAATATTAAAATACTCACTACGTCCACGTGTGCGCACCATCTTCACGAACAAAATGTCAGATTTGACAAGCAGCAATATTTTTTTTATATGAAACCCCCTATACACAAAACTTAATTTTATAAGGTCATAGACAATACTCTGTTCTTTTTGGGAACGCGCGAAATTTTAAAATTACGAAGCGTCAAATATTTGGTACTCTTAGAAGGACCGGCGGCGTTACTTCGTAGTTGATTTTTAAAATTCGCCGGACTTACTGACTACAAACATATAGTTCTTTTAAAAGGACCGGCGGTCTTACGAGGATAATCAACAAAGACTAACTTTTAAAACTCTTATTAAATAATCTGTTAAATAAAATTAATCTATTAAATAATCAATAATAATCTAAACAGAAACTTACTCTTAAAACAATTTAAATAATTTGGTTTGAATTTTTTTGGTTTGCGGACGGTAGAAAAGCGCTAATGAGTTTCAGTTTACGCAACCTCAAATAATAGATGCTAAATACTTAAATACGAAATACTTACAACAAAACACGAGATCCATTGGATAGAATATGTAAAAAAAATAACAATAGTTTAGTCGGCAAAATTGGCCAGCGTCTATCAAGCTACCCGTGGACCCGCTACGGGAGTCGAGCTTTTTGGTCGCTGGCCAAGGCTGTGAAAGGAACTTTCTGTCGGTCGTCTCTTCCATCTCTACGCAAACCGGACGATACTCTGGCCCACACGGCAAAAGGGAAAGCCGATCTCTTGGGCACCCTATTTGCCTCAAATCGACTCTGGACGATGGAGGTGCCACACCGCCGACCATCAGGCAGTGTGAGAGCTTGATGAAGGACGTGTGCTTCACACAAAAAGCCGTCAGACGAGCTCTGCAAGCCGTCGATGTCAAGAAGTCGAGCGGGCTGGACGATATCCCCGCGATCGTTTTAAAGACGTGCGCTCCCGAGTTGGCTCCCGCCTTAACGCGCTTATTCTCGCTTTCCTACACCACTAGTAAAGTACCGTCTTCGTGGAAGGTAGCTCTAGTACACCCAATCCCAAAAAAGAGTGACCGCAGTGACCCGTCCAAATACAGCCTTTTTACGATAACCTCCCTGCTTTCTAAGGTGATGGAGAGTGTTATAAACACGCAACTCCTTAGGTACCTCGAGTAGCACCTGTTGATCAGCGATCGTCAGTATGGATTTCGCCAGGGCCAGTCGGCCGGTGATCTCTTGGTGTACCTCACACACCGCTGGGCTGAAGCCGTTGAGGGCAATGGGGAGGCTTTGGCAGTAAGCCTGGATATCGCAAAGGCCTTTGACCGGGTCTGGCACAGGGCCCTTCTCACGAAGCTTCCATTTTACGGTCTTCCCGTGAGGCTATATAAATGGGTAGCAAGCTTTCTGTCTGAGTGGCAGATTAAGGTCGTTGTTGACGGATGCTGCTCAGATATGAAGTCCATTAACGCCGGTGTTCCCCAAGGCTCAGTGCTGTCTCCTACACTATTCATTCTGCATATCAATGAAATGCTGCAACAATCACGCGGTATACATTGCTATGCAGATGATAGTACTGTGAACGCACAAATACACCTGTCGAGCCAATGCCTCTCGGTCACAAGTGGAGGAAAGCAGAATCAAACCTGTGTCTGAAGTCGAGAACTCTCTGGAGCGGATCTCGGAATGGGGTCGATTTAACCTTGTTGAGTTTAACCTTACAAAAACACAAGTTTGCGCGTTTACCGCTAAAAAACCCATTTGTTATAGCGCCCAAGTTCCAGGGCACCGCACTCACCGTTGGTGAAAGTGCCGGTATCTTGAGTGTGGACATTACGAGTAAAGTGCAGTATCGTAGTCACTTGGAGAACAAGGCCAAATTGGCATTCAAAAAGCGTGGTGTCCTTAACAGGGCGAGACAGTACTTCACTGCGGGGCAACTCCTGACGCTGTATAAGGCCCAAGTCAGACCCCATATGAAGTACTGCTCCCATTACTGGGCAGGAGCACCAAAATACTAGCTACGCCCATTTGACTCCGTTCAAAAGCGCGCAGTCCGAATCGTCAACGACCCAAAATTGACTGACAGGCTAGAACCGCTAAGCTTGCAAAGAGACATAGCCTCACTCTGCGTGTTCTACCAACTTTACTATGGTGAGTGCTCCGAGGAACTTTTCAAAATGATGCATACGTCACCATTTCATAAATATACCACTAGACGAAGGTTCCACTTCCACCGTTCCACGTTCCAAAAGTTTCACGACGATTTAAATTAGCAATTTATGTAAAATTATAAAAATCTCATCAGAACCGGGCCAACCCGGTTCCATCGCTCAGAACCGGTTGCACAGACTTATCGAAATACCCGGGTATACCCGGGTATTTAAGAACCGGGTGTACCCGGGTGCATGCCCTAGCTGTCACCCCTCCCGTCTTACGAATTTTCGATCAGGCCACGTGTCCTGACGCGAGTTTAACATTTTTTACCCATCCCAAAAAAAGTACACAACGCCGCTAAAGAAGTATTCACTTCAAAAATATCAAAAACTTACTTGAAGCAATGTGGTTATGATAATATAATACAAATGATATGAGACGTAAAAGAGTTTAAAATATAAGTAATTTATAGAATTATAATAAAGCTATTTTCTATCCAATACCTTTTGAACGAGCAATTCTTGTATATAACTAAATATATGTATTTTTTGATTCTCGGAAACGGCTCCAAAGATGTTGATGAAATTTAGTACCTGAGTTCGAGGGTGATGAATCGATCCAGATAGGTTTTATTATTAGAAATTTTTAATTATTAAAAAATATTTTCAGCTGTAATCAACTTAAATATAAACTGAAAAGTACGACTCTTCTTGACGTCTATTGGAGAGAATTAATAATATTGTGGCGTAAAACGCCGTCAAATACCATCCACCAATCCGACGTTCAAGGATATGACAATGTCGATTTGAAAGAGCTTTATAAAAATTTCGTTCATTGAATTAAAGCTTCCTTGGCCGAATGGTTACGTGGGTTGACTGCGGAACTGGAGATCCGGGTTCAAACAAACAAAACCGTGTTTATTTTTTGTGAATTTTTTATTAGGAACTATTTCAGATAGCGTTGTACAGTAACTGAACAAATGAGTGTTTCGTTTGAAATTAAACCAAGAAAATAAATTGTTTTTATCCGAGCAACGCTCTGTCGTCTAGGTACTTATTTATTAAGTCAATACTTTTGAACATTAGTAAAAATGTTACGAAGAAGGTCTATTGAATAAAAAACAAAGGATATTTCAGAAAGAGTTTAAAGTAACAAAAGAGACTAAAGTAACAAAAAAAGTTGCGAGAAGCTCTAAAAAATCTTAAAATTTCTTTTGATTTTCATTACTTTATTAAAAAACTTGGCAAGGAAGAAGCCAAACTGATACCGACGGAAAAAAAACTGAAACAATGATTGCCTACTTCGATTGTTGAGAATTGTTGTAAAAACAATATTTAAAGGAATTTTGTTTCATAAAATAACAGTAAACTCTTGTTTGGTAGTCTATAAAAACTACTCTAAATAATCAGATCAGAATTTCACAATTTACATATTAATATATTTTTCTTAGTACTAAATCATGGACTTTTTGTCTTGGCTTTACATAGTTCGAACTGTTAGTTTCAACAACTCACTTCGATCACTTTTTATCGGGTTATCGATGAGAATTTATAACAAAATGCCAGAAAATGTGAATCCCTTCTTGACTACAGATTCAAGAGAAAAGTCAAACAAGTCCTGCTCCGCAAGACTTCATACGAAGTTCGTATGAAGTTCGAGTTCGTATTACGAACTTAAAGACTATTTACATAGGTAAATGATAAAATAGCTTGGAATTCAGATTTTTTACTACATTTGACTACATCAGATTTTTTACTACATCAGATTTTTTCTACGCGAAAAGTTCAACGAAGCGTGGGAGTGAGAAGTACAAACTGCCAGAGAAAAAAAGAGATTAAGAATGACGTTCTGTTATGTCATGTTTTTCACGAGTAGAATGCCATAGAAAGAAGCTCTCTTTGTATTGTGCCATAGTGTCCGAAGTTATATGTATAGCGCGTATATTATTGAATTTATTTATTAATCAGTAATTATATTGTCATACTACAGGTCATATGCATAGACCTATATTTTATAGCATATAATTGAAATTAATAATAATAATAATGCTTTACACTCATAGCCCCTCAGTAGGGTAAAAATACCCTGTGTCTAGGGTGCCATGTACACATACAAAGACAGAAACACAAACACCCAGACCGAGAACAGAAATTTAAACTCATCATTCAAATTTCTACTTCGCCGGAAATCGAACCCGGGACTCTACGATCGGCAGTCCGGCATGGTAACCATTACGCCACGCGGGTCGTCAAAATTCGCATTCAATTTACAAGAAATAAAAATGATTAATCCTACAATGAAGCGCGCATGGCTCGGCGGCTAGCGTAGAACGCAAGCGGTCTATGCAGCTAAGCCAAACGGGAACAAACCAGACCGTTCGTGGAAAAAAAATGCGAGTTTCCGTGCTTCAGAGGGCACGTTAATCAGTCGGCCCGGTTGTTGTCGATAGATAACAGTCGGTAAACCTTGTCGGAGGCCTTATGGGCGGTTTGAAAACATCCGACAGCGGGTTGGCCACTAACTCGCATCTCCACCAACCTGCGTTGGAGCATCGTGGAGTAAGCTCTAGGCCTTCGCCAATAAGGGGGAGAGACCCGTGCCCAGCAGTGGAACGTATAAAGGGTTGCACAGTCGATTGCATCAATCGTCAAAATGTATAAAGTTTTTATTTAAGGGTTACCAACTTTTTTTCTATCAAATATAGTATTTTTGAAGTTATTGACATAAAAAAAATAGAAGATGGCAAAAAATGAAATAAATAATAATAGTATGTGGTTAAAATTGAACTAACGCACACAGACAGAGACAGAGGACCTACTCCTACGCCTACGATGACAGCTCGAGAGCTCGTGAGTTAGCGAAACTCGGGAGCTAGCGAAAATATAGTGGTTTCGCCTACTATACATATAGTAGGGTTGGCTGGATAAAGAGCGCTTATGAGAGTTAATAAGCATTAGTGAATCATTGAGGTAGTATGAAGTGAATGAGCTATTTATTCATAAAATCGTTATTAACCCTTGAGGTTACTTTATTCGTACTATTATAACACTTTTAATATTTTTGTTTATTTATTTATTAATATTTTAGTGTAGTTATCGAGTTTTTCAGTACTACACGAAGATGTTTTGTTTGTATGAAACATGAAAATGTTTGCCACAGATAGATCATAATAATATATAAACTGTACGAAATTAATAATATCCATTCATTTTTGTGTTTATCGTAAGTGTATCGTGCACATCATTATTTTTTACTCAAACATAGACATTCGTCAACACATGTACATTTAATTTTTTGTCACGTCTCCGAGCCGTCTTTGTTTATCTTGTACACCTATATCTATGGATTCAGATGAAGTCTCACAATGTTGTTTCTCTGGCCGATGTAATAGATTTAAAGTATTCAAATTTCCTATGTTAGCAGGTTGTGACACATACGGTAGCTGTCACGTTCCTGTCATGTTCCTTAACGTCCCATAACCATTCTCTAAGAAAGCTAATATAATTATATTCCCAATATTTTAATACATGGGTGAAGTGCACCCAGAGCAGACAAAAAAAAATAACGTTCGCTAAGAGTTTGCAAAAAACGTAAGTAAAATATTTTCTTTCTTCTTCCTTTCATTTTTAGTAATAGAAAAGCTTTAAAAGATTTCATATGACGGAATTTTCAATAGTTTTCGACCACTGACCACATGAAGCACATCGCAACTAGAGTAACTCAAAGGGCACACAATTTAATACGCGGTTTTGAGTGCATATGTAACGCAATCGAATAGCTATTGTCGCTAGGCTCATTTTAACACACTGTAAGGTATGTATATCTACACTTCTTTACTTAATAAAAAAAAACGGTTGCACTCCGGTAGTGCCGGCAGAAGTGAAAACTTGAACATTAACGTTATGCATTTTTGATATTTTGGAATTGTTAGGGAATAATTTCGCACGAATTGCTTTTATTATCAGAATTATTTTTCATCTAGTATTTTCAGTAGGTTTTCATCTATTTTTATAAAGTACTCACTCATTTTCTTTCAATATTTCTTCGTCACTTTTTTCATTAATAGATGAACTTTGTTCAATGTCCATATTTTAAATACTTGATATAAATGAATTTTACAAGTATAGACAGTTGAGCCGTCATCAGCTGTCACCCCTCCGTCTTACGAATATTCGATCAGGCCATGTGTCCTGACGCGAGTTTAAAATTTTTTACCCATCCCAAAAAAAGTGCACAACGCCGCTAAAGAAGTTTTCACTTCGTCAATAAAATCAGTACATACGAAATATACTCACGGATCGTTCGTTGACGACGTGCCGAGCGATGCCAGCCAGAAGTTTCACCAAGTTTTCGTCGCCTCGCTTGCAAGCCCAATGCATGGCAGTCTGCAAATTTCATTTGTATTACACACCTGCACACATTTGTTTGATTAGGTTTATTTAAAACTGTATCTTTTTATCACCCTTTTCTGGTTTTATATTTGTAAAATGGAGTAGCGTAATATATGCGCTTGCAGGCCAGGTTATTATGTGGTCAGTATTGCCCAAAGACATCGCTCACAAGTTCAGTGAAGTCGAATGTAGTTGCGGTGGTACTCCGACTTCATTACATTACCTACTAGTTAACTCATCATTTCAGTTTTTAATTTTTCAATGTCAGTACTGTCTACATCTGTGTAGTTTAAAATGTTAAATTGTTAAGAAAACTACGCATAAGAAATAGCAAAATAACTTGTCATTGAACTGATTAAGTGGCTTGAAATTTTTCAATAATTTCTAGGGCAAGACGCGTACAATTTCGTTCCAGTAGCCGTTTGAGCAACCGAAACGAATTAATTCGTGTATGCGCACGTTTATACGCAACGACATGTTCTTGATATGTTAACCACAGTGTTAACTAGACCACGCTCCTACGATGTCGCCGGTTGTTATATTACAGCACAACACACGAACATATGTTTACACATTCACTCACAAATTATAAGTATAGTTGTATGATTTTCTAACTAGCGTTAATGATGTAATGACACGCTGGACTAACAATGTTATTACACAGGTTATGTTTTTTTTAATTAATTCATTAATAAAGCTCTTATTATTGTTTCACGATGAGCATTATATTATAAGAGCACTCACAAATTATAAGTATAGTTGTATGATTTTCTAACTAGCGTTAATGATGTAATGACACGCTGGACTAACAATGTTATTACACAGGTTATGTTTTTTTTAATTAATTCATTAATAAAGCTCTTATTATTGTTTCACGATGAGCATTATATTATAAGAGATTTTTAACAAATAAATATTTGAGAACAATCGAAAGTTCTTTGAATCACACAATAACGCACTTTATTCTGTTACTTTATTTATTAAGTAATCGCTTGATTTAAATAAAAATCCTTTAGATCCTTTATTACCCGGCTTTCAGACTACACTATAATATAATAGCACCTATATAGCTCATAGCACAACACTATAGCGGACCAAACTTTGTTATGGACACGTTCACGCTGTACTGTAATGCTATTATTGGCTGGCGGCTATCATGCTGTGCTATAAATTCTCTTCAAAGATTAAAACTCTTCAAATATCGCGGGCAACTGATACGGGCTACTCACACCACACGCCTGTCGCAGGGGCAATCTCGGTCGGTGTTGGCTGGTACTAGAGAGTAATTTGATCTAAGCGCAATTGCTTAGAATGGCACCAGTTTTATCAAAAAATCAAAATATCGGTTTTGCTGTAACTGTTTCTGTAATGCTACTACAAAAAAAGTAGATACTGGGTGAAAAATTGGTTACAGAAAACATAATATACTGATTCACATGCGTGCACGTGTGGTGGTTGCCAATCAACTTACTAATAAATTGCTCCAATCGCGCTACACACATGGCAACGGCAGGAGCAATCTAGGGAGCAAGAGTGAACTCGTGCTGCCCGCCGCACGCCGCTGTCGAAATTGCCCCTGCTTGCCTACACATGACACGATTAAGGTAGCAAATCAGGGTCATCCCCACCTTTATACCCTTGATCACCCCTGCGGCAGGTGTGTGAGTAGCCGGCTTGAGCTTGCATCCCTACTATAATATTATAAATTCGAAAGTAACTCTGTCTGACTGTCTATCTGTCTGCTACGCTTTCCCGCTTAAACTACTGAACCAATTTTATTAAAACTCCTTGGGAAAGGACATGAGAAGGTTTTTATCCTACGGAAACCTATAAAATGGGTCCACGCGAGCGAAGCCGCTGGCGGAAGGCTAGTGTATTTTAAATGCTTGCGATAATATCGCGTAATGTGAACGCCATGTTATAAAGTATAGCATTAGGCCCTTCATTGCTATACTATATAGCACAATAGTATAGCGTAGTCTGAAATCAGCTTTACCCTTTAACAGGTTTCACTTCGCAACCCAATCGTTGTCGTCATCGGATTGAAAGGTATAACTTATACAATTATAAAACAGCTGCCAGTTTTTGCTCGCGGATTGGACCGGTTTCTGATTACCTATATTAAATGTTAGATGGTCAAAGCCCAATTTTATCGAAGTTCGTTTCGTATGTTACCACAACATACAAGCTCCTGGTACACTAATATAACTGTTGGTGAAATACCTAACGAATATCTTATTTCAGAAAAGTTCTCATAACAACTAAAAAGAACTAACAAATCTCATATATAAAATTATCGTGTCACAGTGTTTCTAATTAAACTGCTTCGGAATGGCTCGACCGATTTTCGTGAAATTTTGTGTACATATCGGTTAGGTCTGCGAATTGGACAACATCTATTGTACATACCCCTAAATGTTAAGGGTGGCCCACCCCAAACATTTAATCGCGGTACGGAGTTCGCGGGGTCAGCTAGTATTTAATAATACTATGCCAACTCTAAGCCAAGCGCGGGACGGTTAATTTAGCGTCCAGAAAACCAAAAGACTATTTCCTTCTTTTGACGTGACAACGTCTTAAAATTCGATGGAGCCGGCTGCACACACGAAAAAACATGACTCATGCGGCGTTACCTCGCTCTGAGGCGTTCCATTTAAGGCTTGAAGTGCAAGCGAGAGCGCGGAACGAGCGACAAAGAGGCACAATCGGCATCCGCGTTCGGCAGCGTTTTTTCATTAATATTCGGTGCAAGATGATATTTACACGATTCATGTGAATGGAATAATGGAACGCTTCTAGTCACTGTTAGTTTTAGATCAGCAGGCAAGATTTATTAAAGTTTCGGAGTCGCGTTTACATATAAATTCTCAAAAATGGACCAATCAGTTTTATATCGAAAAATACTTTTAACGTTGCTTAAAAAACGTTTCAAGTTCCTCTAAAGACACGGAAACTGCCATTCTCTGAATATTGAATCAATCATAAGCAAAATGTTTATCCAACGATTTCTAAAACAAAACAGGATTCGTCACGAGATGAGCTTAGTAGGTCGAGAAACAAATTACTTGATTGCCGGCTTTTTTATTTTCATATGTAAAACACCCTGATGGACAATATAATGTCGAAATTACAGCTCTTTATAATCGGAACGTATTAGGATGATTTGCATTCAGATTAAAGATTATATTTTGTGGAGGTAGGTGTTATTAGCATAGTTATATGAATTAAGTTGCCCATCATCAGTGGTCATTTTAATTTTTAAAACGTTACGGCGAGTAGGGCATTAAATATTTAAAGCATAGCAGTTTTGTTTATAGTTAAGCTAATGCATACGTTTAAAATCTGGGAGTTTTGATTTAAGTATACACTACACTTATTTTAAGATAAAACTAAGTGGTGATATTATAATCTTGGCGAAGCCCCTTGAAGAACTGAGCAGTATGCTAGATGACCTCCATATTGCCTCACAACGGTTGGATCTTAAGATGTACCTATACATGGTAACACAAAGATTATGTCAAATGTGTATTAGTTAAGAGGATTTGTAACCGATGGAGAAGAATGACCCTCGAATGACGTCCACTTCTCGGCATAAAGCGTACAAGCACCTCCAAACAGGTGGACTGACGACCTAAAGAAGACAGCGAAAAGTTGGATTCAGAGACCGCAGGACCGGACGGAGAGACGAATATTATCGGAGGCCTATGTCTAGCAGTGGACTTCTGAAGAATGACGGAGGGATGGATTATATTACTGTAGTTACTGGATATATTTATGAAATATACAAAGACCATCGATACAACTATACAGAACATCTGAGTATGTGGTAATACTCTATACTTATGCAGTATTTGACAATAAAATTTGTATTGTTTCAAATGCCCACACTAAAAGCTCTGAGTCTTCCAAAGTGACATACAGCTAGGTTTCAATTTCATTGATGATCAAAGACTTAGTTTAATTTATTTGAAACTAGAATATAGCAATCAAATGAAAGAAATCTTACAATATCAAAAACGGCATTCCGAATTGCCCTTTCTTTTGGTTACGAGACATCGCGTATTGCTTTGTTCATGACTGTAGATGAATGGGGAACAATCCTATAGATTTTAGATTCTGATTGAATAGTTTAATCTTTTTATAGCTGGTTTTAGTTGCGGGGGCTCTAAAAGAGCTTTAAAAGGAAAAACACCCGTAGAAGATAATTGCAGGCGAATTATGGACTCGTAACAAATGTGTGGTTCTATCATACTTTTTTTGGAGATGCTGTCTAAACAGCCACACTTACGACTACCAAAAGCTACAGAATATTAAATAGCCACAGAAACAAGACTAATCGGGACTGAGCATTTGATATAATTTTCAACTTATCTATCTTTATGAACTTAACGAGCACTCTTATACCTGAAAAACTGGCAACTTACTGTTTTTTAGTATTTGTTGTTATAGCGGCAACAGAAATGCAAAATTTGTGAAAATTTCAACTATCTAACTATCACAGTTCATGAGATACAGCCTGGTGATAGATGAACACACATACAGACAGATGGACGGACGTATAGAAAGACAGACAGACAAACAGACGGACAGACAGACGTACAAACAGACGGACAGCGGAGCCTTTGAGAAGCCTTAAAAACAGCAGATTTAAAAACGTAAATTATTTGAATCGCGATATGAATCACGAGAATTACATTTTTTTTAAACACGAGTTAACAAAGTTTTACAAACATTTCTAAGTGTTTAGTTTTGTAAGGTTTCACTCCTTTGAACAACGTTCACGTTTAAGAGTTTGTAAAGGAACCGTACAGTGAATATAGAAAATTTCATTTCATTTCTTGACTTTTGTGAGAAGAAAATAATAGATTAGAATATTTAGATTGCAGTTTTCGTTTCACTTGTTGATTAAGTTTATCTACGATATATATTTATTTATTTAAGGATAGTAAGTACCTTCGCCCACATGCCAAATACTCAAATTACAATTCATCGTCTAACTCAATAGCCTTAAGGAATCGGGTCGGTAAGTAAATTGTTTTGAAAATACCACAGAATGTTGCGGGGCCTAACTGCATTTCTCACAGTCTAGGGTGCGTAATGGGTGTTATGTTAATTGTTATTCGCATGCACTCCTTTTCACTGAAATTGAAATTATTATCCGGCTATCCGTTCAAATAGCACGAGTTCAACATGTTCTCGTGAAAAAATTAATAGCTAGCATAAAACGCTGTAAAAAGTCTAGATTATAGATGCAACAAAGAAGTCCCTGTAGCTCGGGACCAAGAATACGAGCTAAGGTATCCTCTGCCTGTCCTAAAAGGCGACTAAAAGGGGGTTTTTGGGGTTGCTGCGACTAAAAGGGGGTTTTTGTAAGTGGGTGCTAAAACCGTCCAGCCAGCAGCTCCGGGAAGAATAACGGTATGCGCATGTGGCGGCACTCCGTTAGAGTAGAAGAGATCATACTCATGCGCAAGAAGAGCACCGGTGCGTTCCTTTGGAGATCCCGGGGCTCTTCACAAGCGCCGAGGAGGTCATCGAGGGGGTTTTAATGTGGTAAAAATCCCACATAACCCAGTATCCCTCCCCAGGGTACTGGGTACCTTTTGAAGGTTTCCCCCCGTTAACAAAAAAAAGATGTAACAAAGAATTGAACAATGAGAGTGCCTTAAACTGAATAACGCATAAGTACATAAATCCGTTTCGAGAGTGGAGCTAATATTAATTTAATTTAATTATTTTAAATAATATAAAATTATTCATTTAATAGGTGCATATGTGTACAAGGTATAATCTTTCTGTTTTTAGTAGGTATTTGTTGTTATAGCGGCAACAGAAATAAATACATCATCTGCGAAAATTGCAACTATCACGGTTTTTGAGATGCAGCCTAGTGATAGACGAACAGACGGACGGAAAGAGAGACAGATAGACGGACAGACAGGGGAGCCTTTGGGTAACCCGTACCCCTAACACACGTTACCCTTAAAAAAGATAGCACGAAAGTAGCAACTGATTTGAAAACGTACCTAAATTATGAGAACTTGAAAATAATTAAAATAAATATACATGTGTTCTCAAACATTTTATAGGTCAAGTTTTGTAAGGTTGATTGAACCCTTGAGTATTATGTGAAGAAAATAATAGATTTAAATATTTTGTTTGTCGTTAAGCTCTTTTAGTTGATTATTAAGTTTATCTATTATATTTTTCCTTAATTTGAAGGACTGATGGACGCAGGATAGTAGGTAGTTTTGAAAATACCACAGGTTTCGGGGCTTAACTGCATTCCTCACAGTCTAGGTTGCGTGCTGAGTGTTATGTTAATTGTTATACGCATGCACTCCTTTTCACTGAAATAGAAATTCAAAAAGCACGAGTTCGACATGTTCTCTCGTAAAAACTGGTAGCTAGTGAAAAGTGCCGTGAAAATTATAGATTTTAGTTGTACACCCAAAAAATGAAAAATTACAGTACCTAAAGTTGAATAACGCTCAGATAAGCCGGTTTCGAGAGTGGAGCTAATATTACTGTAACCAAGGTACGTTACCAATCGGCGTATATGTCGCAGTCGGTTCGTATAATCCGCCGTTTTACATTCCGGCTAGCTATTTCCTAAAACAGGGCTGTATTGTAATGCGGCGCACTCTCGTTCAGCCGGATTGCAATTCAGCTAAATTAGCGAACGTTGTATTGTATGAGCTCTTCGCGTTCGTCAAAGCGGCGTAATATCGTGCCGCCCAATTGTCTATATGTTACAGCTGTCTACAACATCGACAATGAATTAATCACATTAACTAGCAATTTTATATAATATCTTCCAAGGCTTGGATAATGTAATAAAACAAGTGGCTCTGTGACATCTCCGGCGCTGCGGGAAGACCACTCTCTCCGCCCCAGCGTAAGAAAGCGCAGCACCTGCGCTCGCCTTCGCAGCTTCGGCTTTTTGGTCGCCTTCGGCGACCAGCCTCAGCCGCTACGGCTCTCTTGATGCCTGCGCTTTCCTACGGCGGGCGGGGAGTGGTCTCCCTCCGCGCCTCCGGCTTTTTATATACACTCTAGGGTAGTACAGACAAGACCACGTGGATAGTGGGGTGCTCTGATTCGGTTTGGGTATTTTTCGAATATAAATAATTATAGTGAAAATGTGTTTCAGGGTGGCTACGAAGCTTCATTACAATGAGGCTAAACGTGAGCCGCCATATTGTAGAACGTATCGCAATAACAATCCGGCTAATCGTGGACCCGCCACAATACAGAACGGCCCTGTTTAAGGAAATAGCTAGCCGGAATGTAATACGGCGGATTATACGATCCGACTGCGACATATATACAAGGTGTAGGCGTGATCGCCGCTGATTCAGTGGGGTTGTTAGCGGCGGGCGTTCCTAGGTTCGACGTCGCCCGGAGAAATATTGGCCTCCGGGGAAACGTTAATTTGCCGAGAACGCCGGCCGGTGCGATTTTCCACGTATATATCTCTACCTCTAATATATCTATCAGACTGTGGCCAATAATGGCAGTGGCATTTTGAAAGCCGTGTATCGTACTGAGCCAACAGACTATTTCCAATATTCACAGAGTAGTAACGGTATTAAATTTGTTCATTGGACAGAAATAGTAGGCAAGGTGTATAAATATTCTACAGCATAATTAAGTCCTCATTTTAAGCATTTCATTAAAATCTTCCATTAATTATTTTGTAGAGCCGTTACTTAATTTATTGCAGACAAATTGCAACAAAACACATACTTTCAAAGAATACTGTTGTATTTATGAGTACCTAGTACAAATTTTTGACAATACAAATAATGTTATACAATGTATAAAAATGTTTGGGTCTACAACAATCGGTTGAATCGGCATTAAAATTGAACAAGCATTGAATTACACAGAAAAATTTTCCTCTGCCGGCGAGAATATTGCGGTAGAGCAACAGAGCAAAGTGTCGCCATTGTAACACGGCTTTCACTGCGAAAAGAAAGAAAAAAGTTCGAATTTTTCTTTCAAACACAGTAAAATTGGTGCTCTAACCACAAAGAGCTTCCAACTTGTGACAATACCTAAGTTTACGCGCTCAAATAAACTGTGATAATAAAAGGCACAATAAAAAGCGAAGGCTTAGAAAAGGCAGTTGCCAATTAAACTTTTACTGAATTTCTTTTAATTGTATACGTAAATACGAAGGTACCTAACTCGAATTGTGGCCCAGTGTCTCGCGAGATTATATTGCGAGATATTTCAATTTATAATGTAACAAAAACGATTGAGAACGTGATAAAAGCGTTAGATTTATGTACAAACACTTAGTTAATAGCTTTTGATACTAATTAGGGTGGAGGAAGGTTATTGTTATGGCATGGTGGTCGCGGTGGCTAGTTGCGCAGCGGGTTTAGCATTATTTAAAAAATTAAAGGAGCGAATACTTACATACTGCAGAGAGTCGTGTCCAGCGGAGTTCCAGGGAAGACAAGAACAAAAGAAAATTTGTTAAACACCTTCTAAACTTTTTCAACGAACAATAAATATTTATAAAATTTTATGTATATAGATACAATACTTAAGTATAAAATTGATCAATTTTTTTTATTAAAAATATTTTTATTCATCTATCAAAAAACCGTCACTTAGATTGATCAGATAAGAGAACTGATTTTGTAATTCTGAAAGAAAGTATTTCATTTACTTTGATTGAAATAATTTTTTTCAGAATTACAAAATCAGCGATCAGATCAGCCAAGCTGATTAATTTTATTATGTAGGTGGGTACTTATAAAAACTATGAGGATATGTAATTTTTTTGGTTATATTTATCCAATTTTATTACGGAGATAATATAATCAGTTCTTAATTGAATAATTCCATAGCTACTACAAAACTTAAAATATTATACATATTACCTAAATGATGTACACTGGCAACTAATAGTCCTGTTGAAGTAGACGAGAAAGGAGATATTTGAAAATAATTTTCTCTATAATAGCTATATATATTCCCTTAGGCGAGAACGACTGGACCGATTTGTGTTTTTGGCATGAGAAAAATCTCATATAAGAAAAAAATAAGGAAACTGCGCGAAAAATTAAAAAAATTAAGAATACTTAACCAACATATAATTTTTTTTTAATTTTAATTTAAATCCAATATTCATAGTTAAGACATTAAAAAGATATTAATACCAATATAATCAGTTAATCAATCAAACGTAAGTGTGACTACGGGTCTGCAAAAATCATTGTAAGTATTTATTAATTTCCTAATTAAGAAATCAATATCAAAATATTGTATAGTGCATAATTAGTCAGTTTTTGGGTTGGTCGGGTTTCTGTTTTGAACTTTTTTCTTATTAAAATAATTATGAAGTCGATATATAATCACTGAATAGCATACAAGAAAAGCCCCTTTTGGCTTTGTCGTAGTCGAAGTCGAGTAAAAAGAAAACCATAAAATAAATACTAAAGACATTTTTTAGATTCGGGTAACAAGAAAAATAATTATGTCGAGCAAAATCCAATTTGGCCGCAGGATAATCCTTTTAAAGTCCTTAAACGAAAATCTTAGCCGGACAACACTTCCGGGGTCGACCGGGAACCGAATTTACTAATTTATCGTTAGCTAAGCTAATAAATTTAAAACAGGATTACGTGGTTCGTGCACAAAGCAAAGCTTTATAATTTGCCCGATATAAATCTCCTCTCTCTTTTGACTATAGCTTTTGAGACAAAATTAAAATAAGCCAGCCTGCCTACTGAGGGTGGGGTATGTAAGGAGGCCTTCGTTACTGGATCTTTTTTGGTTTCATAGGAAGTGGAATCAATAAATTTTGAAGACAGAATTGCTCTTTCGTTCTAATCACTCCTTAATAATAAAACTCAAGTCAAACGTTTTATGTAAAGTACATAACGTTTTGATACTTATATAATAATAATGATACCTACTAACTATCTTTATTATTCTAATTGAATTTATACAAAGATTTGGAAATATTTTAGAGCCCCATAAAATATCACTTCCTACCACTTGGAAGTGTAAATGTGTAAATTATAGGTCATCTTATTTTGGACACCTAAAAAGCAATGTTGTGTTCTGGGGCCGGACGAGAATCCAGTCTATGTGTTAACTTATTCACTTGTTGTGACGACCATACATTCGGGAAACGTTGAGAATACAATATGAGGTAGAAATATTGAATTAAAGCTAATTTTCCGTAGTTTTGGTTAATAAAAAAACAGCATATTTCACATAAGAATTCCGTACTAAAAAGTAAAAGAAGTATAAACCTATCTTAACTTAAATACTAATTAATAGTAGGTACATAAAATCCGACAGTCATTTTATGCTGTAATACTAAGAAAAGAAGTATACAGTAACATAATAACAAATATATTTTTCCAAGTTTTACTACTGCTGTTGAGAGTTGAGATTGTTTATCATTCAAAAACTCTACGGAATTCTGTTGTCTGAAGATATTGAGTAGGATATTTTTCATGTCAGACGACAACTCGACAGAAATTACGTGAATATTTTTAATTAAAATAGTATGTAGTCTTATAATATTAGTCCCTTAAAAGGAAACATAATTGTTTGGTTTTAATTATTCGAAGATCTAGCGTAATTGCAGTTTTTAGTCGTAAAGGCAGATTTTTAATACTTATGACATCATATTAATTTAAAGGGAAATAAATCAGTCAATTGACATTAAAAATGCAAAATTAGAGCCCAACCTCTGCCGCTCATAATTGTAAAAACGTCCATTTTAGTATTTGTAAGGCCACTGAATAGGTTTAACAAGAACCTTTAAATTCAGAAATTTTATTTAAGTGACATGGTTAAAGTATTTGTCAAGATAAACACTTCATCTAAGTATATCGGTAAATTATAATTTGTCATTACAGCTGTTTAAAAGCCAAACGTCTTACGAATATTTTGAACATTAACTATCTTCAAACGATAGTTACGAAACGTGTAAGGGTGACCACAAGAGCGGCCGGAGAACTCTGATCGCGACATCGACAGCTATATTCATCGGAGTGCCTGCCAGGGCTTGTCCCGGTGTGCTAGCAACATCCGCTACCACGTCATATTGATTGCGTTTGCATGTACGTCAATTAGGATCCGCGGAACGATGCGTCTTCAACACGACTAATTATCGTCTTGTCAACCGATATACGTAGATATGCGCAAGTGTGTGCGTGATTATGTACATGCTCATTTGACGTAAGCTTATCGAACTGATTCTATTATCTCCGTTATGTCGGTGTGCGTGTAGCTCTGAATAAAATAACATACTTACACCCTGTACTCCAATGGACGACAGCAGCCGGGGTTACCGGGAAGATAGAACAGACATGTGAATTAAATTTAGAAATGACAGCTACAATACTGGTAACTCTACTTTTGTATCACTGATTACATAATCTCTTACTGAATGAAAGTAAAGGAGGATTCATTATAGTCAGGCCAGATCCGAACCGAGCATATGGAGAATGGAGAGTCGCCAATGTATGAAATAATTCATGCCAGTGAACAGAATAGCTTTAGACTATATTAATCGATCGAAAATTCAACTTAATATTTGCTGAAATCCGGTGTAAATTCAAGGTAAAAATAATGTAAAGAAAATACTAAGTTAGGTGACATTATAGTTAGAACTTGTTACAAATATCTTCTGATCATTCTTGAAAATGGAGCTTACTCCATCTCAAAAGCAAAACTGTTCGGAAACTTTTAATTAATATTAATACTACTAATTTAATAACTATGTCCATCATATCCAATTCGTGATAACCAATGCGAGTACTGGATTCACTTTCTTTCTGTATCTGTCTCTATTCTGGAACAGATTTGTTACTTTTGATTTACACATAACATATGTATATGAAAATAACATCAATATTTACTAGTATTGTACTAATATTGAATGTCACTAATGTATAGGTAAGAGCCACAGATGTACCAGAGATTAAGGGCATTAGGCAACCGACGATAATTCTCAGTATCGTTAAGCTCTCGGTGACCTTGCTAAGGCTTGTTCGTGTCATATTTTGACAGCAGACCAGTTGAGAACATTTTAGCAATGTGAGTCATTATTGAAAGTAAAGATTTTTTTGGAACGAAGTTCCTTATGGGGCGTTGCGGAGAGGTACTCTAGCCGGGAAAAAAACATCCGCAACGTCACAATTTTTTTATGTATAGTCTATGTATGACGGCTACAGTGTCTAATGTGTAGTCTACGTGATGACTGTTATTATTATTATATCATTCGATAATTAGTTTCTTTGTTCTTTGCATTTTATCGATAGAAAATAATAATTAAAAATGTATACCCGAATAATTATTTTCTTTATACCTCGAATAGAACTTATAATTGAATTTTTATAATAATGAACTTCGTACTTATCCGGTGTCCCACGATACCACACTTTTTTTTACAAAAAAAGTTACTTTACTTACCGTGAACGGATCCTGAAACAAAGAAGAAATGAAAATTAATCAGACGTAAAAATATTAACAAGAAGTTTAATGTTAATGTTAAGAGATTATGACACAGTCTGTAATCTCTGTAATTTACTTATAAAACGTGTGTCAGAAGCGGTCAGTGTATACTGGCAAAATTACCAGCACCTATCATTATAAGTCGAATAAGCGTAAACAGCGAAATATGGGTCTCATTTATTGTGGAGATTACAAAGATTATTTTATGGCCCATAAATACTTAAAGAGGACCATTAAGGCGATCAAAACTTAAGTTACTTAGACTTGTCTCAGATTGTAGTTATTAAGGTTTTGTCAAAATTGTATCTATAGTTTAGGTACGTCGTCGTTCGGTTTTTTTGTGTTGAGCTCTTTCTGTCGTATGAGTGGAAAACATCTATATAAATATTAAAAAAAAATACTTTTAGAAGTACGTAACAAAATATTTAAAACAGACGTCACTTAAAACCAATATTTACTCTAACACTAGAAATAGGCAGATATAAATGTACGTGTAGAAGCACATTTTGGTGTTCTGTCCAACTTAAGCTTCTCACCGTCCCATGAGTAGCTCACAGGTGAAACGTGCTATTGTCAATTAGCAATTTATCTGGCAGAGTACCGAAAGGCGAAAAAAACCTCATGATGGTCCATTAAATTCTCAAAACCTTACCCTACCCATAATGTACGCGGCTCGGCCGCTCCCGCGATCGCCGAATTGCCTACTAAACTGTAAAAAACGTAGATAAAAGTGAGGTCGGTGCATATTCCCATGGTCGGGAGACTGTGAGACGGCGTTTTAATGCAGCCATAATCGGTGATCGTCGATGGATCGTATGAAATATGTAATACCGCTAATAGCTATTGGTGGGCAGCTTCCTCAGCGGTTGCCTGGCCAATTTCGCCGTTGGTAATAACCTTAATATCCCATCAGGTATGGCCCATGCGTGTACAAAGATGAGATAGGTAATGACTGCGCGAGCGCAACTCTTGCCCGCCTCTGAGACCGATAATTCACATTTTAGCCAATAAACTTGTTTGGTTACGTATTGCCCGGGATACGTGCTTGCTCATTAAATGAGTCTGCCTACTCATAGCTAAACTCTCAATTATGGTAGAGTATTTAGAAGAAAGTCTAAAACATTTGTTGTTCTTAAATAAACATAACGATTAAATCGATTAAGAATCCAGTGGACGTATATCAATTTAAAAAAATAGTATATCAAATCGAATTAAAATCAAATAGAACAGTATAAAGTTCTATCCAGCCAATACATAATTTAAAAGAAAAATAGGAAGAAGAAACATTTGTCTCAATCATGGACTTTAAATAATTAGTCATCGAATGTCATTACGAGAAATGTGTGTCGGCAGTGTAAATGATACTTTCTTATGGATATGAGAGAGTGAATGAGGATTTCTAAAATAAGAGGCAATTTATTATCATTGCAACCGCAGTGACGCAAACACTCGTCGACAGATATTAAGCGTTCAAACACTACATCAGACTAAAGCGAACTCGATACAGTCGAAGATAATATCGTCTCTTTTGCGTGTGGCATCCACATTTGAAACTAGACCATACATCAAACCGCTGACAAATAGGATGGACATTACTCTTCCTCGAATCGGAAACACTGTTACAAGTCTAAATTTACAACCGAACCGATAAAAAGCGATAAACAGAAATCAATTAAGCCGTTCCGTATTTAATTTGATAATATTATATAAAAAGTAAACAGCGGATTAAGTTACGGCGGTCAGAAAAAAAGAAGAGCCATCGGAAGGAACCGTTCATCAGAAGTCGTAAAGCGATAGCGTTTTTAATTGTGCATTAAAGTTCGATAATTACAATGTGTGCGGAATCACAAAATCGGGGCGTGTAATTTTTTGGTATGCATCAGGACGAACATTGTGAATTTAATTGCGTGCCTGTTAGCGGCGCACCCCGAGGATGTGTCGTTAATAGAGCGTTGTGTCTCTTCATTTTGTTTGAACGTTCACTGACTCTGTTATTTCGGAGCGACTAATAAATTGCGCGATGACAGGTGTCAGCTGCTCCAACGCCTCTGCACTCTTGCGTCGATGTCTCATTCCTCACGTTCTACTCCTAAATTCTCTTATTTTATCAACGCTCCGTTCAATTTTCGTTTCGTTCTCTCGTCATTCTATTTGTTTGCATTAGCATTATAGTTTCGGTTCGGCTAATCCGATTCGCATGAAGTGTGCCGAGACGGGTTTTTAAAATGCCACCACAATTTTTCTTTCCATTTATAATTACGTGTGTGAGTGATTTATTTTAAAGACAAATTTCAATTATGATTGGTATAATTAATAATTCATTTTCATGTCGTTGGCGATTCTTTTTGTTGGAATATGTTATAATTTTTTTATGAAAATAATCTTTCTCTACCGGCTTCTAGTAAAATTCATATACTGGTATATTAACATTATCAACTAGTAATTTCCGCAGGATACATATTTCAAAAATAATCATGTTTTCATAGTTTTATAAGTTTTGATCTCAGCTCAACAGATTTGTTTTATAAAAATAACATAATTTGAATAAAGTAATATTTTAGGAATTCAAATACCGTATGCACAACTGATTAGTAAGTAATTTATTTAGTTTTTTGTACGTAGCCAAAATTGTTATTCATATAAAAGGTAAATTCTAAAAAACGTAGTCAAGCCAGACAATGGGATGATTAAAATTTATTATTTACCATGACTACTAAACTAAGCACCTAGTTTTTTTTAATTTTTTTTATATTTTCCACAGCTGTGATTTAGTAACTTTGAAAGAAATGATTTCATTTACTTTGATTGAAATAATTTCTATCAGAATTAAAAATCAGCCAATGGTAGGCTGATTTTGTTATTCTGAAAGAAATTATTTCAATCAAAGTAATTGAAATAATATCTGTCAGAATTACAAAATCAGCCCTCAGATCTCCAATCATTAGTGAGAAGGATTAAGGTCATTGTATACCACGCTGGGCAAATTCGGATTGGTGGACATTATGCCTTTGAGAAATTATAAGTAACTCTTGGGCATGCACGGAGATGGAAAACATTATAGATAAATATCATGTCTTCCCACACCTCAAGCAGCTATAAATTGTTGATATTACACATCGATAATAGTCACATAAAAAGTGCAAAAAATCCAATAAGAATATTCACTTATAACCCTAACAAAAAAACAACACTAATTCCAAGTTAAACAAAGGGAGATAACGAATCAGTTTCGTCCGAAAACGAAAAAAGGTTGATATGGTATAAATCAGAGATATATGTATTTCTTTTTACTATCGTTAATTACAGAAGGGCGTATATAAATAAAGGATGTACGCGGCCATTCAGGCGGGCTGCAGGCGATCGCCGCGCCGCGCCGTGTCGCGACAAGCAAATGCACTTATCGTACCGGCCTGTGAAAAACTGTTCCATCCCGCTGTCGTCGGTTAGTTGCGCCAACAACTCGCCTCTGCTCGGAGTCAATGCCTTCAACGCTAACACCTTTCTGTGTCCCAAAAAAAAAACTCACAAATCAGAACGATTCCAGCTCAGGAAACAATAAGAGATCATTCATGACACTTTATACGGGATCGTTTCCTATTTATGTATTGGAAGAGCAAAGTGAATTGAATTTAGAGTACAATCAGAAGCTCTGATTGTATTTCTGAGATCTAATAGATTCATTGATTACTATGATTCTTGACGAGGTAGTAACTAAAAATAAAATAACAAATAGAGATATATTGATAAATTGTGCCCTTATAACATAATTAAATTAGCAAGCGTATTTGTTTGTATGTATGGCAACTAAATAGGAAGACAAATATACCTAAAAATCATAAATATTAGTTTTGACTTAAGACAGATTAGCCCCCGCACACAGAATCCAAATGTGATTAATGATCAGCGTGTAATTAGCGAAGCCGGAATAAATCAAGCCGATCGCGATTCAACCGTCATAAACCCGTCAACAAGAGTGGATAAAAATAAACAGAAGTCTTTGATGCATTATCGATACAAATAAATTGTCCGACCAAGAATGAATATCGATAAATTGAAAATGTAAAAACATATCGATTACTGTAAACAGCTGGCGGGCATTTATGCAAAACAGCTCATTCATCGGACCAATTCAACGGCGGTAGCGAACGTAGGGGCGCTATAATTGAAACTTTCAGATTAGACCCGCGGCTTTGCTCGTTTAGGACGCCCACAAAGGACCTTTTTTTGTATCGGGGAGAAACTTTCAAAGGTACCCGGCACCTTGGGAGAGGATACCGGAATATGTAGGATTTGTACTGCACTAAAACCCACTCAGTGGCCTACTTCTGCGCTTGGGGAGGACTCCGGGATCTCCAGTGAAACGCACCGGTGTCCTCCACGCGCGGCGCCCAGAAAGGGTCCATCCTCGGGAGAGCAGATGTGGTCTCCTGCACCTTCTAATGCTTACGGCGGCATGCGGCAGACATACCGCCGTCTTTCCCGGGGCTGCTGGCTGGATGGATCGAGCTCCCACTCTCACCGCTCACAACCCCGGAAGCCCCCTTTTAGTCGCCTCTTTCTAACAGGCAGGGGATACCGTAGCTCTATTCTTAATCACGAAGCTACAGGGACTGCCCACATACGACCTGATATCTGTTTTCCAGTTTTATTGATTGTTACAGTTCATCTTCCATAATAATGCTTGATATAAATAAATAAATGATTTGTCTTTATTTTCAATACAAATTGTATTTAAATGTTCAATTTATTTATTCATTATTATATCATCATCATCATAGTTACAAAATAGGTTTACCTATTATATTTCTGACTAGATATATCTCTATGTCCATTCATAAAAATCGTTCATAAAACCTTTTTTATACATAGTACAAATTCTTAACATGCCGCCTCACAAACTTGGCAATTTACATAAATCTAAAACTTTTACTTCACAAAGGCCTTATTAAAATCTTAAAGAGAACTTTAATTTGCGATGACAGCTACATCATTAATCTTATTAAAGCGCACACAACCTCATAACTTCTTTATCACAAGCGAAACAGGAAAATACTCGGAAGTAAGCATTACCACGTTAAAACACATTTTTAGTTAAAAGCCGATTTATCTATTATACGTTACTATATATTTTTTCAAATCAGAATCGCAGCATTGTTCAATATAGTTATTACATAGCTATACAATGATGTTGTCGTCATTTACTTAACATCTGAATTAATTTATAACTGAATTTATATGAATGCGGCATGTACAAAAGTAAAATAATAAAAGATAAGTTATAAAAAACCTAACCTGTTTGTTTAGACAAAATCTTCGCTTAATTAGAATGCGGTGAAAATTGTCAGGGCTGTGCTACCCCATCTGTAGTTAATTCTATTTAGCCAATTGATTGTGCCACTTAACCCGTACCGTGGCAGCAGAACGTAAATCTTTCTAACGGCTGATTCGCAAATAAAACTGGTGAGTCGAGCATCCGTGACAGCGGTTATCGTACTGTTTCATCATGCTTTTCCTTGCATGTGGTTAAACAAATAGAGGCCTCGTCGAGTCGGTAGGTTGATCCTAATTAAAAACTATATTCGGTCGATATTACACAGATGGTGGCCTCGGGCTGTTACTCACACCGTCTGGCCACCTCCCAGCCGTTTAGCGTTTATGGCCTCACCGCAGAAGAATATCTCCCCTTTACGCACAATTTGCGCATTGCTACGCAATTATAAACTGCACATCCATCTACATAAATAAACATACGATTTATTATGCGTATTGCATAATAATAAAACAACATTTCAATAACAAAATACAAAACTCGCAAAACTTTCACTCAAATCAATAACACAAGTCGCCCAACAGCAACTAAACGGCTAACGAGATTAAAACAAAAAAAAATATCCATTCATAATCAGAAGCCAATTAAATAACAAATTACAAATAAAATCAAACATCACAAAATAATTACAAACAATACAGAATTGAATGTTCGAGCGGTACGTAATTAGAAACAATTGTAGATACAAAAATTATAAACGAGAGGAGCTATGTGGAAGTAGCGGGCATCCGATTCTTGTTTATAAGGCGGGCCGGCCCACCTCGTCCACACTAAAAATGTGATCTTATCTTCAATATTTTAATAGGTTTCCGTAGCGGCACCTCCGCTGGCCATTAATTGTATAAAGTATCTCTAGAGGAATAAATTCAATATTGTAGCCGGGCTGACCGCGGATCCCTCTGCGCCGCCTCATGATAAAGCTTAAATCAACACACGAAGTAATTACAATCGAGCCACACTTCATCACAGATGCGAATAGTGATTAACTATCGCCCGCCTTCGGTTCCGCCGCCGCGTCCGGACCCTTACAATCACTGGAGTTAGAGTCCAAATCGGCAGAAGCTAACTTTAAAGTCTGTGACTTAATTTTAGTACGCGGCCTCTTATCGCTTCGAAAGCGTAATTGTTACTTTCAGTTAAATCGAATAGCAAATTAAAAACGTTTTTCATATCATTAAATGTATAAGTAGATTAGATTTTTAATATATGTATAAGGTATTACAACATCTTAATGAGACTAAAATGTACTATATCATGGACGTTCAGTTGATAAAACTTATTGAAATGGTCCTGCTACAAGTTAACTACAAGCGCATAAAATACATGTTTGAGATTTCAATCCCGAAATTAGTAATTGACGCAAGGAAATGGTTCACTGAATCAGACTGTAATAATAATGTAATAATAATGTTATACATTTCATATGAAACACGAATGAAATGTTTAGCAGTCTGAATGCAATGTTTTGAATCTGATATAAAAATGTTATATACCTATGAACGGATGGGAAAAATTATGCCATTTTATCATATTAATGCTTTAAATGCACTGTAATTTTATTTAAGATAATTATAAATATGTGAATACCTCATGTTTTGTTACCATTATTTTGTAAAGATTGACTGACATCTGACGTTATCGATAAGCTTATCGATATGACTCTTACCGTCCAAGATATATATTTTTACAAGTGAACCTGTTAATTAAAAAAAATATTTTATAATATTTTGGAATTCCAAAAATTTTCGACCACATATTACTATAAAATATGTTGCGAGTTGCAAGCACTTCTGCGAAAATTGTTTTTCTAATTGAAGAGCATAAAGAGCACTGCGTTTTGGTTAATAATATATATAATTATTTTCTATAATAAATTAATTATTTTTGGAGGAAAATAAAAAATGTTTTGTGTACCAAATATTAGCACACATATTTTACTGTTAGATATATGTGTAATGAAGTAAGATAAACTATCGATAAGCTTTAATGTATATCGACAACTAATTCGAAGTAAGTTCGCGCAACACTATTTGTCAAGCACACATGCGCTTCACACGCATACTGAGGTTTTCTGTTTTTGGTCTCGCCTAGTTACGCTTCTTCCAATTTCTACGTAGTATATGTAAAAAAATCTGACTTTTATCGTTTTATTTCTATAATACAATTTGTCGATGCATTGTTCTCACAAGGTGCCTGACAGGATGATGCAAGTTGATGGAGGCTGACAATCGAACATGAAAAAGAAAATGATACAAACTTACTTACAAATTGAGGGTAATTTTAAAGACATAAAAATTGAATAAAAGCTTTTGAAAGTAGATACTAACCCGAAACATCGTTCTTTAATCTTTAAGTAAGACTACACCATCGGTCCCTTTGAATTTGATTAATTAAAAGTTTTGCATGGCAAAGAGTAATCTTAACGCAAGGGTTGTAGCGAGTGAACTTCTTTTGTATTTTATCCTATAAAGCGAAGTTTTTCAGTGGAACAACGCTCAATCTGCAACAGAATATAAAAGTTTTACAATAACGTACACGCCTCCGGCGGGAAGATCATCAAAAAGGAAAATAAATTCTCTTCTAACTTGCGCATCTATTTATCCACGATATTATTTAAAATAAAGCGTTCAAATTAGAGAATTTACAAACAGTAGCTTTACTTTACAGCTTAAGAAGCTAATTTTTCGAACACGTAGGAGATGGATAGAAGATAGAAGAAGAAGTACCTACTTCATCTATATATATATACCTACACCTACACCATCTATACAACCAATCAAATGTAAGGTGATAAACATTAAGATAAAGTAGCCTTTGAAAAACAATGAGGTTGGCACGTTCCCTCATACTCGTACAATCTAGGCTAGACGAATTACTGACGAATGAAAAATATGGCTTCGACACAATTGAATATCGACATGACTGTTCACAATACGTTCAATTGTTTGCCAAGATTTTATCTTCAGGACAATGGGTATTTAAAAAAATAGTGCTACTTTCACTGACACGAAAATAACGAGAGTTTAAATGGAAATCGGAATCCGACTTCCATAAAGCGAGAAATCTATTTGCTGATTAATCTATAGTCTAATAGCATAGTATGATTAAATCACGAAGGCTGTGTGGAAATGTATATATTTCACCTTCAAAGATCTTTCTGCAAGCTGCAATTTCCTATTCCCATTTGTATCACCTAATAAGATTTGCAATTGCGACCTAATAAACTATGGAATTTCCGACTGTACAGATTACAATACACAACCATGTTCACGTAGCTATATCCAACGAAGCACATGTAGTGCTTCAGTTTAATGCAGAAACGTTGTCTATACATACGTATATTAACATTTGTAGAATAAATGAGGGCGTTATACCATGCTCAAATTCGGTACTGCCGTGGGCGGGCGGACTCGCACCTACTTCGCTGCAAGCGGCCTCACCCAATTAGCCTTAAAATAATGAACATGTTTTATATTTTCACTCGAGTGCGGCGTGTTCATCCCCGTTTGCCCCGGGAGGTCATGATGCCGTGGCCCTTCTCGCGCTCCGTTACACACAGAGTACCTTCGAGTAGGTAATATAATAACAAAGGGACAATTTGGAGAACTCTGGATCTGCCGAGTACGTAACGTTTTGTGTAAAGCGGTCGCCATAATAATCCCGTTGCAAATTTTGCGGGCGCTCATTAGCGTGTTGTTGCATTGTCCCGATCCGTGCTCTCCTATTGTTGCTCGCCTAAGTGCTGCGGTAATAATGCGATAGGGTACTCAAGTACCATCCAAACAGTTATCAAATAAATTAGCTTTATGAACCCACTAATAATGTTGGTCGAGGGAGATACGACATAAAAAGTAACGATAAACGAACATCTAAAAGAAAACACTTCATTAACGTAAATTCGCCATCGATTGAGGAGATTTGACGACATAATTTTGTTTTATTAGTCCGCAATCTGAATGCAAAGACAAAAGTGATAATGATTTTATTGAACAGTAAATTAAATACACAAAGCAGTCACATATATAAAACCCACTGAATGACAAATGTTTATAGTCGGCGCACTGCAATTACATTTTTAATAAGCATTTAACAGTTTCCTGCCTCTTTAGTCTACAAATAACGCGACCGCGCTCTCAAAGATTTAACTAAGCCTGAATAAATAATCAATTTAGTCGGGCCCGCGCGGCTTCTGATCGATTGCCACAATAGCGACCGGATGATATACTCCGCGTGCCGCGACGATAAATATTCCGAGACAAATGTTTAGAGCGTCTCCGGAGAGTTGCGGTGACACTAAATTTAAAAGCTTCAATTGTACAGAAATAACCGAAACACGGTTAAGATCTTTCGAAAACAAATCGTGTATCGGGCGGTTGACGACAATCGTGATTGACTGCGCAAGTGAACGTCTCTAATATAAACAAATTAATAGGGAGCTAGTCGGTCCCGCAGCGGTGGCGGGCATAACTCAGCCGCGACCAAAACGGGCTGGGGCTGTGATGAGGAACGGCATCAGGGCGTCATTACACTATTTACGAAAAATTATTTCACGAACCTCTCGTAAATCAGGCGTCGAACAACGTTGTCTTTAGCTTTAGAACGCATACGCTTCCTGTCTACCCGCGACGTTATGATTATGATTCTGAAGGAAACATAATTCTCGAGTGATAATTTTTGAGCATCAAAGTCATATTTTACAAGCTCACTGTAGTTTTTATTGTTACTCTAAATCAAACGGCATTTCGAATTATTATCTCGAAGGCGCGTTCTAAATCCGTTTTAGAATTCCATTATCTACGGCCATTAACGTGTTACATGTGTTAATCGCGTTCTCTTAGGGGTGTCTTATCAAAACGGGAGCAATTTTAAGAACGACAGCGTGTATAAATAAAGGAGTATTTACATTAATTATGAGCTTAATTATGTTAGAATCCCTTTGATTTACAAGCCGCTCATTGCCGCCGCAAACGAATTGTAGTGGCTTAGCGGAGTTTCTCTCGCTCTGTCTACGGTTTCGAGGTTATAATTATTTTTGTCGTTGAACGTACCCTGTGCTGTTAAGTATATCGAGATGAAAGTAAATTCAGACACGCTGACGCCCGTGCCATTTGCAAGGATTAACTGGTAGGAACGCTCCCAAAAAAACACGTGTCAACCATAAGGAGGTTTGGAACAAAATTAAAATAGGCTAAATATAATTATTAAAAAGTTTGTTTCAGGTGTTGCACGGGAATTAAGAGAAAAAATTAAGTTTAATAGGTATGTTTTAAGGACCGCTGATGGTAGCTATGTATTCCCAAAAAAAATATACATTTATTAGGCAGTGCATCATTATAGGTGCACTATGGTAGGTAAAAACGTTTTATATTTCTATACCTAATATGTCAATGTGGGATTGTACCGGCGGCGTAGAAAATAGAGAAATTCACCTAAATATTTTACAAGTTTTAAAACAAAAACAATAAAAGACCGTTCCATGGTTACTTTTCGAACAATTGCACAGTAATATTAACAATTTTGTTACGAACAATAGCTACGCATGGAATAAAGCCGATACTTCATATACAAACTCTGTACAAAAGCGCGTCCTTGTACGCCGGCGGCGCCACGACATCATGCCGATATTTGGAAATATGGAAATACTAAATTCGCTCTGCAAATTCATTCCGGTTGGTTAAAATTTAAGAGAAACGTTGAATTTTGAGATTACCTTGATAACCTATAAAAATTTCATCTACTATTTTTTGAATCTTGTATGCTTTCCAAAACAAAATCAATCATAAGAATTACTATAATAATTATTTACAAAAGAAAGCCCTAAATTTATTAAGGTAAGAAAATTGTCGTAAATCGATACAAAAATTTAAAAAAAAACTCTTACTTCTATCATCAATCACTAGATGAGTTTGCAATTTGTACTTGATAAAAGGGCAAACAATTTTAGACCTTTAAAAGCTTACAAAAAGATACTTCGTCAATTGTTTTATGCAACACTTAATGTCAGCATTGCCGTATTCTAGAATTTCATATAATCAAAGGAAAACCGTCGAAAATGGAAACAATGATGCAAATTGAACGTATCACACATTCGTACGTTTGAATTGTATTGCCTCGCGGAAACAGACATGCCTCCGGCGTACACGCCACCAAAGGCTGCTCTTCAAAACCGTGGTGTTGGTGTATACGATTTTGCTGTAAATGGACTGCGATCTTAGCTACATTTTATAATATTTAAAATGGTTGATCATTGATAAAACAGAATCTTAATCGGCTCCAATCTTGGCTCCAATAGTAATCTGCTCTTCAAATCCGTGGTGTTGGTGTCTACGATTTTGTTGTACATGGACTGCGACCTTAGCTACATTTTATAATATTTAAAATAGTTGATTATTTATTGATAAAACAGAATCTTGATTGACTCCAAAGTTCCATCATTGATCCAGGAGTAGAAGTATGCCTTCCTAAAGGAACTAGTTCAGGGAGTACAAGATTGACACCCAAATCCATTTTTAATTATTTGAATCTTTTAGATTATATAAATACCAGTTGGCTATTGACTATATGTGTAAGCGACTAGTATATCACAGAATAGACGATATACCAAAGAAGGTGACCTCGATTTCCAAGATAACAAATAGTAATGAAATGAAAACCAACAGCAACTTATATTATGCGTTTGTGCTTGAAACTTATCTATGAAAACACGAAATGCTCCGCTTTTCAAATATTTACTTATTTCGTCCCATGCGACGAATAGTGTTAAATCTTCAAAATGCAACTTTACAGTATGGCCATTCAAAGTCTTCCAGACACCATCTTTTGTATAACTTTTTTTTACAAAAAATACTTTGTTGTTTCTCTGAAACTCGTCTAGTTATGCTATTAAAGCCTAAAAATTGGTTCTGAAATATCATTTTTTAATGTGGGCTTATATTTACACATGCACTCTTTTTCGTCGTAACAAGATTCAATTTGATCAGTTGTATGATAACATAATCATATTCTCGGGAATCAAAAACAACAGAGCTAGTTCTACTTTAGACGACCCGTGTAGCGCAATGATTAGATGAGTTTAAAAATTCTGTTTTCGGTCTGGGTTATAAAGTTAGGTAAAAACTACTTTGCAACAATCCACAATCAGAACGTATGATGGTATATACTTTTTTCATGCAATAGCACCTCCCTCCCTCCCACATAGGACACATGCATATGCAACAATAAAAATATACTCCAAATTACGTACCACCACCACCAACACGTGTTTCGCCCCAAAACAGATCATCATCAGGGTTATTGACTCTACGACGGTTTTTTCTTGTTCTTCAATTATGGCATCTGCATATTGCCAGCGTCAAGTATACTTTTTGCACCACGTTTTTGCCAGTTTCGGTGAAACTGAACGAGTAATAATAGGTAAAGTCAGCAAGTCGTCAGTAATCAGTCAGTCAAGTCAGTCAGACATTCAAGTAAAGCGATGGCTTCTTTATCAGAACGTGACCAATGGAATTTTGGAGGCAAGCCGAAAAAACCTATTTTCGCACTGTTATTTTAATTCACCCGCATTGGAGCAGCGTGGTGGAGTAAGCTCCAGGCCTCCCCAATAATGGGGGGAGACCCGTGCGCAGCAGTGGGACACAAAAAGGGTTGCAGCCATTTTAATTCACAAAACTTGTGCACTATAATTAATCTATATCGAACAAAATGCCATCAAATTTATCCGATATAACTCAAAAATACACCAAGAAAGTAAAAATAAAACAAAATCTCAATATTTATGTCTTTTTCGACTTCCCGCCAAAACTCTCTACGACGGTTACTCGCAAATTCTTTGACTGACTTTGTGAGCAAATGACTGATTCTATAAATTTTATTCGCTCTGGGTGTTTGAGTTTCTATCTTTGTGCGTGTCCATGGCACCCACAATAGGGTATATCTAGCTTATTGCTATGAGTGTGAAACTTTATTTATTAATGACAACTAAGCCGACCGAATGACGACCAGTGTGGCGCAACGGTTACCGCGCTGGACTGACAATCAAGAGCTCCAGGTTCGATTTCCGGTGAAGCAGAGATTGAAATTATGAGTTTATCTTAGTGTGAGTGGTTGTTTTCATGTCTTTGTGTGTATGTCCATGATATCCACAAAACAATCTACTCTGTTCTTGTTCTACTGTTTGTAAAAATCATCATTGCATTTTTGCTTGAATAATTGTTTGAGGGTAAAAGCATTGGTATATCAAAATGTCTTCATCTAGAGTGAAAGCTGCATGTTGCGGCTAGCTGCTGATAAATGTTTTGTGGTCCTGCTGGGATTAATATTTAAATTAAATTAAATTCGGTTCAGTTGTTCAAAATGTTTTGTAACAAGTGAATTCTGTCAATTGTTGACATTAATCTCCATAATAAACAGAAATTGGAGCTATATGCATAGTAAAAGCTTTAATTATGCTGTTTCGCGTATAACAGATAAATATTCTAATATCTATCACTTTTAAACGAGCAATTCTTGTAAATAAATATTTAAATAATTTGAATCTCGGAAACGGTTCGATTTTCATAAAAATTAGTGCCCAGGGTTTCGGGGGTGATGAATTGATCCAACTAGGTTTTTATTTTTAGAATTTGTCTTTTTATTCGAATTTTCAGCGATAATCAACTTTAAAATAAACTGAGAAATATGACTCTTACTGACATCTATTTTTTTTTTTTTTTTTTTATATGTAAACCGAACAAAGAGGCAGACGGGCCGCGTGGTGTTAAGCGATCACCGTCGCCTATGGACACGGGCAACCCCAGGGGAGCCACCCGAGCATTGCCGGCTTTGAAGGAGAGCTTTTTTTACAGCTTTCTTGAAGAACCCCATGTTATAGTCCACTGGGAATGCCTCAGCTGGAAGGTTGTCCCATAACCTACACGTCCGTGGTAAAAAGGAGCGTGCAAAGCGGACTGTGGAGGACCGCCACGAGTCCAGATGGTGCCTGTAGAACTTTAACCTTCGTCTGGTGGTATAATCATGGAATGGTGATGTAGGCATGAGTTTGAAAAGTTCCTCGGAGCACTCACCATAGTAAAGTCGGTAGAACACGCAGAGCGAGCCTATGTCTCTTCGCAAGCTGAGCGGTTCTAGCCTGTCAGTCAATCTTGGGTCGTTGACGATTCGGACTGCGCGCTTTTCAACGGAGTCAAATGGGTGTAGCTGGTATTTTGGTGCTCCTGCCCAGAGATGAGAGCAGTACTCCATGTGGGGTCTGACCTGGGCCTTGTACAGCGTCAGGAGTTGCCCCGCAGTGAAGTACTGTCTCGCCCTATTGAGGACACCAAGCTTTTTGGACGCCAATTTGGCTTTGTGCTCCAAATGACTCCGGTACTGCACTTTACTCGTAATGTCAACTCCCAAGATACCGACACTTTCACCGACGGTGAGCGCGGTACCCTGGAACTTGGGCGCTATAACAAATGGGGTTTTTTTAGCGGTAAACGCGCAAACTTGTGTCTTCGTGAGGTTAAACTCGACAAGGTTAAGTCGACCCCATTCCGAGACCCGCTCCAGAGAGTTCTCGACTTCAGACACAAGTTCGATTCTGCTTTCCTCCACTTGTGACCTAGAGGCATTGGCTCGACAGGTGTATAGTGCGTCCACCGTACTATCATCTGCATAGCAATGTATACTACGTGATTGTTGCAGCATGTCATTGATATGCAGAATGAATAGTGTAGGGGACAGCACTGAGCCTTGGGGAACACCGGCATTAATGGGCTTCATATCTGAGCAGCATCCGTCAACAACGACCTTAATCTGCCGCTCAGACAAAAAGCTGGCCACCCAGTTACATAGCCTCAAGGGAAGACCGTAAGATGGAAGCTTCGCAAGAAGGGCCCTGTGCCAGACCCGGTCAAAGGCCTTTGCAATATCCAGGCTGACTGCCAGAGCCTCCCCGTTGCCCTCGACGGCTTCAGCCCAGCGGTGTGTGAGGTATACCTATTGGAGAATATTGATAATATTGTGGCGCAGAACGCCTTCAAACGTCATCCGCCAATCCGTCGTTCAAACGAATAACAATGTTGATTTGAAAAAGCTCTTAAAAAAATACGTCGATGGAATTATAGCTTCCTTGGTCGAATGGTTACGTAGGCTGACTGCGAAGCTAGAGACAAGGGTTCAAACCTCAAGCAAGCATGTTGCGTTTTTAATATTTTTTGTGACAATGTTTTGTTTTTTTAAATTGGGAGCTATTTCAGATGGTGTTGCTGTTGTTAAGTAACACTAAGCCAATGAGTGTTTTGCTTAAAATAAAATCAAGAAAATCAATTGTTTTTATCTTCTATTTAAAGTAAAATGGGAAAACACTGGCGAGATTTTCTTCACAATAGTCATCGCCAAGATATCTCGCAATCTATACTAATATTATAATTTGTATTTTTGTGTGTATGTTTGTAATGGATAAACTCAAAAACCAATGTTTGGATATCAAAAATATTTCACCATTAGAAAGCTACATTCACCCTGAGTAATATAGTAATATAGATTACAGTAGGAAAATGCTTCATTCGTTCATTCTTGATACGTGAAAACGGTTAATAGGGTCAACGCTGTTGAAGCAACTGGCTGGATTGTAGTATAGCAATATATCGTCTTACGTCATATTTCAAATGGATGGAAGAAAGTTAGAGATGTAGCCTGGAATAGCAAATAGGCTATTTTTATCCTACGGGCACCCATTAAACGGGTCCACGCGGGCGAAGCCGCTGGCGGAAGGCTAGTGCTTTATAAGCTTCTTCAGCTCCTTCAGTGCCTATTGGTGACATACAAAATTGATGGTCTGTAATAATAACAAATCTTTCAAAAATACTAAAGTATTATTACTCGTTCACTTTGAACAAAACTGGCAATAAAGTGATGCAAAAAATATATTTGACGGTGGCAATGTGCACAGAGTTTGCGATGCCATAATTGAAAAAAAAAACTATTACAAAAAAATTCGGGAGATTTAAGCGACCTTCAAAGACGACTCGCAAACCTGGCCTTTATTTACACGCACACAATTATTGTTATTAACGAAATTGGCTTCACTTTCTTGTTAGGAACGCTTTATCTTTCTTTATTTATTCAACTGAGTAACGCATTGAGAAACCTCAATGGCCTAACGTGATATTTTTATCGTAGGAACATATTGGTAGGCAAATTATCTCCAGAAAAAAAGCGAATTCAAAAATAGTAAAAATATGGATATGTAGCCCAGACAGTGCTTATTATAATGATGCAATAAAACTAGTTACGGGTTATCTGAGACTATGTAACTCTTTTTGTTGCATGGAACGATTTATCATATCAGGACTAAAATAATGTAGTTTAAAAAACTAAAAAACACGCTTTTGTGAAAATACGAATTTAGTTAGTTTTTTAAACTACATTATTTATTTTTAATTTTTTAGTTGAATTTTTATTCTCTTATTATTGCATTGTCATCGGCCCTTGAGCCCTGTGCAAATTTTCAAGTTAATCAGACGCTTAGACGTGTTAAAAATATAAAACTTTATATTTGTTTCATTAAGTACCTTAGGCCACGAATTTATCAGCCGCCTCTCGTATATTTTTTTTATCCTGATGATCCTAGTCAGGACTTTAATATAAAGTTATGAGATTATTGTATTGTCATCGGCCCTTGACCCCTGTGCAAATTTTCAAGTTAATCAGACTCCAGAAGTAAGTGAAAATGAAGTTAAAAGATTCCGTTACATACATACATATACATACATACATACATACAGGTCAAGTTAATAAAAGCGTGTTAAAAATCATACTTGCGGACATTGCGGTTTTTACCCTGGCATTTCAAGTCAAATTATTCGATTAGTAACAGATTCCTTCGCATATGCTTTTACTCAGCCCACTAAAACATTTCGTATTTTTTTAAAGTAGATTTCAAACCGTCACCTCGCATAGTATTAATGTGATGTTCAATTAATACGGTTGGTGGTTAGAATACAAACTAAGGTAAAGCAAATAATATAGTGTAGATTGTAAATTAACATTATTTATCACTAAATCATGCAAGTAAGTACAAGACGCAATTGTTCAACGAATCAGAACTAATCTTACAAATGCGGATAAAGAGCAAAATTCAATATTACATTGGCACAAATCGGATTGAATCGAGAATCGGACCGATTTTCCGTTTGCCGTGAAATGGTGATGCTACTGAATATACGAACGCGAAAACCATCTGTCATAGGAGGCGTACTGAGTAAGACCATCGCATCGAAGCACAATCGAACAATTGTCCCTGTTAGACAATCGGGGAATAGCTGGGAGCTCTATTTCTGTCTAGTGTTTAGAAACAATAGCTCGGAGCTGCAATTAGTTTATCCGATAGATGGTGGTCGAACGAGTCGTAAATCTACTCTCTTGCCACCAGTAGGCGCAGTGTACGTGGTGCCGTATGTAGATTCCGCACGGTTAATTAATGTGCCATGGTAAAGTGCGAGGTTGCGCCCCGTCCCCAGCCGGGTTTCGTAAATTGCGCACCCATCTCCCTATGTAGGTACGATAGCTCCAGTTTTGGTAAATTAAAATTCGACGCCTAATGCCGGTACGTAAACGTGTCGGTGGCGAAAAAACACACGCAGGGGTTGATTTATGTGACTATAACGATGCAAAAAGGGGATTATTCATTAGGACAAAAAAATTGAAAAAAAGAGGAATTCGAGTAGATACCCAATAATGAGAGAAAATATTTTGAAGTCGAATTCAACTTCATGTTAGTATGACATTGATTTCACTAGAAAATTTTTGGATATTAGAAATTAATAAATTTATAATTTAATCATCATTATCATCAATTCAATATATGTAATTTAATATATCATGTGGTTTTTCTCCATCTGGAAGGCCAATTAAATCGTTATAAGTTGCTGCTTAAATAAAACCGGTATTAAAAAGTATCCCTATTTTTACTACAAAGGAAACAGATCAGATATAAAATAAAAAGAGCTATGAAGAAAAAACACTATCTTTACTGGATAAACTCCTGGTAAAACTCTGGTTAACCTCCACGTTCTTTACGTGGAGTTTTAGTAAAATACCGTGTGATTACATCATAAGATTCAATGAGGTTCAGCGCTGGGTTTACCTTTAAAAAAAGAGAGTTTGAAAACTCACATTTCCTACACAAGCCAGAAACACATAAACATAACATAATCTTTAGCTCCCTTGCACCAATATATTATGTCGTTACATACAATACAAGATAAACTCGCTTATGCACAATTAAATACTACTAACTGTACAGCACTTTTCCTAAAAGTTAATGCAAAATTAGAAATAATGGAAGTAAGCGTAGCCTTCCTACACGTTCCTGAAAAACTATTTAGTCTACAAGTGATTGGACACGGTTTCCAAGTACTCGTATAAACTACATAATTTTACTGATTCAAATTGCTTTTCACTGACTAGGTAACAAAGACTAGACAGATTCATTCAATTTACGATTAAATTTTGTAGAATCTATTCGATTTAAGTGCGGTGGAAAGATCGCGAAGCTTTGCAGACAAGAGAAGTATAAAATTCTAATTAGAATATTATGTCACGGGAAGCTGTAAATTATCAATACTTATCAACTGAGTAAATGAACGTTAGGAGTATTTTTTTTTCTTTCATTTGACGTAACAATATGATAACCTTAATATTCTGTTTCAATACAGGAGTATATTATTTGGTTCTAAGAATGCAAAAGCAACAAAACTACACCTTTGGCTATGTACAAAGCTTTGCTTGTTCAGTGCCAGAGCAGTGCGGGATATTTAGAGTTTTCCTTTATGATTATTTTTATTCCTTTGAACATAAATATTAAAATACGTTAGGTACCTAAGACTGTCCTAAGAATTTACATCACTATAATTTTGAACCAATATAATAATATATCCTTCAAACAAACTCCTAACGAAGACCAGTTCTAACATTTTTAATTCAGGCATAGTTCAAATCGCTGACTACAAAGTTTGTAAACGAAAACTACATAAGTCATTATTGGTATTGGAAGTATCACTAATCTCGTAGCAGTCTGTCATACGTTCTTCACAATCGCATTTGACTGACGGATCGTCCCCCTCATTGTCCCTTCGGTGGTGAATTTCAATCAGCATGCTTTCATGTTTTGCAATAACAAACCGAGCCCCGTTCCCAGCGCCGTCCATAAATGGGTGCATACATATCAGAGTGTAAATGTTCAATCGACAGTACGACTAATGGGATGAACGTTCTGTACTTGGTTAAATTAACAGTTCCACTGGTGGAATGTTTAACTATCGGATTTATTATTTTATCGATAGGAGTTTGTACAACTAATTTAAATAGAGATACTATTGTAGGTACTTAATTTTACTGTTTAATTTTCAGTGTGAGGAGATCAGTAATTTAAAGTATATTAAAAACAGTTAATCTTAAGCGACCTTAAGCAAATAATGTTTGAACAAAGCAGTAACATATCAGAGGTACTTTTCCAATAAGATAGGGCATCAAGGTATTCCAATGTACGACCATCTGTTAAATATTAAAGCTAAATATAATATATTTTATCACACAAAAAAGCTAAACATTCACTAATTCCGGTGAAAAGAAAAACGCAAATTGATTGAAAATAAAATCCTCTAGAATTCAAATCGGACCAAAGCGCTAATTTGTTCGAAGAACAAATCTAAAAGTCAGCCGGGACAGTATTTATCCCCCTTTCTAAACCGACAAACACGCTCGCCTCGAAGGCCGGCGTTACATCCACATGTTTACGTCCTTTCGGAAACACATAAATCCAACGTTAAACCCTTTTTTAAATTTCGAAACGGAATGTTGGAAGTAATGTGATTTAATGAGAACAGATTAAAAAAAGCCAATGAAATTGTACGTCAATAACTGTTACCATAGTCAATCAATGTCTAGCAAAAATTAATTGCAATAGGGCAAGTGATATAAACTTATAGTAATAATTAATAAAGTAATATAAAAACCATTAAAGTGTTAGTGAAAACAGAAAAAAGTGCAAGTAACTGTTAGCAACATATCGTAGTAAGATCTGGAAAAAAGTGCGCGTGCAATGCTTTAAGTCTGAAAAAAGCTTACAATGTTATGATTTTTAGTGTTTAATACTCATACATTCTAAAGACTTCATTACATGTTTTTGATGCTGATTACTAAATTTTAGTACATTATAATAATAATAATAAAGATTTATTGGCAGTAAGCAGTGACTCAGAGTCACTGCTTACTGCTAATAAATCTAGAGTCACTGACTCTAAATGTAATAAAGAGCTTAAAAATACTACTAAATACTTTCACAATTTGGCATCTAAATTTTTTAATATATAATAATCCATACTAATATGTATTATAAATTCGAAAGTAACTCTGTCTGTCTGTCTGTCTGCTACTCTTTCACGCTTAAACCACTGAACCGATTTAGATGAAATTTGGCATAAACACAGAAAGGACGTTGAGAAAGGACATAGGCTATTTTTTACCGCGGGAAAATGTCTCATTTGCAACGGCGCATTTCATTTGCTTCCCGTGGGCAAATGAAATGCGCCGTGTAGTTTTAAAAATACACTACATGTTATTACTTACTTTAATTCACGTCCATTATCATATTTTATAACTTATATCCTTTTGTTTTATTCTTATACTTTCCTTTTCCTTTATTATTTCTTTACAAAATTATTTACTTTCTGTGTTTGTTTATTTACATTTTGACGCAGCTATCAAAATTGTCATGTCTGCCTTTTATGTTTCTATTTTTTTATTAGTTTTACGGCATTGTATAAAAATCCTTTTAGCCATTCTATATAAATTAAAAGAAAATTTTTATGTTTCTTATTTCATTTCATAGATTAATAAAGTATAGTATTGTCTTTGGCTTATTCATGTTTTTTTATATTAGCCCGAGGTGAAGAGTTTGTTCGTTCTTTCTTTTATATGTTTGTTTGAACGCAATAATCTCAGGAATTACTGGTTCCAATTGAAAAAATCTTTTTGTGTTGGATAGTCCATTTAACGGGGAATTATTTTTTTTAAAGGCAGACGGGCCACGTTGTGTTAAGCGATCACCGTCGCCTATGGACACGGGCAACCCCAGGGGAGCCACCCGAGGGCTTTAGATTATATAACATCATGTTATGACTAATACCAAAGTCCACGCGGACGAAGTCGCGAGCGGCCACTAGTATTTTAATAGATTAAATTTTCTAAATGAACTGTTCAAATCCAGGACGGTTAGGCGCCAGAACAGAATTATCGGAGGTACGAGAACGCTAACCTGTCTCTTCAAATTTGATTGTGGCCAACATAACGCCCATGAACTCTATAATGAAACGTCTGTTATAAAAACAAAACTATGGGCATATATGATTAGGTCGATACATGAGTAAGGTAGAACCACTAAACAAACAACCATTACAATAATGCAACGTCACTGTGTTCGAAATCACTTATTGTGGGAGTGACTTGCAGTCACAAGTGCCTTATGCTGCGCCTAGGCCGTGTTCGTACGAGACCCCCCGTCTTAGCATTGCGTAACCTATGATTTCGATTGTTCAAAACCAACCCAGACAGTATTCAAGAAGATATTGAAAATTGGCAATTGATTTATACACAATGTTGAATTATTAAACACAACTCATTAAACAAACTTTTGGAAGCCGGTAAAAATGAATTTGTATCTAGTAAGACCTTGTCCCTTGTGCAATATCTACAATATCTACATGAAACGGAACATTATGACAAATTCTTTATAACATGTTTTATATTTATAGCAAGTTAGCAACTTTTAGAAACAAAACCTTTATGGTTATTTCGCTATAATTGTTTATTCAACAAAAATAAATTAAATATGTATATAAAAAAACACGACACAGTGAATTGTATGGATTGTGGATAATGGATATTAAGCGTGATATATTTTTCTTATTAATATGTATCGTTACATACATAAATAATTGAATATACAAAATGAATTTTCATTAATATAAAGGTAGTATCGTGTTTTTTCTCCTATTAAATAAATCAACTTACTTTAAAGCTGTTTAATACAACAAATCAAACTTGTATAAGTAACACGCTAACAGAGTAAATGAGATAACGTTACACAATTAAAATAATTAATTAAAATAACTGTGACTTCATAGACACGTCTTTACGTATCATTCTTAAGAATAATTTTTATTCTTAATTCGAAGACCATCGCCTAATAGTGAAACCCTTGCGATGTAAACAATAAAACACCGAGTATAACATTCATAAGGCCAGTGTCACATTCTAAAGTAAAATAGAAAAAACATTTGTCGGTCGTGTGTTCGACACCCACAAACATCGACGAACGGTTGAAATGAGGCGCGGCGTCATCTCGGATTGCAGCGCGTTGGCGCCGTCCGACACATCCGAGAAGTTAGCACACCCATTGAAGGGCGACAAAAAACAACAATACACCAGTAAGTTCAGAGTCAAACCGCTTCACAGTGTAACAAGCGTAACAGGCGAGCCGAATCGATTGCATAAACGAATTCTATTGTTAAAAATAGCTATTAAATTACGTAATATAAATAAAACAAGATTTACCTGCAAAAAACTAAATTTTGAATATTATCCCAAAAAATACTGCAGTCGAAGGAACTTAAAAATGGTATTGCTACAATTGATCAATCAAATGAAAGTAAAATTTTGATTTGCATAAATCATTAAGCGAAATTACTGTCTTAATTAGACTGTGAGATGTCAACGGAGGCGAAGTGACGTGCAGGAATAAATCAGGATTTAAATTGCTTTCCGCAACGACACTCCCACCGTCGACTAGGCGTTAATAGCGCGTGCAACCGAAATCTTAGACGCATGTTTGGGAATAATTTTTTACTTTGAAATCGTATATCGTCTATGCCAGCCCACTTGGATGTAAAAAATGTGGCATGGGTTCACACTACACGACTCCACGGATCTGAATCCTAATTGGATTGTAAACATTGATTGATTGCACCGGAACCTAATTCTGCTGCCCTTCATTTTATCCTTCCATTCATAAAAAGTATATTCTTTATAATATCTTTAAAATCCAACTCTAGTAATGTTACTAGTAATCCAAGTTCGTAACGAGTTTACAGCATAGATATTTTATTTTGACTACGTCAAGATAGATTGGCAATACAAAAGAAAACGCAATAGGCAACGCAAATAATTATACATTTATTATATTAATGCTTTAAATGCATAATAATTATATTTAAGATAATTATAAATACGTGAATACCTCATGTTTTGTAACCATAATTTCGTAGAGATTGATTGACATCTGACATCATCGATATGTCTCTTAAAGTCCAAGATATGATTATTTTTACAAATTAAACTCTTATAGTCTTACTAATAAACGGTGTATAAACCTGTAATAGTTATTCACTGTTTTGTCTTACTCTGACGGGCACACAATGACGTATGCCAAAGCAAGACAAAACACTGTATAACTATAACAAGCGTATACAACGTTTATTTGTAAGAGGGTTAATTTTTTTAAAAAATATTTTGAAATTCCATAACCAAACACCACAGTAATAAATAGCCTTGAAATTAATTTAAACTTGACATTGTTTCAGATTTTCACAAAATATTAATGATGGCTATGAATAAATAGAGAAAAATGGATTCCCAAAAAATATTCGACTAAAGATTATTATATGCGCTTGTTGCATCGACGAAAATTGTTTTTTTTTTTTCTAATAGAGGAGCACGTGTTAAACTACGTTCTGGTTAATAATTTATATTATTTTCATAAATAAATTAGGTAATTATTTTTGGAGGAAAATAAAAATTGTTTTACGTGTGTAGTTTTATTTTAGTAACTTTACTCTTAGATCTGTGTCTAATCGAGACAGACACAACTATCGATATGCTTTAATGTACCTATATCGACAACTAAGTTCGAAATAGTCACACCCAACACTTTGTCAAGCACACATGCGCTTCACACGCATACTGAGGTATTCTGTTTTTGGTCCCGCCTAGTTACGCTTCTGCTAATCTTCTATACGTAGCATATATAAAAAATCTACGGTTTATAGCGACAAAATTGACCGCGGGTTTTTCTGATCTTGTTACTCGAACATATGCTTGCTTCTAAACAGGTATTTTGAGTACATACGCGATGTTTGTATTTCTACAACCTGGACTCAACTCCAGGATTTTTTTTAATTATTGATTAATCCCTTTGCCCATGCATATCATAGATGAAAACATGTTTTCATGTGATACGATGTCAAATTTTAGGTTATTGGTTTTTATGTTTTTTTTACCCAATGTCTAATAATGCCGAATAATAATATGCCCAACAGCTTTCCCCATTGTTTACGTCGATACAAATCCGATTCTTGAAAGGCTCCTGATAAAGCACTGCATATAATCTCCAAACTATAACGTATGTGTAACGTTATTGTTAGACTGAAAAAATTTAATTCAATTTATTATGCTACTACTGTTCTTTTTTTTCTGTAATCCCTTTCATCTTTTCTCTTATACGTCTCCATTGAGTAAGCATAAATCCACTCCTTGAATTAGTACAAAATCAATAATATTTCTGTTACTTAATTTTGGAAGTTGTTTAATAAAGGCTACAAATAAACAACCCACCCCCTTCCTCACTCCCTCCTCATATTTCCAAAGTACGTAGGCTAGAATTAAAAAAAAATGCTTGCCAGATTTACAAGAAACGGTAAACGTCAACGTAGTTACGAAACTCTTATATTTTCTGATGATTTTATAGATGATTTCTGTCAGCCTTCACGCGCAGTTAAATAATTTTAGCTCTAAATATTTTACATAGATTAGGTTCCAATTCCAACTTTCTACGTACAATTTGCAACTGCTACATAGTTAACAGTGTTCCGGCGATAAGTTCAGCGCTATTTTGCTACTATTCTTTTTGCTGAAATTGTGTTCGTTTGTCCTAATACCTATACCTATTATTTTCTCGGTCACCAACCATGAAGAGTAAAGTTTTTTTATTTGATATATCGAAATATCGAGTATACAAAATAGGTTCACAACAATGAACTAATAATGAATTCCTAAATCTTTATGAAAAGAGTTTTTATTGCTCTGCCTTAACATGATTTCTCCAAAGGGCGTACTTTCAACCAAATTTCCAAAAGAAATGTGGGATATTTTTTTATTGCTCTGCCTTAACATGACTTCTCCAAAGGGCGTACTTTCAACCAAATTTCCAAAAGAAATGTGGTGTAGATATTTCAATATGTAACAGAGAAAAAAAGAGAATCACATTTACTTTAATAACATGAAGCAAACAACATCGAGCGATTCCAATTTAATTATCCGAATCACGAGCTCCGCCCATTTGAAATCGAACGATCGTAAATCAACAATAATAACGCCGAGCTTTCCTCTTTATTGGCCAAACAAATCTTTATAAACACAATTACATGGTCGTTAAGGAACAATTAAATATATTCGAATGGGTTTAGAGAATCTTAAGTCTAATTTAAGTAATAATATGATATAAACGTCACCCTTATTTCTTTTTTAGCAATTTAAAAAAACATTGCGGCACTCTGTGACTCGCAAGTAGGGAAACAATTCAAGGAACCACGTCAATAACATAATAATATGCAAATATAACTAGTTATTACCTATTCGGAATGTAAAGTCTATAAAAAAACAATCATCTCATCAATACGTTAAATTGAAGAGAAGAGCGCACAAGATTTTATTAAGATTATCTTAAAGACTCTCTCATACATATCTTATTGACTAATTGTTTGTTTGGAAAGCAGCAAATCTTAGAATCTATTCAATCTTTCTACCTGTTCAACATCGAATTCTTTTAGTGAACGTCACGGATGACTCAAACAAAAACTTTTATCGGATATCGCGTTATCTCTGTTTTGTAATACGAGACTGACATTTTGTTACTGAGCCTATTGGGATGAGCATTACTTAAAAAAATTGCAAACAAATTTTATCTAAAAACATGAAAGGTTTGGCTGGCTTAAAATAATACACTGTCAAGATGAAATATCGTATAGTTCTCATATGACTGAGGAGTATAAATTTAAATTAGGTAATTTATACTCCTCAGTATGACTGAGGAGTATAAATTACCTACTTCAATATTTAAGTATGTTTATACGTAAAATAAAATGTGCACTAACGCTAAAAAGGTGCCACACACACGCTTTATAAATGAAAAAGTTGCGTTACAATTATAATAAAGCAGATAGAAATCTTAAAAAAGAATCAAATTATTTTGTTGTGTTCTGGACATTCATTTTTTAACCTGTTTTACCTATGAATTTCTTTATCAAAAGAAGTAAAGATATATTACACGAGAACAGTGAAATTTAAAGAAGTTATAACTCCAAACAATACAATTCAACCTATCATGATCTGAAAAGTAAGTGCCCATAAAATGTAACAAATGAAGCTACTTATTTACGAGAAATATCATGTTAGGTATAACTGTAAATGTTATTGTAGATATATGTCAATTCGTTAGATGTTCCCAAAAATTGAAACAAAAATGTAATATCCATTTTAACAAATGATTATTGCTCTTAGTAAATATATTTAGATCAAGAGATGAATCTGTTGCTGAGACGGAAACACGAAAATTTACGGAAATCGAGACAAGCCACGCCGCAGGCGGTCATTAGTCGATTAATAAATATTAAAACTCTTTAGATAGGAAGCAATGATGACACATTTAAGTGTCTTATTTCTAAGAGATACAAGGTGGACGTAATAAAAAAAATGTCATACAGAGACCCACACACAGTGATATTTCTACAAATCGATAATTCTATCAGCGTGCCAGGCAAATACGAAAATAAGCATCAAAGCGTTTTTTAGTGGAGAAGCGACAAATGTCAAGCAGAAAGGCCCAGTAGCAAACACGTGTTACATATTGTCTGACAATATTTACTGTTGCTTTATTGGATGGCGGGCCGGGTAGAAAATGAAAATGACAGTCGTTCCTACTTTCATAACAGATGTAGCAGAAGAAGTGCAAAGGCCGTAGGTAAGGAAGGACTAATTTGAGAGCGTTAAAAAGTTACAGGGAGTTAATAAAAATTTACGTAACTATATAAATTTGTAACTGTGTATAAGTATACCTATAACGTAATTTAGAAAATTTAAAGAAATTTACAAAATCTCATTAAAAAGCTTCACCTATTGTATCGGCACATTATTTTTTACTGTACCTCCTAATTATTCCATAATGCCAAATAATCAATTTGTGACTAATTTTAAATACAGTCGCGGTAGGTATGGTTATCCGTCTGAATACGATAGTAATAAATGCGTCCAGACAAAAACAAACGAGCGTCGAGAGACAAATCTTAAATAATTCTCATTAAGTTCATTTAACAACTATTCACATATACACGAGAGGATGCCAATAAAATTCAAATCCAATTGCGTCGACCCTTGATTTACAACGAATCAATAAAAGTGGAGGCTATCATTACCCTTTTTATAGCGTTGAATAAAAGTAATGTACTGGTCATCCAAGGCAATTCCTGGACGTTAAAAACACTTGAGCTAAAAGTCGAGCTCTTCATTCTCAATAGAATTTCTAATGTATTTTATTTTACCCTAAAACAATTACTTCTTTGACGATTACCACATAAATGAATATTGTTTTTAAACGTATAAATCAGTAACGATCGGAATTAGCGACAGCGGACTAGGCGTATATGACGTCTATATATCAAGTGCGTCTGGCAACGGCATGAGCACAATAGTTGAATTAAAAAAAGGGCTGAGAGATGGCTCGTAAAATAAAACAAGGGCCTACGTCCGGAGATATGTCAAGATATGTTGCGGCGGGGGGCGCGGGCCCGGCGCCGGCCGAACTTCGAGACCCAATTAGAGGCACACCTTTTGGACATGTGCTTTGCTTGGCGCTAACTAACGCCTAAAAACCCGAGGATGCGGGATCACCAACATCCGTTACCGTTTATCACTTTTTTCCACCCGGGACAGAACTTAGCTCAGGCCGCATACATCGAAATTCGAATTTCGTTTTTGCGAATTTGAACATTTGAAGCAAAGGTTTATGCACTCGTATTATTATTTTTTCTTTATAAAAGTGCCTTTTAGACGAATTTTACGACAGTACAATATTAACAGCCTCCGTGGCGTAGTGGGTGATAAGCCGACTGCGAAACGTGAGGTCGTGGGTTCGATTCCCACCCATGTGTCTGGGTGTTAATTTATCTATTTAGGTATGTATTTAGAATTATATAAGTATGTTTATTAGCTTTCTGATTACCATAGTACAAGCTCTGCTTAGTTTGGAATCAGATGGTGTTGTGTGAATTGTCCAAAGATATTATTATTATTATTAATAATAATTTTTGTTTTCCTTATTACAACATGTTACGAGTAGTTGATTTTTACGTCACTGCATGTTTGCACGGACAAGGAAGTATTAATGCTGAAATTCGATATAAAACTTGCTAATACATAACGACCATGTCTCGGCAAAAGGAACACAAGCCGCTCTCCAACCAGGTGGACGAACGACCTGAAGAAGATAGCGGGTAACCGCTGGATTCAGAGGGCGCAGGACCGGACGGAGTGGCGAACATTAGGTGAGGCCTATGTCCAGCAGTGGACTTTAAAACGCTGATGGTTGGATGGGGTGGATGAACAGGGCCATTCTAAAAGCATATTTTTAATATTTTGATACTTGATACCGTTTGTTAGTGAAGAATTATATGGGTAAGTGCAGCAATTTCAATAACCATACCGTCATCATAATATATAATTACCTATATTATATGTTGGCTGTCCTGTCTTTATAATCTTCTATCAACAGTAACATAATTTAATTAATATAGAACAACAATAAAAAGAGTGGCTGCGATAAAGGACTCCCACGAAGCGACAGGGCCCCAGATTCAAATGCCGAAACGCACCTTTAAATAAAGTTTCACACTCAGCCCCCAGTAGGCTAGATATATCCTATGTCGTGTGTACCATGGACACACGAAAAGTAAAAAACACAAACACCAAGACCAAGAACAGAAATTTAAACTCATCATTCATATTTTACTTCGCCGGGAATCGAACCCGGGACTCTCAAATCGGCGATCCGGTATGATAAGATAACCATTGCGCCACACGGGTCGTCAACTTTTGACTAAGAAATTTATTTTTTGCGTATTTATCACTATTACCTAAACTAAATACTTCACGTCCGTCTGCTTATACTTGCGATAAGCATATTATCTGCCTAAACTTTAAAATTTCTTAAACAGTTCACGGGTTCAATCCACACAGGATTAACAGCTAGTACTCAAAAGCAACTGGTTTATAATTTACATCCTATCCGACCTTACAACTTCATTTGCACAGACCAAAACTACGTGAATCGCTGGGAAGTTTCTAATGGAGACGTTTTAATTGGATTGGCAGTTAATACCTGTCTCAGATTAGTAAATTGCAAATGGCGTTGTATTACTTAGTTCCCCGTAAAGTAGAGACTAATATTTTTCAAGAAAATGTAGTGAAGCGCGTATCGCAATAACTTAATACTAAACTTATGTCCTCCCGTGCGGGTAAACTTGTCAAACTACAACAATTATTACAATAATTCACTTAAAAGGATTTTTAAACAGATAAACACCAATACGGCATAAAGGAATTCCATAAAAACCTGGGAGGTTTTTTTTTCCGCCGGCTTTTTTTTCTCTCAGTGTACAAAAACCCTGCAATATGGGTACCCAAAGCCGATGATCGGATCCGATCCGAAAATAAAAATAAATAAAATAAATAAACTAATATGCGCAATATGGGTACAGACAAATATAAATGTAGTATACATATAATAAAATAAATGACACTATTTCAATGTACATTTTTATGTTTGTTATTTGTAATTAATTATTGTAATATTTGCATACCTCATGAAGGTAAATATGGCGAACCAAATGTATAAAACATCTTTTGTAAACACCCATATTTGTGCAAATAAGTCTTTGTTTTTGTAATATCTGAGTACGAGTAAACCGCATCTATACATATAGTACGACAGCGTGCCCACGGTCATACTGTTATTTTTTTAATAAATTTTAATTCATGTCTTAGGAACGTTTAAGTGCTATAAACTTCTTGTTCTGTCACTTATTTTAAATACGTACTTAAAACAAAGAATTCTTCATATAGTACTTACATACTCCTAAATTACAATCAATGGAAAACGTGTAATAAAATAGTTAATGTATTGTAATGTAGACAAGAGTGAGGTGTGATGGGGCATCTTACCTTAGTCTTAACGAGTTTCGCGTTCTCTTTACACATCTTCGCCAACGTGTGGTACTCTCCCCTCGCAGCACAAAGGATCCACTGCTTTTGTTTCGAGTCAAGCGGGTCCGATTCTCCCTTGTGGTCCAACTGTTGTAAAAAACATTATAGGTTTAAAACCTTAGGTTTTATTGTACTAAATGTGTTGTTTAATTCTTGAATTGCCCCAGAATCAAAAGCGCCTTCATCTGCCTTAAGATCTTCTATCGTCTTATGGATGTAATCAGTTCTCTTTTTGGAATTTTAACTGCATTCATCGTGCATTTGCGTTTTCAATTGAATATTATGCCCCCAAAAACATGAAGCTACTTAAAAGGATGGTTAATTATTTGATAAAGAAATTAAAAAAAGGTTTCGAAATTATTACAAATTAATTTCACAAAATATTGTATATATTATGTTCAAAAACAAATAAACCCATAAACAAAATATCGCTATACCTAGCCGCTATAAAGGAGTACCGTAGAACATAAGCAATGTTCAACGACAAATTTTCATAATTATTTACAGAAAAACGGCTAGACAGTAAGTTACCGAAATTTGAATACCAGATGTATATACAATTGATAGTAAATTTAGTATTGAATTCTACAGTATTCTACAGAAAGTACATTTAATATTAGCCAGCTATGTTTGACTATAGAAATGTGGGTTATTGTTTTCTCTCGATCGTGTAAAGATAATTTTATTGCATCAAAGTAGAAGATCTGAACAGTAACTTTTTAAACTTATATACAATCGAGTTCCGTAATTTTTGTATAAGTATGTATAAGTATGTTTTTAAATTAAAATTTATTTATTTAGCCTAAATACAGTTGATTAGATATTTTAGTAAAATTATATACGTACCGATACTCTATCTTCATCGTCGACATTCTGTGGACAAACAAATTACCATTTTATATTTTAAGTTTTAACCTTTATTTTCAATAAGATAGGGACCAATCAATAAAAAAATCCTTATTGGTCCTCACATCTTATTTCAAACCACTATAGATGTTTTATATCGTTTGTATCGTCTGTGTTCCCTTAACTCTTTCCCTCACAACGTCCGTAACCCGTTCAATTAGATTCGCAGCATAAAGAAGATATAAAAGCGAATCACCCAATTTAAATTTAATACATATAATACTTTTGCCATACGCGCAACCATTCATAACGGTCACTTAAATAAATAAACTACATCATCGGATTCAACGTCTGAAAACAAAAGATTAGGATTATAAATAAAGACGATATTTACATACATAATAAATATCTTAAAGACACATATAAATTAATCGGAACCTAATATTTCAAAATTAATAAATGAGTACTTATATTGTGAAAATAATATTTTGAATTAATGGTCAATAAATTCGAATTCTCCCGTCTTCAAGCTTGCGTTGCGATTGTGGACGTAAGGTAAAGATCTTATGAGTGTAAGTATACGACTTGTAATTAGGAATCTTATGGTGTGTAAGTTAAAGTTCATTTTACACTGATGATTTAGTGGACTTACGAATTATAGGGTCGATGAAGCCGGCGTGCGTTGCCCAGCATGACCACTTTACCACCTGTCGTTACATATTTATGTCTACACTATTGGCCTCACTGTTAGGGACTTCGATATTGACAAGATAACATCCTTAATGTGATGTGTTTGATTTAATAATAAGATTAAGTTTGTTCGTTGCCAGTTTTTGGTTTCTGCGGTAACGACAATTAACCATTCATCGAAATAATAATTAATTTTAATACGTTGATGGTGGAAGAATTTGTGTAACAACATTTTATTATTATATTACAGAATTATAACATCACCCACGTAAATAATGTATTATGTAAACGATTATTATATTTGAAAATTTTAGAAACCGAACTTTAAATTCAAGAAAAAATATGTAATGTTAAAGCAGGTGCATGGACATGTGTTGCATTACTAATCTTATTAAGAAAAGATGTTAGTGTCAGAGCGAATAGCTGTAATAAACGCGAACTGATTTGTCCCACGTAACAATGGTGCCCGGGAATCGTGTTCGCAGCTAGTTAATCCGAGCTCGAATGTACTGTAATCTGCAATATGAATGAAGATCACAAACAGTTTAAAGCCTATTGTGACAGTCATTGGCAGGTTACAAGATAATGAAAGTTTTGAGACAGTCCTATACTACCATCATATAACTGCAAGACTCAAACGTTATATTATTTAGCTTTATAAGAATTATATAGCACAAAAAGAGCGCAATTACATTCCAACGTCAAACCTTAAAAGTAAAACCTGAATATTTTACAACTTTATTGCATTAACATGTAAAAAATATAATGAGCGTGAAAACAATTCACCAAAACTGATGTATAAGGCAAGAGATCAGAGAAAAACTTTGAAGACTAGTGATATACTCATACAACGTAAAGAAACATAACGAAGAAGTTTGCAATGTAAACAATACAACTTTTTTCCTGAAATGTCAATTAAGAAGTGAAATTTGATTCATTGCTCGAGTCTTTACTCACGAAAGTGTAGATAGCGGTACTAGAAAATAATAAATGTGAACATATTGTTGCTACTGTGATACTGACACTTGATTTAAGTGGTTTACATAAAAACTGTTACCTTTGGCGACTTTATGAACTGAACATGTGCCATACCATTTGTATGTATTACTCTATTTTATTTACAAATGAAATATTTCCCGAAAATTAGTATAAACGTCAACCACGTTAACGTGTATTTAACGTTGGCAATGGTTGGAGTAGTAAATCGTCCAATTTTAGAGATGATAGATCGAGGTTGGAGTGTTCGATCGCCGTTCATCAGTACGAATGCTCCTAAATGTTACTGGCATTTTGACTGATGGAATACAGGATGGAGAACGAACAAATAAATAAAACTATGCGTGCATGTTTGATAAATTGAGTTCAAACATTTACAGGGCAGTGATATTTTACAACTTAATGGGTAATTATGGGTTGCTGCGACTACGTCTGATACAAAACAACTTTCAAAGGCTAAAATAACGCTCCTGATGTGGAATTTGATCGATGTCACAGAGCGCCGGGGTTATTTACGAAGGACAAAGACAAAGTTAAAATCGTGGAGAAAAAGAATGTTAAATATATTGAAAGGAGGTATTATCGTCGGCAGTGTGTCGCCGTAGGGCCCCATGCCCCATCGTGCGTGCCTCACTCCAGGACGCCGAACGCATCGGGGTGTTCGCGCGGCCACATTATGGTGGCGACGGCACGACATTACGATCGATACATATCATACTATACCGACCTCGGTGTTTATTTTAACGAAGATTTGCTTACATGTAGATTTGCTATGGAATGCAAATTTATCCTAAAATAATAATTGTTTAGATATAGGTAATATACCATCTATCCAAGCAATACTAATATCGATTAAGCAGGTAGTTTTATTATGAAATAGTGGCCACCCGCGACTTGGTCCGCGTGGACATTAGTTTTAGAATTTCTCTAGAATAAAAGTAGCCTAATTTACTCCTTATTACATCAGCTACCTGCCAGTCAAAGTCCCGTCCAAATCGGTCCAGCCGTTTAAGAGATTAGCCGGAACAAACAGACAGACAGATAATATGTACCGTATATAAAATCATATGCATGTAGTAAAAAACAGTTATTTTAATATTACAAACAGACACACCAATTTTATTTATTTGTATAGATGTATAGATGAATGTCGATAGTACTACTACACTAGTCATGACGCATTCAACAAGATAGGGGGAGACATATTTACATTACTTATACGAATCACTCGTAATCACAATCTTAACGGTAAAATATACAACAGCATCAATAACATGACGGATTAGTAGTCCCTATAAACCTTTAGCAAATGCACAACAGCGATAAGATAATATCGCAAGATTTGAGACTGTGACATTTTTTGTCTACCTCAGACGATACATCTTAAACAAAGACATATTTTACAAAGGAAGACAACATAATTATGCATGTACTGTTTTTCGTGTAAGAAAACGATATCGTTTTTCTATTAAGAAACAATTTATGATCGATGCGAACATTCAATTGTTCCAACCTCACGAGGTGTATTACGGGCTGTCTTACTTTTATCTCTCGATAACTGGCAGCTAATTTTTGCCGGTTGCTCCTATTTTCCACCACATCGACAAGGCTCGTTAATTGTGGCATCCGCGTTGTTGATGGCTCCAAGTGATTCTCAGGTAAGAATAGCACAGAGAGAACAATGAAATCGGTCATATTTTCCTGCCAACTCGCAACGGACCGTGATGGCTTATCTCTTGCATCGTGCATATAAACTACACTGCATTTATTCAAATTGAAGATGACGTATACTTAAAACGAAGCTCATTTTCGCCAACTTCTTGAAGGATTTATGATAGTTTGTATTTGATAATTAAACAATAGACTTCTTGCGAAAAGATGTTGTGCTTTAAGTGATTGTTTAAACGGTCGTAAATCGTTACTCAACGTATAATTACATTTATCCCACAAATATTATATTTGCCGCTTGGAAGAGCAATGAGAAGACATTGGATCGCTTGGCAAAAGGTCAATTTGAATCTGTCAAGCAAAACACAAGCAGATCTGAACTGTTCCACCTAAACTCAGTAACATACAGATTGTTGTTAGTTTTATAAAAAATATTGTAAACAAAATATTGTTCGTTGATATATTAGAAATTGAGCTAAATAAAAGTGTTATTTACCCTTATTCAGAAACCCGATCCAGAATCTACTACCAGTCAGAAAATATCGAGAGGTCAATCTTTCAGACCAAACAGAGGCTAAGTGAGTTATAGACATAGTAATAAAATCATATTAATACATTTACAGAACCAAAACAACGACATGGTCACCGCAACACACGAATGACCTTTTTACAGCCTTAATGGGGCACGTGCGCTTTGGAATCACACGACAGTAGGTAATTGTGTAGGGACAATCGACCGCAAGTCACGAGAAGATTCAATACGTTATGCACCATGAATAACAAATCAATAAAGGTAATGATTTTAATCCGTAGTTTCAAGCTTTATTAGAGAAACAGTACATATATTATTTCAGAAATAGCAGTAAGATCGATTCCTTTCACTGCCAATGACGCATATTATACCTTATGTATATTTAATTGACGCAACTTTGCACATTCTGAAATATTATACTAGTCGCCTTTCCCATAACAAAACTACTACTGACAGAAAATTGTAAACCCCGCTTTTGTAATCGACTTTCATCCGAAGGAAGCGAATAAAAAACTTAACGTTTAAGCTCTTCGAACTTAAAGTAGCCCTTTTATAGCGCAGCGGTGAAAGAGAGCTGCACTTTCATAAAATCTTTGTAGATTAATTTTTCGAAAAGATTTCAATTGACGAGCGGAAGCGAATGTCGACGGTCTATTTCAGTGTTGATTTATGCGCCAGGATCTCGCCCAAGCGGGTGGCAATGTGGCATATTAGTTAGAAACGGATTGTTGCTTTATAATTTATTAGCTTCCGCGACGCCCGTGAGTGAACTATGGTATAACAGAACTCGTGTCAATCTTGTTTGAAAGCGTGTAAGTGCTGCACTAATTGTTGATGTGGTAGCATTAACTATTTATATTGACTTAACGGTGTATAGATTTGTATGCCGCAGCGTGAACGAAACGACTAAATCGGGATGTGAAATATTGACGAGGGTTCAAGCGATGTATCTGGATGGCACGTCAGTGCCCCGCCAAGTCGAGCGCAAAGCAAACACTGCCGTACCATCCTTTACTGGAACCATTTCGCCGCATTTTCAGGCCCCTATTTGAGAACCTCTGGATAAGACCAGAGCGCTGAAATTTTCATCATCCAGTAAGCTATAATCACATACTTAAAATACAAAATTTCAAGTCTGTAGGTTATTTAGTTCCGAAGCTAAGCGAAAGCAAAGTTTCGCATTTACGACACTCACTCACTCATGGATCATCAAAATAGAACTAGTACTTCCCATAAACTCAGAGAGCTGAAATTTGGTACAGAGTTAGGGTTTAATGGCCACATAAAGGGAAAACTATAAAAACTAGGATAACTAGGATTATTTAGTACTCTTGGTCCATCCTTTACTGGAACCATTTCGCCACATTTTCAGGCCCCTATTAGAGAACCTCTGGATAAGACCAGAGAGCTGAAATTTTCATCATCCAGTAAGCTATAAACACATACTTAAAATCCAAAATTTCAAGTCTGTAGGTCATTTAGTTCCGCTGTTAAGCAAAAGCAAAGTTTCGCATTTTCGTTCGCATTTACGACACTCACCTCACTCATAAAATCAAAATAGAACTAGTACTTCCCATAAACTCAGAGAGCTGAAATTTGGTACAGAGTTAGGGTTTAATGGCCACATAAAGGGAAAACTATAAAAACTAGGATAACTAGGATTATTTAGTACTCTTGGTCCATCCTTTACTGGAACCATTTCGCCGCATTTTCAGGCCCCTATTAGAGAACCTTTGGATAAGACCAGAGCGCTGAAATTTTCATCATCCAGTAAGCTATAATAACATACTTAAAATCCAAAATTTCAAGTCTGTAAGTCATTTAGTACCGAAGTTATGGGAAAGCAAAGTTTCGCATTTTTCGTCGCATTTACGACACTCACCTCACTCATAAAATCAAAATAGAACTAGTACTTCCCATAAACCCAGAGAGCTGAAATTTGGTACAGAGTTAGGGTTTAATGGCCACATAAAGGGAAAACTATAAAAACTAGGATAACTAGGATTATTTAGTAGGTACTCTTAGTTTTCCAGGTTTCATTTACAGTTAGGCAGTACTTCGAATCGCGTTCGTATTTATAAGTACTTTTCTAGTATTCTACATTTCGTTTATTTAGTTAGATATTACTTCGTTACGTTTAAAAATATCATTAATTTAGCTGTATTTCAGTACTAGGTAGGTGTCCGACCGTGCTTTAGCGGAGCGCAATTAAAATTGTAAGTTGTAATAGTTCTGCAATATCGGGCTAGATGGCGTTAGTAATGTACACTCTGAATCACGCTGTTCTGGGTAAATTGTAAATAAGACCCAATGTATGAAAATTTTTAAAGCAATCGCAAATAAATCGGGCTTGAAGTCACATCCTTACTTCGACTCCGAGAATAAGTGACCCGAAGTTTTTTCGAACCTCAACCCCCTCTCCTCGAGTCCTCCAGGAGGCAGGACAGTAGGTAATTCCTTTGGTAGAAAGTTCATTGATTTTATTATGTAAATATTAATTATATTAACACCTGTCTAATAATAAAGATAAAGAGTTAACGTTATGTTTATAGTTTGTATAGATTGAGTAGGTTCAGTATTATTTCCTTTGAGTTTTTTTATTAAGATCTAATTTAATCTAGCCTATTACGTTCCAATGCTGGGCGAATGCCTCCCCTTCTGCTTTTAATACGCATATAAATAAAATTAAAGGAAAACTCTGGATAAGACAAGATTGGCTTTTATACTTATACTTACAAGTATACAAGAAGAAACAGTCGAACGATTAACTTTATTCTACTCGAACATTACATAGGTAAATTAAATAAACAAATTACACTAAAATATTGATTTCGCTCATTTGGTCAAAATATAATGCATTGGACTAAGAGTGGCGGTGATAGTGAGGTCGCTAGATGGCGCTGACTGTGTATTAAAACGCGCTTGCGGCCGCGTTACAGTCGACTCGTTTACGACATTCTTCTACTGCGCTTGAAAACGTTTGCTATGGATTAGGAGGGATTATTTGCATTTTGTTGATTTCGCTTATTATTTCGTGAGGTTTGCTAAGGTTTAGGGCATGCATCAATGCGAAATACCTAATCACAAGCCACGCCTCTATCCTGCGGCGGGGTGATGTTCCCCTTGCTGGGATTCGCCATCTATCGGTGACTTTAAGTAAAAATAAGTTGATTTCTAAATTACGAGCCAGCGTCACCTAGCGGAACAACGAAGAAGCTCTTATACAACGAAGAAGCTCAAATAACTGTCTTGCAACAATGTCATTTAGTAACAAAATTTTGAACAAATACGTATAATATATCAGCAACGTACAATACTTAAACATTGCAAAAAATACGAATGTACAGCTTCGACTGTTCTACGATTGTATACAGTGGGCCGCAGCTCATATGTAAAATTATAAATAAAGTAAAAAAATCGATACTTAAAATAAATTCACAATTTTGTTCACTTTTTTAATGAATCAGAAACGGAAAAACGTTTTCACTGTAAAAAAATATATTTGTGGTTGAGGACTAATTTTACAAAAACTGTACAAGTGGGAATCGAACCCAGAACACTCCTACGAAATGCACGAGATTTTATTACGAGCTACGCTCACTACTTCACTTAGAGTGAAATAAAGGATCAGTATGGCTACACATTACCTACGTAAGGATTTCTCGTTGTCAGTCTATCGACTCAGTCGATATAGATAGGGGCAGTGTAATTGTAGGTTTTTATTTATGAAACAAAATTGATTACGGTGTAAAAAAAATAAACACCTAAAGTATATAATGAATCATAGCTTTGTACCTAGGTTACTTACGTACTTTTCTTTTGTTCATGTAGACTTCTTTCGGCCGTAAGAATTTCAAATATTTATGTTTTCAGTCTGTCTTTTTATAAGCTTTTTTATTGTAAAAATTATTTGTAATTTTAAAATAGTAAAAAAAACAAATTTATATAATATAAAAAACATATGCTACGCTGGGGATCGAACCTGAGTCGTATTGCAAACGTGAGTGAAACAAGACTTCAAAAACTTGACTACAAACGCTACTTGCCAAATCGTGAAATAAGGACCAGGTGTGACTACCGAGTAACCTAAATATTCTTTGCTCATAAATAGATAGCTAGCCTAAAATAAAATAATAATATTACGAAAAAAAATATTGTAAATAGATTATCGATATATCGGGTATTGTTTCTTTCTACTTACCTTTTTTCTTCGTTCATATAAGCTATTTGCTGTCGTTTGAATTGTAAATATTTCCGTTTTGATAATTTATTTTTACTTTTATTTCCCATTTTCTAAACTTTAAAATTACCTAATTCTTACTAAAAATAATAACTTATACCTAATACTTACTAAGAAACAAAATATATTTTCAAAAACTAAACAAAATGAAATAAAATTTGAAATTTTCGTATTTCGCGGGTGATACGGGCATAAAAAGTACGCGTCCATCGTTGACAGTGGTCACGGGTGGTATTTCCTGTATATAAGTGTATTATCTATGGGTGGTATCATGGTGGGATGGGATGGAAGTGGCGAAGAGAAGAGAGTGATGGCATGCGTTACTTCAGCTCTCGCGAGGAAAAGAAAGCATCATCTTATTTTGAATGTCGTAAGCGCCAAATCAAAAAAATTTTTCGTTAAATAACTAAAACAAAACATAGAAAACTGTTTGCATAGAAAGCTTTATAATAATATTAGCTTGTTGTTAAAAAATAATGATAAATACTTACATTCAAACTCGTATTGACATAAAATGATAAAAATTGAAAATATTGTCCTAATTTTGAAAAATAATTCTGTTGCATAAAAATTTAGTAAATATAAAGAAAATTCAGATTATGTAAAAACTATTCTCCAGTCGTTTCTACAAAATGAAACATATTCAATTACAATACCTACTCCTTTTTTATGCATGCCCTTAATTAGCAGGTTGTTATTATAACAATTCTAAGATTTGAATAGGTAATGTAAAAACTATTCTCCAGTCGTTTCTACAAAATGAAACATATTCAATTACAATACCTACTCCTTTTTTATGCATGCCCTTAATTAGCAGGTTGTTATTATAACAATTCTAAGATTTGAATAGGTATCTATGTTAGGAATATTCTGATTAGTGACGTATTACTGATTATTACTTAATTATTAGATTTGAAAGAAGTTTTAATTGAATGCTTTATTTAATTGTTACTTATTTAGTACTCTTAGTTTTCTAGGTTTAATTTACATTTAGGCAGTACTTCGAATAAAAAGAAAAAAACTGTGTCAAATAAGAAAATCTAATAAAATAAATCAATATGCCCACGTTTCTACAAAAAGAAGTGAAATCCCACCAAAACATTCTGTAAAAAACTAGCCAAGTCTCGATGGAGCTGCTTGTTTATCTCTAAAAAGTAATGAAATCTAGAGAAAGTCGTGCCAAGTCTAAGGTTCCTTACTGCGATTTCTTTCTTATTATAGTTAATGTTGTGTGACTTGGCCGTTGAAGGATACACAAGTGTTATTTTATGTTAGATCGGTGGTCGATTTGACGCTCCAAAAAGAAGTGAGCAGAAGTCAGCATTCTCAATGCTGAATGCATATGTTGCACAATCAACAACAGCCTAAAATGAGACACTAGCGTCCAATTACCAATACCAGTATGGGCTATTATCTCGCTTAACATGGTACATACATGGTACGTACATGAACATAGGTAGTTAAAACAGATATAACATTACGTGTAAACAAAAAGAATGTTCAACGGCCAAGTCACACAACGTTAACTATAATAATAAAGAAATCGCAGTAAGGAACCTTAGACTTGGCACGACTTTCTCTAGATTTCATTACTTTTTAGAGATAAACAAGCAGCTCCATCGAGACTTGGCTAGTTTTTTACAGAATGTTTTGGTGGGATCACGTAGTACAAAAAAAATGAAATGTGCTGATATTTGTATATGAATACATACAAGCACATTCGTATCTTTATAGCGAGGTTAATGTAAGCTCTCATCCTTTTAATAGAGTACATCGTGGCGTACGTGGTATAAAGCAATTGTCAAGTCCATTAGGTGCGCGGAGGCGTACGCGACGCGACCTAATATTTGTCATTAGAAGCTTTTGTTGTTCGCGTTGTAAGCCCCTCGCAGGGGTGTCCCGTCCGTATGAGCAAAATTATTTATTATATAAAATTTTGTACCCACAACGAGCATCCCTCTTTGGTTATTTTTGGAATGTGCCCGTCGGGTATAGTGACGTGTTGCTTGTTTAGTTCAATGTAATCAAGCATTATTCTTATTTGAATCAGCTGTGGACTTTTTTTATTAAATTTACCAAATTAAACCACCTATTCCGGTTTTAAAGAGTTTAAAAGGTGTATGTGTAGCGATTTCCTTTCCCTATCGATAGACTGGCGCGGACACAAGAAATTATTTTCGATAATAATCAGATTGAACGTCATTTTGACCGCCAAAGGGTCATGACGAAGGTTTTACAATTCAATTAGCCGCGGCCGCCAGGTGTCGACGGGAAGGAAACTTTTAACCGCACATCAACAAAATATTTTAATATTCAAAAGAGTTTTATTAGAGCAGATAATAGTATTCATAGTTTTATTTTAGTTATCCATTCCGCTGGCACAAAGCTTACGTTTACGGCACAAATGATTAAGTTATTGTTATTTAGTTCCTTGTCCTTTAACAAACGTAATAATATCATTATCATGTTCATCAGATACAATCATGTTTTTATCATAGAGCTAATAAAGAAGTTGTTGGGCTAGTTCCTTTATATCGTACAGTAATAAATGGCAATAGACCAAACCGTCTTCAGAAAAATACTTCATACATACAATTTTACACGTAATTTGTTGTATAAAAATCGGATAAAGCTTATCGCGACTGCCTACATTTATGTACCAAATATCAGTTATGTAGTTCCAATAGTCTATGGAATAAAGTGGCTAGGCAGGTACGTTTGAGTCCCTGTAGCTTCCGGATTAAGAATAGAGCTACGACATCCCCTGCCTGATCGTAAGAGGCGACTAAAAGGGGGCTTCCGGGGTTGTGGGCGGTGAAAGTGGGATCTCGATCCGTCCAGCTAGCAGCCCCGGGAAGGACGGCGCGGCGGTGTGTGCGTGGCTGCCGCAGCATCAGAAGGCGTAGGACATCTGCTCTCTCGAAGATGGGTCATGGGCCCGTTCTGGGGCGTCGCGCGTGAAGGACACCAGTTCGGGATCTCCAGTGCGTTTTACTGGAGATCCCGGAGTCTCCAAGCGTAGTCAGGCCGCCGAGGGGGTTTTTGGAAGGAGTGCGGTACAAATCCCACATAACCCCTTATCCTAAGGTGCCGGGTACCTTTTGAAGGTCCCTCCAAGATAGACTTATATCTTTAAAAGCTGATAAATCCGCTTTTTTAACCAAAAAACGAAATATTTAAATCAAATTTTGATATTAATTAAAAAACAACACACGTACAAAAACTTAAAGATTACCGTTTGTCCCTTTACAGCAAAACTAAGCTTTCTCAGTGGTTGTTAAATTTTAAACGAAGGAACATAATGCATTTATTTTGTCATTAAAAATCTGATTTAAGCGTCTGTAAAATTACTGTAAATTTTCAATTCAATTAATTATACAATACATTAAAAATCATAGAATTCATTATCAGTAATCCATTTCCTTTGTTAAACGTCTTCGTGGTACCTAATGTTGGCACGAAATTAAATCTCACAAAGTACGAACATAAAGTATTGGTGGTTAAGTTGTTAAACTAACAATTTTCTGTTAACACAAGTGCGTTTATCACATTGTAAGGGTCTCTTAAGGGTCACATTTTGACAGCTGACGACAAACAGGTGTTTCTCGATGCAAGTGGCGCGGGCTCCGAAATTTTTATAATTACACGACCAATTGAGGTAATAATTACCTAAGTAAATACTATACACAGCGCTAACAAGGATCTCAATTAAAAGGCGATTAGCCCTCATTCGTCATGAAACTTTTTATACTGGTTATAGTGACGTAGGTATAGGGTTACCAACTTTTTTTACAAGAATTAAAATATATTTAGGTCTGAGAAGGAAAATAAACAGCATTTTACAAAAATGAATAGTATTTAAATTTTTTAACATATTTTTGGTGCTTCCCGCGCAACTTCAATTTAGTCATTTTTAAAAACTCCATAAGCCTTACCACAATCAGAACTATGATTAAAATAAATAAATAGTTCATTTTTTACTAAGTTATTTGAAGCTAATATTAGGTAGCATTTGACAAATTCGTTCTGAAACGCTCGATTATGACTGCATTGCACTAACTTAAGTGTTCGTCCGAGATGTTGATACTGAAAACAGTATTTTGTATATTTATTTTTGTCCAACAGTAAAAAGTATAATGTAGTGATATAATACTGTTTTTAACAGTATCGTTGGCAACCCTAACTAAGTAGGTAGTCAGTTATTCTGATATTTGTATTGATTAAGTTAGTTCTAGTTTGGTAGCCGTTATAGAAATGTGACATTTGAGAATGTGGCTTCTTAAGAGAAAATGTTGGGTACATTAACGACCTGCGTGGCGCATTGGTTACCATGCCGGACTGCCAATCGAAGGATCCCAGGTTCGATTCCCAGCGAAACAGTAATTTGAATGATGAGTGCAAACTTTAGTCCTCGGTCTGGGTGTTTGTGTTCGCCCGTAAAGGCCACTCCTCTGACGGGTATGACCCGTCTCTGCTGCTCTAAGGACTCATCTGATATAATATGTCAGATAGCTGTCTCAAAAGAGCTTGCGTACTACACGTCTCATCTGAAGTGTGCGTACATGTTTGACGCTATTTAATCTAAATCGAATTGATGGAACATAGCGACATGCTACATAGTATCTTTTGTAAACAAGGAACGTCTGTTACACTGATCTTGTTTTGGAGGAGCGAGTAAAAGTATAGTACGAGCACATGTTATAGATGAGTGCGAAGCGCGCATGACCCGGCGGTTAGCGTAGAACACAAACGATCTATGCAACTAAGGCCGGGTGCTAGATGGGTGACCGCTACTGGCAAAAAAAAATATATGCGGGTTTCCGTGCTTCGGAGGGCACGATAAGCCGTCGGTCGGTTTGTCGATAGATTTTGTCGATGGATCGTTAAACCTTGTCGGAAGTCTTATGGGCGGTTTGAAAATATCCGACAGCGGGTTGGCCACTTACCCGCATCTCCACCAACCCGCAATGGAACAGCGTGGTGGAGTAAGCTCCAGGCCTCCGCAGTAATGGGGGGAGATCCGTGCCCAGCATTGGGACGAAAAAGGGTTGCAGCCACCAGCCATGTTATCTCACATACAGAAGCATTCAGTTAGGCCATAGCTTACAACGCTGGTCAAATATCTGTTAACTGACTTGGAGCACCATAAAAAAGACTTGGAACACGGGTCCGGACCCTTGCCATTAAGAAAATTTGTATGACTCACAGGGATGTGTGTTGCACGTGAATGCAAAAAATATTCATTGACAGAATTGAACATATAAAATGATCATAGTAAGAGGTGCACAATATAATTTGAGCCCAGGCTTATATATAACGAGCTCAGTGACTGAGTTTTTCTACGGCTTGTAAACCTCCTATCACCTCATGATAAAGGTCTCTAAATATACTAATTTTAACTCTCTCAGTTAGACAACCTGCTACTTAAATACTTTAATACCAAACACCTTGGAGTAGCAAGGTGAAGTAAATATGCTCAAGGACTACTAAATTATTTTGAAAAGAGTCCCATGACATTAGTATAATTTTGTAGGTGGTAGAACTATTATGGTTTGCCCGGGCAACTTCCCCGGGGAAGTACCACCGCTGCACCCACTTCTGCCGTGAACCAATTCTATTGTGTTTCGGTGGAAAGGTGCGGTTGCCGGCCACACTTACATGACCATGGCGACCACCAGCCTCCGGAGTAGCAGCGCAACTGCATACGACCTCAGACAAAACTTACCTATGCTTGCTTGAGGTTGTATTTAGATGTCCATGGGCTGCAGCGACCACTTAACACCACGTGGCCTGCATGCTCGTGTGCTACTCCAATCAAATAAAAATAAATAAAAGTATTTTTTTAAAAAGACATTCACCATTTTTCCTGCTGAGATAAGGTTCTATTATAATTTTGCAATAAAAAAAACTGGTAATTATAGGCGGTAATATTAGACTTATGAGCGGTTTGAAAACATCTGATAGCGGGTTGGCCACTAACCCGCATCTCCACCAACCCGCATTGGAGCAGCATGGTGGAGTAAGATCCAGGCCTCCCCAATAGTGGGGAGAGACCCGTGCCCAGCAGTGGGACGCAAAAAGGGTTGCAGCAAACTAGTAATTCCCTTGTAGGGTTTATTGACAATTGAATTAATAGAAAAAAGATGATCCATCACTGTCATTAAAACATCCCACTGTTCAGTCAACAGGTCCACCTATATCTTATTAAATAAAAAGGCATGTTAGTTACACCATTTTTAACTAAAGTACCTGGACGACCGAGCAATGCTCCAATAAAAACAATTTATTTTCTTGGTTTAATTTCAAACGCAACACTCATTTGCTTATAAAATAGCTCCCAATAAAAAATATTTTCACAATAAATTAAAAATAAACACAATATGTTTTGATTGAGGTTTAAACCCAGGTCAGCACACATAACCATTCGGCCAAGGAAGCTTTGATTCAATGAAAGAAATTTTTATAGAGCCCTTTTAAATCAACATAGTCTTTTCTTTGAACGTCAGATTGGTGGATGGCGTTTGACGTTCTTTGCCACAATATTATTAATACTCTCCAATATGTCAGGAAGAGTCATAATTTTTTATTTTAAATTTAAGTTGTTTACCGCTGAAAACATTTTCTAATAATTTAAAATTACTGAAAATAAAAAAATCCTGTATCGATTTATCACCCCCAAAACAAGGGTATTACATCAAAATCGTTGGTAGGCGTTTCCGAGATTCAAAACATATATTTAGGTACATACAAGAATTGCTCGTTTAAAGGTATTAGATAGATAACAGCTGTACCAGCTATATGTAATATATGAATTTTTGATATGTTTTCGTCCTGAATAACATAATGTATATTTTACTAACATATTAAGTACATATGTCCATAATATTACGCACCTAAATTAAATATTCTACCTTACTGTGTCAGTATTCAGTTTGGTCTAGAAGAAATAAATGGTCTGTTCTGCGTAGTTGCAGAGTTTAAAGTTTATAAAAAAAATATAATATACAGTTCGCCAAGTGTTTTGTTGTTGTTAGAAGCTCTGAATATGTACACACAGTTATCTGAGGATGCAATAACTTTCAAGTCGCCGACCTGAGTGAAGCAACTTTTACCATGCCGGACAGCCAATGGGGATCCCGGATTTGATTGCACGTAAAGCAGAGACTGAAATGATCACTTACAGTTCCTGTTTCCGGTCTGGGTGTTTGTATATCCATGGTACCAATGACAAGGTGTATTTACCATACTGTGGGGCTATAAGTGTGAATTGTTACCTGATATAGTTATGAAAAGCAAGTAGAGTTAACTGCTAACAAATGATAGACTTGCTTAATAACATAACAGTGTAACAGGTACTTTAATAATTGAACTATATTGATGACCTGCATGGCGCAATGGTTACAATGCCGGACTGCCAATTGAAGGGTCCCGGGTTTGATTCCCGGCGAAATAGAAATTTCAATGATGAGTTTAAATTTTTGTTCTTGGTCTGGGTGTTTGTGTGTGTCCATGGTACCCACAACACAGGGTATATTTACCCTACTGTGGGGCTATGAGTGTGAAGCGTTATTTATTTATATAAGAAAGTACACTTGAACTTAGTATACTGGAAATACATACATAGTTCTCGGTGTCTATTTACTTTATAAACATCACACAAGGGTAGGAATTCAGTTCACTGGCTTCCAGGTACAAGAATGCTGTCTGTTTCCACCATACACTACCAAGACTCATAACTTTGAATTGTGGATGGTAACTCAATCTGCCAGACTGTTTGTGTTAGCCTTACACTATAAAAATATTACTATTAGTAGTAAGCCCCTTTGTTGTATTTGTGGGAACCCAACAACTGATACCAGGCACCTTGGGAGAGATACTGGGGCATCTTGGATGAGATATGTACAACAATAAAACCCCCTCGGTGGCTTACCTCTGCGCATACGGAGGCCTTTGGGATCTCCAATGGAAAATACAGGTGTTTAGTAGGAAGGAGTAGAAGCTAAAATTCACAAATGTAACAGAATCACACTTTTACTAAAAAAAAAATTGAAATAAATATTTCTGTATTTAATTAGGCTCTTCAATGAAATGGAAAATGTACCTTGGAAATAGGAAATTGAAATTTTACTTATTTACTGACTATTTTGCTTTGAAAAATGTTATGATTATTAAAATAATATTTGGGTACGTAAATAATAATTTCAAAGTTAAAGTATTTTTAATATAGCTAGTACCAACCAGGACTTTACATATTTATTTAAAAAACTTTATTTTTATCATATCTGATCCTAACTATAGGGCAGGTTACCTTATTTTGTTGAGTAATGTGGCCACTATATTGACTATATCGAAATAGACAAATTGTGACCTTTGAGTCAATGGTGGTGTGTTGTATTAATTAATAAAAAATGGTAAACGTAAAGATGTAACTTTAAATTAATAGAGGAAGATGACAATGTAATGTTTGTGTTTTTTACAACATAACAAATTTTGAACTTACCGAGGTATTGAAGCTCAGCTTATTCGACTTTAAGACATCACTCTCCGAGGCCATCCTATTGAACATTTGCTTTCTTTCCTTAACTGATATCTTCTGTTCGTTATCTATCAACATGCTTTCACTTCTTGAAGATGTCAATGTTGAAGGTACACTATCATTAAGGTCTGATGTTTCATGGTTAGGTATAGACATTCTAGGGCCAGAAAGTCCAGGTATACTAGAGCGTTTTTCAGCTGCTTTATCAGATGATTTTCTTCTAGGGTGCACCTTTGGTGGAGTATCTTCAATAGGAGTGCTGATTAAACTTTCTTTTGATTCTGCAGTTGGAGTAATAGGTGTTTTTGGAGGGGGCACTGGAGTAATTTGTGCACTAGAGTCCTGGATTAGGTTTGTTAGTATACTGAAGTCCTGATTTAGTTGTAAAGGAGGAGGTGGTCTATAAGGAGCCGGTTCTGGAGCAGTGTTTTCACTTGCAGGTTCTTGTGTGACACTAGGGGCTTCTGGAACTTTAGTGTCACTAGTCTCCTCATCTTTACTTGGCATATATTTCTTTTTCAGAATCAACCATTTCTCATTGTTTTGATTTTTGATTATGGCTAAAGAGTTCACGTGCTTTTTGAATGTACTACGCGCTTCATCTAGAAATAGGACGTTATATAATTACGACCACTTCATGTTATGAAATATTAGAATTTGAAAGTTTCAAGTTCATAACTTACCTCTCATGTCAGGATTCATTAAAAACACCTTAAAATGTTTGACCAATTCATGATTTGTGACTTTGCCATTGTGCGCTAACATAAACTTAAGTATTTCATCAAAACTTAATTCCGAGGGAGAAGACATTTTGATAGGTATATATTTTACAGTAAAAATCAATTGATGAATCACATTGAAACGGCACAAAACAAAAGCAAAACTTATCTTTTTCATTAGGACATGACACAAATTAAACGTCAAACTAGCGAAAAGTACGCTCGCTGTCAGTCTGTCAGTCAGACATGTTGCAATTGAAATACGTTCCATTTTACGTTGTCGAACTGGGAACTGGCAGGTTAGAAATTCAAATTTAAATTTCTTTATTTTGATAGATAAAAATTTTAATTTTGGAATCACTGTCTTATGATTTAGCTTTCGCTGTGTTCCATAACACAATGCAAAGAGCGCCCCATAAGGCGCAGGCAGTTTGTTTCCCACCAGCACTCTTAAAAGTATGTTGTGTTGTAGTATTAAATTATAAAGTTTTAAATATAAAAGTAGATACAGTTTTAATATACTAAATACCTACGTTTTTTTGCATACGAAAATAGATTAAAAGTGTAAATGTACTTATTATCACTTATTTATTTGAGATTTTCACGTAATGTAAGTAAATAATATATAGGTAGATAGATTCATAACAGTATTTTATTATTTTATTAAAGTCTTTCTTCAAACAAAACTGTGCAATGTACCTACCTACAGTCACAGACCATATATTTGAATGGTGTCTTGACTTTAACCAATTCTTTAGTTGAAAATTAAATATTATGTATAATAGAATAATTAGTATCCGTCATAGTTTTATACAAAAACAATGTCCCCGTGGTAGTTTGGGATAAGTTTTCCGATGCAATTAGGAGGCTTTGATGGTACCAGGCTATAGCCTAGCATAGCATAGTTTAATAAACCACACCGTTTTATTGTAGGTAAATTCAAATGTAGTTGAACTGTTACATTATTTTAATACATTAATATACTTACCTACAAAATTTTAATAAATTAAATTAAGAACAAATCAAAGAATAATAGTATGATCCATGATCATGAGCTTTTTCCTTTGAGTGTGTATTGCTCTTTAATCCCAAAAATTCCTCAAAAAAAAAATACAAATTTTCATAGGCTTTCAAGATTTTTCTCATATTTTTTAAAATGAATACTTGAATTCATAGTGCCACTTGTATGATACAGATTTGTTATATTTCAACATCTGATTCTCATCTTCCTCCTTCATAATGGCCACGGTGTTAACTGCCCACGGACATCTAAGTAGGTATTCACAACCGGCTATATCTTGCTTGTGGTCATATCCAGTTGCGCTTCTATTCCGAAGGCTGATGGTCGTCTCATGTAAGTAAGTCAGTCAGTCAATGTAAATTACCTATGTATATTGCTTCAGGGCATAAGAGGTGAATTTTCATTTTAATCTTTCTTAATGTCGTGCTGTCCTGTCCAGCTGGGTACTGGTTTCATGCTACAGTCCACCGTCCTAGCCAAATGCGTACATACTGGTGAAGATGACGTGCCTTGCGGCCAAAACGCTCTACCTACTTTTAGCATCGGCGATCGGCGATTTTGCATGAGCATCGATGCTGCACCGCGATGACAACTTGGAAGCGGTATCGGAATCGCGCAGTTTAGCGACTTTAAGTCTGCTATAATTACCACAATCCAGTGGCTATTTACATTCGAATGTGGTAGCGGAACCGCGCTTTTGGCGTCTTTAATTGTGCACGGTGCAGCGTTCGGCCGATCCTAAAAGTAGCTAGCGTGAATTTGACGTTAGGTCCACCCACCCACACCTTAGCCAGCATAGATTATGGCCTAAGTCTTTCTCAATTACGAGAAGACGCAGTTCTTCAGTGGAACGAGAGTAAAGCATAATACACTCAAAACAAGTCTATAGTCTAGTGCGAGGCTTTAAAGATCCGACTCAGCATTGGCTGCAACCCTTTTTCGTCCCACTGCTAGGCACCAGTGCCTCTCCCCCTTATTGGGGAGGCCTGGAGCTTACTCCAACACGCGGCTCCAATGCCGGTTGGTGGGGATGCGGGTTAGTGGCCAACCCGCTGTCAGATGTTTTCAAACCGCCCATAAGGCCTCCGACAAGGTTTAAAGACTGTCATCTAATGACAAAAACCGGGACCGACAGCTTAACGTGCCCTCCGAAGCACGGAAACGCGCATGAAATTTTTTGGCCACTAGCGGTCATCCATCTTACACCCGACCGCGCTCGTTTAGCTTAGTCGCATAGATCTCTTGTGTTATATGCTAACCGCCGGGCTCTGCGCGCTTCAGCTCAGCAATAAATAAATCATCATCATATCTATAAAAGAGAAAGTGTGTATGTATGTTCCTTATAGACTCCGAAACGGCTGGACCGATTTCAATGAAATTCTCGGAGAATCTTCAGATTGGTCCAACGAGTAATCCTGTAAAGTTTGGTTCACTTCTCTTACTAACGCGGGTGAAACCGCGGGGCACAGCTAGTAATTTATAAATGAGGTTTCACACTTATGAGTGTGAAACGTCATTTATAACACTAGGGTAACAAAGACATGAACACAAACACTCAGACTAAGAACTTAAATTAAATCGCTTCGCAGGAAATCAAACTTGGGTCCTCCGGGATTAGCAGATCGGCATGGTAACCATTGCACCACACAAGTCGTCTGAGACTTGGAACAAGAATCTTGTTATTTAAATACAAATGAGACTAATAAGTCGAGTAACAGATCATCATCATACTGCTTACTTATTTATCCGTATTTGCATCTGTATGGTACAACCATTAATATTCGGAACCTTAAGTTTTCACAGGTCGTGAACGCTATTGAATTCCAATTGCTAATTCTGTGTAGGTAGTTCTATTGAATTCAGTTATTAGCATAAGCACGAATTTTCGTGATGTGACATTTGAAATGTGTTGCGGGTTGGATATCATCTGAATCTTGGTAGGTAGGTACCTGCTTAGCTTATTAACAGTGCATAGGTATTTATCGTAGACAGGTACATACCTATTATTCATTTTTAGCTCACAAAAAACTGGTGGGTGTATTTCGCTTTGTTTAGTTCTTACCTCATTTTTCTGTTGTTTAAAAAAACTATCTGCATACGAGTATGTCTGAAGAATAAATATGACAACCGACACAATGACAGCCTCCGTGGCGTAGTGGGTGATGAGCCGACTGCGAAACGTGAGGTCGTGGGTTCGATTCCCACCCAGGACAAATATTTGTGTGATGAACATGACTATTTGTTCTGTGTCTGGGTGTTAATTTATCTATTTAAGTATGTATTTAGAAATTATATAAGTATGTTTATCAGCTTTCTGATTACCATAGTACAAGCTCTGCTTAGTTTGGAATCAGATGATGTTGTGTGAATTGTCCAAAGATATTTATTTTATTTATTTATAATGAATCTGCGACTAAGTATAGCATACCTACATGCTTTTTTGTATCGGGGGGGGGGGACCCTCAAAAGGTACCCGGCGCCTTAGAAGATTGGATACCGGGTTATGTGGGATTTGTGCACTATGCACTATGCACTAAAACCCCCTTGGTGGCCTGCCTCTGCGCTTGCGGAGGTACTCCGGGATCTCCAGTGGAATGCACCCGTGACTACAGCGCCTAGGGGCCTTGGTTTGAAACGGCACCTCAGCACTTTGGGAAAATTTCCGGGATCTCTTTAGGAATACACCGGTGTTATCCACGAGTGACGCCCCAAATAGTGCCCATCATCCGGAGAACGATGGTGCTCTCCTCCACGTTCCAGTGCTTATTGGACTGTTGAACGTCCCCATTTCGGAATCCCTATTACATGTAGTTTCGATAAAAGCTACTACAGCGCGCAAAGTTGCTTTCTCGTATAGTCGCATAAAGAAATAAAGCAATTGCTTACGACATCGCATCTTAAGGGGCACCAGATACGGACTCTAAGTTACTCTATTATTCTCTATTGCTATACCTTCTTTATGTTTCTCTTATCTTACGTATTTGATAGAATTTTTTGAAATTGAAAGTATAATAAGTACGTCACGATTTAAATTGTAGCATGATATTTTTTGATTTGATTAAAATCCACACGCTACCACATGCAAGGAATCGTAAAAAATACAATTTACGTAGCTAATTAGAGCTATTCGGTTGGGTCCATCTCACATAAATTCATTTTCATTTCTACTATTATTTCCAGTCCATTTAAGTTTTGCTTGCAGTCCAGTCAATTTAAGTTTCGAGAATTGAGACGAGACGAAAATATGACGGACGATATTGAAGTCTGTTTGCTATAATTCACTTAACGTCCTTTACTGCGTTCCAATTTTCTCTGTTCCAGAAAAACATACCTTAATGGAGCAATCTTCCATCTGTGTGGTACATGTATATAAAGATATATAATGGTCCATAATATAATATCTTTTAGAATCCTCGACATAATTGTGTTTACGTCTTAAAAATAGGCACGATACTAAGATTACCTCAAGAACTACTGATGTAGAGACGTATCTCTTCAGTAGTTGTCCCAGGTACCTTTCGTCAAAATATAATCATAAAAGTACCATTATTCGACGTGAAGTCGAAGATGGAGTACTTATGTCCATCATGAGACTTCACGTCGAATAACGATAACTTTTTTATTTATAAATGAGGGCTGCTGGGGTGTATTATTATTATAACCTCCGTGCTGCTTCTCATAGACTTTACGTATTAGGAATTTGTGTGGTGACCGTAGATTTTTTATAGATACTACTGACGTAGTCAAAATAAAATATCTATGGTGGCAACTGTGGCGGGTGAAGCAGTTTCCTAGCTTGCTCAATAGCTTAGTTGCTTAAAACAGGAATACTATGAGAGATCTCGACCGATAGACTCTGCGAACCAGCTCGAACCATTGTTGGCTCAGCGGTGTCTCGGCTGTTTGTATGTATAGTATGATAATTTTGTACGATAAAAATGAAATCGCATTGTGTTGTGAAGAAGGGCAGATTTCCAAGATATTTCTAAAGATATATAATGGTCCATAATATAATATATTTTAGAATCCTCGACATAATTGTGTTTACGTCTTAAAAATAGGCACGATACTAAGATTAACTCAAGAACTACTGATGTAGAGACGTATCTCTTCAGTAGTTGTCCCAGGTACCTTACGTCAAAATATAATCATAAAAGTACCATTATTCGACGTGAAGTCGAAGATGGAGTACTTATGTCCATCATGAGACTTCACGTCGAATAACGATAACTTTTTTATTTATAAATGAGGGCTGCTGGGGTGTACTATTATTATAACCTCCGTGCTGCTTCTCATAGACTTTACGTATTAGGAATTTGTGTGGTGACCGTAGATTTTTTATATATACTACTGACGTAGTCAAAATAAAATATCTATGGTGGCGACTGTGGCGGGTGAAGCAGTTTCCTAGCTCGCTCAATAGCTTAGTCGCTTAAAACAGGAATACTAAGTATGAGAGATCTCGACCGATAGACTCTGCGAACCAGCTCGAACCATTGTTGGCTCAGCAGTGTCTCGGCTGTTTGTATGTATAGTATGATAATTTTGTACAATAAAAATGAAATCGCATTGTGTTGTGAAGAAGGGCAGATTTCCAAGACCACGTTCCAGCGTCTTAATAAATCGTGGGCATGGCCGAAGGCGAAAGTAAGATCGACAATGATCGATGATGGGGGTAGAGGCAACCCATACTGTTACTTCGCTCGCTTCCTCATATTCGGGTTCCATCCTTAAAAATCGCCTTCTACTATTTGATCGTTTCCCGTGGTGGCTTTAACCAAAACCTCGAGACGTTCAAGAGTGGAAACAGCTAGGTATGTTAGTTAGGTTCTACGTAAACTGAGGCGAGATACGTATTTCTTCGAACGACCGGTATCTGGATCACGCACATCGGTGTTGAGTACTGTGTCACACCCACGTTGGATCCATAGTTGTAGGGGACTGTTTCCTCTGCCCCTACCTAGGGTTCTCTTATAAGGGCGATGGAATAGTACCCGGCCCATAATGTACCTAACTAGTAGTTCGCGGAACGCGTGTTTAGAACGGTCGGTATTTCCATCAATTTTATCTAGCATTGGGGCCTAATTTGATCCATAACCTATCCTGTTTTTGTTCCTGTGTAGGAAAATTCATTTATAATCTGAAGATTCATGACGGCAGCAGACTTTGGCGATGTACCCGCATGTTTATTGTTCTGAGCATAATGAAAGAGGATAGAGCCAAAAAACAGAACTAAAAATAATAATAGATACTTCTACAGATTGTTTATAAAAAATGCTCATTATTGTAGTTATTATTTATACAAGTCTAGCTTATCTTATTTTTTTTTTATTAGCTATAGCTTATTAGTCAGCTGTAACCCCTCTGCCTTACGAATATTCGATCACGTCACGTCCTGACGTGACGCGAGTTTTACATTTTTTACCCATCCCAAAAAAGTGCACAACACCGCTTAAGATATTTTTACTTCAAAAATAATAAAAAAGAAGATTGCTTACACTAGTCTTAAACTACTACTCACTTACTCTAGTCATTATTCTAGTTAAGTATTAATTATACTAGTCTAGCTTAATTGTAGTGGATTTTTTATTTAAAATTTATTATTACGATAAAATTAGTTGCAAGCATTATCGACGATGCCTGAAATTGCTTAATTACCTCCCTTGTTTTGTCTTGAAGGTCGATTCAGTTTGAGGCAAAGCAAAATTTTCGACGATTCTACGCTTCGGCGTAGTAGGTAACAAGTTTGTTAAATTCGTGTTATACCTATATCCGTAACAAGGAACTTTCAATTTACCACCTAACCTACTAGTTGCGGACTTCCCGCGTCTTACAAGAATTAGACATTTAACTTTTAATTGGCTGCTTGTAAGGTTTTCAGAAACTCTGCACGCCGTAAGTGTTTAACTATGTTATGCGCTCCTCTTTTAATAATGGTCCAACTTGTCTTGCTTTGAAACAAAACTTTAGGGCGAAAGCAAATCGATAGTGATTATGTCCGACAAATTATTTATCTTTGCTACTACTACGTTCTGTATGCATATTTCTGCATATATTTCATGGATACCTGGCTATACAGTGATGGAATTGGATTGAAAGTGTGTACGAAAATCTGTTCGTAGGAACATAAGCTTGAAGAACGTAAGATTAAGCCAGATTACTTTTAGTACCTACAAAAGAGCTTAAGCGTTAAATTTAGAATTTTAATCGATTAACTTCAGTGATATTCAAAAATGGGCTGAATGATCCATCATTAAGACATCCATATTATTTTGGAAGCGATATTGAATGTTCATCTATTTGTCCTTCTTTTACGTCACAACGGTGCAGCGGTGCTACAGTGTGGCCCGATTTTGTTGTGTACAATGATGGTTGGGGGCTAGACCGTAGCATAAGAGTCGAAGCCGCGGGGAGATCTGGTTAAAATTATTGAAAAAAATCTAATCTTCTATATCTATCTAGCTTAATCTGTTCATCGTATAGCTGTAAGAGTAAATATTATCTTAATTTAACAACTGTAATCCATAGTGTAGGGTATTACATAAACGTGCAATGAGAAGAACAGTAGTTACATGTTGTAGTGTTTGCCTGACGCCTCTGATATAAGTTATATTAAAGCCTTCTTTCTGACGACACGCCTTTTTTCAGTATCGAGCTTGATACGTTTCAGATGGTGACCCGCCGTTTCTGCAAGGACGAAGAATTAAGTAAAAGAAAGTTGAAAAAACATAAATATGGAAGCCGTCCATGAAAGTGGTAGCAATAAGTTACGGGTGACTAACTATTAGCATACTAGTATAGACGCCTTTATTCAGTACCCAGCACTGCTACGTCTCTAGAGTGTTCTCAGTAGGTACTGTAGGTACCTACCTAGGTAGGTAGTCTCCTAGTTCAATGTGAGGCTTTCTCGCCATTAGAGCATTAGATGTAAAAAGTACGGAAGCCTTAAAAGTGTCTTAATGGAGTTAATAGCAACATATACCATAGTTGTACTTAACTAACAGTACCTAATACGGTTTTGGACACTAAGCACAAAACAAAAAAGCTTGTACTAAACCAAGCTTGGAAAACAAGATAATTGAGTTTTGGACCTAATATTATTGCCTTTTAAATAATTGTTTTAAATGTCATGTAGCTGAATTGTCTTTCAGCTATCTAGATTCACCCATGACTATTAGCGAAAAGGGTACATCTGATAGTGATCCAGTCAGTTGATTATACAATTTTGTAATGTGATAAATCATTTTTTCATACGGAATATACGAGGATGTCACGTTTTGACAGCTCATTAAAAGTATCTCAATTGATTTGGTAGTCCAATACCGTATTTTAATTACTATGTACATCAACACGGTCTAAGGATATTTCATAGTCAATTAAACAAATTTTGCGTCTCATTGCTGGACACGGGTCTCTTCTCATTTTTAGGGAAGCCTGGCGCTTACTCCACGAAACTGCACCAAAACGGATTGGCGGTCTTCTGCCAAGCTACTAGCTAGCCTCATCATATATGTAGGTGTAGAACTAAACATATCTTAATTTAACAACCGTAATCCATAAAGCAGAGTATTAAAAGTGCAATGCGTGGAACAGACCTACGTGTTCTCAGTAGCTCACGTTGAGGCTTTTACGTCACTAGAACATTTGATATAAATAGAGCGGCAAAGCCATACTAGTTAATTTTTGCATCGGCAATCGACGAAAGAGTCCCTATGAATTTAGCTTTTGAAGCTGCACGGGGTCGCTTGGAGTGAACGATGCACTGTGCACACGTGAAAACGCTCGCGCGATTCTGCTACCGCGTTCAAATTTTTTTTTCAATAATGGCATCGCTAAGTCTGTGTATATTGCCCAGCGTTCTTAAAATTACGCGGGATTCCTATGCCGCGTCCAAGTTGTAAAACGCGATGCATCATCGATGCGAAATCGCCGATCGCCGATGCCAAAAGTTGCACAAATATGGGTGAAGAAGCTTTTACAAAGTATTTACTACTCGGTCGAGTTGACATGACACCTGGGAGGCTATTCTGTATGCATCCGTCCATAAGTTCTAACATTTTCGGAATCATTTTTGGCATATTTAGACACTTTATTTTTTCATGAATTTAAAGATTAACGTTGTCATTGATAATATTAAGCCACTGAATGAATAATATTGCTAGAATTTCATCAGTCTTACTCAAAAATGAGACCCGAAAATTCAATAAGTTTCAGATACGGGCGTACAGAGTAGCCTCCCAGGTGTCATGTTAACTCGACCGAGTAGTATATCGCCATATGACAAATATGGATAATTATTAATATTAGAATAATATTATTTATTTTATATTATTAAAATATATCATGAAAAAGGTTAAAAAAGCTTTTTTAATACAGTTGCTCAAAAAGTTACGTACCTATTGCAGGGAGGGACGTATAGCGTGCGGAAGTGGGCTAACACACTCGTGCTTTTTCTTTACCTTTTCCGCACTCGTGCGTTATTCGTCAAAATAATCTTAATATATATACCTACATATATAAAAAGTAAAGGGTTTTCTTTGTACGTAAAGACACGGTTTTCTCTATTATCATTAACTCCAATCAACTTCCAGTTGTGGTGGTAAATACCTCTTAGTACGTAGATGATAGTAAGGGAGTTTGATCGCGGTGGGTGGAAGTGGGTGGAAAATCTTAATATATATAAAGTAAAGGGGTTTTGTACGTAAAGACACGGTTTTCTCTATTACAATTAACTCCAATCAACTGCCCGTTGGGGTAGTAAATACCCCTTAGTACGTAGTTTAGTCGCGGTGGGTAGAAGTAGGTGGTTCTGGTGGTGGTGGTGGTGGTGGTGGGTGGAAATCTGAAAAAAAATATCTGTCCTTTTCTAACCAATAGGGAGGGACTTCTGGGTGGATCTCAAAATTTCTGGGATGATCTAGCAAAGTATTTTAATTTTATTGAGAATGTTCTAGAAAGTTCCAGAAACTTCTCGAATCATTTGGATTTTTTTAAAATATGTAATTGCAAACTATTTTAATATATTTTAACGAATCATTTGGAGAATCCTACCAATATTATAAACGTGAAAATTTGTACCTAAGTATGGATGTTTGTAACTCTTTCATGTAAAAACCAATGAATGGATTTTTATGAAACTTTACTATAATATAGCTTATACATACATCATCAGAATAACACATAGGCTACAATTTATACAGATATTGTGTGAATTATCCAAAATATGACGATAAGTGTTAAGTAAGTAGGAAACCATCCATCTGCGAGCTATTCTGGCGTGCGCTACCAAAACCGCTAGAGTTACACATATGTAATGTATGTATGATGGAAATGTTTATCTTAAATAGTCCTACAAAAAAGGCGGTCCAGCGGCACTTCAGAAGGGACTTCAGTTTATGCTAATGATCCTCTCTAACGCGGGTGAAACCGCGGGGCACAGCTAGAGTCTATTAAAAAGAAACGAACCAACCACGAAGTTTTAGAAGTTTTTAAGATTCATGCAAATATTTCTAAAAAGAAGCTACTAATTTGTTTCAATATCAGATTTAACCTTTAGCTACTGAGGTGGATTTATTTTTACATAGACACTGACGTGGGGGCCTCAGAGGCCCATACATATGTGTGCTTTTATTTTAAAATCTAAAGAGTTTTTAGGGTTTTATGTTTTATTATTATTATTATTGGATATATTTAAATAAAATAAAATAATTTTTATATTATTTATTTCTTAATAGTTAAGTACTATTTTAAAATCTAGAAAACACTTAACATTTTTTGACAAGAATCACATGATATCGTAAATCACAAAGTAATTATAAAAAATACTTTAATAAATCAACAAATCTACTCAAAATCTTAATCTTAATTAGTATTTTTATCTAATGGAATATCGAAAACCTTTATATTAAAAATAGTAAAAAGAAATCACAGACATCAAAAAATGCGAATTAAACACAGTCTGGGCAAACTTATTTTGCACATTGTAGGCATACATGTTTCTTGCATGTATAACAAACGTGTGTAGATTTCCTTAGAAGCTTCAGAGGACATGTATGGCACCTTCTCCTTTTCATGGGCTCTTCTTCGTTAGCATCTGGATGGTCAGATACAGGCATATCATCTCCTAACACGCGTGCCAAACTCAAACGTAACTCACGTGGCAATCTTTCGTTTGTATTTATTCCAAATATAAAAAGGATCTTTTGTATCGTTTTCTGTTTCATTTGAAGAGTTAGTTTGTCTAACTATGTTGTGTTGAGGAACTCGAACGGCTCTAGATGGTGGTTGGCATACCAATTTGCAGTGATTTTTCCCATAAAATATCGAATCGAGGATAGAGGTACATCGTCTTCGGGGGACGTCTGTTCTTCGGGTACAGGCACAAACTGTTGTTCGTAATCCGTAATACTCTACGTATCTGATTCATGCTCGTGGAGCTCCTGTGGCAGAAGGTATCATCGATATCTTCGGCCTCCGAACCGCTTGAGTCTTCGCAATCTATCCACGATGCCATGACTGTCTCAAAAGCTATATCTCCAGGCACTAATACTCTTCTATTTTTCGATACATGTTGATTATTTTGATTCCCGATAGAACGTTTTCTCCCGGACGATGTACTGGGCTCTATATTGTGAAAGTTTTACTAATACTGCAAAAAAAGGACAACAACTAAATTTAAAATGTCTACAAAAAAGTTACGTGAATACTGAGGTGGAGTCTGAGAGGCCCACGAGAAACTTTAAAATGATTTTACATACCGAAATTGTGCAAGCAAACACCTGAACAGTCGTCAACAGCCTCGGCGCAACTAAACTTGAAGGTGCACGTGCGGCGTGCGCGGGAGAGAGAAGAAATTCAACAATTTAACTTTCTGAAGGCCTCAGAGGCTCCCACGTCAGTAGTTAAAGGTTAATGATTTGATTCAATGAGTTAGGTTAGGTTTCATTTCATTTCATCTCATTTACATTTTCATTTCATATGAAAAAAAAATCTACTGAAGACTTGGCTGTATGGGCATAGTTCCCTTTGCCTACCCAGAATGGGTGAAGAAAACAAAAAAAAAATCGCAACTGTATTAAAAATTGTTGTTCAGTACACGTTCGGAACCGTCATTACAAGGAGTTCCGACTGTCAACCCTCCTTGCAATGACAGCCTTTCCGCACTCGTAATGAAATCAGTCTCCATAAAGTGCGCTGTCATAATTGAAGCACTAAATCTTAGACTAAGGCGGCCCCTAGACCTACAATAACATTGTACAATATTTTTATTGTACAATAAGATTGAAAGGCGCTCTGAGTCCAAACGATCAATTATATTGCACAATAATACGAACTGGACAATGTTTTCGTGTTCAATCGGAGAATAGGATTGAACCCGTGTGCACCGTGCGAAGCAACATGTCCGATTAAGGATTTTATAAATTTTGTGACATGTAGGATGTAAAATTTTTGAATGTTATTGTTATATTATTATGCACTCCTATTATTATGGATTTTGTTACATATTCATATTGTTCGGAATTTATTGTTAGTTAAAAGTATTTACAGATATTATGTCATAGCAATCAAGGACTCTGGTCATTCCAGAGGAGCTTTTGTAATACAAACAAATAAAAATCAAAATAAAAACATGTCCGAACAAGATTAAACTGCAGCTGTAGTTTTGTTGCTTGTGGCTAAACTTAAACATTCAAATTCAAAATAATTCAAATACATTTGAATTAAAAAAGTTTCTTATAAATTCACTTTCGTTTTCTTTTGGATTCTCTTTTGTACGTGTACTCCTCATGACGACGAACCACAGACTGAAAAATATTGCGCAATACTGACCCTACACGATGCAATGGAAAAATATTGTGCAATAAAAATTAAACTCGCTCAAACTTTTGGTCAATCATTGCGTAGTCTTCAATATTAACCCTAAACGGTCAATAATATTGCACAATTCGCAATATTGTGCAATATAATTGACCGTTTAGGGGGCCGCTAAGAATAATGTACTTACGATGCACTAAATAGATTCCTACAGCTGTCACATCTGACAAACAAAATATTTTTATTTTGACCAAATTAACTATAAAATACTACAAAATATTGAAAACACTGTGAAAAGTTATTTTATTAGACTTCTTTTATAAGTGTTGTGATAAAATTTAACCTTTTACGGAGCGGCCCGGCGTTAATGGCACCAATCAACATGTTTCAATTTGAGCGCGCGAACCTGGTTTAATTAAATATAAATTGTAATTATTCTAAGGAAATATACTATTTTGCATTTATTATGCAATTTATCCTATCTGTGCAAAATAATTTAGATGTCTCACATATGCCAGGCGTCCCGCGATGTCCCATATTTTTTTCTTCCTACAGACGTACGATGCTGCTTCTGCGGTTTTCCCATAGGTAAGGATGTGGGGCGTATTCACTACCGGATTTATCTTGCATGTAAGGCGGAAAATAGGACCAAATGAAAGTAAATCTTTCTAAGTCTACCTACCTAGTCCGTTTTTTTAGAAATATATAATTATTATATTCTAGGTAGATATGTCACCAAGTGTCAGGGTTGCCAACCGTACGAGATTTCTCGTACAATTATGAGATTTCTAACCTTCCATACGAGGTATGAGAACGATTGTACGAGGTACCTACGAGATTTTCATTTCACAAGTTTATTTTCTATCCGGCTTATAATTTTTGAGTTATGCGTGGAATACTGGAATACAAACATACACACACATATGAACTTAGGCATACGTGTTTAGAAGCTGACATAGACTCATATATCCAAAAAATCGGCACTGAGTGTTATAAATTTGACTGCAAATCGACTGTACGAGATTCGAAAGCTAAAATACGAGATTTTTATCTTATTGCTTCCGTACGAGGAAAATACTAAAAAGGTTGGCAACCCTACCGAGTGTGTGAAGTGTGCGCATACTTGAGAGCGATCAGTGTCAACATTTAGTGGTCAGCATGACCACTGAAGGAATTTGAGGTTTGTCAAGGATAAACCCGAATGGTTTTGGGGGGATCTTGAGCCCCTAGCCTCCCCCCTCCCTCCTGTATCCGCAACTGTTTACACACAACCTCAAGCAAGTCAATTTTTTCTTGTGGTCGTAGCAGTTGCGCTGGTACTCCCAGTTCTCCGATACCGCGTTCAAATCTTTGGCGCGCACATCTGACAAAGAAATTTATAATTTACTAGTCTTCCGCCAGCGGCTTCACCTGCGTGGACTGGTTTTAAAGGTTCCCGTAGGATAAAAACCATAGTATGTCCTTTCCCAAGGTCCACCCTAGCTGTATTTCAAATTTCATTAAAATCGGTTCAGTACTTTAAGCGGGAAAGCGTAGCAGACAGACAGAGTTACTTTCGAATTTATAATATGTATCGCTGCTCTACGGTGATAAAAAATCATTGTAATATTTATCTAATTACGATGTTTTTCATCCAGGCACAGTCGCAGCCTTCAATATGGGGTGGAGGGGGGGGGGGGGTCACTAAGAAACGTGGAGGGAAGAGGTGTCCCAAACTGGCTTGTTTAACTTTCCATCTACGCATGACTGATGGGTTTTGGGGGGAGAGGGGTCATATCCCCTGTGATCCCACCTGGGATCACTGTGCATGCCTGAGATAAACTCGTTTCTGGAATGCATGATTTCCACCAATTTGCACTTGGCCAGCGTAGTGGACTACGGCTTACATCTCCCTCACTTATGAAAGTTAAAATATCTTTTTATTTAAATATCGTAAGTCCGTTATAATCGTAGGGTTCCTTTTTCACTTGCCTATTTAATTTGAATTTTGATTTCGGTACTTTACGACTTATGAGTTATGACATTAGGTGTGTGGGTAGGTAGGTCCCTATAGAGAACTACTTTTTCCCTATAGATAGGTAGGTAACGAAGGAAAGTTTAAAGTTTTTCCAACATAAGTGGATTCTTTTAGATTTGCTTTGCAGATCAAGTTGGCCAGCTTTGCAAACAATCAATCAATTTACTTTGATTGTTCATTTTGAAGTTCTAGGTAGGTATAGAGTTTAAACATGGATTGAAAGTTCTGAAACAATTAATTTCGTCCGTATAATAGGTTTAATATAATCTATTTTATGCTGATCTCGTAGATACTGCAGGTCGAGGATGGTCATGTTTGAAGCTGGTGAGCGGTCGCTAGCGGAGGTACGGCCATGTTGCGGCCACGGACGGACGGCGGGAAATCGCTGCCGCCCATGGGAGGCGTGAGGCGCCGAGCCGCGTGAGAGGGACGCGGCGACGCGCTCTGAGGGAGAGGAAGCAAGACGGGCGCGAGGCGGCGCGACGCAGAGGGCGTTCGGCCTCGCGGACCGCCACACACTCCCGTTCCGGTCGCGTCGACGGGCGGCCGGGGTCCCGCGCGCCGCCACACTGAATCCGCACTCGCTGTTTACACCGAGTTTTCCTAGTACGTTTTTTGAATGCGCGCCGGTAACAGCGGGCACGTGATCCGCCCGCGGCCGCATCTGTTTTTTCTCTCTCACTCGAATTTGTGACAGCCGAGTGTCGTTCGCGCCCTTTCCCGCCACTTTCAGGCCAAAACTAGACGGCACCTTCAAAGTTTTTGGCGCGAAATGCGACCAGCGGAGTTACGCACGAAGGAAACTGGATACCTGTGGTAGACTATGCATTGACTGCGGTTTCATGTCAGTGAAGATTGTTTAGTTGTGTTACTCGGTTCGCGTTAGCTGCTAGGAGTTAAGTAATAATGGATGACTGGGAGCGACACGTGACTCCCCTCCTGCAGGACATGGGCTGCTCCAACGAGGAGCCTCAGGATGACTTCTTTAACCAGCAGGACGTAAGTCATTAGAGTAGACTGACTTAAACTTTGACGTAGTTCTTAGTTCCTGAGCGATTACTTGACTTTCATCTCTGGACAGCATCAGCAGTGTGTAGATGATTCAGGTTTCTACGTCAAGGTTCTTCAAACTAGGAAAAAGCAACTTCAGCGGCTTGCGATTGACGCAGAAAACCTTTAACTTCGGCGTCAAAGTCGTACTTGATCTATGTACCTTTCTCATTCTTACAGATGTCTTACCCTGTCTTCCTGGATCTCTTTTCGCAAGAATTTATGAAAAAGAAGGCAGTTTTTTTTTAAAAAGGTGTCCTATAATCCTATTGCTGTCGTTCCCACAGTAAAAACTATTGCTGATAATATCTTACAGATAACAATACGGTAATACTATCTTATTGGATAAATTACCATGAAGGAAGACTTCATGTAGTGTCTACAATGCGTACAGTATTTATAGGTGCGTATTATTTTTTTAGAATTCACACTACTCCATTGCACTGTTTGTATAACTCTAACTGGAATTCATTAAAATTTTTAAATGTTCTGATTCACCTATTAAAATACAAATACAAATCTGCTTTATTGTACACCTCAAAATCAAAAATACAGCATTAAACATATTGAACAATACAGTGTAGACAAAAGGCGGCCTTATCGCTGATAGCGATTTCTTTTATTGCTACCTGCTATTAAAACATGATACACAAACTATTACTTTATACTTACTCGTACAAGTTATGGCTACAAATGATCCTACAAACGTAATGATCACTACCTATGCTTGTATTGTATGTCGAACAACACACCATAGTTTTTGGTAAGTAGCAGGCTTCAAAAATACTTAAACAGTCACGTCCTAGTTTTAGTATAATAACAGACAACTATCGATGCTATAGGTACATACATAGATATACATACAAGACCAAAACAGTCATGTATACAAATAGTTATTTGTATATGTACATGACAATCTTCCTACATTAATAATGTAATCCGTCAGTAATCACACTAATCTCTACATTTAGAAATTACATAACCTCAGTCAGAGGAGCTCTATATACGATACTTAACTATTCGGTGACATTTGATATGCATCTACTGTCAAAGCAAACAATGCTAAAGCAGATAAAGAGAAAGCGATTTTTTGAAAGAAAACAAATAGTTTTTGGCAATATAAAAGTTCTTGGTAATTTATATTTAATTAATATTCGTCTTATCGGGTCTTAAGATACTCACAGGTCATTTATCAGAACACTTATAGTTTAGTGAAAGGATTGAAATTGAAACGAAACTAAGCAAACTCGCAAAGTAGCAACTTTCCAAAAATTAAAACTTTACTAAACAACGACATCTCAAACATTTTGTATCTTACTTACACTTTATACACATAATATAATATGCGATGTTAACTTTGTACGCAATGAAAATTCCAGTGTAAATCTCATGCACTAATGAGTTAAAACTCAATCTGCGATAAAGGATGGAGTCGAACATTAACGTATCTGATAAGCGAGTCAAAGAGCGTGAGTGACACTAAATGCATTTGAGATGGCTAAAGAAGATTTTGTCAGCGCTCGGGAACAGTCGGAACATTTTTGAAGACGCAAACACCGGCTAACATAACATTCACCGGAAAGCAAACGAATAAAATTACTCACAAAAACAATTAATTTCAAGTAATTCAAGTTCATTAACAATATAACTCTTAATTACACTAAAGATAATAAAAGTGTAGGTAATAAAATTGATAACGCGACATTTTCAAAGATTCTACTGATTTTTATTTTTTATTTAGAGCAACTATGGAAATTGAATTTTTTGAATGAAGTAATTCACGCCTAGATACGTGCAGCAATGATAAGGAAACCAAAGAGCTAATCTCTATAATTTGCATAACAGTGCGAATAATACATTTATATTATAAGGATATTATTTTAATTTTAATAAGGTTCAGGCTTCATAAAACTTTTTTGAGGAACGAAACGTAAATTAACAATATAATCGTATAGCTTTTAACTGCGTCATTCAGTACATAACATAGTGACCTTCAAATTCATTACTTAAATATTGAATGATCTTTTATTTTAATAGAAAAAAAACCGGATAATTAAGTTACATTTTTAAAAGCGAACAGCATTAAGTGCTTTTAGTCTTTGAATTATTAAAATATAATAACCAAAATTAAGGTTCTGAAAAGTTCATCGAGCAATCAAAACATTAGTAGATATTTTAACTATAAATTTTGTTAGATAAAAACAAACATTATTCTACACGATTATACGGTTATAGGATATTAGCAAAAGATATATTTTGAATGAAAATGAAATGTAAAGAAAATATTATTTTTTTACTCGTTTGAGTGTATACCATATAATAATATGTACAAATATACGAGAACGTACAAAGGAACGAAATCAACTATGCCAACGTTAGCATTTTAGCAGATACATCAAATGGTAATCATAATTGAAGAAGATAATATTACATATTTTTAGATAATATAATAGATTTTACATTACCAAAATGATTTTTTCTGAATATTTACTTACCATATTTCAAAAATTATTCTGCTACTAGCAATAGATGAATCTAATAAACCAAAAATAGATATAGAAAAACGTCTTACAGGAAAATCTTAGAGAAGGAAAGTATACCAGCTAAGTTTTAGTATGTATATCCAAAATATTCCCTATTGTCGATTTATGCTTAATATTATTAGTATACCCACATTCATGCATGTTTAGTGTGTATCGGCAGAGTCAAATATAATAAATACCTGAGGATACGTCAATATTCCAGTAAAGCGATGACGACATTGACAACTTTATAGAAATTTTGGAGGAACGTGGAAGGCCATGTTTTCAAACTGTTATTAAATTTCACATAACTTGATCATTGTAATATAAAAATACACCATGGTAGTTAAATAAAACAAGAGCGTATTAGGTAGATCCCATTCAAATCCCATTCTCCAACTAAAATATCGGTTGTTGAGAGATAAATTTTAAATGCGAAAAGAAAAAAGGTGCCATAGGCGCATAATTTGAGGATCAACAAATCATAACAAGTACCTCAAGTACGGTTTGCTGTAGTTTTGCCTTTATCAATGAAAGCCTGTCATGAAACTGCAATGGTATAATTTTACAGCAAATATCGATGTGTCTTTCCCTATTTGTTTGAATTTCTGATGCACCTAAATTACAGGACAGGGATAGTTAATTGGGAGGAGGGTTGCTATTTGCGGCAACAGCCAATGAAAAATTGTAGGGAGTAGTCCCTTGCAGCAGTCAGCCGGAAATCTAGTTAACTTAAAAATTTACAGGCAATTTTCTATTAAAAGCAACATAATTATATTATATTCTTTGGCCCCACCTAGTTATTCGTTTAACTAATAGTGTTTTGTTTGCTATGTACTGGTTGATTAAAATAATTACATATGGTAAGTAAATTCAATGAATTGCTGGGTTTAAACTGCAATGGTACAATTTCACAGCCAATATCGATTTGAATTTTATTGTCTGTATGAATTTCTGATGTACCTCAATTACAGGACAGGGCTAGTTAATTGAAAGGAGGGTTGGTAATTGTGGCAGCAGCCAATGGAAAATGGTAGCTAGAAACTAGAAACCCCTTGTTCGACTGCAAAATTATAGAACGGGGAAGTTTTTGAGGAAATTCCTTTTACAATCATAAGGTGATGTTGAATAGCAATACCACTTAATTTTTAGTAGCGTGTAGCTTTAGAGCAATTAAACTGGCAATCAGCTTGGATTTAAAATTGTGACAGGATTTGAAAATACATGAGGTCGTAGATAAAAAGAAAATTATTTTAATCGAAATCTCATATATCAATATTGAAACTTATTTTACTTACTATTATTATTACTTATTACTTTGATATTTTGTAATATACATAAACCTACTTTCTTCAGTTTAAATAAATTGAATTGAATGATTCAATCAAAATTAGGGATTGTATTTTGTTTCTACGCATTTGTAGATTTTTATTTCGTATTGATTGTTTTTTTTAATAAAATAAATACTAAGGAAATTGCAGAGAAGTGGTATATAAAATTATATTAGAAACAAAAATAAAAGCTGTAAAGTGGTCAACCCGGAAATCCAATAAACGAGGCGTCACTGAAATAAACATGCCATAAAATATCATAATGTTTTCAAAACATATTTTGAGAAAAGTTTTATTTTATTCTTTAATTTTAAATTTTATTCTTTAACGATAACTCAATTCTCTAATAATTTTTTGTCTATAAATTTTATTCAAGTAAAAATATCTGGTAGCTAACACCACGGATAAAACTGTAATTAATAAAATTTATGGCGCCGTATAGAAATGACAAGCTATGGCCTACGGACATAACAGATTTTATATTGAAAGTTCAAAGCTGCAGCGTTGGTTATAATAAATAAGTGGATTCTAAATTCTAACAGAATCTAACGAGGCTGGTAGGCCAGTTTCATATAAAATGGTGGCCGAGATTGGTGCCATGTGGCAGGGTGCCCAGCTCGGTACAGTTGTGTATTATTGCTTAATGGCCCGGCTAAGTGCCGCCACAATATTCCTCTGTGCTTTGTCTTCATTGAGCTTTGCGCTGTTGACCGTCGGTTATCGAAACAAACAACAGGGAGTTTAGTACTAATTTATGATTGTTTTCGTAAACTAAATTTGAATAAAAAATTTATACATAATACCACTGTAAAACTTGCAATAATGCGTATAAGTAAACCTCTGTTACAAGCGTTACTAGTAGAGCAGAGTTTATTACAAATAAATTCATAGATCGTTGGTTTATGACCAATATGAAAATAATATATAATATGTTAATATAGCATATTATATATTATTTTCAAAATTAATAATTTACATGCAGTGTGTTACAATCTAGCAAATTTCCACTAACAAGAGAGTCACATATAAATAAAAGAAGAAAATAATCACACATGAGGCAAAAGTCATGAAAACAGAGAGAGCATTCCTAGGAAGCGTATAAAGTATAAAGGTTTAAAAATGATACTAAAAAATATAACGCTTTTGGCAGATAACTGTTAAGTTCTCTCTTAACCATTTTCATTGAGCAAGCGAGATCTAAGATTAATTTTTATTTATGTATGAACTGTCTGTAACTAAAGAAAATGATAAATTTAAAAGAAAATGAAATCATAAAAGTAATTGGACCTATTTACGCAAACCGGAATCAATCCACACTCATGTCGAAATTGAATTAAGTACACAAAAAAGCTTAAAATTGCACCTTCTATCGACCCTGTAAAGATCAAAATGATCTGAAAATTTTGACAGAATAAAAAATTTTCATGACATGTTTACCAATCCACAAAACATCAGTTATCTAATACATTAAACAGCTTTTTCTCAAAACTATCATCATCATGTGTGGGTTGGTTCCGGTTTGCATAAATAGGTCCAATTTGACAAAGTATTATTACTCAAACTAAAACTTTCAACAGAATTCCTTGCTAATTTTAACTTTAAGTTGGCAAGGAATTCTGGAAATAATTATGTTACAGGTAATACACACTTTGAACTGTATTCTTAAAGTCCAAAATAGTATGAATTTCCTTACGTAATACCGACACAAAAATGTATGTTCTGAATATTTGGTAGAAGTTTTAAAATTTTCTCTTCTTTGTACAAGAAAAATGATATTCGTTAAAATAAAATTTGGGTTTTCACTGATAACGAGTTATAGATATAGCATGACTGCCACTGTGATTAGAATACCATTCGCTATCCCCGTTAAAGTAGATGAAACACAAGATAAAACTTTCAACCCTATTCATGTGTGTAATTACGGGAGGTAAGTTATCATTTCAGTTCGAGTAAATAACAGGTTCGGTCGTGACACCAGCGTAGTGAGGTCTAATTTCAAAGAAATCGTGATTGCTGGTAGTTAGGCAAACGTAGTTAATCCATATAGATATATGCTTTAAATATTAGTACCTGGACGACCGAGCGTTGCTCGGTTAAAAACAATTTATTTTCATGGTATAATTTCAAAAGAAACACTCATTTGCTTAGTGTTACTTAACAACGCCATCTGAAATAGCTCCCAAAAAGAAATCGCACAATAATATAAAATAAACGCAATATAGTTTTGATTAAGGTTTTAACCCGGGTCTCTAGTTCGCAGTTAGCCTACCTGATCATTCGGCGAAGGAAACTAATTCAATGAACGAAATTTTTAAAGAGCTCTTTCAAATCGACATTGGCATTTCTTTAAACGTTAGATTGGCGGACGGCGTTTGACGGCGTTCGAAGCCACAATTATACTAATACTCTCCAAAAGATGTCAGGAAGAGTCGTATTTTTCAGTTTTTTTAAGTTGATTATCGCAAAAAAAAATTTTAATAATTTTAAAATTTCTAAAAATAAAACCTAGCTGGATCGATTTATCACCCCCAAAACCAGGGTACTAATTTTCATTAAAGTCATTGGAGCCGTTTCCGAAATTCAGAAGTTTATACATATTTAGGTATATACAAGAATTGCTCGTTTAAAGGTATTGTTATAGATGAAACTACCTCTGAAAGTTTTTACTCATTCTTGTGGTTAGTCCTTTCTAGCAGATAATAATTTTATGTAAGCATCGTTCCACTTTTTGAATTAGATAAATATTTTTAAAATAACAGTAATATATTCAATTGTTTCCTTAATACGTTTGAGACTATGGGGGTGTTAAATAATATATTTTTTTGACCCTAGTAGAACGTTATGGTAACGCGCTACTAGTTTTCATAAGTTCATAAAAGTAGCATAAATGACTACTTTTGTAATGATGTTGGTGAGGTTATAGATGCTTAAACTATTTTTACTATAGGAAATAATGATATGACCTATACTCATTTTGATACAGAAAAACAATTAAAGAAACCACATTATACAAAATCCTTAAGTGTATAATCTTTCATCAATAATCTTTCACAAGCAAACCATAAATAAACGGAATACTCAGTCATGGCAAAATAGATGAAATTCCGCTTCCTATTTGTATGCTCCTGAAGGTAGGTGTTTTAGAAAGAATACAAAATTACACCATTCATTACAAGAGCCATTTCCAACGTGTGTACCCAAACAAGTGCATATTATAGTGTTCCGATTTGAAAACTAACTAATATGGTAAGGTAACTATTACTTTTCACAAGCGTGTAGATAATTTTTGGTAGCAAGATAATAAGACTTCTTATTCCAACAAATAAATATTAAAGATTTGACAACAATTAAAGATTTAGCCAATAAAAGGTGCTCGGTTATAACTAGCTAAATAAGTAAACCGGCGTAGGAAGATACTATTTTTATAATAAATGTAATAATTTCAAAGAATCATAAAAACATCAATGTGGTAATTTAGGTACTTTTATTCAAAAGTGAAATAGTCATACATACATACAGAAATAGTCATAACTATTAGCATTCTAAACACTTAATTAATAATTCCTCATCTTTATTACCTTCGATCGATTCATAATTAATAGACGGGTAATAGGTACTCGTACAATTATGCGTAGATTTATTGAAGTAATAGAAAATGTAATTAAAATTTAATCCTTTATAATGAAATTTCTATAATATCTCTATCATTTTTTAATTTTTGTTCATTTAATCACTAAAATATCATGACAAGATCTTTTCGGTTTCTTTACTGTCAAAATATGAAGTCCTCGCAGTCTTGGTGGTAGTTATAATTCTTACGATTGCTTAATCTATATATTTCTTAATTGCCAACATCAACGAGCTGATCCCATATTATAGTATTTTCCCGATTATGTGCTGAAAGTGGAATGACTTGAAGAGGAGCACCTGCCTGTAATCATGATGTTCTAAATAATTTTTAAATTCAGCGAAAATCAATGTTAGATTTAGAGGGTGCAAGATCGGAAGACCTTATATCGTCGATCCACTAAGTAAAAAAGAAACAGCAGAAAGCCGCTGGATTTCATTGAAATTTTAAGATGAAACCCGTCAATCTTTTTTAATGACCATCAGAAACATTTTAAACACAACTTCAATTCTGGACACGTGCAATAAAGTTGAATCTAAATGACAAGTCTTTATACTAATTACTTCTCACTTCACGGAAAACAAACAATATCGGATATCAACACTCGACTGGTTTCATGAATGTTGCAACTGAGGCAAGAACTACGAACAAAAACGGTATTGCCAAGTTGCAGATAAAACACAAGTAAACTGATGTTTATAATTTCCTGCTAAGTCCCCCATAAAACAGTATTCTTAATTGAAAAACATGGTTTTAAAATCAATGGTACGCTACTTCACCTCGTCGTGTATTGCTTGAAAATTAATTGCAAAGTTATATCTTTACCATTTATTACTAACTACCATACGATGTCTTTAAATGACATTACGACCAATAATTCTTTTATTGTTTTGTATTTGTAAAAAAAAATTGTAGGTATATTGATGGTGATAATGAAACAGCATAAATAAAAATATTTTCAAACACAACACTAATATTTTCTGTATTGTAGATAATAAAAATTATATATTATGACGCTACGTGACTACAGCATGCATGACGCCAGGTAGGTAGATAGGTACTATGAACACACACAAAGTCAATGATATAAACACACAGATTAAAACAATGTTTCTAAATTTGGAAATTTGCAGAAATGTTGAATTATTATTAAACCTACTGAAGTCATTAATATGGTAGAGTAGGATAACACCCTTGCCATATAATTAAAAAAGTCACCATAAATGTCTTATTCATGTCGTACCTGTAATCGATTTGTCGTATTCGTAGGTCGTCAATATGAAACAATGTTTGTCTTCTTTGTAATCAGTAGTATATATTTGCGGCACGTTTGTATAAAGAGAGCCCCATATCATGACACAACGTGTGTAGGTTGTTTTTATAAGCAACGATTGGTTTAATGAAAGACACCTAGAATCTGATACTTCTTGTGCATCTGATACTTACGTCATTCAAGCAGTAATGCTAGATGTATTAGTTAGTATACACACAATAAGATTGTTTCTGCGAATGTTCCCAACAGGTAAGAAAAAATTGCTTACTAGAGCAGGTTTACAAAAATAATGCATTTTTAAGTTATTGAATAAACAGACATTGTATGGTTTCTAGCAGCTATGGACATGTATGAAGGATTTATAATAGGAATTTTAAAATCTTGTCTATTTTTGTCCCTATCATCAAAAATAAATTTTATTGAACTTATGAATACCTCTCTTTAAACAAAGAAACAATTTTTTTTCAACCTTTTTTATGTCCCAGTGCTGGGCACAGGTCTTCTTCTCACAAGTGAGAGGGATTTAGGCCATAGTCCACCACGCTGGCTAAGTGCAGATTGGTGGACAAGAAACAAATTATAAGAAGCAAATCAAACACCATTACACCACGCGCCACGGAGAGTATGCAATAAAAAACAGACAAAACCAAGCTGTACAAATAGTAAATAAATGAAATATTTTAAATTAATTTAAAATTAAAACATTTTTATTAAACAGAAATATGTATACTAGAAACTTATAAGCATAATTATAGTATACATAAGTATGAGAAACGTAATATAACGAATATTTAAACAAAGCAGCGAGCACTGAATAGAAATGATTGTCACTCGTTATAAAGTCGTGACATCGACGCGTGCGATTCTATAACGGGACGACGTGACGCACATTTGGACATTTACATTAGCGCATTAAAGGAAAATACGAGTCCCACGAAGTTCTACTTGTTATAAGACTGCAAAGGCTATATAAGATTAAATACATGCATAGCATTAAATTAATCTCCTTCTCTTTATTGAACTATGGTCTGTCTAAAATAAAATAATGGTACGTACCTATATGGAAATTATAGAACATAAAAAATACGGAGAATGAAAAATAACAATTTATATATGACGAGTATTAGTATGATATAGTTAAACAAAGCACCAAACATTGAATTTCAATGAATGTCACGTGTTAATAAGTCGTGATTTCGAGGCGTGCAACGTATCGAGACGACCAACGCACGTTTTGTTTTGACATTTCGTACATCAGCAAATCGATTGAATATACTTACATACTAGTGTAGCACTGGTAGCACAGTTATTATTGGATTAAATGCATGCCAATATTTGATATCCTCATATCACATAAAAGTTGCAGCTAAGAGAAGAGCATAAAAACATTTACGTACTAACATAGACAATGATTCATGGAACTCATTAGAGTTTGTCGAATTATCGGAAGTACAAAAATTAAGTACATCGTGATATATGTCGTGCAAGCCTTGCAATTTCAAATGTAGTCCACAACTCATAAATTGTTGCCCAAAGTTCGCTGGTTTTCGTATACATGCTGTAAAACGCTACTCACTCATAACCCCACACCACAGTAAGGTAATTAATACCCTGTGTCGTGGGTACCATGGACACATACACAGACAGGAACACAAATACCTAGACCGAGAACAGAAATTTAAACTCATCATTAAAAAAAATTTTCGCCGGGAATCGAACCCGGGACTACTCGATGGCAGTCCGGTATGATAACTATTACGCCATGCGGGTCGTCTAAAGTGCTGTTAGGACAAGATTTTTTTAATAGTAGATTTCATAGTGTGTAGCATTGTATACCTTTTTGCGCAGATCATAATTAGTGAGTTCTTCTTTCTTTTAGAGAGTGATTGCTGAATCAAAATACGGGGACTGGCAGTTTAGTGTGCCTTTCGAGGTACATTTAAATTTGGCCAAAGGTCACTTATTGAACTCAAAACATTTCGTGTCTTGCGAATTAGACACATAATTTTTTTTTATATTCTATTAAAGTCATGTTAATATAATTTCATTAATAAGTCGGTGAGCCGTGGAGCGCGTTAGAGGCAGGGACGGTGGCCAATAACTCAATAACTGTATCAGGTTGCAAGTCAAGTCAAATTTAACCTACTTTAAGATCTCACATTTTTAAATAACAGCAATTGTTATAGGTATCCAATAAAGCAAAGAAATTGAGTTTAATACTTGTTCATAATGTTATTTTGTGTCTATAATAAATACATATTTGGATTTTATACAGAACTTGGCACTCATTTAGATCTCCATTCTTTTTGCGGCGAAGCCCACAGTCAAGCATAATTTTTGTATAGAACTTGGCTCTCCTTTTTTACATTTATGTTTTTGGTGGGATTTTGCTCACTGAAGTTGTTTTACGGACTAATTGTAGGCAATGGTTTACGAACTTAAACCGGACAGCTACAACCGATTCTGCAATACAATTTGAATGACTACCAACACTACATTTTTGGGTTATAAGAAACTAGTCTTCCGCCAGCGGAACCGTTTCAAAGGTTCCCGTAGGATAAAAATAATCCTATGTCCTTTCCCAAGGTCCACTCTATCTGTGTTCCAAATTTCATTAAAAGCGATTGAGTAGTTTAAGTGGGTAAGCGTAACAAACAGACAGACAGAGTTACTTTTGAATTTATAATAATAATATGGAAGTATGGATTGCTTCTTGCTAAAGTAAATTTTTATGGGAAGTAAGTCTACCAACCCGCATTGGAGCAGAATTGTAGAATTAGTTATTAATGATGGGAAAAGAACCCTATGCCCCGCAATTGAATTGCACGTTTAAAGGTATTACATAAAATTAATTTAAATTTTATATCTTGCTTATATTCATGTGTTTGGGGTCCTAAAACTACTACATATCCTTTAAACAAATTATGAAAGTCACTGAATGAAGGAATAGGTATATAGCTACTACTGAAACACAAATTGCAACACAAAGGCGGTGAGCCAAGAAAGCGGTGGTGAAGAAAACTGTATCGGATTTCATTCATGTTTGCTCATAAACTTCGTTTCACGTAACCCATTATGGGTTAAAATTAAAGACAAACACGCATGAATATAGATATAAGTACACAATAATCATGAATATGTCATTACACCTGCATTGTACATCTACAGTAGCTATTAACGATTAATTGTCAACAATTCTTAGACTTATTAAGGAAATACTTTATTTATTTATTTATTTATTTTATGATTGTTAATAGTAGAATGCAGTAGTAGAATAGCAGCCCGTGTTCAAATCCTCGGCGTGCACCTCTGACAAAGAAATTTGTACGTTGTTCTTCATCGCCGTGCATGCCTGAGAGAAATTCATAATTTCTCGAAAGCATGACGTCCACCAATTCGCACTTGGCCACCGTGGTGGACTATGGCCTAAATCCCTCTCACTTGTGAGAAGGAGACATGTGCCCAGCAGTGGGACATAAAAAAGGTTGAAAAAAAAAGTAGATAGAATAGAAGTAGGTACTTCTTTTTATTACTTTTTTCTCACCTGCGTTCAGCGTCTTAACCAATCAGCTATCACTGCTCATTGACACTTCTTCTTTCCAAATAGATATATCTAACTAAGATTATTAAGTTTAAATTAGGATTTAATTAATATTATTAGTGTTACGGAAATGATGGTTGGGTAATTTTGATTGATACTTACTCGTTTGTCTCAGCAAAGCAATGACAGCACGTTTAAGTCTTCAGATAGTACAGTTTTTGTCTACGTTGATGAAACTTGTAGGCCTGATAGTTATCCAGGTTTTCTCAAAACATCATTGTAATCTATTGACACTTCTTTGAAGATTTCTTCCGCTTGCCACGCCGTACACGACTAAACGTAATGACCGCTATTTTAAAAAAGGAAATAAGGATTAGATAATAATATGGATAAATACCTCTAATTATTTTCTAAGCAGTGACGGAATATCAAAAAATCCGTCCAGCCGTAAGCATCGGAAGTTGCAGGAGAGTACATCTGCTCTCCCGAGGAGGAGCCCGTTATGAGGCGACGCGCGTGGAGGATACCGGTGCGTTCCACTGGCCCGGAGTCCTCCCCAAGAGCAGAGGCAGGTCACCGCGGGGGTTTAAGACGTTTAAGTGCGGTACGGATCCCACATAACCCGGTATCTTCTCCCATGGTGCCGAGAACCTTTTGAAGGTTTCCCCACGAAACCAAAAAAAGGAGTTTGGCCTTACTTTATCGTGATTTTTACCGAGCAGGTTTCACTTAAACTTAATATAAAAACCTGTTACCACGCAAAATCTGTTATTAAAGAAGTTAAAGTACTTATTAACGTTCTTATCTGAAAAATCTCTTGAGAAGGCAAGCAAAAGAGAATTATTTAATTAATAAGTTAATATTTGTTCTTCTACCTGATTATAACAGCTTATATTACACTTGAATATCATTATCAAAGTATTTTATGCGATACCGGCTTATACTGACTTAAGTGATTTTCGCGTAGCGCTTTATGAAGTGTACCTTTGCCTTGCCTTTGCCTCTTAGAAGTTTTTCCACCGCCCGATCTTAGCAATCTTCTTTAATGAAACGGTCTGCAGTATGCGCATTTGCAATTAGGTTCAGACAAAGTGCGATGTAATTAAAGACGTACACGTCGTCTTTTAAAGGAAGGGCGCTTTACGTTTGCTGTTTCGAAAATCAAAAATCGAGGCACTAAGTGCTGGTACCAGGTTTTCCCATTATGTGTATCGCATTAGTTAATAGCACTTTAGTGCGTTGCCGTGTGAAAGTCCAGTAGAATTATATTCAGGTGGCCTTAGGAAGTGCTTCCTTGGACACGTGTGTCCGCCATTACTAACCGTTCGTCTACCCGCATTATTTTACTCGAGAACCGGTAATTTTAATGAAATTCTATACTAAAATGCAGCTGTGCCACACTCGGCTGGGTACCTACGCTGTGGCAGAATAAATTTCTTACACATCAAAACGCATATTGAATTTTTATATCCTATTTTTAATGCAAAAGTTATTGGCAATCAATTTTTCGATCGTGGTTTCAACATCGTCAAAAACAAAGGGTGTTCGATGTTCTTTGTATCGACTTTTTCTGTGGACTTTTTGTTTTTGTTATGAAAAAACGGGTGTCAAAGAAATGCAACAGAAAGGAATGATGACCTTTGTGGTGACACGCAACTATTCGAACAGAAACCGATATAAAGGAATTCACCATTAACTGTTATAGAGTTGTTATGTTTTTCCGTTTATCAGATATGAAAAATTGAATGTTATACCTATATTTAATTAAAAAACAAAACTATGCACTAAAAAGATTATTATATCTTGAATCGATAATTTCTTATCACCTTTAGTGTCTGCTTCTTGAGTGCAACAAATCTTAGGATTACTGCGATTTTTTGACATGACTATTTATTTTCTATTAATACAGTAATTCTTCAGTAGTAACTATATCAGTAGAAAATTATTATCATTTTCCAATTTATTATTATTGACACATACTCGCCGAGAATCGAACCCGGGACCTTCAGCCAGCATTCCGGAGTGGGTTATATAAAGAACGTCTGAATCGTTTGTGTTTATTTCATCATCTTGTCAAACTATGTTGATTCTTTTTGACAGATTTATACTTGGCCCCCAAAGTTGAATTCCTTTAAAAATAATTTTAGAACATGCTTATAAAAAGAATTACATAAAGACCCGAACCCGAAGCCTACACTGAATTACATCTTATTAATTATCTTGTTGACTGTTATGATGACAATGGGTTTCATTTCATCATATTTAATGTCAAGATCACAGGTCGCTGGTCTTAGGTACATAGAGCGGTAGCAAGGTTGTCGATAATAGTCTATATTGACGAAGAAACTACGAGCTAATTCTCTGCCTTCGTAAAAGGCGAATAAAGGCTAATAAGACTTTCAGAGTTTCAGTCGACAAGAGTGGGAGGTAATGCCGTTGCGAGCTGCCTTGGAGGAAAGATCGACTTTAAAGGTAGAACTTGCAGGGTTTGACCGTTTTAGTACAACCGCTACAGTAATTTCAACCGTGAAGCATTTTTATTGTGTTTTGTAACCTTAATTAGCGCAGCAAGGCATTCCTGAGGTTGTATGAAGATGGCTTTTAGCTGCAGAGACCTTATACGCCAATTGGTGTTATTTTTTATAGGTATTACATTTTTATGTAAACTAATGATGTCCCCCAAAAGTCACCCTCCAATTCATAATTGATTTGTTTACGTTATATCTTTCGGGTCGGGCGACAGAAAAACTTCTGATTGAATACCAAATAGCAGCTGTGATATGGATTTTAGCAGCAAGTTGCCTGCGACAGTAGAAGGGATTGGCAGGTTTTGTATTAACTTTTCGTATGGCACGCTAAAACTATAGATTTTTTGGATTCAACGATATCTATATCACCATTCCATGATTATACCACCAGGCGAAGGTTAAAGTTCCACCGGCACCATCTGGACTCGTGGCGGTCCTCCACAGTCCGCTTTGCACGTTCCTTTATTACCACGGACGTGCAGGTTATGGGACAACCTTCCAGCTGAGGCATTCCCAGTGGACTATAACATGGGGTTCTTCAAGAAAGCTGTAAAAAGAGCTCTCCTCCAAAGCCGGCAATGCTCGGGTGGCTCCCCTGGGGTTGCCCGTGTCCATAGGCGACGGTGATCGCTTAACATCACGCGGCCCGTCTGCCTTTTTGTTCGGTTAAAAAATCTCAGCCTTAGTTAGTAGTTACTTATAACTTACCTACTTACTTACTTACTTACTTACTATAAAGATAAAAACACGTGTAGCATCCATTATGCCCAAAAATTTATTTCCATTAGACTTGTGAATGACCAATATGACGATCTTACTTGTAATTTATCTTTGCAATTCTCGGATATAATAAAAATGCTGGTTACCAGTAGTTACCTATTTCGTTTTCAAATGAAATTAATTATTGAAGTTAATAGTAAGAACTAATCAATCCAATAATTATGGGTTTTCAAAGCCATAAAAAGTGTGAATCCTAACTTTTAATTAAGAATAAAAGTAACTTAAAGTAAGAGTGCGGTATTTATAAATAATTAATGCGAGGCCTGGAGCTTACTCCACGATGCTGCTCCAATGCGGTTCGGTGAAGCTTACTTATACTTTTATATATTAATAATTAACATTTGTCTGCGGAACCCTTTGACATTGGTATAGTATATTATTAACAAAAATAGTTCAACAGTTCAGTAATACCAAGTAAAGTGAGATATAGAGACATAAAATGCTCTATTATGGTTTATACTCTATGTGATTTTGGACTAAGTTATTTATTTTACTTGGTTTAGATTATTTTAATCCAGGCTTATCGCTGCTTTACATTTAGGGCCTCGTTCACCATCTCCAAGTAAAGTGTTGATTAGTTACGTCCGAAGTAAAGTTAATTAGCAAGTAAAAGCTATGAGTACGAGTCAGTTTATCATACGATTGGTGCTACTCGAACATCGTGAAATTGAAATTGAAGTTACGGGTGACTTTAACCGACAATTAGCGTACTTGTCTCTTTACTTGAAGGTGGTGAAAGAGGCCCTTAATGTAATAAATGCTACTCAATAGAATGAAAACGAATGTAAAAAAATTGTAGGTACCCGTATGTGGACAAAGAACACAGCTCGATATTTTAACAATATGAAGTATAGTTTAATTTAAATTAACTCCCACGCTTCGAACAGGTTTCGAAAAGAACAAAACTGTTGCATTAATCGTGTTACATTCATTTTTCGTACAACAAAGTCAACGAATCGAAATGACTGCCTTGGCTAGCGTCAACAAATTGCAAGAGATCGTCAACATCGACAAACGACTACAAATTGTGAAGAAAAAATACTCGTTGCGTGTAATAACGTGGGGGACAAGACAGGCCGGAGGAATTAGCATTCTGCGACGGCAATGCGTCGGTTTGAACGTCTTGCTGTCGGAGAGTAACGAGATTCGATTGTGTAAGCAAGAAGGCTAAGCCCTTCTTCACATTGAATTTTATAAATAGACTAGATAGATACACGTGTGATACTTTTCTATGACGATTTGTCTATACGACTACGTCAATGAAGTAAGAGGGTGAAAAAGAGTTACTAGGTTTCTCCATTTACGCATATACTAGACTTTACAAGAATTTAATATGTGACAGCAGGCTGACTTACTAAAATATTTATTACTGCAACATCAGGAAAGACAGTTGAAGGTGTGCTAGTGAATTTTTAGATGCTCTCCGGTACGACAGCATTTATGCGAACTATTGCTTCGAAGCAACCTTCCATAAGGGCTTGTTCATGGAAATCCTGCAATGTCTTTTGATACTCATTCATAGAACTCATATCTTTCCCACAATAGGAAATGTCTTATCTATAAGGACATCATATATAACTTCGTCTCCTGGATGATCTCCTTGTACATCTGAGGCTTTTGTAAGGTAAGGTTTAAACCCGTTTACCCGTTTACTACTGTTTAAAGTTTTGAAACAAGTTCATAAACTCGTCGAAAACTGTGATTAAGAGCGCAAATTAAAAATAATTATAATTAAAGTATTCTTTTAGGAAGACGAAGCTGAGAGTTTAAGCTGGTAAATAATAAGGCGCGTTGAAGCGCGCTTGGTCCGGTGGTTAGCGTAGAACCCAAGCGATCTTTGCAACTAAGCTAAACGGGCGCGGTCGGGTGTGAGATGGGTGACCGCTAGTGGCAAAAAAATTCATGCGCGTTTCCGTGCTTCGGAAGGCACGTTAAGCCGTCGGACCGGTTGTTGTTGATAGATAACAGTCGTTAAACCTTGTCGGAGGCCTCATGAGCGGTTTAAAACATCCGACAGCGGGTTGGCCACTGACCCGCATCTTCACCAACCCGCATTGGAGCTGCGTGATGGAGTAAGCTCTATGCCTCCCCAATAATGGGAAGAGACCCGTGCCCAGTAGTGGGACGTAAAAAGGGTGGCAGCCAGCCAGCCAAACAATAACTATTGTTGATATAGCTTGTAGCTCGTCCGCTGGCGGTGAAACAACATAAATGCGACCGCTCATTAAACCTGCAGCGTTATCTCACTATCAGGACCTAACCTTTCCGTGGTGAGCGTTATTATAACATTTAATATAATAACATAAATGATAATAAGGCAGCCGCTGTATGATAATTACAATATTAAAAGTATAAATAATTCAAAGGGCTATCGGCGGTGGAAGCACGCGACGTACTTCCGGAGACTCTGGTCCAATTAATTCGAGCGTTTGACGAGCTAAAATTATCTGATCATCGAATATAGATGAATTTTCCGGTACTGTGAGTTATTGGAAGTTTTTGAATTTGACTTACGTCTTACAAAGGTAGAAGAGCTTGCTTGGTTCTACCCTGGAAATACCAACAACTGATACTGCCGCCGACCCTTTTCTGTCTTGAAGCAATTTTTGAAGGGTGAAAAGCTCCAGTTGCTGATAAAACTTACATAAGTCGATTATCAGCATCAGAAGAAACAACAAAATCAAAAATCAAAATCAAAAATATTTATTTCATATTAGGAATACAAAATATTCGCTTAATAAATATCATTTTTTTCACGGTCATCGCCTTTAGGTGCCCGCTTTGGCTAGATGTTGAGCTGAGAGACAAAAAGCGGTGGAAAAAACTCCCAGCAGCACTCTTTTAAAAAAAAGTACATATATAATTGAGATAACAGTATGGGTATGGGTCCATAGTGGGCACACGTGACAGCTGATCGTATGAATTGAATGCATACGCATACGAACGAATTGCATTAATTGCATATGATATCAGGCAAAACTCAGACTGGCTAAAGTTTGTGTTTAGATGTTAATGGGCCTTAACGACATCTTAACACCACGTGATCTGCATGCTAAACAGAAACATAAACATTATGTTAACTGTTTTATCTTCTCTTTCTATTAAACCGTGCATAGATACCAGGTCTATATATATACAGGTATTGATTAATCTATTTTTTTTCATCAGATAGAGCCTTGAAACTAATTATTAAAGCTCGGTTGACACGGTAATAGTCGACTCTGATCATGGACTTAGGATATAGTAAAGACGACCTGACAGCCCAATAATGCATAACAAATTTCTTTTTCTCAATGTGTAAGTTAGCCAGTGATTGCCTTTTTCTGTGAAGTACACCATGTGTAATCGATGATCTCTATGATCAATCTAACGATGATAATGACAGTAAAATGATCCTTGTTAAAGATGTTTTCTTATAGAAAGTTCTTATATACTTTTGAACAATAGGTTAGAACCACGCTGTAATTCTTATCTAAGCCAACAAGAAGAAATATAATTAAAAATAAAATAAAATAGATAATATGTTTTTTATTTTAGTTGTCGAAGCCTCATGGTAAATATTATGATGATGGGATTCCCTCTTTTATTTGTCCCTGAAAAATTTAAAGTTTTATATATCCAATTTTTTTTAAAGATTTTAAAACTTTTTATGACCATAGTAAATGATTTAATTCATACTCTATTATTAAATTACTCTACTTATATTAATTTATACACGATGACGATGAAACACATCATTACAGAAGTTTCAAAAATCATTCACCAATGATGACTTAAATGATGTACCTACCTATAGTGTTCAAAATGTAAATCAGAAATCAGAAAGAAAGAATACAAACGCAGTCAGATAGATAAAGTTGGAAGGGCACATTTTATAAAAATTGGGTTTATTCAAATTTTTCTTTTATATTGATGAAGAAAATGTTTACTACAAATAGTAGAATTTTTCTTAATTTTCCAACCAACGCGCCCAATTAATTTCAACTATTTTTCTCTTACAAAAGGGTACAGAAGATTATCTGTAAGAAGAATTATGTTAAATTAATTATATATTTCTTAAAAAAGGTTACCATTAATAACTACATTTTTCTAACAGAATTGTCAAATAGCAATTAAAATATTCGTAATAATTTTAAGATAATTATCGATAATGATATCGATACATTTAAGTCTAGACCTAGTGTACTTACATGTAAAATAATTCAATAATTTTACCCAAAAATTAATTTTACCCTATTAAGAGCCAAAAGGTGGACTGACGACCTGAAGAAGACAGCGGGTAGTCACTGGATTCAGAAGGCCCAGGACCGGGAGGAGTGGCGAACGTTAGGGGAGGCCTATGTCCAGCAGTGGACAGTAAAAGGCTGATGGATGGATGGAAGAGCCAAAAAAGCTCGAATTTATAATTTATTTATTTATTTATTTATTTCGTTAACTTATTAATATAAACATGACAGATTTTGGAAAATCCAATTTGTTTACATAATAAACGTTTCAATATAACGCCTTGCTAATCTATAAAATACAGCAGGCTTTGAATGGAATAAGTCCAGCTCGGGATTTTTTTCCAGAACACCATTGAGCAATGTCAAAGCCCGAACCAACGGTGTTTCACGCCCTGACACCAATGCACAGAGTGGCACAGCAAAAAGTTGATGTTTACGTGCTCGCCCGTAGTTATTTGGTACAAACAATGCAATTTTTTCAAGCACAGAAGGAATATGTACATTGCCTCGAATTATATTATAAAAATATGATATAAGGGACATATTGCGCCTTAATTCAAGTGAATCATATCCCAGCATTCCATTCAAAAATAAACTTGGATATATATTTGGAAAGCCAACAAAATATCCATATTGCTTATAATACAGCAAACGTAAAAACTTTCTTTGGAGTTTCTCCAACATGAGTTTGTATTTATCTTCATGTGGACTCCAGATAATTGCGTTACTTTCTAATAAACTTCTAACGAAACTGTTATATAAAATTTTGAGCACAGTTACACTTTCAAGGTCTTTTGCCTGCCTTATCACAAAGCCGAGTGCTTTGTAGGCTTTAGTCGCTACCTCAGTTATATGTTCGGCAAAAGTTAGTCTACAACTTAGCGTCACACCTAAGTCTTTAACTAAGGATTGCCTTTGCAATAATTCGGTTCCTAGCCTATATTGGTATTCTATAGGAATCCGTGCACGAGAGAACGATATTACAGAGCATTTTGTCGCATTAAACTCAAGCTTATTCTTCTCACTCCAGTCTAATATGCTACAAATATCCTTCTGTAGTAAGTCACAATCTGATGTTGTCTTAATTCCCAAAAATAATTTCAGGTCATCTGCAAATAACAGACAACGAGCCTTACTAACCATATTTGGTAAATCGTTTATAAAAATTAAAAATTCTAATGGCCCTAAGTTTGACCCTTGGCTGACACCGGAAAACGTATAATACAAATTTGAAATGTGTCCTTTATACTGCACATACTGCCTCCGATTACGGAGGTAGCAGGAGAAGAATTGTAATAATGTAGGAGTAAATCCGGCAGATGCGAACTTGCGAAGAAGAAGATCATTATCTATCATGTCGAATGCCTTCCTAAAGTCAAAATACGCCGTGTCAACCTGAATGCCACTATTGACTGCTTCAGCCGTGTACGAGTAGAAAGACAGCAAGTTACTCGTGGTAGATCGCCCGACCCTAAACCCGTGCTGAGAGTCAGAAAGTTGACATTCATATTGAACACTTATTTGTTGATGTATAATACTTTCAAACAATTTACCAAATACAGATAATACTGCTAACGGTCTAAAATCACTTGACTCTGAACTGAAATTATTTTTCGGAACAGGCACCACTCGCGATACTTTCCAGACATCCGGATAGTAGCAGCTTTTTAAACAAAGGTTAAAAATATGATGTAATGGGCATCCCAACACTGAGCTACAATCTTTTACTACATATGGTGGGATACCATCCGGTCCAGCAGACTTTTTCGGCTTGAGTTTCCTCAGTGCCCTCTCTACGTCTGCTAAACTTAATGTACCGATATGAATGCGGTGGCTTGAGCTTTCCGCAAATTTCAATGCGCTCTCACTATCAAGTTTGGGTGGCGTACTTGAATATACTGAGCTAAAGTAATCAGCAAACAATTGTGCAGACTCAGAATCCGGAACTCTCATACCATTCTTAACAATTGATACATTATTTTTCCCTTTGCTACGCTTAGTAGCTACATATCCCCAAAAAGTCGATGGATCCCGCCTAATATCATTTTCCATTCTTTCCTTGTATCTGTGAAAATCAGCTTTAATGTTTAACTTGACAACTGCTCTGTAATACGAAAATTTGATTCTATACCTAAGACGCCGTGTTTTTTTGAACAGACGATGAAAGTGTGCTTTAAGTCTAATGTAGCGTCTTGTTAAAGGCGTGTACCACACAGGGTAATAATACCGAGAGTGTACAGCCACACGCATTTTCCTGGGAACGCAATTATCAATACAATTATTTAAAGTCACATAAAATGCTCTGACAGCAGCGTCAGGATCTTGAATTTTTAGTAATTCCTGCCAATTAAGATTACTAATGCTCTCGTATAAATAGCAAAAATCGGCTTTACGGAAGTCCCATTCAATATTCGCGTAATCATTTTTACTAATATTTGGAGATTTAGTGACAGTATTATAATGTCGCTCAAAGATTAGTTCCAGAGGTGGATGGTAAGCATCAGGCAATATGATCGTGTCCACCGCTTGCTGAACCGTGACAGCACCCAACGATGCACTGGTCACTACTAAATCCAGCATGTTTCCATTACAGTTTAAAATACTATTCACCTGCTGTAATTCACAGACCGCTACAAAATATTCAAATTCCACACAAACTTTTACGTTAACAGAATTTAAATTAAAGTCACCACACACTACCACATTTTGGTGACTCTTACAAATACTTTCTATGGTATTAAATATGTAAACATAATTTTCCATATCAGTACACGGTGGGATATAAATACAAATTAATGTTACAATTAAATGACTTTTCGCAAATAAATTAGCACATAAAATATCACAACCAGTAGATTCACTATTTATTACTCTGACTAACTGAAGTTGGTATCGTGATGTAGTAATAATAGCTACCCCACCACCTCTTCTTGAACCTGGTCTGTCGGCTCTGAGAATACTATATCCGCGGGGAACAACCTCCGCATCCCCGATCCCCTCTGTTAGCCAGGTCTCCGAGAATAAAAAGACGTCAGCTTGCGAGGCAACTAATTCATTTGACATACCATGAAGTTTAGTACGCAAACCTCTCACATTTTGGTAATATACCACTATCGATGCATACTTTCGGCTACTATAACAAAACATGTAACTATTATTGTTGTTGTTCGAAGTTTGTGTTTCTCTTACGAAACCACTCGTTCAGTCGAGTATTTGTTGGCCAGTTTTCTGCAGACATAAAGAATGGAAATGCGCTCTCTGTCACTGAGACTATAAACGATGCATAATTATTGTGCCTAAGTGACAATCTTTGCACACTCACATCACTTTCCACTTCCACTTTTGTTTTATTAAATACTAGTTGTGCCCGCGACGTCGTCCGCGTAGATAAAGACTTGTACAAAAGGCTTGATTAGACTTGGATTATTTGTTCCTCCTCCTCCTTAGTCGTTCACTCTTGTCAGAGTGGTCGTTGCTGATGAGGTTGCAATTTGGTTCGTGACCGCTTGCCCTCCACTGTCCCTTGGATTATTGTTAAGTACCTTTTATGAAATTACTTATGATACAAAAGTTCATATTATTATGTTGAGTAGATACATTCTTCCTGAGTCCTTACAATTCTTACTGTACACCTCTTATAATATCGACTTTTCAGTCGTTATCATCAGTTTCTCTTTACAAATTAAACGTATTATAATAGCCTGTTTTTAAAGTGTTTAGATAGTACTGCTGTGCCCGCGGAAAGGATCATTATAATTAAATAATTTGTGCTGCAAATAATGCATAGATTCATTATCATTATGTAACTTAAATATATTGCAGAAAGGTGGTGAAATGTCTACGCTATGTCAGGCGTGGTTAGTAGTTGGGAGTCAAATTCTTGGTTGCTTACACGTTGGTTGCAATTGTCGTTAACATACTGTCGTTCATACTTAATGGAGGTATTTTGAGAGATTTAAAAATTGCGACAGCACTTAGGCCACTAACAATGAAGACGTCATCAACCTGAATTGGAACAGCGTGAGAGGATCAGGCCCTACGCGATTAAGAGTCAATTGGTCCTATTAACAACCCTTCACACAGCATCAGAAATAAATATATCGATTACTAATATTATTCTGGGCGTGACCACCATGCCGTGCTGCTGCCGTGACGCTTTAGCATATTAGTGTAACACCGGTGCCAGTACTGCGTATGTATGTAATAGCTCTTATTAAATTTACCACTGAAAACGTCTGCTCATTTCAATAACATTTTTTTAGACCCTCGGCAACTGCTTATTCGTTTATTCGAAATCACTTTTTTTATAAATAAACCGAACAAAGAGGCAGAAAGGCCGCGTGGTTAAGCGATCACTGTCGCCTATGGAAACGGGCAACCCCAGCGGAGCCACCCGTGCACTGCCGGCTTTCAAGAAGAGCTTTCTTTACAGCTTTCTTCTTTCCACCTATGTCAAAGTCCACTGGAAATGCCTCAGCTGGAAGGTTGTCCCATAACTTACACATCCGTTCAAACATCAAAAGGAGCGTGCAAAGCGGCCTGTGGCACTTTAACCTTCGACTGGTGGTGTAATCATGATATGGTGACGTAGCTATCATTTTGAAAAGATCACTCAGCATAGTAAAGTCGGTAGAACACTTTGATTTTTTTTACGTTTCACACTGATAGCGCCAGAGTAGGGTAAATATACACTGTGTAATGGGTACCATGAGACACACAGAGACAGAAATACAAACACTTAAACCGAGAACAGAAAATTAAACTCTTCATTCAAATTTCTGCTTCGCCGGGAATCAAACTCGAGACCCTTCGATTGGCAGTCCTGCATGGTAACCATTGCGCCACGCGAGTCCAGGCGCCGTCGCAGCCTTCAATTTTGGGGGGGGGGTTGGGGTCGCCAAGAAATTTTGGTGGGGGGTCACTAAGAAATTTGGGGGAAGAGGTGTCTCAAATTGGCTTGATTCGCCTTCCATCTATCTACGCATGAGTGAGGGATTTTGGGGGGGTCATGTCCCCTGTGACCCCCCCCTGGGACCGCGCCTGCGCGAGTCGATAATTATTATTGTCTATTAAATAAGGTCGATACCAATAATATGTGGATGTAACCACCGCGCCGCGCCTCCATAATGCTCTACCACAATGAGTACAATATCAGCGCCAGTTCCAAAGCTCTCTAAGTTGTTAATTTTTTATTAGATACTTTATTAAGTATACTCGTAATTAATTATTTGAAATAATCTCCACCTATCCACTTTGTATTAGCGTTATTGGGTAATATAATGTTTAAGTAACACCACCTGTAAAGCTACCGGAAAAAGGCAATTAAATATGAATAAATGAATAACAACGACATCTATCGTATAGCGTGTAAACTAAATTGTCGATATACCGAATTTGCAACAGATCACTAAATAGTTCTGAATGTGAACATAGATGTCGGCAGTAGCCTCGTTTTGTTAAAGTTTTGTACATTTTGTATTGAGGATTTCTTTGAATATGTGGTGATATGTATGGTTTATTTAAATATTTAGAGATGAAATCTAGCATAAGTGATTGAAAACTTGCTATCAGAATATTAAGAGATGTTAGTAGTTATCGAAACTTGTGGTGTGACCGCTCGCATAAACTTTATTATAGCGTGCAGGCGTTCATCCATTTCATCATTCTTGAAATTGACGTAACTTTTTTGTTTGTGAACCGATGTAAATAAAACAAACCCTAAATGTTAATCCAAAAAAATACCAATACTTCAGTGAAAACCGCATCCTTCTACGTTAAGCCGTTCCTGAGATTAGCGCGCACAAACGAACAGATAAACAGACAAACAGACAAACAGACAAACAGACAATAATTCTAAAAATCATTGTTTTGGGTTCTATTACGCTAATAAATAGCCCTAGTGACAGTTTTTTTCAAATATCTTCAATGTACAGAAACGGACTTGTTACAGATTTATTATATGTATAGATGATATGAGTAAACAGAAAAAATAGAGCAAAATCTGAGTCCACTAGGTTAGGTTTATCGGCGTACGAGTGTGGTCCCAGTGAGCTCGGTCCGAGCCGGCGCTTACCGTGTTAACCGGGCTGGACACAGTATCTATACGTACCTAGATACTTACTTTGTTTATTCTTCGTAGGTGGTTTGTCAAGCAATTTTACCATTACTGTTTCTATTTAAAAAACAAAGTAGGGCCAAGATTATTTATCACAACTTTTATTTGGTATTGCGGTGGGGGGCGGGGGAACCATTAAAAGGTACCCGGCACCTTAAGAGAGAATACCGAGTGATGTGGGATTTGACTGCCCGGGAAAGACTCCGGGATCTCCAGTGGAAAGAACGGGCCCATCTTCCATCTTCGAGAGAGCAAATCTGCTCTCCTGCACCTTCGATGCTTACGGCGGCATGCGGCCACGCACACACCGCCGCCTTTCCCGGGGCTGCTGGCTGGACGGATCGAGCTCCCACTCTCACCGCCCGCAACCTCTGAAGCCCCCTTTTAGTCGCCTCTTACGATCAGGCAGGGGATACCGTAGCTCTATTCTTAATCGCTTTATCTTAATTCTTAAATTGAAGCCACAGGGACTTGTTTATCACGACAATCTCAAAAGAATAGCTAACATCGTTCTGGCGCTCTTAGCGGTAACCCAAATTATATGCTATTTAACAGAGCACCATCAAAATTTATCAATAAAGGAACAAAGTCACAGGTTCTCTAAAATTTTCTTTGAAGTAGGCTTTGTTTCATCCAAAATCAATAGACCTCTATAGGATAGGAATAAACTGCGTGAATATTGGGTACAGTTCGAGTTAGTTTTTCGTTTATAAAATGTATTCCTAAGTAATTGGTGTGCCTAATTGCTACTCATCTATGCTAATAATATATGTATAAAGCTGAAGAGTTTGCTTGTTTGAAAGCATTAATCTCAGGAACTACTGGTTCGAATTGAAAAAATATTTTTTCTCGTTTATAAAAAGTATTTCTAATCGGTGTGCCTAATTGCTACTCATCTATGTTAATATATAAAGCTGAAGATTTTGTTTGTTTGAATGCGCTAATCTCAGGAACTACTGGTTCGAATTACCTACTTCGAATTGAAAAATTTGCGTTGGATAGTCCATTTATCGGGGAAGGCTTTAGGCTATATTTTATAAGATCATGTTATGATTAATAGATAGAGATAGAGAAGATTTTAGATGATTAATAGATAGAGAGAGAGAGATGGAGAATAGTGTAGAATAAAATGATAAAGAAGCAAGATCACGAGAGAAAATTTACTTATTATTTTCGTGTTTCTATTGTTGTATACTGACAAAAATATCTAAAGACACCTCGAAAAAAAAAACTAGATCACAATATTCGTAATAGACGCAAAACAAAACAATATGATGCAAAAACTGTTTTTAACACAATTAAAACGTACCGTTTTTTAAGCAGATGCCATTACATTGAAGATTGCAAACGTATGCATAGAAAGAAGTAAGTGAATATCCTTAAGAGACGAATCGAAATTGATCCGTATGTTTCTGGCAGTATGGTGCATAACTGAACGTCAAGTTACGTTCTCACTTCTGATTGTAACTGCAATACTAAGTAGCATTTATTACTTGTAGTTTGTTTTTTGCAACACTCTGTAAAGATAGCACGGTTCGTTGTTCTGAGAACAAAACAACTTGAAATAATAATTAAAAATGGTTTTTATAACTGTTTGTTAATAAGCAACACTTTGACACGTAACACACACTAGGATCGGTAGAAGAATTAATAAAATAAATTTCAACTGTATTTAACAAATGATACGGTTCAGTTTTGCATAACTAATAGCAACATTGTAAAGAAACCTGTCTGAGGTATGATGTGCGAATTTGTTAAAAATACACTTAATTTAGGTGAGAAATCGCAGGTTTCACGACAGATACAAATGTAAAAAATAATAGAATGAAATGTAAAAGATAGGTAGGTATAATAGAATGAAAAACATTATTAAATGTCTGCAATCGCTTGCAATTGTTTATTGATAAACAAATAATATACTGATATACTATACTAATATTGTAAAGAGGAAAGATTTGTATTTTTGTGTGTATGTTTGTAATGAATAAACTCAAAAACTACTGTTCCGATTAAAAAAATTCGTTCACCATTAGAAAGCTACATTCACCCTAACAAAGGCTACTTTTTACCGCGGGAAAATGCTTCACTCCTACAGGAAAACGGGTAATAGGGTCAACGTGGTTGAAACAATTGGCTAAACGCCTATGATTTCAATATATGTAGCAATATATCGTCTTAATTCGTATTTCAAATGGACGGAAGAAAGTTAGATTATCTTTCAAACTTCTGTTTCGCGCGAAATCGAACCCGGGCCTTCGATTGGCAGTCCGGCATGGTAACCATTGCGCCACGTAGGTCGTCTTTTACTAACTAATAACCTCACCTGAAAGTGGCAAAGGTCCTGGAATGGTGACCACGTCTCGGCAAAAGGAGCACAGGCCGCCCTCCAACCAGATGGACTGACGACCTGAAGAAGATAGCGGGAAACCGCTGGATTCAGAGGGCGCAAGACCGGACGGAGTGGGGAACACTACAGGAGCTCTATGTCCAGCAGTGGACTTTAAAAGGCTGATAGATAGATAGAAACTCACCTGGCAACTGGCAATTGAAAAATCAGCACAAAGTGATTTAGAAATTAAGTTATCTTAATATATATAATTCTTCTGTGAGTGTGTATGTCACTGAACTCCTCCTTAACGGCTGGACAGATTTTAATGAATTTTTTTGTCCCATGGATGTGCTGATACACTCCATCCTGTTCAACAATTCAATCATCTCTGATTCGGATGCAGCCAGTAGGGTCGTGTCATCGGCGTATCGTAGATTTGTTATTTTGACGCCACCTATTGTGACGCCACCATCCCAGTTTTCGGGTGTCTTACGTATGATGTATTCTCCATAAGCGTTGAACAAGATGGGAGATAAAATGCAACCCTGGCGTACTCCCTTTTCAAATCTGAAAGGGCCCGAGAAGGTGTCATTGACCCTGACCACTCCTTGACTGCTGTAGTACAGAGACTGTAGGAGGGCCGTAAGGTGTTGTGGTACTCCAAGCTCTTGTAGTACCTGCCATAGACATTGCCAGTTGACACAGTCGAAAGCCTTACTATAGTCAACGAAGCATAATATTGCTGGAGTATCGAACTCCAATTATGTTCTCTTATAATTAAACGTATTCGCAGATGTTGAAACCAAAATTATGACCAATTATTAGAAGTTAGTTTAATCGGTATACATCATCATCAATCCATTACTAACGAGCGAAAATCATTAGTGCCTAATTAAAACATTTATTTTTAAATCTCTACACTTCTCAAATTGAGGCCGACTTCACGCCTTTCAGAACATAATTAAGTAAGAGATGGTGCGATTTCGTACTTATAGCAGTTTGCTATGATTTCTTCCATAAATTATAACGAACGTTACGTTATTCACACTTACGCTGAATTTCTCAGTACTACCTCTTGATATGGAAACTTTAAAAATCAATCAAAGAAAGACAGTCCAATCTCATAATATGTACATAAGTGTCTTTTATCGCTATTCCTTAATCTAATACCTTTAAACGAGCAATTCTTGTACTTGTTGTTACTCTTACTGACATCTATTGGAAAATATTAATAATATTGTGGCGTAGAAAGCCGTCAAATTTTGACAGTCAATCCACCCTTCAAACAAATGACTATTTTAATAATTATGAGAGATCTCTATAAAAATTTCTTCAACGGAATTGAAGCTTAGTCGAATGGTTACGAAAGCCGACTACGGAGCTAGAGACCCGGGTTCAAATCTCAAGTAGGGCAGTTGCGTTTTTAATTTTTTGTGACAATTTTTTTTAATTGGGAGCTAGGTATTTCAAAAGGATATGTAAAGTAACACTAAGTCAATGAATGTTTTGCTTAAAAATAAACCTAGTAAATAAATTGTTTTATCCGAGCAACGCTCGGGCGTCCAGGTACTTAATCATAATGTTTGCATGCCTGCTTGGCATACCTGAAAGCAATTCACAATATCTGGAAGCCATGATATTTACCAATCTGATTTAAGCCAGCTGGACTATAACTTAAATCCCTGAGTGTGAGAAGTGCTGATACCTGTGGCGAATAGTCTCAGAAGTGCTGAGACCGGTGGCCAGTAGTACAAAAAAAAAGAAAACATAAAAGTATTCAGAAAGAAAATATACAAGAAACAGAAACTAATGGCGCTATTTGACGTTTCTCATTGTTTTGTCTTTTATTTTTATATGTTTTCATTAGCTTACACAATGACCACACCTATTCTGTTTGATCAGGCACGAGTTCTTCCTTTGCTTTCAGTTGACGTTGTAATGCGTGCACTATACGGATATGACTGACATTTGTGATAATAGAATCATACCACCTTGCTGCAAATCACTATGATTCCCACGGCTGGGCTCGGGTCTCCCTCAATTTTTAGGAGACCTGGAACTGTGAACCACGCTGCTCAAAGGCAGGTTGATATACCAAACCAAAGTACATATAAAATAAAATACCTATAAATCACAACGGGTAGTAAATAATCCCATCCGAAACTGTATCGAGCACCAAGCAATTCAAGTTACTCAAAGTTAAGTTCCGCAGGGACCTCCTGAGGGTAGCCAGAAACCGACTACATCAATAGTTTGAGTGGAACCTACAAAGGAACACAACATCGCGGTCAAGCGCTTGTTGTTCCTAATCCCAGAAGAATCCTGTCTTTTGATTAAATATTTCGTAGGAAATGGATTAATCTAAATCGTAATAATTTAAACAAATATTGAAATTGACCTGGGAGGTTTTTTTTCCGCCGGCTTTTTTTGCTCTCAGTATACAAACATCCTGTGTTATGGGTACCTAAAGCCGATGATGGACTCTGATCCGAAATATAAATAAATAAATATTTTAATTTATAAAATGCGCAATATGGAACAAATAAAAATAAAAATAAATAAAATAGATGTAAATGTACATTTTTGTAATTGTTTTATATTTAAGTTTTTCTCTTTTATATTTTTTTATCTTTGTAATATTTTATAACTCCATAAGGTCAATATGGCAAGCTAAATAATATAGTATCACCCAAATTTGTGCAAATAAAAGTCTTTGTCTTTGAATAATTGCGTGATACCTTTGTTAAAAATCGTTCCATATAAATTAAATTTTGAGAAATTTCTTAACATGTTATAATATAGTTTTTATAATTCTTGCTAAATAGACGGACAGACAGAGATAGAATACACAAACGTGAACGTAACTGAATAGGTAAAAAAACATACTTAAAAAAATTTAAAACTTACATTAATATACATACCTACTTAAAACTTTGAAAATTTTATTGTTCTTCTAAAAATTTTGTTCATGTCTTTGTATACTGTTAGAGCCTAGGGCTAGCTTCAAATACCACACTAAGGATGTCTTTAAAATAACTTTGAGTTAGCAACAATATTATAAAATGAAGTTATTTTACAGAAATTTTTAAATTTTAGCTATGGAAAAAACACTTTATTGAAGGTATTTTAACTTTTAAAGTCGAAATAAAATTTATTTGATTTTTCACAATTATACAAAATTTCAATAATTTAAGTATATAAATTTGATATTGTTTCCATTTCTATATTGGAATTTGATTCCTTGCTTTGTTTATATGGTTCAATACGCCGAGTGGAATAATTCTATTTGAATTGCGGTTGTGTTTACAGCTACAACTTTTCACTCCAGTATAGTAAGAAATTATGTGGTACAAACAATTAACAACTTTGTCTGTCATACTGAATTAACGTATCAACTTTTTTTAAATATCAGCATCCTACCTGTAAAATTTTCGGTACAGCAGAGATATGACAGAATAAAAGACAAAAAAAAATTACAGACATATACATGGACTGGCGGACAATTGGACTACATCTGATAAATAATATAGTAAGTGTAAAATATAAAACTACAATGACATATAATATGTTTATAACAAAGTGTCATTACTTCTGCACAATGTGTTTCTACAAATGGGTATACTGTGTAAAGGCTCTATCGATTAGTTATTCTGTGGCTTGAGTGTGTGATGGGACATCACAGTATACATCGTAATGATGTTGGCGAATAGACATGTTAGGTCACATCTAATGTATACAGCAATTTAGAAAATTGCCTCTATTTATCGAGCTTGCTATCAACTTGTACCACTACTAAATGGGATTGAAAGTAATTTTCCAGCCCACATTATAAGTTTATTAATACCATCTGACTTTTTTCTGGAAAACGCAAACTTATAATTACGGCAAAGAAAAAATTATAGGTAAATTATGACAAATAATTAGAGTAAAATAAGTAAATAAATAATAATGAGTTGAATTAAAATAGATTCATACAGAAACAGAATCCTAGAATATGTAGATGAGTAAGGAAATAAAAAAATATCTAATTAATACGGTCCCATAATAAAGCACTGGACCACCATGCATGTGATGCAGTCAGACCGTGCTGCCAAATAATTAGACGTTAATTTTATGTAATTTCTTTTGTTTTTTTTTTCTTTTCTTTTGTGTTATACTACTAACATTAGTATATATAAGTTTCAATTTACTAACACATATGGATGTATGTCCGAAATAAAATTATTATTATTATTATTAAAAAAGTATAACCACGAATATTAAAATTTGTGCTGAACGTGATGTGACACAGTAAGAGTTTATCGATTTAAATAAATTAACATCCCTACTTAATATTATAAATTCGAAAGCAACTCTGTCAATCTGTCTGTCTGTCTGCTCGCTTTCCTGCTTAAACCACTGAACCAATTTTAATGAAATTTAGAACACAGTTAGAGTGGATCATGGGAAAGGACATAGGATGGTTTTTGTCCTACTGGAACCTATAAGACGAGTCCACGCGGGCGAAGCCGCTGGCGGAAAGCTAGTAAGCAATAATTAAAGTAAATAATAATGAGTTTGAATTAAAATAGAATCATGCAGAAACAGAATCGTAGAATATGTAGATGATTAAGGAAATAAAAAAAAAATAACAACGGGCTGCACTCCGGGAGTGCCGGCAGAAGTGAAAACATTAACGTTGTGCATTTTTGAAATTTTGGAATGGTTAGGGAATAATTTCACACGAATTTCTTTTATTATCAGTATTATTTTTCATCTAGTAATTTCAGTAGGTTTTCATCTAGTTTTTTTATAAAGTACTCACTCATTTTCTTTCACTATTTCTTCGTCACTTCTTTCATTAATAGATGCACTTTGTTCAATGTCCATATTTTAAATACTTGATATAAACGAATTTTACAAGTATAGACAGTCGAGCCATCAGCCGTCACCCCTCCGTCTTACGAATATTCGATCAGGCCACGTGTCCTGACGCGAGTTTAACATTTTTTACACATCCCAAAAAAGTGCAACGCCGCTAAAGAAGTTTTCAATTCAAAAATATCTAAATAAAAAAGTACAACCACGAATATTTGTGCTGAACGTGATGTGACGAGTTTATCGATTTAAATAAATTAACATAAAGAAAAAACTAACGATAAAGCGATACAGAATATCCGTCGATTAGAAATTTGACAAATTCAATTATTATACCTACCATTACTATGGGCTGAAAGCTGACACGTGAAGCAGATAAGAAAAAAATAGCAAAATAAATGTTCAACTTCTATACCTATACTTAATTTTATTCTAGTTATATAACTATTGTCAGAGTATGAAGTCAAATCAGTCTGTCGTTTCAGTTAGAAAATTTTGTCGATTGGTCCGAGATTTGTCAAATACTTACACAAAAAAAGGGAAATGGATATTTATATAATCCTGAGTTTGCCATTTATTATTCGTTCATAATACCTTTTCTATAATATTCAATGCAATCTGCAATGTATAAGTACCATTGCCGTAGCCTTATCATAATCCTTATCACAATCACCTATCGCCCATAAATACAAGGCTCTCAGCTTCTACAGAGCGCACCCATTCAATTCCAACACAGTTAATAAGCTTACCCACATCATAAGTTCATATAATGAGAAACAATTAATCGACTCAAAGTCCGGATATTTGTTTTCTAATCAATATTTGGATCGATAAAGTTATAATTAAATGCGAATGATGGTGTGAAGCGTTGGTAAATAAATTCATATTTGAAATATGAAGTTGCGTAGAGTGATAGTAGAAGCAAGATACTGTCCAATTAAAACAATTCCATCAAAATATTTTGTGTCAGGTCATTCCACCTGCCCCTTAGTAATTTATTCATAATACGCCGACGGCCAACGTATATTAAGGACCTCTTCAGATTGGGAACGTTTAAATATTGGTAGCAGTTTTCTGTAATAAAAAATATAGCCGATATGTGATTTATTTTTGGATATTCTTTTCCCAGTTCTTCGCTCATACATAAACTTTTATTGATCCCATTGTGGAATGTATGTTAGTTGTTATGGAACAGCCTAAAGCCGTGATCTTAAGAATGGAAAAGGCAACATGGAAACATTTTTCCTGTGCGAAGATCACATGATTAAGTCTGACTTCAAACGACAAAAATTGCTTTTAATCGAACCCGGGACCCCTTGATTGGCAGTCCCGCTTGGTAACCATTGCACCGCGCGGGTAGTCGAAATTTTACATCCTCATTTGGGTTGGTCCTGCTTTTTTATTAGATCTCAGAGAAAGTCAGAATATTTCTCTTAAAAATTAGGTCCAGTATCAAAAAAGTGAAACAAGTTTTTTAATAAAATTATTATTTAATCAATAAATAATATGCGCAGTTGTTATCGATACATTTTCGCCATTTTATAGGCAGATCATTGATCCCTTTGGAAAAAAACCTAGGGGCGAGAGTCTATGAACTGTTTGAAGGCGGCTTTGACTACCTTATTAGATTTGAATTTTTTTCTTGCAAAAAGTTATCCTAATTTGAAAAAAGTGGTAATCGGTTCGGTCAAGATCTAGAGAGTATGGTGGGTCACGCAGAGGCGTGAGGCGTGGCTAACTTGGCGACCGTTTGATGTGCAGTGTGTGGTCTAGCGTTACCCTAAAGGAGCACTGGGATTGAGCAATCCACCAGTCTCGGTTGTTTAATGGCGAGTTTTTCTATCATTGTTTGAAATTGTTGGCTACAAGTCTGCAGTAATTGTATAGCCTGATCTCAAGAAGCTGTAGTGGATGAAACCAGCACTGGTCCACCAAACTAACCAGAGTCATATTTTTGGTCAATTTTCGCCTAGGGCAAAGTTTTGTCGGTTCTCCAGGGTTAGGCCATTGCGATGATCGCTTCCAATTGTCGCACAGGATCCATTTCTCATCACAAGTCACGATACGGTTCAAAATCCTCCCATTATTGTGACGATTAATCAAAGAAACGTAGCAAGCGCATTATTTGGTTTGCTGCTGTGCTGCTAAATCAGAAGTGGTTTAAGATGGATCTGCTTCCACTATCTCCTTCAATTCTTCGTTATTCACTTGACGCCCACAGGCGAAAAGGCGTCAGGTAAATATAAGTTTCCGGAGCGGAAACGTTGAAACCAAAAACGCACCTTTCATTAGTTAGCGTTGCCTGGTCCATATACGCTGTAAATAATATTAAATCTAAATTTTATTTTAATGCAGTTTCAATACGAAATTTGTTTGTGATAGTTATTATTACTACCTCAAAAACGTTGCGCGTCTGACGCCCACTTTTATTTAAATGCCCTATTAAAGCTCGTTTACGAGTCGACCACACGTCGCCAGTTCTTACGTGGTCGTGACGTCGCTTTGAACTAAGTTTTAGGGTTCCATTGAATTTAGAGGAATTAATAGCTCAGTTCATATTTTGTTTATCTATCACATCTCAAATCAAACGTGTAGAGAAGAGATGAGAGGTTGAAATAACTATCCATCAAATTCTCAGGTTGAAACTTCAAAGTAATGGAATTGTATGACGCTGCCATTGACACTTATACATTTCATAGGCATAACATTTTGGAAACAGATGGAAAATTGGAAATTTCAATAGTCAATTTACTCGTAACCGTAACCGTCAAATTTCTGTATAGACTTCATATACATGTATAAGGATTTTATATATATACATACAAGGGCTCTTAGTCTATTCAACACCACATAGTTATTTTTTATGTCAAGAAAGTCTGCTGACTCACATGTGATTAACTTGATTTGCTTAAATCATCTTAATTTCCCGATAAAGTATGACTAGTTTACTTTGGTATACCCAGCACCTTGGGAGAGGACACCGGGTTATGTGGGATTTGAACCTCACTAAAACCCCCTCGGTGGCCTTCCTCTGCGTTTGGGGAGGACTCCGTGATCTCCCATGGAACGCACCGGTGTCCTCCTTACGCGACGCCCTGGAACGGGCCCATCTTTAGGAGAGCAGATGTGATCTCTTGCACCTTCCGATGCTTACGACGGCATGCAGCCACGCATACACCGCCGTCTTTCCCGGGGCTGCTGGCTGGACGGGTCGAGCTCCCACTCTCACCGCCCGCAGCCCCGGAAGCCCCCTTTTAGTCGCCTCTTACGATCAGGGAGGGGATACCGTAGCTCTATTCTTAATCCCGAAGCTACAGGGACTACGTGGGATCTACCTAAAGATGCATACGTTTGTTGTGATTGATTAAAAAAACATAATCGCATACCCATTATTAGAACATTTTCGAGTTACATAATTATCAAGTCAAACAATGATAATAAATGTTATATTAACTTCAATGATTCAGTTGCATTATGCTTTATCATCATCACTATCGGAATAATAATTGAAATAAAAAAGAGGTAAAATTGCGTATTCTTTTAATATCAGGCTAGTATGTGTAGTCGAAATAATCTTATTTACAGAGTCTCTTGCAGATTGACCTCTAGATTTATTTAATGCTGTTATAGAAAACAATCACTTTTACACAACTCTTTTGACAACAGAAAAAACTAAAGCTAGAAGTAAATTATTTCGTATTTTTGCTGTAAGATAATTTTCACCTATAAAAATCTGGGCATCATATATGGTTTGTTTCCCTTTATAAATTTTGCGAACAGTAAAAAACGACATGGTAACCAAAAAAGATGTGTCGCGGTCCCCATATTATATTAGAATTGAAAATTCAAGTTACACTAGAATGCTTTTCGTATATTCTGTCTCTAAGCAAATACTTCTGAAGCGATGATATTAAACTGGATTTTAAGCTTAGTCTGAAAATAAGCCAGATGCTAGTCGAAGTAAATAAATAATGCCCGTGGCTGAAAACTGTGCGCTTCCTTCCAATTTGCAATTTTCAATAGAGATAATGAAATGTGGGGTTTCATTACTTGCGGAAATGTGCTCATCGTTGTTTTAATAATATTTAACTAGCCTTCCGCCAGCGGCTTTGCTCGCGTGGACCCGTTTTATAGGTTCCCGTAGGATAAAAACCACCCTATGTCCTTTCCCAAGGTCCACTCTATTTGTGTTCCAAATTTCAATAAAATTGGTTCAGTAGTTTAAGCAGGAAAGCGTAGCAGACATACAGACAGACAGATTTACTTTCGAATTTATAATAATATATTAGTAGGGATTTAGCTACAATTCTTTCCTTGATCTATATTGGAAAAAAATGGTTTATTGAAATTATCACGATATTTGTCTTGGTTAATATATTCAGATCATAAGAATAAAAGCCATTCGAATCAACCACAAACCGAATAAAAGTTACCGAATAAAAGCAAATACAATGAGCATCGTTTAAAGAAAATAACGTTTCGGAAAGCCTGCGGTTTTTATAGGTGGTCTTGCGCTGTCGTCACTGCAACGCCCTGCACGGTCTTCCACGAAGCAATATCATACTTATGACATGGGACAGGCAAATCTCTGTGGTATTAAGAAGTATTAAAGAGTCAAAATCGCTCGTGCAAATTAAACACGTGGTATACATTACCTCGGAGACCGGCGTACACAACGATCCGTTGACATATCGGCTAGTTTACACCGTCGAGAATTATGTCCACTGGCTCAGTCGTGCGACTCGACGACGGAACGCGCCTCGACCCAACTTACATTTTACAATACGTACGAACTTAGTGTAAGATTTATCGAGTGCATGATAGAAATAGGAGTGAGCAAATAAATGTTGAAAAGTGTAAGCAAATTTCAGCGTTATCTGCTCAACTATTACTTTGATTTGCTTTACTGAACATGTTGTCAGATTAAAATTTTCTTTGAAAGGCGTTGTACTACCCATAAATCTTTAAATATTAGTTTATTTAATTGTTAATTCCACAAATCCATTAATCAGCTCTTGAACGCTTATGTGACTATTTTGAATTCGAATTGTTGCTTAAACTATTTTCCGCTATTATAAACAGATGTTCAAATGCAAATCGTTAGTTATTATCACTAACATAATTTAATATCGTAAAAGAATTAAAACAAATAAGATGAGTGAGCCGAAAAAGATACATAAGTATAATACAAATAACGTCGTGATCAATCGATTTGCGTAGGCGCCATTTCTGCATGATTCAAAAAAACACTGGACCGAGTAGAAGTGAGTCTTGAGATAAGGTTGTAAACGTGTAAAATGTACAAAATCAGTTTTAGAAATTGCGATAAAAGTTCAGGTTAAAACACAGATTTTACTTTATATTATTATTAATTGACATTCTGTTCTTGCTTGTTCTGTATTTTAATTTTTATCGGTTTAAGGAGCTTTAATTTGTGCAATACAAAACAACCTTTTAATCGGTATACTTGCGCGATAATATATTGAAGTTAGATTTATTAATATAGAACCTTGTAGAGTTAAAATAGATAGGTAAAACAGTTCAATAAATTATGAATGATTCCCTCAATCTGACACGAGGTTTACGTAAACAATAATCATTGATATTCTTTTGGAACATCCAAAGAGCTGAGTAGAAAAGGTTAACAAGGTTAATATTGTGTGAGGTGCGGATGATGCGACGGTGAACAGCGGACCGGCTGTCGAGATAGCCATCGCTGATAACGCGGGAACGAGCTGATGCGTCTTGTACACGCACAACCGAAACTACTAAATTTTAATAAGTTTAAAAGAAAACTAAACATATATCTGATAGCCTAAGATATTCTTATATAAATAAATAACAGCAACAGTTATAATGAGACAAAAATATTTCTAAATTAGATTCATTGAAATAGAAAGCAGATTTGCCATAGAAAACGTTTGTAGGTTAATATTATGAAAAGCTTAAAGAGTTATCGACAGAAACAATTGAAAGGAACTTACCTAATACATTATTTATCTATATCTTTATTGTATCTTTAGTACATATTTATATGTCTCCTTGAAGAAATGACAAGGGTTTAGACTTAGTCAACTTTGGAGTAGAAATATCACATTGGAAAGAAAAATGTCTAACTTTCACTATCAATGATATTATTATGTAGTTAAGTGATAAGGCCAAACATGCAAATATGCAACAAAAGTCATCATTGCTGACGCTAGAAATTGCATGTAATTTACGTTCATAGAAATATGCTGATTTACGTAAAAGAAAATGGCTTAAGTATAAAAATATTATCAATTAAGCAGATGTAGGTAGAGAATACACGAAAAAGAACAGTTAAGATTTCATAAACCGACGTGTACTGATACGAATCTATTTAGAATGCGAGAATACTAATTAGGAACAATTTAAATACCCGTATTTAATAACACGCCACCAAGTGTTTGTGTTATCGTCTGTACTTCCACTTACGGCCGATTGTAAACAGCTTTTAAAAAACTCCTTTGTCCCACCTTTATCTTTGTAGCAGGTAGGTACTAATTATATGTTATTATTTAATACAATGTTATTATATAGTACGCCAGTCTGCCTCATAAACGATAATAAGTGTTAAAAGAACGTGAACAGCGAAATGGATATTAACAAGTACATCGTTTTGTTTGAATGAAAACTTTCGATGACTATTTCACTTTTTAATGTTCAATTGTCAGAGCATACAGTTTTCTTTTGTTGCTCTTTTTTAATTAATAAGTCCAACTGACGTGCTGTAACGGTTATTGCTATGATTGTGATAATAAGAAGTTGGTTTATTATCTTTAAGGCGGATCTACTTAGTAGTTTGTTATATTGATTGTTTTATTACATTCAATTACCTTGTATACTGTACGTACACTTGTTATTAATGTTTTGTTTCTTTTTTAATAGATATTTAAATAATTAAGAACGTAAGTACGTACTTTATTAAAAGTATAATAATATTATTATATTTGATAAAATGATGCAACCTTTGTTTTGCGTCCCACTGTTGGGCACGGATCCCATTTATTAATGGGGAGGCCTGGAGCGTTCACCACGCTGCTCCAATGCGCGTTGTTGGAGTTACGGTGTTAGTGGCCAACAGCTGTCGGATGTTTTCAAACCGCCCATAAAGCCTCCGAAAAGGTTTAATGACTAATATCTGTCGATAACAACCGGGACCGACGGCTTAACGTGCCCTCCGAAGCCTGGAAACGTGCATGAAATTTTTGACACTAGCGGTCACCCATCTCACACCTGACCGCGCTCGTTTGGCATAACTGCGTAGAAAGGTTGCGTTCTACGCTAGCCACCGAGCCATATGCCCTTTGATAACATTATTTAATTCAATAATATAATTAATTTATGTTACAATTTTTTTTTGGAAATCAATAACATTGTGTGATCAACACATTGTGTAATTGTTTCTTAAAGAGGTTCAGAAATTTTTAAATTTTATTTTATAATAATAATATATTCACATATGTAATGGTACAAAAAAAACTACTTACTTAATTAAATATGACTCGTTTACCTTGTACCGTAATTAAATTTATTAATGAGCTATTTATACAAATTAATAAGGTTTATTACATTCAACAATATTCCGTTTTGTTTAATGTTACTAAGTAATATTTTAAGCTTAATATTTTACTTAACTTATAAAATTCACTAGGTTACGAGATTTAAAAAAAAATATGCGCTATATTTCATAGTACCTACAGAACAGTCAAAACTGCAACTTATATAAAATCAGGAAAAAGTTTGATCTTTAATTTAAATTCTCCTGTCTCTACGCAATCTACAAAAAACTACATCGTAAATTTCCTACTCGTTCTAATTACTGTTTATTACACAACGTTATCAGCAATACAGAAGCCAATCGAAAATAACGGTGATATTCTGTATCATTATAGCTTGCCTCGAGCGTTGGCCAAAGACAATTCTGAGGCGGAGAACGGCTCCGGGCATTTTTATTTGAGAATATTTTCCTAACTAATTAAAAGCGTTGAAATAAGAAAATAAAGGACTCGCTTAGTTATCGAAGGGATCGACTGGCTTTGTGTTACGGCCACCAGGGCAGTCAGAGCGCTTAGCTTCAGTAATTAACTAAAATCGAAGGAATACGCGCTCGCGCCGACGCGGACGCAACTAACAAAGGATGCACAATTCGAAAAATGCATGTTGGAATAAGAAAGCTTTTGCAACGGATTCGTTGGCTCCTGTGGGGTCTGGGCGACAATTTATTTGAAGATTCATTTGTTTTTTTTTGCTTTTCTTGAAAAAAGTCCGTCTAACATAGCTCCAGGATTTCGGAAGATCGCTTTAGAGATGTGACACGTTCACTTTTACTTGTATGACTGCTATATCGATATCGTATCGTATTTTCAAGAAAAGAAAAAAAAAACAAACGAATAAGAATATGAGAGTGTGTGCTAAGAATTGCATGCCTAAGAAGGCATGCTAGCAAAAACCCAATAACAACAAGACAACATAAAATAGAAATACCTAATAAAGATCGAAAGTGACAACAGAAATGCCGGATAAGTCAATCACACTCAATTCACAGAATAAATAGGTTTTTTTTTTCTTAGTCCATACACATTTTATATTTCTTATACTTATATATTACAATTTAGTCTTGTCAATAAAATTTGTAAAAATATTTTAAGTGTGTTGACTTAAATAAAATGTGAGCTTTATTAGGTACTTATTTTGCATTTAATTATATTTTTACGTTGGATTTGATTTGAATCAGTGGTCGATTTTTAAAGCGAATCGAAATGCTCGTTGAGTTGTCAGCGATGCATCATTGATTACTACGTTTCATAAGTATTATTTGCGTGTTAGTAAGTAAAGAAAAACCCATGATTCCGAAAATGCTAATACAAATAGTTACCTACCATCCTGTTACTTTTTTCTAGGCCGGATAGTCTACAGAATTTGTATTTCTTAAGTTAATCAGTTAATTTTTCTTAACTTACACATTTTTGATAAATATTGACTGACATGAACTGAGAGAGCCGAATGAATAAAACCAGAATATAAATATAATGAAGAAAAAAAAATACAATTGTACAGTGAATTAATTAATTGCGTTTTTATTAAGACATGTTCCTTTAATTACGTATTGACTTAATGTGAGAATGTTATAAATAAAACCATTAAATTAATTGCTTTACGTGGGCGTTTCATATTATAACTAACTGACTTAGGTATGCGTGTAGGGCACTAACTAAGCGGCAGTTAAGTTCTAGAAAAAGGAAGTCTTTAAAAAATTTACAGCAAAGAAAACTAGGAGAGTTTTTATTGAGACTAAATTTACATAAATGCATATCACAGCTAGCTTATGCGCATTAGTTAGGCATACATTAATATGATTTTTATGGCAACTTGAAAGAATTCTGAAACGTTAGACGCTCACGCTATGTTCGGTACTGGTAGAGAAAAAAATATTGTTTTTGATATTACGCGTAGATCTGTCTGTCTAGATATTTAGTTAATTACTATGTAGACGCGTTTGTAGAATTTCTTTGTATTGTAGTCATGGCCTTGTTAAATATTGTTGACAAAGCTAGATAAAAATTCATGTGTGATATATTAATCTCTGCAGTTCCTGGCAACAATTAGTTCGTGCTCGTTATCCGTACTGAACGTAGAAGTTAGTACAAGTTTGTGGAATTCAATAATAAATAAATAGTCACCGTGCTTAAATAAAAGTCCTTTGAAGACCAACTTTCGTTAAATTAATTTAGTTAGTTGATTTCGTCCAAGGTCATTCTGCTCAAGTTTTTTTAAACTTGGGTCACCTTAACAGTGCGCCTTCACTTTTCATTAGAAACACGCGTATTTTCTTTTTTTTCTATTCAATAGCTGTCTATAACCTTTTTTGCGACCTACTGCTGGGCAAGGATTTTTCCGCATTATTGTTCCAATTTATCTACCCCGGTCCTCCAATGGGGACTGGTAGAGATGCGGTTTACATAGTAGCCAACCCGCTGTCGGAAGTTTTTAAACCGCTCAGAAGGCCTCTGACAAGGTATAACAAATATTATCTATTTATAAAATTCGGGACTAACGGCTTAGCGTGCCCTTCGAGCACGGAAATGCACCTGAAATTTTTGCTACCAGCGATCACCCATTTCGAACCCGTTTGGATTAGTTGTAGATCTCTTGCGTACTATGCCAGCCGCAGTCCATGAGCGCTTTAGTTCTGTAGCTACCACACATTATTGTCAGTACCTGGACGACCGAGCGTTGCTCAATATGTCACAATATTGATTTTCTTGGTTTAATTTTAAGCAAAACACTCATTGGCTTTGTGTTACTTAACAACGCCATCTGAAATAGGTCACAATTTAAAATATTGTCATAAAAAATAAAAATAAAACGCAATATGCTTGATTGAGCTTTGAGCCCGGGTCTCTAGCTCTGCAGTCAGCCTACGTTCACATTCGGCCAAGGAAGCTATAATTCCATCGACGAAATCGTTGTACAGCTCTTTTAAATTGTTATTATTAGGGGTGTGCGAATAATTCGAACTTACGAATTATTCGTTCCGAATCGAATAATTCGAAAATTCGAATAATTCGAAAAAAATTCGAATTATTCGAAATTTTTCGAATTATTCGGGAACTTTCGAATAATTCGAAAAATTTCAATTTCCTCTTCGGACATCATATTTTATTTCAAATTATCAAAATAACCTATAAAGAGAATTATTAAGTCCTATTTAAAATAATTAACATGTATTTTATAATTACCTTTTATTGAACACTGAGATTAAATAATTAATCACTTAACTGGTAGAAAACATACGTTTAAAAACGTTTAGAGGGAAACTTGTTTGTATTTAAGCTTCTCAGCTGATCACCGAAGACTACCGTAAATAGCCGACTTCCGAAGTAAAATACTGAAGAGACCTGAAGATAGGTTCAATTCAAATTCGTTCGAGGGCGGGTTTACGCTAGCTGTCGGAATTCAAACTGGAAACAATATAAAATCCAGTAATATTTCGATAATTCGCGAATTGTTCAAATTATTCGCGAATAATTCGAAAATTTTCGAATTATTCGAAATTCGACGAATAATTCGAAAATTTTCGAATAATTCGAAAAATATCAAATAATTCGAAAATTTTCGAATAATTCGTCGAATTTCGAATCGAATATTAATATTCGATTCGATTCGATTCGAACCATATTCGCACACCCCTAGTTATTATCATTTGTTTGAACGGCGGATTGGCGTATAACGTTTGACGGCGTTCTACGCAACATTATTATCATCATTCTTTAATAGATAGAAGTAAGGGTCTTATTTTTCAGTTTATATTTAAGTAGATTATCGCCGGAAATTTGAATTAAACGACAATTTCAAAAATAAAACCTTGCTGGATCAATCTATCACCCCCAAAACCCTCATCGACATAATTATCATTGGCCACCCTTCCCCCAGTTTTCTATGTGTCATTGGCGGCCCATGTGGCACAATGGTTATCATGCCAGACTGCTGTGATGGAGTTTCGAAAGCATTCTTCATTTTTCATCCTAGTGATAATGGGTGAACATGAATTTTTAATTACTGAAATTACAATGATAACCATTGCAATGATCGTAGAGCTTAAAAAATTGGTTGTCTGTAAAGTCTGTTTACGGACGATAGTTTAACGAGACAACGTCATAACAAAACAAGGAAAACCACATTAACATTTCACTTTATAAACAGTCGATGAACGACACAAGCCGATCGCTTAACCCTCGACGTAATGTTGCAATCAGCGTAACGTTACAATGAGTCATCCTTTTTCGTGCGTGCAATCGGCGTTCATAGATTTATTAGATGTTGTCACGTCAAAAATAACTTTAAGTTTGTATTGCCTATGACGATCCTACGATTGTACGTCTGCTCGTAAACATATTATGGGTTTAAAGCCCTTCCTGTTGTACTCAGGTTTCCAATATTAATAAAATACTTCATAAACTCAATTGATTATATTTTACATAATTACCTTTTAATAATTTGAAATTCACACCGTAACTTTATATACAATCAATAGTTGTTCCAGCTTGACAATTTATATGTGTATGATATCGTGCATATAACAGAAATAACCATAAGTTTCAGGCCCTTATTTATATTTCAATAAAAATGTAAAAGTGTTAGTTGCACCTTGCAATGACATCCATGGTAAATAAAATAACACATATGAAGTAAAAGTATTGTTTTTATCGTTCTTATTCACCGCTGTTGTTCTCAATTGTTAGTTTTTTTGCGTAGGATGATCCATCCCATATAAAAGCTAATCATCTATGTCCATTGATCCCCCCTGACAAAGAACCTGGTCAGGGTGGCAGGGCATCGTCAGGGGGGGGGGTTATTTATTGGTTTCTCTGCCTGCCACTTTACTGCCACTTTACTCTGCCGCATGCAATGATCGAGGATACCGCATCAAGGATACCGTTCGACCTGTTTCACTTTTATAGAGAGCTTTTGTGAGGTTGATTCTTTTAGCAAGACAATCAAACATATCTTTACCTTTCTCTATGCTGCAACGGAATCTAGTATCTGTATTATTAACGCAGAATTATACAATGTTACCACCTTCAGGTCAGGTTCATAAAAAGCGGGTACCAACACGCTTTATCAAAAACCTGATTTATCTGTAGGTACTATTGTCTCAGATGCACAATCAATCAAACTAAAACTCGTAAAAGGTCCATTTTAGAGGGTAATTCAGTTCTCTTTGTCTTTTTTCCAAAATCGCTTTTTTTATCTCTGAAGTCGATGGTCGATTTTATCGTGATATAAATCCAGATAATTAAGTGGTGTGACAAAAAAATGGAGGCGCGATATGTTTTCGGCCCGTCGACTTTTATAAACTAGATGGTAATGAATGAAGTGAGATAAGCCGAGGGATGGGTCATCGGGGACACGTTGGCCCTTTGTCAATGGACAATTTCTGTGTTCGCGTGTGTAGGTCCAATGTGTGAGGAATGGATCACAGTCAATGTCTTCCTTTTCTTGCCTTCGTTATCTGAGCGCGATGATACCCCGATAGCATCTATCCTTTCAATCGATTTTAGATTTCTTGTTTTACTCTTACGTTATTACCTTTGAATGGAACTTTACTTATACTTTTATTTTATTAATTACTTATTTAAAATTATGGCACGTAAAATGTTCGTATATATTCGTCATACTGGGTTAAAATAATTATGTTTGTCTTAGTTTATTTAATTGTTTTAATTTCTATAATTACTTATTCAAAGTTTTTATATTAATAGGTTTAGAGACATAGTCCCTGTAGCTTCGGGATTAAGAATAGAGCTACGGTATCCCCTGCCTGATCGTAAGAGGCGACTAAAAGGGGGCTTCCGGGGTTGTGGACGGTGTGAGTGGGAGCTCGATCCATCCAACCAGCAGCCCCGGGAAGGGCGGCGATGTGTGCATGGCCACATGTCGCCGTAAGCATCGGAAGGTGCAGGAGAGCAAAGCTGCTCTCCCGAGGATGGGCCCGTTCTGAGGCGTCGCGCGTGGAGGACACCGGTGCGTTCCGCCGGAGATCCCGGAGTCCTCCCCAAGCGCAGTGGCAGCCACCGAGGGGGTTTTAGTGCGGTCAAATCCCACATAACCCGGTACTGTCTCCCAAGGTGCCGGGTACCTTTTGAAGGTTTCCTCCCGACAACAAAAAAAAAAGTTTTAGAGACATGTTATCGATAGATTTATGACGCATGTTCGTATTTTTCGTTTTGTTTTTTGTCTGAACTATGCCTACATTTACTATATTTTTTTACTTTCGTAGCTGTTTAATAGCTATACTTTACGTTATAAACTGTTCTTGTAGTAAATTGCAGTAAGTTAGATATAACACTACTAATAAAGAAATGATTTATAGCATCTTTACTACTGCTAGTAAAAGTAAGTATTTCGATTAATTCTCATTTTATCGTTGTGAGACTCGTGAGTATTCATCTTAAACCTTCTAATAATAATTAACAGTGATGTTTTATAGCACAAATTTAAGTACCTAAATGCCTCAAGAATAACATTCTAGATAGCCTGCCATTTATCTATTAAATACTATTAATGGCACTAAAGCTTAACTTTAGTGAGATCTAGTTAGATGATTCCTCAGATACGTGTGTATTAACTGCTTCCCATTAATTCAGATTGGATTGAAACTGTTAATTGAATTGGTGTTTCCACATCTGCAACTATTCTTTAGTCACTTTCTTTAATATAATAATATGATATAGCGAATCTAAGATCTTACTTCCACAATGAACGAGAACATCAATTTTACACAAGCCGAGTGTTCGACCGAATATTTGTATTCGGTACGTTCGGCATATTTTTTCATGTTCGTATTCGGCCGAATGTTCGGTTGATTTGCCGAATAATCACCTTTAAATTATTTTTAATATTTTAAAAAGAAAATTTAATTAAAGAGAATTAAACGTAAATATAAAATTAGTGTGGTTCATTCCGAAAGCTGTATATTTTGTACCGAATATTCAGCCGAACTTTCTTATTCGGTTGAACCTACATTCGGCGCACTTTAATGAAAAGTTACCTCCATTAAATTTAATATTGAAAAAAAAATTACTGTTTCAGATTACGCCTGAAAAGTATCTTTCGGTAAAAAATATATCTCATATTTTTTACCGAAAGATACTTTTACATTTAAAATATTGTATCTATTAGTGCCTACTGATATGGATGTGCAATTCTACGTTCTGATCTGAGTTGGCTGCAACCCTTTTTACGTCCCACTGCTGGGCACGGGTCTCTCCCCATTATGGGGGAAGCCTGGAGCTTACTTCACCACACTGCTCCAATGCGAGTTGGTGGAGATGAGGGTTAGTGGCCAACCCGCTGTCGGATGTTTTCAAACCGCCCATAAGACCTCCGACAAGGTTTATCGACTGTTATCTAACGACAACAACCGGGACCGACGGTTTATTGTTCCTTCCGAAGCACAGAAACGCGCATGAAATTTTTTTGCCACTAGCGGTCCCCCATCTTACACCCGATCGCGCCCCGTTTCGCTTAGTCGCATAGATCGCTTGCGTTCTATGCTAACCGCCGGGCCATGCGCGCTTCAACACAAGCATCAAGATCTGAATTACTAACTGACAAATTGTTTCATTATCAGATACCCTAAACTACAAAAGGTAAAAATTGGATAGCTGGTTATTATTGAAGTGAAAACTTCTTTAGCGGCGTTATGCACTTTTTTGGGTTGGGTAAAAAATATTATATACGCGTCAGGACACGTGGCCTGATCGAATATTCGTAAGACTTCGTGAGCTGATGGCTCAACTGTCTGTATACTTGCAAAATTCGTGTGTTGTGTTTAAAATATAGAAATTGAACACAGTGCATCTATTACTGAAAAAAGTGACGAAGAAATAGTGAAAGGAAATAAGTGAGTACTTTATAAAAAATACTGGATCATACTAGAAGTATGTTTAGTAGGTTTTACCCACTAAAATATTAGATGAAAAATAATACTGATAATCAAAGCAATTCGTGCGAAATTATTCCCTAACCATTCCAAAAAATCAAAAATGCACAACGTTAATGTTCATGTTTTCACTTCTGCCGGCACTCCCGGAGTGCAATCCGTTGTTTTTTTTAATTTAATTACTTTAATGGTGTTGACTCATTAAGTAGGGAATTCCGACACATTGGCCCCTTGGAGAAGTAAAATAAGAATTTGAATTTTTATGAAAACCTTCAGTTTAAAACGAAGTAGTATAAAATGCATATTTAGCTTCTGTTTCATATTCTTAAATACGTGATGTTACGTTTTTGAACAAACTAATCTTCAAGAACTGTATCCTACATCCTGTTTGTGACAGCTACAGTTGTCTATACAAAAGCTAGTTAAATATCACGGATAGATCTTGATCATGTATTTATAAACCTAAAGCGTTCTTAGCAATTAACTACAGATGTGAACTCCAAAGTTTTCAGACCTCAACACGCTCACCTGCCAGCTCTTATCTCCCGATCTCCAATTATAATTCGTCAGTGAATAGTAAGCGGTACATTTCCACAATCCACAAGGCGCAACGCGGATAGCCTCCTTAATATTATAATCTTATTCTAAACACAGAATACATTAAGGAACAGTGTCGACCCAACTTGTTACAGCCTGGCGTCATACTCGAGGAATTGTTCTTGGTTGGTTTGAGATCTCACCTATATCGGTATTTATATATCGGAAAGGGATTTACACAAAATACGTAACAATTTTAGAATCTATAAGTTGACCGTGGAAGAGGATCTGTTATGTATTTCTTCGTTTGTTGTATGCGTTTGGTCCTTTAGTAAAATAATTGTATACAAAAGTTTTTGGGATTTGCAAAGACGGGTAGTTCGAGTGTTCTAATGTGATCTTGGAGGGCAGCCTGTGATCCTTATGCCGTGGTTGCCATTCGAGGACAAAGTGGACGACCTAACGAAGACAGCGGGAGGCCGCTGGATTCAAAGAGCACAGAACGGGTGGAGCAGCGAGCGTTACGAAAGACCTATGTCCAGCAGTGGCTTATAAAAGGCTGATCGATGGTTGGATGAAATTGTGTTGGAACACACATTCTGTTAGAATCATGTAATTGACGTTTAAAAAAACATTTTACAGCTACATAATATAAATCTGTGCATCGGTTGGTAAGTTTCACACTTAAAGAACGCTAACCGCGGTCGTGATTTTGATGGGTGACTGCTTGTTAGCACAATGTTACTGTGTTTTAGAGGGCCCAATAATCCAGATCTTGCTGGTTATCGTTAAATAGAAGTCGTTGACATCGTCACAGGACAGACATTAAGTATGTGAAAGTTTTCCCAACATCTGGGAGAAATTCCTACCAGTATATTTCCATATACTTATTGGCCAAATATTTTGGCGTTTGACATATCTAATATTATTTGTGAAACTTTTCGAGGAAATCAAACATTTGATGTGTTTTTCAATTACTTATATCCAGGAATAAAATTGTTAGTATCTACTTAATAAATTGTTATGGTATTTGATTCCCTTAGCGATTAATATATAGCGGTTGATAGAACAATAAAATATTAGACATTTAAAAAAATTATCACATTCATTTGCTGCCTTGCTAACTTTATGATTTTTTCCTGCTGGCTTTTTCCCTCTCAGTGTATAAAAACCCAATAACCCAATGAATTGGGTGCCCAAAGTCTATGACGCGGATAAAAACACCGTGTAAGTAATTATCAAAAACGCAAAACAGAAAAACGCAAAATATGGGATAAATATAAATCAATAATATGGATGGTAAATTTAATACGTAAATAAAGTGGTTAGATTTTAATCAGTAATTTTATTTCTATTAACAATATTTGCATACATTACTGAGGAATATGGCGGATTATTAAATGTAGAAATAAATGATTTTCCTAGAGTCATAAAACAGCCAATGATACTCTTTGCTGACGATAGTACAGTTGTATTTACAAACGATGACACAAGTAATTATGAAACCGAAATAAACAATTCTCTCGAATTATTAGTAGACTGGCTAAATAACAATAATCTAAAAATTAATCTTGATAAAACTAATATAATGATTTTCAAAAATAGGGTATCATATGGTCAACCTGTAAATATAAACTATAAAGGAAAAATAGTATCTGAAACAGATGTAACAAAATTTTTAGGCCTATATATAGATAATAAATTAACATGGCAGTCCCATTTGGAACATGTTTGCAAACAGTTAAATAAATTTGCATTTGCATTATATAAACTATCAAAAATAGTGAATAAAACAGCTGTCCTTAGTGCATATCATGCATATGTTGGTGCGACTCTTAGATATGGACTCATATTCTGGGGTAATGCAACGGGAATTCAAAAGGTATTTAAGGCTCAAAAGAAATGTATTCGTTCTATATGTCAAATAAATCAAATAGACTCTTGTAAACCACACTTTAAAGATTTAAAAATAATGACGCTTCCCTCCCTATACATATATGAAATATCCCTAATGGTAAAAAAAGATTTAAATAACTATGAAACTCTAAAATCAAAAAGACATACTAAAAAATTGTGTTCAATTGCATCAAAAACAAAACAATATAACAAAAGCGTCTTTTGCATGGGACCAAAAATATATAATAACCTACCTGAATCCCTCAAGTCTAAAACAATTTGTGATTTTAAACGAGCACTTAAAACGTTCTTGTTTACAAAAGCGTACTATTCGATATCTGAATTTTTAAACGACGAACTTTAACTTCGTGAGGGATTTCGGGTTTACGGGACTAAAAACCTGCGAGGTTTTTTTTCCGCCGGCTTTTTTTCCTCTCAGTGTATAAAAACCCAGTAAATTGGGTGCCTAAAGCCGATGGCCCAGATAAAAATATAACTCGTATTAAACATAAACACCTTTTATAATTATAGTAGAATTGATAAAACATCGTAATAAAAACCGCAAAATATGGGTTAAAATAAAATCAACGTTGTCTTCAATTATAATAAATTTAGTTATAAGTAATTTTAGTTATACTGTTAATATACGTTTTAATTCTGTCCTCCAAATTTGCATACCTCGCTGAGGTAAATATGGCGAACTAATAAATGTACATAAAACAACTTTTGTAATACCCATATTTGTGCAAATAAATTATTTTCATTTTCATTTTCATTTTCATTTTCAAAAACAATTTTTGTAATACCCATATTTGCGCAAATAAATCATTTTGTCTTTGTTCTATGTCTTTGATTCCTTAGTCACCATCCATTACGATTTGTAATGAAAAATATATTTATAGATTTAGTAGAAAATTCCCAAGTATTTTTTTAAGGAATGGCTAATATTAAAGATTGAGCGATAAACTGAGTTGAAAGGGTATATCTCTTTACTCCTCGCATTCTTGAGAAAACGGTCCTGATAGATCCTCCTTCTCGCGTCATATTCCTCAACTGAGATATGTGATCTCTATATCTTCCCTTTTTTGCGTTGCCACCTCACGCAATTAAATTTTTCGGATTTGATTAGACTATCTTAGATATCTTAGTAGGACTCACGGCCTTATATCTTATATTAACAATAAAACATTAGAAAAAGTTCCTTGGCTATATTTTTATTTTGACAACTGTTTAATATATTGGAGGCTATAGAGATTGCACAATAAGAGAATGTACGCGCATACATTCAAACAATCACGGTAAACCAAATATAAATAAGATGGTCGTGTAAGACGTTTATTACGTCTCAACATGACGATTCCCCTAGCGTTAAAGACAATTATTCTCCGTCCCAATAGAACATGGCAAAGCAAACATTATGCAAACACAGGCAGATTACAGGCGGTATTTGCGCCGACCCGGCTTACAGAGCACAGGTAAACCAAGGAGTACAAGTTCTTAATACTGCGACGGATCAAAGAGCCCACGCTCGCCGAAATTAACTGGGACTTAGCACGTTTATTCGCAGAGATTCGGACTAGTTTCGAAAATAACACAAGTCGTTGGTTATCGATACTAATATTATAAATTCGAAAGTAACTCTTTCTGACTGTCTGTCTGCTACGCTTTCCGTTTATCCTTTTAAACTACTGAACCGATGCGATATGGGTATGAATTTAACATATTACCTAATATTAACAACCTTCGTCATCCATGCTGCCAACGTATTTGTATGAAGATGCTGTTCCTTGGAAATGCCACTTGCCACTAAGCAATTAAATTTAATCTTGAACCTCAATGTCATTGTTCAAAATAAATATAGATAACATTATATAAATACTTGAGGCAAGAGAAAAGCTAAGGGTTTATGATCAATCATAAAATCATTAATTTCAACATTTTGTCAATTGGAAGACTGCTCTAATCCTGAATTGATGAATGATGAAAAATTTAAAGAGGCATCCTTTCCTTGTAAACCAAATGTATTATGGAACTTTTTTTTCAACCTTTCTTATGTTTTCAACCCACTGCTGGGCAGAGGTCTCCTTCTCACACAATTGAGAGGGATTTAGGCCATAGTCCACCACGCGGGCCAAGTGCGGATTGGTGGACTTATGGGACTTATAAAGATTCAAATTAGTTAAAAATCGCAAGACCTCAGTCGACATTCCAACAAACTGTTGACAGTAATTATTAAAATACTTACTGAATCCACACAATCAACATCGGTGTCGCAAATCTACGAATGCGATAGATCTGCCAATAAAATACCTAATAAGAGCGCAGTTCCACAATCACCTTCACGTGTCTTCGCCTAAAGGGGCGTGGGACATGTAAATGCATCCCCCGACTCTCTTAGAAAGCTCTACAAGATCTTACTGATCTACATCGCTGTTCCCGGAGAATAAAATAATAACTGCCTTTATCTTAGTTTTAGTGCTATGCCATTTTTGGGGTCTATGGGTGGTAAAACATCAGCTCAATTTTTTGGGATTTTAATAATAAACAATCATTGCACACTCATAGCCACACAGTAAGGTAATTAATAAGTTAATAATAATTAATAATTATTGATTATTAATTATTATTAACAATAATTATTCATTATTAATGTCGTGGGTACCATGGACACATACGAAGACACACAAACATCCAGACTGAGAACAGAAATTTAAACTCATCGTTCAAATTTCTGTTTCGCCGGGAATCGACGGGACCCCTCGATTGGCAGTCCGGCATGGTAACCATTGAGCCACGCGGATCGTAGATTTTTATAGTTATTTCACGTCACAACACAGACCTTATATAACTGTAATATAACATTATCGAAATATATCATTTCTTGTTAGTTGACAAACAGTCATACAATTATGTTCTCGGTAAAATATTTTGACTAGATAATGATAAATGCAGTTATCCTTTATTCTCGTTCAAAACGTTTACGAGAATAAGATGATATTAAAGTATAATTATCATAGTATTATTATATTAGACCTTTTATTAAAGACATTTTGTAGGTGGTGGTAGAACTATTATGGTTCGCCCGGGGAAGTGCCGCCGCTTCACCCACTTCTGCCGTGAAGCAATTCTATTGTTTTTCGGTGGAAAGGTGCAGTTGCCGGCCACACTTACATGAGGCGACCACCAGCCTCCGGAGTAGCAGCGCAACTGCATACGACCTCAGACAAGACTTACCTATGCTTGCTTACCACTTAACACCACGTGGCCTGCATGCTCGTCTGCTACTCCTTTCAAATAAAAAAAAACCTAAAACGATGACATATTTTGATTATTTTTTATTTCTTATTTTTACAAGAATATCTCATAAGTTAGGCATATTTTACTGCATCATATCTGACATACAAAAAATAACCTTTTTTGAAGCTATCAATCATAAGCCTGAGGAGCAAAAGACAAAAACATGTTTTTTATTTTTCCTGAAAAGTACCGTTTTTGTAATTATCATTTTATTCTGCGTGGACGGCGCTTTGTTCAGTATTCAGTTTTGTACTGAAAGATTAGTAATTGCTTTTTTAATTCGTTTATTTGTCTCGTGTAATATAAGGTTAGGTGTCATGCTAAAAAATATCTTTATGGAAAGCAAATTAGCGGCTTATTCGGGCCACTGAGCTAAGTCATGACATATCGTCTATATAATAATATTATTACTTATATTACTTCGCATTTCTGGTATTGGTATTTGTTCCATATTAAACTTGTTAATTCTAATAGTGCCTTTTCAAAAAGAGAATAGGCTGAAGAAGAAGTGAAGTCGCTGTTTGAGGTTCTCATAGGGAGATTATCTTTGGTTTTATATGTTTTTTATATTGACCCAAAGAGGCACGCTTATTCATTCATTGGGAATAGACTGTACCGGATTCAAGCAATAGAATGCGTTAAATTCCCGGAGTACTCGTCATCACAGGTGTCGGGAGTACAAATGCGATCGATCTGGCAATAACATACCTAACAAGAGCGCAGTTCTGCAAACACCGCCACGTGTCCTCTCTCACGGGGGCGTGGGACATGTAAATGCATCTCCCGGCTCCCTTAGAAAGCTCTACAGTATCTTACTGATGTACTCTGTTCAGTACTTTACAGAAATAAATAAGTAATTGCTTACTTCTATTCATTATATTGGTCTAAGAGCGTTTAGGTTTTTAATAAAACATGTTGTTATTAAAATTATTGCTGGCCCGAAAAAAACTTAGCATTAAAATACACCGAATTCAAGTAATCAAATATGTGTCTCGAAGTATTCGTCAGCACTGGACTATAAGATATTACTATGGACTATAAGATATTACTATGGACTATAAGATTAAAAGTTGTGTAACTCAGTCCATTTGTTTGTTTCGCGTAAGGTTCCTCTTCAAACAGGGCCATTAAAAAAGAGTATACGCTGAAGAAGAACTGAGAGCATTTTTTGAAGTTCTAATAGTCTCGTCTTATGTTTTAAATGAGGTTTTTATTACTTCCCCAAAACGGTAGACTGTGCCATAATCTTACAACATACCTCAGCAGGTAGGGTCAGCATACCTCAGCAGGTAGGGTCAGCATACATCAAGTAACATAACCCATATCCCATTCATCCAGAACTATTATTAATAATACTATATTTATTATGACATCAATCTTTAACAAAAAATAATTACGTTATAAATATCCTATCGGTATAAGTAAAGAAATTTAGACACTATATTAATATTTACACATAAAAAAGAAAAACCTTAAAAAATATATAATAATTAAAATATAGTATTAAAAGGAGTCCCTTTAGGCAAGGTTAATTTACTATTAGGTATTAATTTTAAATTGATTCTTCTACGCGATCCTGAAAAAGGGACCTGACGGTATTATTCTTTTGACAACATAAGGAATAAAACCCAAAAAATCTACGCAAACGCACTGTACCTCGACCTGCCGACATAATAACAGAGTTTTTATCATCCTTGTAATCAGGCAAAGACATCGAGGTACTGCGGCGAAATGGGCAATAAAATACTGTTAGTTTTTATTAACACAAAATTGCGTGTTACGTTTGTATAACCAAGAAACACCTTGTTAAATACGGTTTGGAAACGGTTCACCACTAACTTTGCATATGAAAACTAAACTGAGAAACACGCGAACTAACAGTACAAATTGTTTTCAAGTACGATTCATTTGTAAGTCTTGTTATGACTTTGTTTCCATTAACTGCGATTAATGACTTTCGTTTGTACTCGTAGCGAATTGAGATTAGCTTATGTATAGCACACGTACATATAGGTTGGTGTTGTAAGTTGTTGGCGGCGCTATCATACGTTTTGTTCGCCTGTCTGTTTGCTGTTGATTATAATCCTTTTTAATGTCTTTTTGTTTTTTACAGGCCACCTTATAGAATTAAGAATTATTAAGGCCATAATACACCAAGCGGGCTACCATGTTTTGGGGGATATAACATAAATGTCAGTTGGGTGTAGCTTTCGGGTGAATGAAAATATCTTAATGAAATAATCATTGTGATGTTTTTCTTCGCCGTGGAACAAATGATAAATACCATACCTACATATTTTTAGATCGACATACGTGTTGCAACTTCAACCCGTCCAGGTGCCTCTCGCATCGGTAATTTAACCATTTATTATTGTTTGGCATACCGCTTCATATTCCATATTAGGAAAGTTGACTGCTTTAATTCTTTATAAATCACTAGTTTTCTGCCCGCGGCATCGCTCGCGTTGTCTACACCGTTTTTTCCTACAACTTTCACCGGGTAAACTATGTCACTCTTCCACCCCATACTTATCTAATATACCTACCATGTACAGTACCTACATGTACATGTGTACAGGCAGATCAATCCGCCATTGCGATGTGAAAGATGGATAGACAAACAAACAAACACACTTTCACATTTATTATTAATTTGAAGTGCGGATAAAACTTAAGTGTAGCTTGGAAATAAAGTGCATTTTAAATTGTTGTGGTTACCCAATCGCATAGGTATCCTAAAATGTCTGTACGTGTAGTGTGCACCATTTTCTTCGGGACCAACCAACCGAGGATTTATCGCAGCTACTGGAGTGATATACAAACCTAACTTATTTTTTTTATATTTCCTACGGTTTTAGATTTTATAGCCAACGTTACTGTAAAAGTTCAAGGTCCAGTAATTTTAAGAAATTTAAGTGTTTTACGTTTGTTTTCATATTTATGGAAATGTTTTTTTTATTTATTTTTTATTTTTTATCTTCCTATTGTCTAACTATCCGGCATAGGTGTTCTCCAATCTTATCATAATATTTAACTACACACAGTATTATTTAAAAAAAAAATACAAATAAAATACATTCGCGTACATTTCCTATACAATCCAAAGTATTTGCATCACTATATATGTATAGTGTCCCTGGTTACCCACATGGGAGCATTAGGAGTAAGCCCTAAGCCACTGCAATAATGGGGACAGGAAGTGCAAGCAGTTAGAAGTAAAAAGGATTGCAGCCAACAAGTACCGAGAATGTTAGTCTTATACATATAAAAGAGGATGTTTGTATATATGACATCGCAAAACTCAGAAACTATTCGACCGATTATTATGAAAATTTGTATGTATATGTATTTTTTCACGGAGAAGGTCAATTATCATTATCAATTATTATTATTATTTAATATTTAAACGCGATACGGAGTTCGCGGGGTCAGCTAGTAATACATATAGTACCATAACGACCAGCGTTGCTCGGATAAAAACAATTGATTTTCTTGGTTTTATTTTAAACAAAACACTCATTGGCTTTGTGTTACTTAGCAACGCCATCTAAAATAGCTCCCAATAAAAAAAATATTGTACAATAAATTTAAAAAGAAAACGCTACATGCTTGCTTGAGGTCTGAACCCGGGTCTCTAACTACGCAGTCAGCCTACGTAATCATTCGACCAAGGAAACTATAATTCCATCGAAGAAATTTTCATAGAGCTCTTTCAAATCGACATTGTCATTTGTTTGAAAGGCGGATTGGCGGATGACATTTGATGGCGTTCTACGCCATATTATTATGAATATTTTACAAGAGATGTCAGTAAGAGTCATATTTCTCAGTTTACATTTAAGTTGATTATCGCTGAAAATTCGAATAAAACGACAAATTCTAAAAATAAAACCTGGCTGGATCAATCTATCACCGCCGAAACCCTGGGCACTATATTTCAAGAAAATCATTGGAGCCGTTTTCGAGCTTCAAATCATATATTATAAGTATTTACAAGAATTGCTCGTTTAAAGGTATTAATTAGATAGTGAAAACGCAGTTTTAATATACTTTCACTTTACCTTGAAACTTACCAGCGATAACTACATAAACGGTGCTATCAAAACGCATAAAACGTATAACATTACAAAAACCATAACATAATACCAAGTAACATACGCACATATTAACTTTAAACATTTCCAACAAACTGTTATATCATCTCTGTACTTGAAAAACTGCAATTTTTCGCATGTGTTACTCGCCTTATCAATTCCATTCAAGTGTGACGCACAATGTAAGTTCTGGGTTGCGTATATGTATTTTATTCATTCTATTGTTATTTATAAGCTTACTTATGACTTGATGGATATTTCAGGAAAGCATAAAAACACAAGTAATTTTTGCATGTAACTGTTGTTTTTGTCAAAATTAGACACTTACTATTGATTTAAAGTACCTGTAGGTATGTTTTAATCTGGACATTGTTTCAAGTGACAAACAACATATTAAAAATATATTAAGCTTAGTGTTTTTTTCTCAAACTAAACTTGAGTTTTCTCTCAGTTTGACTAAGGTCTTTTTGAACATGTTATAAATACCTTGGGAGAGGATACCGGGTTATGTGGGATTTCACCGCATTAAAATTCGGTGGGCTGCCTCTGCGTCGACGGACGTCGACGGATTGAGCTCTCATTCTCACCGCTCACAACCCCGGAAGCCCCCCTTTTAGTCGCCTTTTACGATCAGGCAGGGGATACCGTAGCTCTATTCTTAATCCCGAAGCTACAGGGACTAAGTTAAACGCACCTATTCGCCGAAACAATGGGATTACACGATACAAATAGATGCATCGAAGTTACCACGGAAGGTCGAACCATGAAATTTAAAAGTTTTATCCCAATCATTTCGTTACCGAACCCTAAAAACCTCATTACCTACCAGGTTGTATGCTAATTTTTCGAATGCGATAAACATACTTGAACGGCTGTTAACATATTCGACACGTGTACCTATATCAGATACGTGTTCGTACAAGGATACACTTCCGTAGACTCTAGGGTTTTTATCCACTTTTTTAAAGGTACATACAATGTTCAGAAAGCAGAATCGTTGAGTGCCCTGCGTGAAGTTGCCTAAAACGACACCTTGAAAGATTTTGATAAATACGAGTATGATTATTTATTGAGATTTTTCATATTGTTAAATATTAAAGCTGTAGGTACTGTATGTACATTGTTTTATTTAAAAAATACTGATTATGGTTATCAGTGTTGTCCGCAGCAACTAGGCTGCGGACAACACTCTTCGCTAACTTTTTAAACGCGCTTCGCTAACTTCTAACTTTCGTGAAAAACTCTTTATGTCAAATTGTCAATTTGAAAAATGACTGGATGGAAAAGTGAAACATACATTTTTATTGAAAAAGAATTACTAGATTTTATTAGAAGCCTTATTATGCCTATTATGCCTATTCCTTATATGCCTTATTCCCACCGCTGCCACTACTTCTGCCGTGAAGCATTTCTAAAGTGTTTCAGTAGAAAGGTGCAGTTACCGGAGGGACTTACATAAGGCGACTTGGGCGACCATCAGCCTTCGGAGAAGCAGCGCAACAGCATACGACCAAAAGCATGTCTTAGGCTTATTTGAACTTATGTTTACATGTCCATGGGCTGCAGCTACCACTTAACACCACGTGGCCTGTAAGCTAATCTACTGCTTCTTCCAATGAAAAAATAAGTTAATTTTACTAAACAAATTTGAGGCTGTTAACATTTTCGACACATGTATACCAGATACCATAGTACTTAAACAACTTCCGTAGACTGTATGGTTTTTCATCCGCTTTTTTGATGTTACAATGTTTAGCGCCGGGATCCTTAGGGTACCATTCCTGAAGTTGTCTAAAAACCCTTGAAAGATTGTAGTAATACTGATTATAATAAGTACTGTGTTCTAAAATTAATAGCAAAGTAACGAGTAACTTCTTAGGTAAAATAAATATGTTGTTGAAATGAAAAATGGATAGGGTAAAACTGGGATAGTCCCTGTAGCTTCGGGATTAAGAATAGAGCTACGGTATCCCCTGCCTGATCGTAAGAGGTGACTAAAAGAGGGCTTCCGGGGCTTCGGGCGGTGAGAGTGGGAGCTCGACCCGTCCAGCCAGCAGCCCCGGGAAGGACGGCGGTGTGTGCGTGGCCACATGCCGCCGTAAGCATCAGAAGGTGCAGGAGATCACATCTGCTCTCCCAAAGATGGGCCCGATCCAGGGCGTCGCGTATGGAGGACACCGGTGCGTTCCATGGGAGATCCCGGAGTCCTCCCCAAACGCAGAGAAAGGCCACCGAGGGGGTTTTAGTGAGGTTCAAATCCCACATAACCCGGTGTCCTCTCCCAAGGTGCTGGGTACCTTTTGAAGGTTTCCCCCCCCGATACCAAAAAAAGGGTAAAACCGGGATAGATTCCTCAGTGGGATAGATGCCTCATTTCCAATAGGTATACCAGATTTCCATGACTCGTGATTACGAATTATTATTTTAACAACGTCACCGTCAACATATACAAAATTGTACAAACAAACGATAATCCAACAATTCCGTTGACCACAACCAACACTGCTCAGCCACATAGCTTGCATTCTGTAATAGGGTCTTGGACACTATGCACAAAAAAATCAAAATCCTTACCTTTAAAAGGTTGCACTAAATCACACTTGGAAAGCAATATAATTGTTTATTCTTTTTATACATGATTTTTATTACCACTGAAATCAATAATAATGAAATCAATTGACTATATATGATAAGTGACGTCACTTATCATCTCATACAAAATGTATGGGGACGTCACGTTTTGACAGCTCATTAAAAGTATCTCAATTGACTTGGTAGTCCAAGACCGGATTCTGTATCGTACTATTAACCGCCTAGTTGTGCGCGCTTCCTAAAATAATGCACTTTTAAGATGATTTGCATTTACAAACAAGTTACTATACGGAACTCCGAATATTTTTTTCATTAATTTCACCGTGTTAATACGAAATTATTTCGGAAACGAGCAGATGTTTGTTTTTCTATTTGTTTGTTAAATACGACCACTTGACCCGCCCTGACAGTCGCCATTTGTGATTTTTTGCTACTTCCCGAAACACTTTGGGTTGCCAGCAATAAATATTTTATGTGCGTTTGCAGCTTCAGTCCCACTTAAAATTACAGTGTTTGTTTTCGGAAAATAGATTAAGTAGATGTTAGTTTTTGCAAGTTAGCAGTAAAATATTTATATCGGTATGTTGTAATAATAATATTATACCAGCTAGTACTATTTCGACAAATAAATTCATATCTACGTTTTTGGTTGGCCCTTTTACAAATAAAACTGAGATTATAAAGTAGATACGTATATAACTGAGCTTTTCTAATACATATTTTGTATACAGGTATAACAATACTATGATGTCACTATACTGTATTGATATATCTGCCTAATGTTAAATTTTATACGTAGGTAGGTATGTACAATCAGGTGAATCAAGGCCTACAAGTTGCGTAGCCTCTTCTTTTCGACTTATCGCCTGCACGGTTCAAGCAGTCTTATCTATATTTTTATAGTGTGTGTAATGGATGTGCTCATGGAAGAAGGTAATAATATGCTTCAAGTTCACGTTAAAATTTAAAAAGCTTCCCACTTCTGCACATATCTTTACATATCATGCATATTTTGAAGCCACTGAAAATCTGATTTTGCAGATTTCGTGATTGAGTATCCAATAAGTACACACACAATTTCAAATATCCGACTATACAGATAAAGGAAAGACAAACGAAAAAACAGACACACAGTTTACTTTCATTAATTAGTAGAATCCGATTGCAACAGTTTATAAATGATTAATGTATGAGTAGTTACCTATCTGAACGACCGAGCGTTGCTCGGATAAAAACAATTTATTTTCTTGGTTTAATTAAAAAAAATAAAAATAAACGCAGTATAGTTTTGATTGAGGTTTGAACCCGGGTCTCTAGTTCTGCAGTCAGCCGACTTAACCATTGGGCCTACGAAGCTTTATTTTAATGAACGAATTTTTATAGAACTCTTTGAAATCGACATTGTCATTTTTTTGAACGTCGGATTGGCGGATGGCATTTGACGGCGTTCTAAACCTCAATATTATTAATACTCTCCAATAGATGTCAGGAAGAGTCGTATTTTTCAGTTTATATTTAAGTTGATTATCGCTGGAAATATTTTTTTATAATTTAAAATAATCAATAATCAATAATCAATAATATAATAAATAATCAATAATCAAACATAGCTGGATCGATTTATCATCCCATACTAAAGGTACTAAATTCCATCAAAATCGTTGCAACCGTTTCCGAGATTCAAAAAATATAGGTATTTAGGTATATACAAGAATTGCTCGTTTAAAAGTATTAGATATTCAAAGTTACCATAATAATTACCCAAACGGCCTTCAAAATAATAGCTTGTCTCCATGGGATACCATAGCAACATATTGTTAAAAAGATCGTACTGCCGATATGAGGCACTTATCTCTCGAATCGAATTCATTAATTATTAAAGTCAACGCTCATTATCTAAGACAAAACATTTTTTGTTGGTTTCCTACGCTCATCAATCATTTTGTTGTAGGCACTTAGTGAGAAAATGACCGAATATGTTCACCAAGGATTGTGAATGCTTTTTTTTTCAACCTTTATTATGTCCCATTGCTGGGCACAGGTCTCCTCTCACAAGTGAGAGGGATTTAGGGCATAGTCCACCACGCTGGCCAAATGCGGATTGGTGGACGTCATGCTTTCGAGAAATTATGAATTCCTCTCAGGCATGCACGGCGATGGAGAACATCGTAATCAATTAAATATCACGATATTTTCCATCGCCGTGGAGCAGCGATAAATACGCACATTACAAATTTCTTTGTCAGAGGTGCGCGCCGAGGATTTGAACCCGGGATCGATCGCGTCGAAGACCGCGGATTTATACCACTCGGCTATCGCTGCTCGCTGCTCGCTGTGAATGCTTTATTTTGATCTATATATAATATATAAAGCTGAAGAGTTTGTTTGTCTGGTTCGGATTGAAAAATTCTTTATGTGTTGGATAGCCCATTTATTGAGGAAGGCTTTTGGCTACTCGTAGATTTAAAACATCATGCTATGACTAATACATAAGTCCACGCGGACGCAGTCGTGGGCGGCCGCTATATAACTATAATAATGGAGCATTTATTCAGATCTAGTACATATTTGATGCTTGTTTTTTTTTTCTAGAACTGTTTGCAAATCGGCAAATTCCTTTTAAAGATTTCCTCTCCGTTCTAGCTTGAGCCAATCTGTTCCACGTCACGTTTGCTACATTCTTGATGTAATTATGTCATATCTTCCGTGGTCTGGGTCTCCCTCTTTTTCTTTTACCTTTTCGGGGATCGTACGATCTTGTGAATTTATTACTCCACTTGCTCTTACTACTCTTATCATTATATCCCGCCCATTTCCATTTCATTTTTACATTTTTAATGAACTGGTTAGCGAAAAAGGTAGCAGTATAAAAAATCTTTGTACGGCCATGGAGAAAATATATTTCACGCCTCATAAGCGAAGCGTAGAGGTGGGTACTACTGTCACTTCGCGCAAAACATCTGATTATTCAAACTTAAAATGTCTCTATGTATCATATATTGCACTTGTAAGATATTATATACACACACATATCAAGAAAAAATACTATTTTTAACACTCATGATATTTTTGATGCCATTTTTGTTATTAAACTAGTTAAATAACAGTTTAAAAAAGTTCTGTCTTGGATGTCCGTGTGTCTGCATGTGCGGAAGCTTTTCTTGTTAACACGATAACTACCGAAATACTTTACTATAATCGAGTAGTTTTTTTTTGCTCTTACGCTTCGTTATACTTAGGAATAGAACCCTTTCACTTTTCAGGGTCTGATTCGATGTGGTTTAATTGTTATTAAATAAACAAAAAAATATCAACTAAGTATTCTTCATAGTTTTAGTATATCTATATATTAATCAATTTTAATTTTGAGAATGAGATTATGAGGCGTGCACTTTTGGATTTTCCAAACAATTCTTCTAATATTTTCAGTAGCTAGCATCCTTCTAGCTAACAGGAGGAGAAATAGGCCGATTAATGAAAGCGGCGCGCTGACTCTTCTCACACAAATGCATCTTCATGTTATGACAGCCAGCGACGTAACGATTAATGGTCGTGTGCTGCGTATGTGCGCATCATATACACACTCAAAAATGTGAATGTGTCGAGGGAAGAATCCAACTGATTTTCTTACTTTTGTTTTTAGACTTAGGGCCTCGTTCACCATCTCCAAGTAAAGTGTTGATAAGTTACGTCTCAAGTAAAGTTAATTGGCAAGTAAAAGCTATGAGTACCACTCAGTTTATCATATGATTAGTGCTACTCGAACATAGTGAAATGGAAATTGAAGTTACGGGTAACTTTAACCGACAATTAGCGTACTTATCACTTTAATTGAAGGTGGTGAAAGATACCCTAGCGTGGCCCTTAGCGAAATATACTAGTTTGCTACAGTTAGGTGTATATATGTATATGTATTGTTTAAAAAACATGTCATTGTATCAGACATTGAATAGTACATCTGAACAGCTTACAAAATCATTGCACCACAGCTATTACAGCATGAAGAAATAATATTCTACGGCTATTTAAAATACCTACTCAAATCGAGTTATGTAAAGTCGAGTTCAATTACATTCTATGCATTACGGCCTCTTGTAGACGCAGATGCAAAAGGTATAGTGGATAAACATCAAAGCTATTAAATTAAACATGCAATTTACGTTATAAACCATAGTAATTGTAATGTTATTATAAAATTGATTCCATATAAATAAAACGTTTTGTATTTTTTTGTGATTTGTAAAATAATACGAGTACGATTTATTAAATAACGTTTCATTTTCTTAGTCTCATATTAGGGTTGTGTCCTCACATAATAATATGTCTGGGGTATGGACACACAGGAACATGAACACCTAGAACAAGAATTTAAAATTAAATGTGAACTAATCGAACGCTTGACCCTCAATCGACAGCCGGGCCACAGCTTGGGAGTCATATTAGCTTGAATTGAGAAAAAGCGCTTTTGGTTAGATACCTAGTTGACGACTCTGTTCTGTTATTATTTGAACTTACGCTTTTTTTCTTAAATACTACGGAGCAATGATTCTCCTTTGCTGACAGTACAACTTTGGCGTTATACAAAAAATTACTGCTTTCGCGGAAAACAAAATTTTGTTTGAAAAGAGAATACAATTTAATGTACAAAAAAGGAATATCAATGTATAAAATATATCAAAAAAGAAAATTCTAAAAATCCTTGTGATCTTGACACTTGACACCCACTCAATGTTGCCTCAGTTGCCTCTATTTTTGAATCCTGCAGAACATCTAATCAAAACTGTTCCAAAATCAAATCTGAGAGCTGGTGAACAAAAATGGCGGGCGCCGGACCACGCAGTGAGAAGATGCGATAAACGCGAGCGAACCCAACGCCCTCTATCCTACAGGCGAATTCAATTAACTGTACAAGGCACGGGAGTAATAAATTCTCTAAACAATCAGAATTCGAGCCCTGGTAATATGTCCGCCTGCTTGCATACGCACTGCGGTGCCTCCGTTTAATCAACGAATAAACATGATGTACCTACCGTCCCTCAACATATGTATCTATTTGGAATACTTTTTTTTGCCTTTTTCGACCCGTACTCTGACCAAAAGCGCGTTGTGAAAGGTAAATGAATTTTTGTGACGTCACGGAAATCAATTTTTCTGTGGAACTACGGAGCAAAGAGAGTGCCTAGATACTCGTATAATGACAACTTTATGGAATTTTAAGCAAGCTTGACGCGCATTGTCCTGTTTGTTGGACTAGATCGCTTACGTTCTAGTTTGCTGCCTGCTGTGCTAAGTGAAACAGACATGGTCGAGTGTAGGATAGGTGACTGCTAGAGCTAGCTGCTAGCCAATTATGTATATGTACTTATTTCCGTGCATCGGATTGCTTGTTATCGAAGCAAAGCGAAGTATGCTATTTGAAAAAAAATCCAACAGCGTGTAGGCCTTTATCCTATATTGTACAAATTCACATTAGAGCAACGTGTAGGAGTAATCTCCAGGCTTCCCCAGTTATAGGAAGACACTACTTCCACCAGCGGTGAGAACGAAAAGGGTTGTTTCCAACCAAGTTAGTCCTGAAACAGACGGTCGCAAAGATGGTTCGTAACCACATCATAATACGTGAACAAGCTATTACTAGCACGTTCATTGGACCACTCATTTTCAAAAAAATCGGAGCAGCCATAGTTACTAGCACAATTAAAAAAAAACACAATGATTGTCACGACCTGTATGGCGATAAGGTTACGATGATTATAAAGCATATGCATGATTGAAATAAGTAAGTTGAATTGTACATTACTCAATGCACAATTACAAAACTAAAAATAATAATATAATAATACATATTTAGTTTAAAATTATTGAAGAACTTCAACCAAAAGCAAAATTGCAAGTAGCGTGGGCTAAAGGGCAAACAGGTTATGTAATAGACAGGTACTTTGATAATGTAAGTAATGTAACCAACATCTTAATATTATATTATTTTCAATAATACCACATTATACAGGAGTATGTTATTGTATTTGTTACCCTCCTTTTGATTTTGTAAGCTTCAATAATACGAGTAATATTCAGTAAACATGGCCATACTCTTCTGACGATGGACATCTTTTCAGTATCTAATAGGTATAACTTATGTTTGTAAGTCCATCGTCCACAAATCTAGTCAAGTGCGGAATCGGATTGACCTTTAACAAGCCTAAGCGATACGATTTTTTTCTGTAACTCTCAGGCAAATACAGAGAACTGATAAATAATAACTGAATCAAATAGCTCAATCATCATCCGTCGCAAGATCGGATTGGGACCCAAAACCTTAGTAGGCAAAATAATAAAAATGTGGGGGCGGCGCGTCTATACGGTATGTATGTTCGCGCTACTCGCCCTAGGAGTACGCGTGGTGGGATCGTAATAGCCACCAGCGAGGCCAAAAGGGGAGTGGCGGGTGTATATCGGGTGTGAGATGTTAAACCCGACGCCGGTAACCCAACCTGCGAGGCGCCACGTCGGTGTCGGGGAGTTGCGTCAGTCGTCTGTCACGGGGAAGAGGAGGGGGGTGAGGGGGTGACGTTCTTTGAATAAAACCACTTATGTTCCTGATAAGGAACCCAGCCAGCCCTAACCGAACCCTAATTTCCCTATGCCAAGGCCTCTTCGTATGGTCTTGAAGTCTTCTTTCAAACTTCAGTCTTCAAATATTCCAAAATTCTTCAATCTTCTTTAATCTTCTTGTTATTAGTCTTCTTGAGTCTTCAGAGTCTTCAGAGTCTTGTTTTCTTCTTACTTTTGAGCTCGCCGAGGAATACTTTGCCTTGGCCCCAATTTGCTTAAGTACTCCCCAAGCAATACGAGAAAGACAGCCGCGTGCAATAGCCCGATCGCGGCCTTATTTCGATACAATTTTTGCTTCGGTGAAGGCTGTTTTTCGGGTTCTTTTTATTGATCTTATTCACTTATACATATGTATCATACATAGTTTTGTTCCTCGTAAACTATCCTATTAGACTATATAAGTTCCATTTTCATAGGTAAAATACATAAAGAGTTATTTAAGAAAATATACACAAAGTCCAACAAATTTCGCCAATTGCTAACCTTATGACCTAAATAACTAAGCTAATTCACAAAATATATTCATAAAAACTATGTATCCATGTAGACAAACTTATTTCCTATCGTATTAATCCTAAAAACATCCAAAAACATATAAAAATACGATCTTATTAACAAAAAACTACCTAAGTACAGAAAAAACTTCAACCTTAAATATCTACGTAACCTATACAAATTTCTTTATAAAAATTGTGTTATCCTACATAACTAATCATCCTTAACCATATTATAAAGAAAAATCATGAAAATCTAGATATCTAATTTTCCATACTAATTTCGTAAATTTTCCGCATTCCAATCTCGATTCTACTCGTCACACCGCCCTGTGTGAGCGAAGCAGGAACACTCGTTGCATCTCGTTTTAGAGGCCGCGCGTGAGACGGGGATAGACGTTGCCGTCTTTGTCTTCTTCTGTGTGAGTGAAACGGGAATAGATGATGCCGTTTCGTTCAGCGGCCCTTGCAACTTTTAATATGGAATGTTCATACGTTATTCTCAATTCTCACATATGTTTTTCTTGGTCGCCGACATCCTCCCCCTCGTGCGTAGCACCAACTCCTGGCCCGGCGACCCGATGCTCGTTGTCCGACGCGATGACTGCCTCCCCGCAGTCTGGCTCGCTGGTTGCTCGCCCCTCGTCGCGTTGCGCCGGCACCAACAGGATCACCTTGGAGCTGGGACGTTTCAGGACGCCCCCCGTCGTGCGCACCTCCAGGATTCTGGTGCGGCCGTCGGGTCCTGGATAGGTTCGGACCACCTCACCCCTTGGCCATGTTCCTCTTGGCAGCGTAGAATCTACGATGAGGACCGTGTCCCCACACTGCAGGTCCCTCGTGGTAGCTCGTGCGTCGACTCTTCTAGGGATCAGAGTCGGTAGGTACTCTTTCACCCATCTGCTCCAGAAGTGGTCGGCGAGTCGCTGCGCTGTCCTCCATGTTCGTCGGCCGGTGAGGTCTTCGTCGGTGAATGCCCCCAATCTCGTTCCGCAGGATCTCCCAATTAAGAAGTGATTGGGAGTGAGGGCCCCTTCTTCGTTGTCTTCGTCGACGTCAATCAGTGGTCTTGAATTCACCAGGTGCTCCGCCTCCAATAGCAGAGTGTGCAGGACCTCTTCTTTGGGATGTCTTTCCTTGAGGGTAACTGCCAGGGCCGTTTTGATGGATCGGACCAGGCGTTCCCATGCACCCCCCATGTTCGGTGCCCCGGGTGGTATAAATTTCCACCTGATGCTCATCTTCTCCGTCGCGGTGATGATGTCTTCCTGGTTGAGGCTGGCGAGGGCTTCTTGCAGTTCCTTGTTTGCCCCCACGAAGTTGGTGCCGTTGTCGCTGAAGATCGTCTTCGGCATCCCCCTTCTCGCCGCCATCCTTCGTAGCGCCAGGATCATGGAGTCCGTTGATAAGGATGCGGCTAGCTCGACGTGGACTGCCCTGGTGGTGAGGCATGTGAATAAGGCGCCCCACCTCTTCTCATGGCGTCGACCCACTGTGATGGTCATGGGGCCGAAGTAGTCCACAGCAGTGCAGGTGAACGGTGGTTCTCCATGTCGCAGTCTCTCCAGCGGGAGATTCCCAAACGGCTGGAGCTGTGGCGTGCCGCGGTGCACCTTGCACCACTGGCACTGATGAACCGTCGTCTTCACCGCAGGCCGCAGTCCCAGGATCCAGAAGCGCTGTCGTAACTCGTTGATCACCGTCGCGTGGTTCCCGTGGTTGAACATCTCGTGATAGTGCGCGATGAGCAGCCTGGTGATGTGATGCTTACTGTCTAGCACCACTGGTCTCTTCTCAATTTGTGTGTGTAGCGCTGCATCGATTCTTCCTTGGAGCCGCAGTAATCCATCTTCAATGGCGACGTCCAACTTCTTAAGCCGGCTATTCCTCTCAAATGGCTTCTTTTTCGTGATGCAGCGTACCTCTTCCTGGAAGCTCTCTTCTTGGCTTCTTCGTAATAAAATCTTCTCGGCTTCTTTGATGTGATCGGGATTGAGGGGAAGGAACCTTCTTTCTTGGGTCTTCTTGTTCACGGGCTTGGTCGTCTTCCTGACCTTCTTCTTGTTTCGCCTCCATGTGGGATCTCGACGCTCGGACTTACGGGACACGTTTACTGCATGCTTCTTCTTCCGGCACAGGTCGATAAATTGCAGTACCCTCGCGGTCGCCCTTACCAGTCGCGTCCAGCTTGAGAACTTGACAGGGTTCGGAGTCGGATACCTGTCGACGGGCAAAGTCGCCCCCACGGTCGACTTTTCCTTCTCTTCTCCCGTGGGCTCCGCCTTGAAGGTCCGCGGCTTCGGCCAATCCTCTTCATCTTGCGCCAGGAATGCAGGTCCGTTGAACCATCGGTGTCCGCTGTTGAAATCCTTCGGTATACCTCTCGTTGCGTCGTCAGCCGGGTTGTGTGCTGTAGGTACCCAGCGCCATTCTTGAGGCTTCGTCGTGTCTTCGATCTCCGCCAGTCGGTGTGCTACGAAGGTCTTGAATGTCCTTGGGTCGGTCTTGATCCAGGAGAGCACGGTGCTGGAGTCGCTCCAATAGGTTTTCTTCACAATCTCGACGTCCAGTTCTTCTTGCACCGATCGCGCCATCCTGGCACCCAGTAGCGCCGCTTGTAGCTCCAACCTCGGGATGGACACTGGCTTCAGCGGGGTCACCCTTGCCTTGCCCGCCAGTAGTGTCACTCGGTAGCCATCTTCTTCGTCGCGCTGCCTCAGATACACGGCGCATGCGTAGGCCTCTTCGCTCGCGTCGACGAAGACGTGGAGCTCCCCCTCGGTGTCGGACTGCGCTACACACCTTGGCACCCGGAGATCCCTCAGCAACTGCAGGTCTTCTAGGTACTCCTCCCAGGTCTTGTTGTCTTCATCGGTGATGCTGTCGTCCCATCCGACCCCGCTCCTCCATATGCTCTGGATCAGCTTCTTCCCCTGGATGAGCACCGGCGATGCAAGCCCCAGTGGATCGAATGTCGACATCACGGCGCTTGTGACCTCTCTCTTGGTTGGAGTCCTCTTCCCTTCGGCTACCTCTTCCTGCAGGTTGCGAAGACTCGTTCTGAATCCTATTTCGTCGCCCCCTGTGAACCACCTCAGTCCCAATGTCTTTTCTTCTTTGGTCCCCAGTTCGACTTCCATGTTGTTCCCCTCCGGAGTGAGCTTCTTTAACACTTCCTCATTGTTTGATGCCCAACCCCTTAACTGGAACCCAGCCTTCTTGTGTATGAGGTCCACCTGGCTTGCTATCTTGATTGCGTCTTCTGGAGTCCCGAAGCTGTGAAGGTAGTCGTCCATATAGTGATTGCGCTCAATTGCCCTTGCCGCTTCCGGGTACTCTTCCTTGTGTTCCGACGCGTTCTTGTTCTTGACGAAGATAGCAGCGCTCGGAGAGCAGGCGGCGCCGAATATAACTGATGTCATCCTATACTCCCTCGGCGTTCCGCTGCGTTGACCTCCCCTCTATAAGAATCGAAGGCTGTCCCGATCTTCTTCTCGTATCTTCACCTGAAGAAACATTTCCTTGATGTCAGCTACCACGGCGATAGGCCTCTGACGGAACCGCAGTAAAACTCCAAACAGTGACTGCAACAGATCTGGTCCCGGCAACAGTTCATCATTGAGGCTCTTCCCCTGGTACTTCGCGGCAGCGTCGAACACCAGTCGTATCTTCTTCTTGGTAGGGTGCGTGACGGCGAAGTGAGGCAGGTACCATTTCTTCTCGGATGTGGACTCGTGCTTGACCTCTTCTGCGTAGCCACTGTTGAGAAGATTCCTGATCTGATCTTCATATTCCTGCTTCAGTGCCGTGTCCCTGTCCAACTTCTTCTCCATGTTCTTCAGGCGATTTTCTGCTTGCTTGTAATTATCCGGCATCTTCGTATCCTTATTCTTCCATAATAAGCCGGTTTCGTAGCGCCCATTGTCCAATTTCCTCGTAGTTTCTTCCAGAATTGCCAGAGCCCGTTCTTCTATATCTGTGGTCGGTCGGCGTGGATGGATTCCCAACGATTCTACGGCGAAATGTTCCTTGATGACCTTTTCCAATTCCTCTTCCTTAGAAGTAACGTGCGCGCAGGTTACGAAGTTCACAGGCCTCGACGCTCCTCCATCGGACCCATGTAGCACCCACCCTAGGTAAGTCAGTGATGCTACGGGTTGACCTCTTTTCCCTTTGCGTGTTGCTCTGGACACGATGAGCTCCCAGTTGTCTTGACCGATGAGTAGCTTCGGTGATTCCTCTTCATAATACAACTGGTTCACCATCGGCTTGAGATGAGCGCATTCTTCAATTCTTCCCTTTTCAATCATCTGGGGTGTCAGGTTGATGTCGTCGATCGTGCGTACCCCAGAGATGTTCCTCTTCCTGGTCTGGTGCAACCCCTTGATCTTCATGTTGATCTTCATAGAATCTCCCTTGGTGATGGTCCTGCCTCCCACAGTTTCTAGGGTGAGCGCCTCCACGGGTCCCTTGAGGCCTAGTTGTCTCGCGACCGATGAGTCCAGAAGCGTGACGGTTGACCCCTCGTCCAGTAGTGCTAGGATCCTGGCAGCCCCCCTTGGTCCATACAACTCGACTGGAACCATCTTCAAGTAGGCCCTTGCTGTCCTCGTAGTGTTCACCGGGAGCCTGACGTTGTTGGCGATCTCCCTGTCCGCAGTTTCTTTCTTCGCTTCGGGCTTCGGGCAATCCCCCTGGTCTTCATGAAGCACGAAGTGATGCCACCTCTTGCACACCTTGCATGGAGGACGTCGGCAGGTTTCCTTCCGGTGTCGCCCCTGGAGACACTTGAAGCACATCTTCGATTTCTTCGCGACCTCCCATCTCTCCTTGGTTGGCAATCGTAGAAACTTGCGGCACTCGTAGAGGTGATGTTCATACTGGCAGTGTGGACAGCAGGTCTTCCTTTCTTCCTCCAATTGTTCGGATGCGGTGTGTGTGAGTTGACGCCGGGGAGGCTGCCTTGGATGCATAGCCTCTGGCGTCGCGTAGGGTCCACATTCATCCGCTGCTTCATTGAGGAACTTCGTTAGTAGCACCAGATCAGGTTCTTCGTTTTTCTTCTTGGCGGCGAATCTGTACCACCTATGCTGCAGCGTCGGAGGCATCTTCTCCACGATGTTGGCTACCATTTCCGGCGCGTGCAGATATTCCGGTTTTCTTAGCCCCCTTATTGTCGCGACGGTGTTGTTCACCTGACTGGCAAACACGCAGATGTCACGCGGCTTATCCGGGATCCGGGGTAGGTTCTTCACCTTTTCCAATTCCATCCGGATCAGGGCTTCAGGTCTTCCAAACCTTCGACGGAGGGTTTCCATAACTTCTTCAGGTGGGCTTTCTGAATATAGGAGGCTCTTCACTGCTTCCCGCGCTGTGCCCTTGAGTGACCGCCGCAGCCGCGCCATGTTCTGAATTCCCGTAAAAAGCGGTGCGGTGTCTTCGTATACCGTCCTGAAGGCAATCCATTCTTCATTTCTTCCGTCGAAGTCGGGCAGGTCGTGTATGTAACTCGGTTGCGGTAAATTCCTCGGTGCAATCGAGATGGCCTTCATGATTGCCTCGGCGAGCTCCTTGGTCCCGGGTTCGGTGCGGTGTTCCGGAACTGCAGTGGTGACAGGTGGCTGACTGGTTCGCCCCTCCCCGGACGCCCCCAATCGGTGCCCCTCCCCGGACACCTGCCTCTGATGCTCCTCCTCGGGCATCCCCTCCACCGATGCATGATGTACCCATGAACGGATGTTCGTGTTCCATTCTTCGGGATCTTCAACTTCGGATCCGGAATCTTCATTCTCCGCTCGAAGCAGTTCGTACTGTGCTCTGGTGTATTCTGCAGCAGCCTTGGACTCTTCCATTCGCCGCCGCGCCATTTCCACCTTCAGTTCCCATTCCCGTTGCTTGGTGGACTTCGTGGAGTGAGTCTTCCGTGGTGCCGCAGGAACCCCTGGTGGTGCTGCTTCTTGAACCGTGGCTTCGCTCCTGGTGACTCTTGATGTTGGCGGGCTCTCCGTCGTGGTCCCATATGTGACCGAAGTGTCCAGTGTCCCCGGTGCTTCATCCGATGACTGGGGCGCAGTTGGTCGCTCTGGTGGAGAGACGCCTCGTTGACTTCGTGTGACAGGCATGATGGCGGCAGTAACCCGACGATGACGATGGCACGATGATCCGGCTCGAAGGACCAGCTGTGGGGGCGGCGCGTCTATACGGTATGTATGTTCGCGCTACTCGCCCTAGGAGTACGCGTGGTGGGATCGTAATAGCCACCAGCGAGGCCAAAAGGGGAGTGGCGGGTGTATATCGGGTGTGAGATGTTAAACCCGACGCCGGTAACCCAACCTGCGAGGCGCCACGTCGGTGTCGGGGAGTTGCGTCAGTCGTCTGTCACGGGGAAGAGGAGGGGGGTGAGGGGGTGACGTTCTTTGAATAAAACCACTTATGTTCCTGATAAGGAACCCAGCCAGCCCTAACCGAACCCTAATTTCCCTATGCCAAGGCCTCTTCGTATGGTCTTGAAGTCTTCTTTCAAACTTCAGTCTTCAAATATTCCAAAATTCTTCAATCTTCTTTAATCTTCTTGTTATTAGTCTTCTTGAGTCTTCAGAGTCTTCAGAGTCTTGTTTTCTTCTTACTTTTGAGCTCGCCGAGGAATACTTTGCCTTGGCCCCAATTTGCTTAAGTACTCCCCAAGCAATACGAGAAAGACAGCCGCGTGCAATAGCCCGATCGCGGCCTTATTTCGATACAATTTTTGCTTCGGTGAAGGCTGTTTTTCGGGTTCTTTTTATTGATCTTATTCACTTATACATATGTATCATACATAGTTTTGTTCCTCGTAAACTATCCTATTAGACTATATAAGTTCCATTTTCATAGGTAAAATACATAAAGAGTTATTTAAGAAAATATACACAAAGTCCAACAAATTTCGCCAATTGCTAACCTTATGACCTAAATAACTAAGCTAATTCACAAAATATATTCATAAAAACTATGTATCCATGTAGACAAACTTATTTCCTATCGTATTAATCCTAAAAACATCCAAAAACATATAAAAATACGATCTTATTAACAAAAAACTACCTAAGTACAGAAAAAACTTCAACCTTAAATATCTACGTAACCTATACAAATTTCTTTATAAAAATTGTGTTATCCTACATAACTAATCATCCTTAACCATATTATAAAGAAAAATCATGAAAATCTAGATATCTAATTTTCCATACTAATTTCGTAAATTTTCCGCATTCCAATCTCGATTCTACTCGTCACACCGCCCTGTGTGAGCGAAGCAGGAACACTCGTTGCATCTCGTTTTAGAGGCCGCGCGTGAGACGGGGATAGACGTTGCCGTCTTTGTCTTCTTCTGTGTGAGTGAAACGGGAATAGATGATGCCGTTTCGTTCAGCGGCCCTTGCAACTTTTAATATGGAATGTTCATACGTTATTCTCAATTCTCACATATGTTTTTCTTGGTCGCCGACAAAAAATGTATTTCCGTTGTGTAAACACGTTCTATCGGCACATATTTAACAAAGAAGTTCGCTTCAGCGACATTGTCTAAAAGTTAACCTCAATATAATGGCAGGGCACCGCCAAGCTGACGTATGAACATGAGAACATCAATTTCCATAGAATGCAGTTTTAAAATCTATTGTGGAGAAAGGAAGCGATCCCGTTGCCGGGTTACGACATAAATTAGGAGTGGGTTCAATCCCGTACGTGAGTAATCCCTTTGTTAAAATTTGATGGCGCTTAGAGATAAATAAACCCTTGTTATAGGTACGAGTATATGTGTGGTGTTTTTAAAGAGAACCAAATGATTTTATTACATATAAAACGTTTTAACCATTCAACAATTTTAGTGTCTAAACAATTTTTTTTGTTCATGACAGGAATGTCACAATACAAAGAGCTTCTATGTGCTGCAAAGGAATCCCATGCATGCACATAATAGCTTCATATAACATCATAATATTACTTAGCCAGTTTTTTTAATTAATCATTTAGCTTAAAGAGTAAATCAAAACCGTGAATGTATTATAGTTCACTATCAGGAATCAAAATGAATTTTTATGCATTTTTATTTATTTATTTACCTATTTTTTTAAATTTATAACCAAAGTTTTAATAAAACAAGTTACTATAACATCAATCTTTTTTATGATCTGTAATTTTGATGCAGACATTAGATAGTTCATAACCACGTTGATATATTTAATTGCAGCAATTTAACAAAGTCATAAATATAACTCAAGCTAAGTAAAACCGTTTAAAAATCGATAAATATCGCACAAGTGTTTGTATACTTATAACTCGCAATGAATTATGTGAATTGTGTACACTTGATTTGAATAGCCGACGAATTTCTTCTTTAACTCTAAACATTAAATTAAAAAAAGTGGCCAGATGCGATTCAGACTCGCTATGAAGGGTTCTGTAATGATATAGCAATACAGCAATACAAATAGGATATAGACAGGAGCAGTCAAAAAAATTGGTTGTTTTATGAACTAAATTTTTTAACTAAGGCTTTTAATCCATTTCGAAATTAATCTGTATTTATTTAAATGGAGCAGTAGCCGCCACAAAACATATTAAAATAATAGAATCGAAATGTGGGCGGGGCAGACACGCCAAGGAATTTTGAGCAAACGCTCAAAATTCCAAAACCTCTACAGAAACACGCGATCGTGCTACGATATGCGTGCTTGTGTGCGTGCTTGGGAGTGATTCGTTCATTTGAAATCGCGTGATTGTGCAACGCTAATATTGGCTAGATTTGAAATTGCAAATATATGCGTAAGCTTCGTATTTATTTAAGTACAGATGTAATGGAGGTAAAAGGCGGGGCTTGATCGGCGACACCAGTCTTCATACGAACGGCGCATTATTGCCGTTCTACCTCTCTTAATAATGTTCTGTGGTAGCCGCCATGTTATGTCATAATATGGTAAACAAAAAGACGTCAACTGTGAAGGGAACATAAAAATCAATATCAGTACCTTCGTGGCAAAATGTTTTAATAAGTTTTAGGTAACTTGTCGATATAATAAAAATGTGATGATTGTACTTACACGTGCTTCCAAATACGTGTTACGGCTAGCTTTTGGCACACTAAGCGTTGAAGTTCGTATAAGTCAGTTGCGATAATGTCATTCCTACTAAGATGTTCTTAAAAGTTACACTGCATCCCTACACTTGTTTGAGCATCGAAATCGCAATAATCCCATGTACGCCCGCCCATATAGTTAGATACTTGAATTGCAAAAAACGCGTATGTCGAAAGGGCTGTGTGCGCACAGAAAGATACGCTATTTTGAAACTACTCTAAGGCCTCCATTCCTTGCCATTCGGCTACAGAACCCTAAAAACAGCAAACAACATTGTAGCTGCAATTTGCTCAGATTCGTAGGCCGCACGCAAGCGACGCGTTTTGCGTCCGATACATTTATAAATAGGTTGAAAAAACGCACACTCTATCTAATTCAGCTCTCATTAACCTTTAGGAGTTCGAAACTCGCGACAAGCGTATCGCTCCACCGATTCCGTTATCTGATCCATCGTAAAAATTAATTATGTACACATGTTCATAAATATCTAAACTGCGAGCGTTTACGACGTTCGTTGGATCGGCGCACGCGAACTTAGAGCGTCACAGCGCAATTACCGACTTTCGCGCTGCGACGGATACGACGCGATGTTTAAGAACGGTTTCATTCAGACCAGCGTATTTTTGGAAATAGCTTTAATGCAATACTAAGGTGCAAATGTAACCCAAAAAATACAAAATTTTGAGAGAACTGCATTTGCCTAATATTTTCAAATTTCCGCTAAAAAACAGAAATACAAAATGAATTAAAATTTATCTTTGTGTTGAGAACTTACATTGTCTTGTTTTTCTCATAATTTTTTTCTCATACAGAGTACAATATCCCATCAATCCAAGTCTTAAATAATGAATACTATATTTAGTACTAATAACAATTAAATAATTAGGAAATATAGAAAGCAGTAGTCACTAATAAATACACTGCAATTTACTTAATTTTTTTAAATGTTTAAAAGGCAAAAAAAATGTTTACGCTAAAATATTAAAAAGTTATGAGTTCACCTTTATGTAACCAGTTAAAGACAACTTACATGCTCACGATGTTTGGAGTCGTGTCAAGTCGTCGTCACGTCGGGTTGAAAGGAGCCCGATGCTAACCGCTGTCACCCGCGCTTTATTTAGTGTTTGTTTTTGTGTCACTTCCTGCCGCGAGAGGGAACGCCTGGGCGCTTGCTTGTATTCCAAAAATGCGAAATTGGCTCAAATTGCTTGTTATTAACGATGACAGATGTCTTGGCGCCAGTCCCTTAGCCCTATTATCTAAAAAATACCTTATTAGTTCCGAATAGAGCCTTAAGTCCAGTGCAGAGACCCGAAATCTTTCTAAACTCAGATCGGATGTGTTGATACTAGCGCTATGGATATGCAATTAGTGACACAAAGTTTTTCTTGTGCTAGAATAAGATGTAGCGATACCTGGTAATTGTGCGTCCGTTTAACTATTAATATTGTGGTCGTATTATGTGAGTTTGGCCTAGGCGCAGGTTTTTATTTCATTTTGTTAAGTATTTCTTGCAATTAAAATATATCTGCATTGTTTTTAAGACTTATTATACTGGTTTTTATGGTTCCACAAAAGTAAAAATTAAACAGTACATTAGCATCACTTTTTTTGGTCTGTTTGTCTGTTAAGCTCCTTTTTTAATATTTTGAATCTGAAAATAAACCATATTAATTCAATGTTATTAAAGTAGTACGGCCGTTTTCGCTTTATATTGTATTTAATTTTAGACATAATATTATATAGAAATCATAATTTTGCAAGGGAATTAAAACTTGTGTAGGTACTATCGTGAAATAAAATCTTGAAACTTGGTAAGAAGTAATGTCTCACAGCATAAATACCTCAAATAAAGAGAATACTGTAATTTTGTAAAACGATCAGGAAAATTAACCCCAACTAGCTCCACACTACAATTCCCTGTGTTTGAAACAAATTCAAAATCAAACACAAATGTAGTCTCTGGAATCGAACTGGGGACCTTCGATCGGCCATCAGGAATGATAAAAATTGCAAAACATGGATACCATTAATAAATTAAGTAAGTACTGTAAAAATTTCGCCAACAAACTTTATAAGTTGTGTCTTCAATAATTTGTGCTTTTATTTAAATGCTGATTACCAAAAACCAGTAATTAATAATTTATACGGTTACCCATTACGCTTTCGATTTATAAAGTTCTATGACTTTGTTCTACATTTTTACTCCCCATAAAATATTATCATGTTTGCCATCTACTCTATAACCCACATCGTACTGTGACATAGATATCTATCTAAAGACAAATATTTTGTAGCTAATAAAAAAAACCGGCCAAGTGCGAGTCGGACTCACGCACGAAGGGTTCCGTACCATTATCTTATAGCCATTTGGTTAAGCTTTTTAATTTGTCTTCGATAAACCTAAGCTTATATATTTCATTAGATGTTTGACTACAAGCAATATGATGTGTAGTATACTGTGAAGCAGAACTTAGTGAAAAAACCGGCCAAGTGCGACTCGGACTCACACACGAAGGGTTCCGTACCATTATCTATAAAAATCTCGTTTATTGTATATAAGCCCCCTTATATATTTAATTTATTATATTTTTAGTATTTGTATAACAATAGCGGCTACAGAAATACATCATTGCCTTTGATTATCCATAGAAATCATTGCATTAAGATTGAATGAAAGGTAAATAGTGGTTTACGATTTATGACGTATTAAAAAAAACTACTTACTAGATCTTGTTCAAACCAATTTTTGGTGGAAGTTTGCATCATAATGTACATTTTAGTTTTATCATTCTCTTATTTTAGAAGTTACATGGGGGGGGGACATACATTTTACCACTTTGGAAGTGTCTCTCACTTTGGAACTGCGCAAACTCGCGCAAACTATTCAGTTTAGAAAAAAATGATATTAGAAACCTCAATATCATCTTTGAAGACCTATCCATAGATACCCCACTTGCCATTTGGCAACGGAACCCTAAAAACTGGACAAGTGCGAGTTGTACTCGCCCACTGAGCGTTCCGTACATGACTCTCTCTTGGCTTTAGTTGGTCGCCATATTCGGAATGCCTGTTTTCTCACCCTAAGGGCCTCATTCACCATCTCCAAGTAAAGTGTTGATTAGTTACGTCCTAGTCCCAGTAAAGTTAATTGGCAAGTAAAAGCTATGAGTACGTGTCAGTTTATCTCATTCACCATCTCCAAGTAAAGTGTTGATTAGTTACGTCCTAGTCCCAGTAAAGTTAATTGGCAAGTAAAAGCTATGAGTACGTGTCAGTTTATCATATGTTTAGTGCTTCTCGAACATCGTGAAATTGAAATTGAAGTTAAGAGTGACTTTAACCGACAATTAGCGTACTTATCACTTTAATTGAAGGTAGTGAAAGAGGCCCTAAGGGTTAGAATTTTTATTTTCAAATTTATATTTAGCGACTTTCAAAGTAAGTATACCTTCATACTTTAAAAAAAGAATTATCAAAATTGGACTAATCTGTAAAAAGTTGCATTTGAGTTATTTTGGCGGTTTCATGTTTTGTCAAAAAGTGCTTTCCTTGAACTCGTACTATTATAAAATGATGTTACTTGACAAATTTCATAGTTTTAGGTCAACGTGAAGTACTCTTATAATTTTGATGAGTGTCAAAATATTTATTGTCTGTCTAAACGGCAGTTCTTTAAAGCTATGAAAAAAGTCCAGAGTATAGAATATCGTTTTAATTTTACTTCGAATACTCTACGCGTTCCGGAGGGCCCTGTCCTTACAGACAATCGGACAAACCGATATCAAAGTGACCCTATGAGGGGTCCGTTTTTTCCTTTTGTGTACGGAACCCTAAGCACAACAAAAATGGAACCTTCGGACCATACTTTATGTTTAAAATATCGGCCCTTCCGTAAAACGCACATGGACACCGACGGGAAAATCCACGGGCGGTCGCTAGTCCAACCATAAAATAACTCACCCATTATAACAACTTGATGACTATACTTTTATTATACAAAAGGACATATCATCAGCGGCATAATATATTATTTTTTATTACTATTATTATTATTTGCAATTTGAGGTCACCCATCTAACACCAAACCGCGCTGGCGCTTCGCTTAGATTGTTGTTAGATAACGTCAGTCGAGGTATCATCCATCCTATAGACTACCTCCATAACAATTTTCTATTAGAACGAGACACTACTCTAGAGGCCAGAGGGCATCCAGAAACCTACCAACATACCAAGAAAACAAGGAACAAAATTTTATATGTTGGATGATTATGTATTCATAATGTTGGTTTTACGTACTATATGTACTCGTAATGTGATATGATGATATTTGTTTTTACGTTCTCATGAAATGAATTTATGTACAAGATTGAGTGAGAATAAGAGTCTTAAAATATTATAATTATGAGTTTGTGTAGTGTCATTTATTCTTATGGTAGTCGTTTTATGTGAGCTTGGTTGAACTCTCTCGAATCTAAAGCTTTCGAAACACATAGCTGTCGATATCGATGAGTACAATTCATACTTAAATTATGAATAATATGGTGTGTTTGTTTGTTTGTGCTTTTTTCACGTCGTGATCTTATGGATGGATTTTAACTTTTTAGGTCTTTTTTTAATAAATAAAAAAAGATTTTTAGTATTTTTGATGATAGTTTGACAACGGGGTTGTGTCGTTTAATTACCGAGTTCCTATGGCATTTTCGAGCTCCATCATCAGGCCCTGGTTACCATCTAGCACTAAAGTGCTCTTTAAGACCAATCATAGGAGTCCATAATCGATGGGGTTGTGTCGTTTAATTACCGAGTTCCTATGGCCATCTTCCAGCTACATCATCAGACCCTGGTTACCATGTACCACCAAAGTAGGTACTCGTCAAGACTGATCAAACGAGTACAAACTCTATGGGGTTGCGTCGTTTAATTACGGAGTTCCTATAGCCACTTTCCAGTTCCGTCATCAGATCAGCTCTACGTCATAATAATCGCATTTTCATTCGATTTATTCATGCATGCAAAATTTTAGCTCAATCAGAAACCGCGAAGTGGATCAAATTTTACTTGGCAATATTTGATTAGGTACAGAAAACGGGACAGGTGAAAGTAAATAAAAGCTTGTAATATGCCCTCCGAAATAAGAAAATCAATTCAGTTCTCGATCATAACCAACATTGCTTATCTGCGATGTAAATAGAAAGTCCGGCTTTCATCTTTAACATGGCCACCCCAAGCGTTACTACAACACGTTACGCGAAGCCTTGAGAAACGGTGTTCTTACTTCTTACTTCCTCGATTTATTCATGCATGCAAAATTTTAGCTCAATCAGAAACCGCGAAGTGGATCAAATTTTACTTGGCAACATTTGATTACAGACAACGGGAAAGGTGAAAGTAAATAAAAGCTTGTAATATGCCCTCCGAAATAAGAAAATCAATTCAGTTCTCGATCATAACCAACATTGCTTATCTGCGATGTAAATAGAACGTCCGGCTTTCATCTTTAACATGGCCACCCCAAGCGTTACTACAACACGTTACGCGAAGCCTTGAGAAACGGTGTTCTTACTTCCGTTTGTAATTAAAATTAATGGCACTTTTTAACTGTTTGACTAACAATAAATACCTAATCAGATAACCCCGTATAACTACACTTTCTTGCTATTTTCGTACTTATGACTCACGGAAAACTGGCCAAATTTCGGTGACTTTGCCGTTATGTTTGTAATTGTTATGTTACAGTGTTTCTCAGTTCATTAAAAGTATGTTGTTTTATTTGCTCGTTGTTACTAAGTCAAATGGTGTTAGATTTTGAGCTCTTTAGTAAAAATGTAGTTTGGGTGAAGGTTACACGGATTTGAAAATCTGTGATTTTAAATATACCAACCATACTTGCTTATATATCTAATACCTTTAAACGAGCAATTCTTATATATATCTAAATATATTTTTTTAATCTCGGAAACAGCTCCAAAGATTTTGATGAAATTTAGTACCCTGGTTTCGGGGATGATAAATCGATTAAGCAAATTTTTATTAATAGAAATTGTCGTTTTATTTTAATGTTTATGCCGTTAAATATAAATTTACTCTTACTGACATCTATTGGAGAATATTAATAATATTGTGGCGTGGAAAGCCGTCAAATGTCGACCGTCAATCCGCCCTTCAAACAAATGACAATTTCGATATGAAAGACCTCTATAAAAATTTCGTCTAAGGAAATAAAGCTTTCTTGGTCGAATGGTTACGAAAACTGACTACGGAGCTGGAGACCCGGGTTCAAACCTCAAGTAGGCAAGTTACGTTTTTTTATTTTTGTGACAATTTATTTTAAATTGGGAGCTAGGTATTTCAAAAGGCTTTGTTAAGTAACACTAAGCCAATGAATGTTTTGCTTAAAAATAAACCAAGAAAATCAATCGTTTTTATCCGAGCAATGTTCGGGCGTCCAGGTACTAACAGTGGTACTTCCACCAAAATATTTTCATGTAAAATGTTGCCTAGACGAATGGTAATTTTCACAAGTCATATGCGTTTGTCTTGGCTCAGAAGGCTTTCATTACTTTTGTGTAATGATTTATATATGTACTTATGGAGTGCGCATGGCCAGGCAGTTAACGATCTATTCAACTAAGCCAAACGGGCGCGGTCGTGTGCGAGAGGGGTGACCGCTAGTGACAAAACAATTTATACGCGTTTCCGTGCCTATGAGGGCACGTTCAGCCGTCGGTCCCGGTTGTTGTCGATAGAACAGTCGTTAAATCTTGTCGGAGGCCTTATGAGCAGTTGGAAAACATCCGACAGCGGGTTCGCCACTAACCCGATTCTCCACCAACCAGCATTAGAGCAGTGTGGTGGAGTAAGCTTCAGGCCTCTTAAATAATGGGGAGAGATCCGTGCCCAGAAGTGGAACGTAAAAAGGGTTGTAGCCAATGATTTATGGAACATCCAAGCCATAACAATCCAATACATACGAGTATTTTGATCTGAGATGTAGTGTTGGTAAAGTTGAGCTAGAGTTAGAGCGTGTAGATTCAGGAAATTGACTCATAAGTATATATCGAAAATTTTAACTATTTGGTATAATTGAAACGAAAGTTATGGGGGTTCAAAAAACGACGACTTTGACAGAAAACATTTTACCTTGCACTTCGCTTAGCTAGTCATGACGGGGGCACTACTGTAGCGTATGTTTTTTCAACCTTTTTTTTATATCCCACTGCTGGGCACAGGTCTCCTATCATAAGTGAGAGGGATTTGGGCCATAGTCCAACAGGCTGGCAGGTGCGGCTTCGAGAAATAATACATTTTTGTCAGGCATGCACGGCGATGGAGAACATCGTAATCGTTCACATAACATTGGCATCACCGTTGCCAAGACAAAGAAGTAAACATGGCAATATTGTATTACAATATAACCGACTTGTTTAAGTGTGAGCGTATTAGAATAACGAGATATGAGTATAAGTACGACTACATCAAGTGCGAACCACATGCAAAGTTTTTTACCCTCACTTGATTAAGTTGATTCACATAGCGATTTGTATCTATTTTCGTAATTATACAGGACCAGGTGTATCAAGTTATTCATAGTGCTAACAAAGAAGGTAATAACTAATAAGGCCTCCGACAAGGTTACGACTGTTATATATCGACATATAAGCTTAAGCGCACCTAAAGCGGGTGGTCACCCGATTACCGTACAATTAAACATTACTCGTAAGTACCGCAATTTTTTTTTCATAGCCCCACAGTAGGGTACATATTACTACATATACCCTGTGTCATGGGTACCATGGACACACACAAAGACAGAAACACAAACACCCAGACCGAGAACAGAAAAAACTCAACATTCAAATATCTGTTTCGCCGGGAATCGAACCCGGGACCCTTCGATGGGCAGTCCGGCATGGTAACCATTGCGCCACGCAGGTTGTCAACATTAAGTGTATAGGTACATTTCATACCCGATTGCCCAGCTGGCGTTGAGAAACACTTGGACATTTTTAATGGAGTAGCTGACGGGCATGCAGATCACCTGGACTCGGGGTGTCAAGTGGTCACTCCAGTTCATGTACATCTAGTGTACATCAAGTCCCTGTAGCTTCGGGATTAAGAATACAGCTACGGTATCTCCTGCCTGATCGTAAGAAGCGACTAAAAGGGGGCTTCCGGGGTTTTCGGCGGTGAGAGTGGGAGTTCGATTCGTCCAGTCAGCAGCACCGGGAAGGACGGCGGTGTTTACGTGGCCGCATGTCACCATAACATCGGAAGGCGCAGGAAAGCACCACTTCTGCTCTCCCGAAGATGGACACGTTCTGGGGCGTCCAGAGTGGAGGACACCGGTGTGTTCCACTGGAGATCCCGAAGTCCTTCCCAAGCGCAGATGTAGGCCGCTGAGGGGGTTTTAGTGCGGTCAAAAGGTCACGCGTTTCATATATATGTAATGAATATAACATATAAAGTAATATGGTGCGTTTAATTAATTAGAAATATTGTTCCGCTTAGTTAAAGTGACTTTTGATAATAAGTCCTTACGTAAGTAGACGTCAAGAGAAGTAATGTAACTAAAGTAACATTATACATCGCATAAATTAAGGAATCAATTAATTTCTAATTATATGATACCATTTAACTCTAATTTTGAAGGGTTGCTTTGCATAATACTCGTAATTCCAACGAATTTATAGTGCAGGCCTACGATTTGAATTGTATTATTGAAAAGTAGCACTTATTTCATAGGGGAACAGTTTAATTTTATTCAATGCATCTTCGACTTGCAGCTGCTAGACAAGACGATTAATTTTTAATAATTTAAACCTTAAGCCTTACAGGACGTAATGTTCAAAATTGTTTGTAGCGTTAAGTCATTTCTTCAAAGTATTATCAACTCTTTGAAAATTAGTATGTCATTAATTTCTGTCTATAAAGTATATAGTTTGATACAACAACAATTATCTGTAAATACATGTTTGTGGTAAGTGTTCTTAGAGACTCACAAGTAATTCGTTAAAAATCAGCTTAATAATTATTGATAACTTTTAATTTATTATATTGTAATAATTAATACAAAAGAAATGTTATGTTTTATAATATTAATAAACTAATGGTCCAGCCCAGCTCTTTCCGGGTGCAGACGTCCTGCCTAAAAAGTATTGAAAGAAGATTTGTTTCCTATTATCTTAAAGAGATTTAACGTTACTGTCAAACAAAAATATAAAACAAATAATGACATACGAACTGTTCTGTTATTCTGGCTGTGTGATTTCAGAACGACACGACACGAAATACAAACGTTTGACAGGTAGAAACAATTTGTTTGGCAAAACTACTTATAAATAAATAAATTAAGTTTTTAACAAAAAAATAGAACCGACTTCAAACGGTAAAAAATAAAATTGTTCAGTACCTACTTCTTCTTGCTTATGGTAATGACTCTTAAAACTATCTTTGGAGTCGGGCCCTTACTAAAATGTCGTACTATTCGTTCTAAATGGGCACCGACAGTACAGACAGTGGGAAATTACCTACTTCTTCTTGCTTATGGTAATGACTGCTAAAACTATATTGGAGTCGGTGCCCATTCAGAACGAAAGATACACTATATTTACTAATACAGGATATTTTTGATTTTACTATAAGGGCCCGACTCCAAAAATAGTTTTAAGAGTCATTACCATAAGCAAGAAGAAGTAGGTACTGAACAATTTTATTTTTTACCGTTTGAAGTCGGTTCTATTTTTTTGTTAAAAACTTAATTTATTTCACTCTTTTTAGTAATTTTAATAATTCTGTATGTATTAGCATAATTGGAAAAAATTCACTTAACTTCTAAACTTTAAACAGATTTATCTAATAGCCATCTAAAAGTCTGAAAGAAAACTACTATCAGTCCACCTGAACGTATAAATTAAAGAAAGAATTTGCTCTCAGCTCCTAACCGTTGAGGAGTTGTACCTTCAATCATCAGTTAAGCAACAGCAGGTGATAATTACCAGACATAAATATTTGTATTATGTTAAAAATATGACTAAAAGAATGTGTGTGCCTATTACGTTTCAGTGTTTCCCTCGATTTCCCTAATATCACATCATTAGATTTTGACATGGTGACAGTTGGACCACCTCAGGAATGTAAGATTTCGAACAAAAAACCATTTATTGAAAGAATTTGCTCTCAACTCCTAACCGTCGTAGTACCTTCCATCATCAGTTCAGCAACATGATATGACGATAATTATACACAAATGTCTGTTTTGCTTTGTAAAAATATGAAAATCATTTGTTGTGCTTTAAAATTTGAATGTTCCCTTCGATTTCTCTGGGATCCCCTCATCAGACTTTGACTTGGTGACAGTTGGACCACCTGGGGAATGTAAGATTTCGAATAAAAAACTATTTATTGAAAGAATTTGCTCTCAACTCCTCACTGTCGCAGTACCTTCCATCATCAGCTCAGCAACATTAGATGATGATTTCTATGCGTAAATATCTCTTATGCTTCAGAAACTATAAGAAAATCAATGTGTGTGCCTATAACATTTGAGAGTTCCCCTCGATTTCCCTGGGATCCCATCATCAGATCCTGATTTGGTGACAATGGGACCACCTCGGGAGTATAAGCATACGAACAAAAAAAGAATTTTGAAAATCGGTCCACAAACGGCGGAGTAATCGGTGAACATATATAAAAAAAAAAAAAATACATACAGCCGAATACAGTACCTCCTTCTTTTGGAAGTCGGTAAAAATATATAAAAAACCATTTACCAGTGGACCAAATTGTAAATATAAACCATTCTCAAATCCCCTTGAACACACGCCAATACCTTCATTATAATCCGTCCAGTCTTTTAGGAGAAGTTCATTGACATACACACGCACACAAGAAATAATATAGGTATTGCTAGCAGCCACCCGCGACTTCGTCCACGTAGACTTTATAAAAGTAGCCTAAGTTACTCCATATTAAATCAGCTACCTGCCTGTGAAAGTTCCGTCAAAACCAGTCCAGCCGTGTCATAGATTAGCCGTAACAGACAGACAGACAGACACCAACTTGGAAACTTTTGTGGGCTCTGGGTGGAAAAAATGTCGCAACTATTCTATTAGCCTGTAAATTACAGCATTTGAACAACTTTTCAAGGCATTTGCTACTATAAGAGACCTATGAGCCCCGCGTTCACTTTCACAAGTCAATTACGTACATTTAATGTCTGTGTTAACGATTAGTTTCATGTAACTCAATCAAGGAGAAAGTCCAAACCTAGACCTATTATTCAAGTCCATAAACAGCATCTCGCAGTAAATGTCTCGTTTATGTGTGTGAAAATTCCTATCATGACTTTCGCAGCTGATCACTAGGAGTTTACAACACAGTAAAATATAACTGAAATATACTAAATACCAGTAAATAGTGCATATTCGCTAACAAATTGTAACTCTTGAAAGATTAAAATTATAAATTTAATTTTACACATTGCGTTCCGAAATAAGTACATTACTTCAAAACCATTCTGGTTCATCCTTGACAAACTTCTAATTCCTCTAAACCAACCCCCCCCAAACAACTATACGGCCATGCACCCCCCCCACCCCTTTGCAAATTTTTTGATTTCAACCCGCACCTGCCTTTATAACAAAACAACAAATTTAATGATAAAAAATAATAAACGTCTTTTTTTTTTTGATAATGGTATGGAACTCTACGTGCGCGAGTCCGACTTGCACTTGTCCGGTTTTTTAGATTAAATATTTCAACAGAAAGAAAGACCATCAACGTTGTTTTTAAAACTTATCGACGAAGAATAAATGAGGTTAGTACGAGTATAGGTTTACTTACGACTTCAGTTTTTTATCACGCTTTTAGCTTGGCCTGTATGTATGTACTTATGTAACGGAATCTTTGAACTTCATTTTCACTTACTTCTAGGAGTCTGATTAACTTGAAAATTTGCACAGGGGACAAGGCCCGATGACAATACAATAATCTCATAACTTTATATTAAAACCCTATCTAGGATCATCAGGATAAAAAAATATACTAGGAGCGGCTGATAAGTGCGTGGCCTAAGGTACCTACCTACTTAATGAAACAAATATAAAGTTTTATATTTTTAACACGCTTGTATTAGCTTGACCTGTATGTATGCATGTAATGGAATCTTTTAACTTCATTTTCACCTATCTACTTCTAAGCGTCTGATTAACTTGAAAATTTGAACAGAGGTCAAGGGCCGATGACAATGCAATAATATGAAAAAAAAATCCAACTAAAATATCAAAAATAAATAATGTAGTTTAAAAAAGTAAAAACACGCTTTTGTGAAAATACGAACAAAAACTAAAGAATAAGAAGAAAATGTATTTTACCTTAAAAAAAGGCGTGGGGTGGTTTTTAAGATACTATTGACAATAGTGTCAAGCGTGAGGTGCATAGGCACCTCACGCTTTTTTTTACTTAAAATACATTTTCTTCTTATTTTTTACTTTTTAGCTCGTATTTTCACAAAAGCGTGTTTTTTAGTTTTTTAAACTACATTTTTTGCAACAAAAATTCAAAAATATGAGTGATGACATGACAGAACATAATATGCGTAAGCTAAAGGTCACTTTTGTAAACCTTAATATGCCAATGGTAAGGCCATCATATATTGTATAAGATATAGAGATATCTTTAACACCTGTAAATGTAAATAAATATAAGTTTTTTTTTCTGGGTTACCTTCTGTTCACATTAATGATATTATTATCGTAAATTCTTAACATTACAGTGAAAATAAATTTTGTATAGGTACGCCTACCATGAGGAAACATTGTTTTTCTTATAATCAATATAAAATGTTTAAGTAGTAATCTACCTAAAACATTTTCATGTAAAAGTTGCCAAAATGATTGCAATTAGCTTGCTCCGTGAAAAAGATATCAGAACTTAGGAGTCGTGCTCCTGAATCTACACGACCAGTTCTACTAGCACTAATTTCAGCAATTTCGCATCTCTTCAAAAGGTACCCCAGCATATTGGGAGACGCCGGGTTATGTGGGATTTGACCTTATTAAACCCCCTCTGTTACCCACCTCAGCGCTTATGGAGGACCCCGGAATCTCATGAGGAACGCACCGGTGACCTCCTTGAGCAACGCTCAGATATAGACCCACCATGGGGAGCAAGACTCTCCTATGTACCTCGAGCTTACGACGGTGGTGGCCACATACACCGCTGTCCTTCACGGGGCCACTGGTTGAACAGTTCGAGCTCCCAACTCTATCCGCCCGCAACCTCATGAGCCCCTTTTTAGTCGCCTCTTACGACAGGCAGAGGATACCGTAGATCATATTCTGGTTTCGAACTACAGGGACATCAACAAGTAACCTACCAATTTTTATGATCATCAGTATGTCAGTGACGAAATTGGCGTATGTAAGATATCAATAAAATGTTAACTATCAAAGATATGCAATTGAAACTAGGTATGTACAATAAGTCCACTATTTTCGGAGGATTTCAACTATCTGAAGTATTCGAGAACAAGGTTATGGGGGCACATAAAACGACGAAACACTTCGAGAAAAGGTGTCCTTGCGCTTCGTTGACCAGGGCACTCCTGTGCTCCCAGATTTCAACTCAACATACAAACATTTTTAAACGTTTTATTAAAGAGTTTTCGGTTTTCATACTCTATTTTGTTGGAAAAAACTTTCTTCTAGGTGGTGCTGTAATATAACATCGTCGTACAGTAGTTACAAACGTATATAAAAAATGAATTACCCAAATGCCGAGCATGGTTAAGATAAAAATATTTTATTTTCTTCTCAGGCACATTTGGCTTAGAGTTGTTAACACTAAGCTAACTTTACGTTCGCTTACAACGCCATCTACTGAAGTAGCTCCCAATTAAAAACATAATGTCAAGAAAAAAATTAACCTAACTAGATTAATTTTTCGCCTCTGAAACTACCTGCATAGTTACTTACAAAATTTCGTAAAAATCATTGGAATAGTTTTCGAGATTCAGATCTCTACCAACTCGCATTGAAGCAGCATGGAGAAGTAAGCTCCAAGGATAGGGAAGCCTAATAAAGAAGAGAAACCCGTGCCCACTAGTGGGATCAAAATTAGCTGCAACCCTTAGCCAATTTCAAATTAAAGTAAAGATGGTTGAAGAAAACAACTTTAGTAGCATAGTGAACGAGCACCTTTATCTTAAAAATTAAAATATCAAACAAATGTGATGGCAAATTGTTCAATAGTGCTTTACAAAGTTTACAACATTACTCTCTACCTACAAACCTACCTATAAAAAAACGTCTAACGTAACGACAAGTTAATTTTAACTGAAATTGAAGCCAACTTTAGCAAGTAATAAATGACAGTTTATTTGTATTTGATAATTAAATTTTCTTGCGAGTGGTAACATTCAAAACTATTTATCGTACTTACGTATTATTATATTTAAAATACCCTATCGTTCTGAATGTGCACAGACTACAAAATAATTGAAAAGAGTCATTAATATTCGTAAAAAAAGTAAATATCAATTATTTACTTGTAAAAACATTTCACGTATTATACCTACTTCTTATCAATTAATTTTTATCTTTTCTGAATTTTTATTATTTCCCTTATAAAATATTCATAACTCATGCTATGTGTAAAAGCTGGTAGTTACCTTTAAATAATCAATGTATGCAATAATAAAGGGTACAATTAATAAATTATAAAATTATTTATAAAAACATTTATATTATGCTTACGTACTTACAATGCCTGTAATGTAAATACTCGTATGTACCTACCTACACTTTGTTTATATTTTCGAAGACTCTTTTGACAAGGTCTTATTATTTACTCCACAATAAGAAAGAAACCAAGTAACGTGCATTGAAGCAGCGTGATGGAGTAAGCTTCAGGCCTCCCCAATAATGGGGAAAGAACCATGCCCAGCAGTGGGACTCAAAAAGGGTTGCAGGTCTACTCAGGTATTATTATTTATTTTGAAATTCTCAGTCATTACATTATCGACAATTTAACACAGATGGGCCTGTTGCAGGAGGCCGCGCATGGGGGACACCGGTGCTTACCACTGGAGATCCCAGAGTCCTCCCCAAGTGCAGAGGCAGACCACCTAGGGGGTTTTAGTGCGGTCAAATCCCACATAACCCGGTATCCTCTCCCACGGTGCCGGGTACCTTTTGATACAAAAAAAAGTATAGGTATATCTACATATACCTACATCACCATTCCATGGTTATACCACCAGACGAAGGTTAAATTTGCACCGGCACCATCTGGATTCGTGGCGGTCCTCCACAGTCTGCTTTGCACGTTCCTTTTTACCACGGACGTATAGGTTATGTTACAACCTTCCAGCTGAGGCATTCCCAGTGGACTATAACATGGGGTTCTTCAAGAAAGCTGTAAAAAAAGCTCTCCTTCAAAGCCGACAATGCTCGGGTGGCTCCTCTGGGGTTACCCACGGTTGCGACGGTGATCGCTTAACACCACGCGGCCCGTCTGCATTTTTGTTTGGTTTATTTATTAAAAACCGAACAAAAAGGCAGGCAAAAAATATTGCCAAGTTATTTTTAAGAAAAATAGATTCACGTAGTATAAATACCAATCACACCGAAAGTAAGGCTTGTACTTAATTCAGATCTAAATATCTGCATCTAAAATAAATTTAACTTTATTTTCGAAGTAACTTTCAGCTAAATGCCAGAGTGCTGTTTATTTTGAGGCTGAATTAAAAAAAAACTTTACAAGGAAATTTTCCTACAATAACTATAATAATACAATTTTGATAAAATATTTTTTTAACCGAACCTAACATAAATTCATTTAAGATATTTAATCAATAAACAGTAAATATTGATTTTTTACTAAACAAAAATATACTTTATTAACTATCTATGATTAAATTAATTAACTTATAAATAAATTAAAATGAATGAAATAACTTTATACCCTGATAAAATTAAATTGTCAGAATAAACAATTAACAAGTAGGTAGCATTTTTATTTATTTATTTTTGTAGTTTGTAGGTGGTAGAACTATTATGGTTCGCTCGGGGAAGTACCACCGCTACACCCACTTCGGCCGTGAACCAACTCTATTGTGTTTCGGTGGAAAGGTGCAGATGCCGGCCACACTTACATGAGGCGACCACCAGCCTCCGGAGTAGCAGCGCAACTGCATACGACCTCAGACAAGACTTACCTGTGCTTGTTTGAGGTTTTATGTAGATGTCCATGGGCTGCAGCGACCACTTAACACCACGTGGCCTGCATGCTAGTCTTCTACTCCATTCAAATAATAAAAAAATATTCATTCATTCATTCATTTATTTGATATTTACCAACTTATAATAAATAATGTAAGTATATGTGTACCTAAATAAGTATTGTTTTTTCATATTTACGTAAACGAAAATAAGTAAAAATGTTAAGTAAATATAAATAAACATTTATTTCGTCCTAACTCTACATTCTCCAATACACTTACACTACATGTTACAACGTCAGTCAACCCAATATTGTTGTAAAAATTAGAACGTGTTACGTGTTTATCAGAACATTTTATCCCCTTTACTTTAGGCGCTATAAAGCGGTATCGCATTCATAAACACCTAAATGGATAGACAAGTAAGTACAGGTAGAGTCGATAAAGTCGATTCTTAACTCGACTCGGTGGCGTACGTAAATCTGACGAGGTGAAACAACTTGTCCCCGGTCGAGCAATTTTTTGCCACTAGAGATTTGTTCGGCCGCGATACACCGGGCGACTGTCTCGCCGAAAACCCATAAACATGATCAACTCGGTCCGACTGCCGCTTTTTTCCGTCGCCCCACCACGACGGGGGCGGTATTCTGTCATGGGGCGGCGCTTCGTGCGGAGTGGGGATACGAGCGGCGAATGGAGAGGCGAGTTTTCTGCGTGAGTTTCGAGAGGGACAGAAAACTCGAGCGGCGATTGGGGGTTTGGGGGCGACTCCGCCCCGGGGAGGGACCGGAAACGGTTGTAGCCTCCGATGGAGGGGCGGTGGCGGTCGGGCGCGCGCTAGTCGGTGTCGAGACACGTCCGCGCGAAGGTGTAGGTCGCCGGAGCACATCGGCATGCGAGGTGCGCGCGCCCCGGCACCCTGACCCGCGGGGATGGCGCGCCGCGCTGCCGTCGCGCATACAAACACCTGTGATACGTTTACTTAATTTTTTACGCACTAGTTGTATTACAACCCGTCCGTTCATAGACTTTGAGAGACAGTGTGTTGTGTGAAGCCGCCCATATGATCGTCCCCATGGCAGCGTACGCACAATTTGGCTACACATACCCGCCCGCTTCGCAGGTCAGTCCACGTGTACCTATCAACCCCCTAAATAAACCCCCATGTCCTATGTAACGTACGGAACCGACATCTATTACCATGGAAAGTGATCTAAAGTTAACATCAACAAGTTAAGAAATATCTGCTCTTATCAATGTTGAACTAATTTACTTTTTTACTAAAGTTTTAATAAACTAAATAAAATATAAATCAAATATTTTAATATTTAAGTTTGCAATCGTTTTATTCATACCCCATTGAAATGAGCCAAAAAAAATCTTGTATGTTATTTATCTTCATTAAAAATTATCTTCTACTAGTTTGTATTCAATTAAGATTGTTTAAAAATATATCTAACTTGTTTTATGAGTAATAATATTTCTAATTCGTTTAAGTGCTTGATACAACAATGATTTAAATAATAACTCTTGATCTCTACATTTCTTATTAGTGGTGCTACATTTCTTGTTAGTGGTGCATTACTTATCAAAATAAACAAAATCTAATAGGACTAAATAAATATGCATACTTATTATATAAAAGTAAATAAAATTCAGTGTTTTGTTTGATAAATGATTTTACCTTTTATCTTACTTAAGAGTAGAACATCACAATAAACTTATACCAAATTTGTAGAATTTGTCAACACTGCTGAAAATATTATGTAGATTGTAAACTGATTCCTACCTACTGTTCTTAAGTAAATAAATTCATTTAATTTGAATGTACATTTTATATTAATTTACATCGTTAAATATTTTACAATTATTATTAAATTTATATAATTTTTATGCGCTGTCTAGATACCCGTCGCTTTCCAAAGTAGGCTTATTTGCGATAATTAACCTCAATCTTTCTCACTATTCATTTTATCGATTTTAATATAGGTATGTACTCGCAACCTACACATGTAGAAAAGGATTAAAATTCACTGATGATTATGATAAATTTTGCTTCCTTTTAGGTTAATAATTATGTGAATATTGTAATGTAGAGTCGTTAAAAGTTCAGAGAGTCTTTAATATTTCAATATATGCCTAAATAATGAAACATAATTTGAATAAAATTGTCATTAGCTCATAAAAAATCTAAGTAAATATAATAAAAAAATTATCTACTAAAGGTATGTAGGTAGGTACCTTTAAGTAAAGATAATCTAATAAAATCATTTCGTACTATTCTTCTTGTATGATAAATTAATTTTGTTATTAAAGTTTATAACAGTGTCAAGAAACTATAAGTTTTGAGTTAAGAACGTTATTGGTAGAGACTTTACAATTAGTAACGATCAACGTTATTATCTATTGGGGTTATAATAAATATATTATATGGGTGCTATAGAATTAATCTTGAATTTTGAAGAATAATTTTAAATGGGCAGTGTAATTTGATGGAGGTAAGTACTTATATTGCCTACAAATTTTTAAAGTGGACCCGCATTTAAAATGTAGAGTTTTTTTTCTTTATAGCCAAGGTAGATGACATAGATATAATATGTTTTATTGTTATAATAATCTTCGTAATAGGATAACGTAAAAATATCGCGTTTTTGAAGTCATCTTATTTTAGATTTATGTCTTATTAGCTGTGCCCCGCGGTTTCACACGCGTCAATTTTTTTGAAAGTATCCTATTTTATTTCTGATAACTCCAAGAATATATTTATGTACAAAGTTTCACGATGATCAGTTGAGTTTTCGCGTGAAAGAGTAACAAATAAACTTACATTCGCAATTTATAATATTAGTAGGAAGTAGGATCATTGTGTCGGATAGTTGTTTTTGCTTCCACAAATATGTAAATAAAACGATATAGGTAGGTAGGTATGTGTATGATTAAACGTAAAAAGGGTGTAATAATAATTATTAAATCTATGTCAAAAGTTATGAGTAAAAACTCATGCAACTATGTTAAAAACCGGCTAAGTGCGAGTCCGGGGTTCCGTACTATCTATAAAAAATCACGTTTACTGTATGGGAGTCGCCTTAAATATTTATTTTATTCTATTTTTCGTATTTGTTGTTATAGCGGCAACAGAAATACATCATCAGTGAAAATTTCAAATGTTTAGCCATCATGGTTCATGAGATACAGCGGGATGACAGACGAACAGATAGGCGGACCGACAGCCGAGGCTTAGTAATAGAGTTCCGTTGGCAACCTTCGGATACGAAACCCTAAAAATTAGCTGGAAGCCTACGTAGTCTTCTTTCTTAGTTATACCTACCTAATTGTAGGCTGTATTAGGTAATACTTACTATAAATAAATCTTATTGTGGCTGACGTCATCGTATAGTGGTCATTGTCGCCGATGAAGCCTAAACGCCTACCTAACTAACCAAATGATGGGTAACCGATAGTAGCAATTCGCAAGGCACATTGTTACTGATAGATTGAAGTCGTTAAAGCTTGTCAGAGGACTGGCTATCTATGTATATATCCAGTAAATACGAGTATAACAAACAACTCCAAATAAATAAATAAATATCTTTGGACAATTCACACAACGCCATCTGATTCCAAACTTGTACTATGATAATCAGAAAGCTAATAAACATACTAATATTATTCTAAATACATACTTAAATAGATAAATTAACACCCAGACACAGAACAAATACTTAGTCATGTTCATCACACAAATATTGGTCCTGGGTGGGAATCGAACCCACGACGTCACGCTTCGCAGTCGTCTCATCAGCCACCACGCCACGGAGGCTGTATGTATGTATGAACAAATGTATTTTATAGTTCCATGCGGCGTCCGTCATTTCTGCATCCAGAACACAAACTCGCATTACTTCATTTATCGCAAAAATGTTATCTGAGTCTGATAATGGCTGCAACCCTTTTTGCGTCCCACTGCTGTGCACGGGTCTCTCCTCATTATTGGGGAGGCTTGGAGCTTACTCTACCACGCTGCTCCAATGCGGGTTGGTGGAGATGCGGGTTAGGGGCCAACCCGCCGTCAGATGTTTTCAAACCGCCCATAAGGCTTCCGACAAGGTTTAACGACTGTTATCCATCGACAACAACTGGGACCGACGGCTTAACGTGCCCTCCGAAGCACGGAAACGCGCATGAATTTTTTTGTCAATAGCGGTCACCCATCTGACACCCAACGTCGCCCGTTTGGCTTAATTGCATAGATCGCTTGCGTTCTATGCTAACCGCCGGGCAATGCGCGCTTCAGAGTCTGATAATATATATATTCAAATTATACCTACGTAGGCTTACGTTTTATGTCATACGCATGCCTAATGTAAATATATTTAACTTCCGGCCAACATCACCACTGATAGTTTACACTTAAAAGGCTAGAAATAAAAGTACTGAGCATTTTAGAAGAGATACAGATAGATTCACGGAAGATGATCATTGCGCAGATGGCATATTCTAGTACTCTTGAACCGTTTTAAGTACATAGGTTGGGTGGTCAATGAGCAACATCTGTTGCGGTCATAAGAAGGATGGGTGTCAACAAAGGGTTTAGTGGAATTTGTAATGCACTAACACACGTCCTTGATGGCCTGTCTTAGCGTCTCAGGAGCACTCCGGATTCTTCAGCAGAACTAACTCATCTAAATATCTACACCTCTCTCTCACCTCGCTCTCACCGCAACTGCAAGCTAAAAGGCAAAACGTTGCATGCTTTGTAAGTCTGGCCAGCAATCACACTCTTTCGCAGAAACACATCAGAATTGCTTTACAGTAGAAATTACCATGCATTACAATAGAAATGGAATACGCCTGACGTAGAACGTCAGCGATCTACCCAGCAAAACGAAAAGGGAGCGATCTGGAAGGACGGTGGTGTATGAGTGGCCGCACACCGCTGTGAACACCGGAAGGTGCAGGAGAGCACATCCGCTCTCGCGAAGATGGGCCCGTTCTGGGGCGCCAAGCGTGGAGAACACCAGTGCGGTCCAATGGAGATACCGTCCTCCCCAAGCGCAGAGGCAGGCCACTGAGGGAGTTTTAGTGCGGTACAAATCCCACATAACTCGGTATCCTCTCCGGGCTACCTTTTGAAGGTTTCTTGTTAGATGAGTGACCACTACTGTCAATTTTCATGTGCGTTACCGTGATTCGGAAGACACCTTTAGCCGTCGATCCCGTTTGTTATCGATAGCAGTCTTTAATTCTTGTCGTTCTTATGGGCGGTTGGAAAACATCCGACAGCGGGCTGGCGACTATCTGTGGGATTCACGAACCCCAATTGTTGCATCTGAGCATTGGAGTAAGCTCCAGGCCTTATAATGGGGAGAGACTCGTGGCCAGCAGCGGGATGCGATAAGGGTTGCAGTAAACATTTTAATACCTAATGAGAGAACCACATTAGGTACTTATTGCAAATAACATGTGGATCCCTTATCTATACTTCTATACTAATATTATAAAGAGGAAAGATTTGTATGTTTGTAATGAATAAACTCAAAAACTACTGTTCCGATTTCAAAAATTCTTTCACCGTTAGAAAGTTACATTCACCCTGAGTAACATAGGCTTTTTACCGCGGAAATATGCTTCATTCCTACGTGAAAACGGGTAATAGGATCAACGCGCTTTAAGCAACAGGATAAACGCCTATGATTTTAATATAGCAATGAAGCCTGGAATAGCACATAGGCTAATTTTTATCCAACGGGCACCTATTAAACGGGTCCACGCGGGCAAAGCCGCGGGCGGAAGGCTAGTTACCTATACAATTAAATGAAGATTTCAGTAGGTAGATATCTACATTTGTTATGCGAATTTTCTTAGGTAGGTAGGTAGGTACCTACTAAATTTACATCAAATAGGTACCTACGCCTAGCTGTGAAAGGAACAAAGCGAGTGATCTTAAATACACAAAAACGTTATCTTAGAAATCTAGAGATTTTAAATAAATCGTCCTTTTTAATAATATTGCTTTAAATTATTTATTTAATTTTTTATTTTTATTTAATGCGTTAGCATAGTCATAATTCTAAACAAAATTTATATCTTATATTATTTGAAAAATGTTGATGATGATGAGAGTGAAGAGTGATGAGTAGGTAGTATATAGGTAAAAAGGTTCAATAAGTAGGTACGTCATTAACGATAGCTATATTTTTGTGTGTTGTTTTATTGTTGCAAAATACAAAATAGCGCCAATATTAATCATCCACACCTCTATACTAATTGTTGATTACCTAAGTATCTTCTACTCACGCCAGGACGGCTGAATGGATTGGAATGAAATTTGGCACAGAGATAGCACATTACATTACACATTGGGATACATTCGTGTAACTACATATAATAAACTCAAATCATCTGAGCGATGCCCGGCCGGATTGCTAATAGGTATTTAAAACCAATAAATAAAGAGAATTTATACGAATACAACCAAGTAGGTAGGTATTCGTCTTCACAGCAATAGGTATGGTTACTAGGTTAGCTTATAGTAGTCCCTGCAGCTTCGGGATTAAGAATAGAGCTACGGGATGCTACGGGAACTGCCTGATCGTAAGAGGCTAAAAGGGGCTTCAACGGTTGTGGGCGGTGAGAGTGTGAGCTCGATCCGTCCAGGCAGCAGCCACGGGAACCGCGGCGGTGTGTGCGTGGCCGAATGCCGCCGCCGAAAGCATCGGAAGGTGCAGGAAAGCACATCTGCTCTTCCGAAGATGGGACTGTATTGGCGTCGCGCGTGAAGAACACCAGTGCGTTACACTGGAGATCCTGGAGTCCTCTCCAAGCGCAGAGGCAGCCACCGAGGAGGTTTTAGTGTGGTCGAATTCCACATAACCCGGTATCCTCTACCGGTGCCGGGTACCTTTTAAAGGTCTCCCCCGATACCAAAAAAAGAAAAAAAGGTTAGCTTAGAGTAGGTATACCAAATGCCAGTCCCTGTAGCTTCGGGATTAAGAATAGAGCTACGGTATCCCCTGCCTGATCGTAAGAGGCGACTAAAAGGGGGCTTCCGGGGTTGTGGACGGTGTGAGTGGGAGCTCGATCCATCCAACCAGCAGCCCCGGGACAGTGGCAGCCACCGAGGGGGTTTTAGTGCGGTCAAATCCCACATAACCCGGTACTGTCTCCCAAGGTGCCGGGTACCTTTTGAAGGTTTCCCCCCCGACAACAAAAAAAAAAAAAAAAAAAGGTATACCAAATGCCAGTATCGCATTCAATTGGTATCAGTTTCAGTTCATGTTTGTCTAAAGCGCTGTATATTGCTACATCTATTTAAGGCTATCCATAGATTTTGCGCCCACCTAAAGCGTATCAATAAAAGTTTATTTGAGCTGATAGGCAGGTAAAATGTATGGATTTTCAAATTCTTTACATATTATTATACGAGTAGTAAGAGCGCGCATGGCCTGGCGGCTAGCGTAGAACGCAAGCGATCTATGCAGCTGAGCCATACGGGCGCGGTCGGGTGTGAGATGGGTGACCGCTAGTGGCAAAAAATTTCATGCGCGTTTCCGTGCTTCGGAGGGCACGTTAAGCCGTCGGTCCCGGTTGTTGTCGATAGATAACAGTCGTCAAACCTTGTCGGAGGCCTTATGGGCGGTTTGAAAACATCCGACAGCGGGTTGGCCACTAACCCGCATCGCCACCAACCCGCATTGGAGCAGCGTGGTGGAGTAAGCTCCAGGCCTCCCCAATAAGGGGTAGAGACCCGTGCCCAGCAGTGGGACGCAAAAAGGGTTGCAGCCAGTAAGTACCTAGTAAATTCAAGAGTTATTAGAACTTACAATTATTAGGGAACCATGCTGCTTCCATTTTTTTTCTTCCGTAAGCAGGTGCAGGTTCAGTAAGAAGGTGCAGGAGAGCACATCTGCTCTCCCGAAGATGGGACCGTTTTGGGGTGTCGCGCGTGGAGGACACCGATGCGTTCCACTGGAGATCCTGGAGTCCTCCCTAAGCGCAGAGGCAGCCACCGAGGGGGTTTAAGTGCGGTCAAAACCCACATAACCCGGTATCCTCTCCAAAGGTGCCGAGTACCTTTTGAAGATTTCTCCCTCGATACAAAAAAAGGCTTCATGAGGGATTGAGAATTTAAGTAACTCTCGACCAATTCATATGTACGAACATAAAAAAAAACCTAATCAGGTGCGCTTTAGTGTTTGAACCTAGAACCCTGTTGAGGGACATCGGTGTTTTCAAATGTGCGTTGCAGTAAACTTTCTGCGATATTTAGTAATCCCAGTTATCCACCATCTTCGTCTTGATCTGTTTCAATGTCTTTTGATAGACAGATTTGATAGACACAGTAAGGTAGATATACTCTGTGTCGTGGATACTATGGACACACATGTACAAAGGAAACACAAACACCCAGACCTAGAACAAAGATTTAAAGTCATCATTCAAATTTCTGTTTCGCTGGGAATCGAACCCGGGACCCTCCGATCGGTAGTCCGGCATATTAACTACCTATCACGCCACGCGGGTCGTCGAAAGTAAAAGGGTGCAGATATGTACGTTATAGCCTCTCAATGACTCCTTATAATTAATACATATGTATACACTTCCTCATTTACGAGTATTAAATTCTGCTGTAATATCTTTTTCGATTCTAATTATTACATGTTTTTGGTCATTGCCTGTGGTCATGATTGTCACAATACTTATGACAGAGCATAACTAATAATTAGTAAGAAGTTACCTAGTTGTAACAATAACTTCTGCTATACCTACTTTATTAGCTAAATTAGACACGGTGTGCAACATACGATAAATAAATGAATAAAACAATGGTACTATTATAGATCAGAACCGATTTTTAAAGTGGCCGTAGCGAAAGTTATTTCCTATTGCTTACTTATTATTGTAATTGGACTGTAAGTACCTATGTAAGTCCCACATATCATTTTGTTCATACGTAATATTTCGTTTCAAGTAGCCATTTCGTGTAATTATTTTTATTGCTAATAAATATAATGAATTTCAAGAGTCGTAGCTAATTTATTGATTGATTGAGCATCAATAGAATAACTATGTGCATGCGATACGAAAATAAATTATTATTGGGTAAGTACCTAATTATTTCATTACTAAAAATATTTCGTAAATAAGTAGGCAGTATTTTAATACACATTATTACTACAAGATGCATTAAAAATAAAGTCCATTTAAAACAGCTAGAATTATTTTGTAAACAAACAATATGGCCGCCATGTTATTGTTCTCCTACTTTGACAAATACTGTATCTATCGGCTCTGGCTGTAGTATTGATGTGTACTGATAAGTGCGTTAGCAAAAAAATGTAAACATCACTGTCGTTAACAAAAATTAACATTTATGGCGGCTCTACATGATCGCCGTGTATTTAAGGCGTAAATTCAGTGTACTAATCTTAGACTCTACATTCACGTGAAAGTCGCGCGAACTCTATGTCGCGGGACAAAACATCGGCTTTGATCGGGGAACAGGCCATTATGGCCTCCCCACATTAGTGCCGTGAAGCGCGAAAAACTATCGTGAATTATAATGTGGTTGGTTTTCACGGATGCACGCGCTTCCTCGTTGCCCGATTAAAGTAAAAGTAAATACACGGCGATAATGTGGAGCCGCCATTACAAAAAATTACCTATCTCACACAACTCTTCTACATTTAGCTGTCACGCTGACGTTACCCGACAATAAGTGCTCTACAGGTTACGCACACTAAAACAAAGTGCATGTGCACGTCTCACAACACACATAGCCGAAAGTACTTCGCGATAGAACATCTATAATAACATTGAATATAATTTAGTGATTTTGAAAGTAAAAAGAACTTGACTGGGTTAGTTTGATGGCCCATTATTTACACGGCTTCAAACAGACTTAGTATCATAATTTTTCCACTTTGCAACAAATTAAGAAACCGGATGGTAAGTGTTGCTGAAAATTAGTTAAAATTATGAACAACAAAATAATTTTATTGTCCAACAAAAAGTACACTAGTAAGTGCTTAGTTAACTGTTAATTAACTGTTTTTGTACTTGCCGACACAATTAGTTGTGCCCATATATTTTCTACCACCAATGTATAACATTAGTGACCAATGATTACACGGTGTTTAGTCGATTTTTAATCTTATGGCATACGTAACAAGGCTGCGGGAAGAGCCGTGGTGATGTGAAGCGGTAATGAAACTATAATAAAGTTAGTGTGTCCAGAATATAAATTATGGCCTTTTCGTTATTATCTCCTGACATTTGCGTCACCTGTCTTTGGGACGCCAAAGGACGCATATCGCGTTTTGCGCAACATATAGGTAGGTAAAATAAAAACCTAAACGTTTGTATCCCTAAGCTACTTATAGCATGCTTGGTACGAAAAGCAATTAATGATATTATTTGACGACTCACGTGGCGTCATGGTGATTGGTGTACATGCCACTGCCGATCGGAGGGTCCCGGGTTCGATTCCCGCCGAAGCAGAAATTTGAATGATGAGTTTAAAATTTCTGTTTTCGGTCTGGATGTTTGTGTTTCTGTCTTTGTGTGTGTCCATGGCACCCACGACACAGGGTATACTGTAGGGCTATGACTGTGAAGCGTTATTTATTTATTTATTTATTAGTTTGATTTATACTTACCTTGGGTGGGAGGCGGGTTGGCCACTAACCCACATCTCCACCAAACCGCATTGGAGCAGCGTGGTGGAATAAGTCAATAAAGGGGAGAGCAGTGGGACGCAACAAAAAATTTGTACTTGCCGACACAATTAGCTGTGCCCATATATTTTCTACCACCAATGTATAACAATAGTGACCAATGATTACACGGTGTTAAGTCGATTTTGGCAAAAAGGGTTGCAGCCATACTTACCTTAAAAGAACAGCGATGGCCGAATGGTAAAAGACCAGCATGACGTCCATCAATCTGCACTTGCTCAACATGGTGGACTATGTTGACCTGTATCCAACAGAAGGACATAAAAAGCTTGAAAAAAATCCCTAAATTGATTTGTATTCACACTAGGGCACATATACCTACTCTGTTTCGGTAGTACCGAATCGGTACCATGGACACGTAAAGACACAAACACAAACACTCAGACCGAGGAGAGAAATTAAATCTCATCATTTAATCTCTGCTTCGTCGGCAAACACGGAATCGCGTATGAAACTTTTTTTTACCATTAGCAGTTACCCATTTCACACCCGACCGCGCCCGTTTGTCTTAGCTGCATAGATCGCGTGCGTTCTACGTTAGCCGCCAGGCCATCCGCGCTTCATATGATTGAAACGAAGTTACCTAGTTAAAATGTTTTAATGCATTTCCTGGCGAGCATGCATGCCACGTGGTGTTAAGGGGGCGCTGCAGCCCATGGACGTCTACATACAACCTCAAACAAGCATAGGTAAGTCTTGTCTGAGGTCGTATGCAGTTGCGCTGTTACTCCGGAGGCTGGTGGTCGCCTCATGTAAGTGTGGCCGGCAATTGCACCTTTCCATCGAAACACAATATAATTGGTTCACGGCAGAAGTGGGTGCAGCGGTCTGAGCGGTGGTACTTCCCCGGGCGAACGATAATAGTTCTACCACCTAGCTACCACCTACACTGAAGGTGGGAGAAATGCTGTGATTCGATTAAGATAGTAGGTAGACCTTACTGTTAGCTGTACCCATTTATATACCTATTCATATTATATATATATATATATATATATATATATATATGTGTGTGTGTGTGTGTGTGTGTGTGTTATGATTGGTAAAAGGCAAATAAAATTGCGCTTTTGGGGTTGGTGGTAACTAGAGTGGGCTTTCAAACAGTGCAACTAAAAAAAAACAACAACAACGTTTAAAAAATGGCCAAGTGCGAGTCGGACTCGCCCATGAAGGGTTCCGTAGTAGCAAGCATAATTATTTTTGTCAGCAAAAATAACTTTGTTTTTCATAGTGTTTGTATGAACGACAAAGTAATATTTGCGGTTTTTTAAAATTAACTATATCTCAAAAACTGCGTACTATATCTCGTTCGAACCAATTTTCGTTGAAAGTTTTTATTGAGATCTACAACATATATTTTTGATAGATTTTTCACTTTCTTACTTTAAAAGTTAGAGGGGGGAGACCAACATTTTACCACTTTCAAAAGATCTATCTTTCAAACGATTAACTTTGAGAAAAAATGATTTTAGGAACCTCAATATCATTTTAAAAGACCTATCTATAGACAACCTACACGAATAGGTTTGATGAAAAAAATTTTTTGTTTGAGTTCCATGTTTGGAGAGCCCCCCTTATTAATATTTTTTTTATTTTTGTATAAAAATCGTAAAGCAGTTCAGAGATCACATCTACCTACCAAGTTTCAACTTTGAAGTCCTAATAGTTTTGGAGTGAAGTGGCTGTAATACGGACGGATAGACAGACAGACACACAGACAGACATGCCGAATCTATAAGGGTTCCGTTTTTTTGCCATTTTGGCTACGGAACCCTAAAACACCAGCCCAGTTCGAATCAGCCTTGCGCAGGAAGGGTTCGGTACCATTATCTACTAACGAGCAAAAAACTTACACAGTTTGTTTTTGGCAGCTCCCCCTAATTATTTGTTTTCTTTTAATTTTCTTATTATTTTTTGAAGTGAATTAATATAACTTAATATTATTTGAATGTTTCAAGCGTATACCTGTTTCCGTTATCAATATCGAGCAAAAACGAGCAAAATCTGTGGAAATTTCAACCATCTATCACAATGATGTTAAATGAGATACAGTCTGGACAAACGGACCGACAGGCAGACAGCCAAACAGACAGCGGAGTCTAAGCATCAGTTTTACGCTTTGGGTACAGAACCCTAAAAATGTGCAACCACTTTTTAACAGTTACAATGGATTTGCAGTTAATCCCTATGAAAACACTTTATCCTTTTGTTCGCCGGCAGGATGATAGATAGCCTAACAATATTGTTTATCCCAAAACTGCATTCACTGTGGATGCGAAATGGCCGCAACCCTTTTTGCGTCCCACTGCTGGGCACGGGTCTCTCCCCATTATTGGGAAGGCCTGGAGCTTACTCCACCACGCTGCTCCAATGCGGGTTGGTGGAGATGCGGGTTAGTGGCCAACCCGCTGTCGGATGTTTTCAAACCGCCCATAAGGCCTCCGACAAGGTTTAACGACTGTTATCTATCGACAACAACCGGGACCGACGGCTTAACGTGCCCTCCGAAGCACGGAAACGCGCATGAAAATCTCACACCCGACCGCGCCCGTTTGACTTAGTTGCATAGATCGCTTGCGTTCTACGCTAACCGCCGGGCCATGCGCGCTTCAGGATGCGAAATATTGGATAAAAATGTAAACTCGTATTCTGTAGAGTAGATTGCAAAGAAACAAGAAAACTTGCAAGAAAAAAGAAATTTTGTCATTTAACGAAGGTAGGTGAGTAGAAATTGTTTTTAGTGTTCCGTACCCGAAGAGTGCCAACGGGACCCTAGTACTAAGCCTCCGTTGTCTGTCCGTCTGTCTGTCATCAGACTCATCAGGCTGTATCTCATGAATCGTGAAGGCTAGACATTAGAAATTTTCATAGATGATGGACAACATGAATGATGATTATGGCAACAGGAATCTGTTGCCGCTATAACAACAAATAGGTACTAAAAATTGAATAAAATAAATATTTAAAAGGCTAAACGTGATTTTTATTTTATATTTAATAATTTAGTTATTATTTTTTCTATTTAATTGCAATGGGTGTTTACAAAGTTTGTTATTACTACAATTATTTCTTTGTAATTACCTTCAGGATATATTCAAGTTTACGTTAAATGAAAAATATCTTAAAATAAAACTGAACAGAATTTCTAATCTTCCTTCTATTTCTGTGCCCAAGAATTCGCTTTTCCAGCCTGAAATATGTAGACTAACTTTAGTTACAAGAGAGATCAAAAACGTTCACGAGAACTTTGTTACTAGCGCAGGTAAATAAAAGGAATAGCGTCTACCTAATAGCAGGGAAGCCCAATAGGGGATTTTTGGATTTTCTCGAGCGCGTCATTTTAAGATATGTCTATATTTTGGACTTAGATACTCTAAGAATAAAACGTTTAGGGTAAAGATAGCCGCAAGCTACAGTCATGTTGACGGGACATGTTTATTGCAGCCGTAAAGACAAGATTAAATTTTGACCTAGAACCGGGTCTGAATAGGGTGACAAATTAGTTCTGAAGTTTTAACATTATTAATCGACCTTTTTGAGCTGATACTAAAACCCGTACAGAACTCAATTTATGTTTATGGGCCAATAGTAATTAAACTTCGGATAAAAGAATCATTTTTTGCTTACCAGCACCGCCATATTAACTTAAGTCAACCGCAAGAAATGCTTTAAAATTTAACGACATGCGTTTAAGTCCTAATTATTCAAAAACTGCAAATACCACGAAAACTCGACAGATAATCGTTTTTGCAATACCCTATAAAATTAAACAAGACCATTGAATCCAAGTGGATGCAAGGTCGCAATAATGTATTATGGGCTTAGTACTTTATTTAATCATTTAGTAATTTTAAGACTGAGTACAGCTTGCCATTATCACACAAATGCCCCAACACGCTGCCTCTTACAAACCTGTCACATTTGTATGAAAATTTGTTAAACTAGTCTTAATGGTGGCATTAATATTTATCATAATTAATTCAAAATGGCTGCCTTTGTGCTGTCTTTAGAATTTACTTTTTTACAGGTAATAGGCGTCCCGGTTGTTATCGACAGATAGGAGTCGTTAAGCCTTGTAATAGGTTTTATGAACAAATTGATCCAGCAACGGATAAGTCATATCCACTAACACATATTCGTGCAGCGTAGTAAGCTCCAGGACTCCCAATAAAAGGAAAAGATGGAAAAAAAATTAGTCAGCCTCGGGGAATTTAAATTTCTATTTCGAGTATATGTCGACACTTGCTAGATTTTAGAAAACATGGTAAGAGAACCAATTTCAGGTTCAATTATTTAAATCCCGAATTTTAATTAGTGGAATTTTATTCGGCATTTTACATTCATCAAAGTTTTAAATATCCCTGCAAGTCCTTTTATTTCAAGTCATTTTTGATAATTCTTTAATGACGCTAAATAATAATTGTTTAATAGTAAATATAGTAATAATATGTATGTTGTAAAAGTGTGGAGAACTCTTTAGACAGCTATAGAGTGCAACAGTGTAAACAAATTAGTGTAAGCTATTTAAGTGCTTGACTATTTTAAGTAAAGTTGGGAACCGTATTTTTCATAAATATCTTAAAAAATAAATATATTTTTGTGTGTTATTGGTAGGAGTGACAATGTGTCTTAAAGTTATTTTAATACCTCCTGATTGAAAAATTCCCGTTCAATCTTTTTTGTATTTTCTGGAAAAAAGTAATAAATATTATATATCACAGATCGCGTCTAATAATCATAATTTTATACAGAAATAAAAAAAATACTTGGTCATTTTATTAAAGTCACTGGTAAATGTTCACTTCATATTACCTACTTATCTAAAAGTAAATGATCGCCTCTATCGTGAGCAAAACCGCCGGGCACTGCTAGTTTTTCTTATAGATTATTTATCGGTCATGTAAACTTTATCAAAATAATTCCCTTGTTTGTGCTTGATTTAAAATAAATCTAAACTATAAAAGGTTGTAAGATTATTCCGAACATATTCAAATCATTCGTCAGCGTGGCCAATCCGATAACGTGGTCACCACTGCACAATCATATTATGGTAGTGGTAGCAGCGAAACAATAAACGTTTAGGTACAAATGTGTGCGATCCCATATCAATTTAACGTCTAATTGAACGTATTCAATTGAGCATACAACTAGCTACGCAGTTAATACTTAATAGCATTCTGATATGGTTCTGAGGCATGCAAACAACTATGTGGCTAGCTCGGCCATGTTGAAATTCTACTGCGCTTTGAACTAATTTTCGTTTTTTAGTCCCGTCAGCTCCGGTCGTTTACGTACTTTTCAGGTTAAACAAACTTTTCCTATTATTTCTTAAAAGGCATTAGGTGCCGGTATGTTTTGACATGACTTACGTTCAATCTCGAATATTTTAACCACTCAACTTTATATATACTTATAAAAAAGATCGATTATACTGAACTTATTTGTCCTAATTGAAAATTGAGAAATTCAATTGAGCATAGATACTTAATAGCACTCTGATATAGTTCTGTCGGTAACGAACAATGTGGCTGGCTCGGCCATGTTGAAATTCTACTGCGCTTTGAAATAATTTTCGTTTTTTAGTCCCGTCAACTCCGGTCGTTTCCGTACTTTTCAGGTTAAACAAAGTTTTCCTTTTATTTTTTAAAAGGCATAAGTTACCGATATCTTTTAACATAAGTAACATTATGTAAAACTTTATATTTGTACAAATATTCCTTCACTGCAGTGGCTGTGCGCTTGTGGAATAGTTTGCCTGAAGAAATAAGGCGGGCACAGACACTGGATTCTTTCAAAAGACAAATGAAAGATCATTATTTAGATCAAAATAGCCCTTTATCTGTTTCCATTAATTTCTTCATTCTCTTATCTTCCTCACTTATTTTCCTTAGTATATTATTTTAATTGTAATTTTTATTTCCTTTTCTATAACGTATGTATATTCTGTTGTCAGCTGATACCAAATTGATTTGATAATATTGTGCACCTTAACCCCATTAAATTTTTGTTCGTCTGGAAGAGATCACGTTTAGTGATAAGACCTCCAAATATACATTACTTAGTACTAAAACCCCTGTGTATGTTTTTACGTATATTCGTGTACAATTTGTATTGTAAAAGATCGATATTACTGAATTATTTGTCCTAATAGAAAACTGAGAATTTCAAATGATCGTTTTTAATAGCATTCTGTTGGTAAGGCACACAAAGAAACTTGTTGAAGTTCTATTCAACAACGCTTTGAACCTATTTTCGGTTTTGAGTTCTGTCGTTTTCATATCTTTCAGTTTTATACAAACTTTTTCGATTATTTTTAAAAATATATTAAGTACCTTATATCTTCTGACGTTAGTTAGTAGCTGCGAGATTTTCCACCATTCAACTTATCATAAAAGGCAATAGAGATGGAGTCTATTTTAGGCAAAAACACAACCTTAATTTTATCAAAATTAATTGACTTGAGGTCTCCTTCTCACCGAAGCGCGCATGGCCCGGCGGCGAGCGTAGAACGCAAGCAATCTACCCAGCTAAGCCAAACGGGCGCGGTCGGGTGTGAGATGGGTGACCGCTAGTGGCAAAAATTTCATGCGCGTTTCCGTGTTTCGGAGGACACGTTAAGCCGTCGGTCCCGGTTGTTGTCTATAGATAACAGTCGTTAAACCTTGTCGGAGGCCTTATGGGTTTGAAAACATCCGACAGCGGGTTGGCCACTAACCCGCATCTCCACCAACCCGCATTGGAGCAGTGTGGTGGAGTAAGCTCCAGGCTTCCCCAATAAGTGGGAGAGACCCGTGCCCAGCAGTGGGACGCAAAAAGGGTTGCAGCCAATTGCAGCAGCTCCTTCTCACCAGTAATGCCTGCTACACACGTGACGATAAATCATAGCGACAGCGACTTAACTGTGCAAATCAATTGCACAGTTAAGCACGTCTGCATGATAAATGGTGCGACAAACTGCGTGAATCGGTTTGTACATACTTTCTGCATCTCTACGACATATCATTACCAGTGTAGCAAGCATTAATAATCTTGAAGTGTCAACCAAATACTAGGTTTTTAATTTTATAACAATAGATTGGTTCTGATATTATAATAGTAATAACGTTTATTTTGTAAAAAACACAGAAAAAAAACAAAGTACAAATATTTCACCTTCAAGTATACAATATAGTTAATGATTATGAACTATTACACAATTTTGTTACATATATATCGCACCTACGGTGCAAAAACGTCACTTATGCAATTTTTGTCAAAATTAACCTGAATATGAGAAAAAATAGCTATTATGCCTCTTTATTGGGTGCGTAAATGTCGCATGTGTAGTGTATATACTTTCCGAGAGAGGGCAGTTGTGTCGTTAGGTTTTGGCGCGAATCTAGCCGTCACTGGGAGAATCAACGTTTTATTGGTCAGTTGCGCGCGGTCCCCTGCATAACTAACAGTCTTCTGGAGCTATAACGTCAAAAAGGTAATTGTGACAATTTATTTTTATGTTTTTGGAGCAATAACGACACTTAAGTTAGTTGTCACATTTGTTTCTTGAAATTACTCATACTAATTAAGTGAGATTAAGAGTAAGTTCTGTGTAGAACTATAAAATATTGATTCACTCATTTGCTACTTTAATTAATAAAACTTTTAAAAAGTATAATATCGGGTGCTTTTTTTTTTAATATGACACAATTGCCCAGTTAATTGTTTTCTAGTGCCATAACGTCACTTCTGGGAGGGTTGTAAATTTTATCCGTTTATAATTATTTATAACAAAATTATAAGATGTTTGTTTATACTTTGGCATGAAGTTTAATATTATAGTTTAAATATAACTAGTCTATTTCTTTAATCAATATTACCTATACATTATAATAAGATGTCGAATTTTCAAACGTTTCTCCTGAAAAATTACATCATTTGCATAAGTGACGGTGTTGCACCGTAGGTGCGATATGTATATCAATGACCAATGATCCAATGTGAGGGATATGAATATTCTCGTAACTAATATTAGTAAGGTGTATCAGTGAGCGTATACGCTTTAACTAAATTGTGCAATAAGTTAGATATTCAATATAAGTACAATTTTCGTGCATCTATCTGACCTGTCGAGTCTCGGAGTGTAATTCATACATTCGGACAGTTTTGCGGTTGATCATACCCACATGTTTCAAATGTTTACTCACACCTACTGATTAACCAAAATGGGACATGTTTAACTTTGTCAGTGTCATGAAATATTTTTTTCACTACAATGAGTATCTCACAGTAAAATATTGCACCTAGATCTGAATTGCAACTCATTTTTTTATCCGAAAACCTATAAAGTAGTATATCGATCGAATATATTCCTAAATAGTAGAGTATTGTTAGACAAAATAAAAAAATAAACGTTACACACTCATAGCGCCACAGTAAGGTAATTAATACCCTGTGTCGTGGGTGCCATGGACACACACAAAGACAGAAACAAACACACCCAGACCGAGAACAGAAATTTTAAAACTCATCATTCAAATTTATGCTTCACCGGAAATCGAACCCGGGACCCTACGATCGACAGTTCGGCATGGTAACCATTACGCAACGTGGGTCGTCAATAAAATAGTAAGTACAAATTTCATAGTACGATACGACAAAATAAGCATAACATTCATCGAAATCGATTTTATTCAAAACTATAGGTATCTATAAGTTATAACGAATAAAAATAGGTACCTAATACTACCAATAAATGTAATTAACTGTAAAAAACCTATTCCATTTACAAAAAAATGCATGAAATACAGCAGTCAGCTGTTTTTTATCCCACTGCTGGGACGGTTCTGCCTCCATTACTGGGGAGGCCTGGAGCTTTCGTCACCACGCCCCGCCGATGCGGGGTCAACAAACTTTAAATTAAATGAAAAAAATTTATTAATTGTCTTGAAACAGTTTAGATCTGAGGCCTTAGTGTAAGTCTGCACACGCGAAAACGTTACTAACGCGTTTGCGTTAAGAATTTAAGTATCGACCTTATTCCTTTCAGGTTAAGATCTATCTTTCCAAGTTCAACTTGGACGCAGTATTTATTAACGTTTGCGCGTTTGCAAACTTACACTAAGGACTCTGTATTCTACAGGTGCGATGTTTATGAAATATCTAATGCGGTTTGGCAGTCACTTGCAAAATACAAATTATTGTACACATGAAAATATGTTAGAATAAATTGTACACTTGTGTTGCCTCTAATTGTAGAATTAGCTGCAATCGAGTAGAAAAAGAAAATTGTATTCGTACACGGTCCGTATTCAAGTATTGAATTATTTATGCGTAATTACATAGACCTTAGAGAAACATATTTTTAGATCTACTTACTCGTACTTGCCTCTTATAGTAATAAATGAGCACTTGGATCGATAATTAATAATTATTTTGTAAGAAAATTGTGTAGTTTCCTTTTTTTACTAGTAGGTTATTAAATTTAAGTTAATGCAAGAATCAATTATGCTTGCAGTAATTTGTTATTGTTTTGACCCTCCCTTAACAATGTAAACACATTATTTTGTTACTGATGTACCTATGAAGTGTCGAGTTGAAATAAATATCACGTAGATACCTACCTTCAGGTTTGCGGTCTACTGAAGCTGTAAAAAATCGAGCCCATGCAATTACAATGCGGACATTCATGATGACTCTCGCAATCAAAACCAATAAGATGCTTCTCGATCAATCTCTAGATATCTATGAATCAAAAATCAAACATTTTTAGGGTTCTGTACCCAAGTGTAAAATGGGACTCTATTACTAAGACTCCGTTGTCTGTCTGTCTGTTTATCTGTCTGTCCCTCTGTCGCCAGGCTATATCTCATGAACCGTGATAGTTGGACGGTTAAATTTTCACAGATAAGTAATGGTATTTGTTATTTGCCCATAGACGGTTACATTTTCATAGATTTTCAGTATTTGTTATTTGTGTGTGCCGCTATAACAACAAGTTATGTTCATTATTCAGTCACAGGTTGCACCCACTTCTGCACTCATCCACCCTAATGGTTCAACTTATATGTTTCGGTGGACAGCTATTGTTGGTCAAGTTACTTATCAAGATGAGATCAAACAGCCTCCAAAGCAGCAGTGCAACAGCATACGACTTCAGATAAGAATCGAGGCTGATAGTAGTTGCTGTAGATCTAGCAGTAGTAGAAGTATCCCGGTAGCTCCGGGATTAAGAATGAAGCTACGATATCCCCTACCTGATTGTAAGAGGTGACTAAAAAGTTTCCGGTGTTGAGGGTCATGAGAGTGGGAGCTCGATCCTTCCAGCCAGCAGCTCCGGGAAGAACGGTGGAGAGTTTGCTCTCCCGAAGAAGGGCCCGTACTGGGCGCCGCGCGCAGCGGACACCGGTGCATTCCACTGGAGATCCCGGAGTCCTCCCCAAGCACAGAGGCAGGCCACCGAGGAGGTAATGGTGCGATATACTTCTACTGGGGAAGTCCCTGCCGCTGGACTCATTTTTGCTATTAAGCTGTTTTTGCTATTAAGAGAAGTATATTTCTACTGTATTGCTCTGGAATTGTGCATTTGCCAGTAAAACTGTACACGACCTTAGGCAAGACTCCGCGGATTGCTTGAAATCCAGTGTAGAGTCCATAGGTTGAAACAATCTTTTGACAATAATAGCTTGAAGAAGAAAAAAATCACGATCTATTAAATAGTCCTGCGTTTTATTGTCATTTAAAAAAGTTGCTATTTGTTTTTGCTATTAACAAACATTTTTCCCTTTAGCCCTACTCACGCTTGACCAATTACGAGCGTAACATACATTTTAATAAATCAATTGGCTAAAACGATAACCTGTGGCCCGTATTCGTGTGTTACGGTTACACACGCCGACCGTACATTTGTTGGACATTAGTCGATGTCGAGTCTAACCCTGGCTTCAACTTAATATGTAGGTACTCTGCGTTTTTACGCATTTTATAGTTAACATAGTATACTTTACATTTGGTGGTGGATTAGGCTTTTAAGCGATCTTTATTCAGCTCACAATATAAATACTACAAACATAGAGAGCAATTTACATTGAAATATACTACATTGCTTTTATAGTTAGCATAATAAATTGTTTTATTAAATTATAAGTATATTGAAGGTTCTGTAGTAAGGCTAATATTTACAGACAAAGCTTAGCAGGCTAAATTCAAAAGAATATTGCATAAAAAAACTTATTGCCACCACAATATTATTATCAACCCATTTTGATGTCCAGACAATAATAATTGCAACTCGGCTGCCACATTGAATTTTTGAAATGTTAGATTTTTCTGGCAGTAGGTATTATAAGTCTAAATGTTTAGCCTATATCCACCACAATGGCCAAGAGAAGCCAAGAAGAAAATTAAATTACATAATAGTAATGAAATTATACAGACAATCTCACGGAATTTTACGATTTATAGAAGTCGACAAGTGTAACAAACGAACACACCTTATTGATCATTTACATATAGCGATGTCACGCCCCAATGCGGTCGAATCATTACCATTATTTGGCAAATATAGCCCGAGAGCTAATGACACAATATAAAGTTGTGTTTTGTATAAATTTAAATATCGAAATATGGACCCAAGTAGGTAATTAATGTAAAGAAATAATAATATTACATGAAATCTAATTCACCATGTTCATCTGGAATAGAATTTGTGATTTTTAATCTGATTTGAATAACGTTAACGATTAACGTTAAATAAATTATTTATTACTTTTGAATTTAGGAGTTAGGATAACTTTTATCACCTGGATACTAAAATACTTGCATTCCTTATTAAATTATTATTATATTAGAGGACTGATTTCAATTTTATTTGCTTTTTAAACAGATGTCAGATTAAATTAGTTTATTGACAAAATTATTCAACATTATTAGACCAAGATAAGAGGCGTTACTAGTGACAGATGGTGCCAATTTCAAATGTCTGAATGAAAAGTTTTTTAATGCAATTTCTGCCGACTTAGTCTGTTGAATATAGTTGAATATAAAATCAATTACCATATTTCGTTAAGTTGGTGCAAGTGGCTGTCTGTAAATTATATTTACGTTTACTGCTACTACCACTGTAATTGGACGTAATTGCACACATTAATGATAATTATTTTATTTATTTTATGCAATATTGCAATTTTTCTGAAGTACCTAATGGTGCGACAGTTATATTACATATGAATCTTACTAAAAACAGTATTTTTAAGACTCCAAGAAACTAATCTAAATCAAATAATATATTAAAAGGAAATAAAAAAAAAATATAACCTAAAGTGCATTTCATGTTTTATATTTCCTATAATAAATAGAAAAATTACACCAAAAATATTTTTTCACGAATATAATTTGCCCATAACACATAGGCATGACTTATCACAAGCTCTTGGGTCAATTCCGCCGGTAAAGTGGTCCATTATTTGGAAGTCCGGTGGGAGGTCACCGAGTCCACAATAACGGTCGGGTCCGGTAGCGCAGTTTAATTGAGTCCTCCGACCTCATAATCCGAGCTTGGACCCGCCCGCTAAATGTTATTTATAAGCCAAACTCCGTACCTCCGTTTACATTTTAGCCTATTTCGTTGGGGTGATGTTTATGCTTTTAGGTGTTTTACTGAGCCTGTTTTGGTTCGTCAGTTGTTCAAAGATAAAATGTGTAGGACTAGGTAAATTTAGACCTTTTTACCTACAGTGGGTTGCCAATTAATTGTTAGGGATAGTCGTGCAAAAATGTATTTGTTGTTAAACTAGTCTTCCGCCAGTGGATTCGCCCGCGTGGACCTGTTTTATAGGTTCCCGTAGGATAAAAACCATCCTATGTCCTTTCCCAAGATCCACTCTGTGTTTCAAATTTCATTAAAATTGGTTCAGTAGTTTAAGAGGGAAAGCGTAGCAGACAGACAGACAGACAGAGTTACTTTCAAATGTATAATATGTATTAGTAGGGATTAATTTTAACTCTATTTACGAACGACTTCAGAAACACCAGTAATCACTGCTATTTTCGTCTGTGAGTAGCTTGTTCACTGGAGAAGGGTTTAATCTCCCATTTTTTTCTTCTTTTTCTTTTCAACGGTAACAATATCACGGACGTTAATGATATATTCACACAGCATCACTTATTCCACTTATAATTGCAGTACAGAGTGCTTGAATCGAAGAAAGTAAAAAAATATATGATTGTCCCTAAAAATTTGGCAACCCACTGTATGTATGTATATCATAATAGGGTCTTGGACACTATGCACAAAAAAATTCAAAATCCTTATCATAAAAAGGTTGCACTAAATCACGCTTGGAAAGCAATATAATTTTATTGTTAATTCTTTTTTGTACATGATTTTTCAATGAGTCAATTGACTATATAAGATAAGTGACGTCACTAATTATTTTCTCTTATACAATGGTGATGTCACGTTTTGACAGCTCATTAAAAGTATCTCAATTGACTTGGTAGTCCAAGACCGGATTCATAACATAAGCCTTATGTTACCTGTTTTAAAAAAAAAAATATACAAAGATGAACATGCGATTCTGGTGGTGGGGGTGGTTTGAGTCACAGCAGGACAGTTCAAGCAATCAGTTTTGTTGAAGATGTTATGTTGTTTTTTCGGAGATTGGTGATTCACTTTATGAAAGTAGCTGTTTTCCACAATAGAAAATTTTCTTTGTTGTTATTTAGCCTTTTTTAGAGTTTATTTTTAGGTCTTGTAGATTTATTAACATTCTGTACATTGTTATGTAATGAGTAACTGATATAATATGTTGCTGTATCTGTATGTAAAATAAACTCTATCTATTAAACCCCTCTCTTTAATGAACGCACCTGTATTTTACAACACAGCGAAAGCTAACGTAAAAGGCAGATATCAACTGCTGAACTGCATTTTTGTACATATATTAATTACGTAAAATAAAATAGGTGCTCAAGGTAAATAAAGGTAATAGAAAAAATCCGCTAGCCACAGCTACGATACGCTTCACCCGCGATTTCCATTGTTCGTTCGTACAGTAATTAATTTGCAGCGATTACCGCCATAGCTTTTACGCTTGTTATTAAACTTGTCGATAATTTAAGGTGGTACATGGATCTCAAATTGCAACTTCGCGGCCGATTGCCTTTTCGCGCACGCTTAAATTGTGTCCGTTGAGATCGATTACTCGACGCCTTTTCATTCAATACGTCCGCGATGTATGGAACACATGAGGACCAATCACGGCTGAATATTCGCGTGAGTGTTTTTATTTACTTGCAAAATTCAGGCGCGATCGACTGAACATTGTTCGGTCTAGTTTCCAATTGCGACGAATGCCTAAGCATTTACCTGTAATTGTTTACTTTTTTATGGAGCAAACGAGCATGTAAGCCTGGTGTTGCTGCTGCCGCCCATGGACTTTTAGACACAGTGTCTGCAAGTCTCGAAGCCATTTCAAAACGTTCCCGATGAAGGACGGTGCTGCTAACAGTTGAAGACAATTCGCGTGATTTTTTGCTTTAGTTACCAATAGCGATGCGTATTTAGGTACTTGAATGTTTAATTTGATACAAAATCTTAGTTAACTCGAGTCTGAGCCGTCTTATGCCTTTTCGCTGTTACTTCGGATGTCAAGAGGTGGTGGATCTTTTATGATTACCCGGGGAATTGCCACCGCTGCACCTACTTCCGCCGTGAATCAATTTTTTGTGTTCCAGAGGAAAGGAGTAGTGCAGTTGCCGGCCAAACTTACATGAGGCGAACATCAGCCTCCGGAGTAGCAGCGCCACTGCATATGGCGAAATACGGCCTCCGACAATAACTTTTTTTGGATCGGGTACTACCTTCAAAGGTAGCTTGGGAGAGGATACTGGGTATGTGGGATTTGACAGTACTAGAACCCCTGTGACCTGCCTGTACGCTTGGGGAGGTCTCAGAGATTTCCAGTGAAACGCACCGGTGCCCTCCACGCGCGTCGCTATGATGGAAATGGATGGATAGGGCCCATCTTTGCGGAGGTAGATGTGCTCTCCTGCACCTTTAGATGCTTACGGCGAAAATTCGGCCACGCATACACCGCCGTCATTTCCGGAGCTGCTGGCTGGATGGATCGAGATTCCACTCTCACAGCCTAAACCCCGGCAGCTCACTTTTAGTCGTCTTACGAACCGCCTTACGAAACGAGCATACCGTAACTATATTTTTAAACCCGAAGCTACTAGACAAGACTAGCCTATTCTTTGAGGTTGTTTGAAGATGTCCATGGGCTGCAGCGACCACTTAACACGGGGCCTGCATGCTCGTTCAAAAAAATAAAAAAAACAATGGCCGGCAACCGCACCTTTGATACCACAGAATTGCTTCACTAGAGAAATGGTTGCCAGCAGTCGTAGTCGTAAATCCGTCGATCCAAGCACTACCATCTACAGACAATCAATTAGTCTTTCAATTAATCTATCAGGTGATCAATGAAACGTAACAGCGATTGACATTTTTTCATCCATTATTTTACGAGACAGACATTAACATACTTTAACGCATGGCTGATTGTGAACATTGCAGAATTAATGTTAAATGGGCCGAGTGCGGCGAGTCGGCTGGAATCGCCGTAAATGAATTACTCGTATCGGTATTAACAATTGGGAATTCGGCCATCGGTATTATCGAGGCAGTTCGACGATAATTGAGTGGAATTGTGTTAAATAACCATTAATTGTTGTTTCGGGCTGGATTGATATTTATCAAGCGCTCGGGGCCGTCGCAATGCATTTCTAATGTTACGGATAGACGAGGACGCACACATCGAAAAGTTTTCCCCGACGGGTTATAGTCGAGGTGATCAAATTTTCATCGTTTGGATTTTCACTTCCCCAAGAGTGCTTTTTGTTGTGTTATAGTCTGGTCTGTGTTGAATAGGATTTCGTGTGATAGTGTGAATAAGTGAGGTAGGCTACATATAGCAGTTATTGTAAAGTGTGTAGTGTAATTATTTTTAATAAAAATCAATAACGATTTCCCCGCTGATTCTAATTGTTAAAAACCTATAATTGTAATTAAATAAAAATAATTATCGTATCTAATTGTTACTTAAATAATGCTAGGGATGGCGTAAAAGCAGAAGTTATGATAGATCTAGCATTGGACCTTTCTTACCAGCGTTTTTTGGGCATCAGTTAGGTACAATGGTAACGATCTTGCTCTGGAAAGTTGAAATCTTTCACACAAGGGTTTTTTGGGCATCGGTTATAATGCTGAAGTTCTTACTATGTAAACATACCTTTTGCACAAACGATTTTTGGGCATCAGTTATAATGATGAAGTTCTTACTATGGAAACAGAACTTTAGCACAAACGATTTTTGAGCATCGGTTATAATGCTGAAGTTCTTACTATGGAAACAGACCCTTTGCACAAATGATTTTTTGGCATCGGTTATAACGCTGAAGTTCTTGCTATGGAAACAGACCTTTTTCACAAACGATTTTTGGGCATCGGTTATAATGCTGAAGTTCTTACTATAGAAGCAGACCTTTAGCACAAACGATTTTTGAGCATCGGTTATAATGTTGAAGTTCTTGGTATGGAAACTAGATACCTTTCATATAAGGGATTCCTTGCTGTAATGCTGAATGTTGAAGTTACCGACGATTTCACGAGCAGGAATAATTGTTGGATTGCAGCATTAATGACATCAAGAAATCACTAGCAATCTTACCACCGCAGTAGTAGTTGAATTGAATTAAATTGAATTGCTGGTCACTCTTAAATGCGGCGACCATTAGCCTCCTGATTAGCACCGCAACTGCATTCGACCTCAGACAAGACTCGGTCATGCTTGAGGTTTTGTGTAGTTGTTCATTCAACACGTGGTCTGCTACTCTTATGATATAAATATACCTAAAGTTTATAAGAACGCAAAAAGGAAAAAAAGATAAGGTAATTTTTGAAGTATTTTTGTGTAATGCAATTGCATTTTCCTTTAAGTGTAAATTTAATGTTGTATGTTATAATTAACGATATTGTGTTTTATTGTATTATGTAATTAATTTTATTAATTACTAGTCTTCCGCCAACGGCTTCACCCGCGTGGACCCGTTTTATAGGTTCCCGTAGAATAAAAACTATCCTATGTCCTTTCCCAAGGTCCACTCTATTTCATTGTTCCAAATTTCATTAAAACTGGTTCAGTAGTTGAAGCGGGAAAGCGTAGCAGACAGACAGAGTTACTTTCGAATTTATATTATTAGTAGGGAACTAGGGAATAGGGATTGTAATATGGGTCATGTTACATGATTTAAAAAAATAAAAATAAAAACATATATCGCTTACACAGACAAACTTGGGAAATACTAGTACGTCTGTGAAACGACCGTTTGGCGATACCCTGAGGAAATGTTTGTGTATCATTTACACTATAGGACGCGACGTTTGCTGTATCGATGTAAATGTGCTGTCACGGGCTGGCGGTCGCTTCACGAACTATTGATATCGTGACGACATGTCACGCACTTTTATATTTACTTTGTGTTCATTGCCCTTTAATTATGCTGGAGGGGTTTAACGCTTTAAGGTTTTAAGAACTTGCACGGAAAGTAAGCACTTTTTGTGCCTGACATTTACTTCGATTAAACTTTTTTCTTTATCCATTAGTTTCTTCAGTAATAGTAGTACGATAAGCTATTATTGTGGTTTTAAAACTTTTCAACCTTAAAATAATCCTATATATTTGTAACGATCATTTTTTTACGGAAAATCATTGGTAAATACCAAGCTGAAATTTATATCAACATTCAGATAAGCAATGCTTTGAAGCTGTACAATAATAAATGTAAAATGGATACTACCTAATTTCATGATAAAACAGTATCATGATCTCTGACAAGAAAAATACGAAAGTAATAACAATGTAATTATTTTTTTTGTACTTAATGTCTTTTTGTAAAAAAAATTATATAAATAAGCTGTGAAGTGAGCATTGAAAACTTATATAACAATCATACGTACCAAATGTTCATATCTATCATCAATATGTAAACCTAAACACTGTACATAATACGTATCTGTTTAAATAAATATATAGTATGTATTACATTGAAACAAAATATACATGGAGTATATAAAACTGTAAGAACATTCCTCCAAAAGCATTTGTATAAAAATTGGTTTCAGACTCACAAGCATAACAATACAAAGTTTTCAGATCTCATTAAGAGCCAAATCTCTAACCCTACAAGTTCTAACTCTACAAAGCCCGACTTCATAATGTTTGACAAATATGGAGACCAAGCTATGCTGTTAGCGTGCATGTTGCAATCGCGTGTGAATTTGAAGGACACAATATAAAATATATAAAAACCGGAATATTGATAGTCGGACCGAGGGTTCCGTACAAGGCTATATTTTTATAATTTGATAAGAAATTGTACACTTTTCAAATTTTTCCTTGAACTTGTACTATAAAGCAATGTTATTTGGCAAATTTCATAGGATTATTTAACACCCTATGGCCTATCAATTTTGATTCCCAAGAGATTTAATTGACACTTTACATTTTTCACAGCTTCAAGGAACTGTGAGCCTGAGTATGGCTTTAATTTTAATTTCAAATCAATGCGTTTCCGAAATTAACATATGACAGACAGAACGGACAATAAGTTAATTCTACAAGGGTTTTGTTTACCGTTTAAGGTACGGATCCCTATCAAGTAATCCATTTCCTTGGCGAACAGCGCCATCTAACAGCAAAGCTTGAAGTGTAAACGTCGTGTCGCAACGCGCGATATCGTGACGAGAACATGTCACGCACTTTGATACTTGTAAGCATAACACCTTTCTGTGATTGTGGCCTTTACATTAACAAAATATTTTGAATGGTTTGGAAATACATAAATACCGACGCTGATTATACACAAAGTGCATATATAGTTCTCGCTCTACCCTTTGGTATTGAAACGGTAGAACCTTGGGGCTTCTTACATGCCAAAGTTTTTTTAAACATGTATCCAGACAGTTAATCTAGCCTATTAGTGACCGAAAGGCTGGCGCTTACTTTGGTCAAAGAATAGAATTAGTTGTACAACGAGGTTATGTTGCTAGAATTCTGGGCAAATACCCTCAGGACAGCAATCTGTACTCTGGGTTTAATATTTAGTTTATAAATTTCAATGCTGTTTTAATAATAATTTATACATATATTTATGTTCTTACTTTTTAATTGTTAATAAATAATTTATTAAATGAACGTTTCAAAAAATTGGTTTGGATGTCATATTTCTTTTAGCAATATGTAAGTAGAAATCCGCATTGGACCCACGTGGTGGAGTAAGCTCCAGGCCTCCCCAATAATGGGGAGAGACCCGTGCCCAGCAGTAGGACGCAAAAAGGGTTGCCGCCAAGTAAAAATACCAGTCAATTCAACGACTAAAATAATTATATTTCCCAACGCGGTACACCGGTCTTTTTTGCTATAAGTAACAATAAAACTTTTATCCAAACATAATACTGATTACATTCGATAGAAAATGCTTATCGAGAGGCTTATCTAAAATAAAATAGATAACATATTATCCTATATACCAAAATTCACCCTTTCCGACTAGCGCCACCTAGTGGTAAAGCTTAAAATGTAAATATCGTGTCGAAACACGCGATATCGTGACGATAACACGTCACGCACTTTGATACTTGTAAGCATCACACCTTTCTATGATTGACCTTTACAATTTACATTAAACATTTTCTATCGACAGTTTAGATGTTACAATATAAAATTGTATGCGTGCGACCTTTATATTAATAAAATGTTTTCCTTAAACGGTTTTTATGTTGTTCGTTTGTTTTGTGTAGCATTAATGTTACTTGTATCGGTTATGAAACTAAGACTAATCGGTTATAAAATCAATAAATTTTTGTGATGTAGATTATACTGCTTATGATTTGTACTCATACTCATTTTGACTTCTTTGGTCACAGGTTTACTCTCAGTAGCTACTTAGAAGGATTAATTGTAACATTATGTTATTATTCTTTATCTAATCATTATCATTACTAAAAGTACTGAGATATTTATGTTTAAGAACAGACACGAGATAAAGTAAAATAAGAATTAAAAGCGGTGAAATTTAAGCAAGTAAAATAATATCGTGCTCACTTTTACTAATACAATATGAGAAATCTGAAAATGTTTCATGCAATCCTTTGTAAAGGATCACTATTTACATCGGAATTATTATTATTACTACCAAGCTTAGAACTTAATCGTGATTCAAATGATTTTATTTTACTTAGGTTGACATAAAAAACGACCAAGCACCCATAAAACGAGTAAATAGCAAACATGAATACACGCAAGCTGTCTGAACGTGCTTATATTTTAAAAGGCGCATTACAAGTACAATGTAGAAATATTACTTATACGACGCCGTGCTAGCGCAAGAGTAAATAATCATATTCAGTCTACAAAGAGTCAAAACGCTTATGCACAGTATCACGACATATCGTGCTACGACGTGTAGTGTCGTGTCGCAGAGAACTAGGACAAAATTAAATGCTATCGTAGCATTGTCATCTGACGCGATGTTATGTATCGAATTGATCTTTGCAACGTAAAAAACTTGGCAATATTCTTTTATTTATCAATAATCTAATTTATCTAAAATTCGTTACTGGCGTAACTTTTAATGCATCTTAAAGATTTTCAGGATTGCTTCGCAATTCTTGTGTGAGCTTCCTCAGGAAGCCTTCCCGTTTAATATTCATAAATAGGGCTGTTTCTGTTATAATAAATCAGAAAATGTGTGATAGACCAAAGTGACAGTAGTGATAAATTCTATAGATTTTATTAATTACTCTAAAAATCGAAGGAATCACTAATGAGGCTGGAGATATCATATATTACGATACCACGTCGTATCTCCTAAATATATTACATCGTAAGGGTAAATAATCACATTCAGTCCAACGTAAAGTGGGTACATTCAATGACAATATGTGAAAATGTGTTTGCCTTTTGAACGGGCTCTTAGGTGAATATTACGTTTCAGCTTAGCAACGCGCTATCCGTTTTCCAACACTCTGAAATCTGTTAAAAAAGATTTTTATACGCGAGGGTAAGGCATTGATTGGTTTATGTACAAGTTTTATATGGCTGCGTCAATAGTTAGAGTGCTTGTCTTAAATCGTAAAACAAACTTTTTTTGGTATTATGTTTGTCAGGATTATTGGGTTCTTTCATTTAAACTATATCTACAGCTGTATTTCCGAATAAAGTCGAAAAAAATATTTATGTTTTAAACTGCTAATTTTGGTGTCTTTATGAAAGACCATCAATCGTGTCCATTGTTTGTGTTTGACAGTAGTTTAACTTTACATTTGATAAGCTGATATATTCGCCAGTTAAACTGAAAAACTGATTAAAATTAGATTCTTATCTTAAGTTAAATAAATAAGGATTTAATATTGCTTTTAGCTTTATGTTAAAATCAACAAATCTTGAATGTTAAATTTCATGAAGCGTTTAAATACGCTCCAAGTAAGCATACCTATAATTGAAACACCATTTTAAAATGAACAGTCAGACCCTCCTTCTGTCAACAGGCAGTACATAGCAAACAACGACGTAAATTTAAATACTCTTAACACATCATTACGCTATTGATGCAAAACGTATGTTCTCGTATTGACAATATATGCGGTTTTACAGCTCAATTTACCAATGTACTTGTCTGTTAAATAAATCATAACGATTATAATGTTTTTTTTATCTCATCATCTATTAACATACTTCACTAAGTGATGAGGATCATTTATAAGAAAATACTAGAAACAAAGTAAACCTGCTGCCTAAATAGCGGTAAATAGTAGTCAAATAAAATAATATCATGCTTATTTTCATCGATCAAAATATACCCAAAGTAAAAAAGGAGTAAAGATAACAGTAGAAGCAAAAGTGATCTGTAAATATTCTTTACACGATCTAACTAAGAACAAAGAAGCGACCGTGAAAGTTGGAGCTTTCTCGTCTGATCGATTGAAATAAAGCACGAAAATATTAGTTGAACTTTTTGTCAGTGTTATCATTTAAAAACAACGGGTTGCACTCCGTGAGTACCGCAAGAAGTGAAAATTTGAATATGATCGTTGTGCATTTTTGATATTTAGGTACGGTGGTTGGATAAATTCGCACGAATTGCTTTAATTATAAGTATTATTTTCCGTTTAGTATTTTCAGTAGGTTTTCGTCAAGTATTTGTATAAAGTACTCACTCATTTTCTTTCTCTATTTCTTTGTCACTTTTTTAATGAAATCATGCACTTTGTCCAATTTCCATATTAAAAACACTTGGTATAAACGAATTTTCAAGTATAGATAGTCGAGCCGTCATCAGCTGTCACCCCTCCGTGTTGGTCTTAGAGCCGGTGAAGGTCGACTTTCACCAATCTGATAACTCGGTGAGACATAGTTTTTATCAAATATAATTTATAAACATATATGCCTATGATAACTTGCCTATCGAAAAGAGTTCATAGCTATTTTTAATATAATTAATTTTAATCAATTTTCTTTCATCACTTCACTCTTGTATATAAATAAATATAATAATAATAATACTATAATATATATATATATATATATATATATATATATATATATATATATATATATAAACTATACTAGGATATATAATAATATTTATATGTTTATAAATTATATTTGATAAAAATATGTCTCATCGAGTTATCAAATCGTTGAAGGTCAATCTTCCACGTCCCCTCCACTATCTTACGAATTTTCCATCAGGCCACGTATCCTGACGGGAGTTTAACATTTTTACCCATCCCAAAAAAAGTGCACAACGCCGCTAAAGAAGTTTTCACTTCAAAAATGTCTAATACATTTAAATAACACAAAACAATTTCAAAAATAAGACATCAAAAGTACAGAACAGGAGTGATTATTGACGCCGTCGTGGTTGTTCCTTACATCATGATACTTACGTATATACCCCGTGAATAAAGTTTCAAATGTTGATCAAGAAAAGTTTCTATTGGTACATTTCGTTGAGTCCAAGATATTCTGATAGGTACGCTGGCGTCAATTGAGTGCTGGAGATGATTCTTTTGAGTGGCTAGATGCCAGATACGTTTGTCTCCAATTATCGATATTTCAATTGTAAGATATGTCTGTCACCATATTTATGTTGGTCGCTGAAATTTGATATAATAATGTTTAATGCGTCTAATAAATCCTTTTATCTCTTAACATTGTACGGATCTACAAGACGTTAAACGTTTCAAAGAATTATGTCTGAGCAAACATTCAGAACGTTTTGTTTGAATCGTGTTCTTTAAATGTTCTTTAAATCATGTATTTTAAAGTCTATTATTAGGTAAATCTATGCTTATAATTCCCTCTTCGCAATGTTTTGGCTGCCAATCTTCAAAGAGCTACGATAAAAAAATGTAAGTCTGGGTGTTTATTATAAAAAAATGCAATGCTTTCAAAGGATATATCCACTACCGTATTGCGCGTCACAGCGTCTCAACAATATATAATTTCCTTGGGTTCTGGTCAGAAACTGCAGTAGGGCCTATCCCGATATTCGTAACATTGATTTCCCATAACCCCGCTTACACTTCCACTCCGATCCTCTATAGCCATGTAATTATCTGGCGAATAGTGATTGTTAAAAGTGTGTTGTTTGGTGGGCGGTGGTTCACTCAATTGAGCACGCATGTACCTACCGGTTCAAATTAAAATACGACTCCTGTACGTCAAGCTTTAAAAAGAGAACAAGAGTGGCGTTTACAGACCAATCATTATAATGACTGGTTATCGATTTGTTGTGGCGTGCCTCTAAAGGACCAGAATTCAGAGCGTCTGACTGCGTCCAGCCGCCGGCTATTCCGTACCTAATCTATGTTCGGGCCTACCGTCACGATATCGCCGACTTATCTCCGTCGCTCGCTCTTATAATTTTGTAAAATTCATATAATAACATCTGATAACAATCTAATTATTATAATGTCCTCTTTAACATATCCCGTTGTCCGAAGCGAAATTGGAACGCCGTACCCGAGATGGGATAATGCCTCCGCTAATGTAATGGAAATTATGAGATCATCTTTATGCCTATTAACTGTGCTTTTAGAATAAACACATTACTTCATCTCATTCCGGTTTACGAGGAGCATTCCACGCGTAAAGGCATCATATTCTAACGCGCATGCAGGTAGCCCTTGTTCTTCAATTAAATTAATCAGAAACGACTGTAATGCGCTCTTAAAATGCTCCTTCAATGGGCTTGTAATTGAATTCCTGCGTAGATCTAACTCGGACGTACTAATTTGATGCCTTGATGTTGCGCCGCGAGACCTTTTCTTACTCGCTATAAGCCTCGTGAGTGTTTATCTCGAAAATAATCTCATTTCAGGCTTCTATTCACCGGATCAGTATAGGCGTAACTACTTCTATAATTTTATTAATTATTATTCGCTGAATTGCTTATACATAAGGGTCTTTTTATTTTTGTATCCAAGTGACTGTTATATTAGAAAATAATATTTTATAAGGCTACTAAAATACCGATCGAAAGTCTGTAAAAGGACTAAAAACTTATTAATTCACATTATCGCCGTATAAAAGTGAAGAAGAAAAATTTTGATGAATTTCAATAGAATTTAACTGCAATGGAGCGTACACTACGTACATGTCCGTCTATCCATAAAGCAGATAAAAAAGCGAACGTGAATGTCGTTGATGCAACCAGGAACATCGGACGCGGCAGAGACGGGTCCTTGACAGGGTAGACGGACCGCGCTGTCCGAACCTCATCAAATATTGATGACTAACTGAAACCCTCAACGGATGGACTTGGATATTTACCTCGGCCAGCCTAGCGGAGCATTGGCGGACGAATTTACTAGACGCATAATAAATGAACCACGCCCCGTTTCAATTATGCTGGATTACCGCAAAAGTTCGATCCGCTTTGAGCGCTCGCTTCGAGATTTGGCACGGCAGAGAGACAAAAGGTGTGAAACGACTTTTCAAGGTATTATGTTGTCGAGATACTCGAACACTTCTCAAGTAATGTTGAAGTTGAAAAAGCAAAACAGAAATAGATTTACCTAATAGGTAGTATTTGATAGTAAAGCAACAAGTTAGTTCAGCCTGCTAAAAATAAAAGGAAATCAAGTTCAAGAGTTGTAAGAGTTGAGTCATGGAGTAGTTTTAACAGGCCGATTCGAGCGAATTTAATTGACTGTTGTTTCCATTTCCTCCTTATAAAATGCTCTAGTGTAAATAAAAAAGTCTTTGAAATTTAACCTGTCCAAAACGATCGTTATATTCCTAGTAGACGCGAATAAGATATGTTAATTTTATGCAAATGGGCATCGTGATTAGCGGCGACGAATACTTGATTACAAATATAAATTGATGACTGATATTATGGCTCATTATTTTAGTTTTTTAATAAAGATATAATTTTACATTCTGTTTACTACTATGAGACAAACGTCGTAATGTACCTGGAGATAATTGTTATTGAACCTATTTTATGAAGTAATTAAAATCACGATACTAACTCACATACCTACGATGTAAAAATATTGATACTTCTTACTATTAAAAGCAAATAATAAATTAGTTTATAGTTGGTAATTCGATGCCAGAAATTGTTTATTCGTAACACATTTGTTTTTAATACATAAAATATTTCAATTCATTTTTTTAACTAAACTAATTAATAAAACGATGCCATTCAAAGTAGTTCAAATGATGAAAATAAAACTGATGTATTACATATAAATTCTGTAAAATCTAAAGACCTTGTAATGTGATGAATGATTCTTATGAGAGTTACCTTATGTAAGAGAAACTTGTTGGTTTCAAGTGTATTCAAACACAAGACATTATTATCCATCTTCATCTTCTGAAATCGCTCCCTCTATTATTTCTTACAAATCATATCCCATAAGTCCATATTGAACACTAATCTGTTCCCCTCTCTTTGCTGAACACTTTTGCTTTGACAGATTGGTCTAAATTACTAGGAGCTTTTTTATTTAATTTAAGGGTAATAGAGATTGCAGGAGTGACGTGGAGGAGTGTTTGCTCTGTCGTCCTTCTACGGTCTCATTCTGAGTAGTTTTTATTGGAACTTCTGTTGACTCAAGCAGTCAAGCGCGCCCCGTTGCTCGCCCTCTCAGTACACAAGGACATAATATCGCTTATATTTGAGTTGATTCACCCCCTGTATTGTATCTTTTCGTTACGTTGTTATTGTATAAATTTTCTTTCGCCACTCTTGAAGGGTTGTCCTTTCGTTTGATGTTACTTTCTTTTAGCATATCTTCTTGATAACGATTCTGTTTATATATGTTTGTATTTTTAATTGTATATTTTATTGATGTAAAACAAGATTTTGGGTATCTATATTTTCAATCATTGTCAACTAAATTTAGTGCCATATTGCAAGTGAGCCATGAAAATTTATTATCATTTAATCTCATGTTTTGAGATAAAGCTTTTGAGATTCATCACTCTCATTATCTTTCGTGTTCTTTAAGGTATTTGTGTTATAATATCAATTTATATGTATATCACTGTATTATCAGGTATAATATAATTGTGTTACAAGAAAATACATGTAATATTTACTATCATTAACGTATCAGTAAATTAAATGCCACTTATGTTTTTCTGTATTTTGACTTCATTATTTGTGAAAACAAAATAATGTATGTAATGTTCCTCTTTATCTTTATTCTGATAGCTTTGGATGACAGGGACTGACATCTAGGCACGCTTATTAGACCAAATTTGTCCCTACATTTCCTCTGAATCATCAATTCTATATTTTATTTGTTGGACGTTCACTATCGGTACCTAATTAATACTAGTTCGTAGATTTAAAAAAAACTTTTATTCCAAATACACGAACCTGACTAAACTAGATTTCACTGTCAATAATTGTGTTATTAAACTTATTAAGTTCTAATTTTAATTCAATCACGCTACTTCCTAATGAGCAAACATGTGTCCACAATTCATGTTCTATGTTCTAATAACAGCGATTACGCAGCCATATTATATACGTTTGTTAAATAATGCAAGTACACCAGAACCTGTTTAAGGAATTGAGCAGCTAACTGACAACTTACTAAACTACTGTCAATCAATACTTAAATGAAACGGACTAGAACATTTGCAATTACAATTTGTTTTCATCAGAGGTCCTATTTAAATTAATGTCAAACCATATAGCTTTTATATTTCCCTCAGAGTGTCAGTCGTGTCAGTCATAGTCATACGTTACTGCCCCAGAGGATCAAATGATATCCCCTAGAGATGATATCATGAGCCTATCCGTCGCGTGTTACTATTAAGCGAATATCCGCAACTTTCGCTCATACGTCTTATGTCAGTCTGACAGCTGCTTCGTGACAACAAACGTGGTTAGCGATATGACATTCTTTAAAAGTACAGTGATATTATAAAATACAAATTTGACTGTCAATTAATGTGTTTATAATTAATGTTAATTGTATGAACTTCATATTTAACAGTCATAAAAATTTAACATTTTTTTAAATAGATAAATACTTCGACGTAACTCACTCAAACTCTATGAAATATCTATGTGATTTTACCGTTACCTATATACATTTAACTATCTCCCATCAGACAATTGTGTATCATTACACAAATAGTAGTTAAAAGACGACACAATTTCGTGCTCAATTTCAACCTGCATTAAGCCTATAGTTGCATACAACACACTGATAAGCGCTATTATAAACCTACTAGTGTGTACAGTACATTTTCGAATAAATAGTTTGCTTTCGTTGTATAATGATTTGTGGTTTCAAATATGAGCTTAAAGCGGTTGCATTTAAGTTCAAATTCATTGGTAAGTGTAAAGTTTTGAGTCGTTTTACCGGAGGGGCGTGTTATCACGGCGATTGACAACAGAATCAGAGATACCTAAATATCGTTATAACGTTCCATAATGACGGCGTATCAACTATCATTGAATATTGCTAATTACGGGTACGCACGCAACAGATAGTGATATTTAAATAGCGAAGTATCCAGCAAATATTGGTATTGGTATATTATGAGTATTGGAAGTATTGGTCGCAAATTCAAAGCCTATGTTGCATTGTAATGAATCAAAATAAGATCTGTCATGTGAAATTATGTTACTCAACTTTACATTAACATGTGTTTGTGTTATTAATTTTGTTGATAGCACCTCCAAATTAGATGTTTGTAATTAATAGAAGAAAATTAAATTAAATAAAATAGCAAATAACCTTTTCATATTTTTCAAGGACCAATAAACTGAAATAATTAAAAATATCCTGCCTGTGTTTTTTTGTTTTTTTTTTTAGTTCTATAATCTTTTTATAGTCTAAGCTATTTTTCGGCTAAATAGTTTGTATTTTTTAATTATTTTATTAAACATTTAAGCACACATACATATGTAATATAACTATGGCTATGGTGATATCAAAATACATGAACTCTTTAGAGCCAAAGTAATTTCGCAAACATTAGAAGAGCTAGATAATCATATTCGCCTACTCGGTGTGACTAGAACAAATGCGGCAGCTTACTTTGCAATTGTAACCCTAGATGTAATCGACTTGCACCGTTGCACTTCGAGGTTCAATTTCAAGTCGCGTAGAGTTACAGACTCACTCTTCAGCCAGGAACTGTGGGGCTTCATCCTGAAATGTACCTCTGCTGCAATGTTAGGGTTAAAAATGAAAAGTAAAAGTTAAAAGTTAGAGTAAACTCTAAACTAAGTGAGGTTAAGTTAGAACCTGCCCCCTTGACTGCTACGAAATTTTGGAGGCACGGATTAGTGAAAAAAACCATTGGAGATGCTATAAACTTCGAAACACATTTGTGTTTTAAGCAGCTCGAAATCATCCCTGGTGTCTGAATTAGACCTTTCTCTCCTGTCTCTTGATCTGCTCTTGAGCTCTGGTGGAGAAATGATAATAGTTTCTATCTGACCATAATGTTATGAGTTGTCCTTTTCTTCAAAACACGGAATGGCGCTCAAAATGCGACATAAAATATTTATTCACTGATCATTTCCCGAATTGCTTGATAGCATGCCCTGCTTAATCTACTAATTGATGCTCAATATATACATAGGTACGTAGTATGACTCCTAATTACAAAAAAAATCTGGTGAAAAAATTGTCCTCAAAAATCCTATGAAAAGAAACCATTCTAACAAATGTACTAATGATACCATGAAAGGTATTGTGAGATAATTACCAAGATAATTGACGTAAAAAAATTAATTACTATGGTAACAATTGGCAACAAGGTTTTGCAACCAGTAGTAATAAATCAACATTGTATATCAAACGTTTGAATACTTTTTAATGTTGATTTTGTTTTACTTGTTACTTAGGCACTTCACAACATTTTAGCTGCTTACTTATCAATTTTTAATGGCTTTTTAATGAGCACTGTAAAAAAACCTAAGTCATGCAAGACAAATCTTTAATTTTAGACAATAGGTAATATGATTTTATTATAACCAGTTCACCGATAAGTAATTTATGTAATGAGGTAAGAATACGTACTTCATTCTTATCAACGTTTCATAATTATAAACTTAATTATGTGAAATAAGGACTTATTAGTCATTATCATAAATTATATTACGGTTTAGTTTATGCTGTAGGCGTTAAGTATGATCCGGTTTAAGTGTAGTAAGTTTAATTAGATTTTTTTTTAAAGTTTCAGATAAAAATCATTTATTTTGATACCTTTGCATAAAGAGCATCCATTTGAAAGAAAACTATTCTACAATTTAAATTCAAAAACGTTTTCGTATTGTCAAAGTACTACAGCCATCTATTCGTTTTCAGAATAGTCTGCTTTGATAATTGAGTTATAGGCCGATATATCGAAAGGTGATGCGCTGACACGACATACACAAATTCCCTTTCAGGTTACATGTGCGAGTAGGACGGCAACGTCAAGTTTAATGCACGTGTATTGTGTAATGTGTTCTTCACAGGCAATACACACGCCCAAACGTGTCAGTCAAAGCGTTGCACGCGCAAGCTTTCTGTAACCCACCAATATGCATCCATAGGCACGCTTAAAGCTTAAAACATTGGCTAAATAAATAAAACCACGCCCTTCACCCCAGGCTCTGAAATGTCGCTTGCTTTCTCGTCCCTTTGAAGATTGGTTTTGTTTAAAGAAAACAAGTTGATGCACTCAAACGAAGCATTAGTGGTTCAAGAGGGTCGCCTGTGTGCATAGTAACTCATGCTATTATTTCTAAGTCAACCTTGCCCCAATATTTGATCAAATCTTTTGACGGACCTCTTCTCGTACCTTTAATCTTTTGCCGCCCAACCTTAGTACCTTAGGTCTTAGATAAATAATTTGAAAGGAAAATTTGTATGCCGTCAGTATAAATACCGCTTGCTTTCGTTATTGGATTAGTAGAAATGTGTCAAGTAGTTACAAATTATTTGCAATCGATTTACAAAGTCGTCAAATGTATAACTAGTGTTAATATTTCTCTTTAAAACAAACAAGTTACATTGTTGTATTTTATAATTGAAGAGTTTGTTACTATGTTATGCATAAGTATCGTTATCTTACATATTACACTATTCCTGTTTATCTATTATACCTATACGCAGGTAAAGTTAAATGTTAGATGAATGAACTGGTTTAAGCCTCACAGGAGACGCCCTCGGCTCCGTCAATCAGCCTATTGGGTCCTTGGGATATAGAAATGTGAATGAGCTGCGGTTTTTCGCCCGGAACCAGGGGCCACTTTTCCCCTTCACCCACTCTTGTCAGTGTCAAACTATCTAAAATTGGTGAAGCAGTAAAGGTTGTGCAAAAGTGCAAATACATATTCAATCAAGGTATGCTATAGATACTGATAAAAAATTATGCATACATTGATAAGCATGTCTTATTGAATCAATTTTCGAGCAGTCTTGTTCTTATTGATAGAAAGCCTTATCATTGTAAAGTGGATTTATTTTCGGAACAATATGTTACATTAAATTTGATGAATTTATGCCATTATCATTAATTTTGATAAATTATAAGTAGAGACTGGCCAATTATACAATATAAGGATACGGAATAAGTAATGAATATTATCGCCATTAATAGGTCAGACAAAATATGTAAGCAAAATTACTCTCCAAATAATTAATAGTATCTTGAATTAGATAAAGGTACAATGCCAAGTTCTTGAATAGCAGATTCCTAGATGATGGTACTAAATGTTGCATCCATGTTAAATATAGTCATTTAACATCAACACAGGAGACAAACGTTACACGCTTACACGTAAATCAAAGGCAGCTACCGAATACATCTTTCACGCATAAGATGCGAGGTGACGTGAAGATGCATATATTTCTTTGATTTATGACAAATAATTATTCGCCATGAGTGTTGATTAAGACGTTAATCTTTTTGACAAGCTATACTCGTACCATATAGCAATTCGAATACGAGACAGTTGAAACTTACCATGAACGTGATACAGATTTCATCAGAGACTCTACCCGTATTCATAAACAGTTCTATGAGGTCTCATAGTGCTGTTTTTTCACCGATTTATGAGGTATAATAAAATCACCACGAACATCAAATACGTTTTCTATATCTTAAATTATTTTATAAAGTGAGCCACGTGTATATTAAATGTTAAAATGACAGTTTTGTTAGGTGTCGTTATCATTGATAAAAGCATTATCTACCGGTCGAGATGAAACTCGTTTAGTTCTCAATTTTAAAAGATAAGGCATGAAATCCGTTTCATCTTCGGAAATGTAAAACTCGTCGCCATCGCAATTATCTTGATCTATACGAGTATTATTATTGTACGTTCCTTGATATTTACGAATATAACGACGTCAACACAACATTATGTAGCGAGTGTTGGTGAGCCAATTATAATTCGAGCATGGATTTCTTCCAAACCAAAGAAGATATCTTGTCGGTATGGCCTTTGATCAATCGGATGCTAATTCAATTCTTCACTTTTATTTTTGTTAAGTGGCCGTTGGACTCTTCTTTGCTTTCATTAACACGTTTATTAAGAAATTTCATGCATACGGTTTCGTAAACGTCTGGGAACGCCTCACTTTACGATTGTGTTTCACGCAGTATATTTTACAAGTTATTGTATCCATTCAATATGACGAGTGTTTCCTGTGTAACTCATTCTTAAAATTAATATGATTTCTATTGTACGCGCTACGAGTTTATCGTAGTTTAGTGAGATGTATTTAATATGTGGCAATAATATATTTTTTAACATAATTTTAATTCTCATTTCTTATAATCAATTCTCATAATGAATTAAACCGTGAGGATTGCATAAGGTTGCATTTCTTCAAAATCTTAGCAACAGATACAGTTTTTCCCATATATATGTTTCTATTTTTATTTATAATTACACTCACTCTACGTGAATAAGGGTTATTTTTATTGCTTTTTGCTGCTATTGCTGATGGCCCGGCAGTTAGCGTAGAACGCAAGCGATCTATACGCCCAAGCCAAACGGGCGTGGTTGTGTCTGAGATGGGTGACCCCTAGTGGCAAAAAATTCATGATCGTTTTTCGTGCTTCGACTTTAAGCCGTCGGTCCCGGTTGTAGTCGATAGATAACAGTCGTTAAACCTTGTCGGAGGCCTTATGGGCGGTTCGAAAACATCCAACAGCTGTTGGTGTCCAGCAGTGGGACGTAAAAAGGGTTGCAGCCATTATTGCTTTTATATTCAGCTCTAAATTACCTACTGCTGTGTAAAGGTCTCTTCTTTCTCACGTATATTTGCTGTATTTACTTTAGTACGTATTTTTATAGAGTACTTGCTATAGCTAAGGAAAAACCTTCGATCCTGTCTTAAAATATACATAAGCTGCAATGCTTTAATTTTATTTGTGTATCTAGCACCTTGGGCATGGAATCCATGTGGAGTTTCATATTTTATTTTATTTTTATAGTATTATTTTATTTTATTATTATTAGAACAGTAGTCAATCCTGCTGTGTATTGTATTGCCTTTATCTTCGTGACTATCCTCAGCTACTATTTAAGGAAAGGATAAGGCTACTATTTATTTGTACATTCTATATTTTACATTACATTGCTTATAGGAATGTGCATTAATCAAATACATACGCCGTATTAATTACCACATACTAATTAAATCCTTGTATAACTCCTTATTTGATAGTGTGAATAGGTAGGTTTGATAGTGAAGGCGTCGGTAGTACAAACTTCCACACGGTTTTTGCATGTAACGCTTCGCTCACCCGATCAATAGGATTACACTCGCCTGTAGCTTGCGTGAATCGAATAGATGCCCTACAATACAATACCTGTGATGACTGGCGTTCGCTAAAGGTGCGTTACAGTTTTTTTCGCCAAACACCAGTGCCGGATTAAGACTATTTTATGCCCTAAGCAGTCCAAGCAACTGGACCCTTATCCATAAGTAATCTAACGTGGTATTTAAGAAACGCGTATACAATAAAACAAGATGGATCCTTTTAATTTAAAATATGCATAAAAGACGAAAACAATAGGCTGATGGTCACCCCATGTAGATCTGGCCAGTGTCCGCATTTTACCATAGAATTCGTTTTCGACAGAAATGAATTAAGTGGTGAACTTCCCTTACGGGAACATTGAAGTTGTTATTTATACTACTGCGTTTAGTTATCTATGTGTCATACTCTACTGTACCTAGTAACACAAGTTTGCGCACTTAGAGGAAGACCTTAAAATCATTCTACCTACTGCATATAACATCCCCGCTTAAGTGAACGTGAGCTCGATAGGAGACAAAGTATGCGTCGATTCTACTCCATTCTCCGCGCCTAGGGGAGCAGACCATAGCCCCTGTAACTTCGGGATTAAGAATAGAGCTACGGTATCCCCTACCAGATCGCAAGAGGCGACTAAAAGGTTCGATTAAAGGCTTCCGGGTTGTGGGTGGTGAGAGTGGGAGCTCAATCTATCCAGCCAGCAGCCCCGGGAAGGGCGGCAGTGTATGCGTGGCCGCATGCCGCCTTAAGCATCGTAAGGTGCAAGAGAGCACATCTGCTCTCGCGAAGATGGGCCCGTTCTAAGGCGTCGCGCGTGGAGGTCACCGGTGTGTTCCACTGGAGATCTCGGAGTCCTCCTTAAGTGCAGAGGCAGCCACCGAGAGGATTTTATTGCGGTCAAATTCCACATAACCAATGACGAACGCTGGGTACTTTTTGAAGGTTTCCCCCAATACAAAAGAAGGGCCAGGGCCTAGGGCCAGACCATAATATCTAATAACTATATGCCAACCGGCTAGGTTTGCGTGACGACGACGATACCCAACGACTGGTTTATGGACATCATAATTTACCTTTTCCCTTATCTATTTTAATGTTCGCTATGAAATTCATAAAAGTCACAATACAAAAACGGTGTACCGGCATTTACTGGTTTATTACCTTTGAGCTTTGTCACTATCCTACTTGTGACCTACATAATGAATAGCTAACGGATAAACCTAAATGTGAATTCGAATTTATATTATAATGTAAATTTTGTTGTTAATGGGTGATGTTATAACATTGTTGGCTTTGTAGCCGATTCTGATCAACGTAGTACGATATTACGTAGTTAACGAGCATATCTTTAGGTAATCTTGCTATTTTTATGAAAAGAATCTGTTCAACAACATTAAGATGATGTTTGGTCGAATTGTTGTTGATTCACAGGCAGAATTCGTTTTAATCCTAGACATACAAAAACCTTGTGAACTAGAATTTGTAAATAATCACTTTGCCGCAATCGATATGTCAAGATAAGATTAGATTATTAGAAGAAACATTGATTACAAAGAGTCTGAGAATCATATTTTGATTAATCTATACTAATAGTATAAAGATGAAATATTTGTATTTTTGTATGTTTGTGATGAATTAAATCAAAAACTACTGTTTAGATTTCAAAAATTCTTTCACCATTAGAAAGCTACATTCACCCTGAGTAACATAGACTACTTTTTACCGCGGGAGAATGCTTCATTCCTACGTGAAAACGGGTAATAGGGTCAACGCGATTGAAGCAACTGGCTAAACGCCTATAATTTTAATAGGTATAGCAATGAAGCCTGGAATAGCACTATTTTTTATCCTACTCATTATACGTGTCCACGCGGGCGAAGCCGCTGGCGGAAGGCCAGTATGTAATAAACTGCAAGCAACCTAATTATTGTCCATCTCAGAGTTATTAACTACTATTTCGTATATAATAATTTGAATTTAGCTAAGTACTATTACTTCCTAAGGTCTTATGATAATTCACCATTGTTATGAGAAGCGTTCTTGTCAATGAAATTATTAAGGCTATAAAGAAAAAAGTTATTTAACAGAAGCTTAAATCACTCCTGATATTTTTGAGGAATAACATCCCTTGCTGCACTGCAATTGCAACCCGAAAATTAGGTAAAAACTACTTTGTTACAATCAGCAATCAGAACATATGATGGTGTAACAATTTTTCATGCAATACACCTCCCTCCCTCACGCATCTGATACATGCACATGCAACAATAAAAAATATACACCAACATACGCACCTCCAACAACACGTATGCCCTAAAACAGAGCATCATCAAGTTTATTGTCTCTACGACGGTTACTCGCAAAGTGAGGCAATGGCCGATGTAGCCCTCTTATATACGTTTACAACTCCCCTCCACCGGACGTTTGTGATACGTCAAAATGAATTATGTCAAATGTCAAGTTGATGTCACTCGAAACGTTAAAAAGAACGAAAATTGTACCCTTGTCTTGAACACATGAACATAAAAATCGTAGCGACATCGCAGTGGATCAAATGTAGTGACGAGGCGGTGTGCTTGCGGTGATCCAGCGATGTGGTTGCGCTTGCTTGTGACACTGCCACAGTTAACACAGTAAACAATTTTTGGCATTATACATCATACTTCATTGTACTATGATCCAATCTATGTAAAGATCTTATTTAGGTATATGTTTTAACAGATTATATTGATTGTAAATACTATTTTCTACCAAGAAGATGCTTACAGAAAAAAGCACTTTAATTTTCTTCTTACCAAGACACAAACCAACAGAATTTGTACCATGCCATGGTTTAAATATATTTTAACAATCATCAACTCACAGTTCTCTGGTCAAAAATGTTGACAGCTTAAAAAGGGTACATGGTACATTGAATTTCTCACAAAAATAATATTAGATAAAGTGATTTAGTGTCATCAATACAGCCCACTTTGACTACCCTATCTATATATAAATATGAATGTTTGTCTGTATGTCCTTTATAGAATCGTAAAATATGCATTTGATAATGTCACGATCTTTAGAAAAGTGCTGTGCATGAGCCTACAAAGGTTTTTGAGTTAATGTCTGTCTGTCGGTCTGTCAGTTCTGGTTAATCTTTAAATCGGCTGGACCGATTTTGACGGGACTTTCACTGGCAGGTAGCTGACGTAATAAGGAGTAACTTAGGCTACTTTTATAAAGTCCACACGTAAAATGGTTGCGGGTGGCCGCTTACCATATAAATAGATAACATGTGAAGTGCCGAAGAGTAGTGAAAGGAAAATCCTTCCAAAACTGATGGTCAATTTCTGATTCCAGTTGCTGGTCGGCAGCAGCGGAGCGGGCAACGGCGGGGCAGCCACGTCGCCAGACGGCGGCTCGAGCTCTGCCCCGCCGCTGTCGCCTGGCGGCTCCGGCGTGGCGGGTGGAGCCCTATCGCCTGGGGCCGGAAGCCACGCCAGCACCCCGGCCGCCTCCTGTTGCGACACGCCGCGCCCCATCATCACCGACCCAGTCTCCGGACAAACGGTCTGCTCGTGTCAGTATGACGGCGCGCGGCTAGCCCTCTCATCGTACCCCCGCCTATCCAGCGCTGCCGTCGGCGTCTACGGAGCGCCATACCCATCCACGGATCAGAACCCCTACCCCAGCATCGGTGTTGACAGCTCCGCATTCTACTCACCACTGGTACGTATTCTGTGCAGAATGTTACTTTTAATTTTAATTAGCTATTTAAAGTAACTCCGTCTATCAGTCCTTCAATTTTTTACTTAGCATTTACATTGGCGATACAGTTTACTTCGAGCCTTTCCGGGGTCTGTACTAACTTGGTTCCATTTCAGTTCTCCTAAAGCAGAACAAACACGGCTGCAAATTGGTACCAATAGGTCGTTTGCCGTTTGTCCGTATTCGATGCAAGGTTTATCGCTCTCGACTGCGATACGTGTTTGGCTTTTCTGGCGTAGCGTGCGAGCCAGCTCCGAACCGGTCCGTGAGCGCTGGGCCAGAAAACCACCGACACCTCGCAGGCCGCGCCGACGCCCTGTCACGAAACATTAATATTTAAACTCGAAAAATAAATTCGGAAAGCCACCGCCATCATTATACCAATTACACCTTATCTTTCTTACGTCCTGAAGGACGCGCTTGTGTTATTTGAAATGACGCAAAACTTTGCACGGTTTTTCGGAAGTTGCTTTGAAGCGTAGTAACTTCATAAATCCAATTTGCGGTCGCAAACGGAACGGGTATCACGTCGGTTTAGCACCTTGTCTGGCGGAAAGGGGGACAAATGAGCGGTCGTCGTACGCGGGATCCTTAATCCCTATAAGGGAATGCGCTGGCAAAGAAGCGATGCTACCTAAGTACCGACGGTCCTTCATATAGAAACTCGGCTTACGCTTAAAAAGCCATGCGCGGCGCTGACAAGACTGCACTCATTGTAGCACTGATTCAATTCTAGTCGATTCATGCGATTTAAACTTCAGACACGGAGCACATGTGAAATCCACTAAGCCCAGAAAATCCTATCGAAACGAAAGATGATCCGCTTTTTGTCAAGTGTTAAGAGGAAGTTTCCCTTCTTAATCGCAAGGTGTTGAAACGTTCATGACGGAAGTTTTGGAAGCTATCGCGCCGTCTTTATGATTAAGTTCACTTCTTTGTTGTGCTTTGCGGTTCACATACGACGGCGAATTTAGTTTTCGACTTTACAGATTACAGCGAAGATACCTACCGAATAATTTCAGAACATAACGCGTCAAAATATGAGTTCGTTCACCTCGTAACGTAATTACAATATCATGTGGCTCGCTGTAGGTAATTGTGGATGCATCCTAAATCGCCGGCAGTGAGATCTCTATCTGTCATTGTATTTAACGAGGTCTGCAGAAGGTACCTCCGCTCTGTGACCCTGTGCATGTTTAATAACAGGTGTTTGAATGTATGTATATTGTCATTGTGTGCCGTGAGCTCATACCTAACTCACGACAAGCCAGGCCGGTTCCGTGCAAGCGACAATTTAGCGAACAATGACGACGCTCTACCACAAAATATACTCTGTGTCTGGCTTCGTAAGTCTAAATCGCGCGCCACGCGACATAGAGCCGTATCTGTTTGTTTATAAGATTTAATTTGGAATGTACGCGTGGCCGGACCATTGCGGGTAAAAATATTCAACTGCCATTTTAGTACACGAACGACTCCGGTGGCGCCGTCTGTTGCAACTCGGACTTAGCAACAATACACAGCGCCATCTTTTATCTATTGTGCGCTTTTGATAATCAATAAAATGGTCTCATTTTTTGCGGTGGTCTCTCGATTGAATCAACACGTTTCGTTATGATTCATTAGCTGTGAAATTAGCGTAGACGTTGAAATGGAATCATTAGTGTTATTCGCATTCTTTATTTATATTTTATGCGCATTGGACGATCACGGTCAGTTTTTTACAGTCAGTTAATAGATCAAAATGTTTTAGGTATTTGTTTACACTTTATACACTACGCTATTTATTTTTATACACTCGCTAAGCTTATATCGGCAGTGACACCCTGGATTTGCTAATGTTTTTTGCTAATTTATTATTTTACCTAAATATATTTGTTTACAAAGCGTTGTATTAAAGCTATCGGTTAAAGTTAATATACTTCATCCACAAAGTACAGAAGATTCCATAAAATATTTAGAGAAAGCTAAGAATACGTAGAATAATCAAAATGTTCTATACATATTTAGTACTTATAAACTCAACAATATAAAGTTACTAAAGAAGGTACATATAATATTTTTAATTATCAGCACAATAATAATTGTAATATTCAAGTGGAATAAAATAATCGTTTCTTTTTTCAGTGAAAATTATGCTGCTGAAATAATACAAATATAAGAAAATGTAATAGGTATTGAGAGAAATTTTAAAAGTATGAACCTACAAGTAAGGTAAATGTAAATGGTGAAAATATTATTTCCGCATTGTCTTAATCAATGTAACATATTACTTACATAATAACTAATATAACATCTTATAGTAAGTAGTCTTTACTCTCAGATTTACGAGCAAATAATTTCGTCCCTACATTCTTATTTTCGAACCAACGCTTCAATCTACATAAAATTAAAAGCAATAAATACAATTATTTAAAAAGAGACATTTCATTGCAAAAAATCATCAAAATTACTAAGATTAGGTCATTTCACAAATTCCATTTTCGGACCGACCGACCCGACAAATTTCAAAGTGCTTATCCTTATTAAATGCGTGTGACAAATCGGTTGGGGGTTATAAAATCTTTCATCAAGAACGGGAGCATGTGTGCAATACATTTCTCAGTCGTTATTGCGAACGGATATCGCCCCAAACCCTCCGCCACTGCTTTATAGCCCATTGATAGACATACGACAACGACATCCGAACTTAATTATGACTAAACTTTGTTTTGCAACTGGGTCTTAACTGTAAGGTTTTGCTCATGCATTCTTGCAATTTGATAAATACAAACGATTAGTCGGAATTCGGCGGTTAGAGTAGAGAAGCGTGCATGGTCCGGCGGTTAGCGTAGAACGCAAACGATCTATGCAACTAAGCCAAATGGGCATGGTCGGGTGTGAGATGGGTGACCGCTAGTGGCAAAAAATTTCATGCACGTTTCCGTGCTTCGGAAGGCACGTTAAGCCGTCGGTCCCTGTTGTTGTCGTCGATAGATAATAGTCGTTAAACCTTGTCGGAGGCCTTATCGCCCATAAAGTTTGAAAACATCCGACAGCGGGTTGGCCACTAACCCGCACCTCCGCCAATCCGCATTGGAGCAGTGTGGTGGAGTAAGCTCCAGGCCTCCCCAATAATGGGGGAGAGACCTGTGCCCAGCAGTTGCACGCAAAAAGGGTTCACAAAAATAACATAAAATAACAAAGACACAGCCAGCCAGTCGGAATTTTCTGTGCGTTTTACCTTATTTCGTTGTAGCATTACAAATTGCACAGTAAAGCAAAGATGTCATAGTCACCACTTTCCAAAGGAATGTTTGCGATAAACATGAGCGTAACATTTAACTCCTATCTAGAAATCTCATAAAATTTAACGAGTTGAAAGACACGAATATCGTTTCTCGAATACAGTCGTAGACAGAAGCTAGTCAAAAATAAACAGAGTTAAGGACCCTTAACAATGTCTCAATGTCTCATTCAGAGTCTAATCGCGCACGAAAGTCCTACACTCGTTTCATTATCGCGACTAAATTAAAAGTTCGATAAGGAGAAGGCGAAGAAAAAATGGAGAGAGGCTCCGGCCGACTATAAAAACGTAACAAAACGCCAATTTAAATACATCACTAATCTTAAGTCAAAGAGAATAAGTTTAGAAAAAGCGACCAGAGATTCAATTAAAGAAGGGCGACGGAGCGAGAGGAAGGACTCGGTGTGGCGTGTTAAAAAGGGACGGAAAAAATAAATAAAAGCGAAGCGAAATCAGGCGAATTGAAAATAGCCATTAAGGTGTTAATGAGGGTCTTATTAAGCCGTCTCCTCCTAGTGGGTGGTCCGCTTGGAGTGGTCGCTTTGTTCATTCATCACGACAGATTAAGTCTTGACCTAATTATCAAATTATCGGAAATCATTTAGCATTCCACGGTCGTATGCGAAAGCTGCAGTTTTCGTCATGCTGAAAGGTATCGATATTTTATCTTTTCACTCTGTAGAATCCATAAAAAAAGGTGTACTGAATACCATTAAAAAGTAACAGAACCAGGAAATACCTTGGTTTTCAACTTAGTCCTCATGAGTGATTTGACCAATAGGTGACCTTGTGTGAGGGATATTAATATCGATGTCTTGCAATGGCCACATTACCCGACCGCTACTCCTTTAACGTAAAAAACTAGTTCCGAAACTTTTTCTTAAGTCAATCACTTCGACTTTTTGGATGAGTTTCGAATTTCATTTCTCGATAACAGGTTCATTTTTTATCTTTTCTACTATCGCTTTTGGAATTATTTCCTTATTCCTAGTTAATTATGTTTTTGAATCTTCTCTCTTAGTCTCTTAGTATCTTTTTGTAGGTTTCCATATTTCAAAACAAAAAAGAAACCTTAGACTCTAAGGCTAAGAAGTTCACTTTGTTATACGTCATTCTGTCACGATGTCGTTCTCAGTTATTTTTAAAGGTAATAAAAAATGTAAATTACCTAATACTCAGGTTTTATAATCCTTTGGAATTGTGAAAAATTAAATTTCAAAGTCAACGCAATCAATCAATTGCTGCAAAAAGGGAATCAAAACTGCCCGATGAATAAAATCATGAAAGTCAAAAAACAAAGTGAATGAGAAAAACAAATGAAGTGTTCAGCCACAGATAGGTAGGTACTCCTTGATCTGCTAGAAGTTGCACCTATTTAAAATGTTCGGGTTTTATTCAAATGACAACTACTTCGGTATGCAGCTTCCTTCGTAATGTTTTTTTTCTGAACTTGTCATGTATTTTGAGTTCACTGCACATTTTTCCATTAAATGCAAATTTGTGTCTTCACAGAAATATCTGGAAGGGCCATCTGTTTCACCTTCCATCATTCTTTCGCCAATTAATTTGTCACAGGCGACCTTGCTTTCTGAGTAATGGCCAAGTTCATTTTATTTCCTTTCTAATTAGCTCAAATGGGCGAAAGCAGAGAAGACATTAAGTTATCAACATCGGATGCGGTCGCTCCTAAAATAAGGTTATTAAAGCTTACAGTCGCGAAACATCTTGGAGTAGGTATGACGGCGTAATTACCATTTGTTTATAGTATTTCTTGGCTCGGAAAATATTGATCACATGCTTTATACTTTTTCTTATATTTAAAAACGTGGACAGAATGAAGAAAGTTCTTATTGTTAGCAATTTGTCAAAACGGTAGATGAAGATATCTGAAAGGTCATACCTAGATTTTTTTTTAAATTGACCTTTCATGCTTAAAAAATTCTTAATGTTGGTTGTATACAGTACATTTCAAAATTTTTTACTTTAAATTGTTTTTCATGTTGTAGCTTTTACAGAAGCATAAAAATTTTTTTCACCTTTGGATTTCTAGAATCAGTAAATGTTCTTTAAAATTTGTTAATTTTTTCATAAGTAAGTCCATGTAAAGCCGTGGATAGATTAAGATTTATTCCGCTCAATACGTTCAATTAAAGTTCCATTGACACAATTGACAACAAAAAATATGGAGACAATATCACAGAAACTGTACAACACGAACTTTAACGTGTTGATTTGTCATTTCCAACGATAAATAAAGCCGACTAAGCGCGAGTCGAAATTGAACCTTGAAGGTTCCGTATCACTATGGGTATTTAACCCTTTTATGATCCACTGCTGGGCACATATCTCGTTTTGGAGAATGAGGGTTGTAAGCTATAGTCTACTATGGTGGCCAAGTGCGGATTTTTGTAAACATCAGCCTTCTAGAAATTGCGAGTAACTACAGGCGTGAAGCACGGTGATGGAAAACATCGTAGTTAAGTTAAATATCAGAATATTTTCCCTCAGCGTGGAGCAACGATAAATAAGCATGTAATTTCTTTGTCAAAAGTTACAAGTTACAAGAAGAAGTTATAAAGTATAAGTTAATACAAAGTTTCATATTTAATGTAACAGACAAAATACAATTAAGGCTGCGACGTTTTTTTTAATTGCGTTGTCTTATAAGTTATAATAGATATAATATTATGTGTTCACGAACGTTAGCTCCAGCATTATTAAGTATAACGCAACACTATTAAGTCTATCGATAATAACGAAATGGGCAAATATTGGATTCAAATATTTCTTCTTGATATCATTTTTTTGATGTCATTACTTAAAGGAAAAAAAAGTATGACAGGGATATGAAAGGGGCACTTTCTGTAGGTCATACTTTTTTATAAGGCTTTTGTTTTTCCTTTCACAATATGGATCCCTAAAAAGCGTCAAAGCATTATTCCGTTTATCTACTCCTGTGGCATTATTGTCAGTTCGAGCCATCTCGTTATTCATATTTGGACACAAAGTGTTTATTGCAAATTTCTAGTTGTGTTTTAAAATAAAGTACCTAGTTGACGACCCGTGTGAGGTAATGCCATGCCGACCTGCTGATCTTAGGATCCCAGGTTCGATACCCGGCGAAGCAGAAATTTCAATGATTAGTTTAAATTTTCTATTATCGGTCTGGGTATTTGTGTCTCTGTCTTTGTGTGTGTCCATGGCACCCACAACACAGCGTATATCTACCCTACTGTGGGGCTATGAATGTGAAGCGTTATTTATTTATTTATTTATTTCCTCCTGTCCACATTCCGTACTTGTTGTAAAATCTATAATTCTAAATGGAAACGTCACTTTATCGATTGATTAAGCGTTTCCCAAACAGATTTTTATACATTTCAAAATTAAGGTTTTTTTCAGTCAGTATCTACGTTTCGTCAACATTTCTTACACCGCATAGATGACTCAGGGCAATGCAGGTAATTTCACAAGTAACATGTCATTTTTTGTAATGACAAGGTGTCGGCTGAGTGCTAGACTAGGCGGTTGATATTTATACATATCAACCGCCATCGCTTTAATATGACGCAAGAGGACCAGCGGAACGTGGGTGGGCTTATCGGGTACATTGACGATTTGACATAAATGCGTTTTACTTAGATTATGTGACATCCGATAAAATGTTGTAAGGCACCGCCTAGCCGTGATTGACACTCAGCTTGTGTACATAGCGATATCGGAGTAAACTTCTGTATCGTTATCTAGCGGCGACACATAAGTGTCGAGGTGATAGTGCATCGGTTTCGTTGTGTGCCAATACAAACGCTGCGCGTCGCGGTGTTTCGGACGCATAAACAATGCCCGCCCCGTCCCAACCCTCGTCTCACCTCCGAAGCGTTAATTGCTCCGCAAATATACTCATCTTCGCACTAAGCGTTTACTTGCTGACTTTAATGACTGGGCAAACAGAGCGAGCGGTCGCGCGGTCAGCCGCGTCCTGCGGCCGGCCCATAAATCTTCGGATTTTCCCCGATTTCCCGACGTCCCGCGGCGAACGGCGCCCTCTCCCGCCTTTCTCTTATAAATTACCTACACGGTTTCACTATAAATCAAACAATGGCCGGACTAAATGCATTTACTATTGTTTGGACACACTTCGGACGACTATCGCGACCGCACTCGGGGTGATGCATGGTATTATGATGTCCAGTCAGCGGTTTCGCAGGAAGCGCGGCCGTCCCTGGGTTAATTCGGATCGAGGATATTGCGATCGTTAGGTCGGGACGTTTGCGATTAATCGCAAGGAATCGGAAGGAAGCGGTCTAATGCGGGCTAATTGAAAGTGCAGCGGGGAGTCCCATCGTACGACGTAAAATAAACAATTATATTGGCGTTCTAAGCGTTCTGTGGCCATTTATAACGTAAAGGTGCTTATTGACCGTTATCTCGGGCGGAAGTTAAAAAAACCTGATCCGAGCGTAATTTTAGTTGGCCGCGGCTGGGCATTAGCCGGATAAAAAACGAGGTGTCGATTGAACGAAAGATAACTAACAACGTTATTATTTAATTTAAGTTTGTTTTAGTAGGTATTCCACTTCTTTGTGTATATCACTTCATAATTGTTATTGCGTTTCCCTGTTTAAGTAACCGTCAGTTAGTGGGTACGCATGTGTGAAGCCTCATTTGAATAAAACAAAATTACGACGTTGAATATATTATTAAAATTCACAGCGTTGTGTCATATAATTTTTATGACTAATATTGGGGCGATTAAGTACGCGAGTGTTTGATTGTTGTATGCTTATAGAATTCTATGAGCAGGTGTATGTAAAAATAACAGATATGTTATTAATTGATGACAGGTAGTTAATTTACCCTATATTTTTGATGATGTAACAAATATAAGATATACAGTGATGTTAAAGTACCTAAAGGGTGAAAATGATGAGTATTTTTGTAAAGAACCAAAACTCAATTTATTGGCACAAATAGGCGCAGAGTTAGTTAGGTACCTACATCATGCAAGATGTTCTGTCTACTTAATGAAATACAATTTAAAACATTATAATGCTTTTAAATAAATAACTGTATGTAAAATTACCGAGCTTTCTATTGAAAGAATATGTACCTAAGTAAGATCTTAGCGGTAACAGTAATGAGGTGTAATTAAGTTAAATGAACAAATATGTAATTTATAAAGTAGTAGTGCGTTTTTCTGTCATTATGTGACTTCGAATGACTTGGCCCAATAAGAACGCAATGTATGAAATGAAATGAAATTTTTTTTTCACTGTACGGTTCCTTTACAAACTCTTAGTGAACATATTTTTTTTCTTCTGTCTGATTGTAGTTACCATGTGAAACGATAGATGACGCGATAGTTTAGTCATCTGGAGATTTATATGCATGCCTTAAGAAAAGGTGCCTTAAAAGGGAGAATCATAGAAAACGAAAAACAAGGGGAGAATATTATATAGTTTAAAAAAGTCAGTAATAAATAGATAGGTAATTGAGATTAAAAAGTTTGGCACTGCATACTTTTTATTGAAAATAATCCCAAAATAATAAAAGTAAGTCCTAAGAAAGTAGATAAAAAGAATGGTATTAAATACACGAAATATTACAAAGCTGAAGAGTTTATGTGTTTAAAAGCGCTTATCTCAGAAAGTACTGATTCGAATTAAAATATATTTTTGTATTGGATAGTCCATTTATCGATGAAGGTTTAAGGCTAAATAAAACATCGCGTTACGGTTATAAGAAGGGAGTAAAATTTCTCTTATTTACGTATTTATGCACGCAGACAATTTCGCGGGCACCAGTTTGTATAATATTCTCAGGGGTACAAAAAAGGAAAAATATTACAAAAACCGGCCAAGTATGAGTCGGACTCACGCACGAAGGGTTCCGTACCATTATCTATAGAAAATCACGTTTATTGTATTAATTAATTAATATTTAGGTATTTTATTCTATTTTTAGCATTTGTTGTTATAGCGGCAACAGAAATACACCATCCTTGAAAATTTCTGATATCTAGCCATCACGGTTCATGAGATACAGCCTGATGACATACAGACGGACAGCGGAGGCTTAGTAATAGGGTCCCGTAGGCACCCTTCGAGTACGGAACCCTAAAAATCCGTCCCCGAGGGAAACAAGAAACGTGAGGGAAACCGCGGGGCACAGTTAGTGGTACTTATTTACTTATTTAAACAGAAAAAAGATAAGGTAAAACTGTGGGCCATCAGTTCCTACTCGTATTTATATATAATTTATAATATATTCAAGAATAAATAGTTCATGAGCTTATGATCTTGTCGCATTTGATGTTTTAATAACAGTTTTTATTTCTGAGACGAGTAGTTTACAATTCGTGTAGCTAATTGGCGGGAGGCGAACAATTTTCTGACTTAACTTTTAAAATTTTCCGTCTGGAGAATTTTTTGCGAGCCTTTCTTAACGATTACTAAAAGAACTCGAATATAATGAATTCTGTATTGACTAAAATTACAGATACGAATTAAAATTTTACTTAAAAATCGAGTACGTACCTGTCAATTTTAAGCGGTTAGCGATTGTTGTGTATTTTTTTATTACGTAGATAGATAAACCAGCCAATTTTTTGGACAATCAAACTTTGCCAAGATTTAAATAAAACGGGTAAGTCTACGTCTTCGAAGTAAAAACGCTAAGGGAACCTATAATAAGATCTTGTAACAATACAATACGGTAATGGAATTAAACCGTTGACACTTCTCTCTTGCAAAAAATGAGCAAAATTTGCTCAAAATGGCTGAATTTAAGGCATTTTATAATGTTATGACATTGCCATTCATTGACAAGGACCACCGAGGCATCGAGGGTCCTAATTCAAAATAGAATAAATGATACGTCATTGCCAACAAAGGCAATGAAGACGTCTGCGTGCGAAGCGGTACAATATATTGTATATTCAGCGGAAAATAACCTCCCAAAGCTTACAGTTGCTTTTGGTGTAAGTTTTTTGCGAGTTATTGTAGCAATTCGGACAGATGTCACAGGCAGCACAAACAACAAAAGCGCCCCGGGGCGCATTGTCCCTTCTTCCCCGACCTCCCCGCACCATTAACACTGACACCTCTAACGCTCTACTATCAAAATAATACATTAATTTATTCAATTTATTTATGGCTGTATTCCGCACAATAGTTATTGCTCTAAATGGTTTTTAATGTCCTTATTTTATGAGTAATTTATACGTAGAGGCTCCACAGCTGCGCTTACCCTCCGATGATGGCTATTAGCGGGACTTCAGATAAACCCGATAAGCGCTCGCCTCCAAAAACTCTTACGTTATTCGTATCGGGCGTCGAGTTATTAATACGAATGGTTGACTTTTCGATTGATTGTAATTTAGTGATCGTGGCCGCGTGTTCGGTGAACGATTACGCGATGTTTAATTTATAACACGAAGTTGGTCGACTGGAACGTTTAATGGGAACCTTGGCGGCGAAAGTGACGAGTCTTTGTAAGTATTTATTGACACAATTTAAAAGGCAATTAACGTGTATCCATAATGGAAATAATTTATACATTACGTTTGTTTAGTAACGAGGGGAAACCTTAAAAAAAGGTACCTGGTGATCATAGGATAGTATCCGTTTACGTTGAATTATTATGTTGAATTATAACCTACTAGAAGGCTTTAAAAGAAAGGCGCTTGTAAAAGACGGTTGAACGCACCGATACAAAGATTTTTTTACGTAGATACATTTACAGATTCTTGTATTTTAAATAGTTTAAATATTCTAACTTAATGCTACATTTCAGTAGGTATAAATAATTGCTAAGCATGAGGCCAGACGCTTAAAACTTTGTTAGCCACTTAGGGTAGATAGTAGATTCGGGTTGAGTGGTCGCACGGATAAATCGTGGATCACAGCTTTGCGGTCGCGGCGATTGTGGTGCGACTTTGCCGCGACTGTACTGCGGCTGTGACGCGACCGTGGCTGCGGTTCGACCGAATCAATCAAGGGCAATCTACGATTGATAGCTGCCTCTCAACTAATCACCTCATCAAAGACTTCTGCTATCTGTTCTCTAATTAAATTTGAGCTTTATCGGGCTCGCGATCTAATTGATGTAATTGCGATTTTATGATCACAGAATTACGGCGATCGATAAACTTTTTGGCCATGGACACAAACCTGAGTTTTTTCTTATACCTACAGATGCGCTACTAATTGCAACTAAGTCTGAGGTAACCGCACCTTTACAGCAGAAGTGGTTGCAGCGATGATGCTCTCAGTCGAACCACGGAAGTTCTTCATCTTGTGATATACATACACGTATCAATCACCTCTCAACTAATCGCATCATTAAATGCTTCTGCTATTTGTTCTCTAATGAGATTTGAGCTTTATCGGTCTCGGGGTTACATTTTTTTTTTGAATGGAGTAGCAGATGAGCAAGCAGGCCACGTGGTATTAAGTGGTCGCTGCAGCCCATGGACATCTACATACAACCTCAAGCACGCAGAGCTAAGTCTTGTCTAAGGTCGTATGCAGTTGCGCTGCTACTTCGGAGGCTGGTGGTCGCCTCACGTAAGTGTGGCCGGCAACTGCACCTTTCCACCGAAACACAATAGAATTGCTCACGGCAGAAGTGGGTGCAGCGGTGGTACTTCCCCAGGCGAACCATAATAGTTCTACGACCTGCCAACTAACTACGACTACCAAATGATTATATTACCACGTTACGATCTCAGAATTACGGCGATTGGTTACCGTCACTGTCTGCGGATATTAAACTTGTTGGCAATAGATACAAGCCAGAGTCCTGAAGTTTCATCCCTACTCTGGAAGGCGATGGAAGCTCTAAAAATCTGAGGTAAATCTGAGGCAACCGCACCTGTCCACCAAGACACAGCAGCAATGTTGCTACCGGTTGTGGCCAGCCGTATGCCAGTTCTACCTCTTATGATATATAAATTTATAATTGCCTCTCCCTACATGCCTCATTAAAGTCTTCTCGTTTCGTGTTTGTTCACTAATTAAAGTCGAGCTTTATCGGCCTCAGGGTTAATGGATATCATTGCGATTTTACGATCACTGAATTACGGCGATTGGTTACCGTCCGCTATTAGGCGTCCGCACGATGTCTGCGCACAAGTGACTTTAGGCCGTCCCTCACGAGGCTACTTAAATGCTACGCGACTGAGATGCAAATCATAATCGCCTATTGGTAAGATACTTGTTTCCGCTCATGGCGTTACCCAAATATTAGTTTTTTTTAACATTTGATGAGGGGTTCTCACCTCATGAATACAACGTCCGTACGATGTCTAATGACTCTAGCGACGAAGACAATGTTCTTCTCTATGTTTATTACAAAAATAAACAAAAATATAAAAGAAGACTTTGGGTGCATCCGTAGGTACACCGAAAAGAATATTAATCTTCAACATCTTTTCTTACATAATCTGGCAATGAATAATTGTATAAACATGGAAAATTTTCCACTTCCAGAACAAAATTAATATTAAAACTTTGTTCTGTCGCTATTTTACGTGCAACCCGTATACTAGTAGAGTGGCGTGCTACAAATCGTGCGACCAGCAAGACAGTAGCGTGCGACCGACGTCAAACGCGTCGTCAATGCCTCTCAAGTACTCAACGTGTGCGAAAAGAAGAGAATATTGTATGGCGACGACTCACAAGGGACGCGTAGGATACGCGTACGAAACACAAATCGCTTGAGAATAGCCTCGTGAGAGACGGCCCTTAGAGTATCTGATTACTTATTTTATAAGGCAAACCATGTTATGTAGAATTTCAACGTCATTATTGTATTTCTCATCGAAAGTGTCTTTACTCTACCTTAAAATAATTTAGATCACTAAAACGATTCCCGTATTCCAACTTCATGGCATTAACGATTGTCAAGTAAGTAGCTGCCAAACTTTGTTTTAGTAGCTTTGGCTACAATATATTAGGAGAGGTGGCACGAATTCATGGGTCACGGCTTCTCAACTGCGGGTACGATCGCGACTGCGACTGCGGTTCCATAGAATGAATCAAGGGCAATCAACGATTGATACTTGTCTCTCTCTGGTTCATTAATGACTTCTGTTGTTTGTTCTCCGAAGTAAAGCTGGTCTAATTGATATCATTGCGACTTTACGATCACAGGATTACGGCGATCGGTTACCGGACGGTGTTAGGCGCCCGCACGCTGTCTGCGCACAATTGACTTGTTTTATTCCGGTTTATTGTTTGTTTATTTACGATCGTCTGCCTGATTTAATTTTGGTATTACGTACGAATATTCCATGGAAGATGATTGTAGGTCGAATGGCGCCATATAGGCATCATCTGCAGGTTTTTCAAGAACATGTTAGGTTAGCTTTAGTAAGGTTCGTAAGTCTATTTAATATCAATCAAAAGAATAATCCGGTGTAATTTATATTGAGTTTGATTTAAGATTATGCGACCTTGCCAAATTTCATCATTCTAAGTCAATGCAGTCTAGCGGATTTGATTATTTAATATTCACGCTGTGGAATATCGCAGCGTTAAATGTATATTTCTATAAAACATGCCGTCCTTGGTCCTTAAAAAGCTTAAAAAGCACGTAGGTAAGAATCTCACAGCTCACATCAAAACAAACAAATTAACTTCCAATTAATGAAAACCACTCAATTCCCTATAACGAGACGTAACGTTTCCGATTGTGAATACAATATCACGCGTAATAAAATAATATTAACCTGATGCCGAATTGCATCGTTATATTGTGATCGAAGTGGAAAATAAGCAATTCCGCTTAAATCACAATCTAGCGATTCTTTGATACCCGTGAAATTGCCGTAACGAAATAAATGTTAAATAAAACGTAAAATAAAATTATTGTGCCTCCACAAACAAATAATTGGAACGGGAACGGGAACATACCTACTAGTGATGTGACAAATATTAGTTTTTAAACGTTCGCGAACATGGACTGTCCCGCGAATATCTGTTATCGATATTAGGCGTTAAAGAATATACTTATCTTTTTTTATATGCCTTAAATCTATTGTTTAAATATAAATAATAATATCAACTCATTTCAATTTATTGAAATTTGTTGTGAGGATTAATGCCAAAAATGCGAAAAATATCAGTGTGTTATTCTTTATATTGAAATTTGTTTCTATCGATTGATATCGAGTTCAAATACTTCTTTCAAAATCTATACCTACTTATTTACAGAACCAGATGCAAATTCATCAACACCATCAATTCAATTCAAGATATATTATTATTCTGAAGATTAGTCAAAAATATTCGCTTACACGACGAATACGAATGCGAATACGAGTATTCTTTACATCCCTAAACTTACCCGAAAGGCCGTCGTCGCTCGTTTTATGGCTTATTTGGGGGAAAGCATTATTGAACTTAACCACGGTGTCCTGTTGATATGCCAATCTGGTTTCTAAAACGAAGGGCGAAAGGTCCAGAGTACCCTGCAGATTAGCGTTGCGTCACCACCGAACGGCATGAAATGACTTTTTCGTTTGTATTCGCTCTTTATCCACTTATACCTAACCATTCTTTTTTTCCACTCGCTACAATTCACTTTCAGATTTCGCTAGTCGTGCTGAATATCGTTATTATTTTATGGCATGAATAATATTACTTTTTAGGGTTAGTTAAGAAGGAACATTTTTGAGTAACTCCATAGTCGTTTGTTCGTACAACATAACTCGAATTCAACGTTAACCGTTTATCGTCAATTTACTTAATATTAACGATAAGTTCCTTTTACAGTTCTGGGCTGTCAGAAATAAAAGGACAAGTTTATGTACCTAGTTCTTATATTCCACTTGTGAATCGAAACTAAATATCTTTTCACTAGAATACTTGCATTTACTTACCACTAGTGCTTTACCCCTTACATACCTACAAAGAAAAATAGTATATTTCATTACAAGTGCGGAAAGGCTGTCATTGCAAAGAGTTCCGACAAATGTCTACCCGAGCCGAGGTGCAGCCGAAGGTGAGGGTTGACAGTCGGAACTCCTCGCAATGACGGTTCCGCACGTGTACTGAACAACTATTTTTAATACAGTTGCGAAAAAATGAAGCAATTTAATAAAATAATAAAAACTCGCAAAGAACATTTTTGAAAAATGGCGCCAACCGTAAAATAATACCTATATGCAGAGATTTTTTTTTGTTTTCTTCACCCATTCTGGGTAGGCAAAGGGAACTATGCCCATACAGCCAAGTCTTCAGTAGTTTTTTTTTATTGATATGAAATGAAAATGTTAATGAGATGAAATTAAATGAAACCTAACCTAACTCATTGAATCAAATCATTAAATCTGATATTGAAACAAATTAGTAGCTTCTTTTTAGAAATACATTATTTTGACAGTTGGGAAAGACAACGCACGAGTTCGGAAAGGTAAAGAAAAAGCACGAGTGTGTAATATCCCACTTCCCGAACGCTATACGTCCCTGCAATACGCCACTTTTTGAGAAACAGTATTAAAAAAATCTTTTTTTCGTGTTGCCGGTTTACATGCTCGCACAGAACCCAGTGATAACAATATTGACTCGTACATGGTAACTTTTTTGAGTTTACGTGGCACTTTTTCGAATTGGACAAATTTTTATCGTGCAATACTCGTGGTTTTCCGTGGAAATATTGTCAAGCAGTAGGATATAAATTAAATTTTCTTACTACCCCAAACGTTTAATATTTTTTAAGCTAATTTAAATTACATTTATTTTTATAAAGGTGAAGCTTAGTTGCTGCAACTCATGGACATTCATGGGCATATAAGTTAAAGAAAGACGAGGGTTCTTGAAGTTGCTCTGTTACTCTGGAGGCTGATGGTCGCCTCATGTACATAAGTCTAGTCAGCTAACGCACCTTTTTATCGAAACAGGTACATCACAAATATACATATAATATACATAGGTACTACACCAGTCAAACGTTGTAAGTTTTGTCAGCTATAAATTATTTAATTAGTTACATATACTTACTTAATTTTTATTAAATATTTTATAAAAATTGCGACAACGGAATACACATAGAAATATAACGTTTACTTGGAAAACTGTAAATTTATCTATAGAAACTATCAGTACTATAAATTTATTACCGCACGCAACCTGTCACACAGTGTAAGTAATGATGTATTTACTATCACGATTGTAACCACTATCATTGTTCAGTGAGTTAAAAAAACAGGACAAGTGCGTGATGATCTAGTTGGGATAGGGTTCTGTAGGCGAAGAATTTCCCGTTTAGTTGACCATAGACTTATACAGTACAGTAAAGTTGTTCTGTGACAACATATTTTCTGTATTTCTTTCATTTTTTTTTTACAAATAGCTTCAGTAGTACAAAAAGGTATAATGTATAAAATATATAGCTAAGTGTAAATCGATTGACACATATAAATAACTGTAATTACGTTTATAATAAATTGTTTGAAATTGTATACACTGATGGGTGGAATACAGAGAGCTTGAAATGTAAACCGAACATCAGCTGTACTTATGAACACATATATTCACGAAAAAAGGTATTTGATTTGATTTGATTTCATATGAGTAGTTACGTTAATATGAAGGGACGAAAAAGGAAATTTTTATCTGATGTCTTCAATATTTCAAGTGATTTGAGATATTTGAGTGCCATACGTTACAGTTTTTTTTTTATTTTTCCCCCAAAAATTACTTATCGTTATATCTTCAACTCATTTGGTCTAGTAGTTTCAGAGAAAATTGACTGCGACATTCGAACGGATCACGGATAGAGTGATCATAAGAGGGTTCTATTTTTGATTTTTTATACGGAATCCTAAAACACTCTCTTTTAATAGCAAGATTCGTGTTGTTGGCTAAAATCTTAATTTCGCTGTAATAAGTACTGACAGTTATCGGAAGGCCTGAAGTTTACTTATAGCTTCTTCCAAACATATTAGTGGAGATATAGAATAAGGGTACTCATGCGGAATGCTTACAGACTGGCTGCAAGACAAGGTTTCACGACTGAAAAGCAATGAAACGAGCGAAAAACTCCTTACAAGTGGTCGCACACCCTTCTTCTGACCGCACCCAAAATGGCTTAGAGGTGTATATGTCTTTCTTCTCAGCAGCCGTGGCTTCTTATACGTGTAAATATGGATATACTGGCGAACCAATTTCTCAATATTAAATATTAAGATTCAAAGAGGTCAGTAGGTTAGGTCATAGATCATCTTTTGGTACAATCAGAAATCAAGTAGTTATTAAAATACCGGTAAGACACCGGACGACACCTGACGCGCACCTAAAAATTAATGATTTACGTTCGTATTTATTATTTACTCCACAAATTGTGGTCCACCAAATTTTATGGGCTGTGGCCTTAAATAAAAGGATTGTAGTAAACATCTTACACTTTAACGGACATCTTATGGCCACGCATAAAAATTGTGACTCTCTCTTTGTAACAGCAAGTTCCTTTGCTATGTTCCTTTGCTATGTTCCTTCTTAAATATTATCCGAATTTGTAGTAGGTACACTGTGAAAGGTTATAAATTTTACACTTTTTAGCATTTTGGCAAAAATATAATACACTATTTTGCACTTCGATGATATAGAGTTCAATAAACTCGTTTCGTGACCTCGTATATCTATTACAAACGTAGATATATTTCACGTTGATGCTTTTGACTTTGACAAACATATGGATTAAATTTAAAAATACTTACTTATCGCATTTTAATCAGATACAATATCGATTATTGGATAGTTTCTAATTCGAGGGAATATATTTCATACATAAAGGTTAGACTACATTTCAATTTATACCTATGTCTATTCATGTTGCCATTTTTGTCCAAGGCTGTACAATTAGACCCCTGTGGAGTTCAGATGGTAATAAGATAGTGGAACTATAAACCAACAGACGCGAGTGTTTGCCACCTTTTATGTTTGACTAGCTGTACCTGCGACTTTGTAGTGGATGGAGACTTGAAAATATTAATCATCTGAATATTAAGGAATTCTCCCGACTGTCCTCGCGACTGCGCAATCAATGCTATTTTAATTTAACCATCGTCTATGTTTAATGTTATTTTCTGTTAATATTTTTAATAATGAATTACTGAATAAATTGTTTGCAAAATTAAAAGATAACTTTGTGTTTATAAACTTAATGAAGTTGATTACATAAGTTTCTGTCGTGTGAGCATTTATTGCTTGTAATTTTTGTAATCACGAATAGTTCTTAAACGTTACGTTACACACTCGTAGCCCCACAGTAATGTAATTAATACCCTGTGTCGTGGGTACCATGGACACATACAAAGACAGGAACACAAACACCCAGACCGCGACAGAAATTTAAACTCATCATTCAAATTTCTGTTTTGCCGGGAATCGAACCCGGGACCTCTCGATTGGCAGTCCGGCATGGTAACCATTGCGCCACGTGGGTCGTATTAAATACTATAAGTGACTTATAACTGTCTTAGATTTTAATGATAAAGTGGCGAATGTGGCAAAGAATGGGTAGTGTTCTATGAATACGAGAACAACTTCTAAATAAGTGTGTGACGTACTTAAGTACCTACAAAATTCTATATTTGCGCAGCTTTCATAGCATAGTTGCGTTAAAATACGCAGCTATTTCGCAACGACCATTTAAAGTGTAGCATTTGGTCGCTAATACACGCTTAGAGCCAACCGCGTTCGGCAGTACAGAGAGTTGGCTTCGCAGAAGGCTGTCATTATCCGCGCAGTTTATGATGCAGAAAATGGTAACGCAACATGGTAAGTAAAATCAGGCCTTAACTGCGCTCGGTAGCCAGAAAGCTGGCATGGGTGTGATGGAGAGCCGCATATTTGGCACCGCAGCGGGTCGAAGCGGCGCCTCGGGCTAGGGCGCCGGAGCCACCGAGGGTACGGGTTTATGAACCGTCAAATAACTTATCACCGGTTAATGCAATGAAATAAACGAGCCTTATTTACGAACCACACCGATCACTCTAACGTGAACTTTGTCTTTTTTGTTCCTAGGGTCGCGATGCGTTATTTATGGATCTAGCCGCGCGTGTGAATAACGTTAATAATGGGGCGTCCCCTTTCCACTGTTTATATTTATTTGGGGTTCCCGTAATGAGTCTATCTGGCGCGCTGACTCGCGAACTCTGTAAAGAATTGATTAAAATGTTGTTAGATTCAGTCTTACGGAAGAGTGGGGTGCGATTGGCGCGGGTAAGATTTTTAAGGGTTAATAAACGTGCTTTATCGCGCATTTAACACAAAGTGACGGTTTTGGTAACTCTTGAGGTGTTTTGGTCGTTAATAGCTCCTAAAATGCGAATAAACAGCTTTTTTCCCTCGTTTTTAGCTTTCGTTATGTTTATGGTAAACAGTTGTTGATTCGGATTGCTTTCTTAGAATTAAAACATTTGCAACGATGTTTTTAAAGTAACATTTAGAGTAACTTACAGTTTCATCTGCGTTTTTTATACTCCTCCATTCCTTTTGTTAATTTTAACTAATCCTATGTCCCTTTATGATTTGATTTTACGCGAATACAGTACAGAATTGCGCTATTTTTCGTTGATTATTTAAGGCAAGTATTTGGTAAATATACAACGTTAATTACGAATTTACGTCAGTCAGTAATAAATAACATTTCACACTCACAGCAATGACACACAAAAACACAAGATCAACACATAAAACGTGGACAAAAAAACCCAGCATTACCAAACCTAACATTAACAAATTTGTCTTGTTCGAAATCGAACTCAAGACTGAGGGCTCACAAGCATCCGTCCGTAAGTTCTAACATTTTCGGAATCATTTTTAGCATACTCAGATCGCTTCTTTTTCATGAATTAATAAGATAAGCGTTGTCATTGATGACATTAAGCTATTGAATGAATAATATTGCTAGAATTTCTTCAATCTATTCCAAAAATAAGGCCCGAAAATTCACTTAGTTTCGGATACGGGCGTACAGACTGGGCCCTCTGAAACGAAAGACCATCATTGCGCCAAAGAGGTCGTCAAAACATGTCTTTCTTTCTGTCAATAATGGCATCGCATCTGTGCAAATTGCCAAACTCAAGTTAACATTTGTAATTTGTATAGTGTTTGCCTGTTTCGTCTTCATCGGGCGATATAATAATGGTTTAATTGAAATCAGTAATCAGCCAGTCAATTATTCAAGTCAAATGCTACTTCATGAGGACGTGTCCAATGGAGTTTTGAAACAAAACATATTTTCTTGTTGTTATTTTACTTCTCAGCACTCGTGCACTATAACAAAATGCTATCAACTTTATCCGACAACTCAAAAATACGCGAAAATAAAACAAGAGCATAATAATTTTTAACTTCCCCCCAAAATTCCATTTTCTCTTTGCAAAAAAAGCTTTTGTCGTTCAAAAACCGAAGCAATAATAACGACACGTGTGGCTTAGAATGCAGGCTTGAAACGAACATCAGCTAGGGCAATCAGGGCGTCCGTCCGTTCGTCCGTTGTTATAAGTCACGTGGCTCACCACCTCACTAATGCGGAGGGCGCGCCGACCATCGCTCATAGTTAGGGGAACCAAATGTGGATTTTTGGTTTTACTCGAGCGCGTGAGATTTAGATATCAGAATAGCAGTGAGAGCAGCCAAGGTCAAGCGGTAAAAAAAGTGTTGGTACCAAGTTCAAACTACTTGAATTCGGTACCTCCGAAAAGCTAAGTTGTTAAGTGCGTATTATCGTACCTGGTTATCGCTGCTCCACGGTGAGGGGAAATATTGTAACATTTTTTAATCACGGTATATGCCTCAGAGTAACTCACAATTCCTCGAAGATATTCACCAATCGGCAACGGCCATCGTGGTGATTATGGGCTAAATCAGGAGACCTGTGCTAGAATTGCCCAATCGTATAAATAATCTGTAAAATGCAGGTCCTCTTGATGTTCGAGTAAATCCAGATTTAGCGTCGTAGGCTACTATAGTTAGTGGGGGAAGCTGACGTCACTCCCAGGAAGTACCACAATTTTTATCTCAACCCCACAAAGAGTTGCCAACGAATTTGTCACTGGCTTATTTGGCTAGAAAAAGCAATGTTTAGACACCCAGATAGATATTAATGATGCAGTTGGAAAATCGTAAAGCTCCCGTTTTTCATTGGGGTTGCTTTAGTAGAGAATGAAAAGACTAATGTTATTCTATCAAACAAAAAATTTATAACTTGGAAGCTGTGATAACTTGAAATATGTGGGTTTATACTTTCATTAATATAACTATTTTATTAACCCGTACATTATTCTAATGCTAAAAGTTAAAAATCTAAAATACTGTAACTAAAATGTGTAACAATAGCAAAGGTATAAAACACAGAAGCGTTTGCAACGCGCGTAAATTGTGCAAGATAGTGTAATTACGTGGTTGATGATGATTTTCCAAAAAAAGTCATCAAATGAGTCATCTTCCTCAAAAGCTCAATTTTATACTCTATCACAAATGCACAAGGTAGAAAACTAACCTATCATCATTTTAAAGTAATAACTCAGATATCACGAAATTAGTGACGCTTATGGTAATTACGGTATCATGTTAACGTCTATGTCTGTAGTAATTTGTTGCACTAGCTCGACTATTAATCTTAATGATATTTACTTATTGTCTTATACGGTAAGCTGGTTGCAGATGTGAAAATACACGTGCCATTCTAGATTTCTTTTATTGCATCCATCAGCCTATGAAGCCCACTGCTGGGCATAATACTTCTAAGCATCCCACCAAAAAGGAAAATTTTTGCCATTGTGTAAGTGCATTTTAAGGGGTGATTTTCGACCTTTCCACGCTTCTACTTCATAAGATTATTGATTATACCTATGACGATTTTATAGGTTCCTTCATTTTCTAGATATTTTCAACTGTGTAATTATCTTATTTACTAGAAGATGTTTTTTTGCTTGTGTCGATATATTAACTTTACAAGCGCAACTTTTGGATGGGGTTTTCTTTTTATAGTTATTTTTTTTAGTTTGTATTATTAATTTTAGTTTTTTTAAGTTTTTTCATTGTTCATTTATTTATGGTACACCGATTCATGAAACAAAATAAATATAATAAATAAATTTAATAAATATAAATAAATGCTGGGAGCTAAAACTTTACTATTTTATCATTATAAGTAAATTTACAAGCTCATTACGACTTCATCCATAGTATGCGTATAATTTGTAATTCCGCTTTAAAATTCTGTCTTACCAATTTAAATAAAATTTATGAGCGTCTTGTACCATTGCTCCATACTGGGTTTCCGTGACCGGCGGCAGCACTAGTCCGTTTGCAATTACGAGTCAGTACAAAATTAATTGAAGGCAACAATTTGTCCTGACGACGAACCTTTAATACCTGTCTTGGACAATAATTAAGCTATTATCTCATTACTCTTGTATCCATGCTAATAAGGAATGTAACTCGTTTTTCTGTCAGTAATCGCGTGCTCGACCGATGTCATTTCGTGGCCCTATATTGCGTCGACATTCGACTTCCGATCTTAAGAGGCCGTATACGACATTTAACCGATTTCGCAGATTTAGCTGATTTTACTTATGATATTTCGCAGTTGCAATACAGTATTCCCATAAGTTTTATTGCACAATATGACTAGGGTTGCCATCTCTAAAATTTGTCAACCAGGACAAAACGCGTAAAAACGGTGGATCTTAGAGCTCAGGACCCGGACATGTCAACAGGTTGAAAAGTCATAAATCGCCGTATTTATCGTCAGACCTTAAAAGAAGTTAAGTCATATTATTTTATCATCATTTTAAATGTATAAACGAGGCCCTGAGGGTAGATGTCCGCCATAAATTATAAATGTCTCAGTTTCGTCTGCTACGTCATTTATAAACAAAATTTAAAAAAAACTTGACATATCGGAGATCAACATTCATTACTGCCAGTATTTAATTAAATAAACAAGCCGGTTCTGCACACAAGATAATTTCAGCTACATGATATTTGAAAATTGGTTCTTGCCCACACGTAAAAGCATCAATTATCGATACCAATATACATACATAGTGACATACATACTAATGTAATTTTCGTTGTAATCACGTTACCTTATCACCACTTATAATTATCGATATTGTTATGCATTACATGTTAATAAAACACACGCATTTATCACATGAAAGCGTTCAATATCTTGTCGCCCGCTCTATGCGGCTCGGCCATTAATTTTAAGTCGATTGTATTACTCTTATCGGGGCCCTATCGTCGTCCCTTGCATCCGGTCGCTGTCTTATTTTATCTCTGCTAAATAATTGGAATTGTTTTACAGAAGGTGAGGCTTGACTCTTTAAAATGCAATCAAAAGCAATTTAAACGCGATTTACACTAGAGTGTAAAATTCAAAAGATTTTCACGTTGCCCACGTAGCGTGTCGTTCATCGGAACGAAGGAAAAATCTAACAATAGAGGCCTGTCACTTTTCTCGCTTAAAGGTTGGGGGACAAATAAGACGTATTCGGTTATTGCTAGCGGAAAACGATCCCCTATAAAATCGTATGAAACACAACGCTATTTTACAAAAATCAATAAAAAAGAAAAAGAACATGTCTCTTGTATGAGGAGCCCATTTATAGATTTTTAATTTGTCTTCGTTAAATCTAAGCTTTTTTTCCCTCTCACTTGTGAGAAAGAGACCTGTGCCCAGCAGTGGGACATAAAAAAGGTTTGAAAAAAACCTAAGCTTATATTTCTTTAGGTGTATTAGAGCACTGTGAACAGTGTGTAGTATACTCTGAAGCAGAACTTAGGAAACAGCTGCAACGATTTTCATGAAATTTGATACCCAGGTTTTGGCCTTTCGGGGGTGATAGATCGATCCAGGTAGATTTAATTTTTATCTTAATTGTAGTTTTATCTGTATTTTAAACGATAATCAACTTAAATTATACGAACTGAACAATATTACATTTCCTTACATATTTTGGAGAGAATTAATAATAGTTCCTGAGATTAGCGCGTTCAAACAAACTCTTCAGCTTTATATATGTATAAGTATAGATTAGGTGTTATAGACACTGTGATAAGTAAGCGTGTAGTATGTCAGACAAAAACGAATGTTCATTAGTAGCGGAAACTTAATATAAAATTACACCAAAGAAGAGAAATTCAAAAGATTTCACACAACGTGCGTTGCGGAGGAATAATCTAACAAAAGAAGCCCGTCACTTTCTCACTTAAAGGTTAGGGGACAAATAAGCCGAAGTATTCAGTTATCGCGAGTGCAACCGGTGCCCCATATGTATCGTAATGCTTTTCATTTTATTATCACTGGAAGGGCGAGACAGGGAGGTCCCGAGGCGGAATCATTCACACTTTTAATTTAGTTGCTCCTAATGTATGCGAATAACTTAGTAAAGAGGGTAGCTAACCCTCACTAGCTTACAGTTAAACAACTATCAGGCTTGGGGTGCGTAGGCCTTAATAGTTTTCCCCTCTGTACCCATACATTATGCAAATACGCTAGTGATATGTCAGCTCGTACACTTGGGACGTTTTATTGTTGTTCGTGAGTTTATTCCCTTTTATTAAGTTAACTTTAATTAAATTCAAGCCGGCGTATTTGTTAGCCCGATTGACTGAAAGGCATAATGCTTTGTGATTTATCTGCTCTACACGCGTCGAGTACATGTTCTAAATGACATCTCGGAAGGATTAGGATTTTGATAAAGCACATGTTATTCTCGTATGGACTATAAGAGCATTGGAATTACGCGATTTAAATTGGATTGGATTCGTTTTGATGATTGTAATTTGATAATGATAGCATTGCTTTTTATCTACGATCAATGTTTAAACAGCATGAGGTATACAGGAAAATATTTCTCTGTGAAAAATACTGAAGTTTCAGCAAAAAAGTGAATCTTGAAATTTTCTTTCAGGAATCCTACCTTTTTTTGTAATTAACAAAATCTATCTCTCGAAAAATACTGAAAATACTTTCAAAAAATATGATGTTATTAAAAATTGTGTAAACATATTTTAAATTAGTAACTTTTGGGTTTAACTCGTAGTAAACTGTATCATTAAAAAGCTTTACTAATTACGAAATCTTTCATTTTGAAAACAAAAATATTTTCTTTATAATAATATGTAACCCTTAACTGATGCAATTTTTTCGCCTCTATTACCGGTCATTATTCATAATTTGTGACTAATTGTTTAATCTCATTACAGCTAATTATATTTCAAAATCTACTTAATGAGGCTACTTAGGAATATTTTTTCATAATTAAATGAAACCTTTAGCCAGCTTTACATATTTTAAAACCATTATTTCAATTACAATATAATCAGATAAGTAAAAAGACTCTTCTGATTGTCTAATGTAAACATCACGACCTAAGCTGATAATTGCAGTAATCTTACAGAGCTCGCTTGTTTCAGCTTACCTATAAACTTATTGCCTCGGTGCTTTCAGAGCAATCCATACGCGCTGAAAGAAGGAGGTGGCGAGATGTCTGCGTGGACCTCAGCTGGGCTCCAGCCTTCCGGCGGGTACTACCCCTACGACCCCACGCTAGCAGCCTACGGGTAAGTCACAAATCTCTAGGGCAGAAGACTCAAATCCTAGAGCTTATGCCCCAACTTCCGAGCTAAAACCCCGGATTCTTAGATTCCCAGCCCCAAATCCTTAGATTTCCAGACCCAAAATTAAGCGCGCGATGCTGTGCCGTGGCGTTAACGATATCGCAATGCGAAAGGCTCGTGTTCATAGCGATTCGTATTAATACTAATTAAATAATATTACTTTGCGCATGAATGCCTTACAGATGTCCCCTGCGTATGGGTGACGAGATGTTATTGAGCCACAGTTTTGGGTCGTACTTAAACTAATGACGTTGGATAGACCAATACGATTAGTTTATCCTCGTTCAAGAGGGGACTTTTATTGGTAACTGGATTAAAAGCTTTGATTTTAGTTACATTTATGCAGTTTTTCTTTTTTTTTGTAATGTGATACCTAAAAACTTTTAACGAAACATCTGTTTCAATTGAAGTAACTTTGTTAGTAACAACTTTCTGGTCGAGGCATGCAAAATGTTACCTACCGTTTACGGGTCGTTCCTGAGAAGTTTATTCCATATATAATCCGATTATAACACGTCAGGGACCCCTGTTTTTGATAGCGTTCAAATAGCTTTGAGGTGATATGAATTATTCATTGTAAATGTTACTGATTGGCACTAACACTCATGATTAAAATAAAATAATTTAGGAAAATAAGATATTAATCAATTATATCCGCTCTGATCTACAAAATAAAATTGTTTTGCATATTCAAAATTATAAAACAGTTACTACGCATATCTATTGTATACTAGATACAGCGATACTGACCGAAGAACAAGTCAAAAGCTAGTAAGAAACGCATATACGAGGACTTGGGCGCCAAAAACAAGTGAAAAAATGTCGAAAAAAACATGCGTTTTACTTTTCAAATTTATCTTTTTAAAATTTGTCTGTGTATATTTTAAAAACGGTTTTAGACACACAAAGAATTTACCTAAGGCAACCTTCAAGTGAGCATGCCCGGCAGCTAGCATAGAATGCAAGTGATAGTGTCCGCGAGTGGCCAAAATTTCATGCGCGTTGACCACTAACTCGCATCTCTACCAACCCGCATTGATTCCGCGTGGCGTACTGCGCTTCAGGCCTCCCCAATAATGGGGCCGCAAAAACAGTTACAGCCGACCATCACGACGGCATACCATCGATTTAGTCGCGTTATTATAAGTGAACGATGTTCCTTTTTTACACGCTTTTTATTAGTTTTCTTAGTCTTGTCCAATGACGGTAGGCTTATGGGCAATGGCATATAAAAGGTTTTGCCTTTTCATAAACAAACAACTTGTGCCAAGTCATTCCAGAATTAAGGGGCTTTTTTATTATTTTGCCCGTCTCATAAATATGGCAAATGATCAATTACTCACTTTAATACTGTACAGCTATTCAAATACCCAATAAATCACTAGCAATCTGTCGTAAAGACTACCGAAAAATATTTGGAATAAATATCTCGACGCGGTCTCTTGCCCGAAATATTTACTCTTTATTCGTATGTGATGTGACTGATCTAAACTGAATTGTAGTTTTTATCAGTATTAGAAAATGTTGTAATGGTAAGTGGCTATGCTTTTGATACTGTTTCCCAGAAAGGGACTACCTCGTGACTACCACAAATGACACGTGTTTAGTATTTTTAATTGTTTAACATTCATATATTTCATCTTGTTAAAATATAGGGAGAGTTACTATTCTATTTCATGCTAATCATTCCTTAATCGCATCGTAACGCTAAATGACGGTGCCGAACCCGCATTAGATCTCATCCAGGCCTCCCCAACAACGGGGAGAGACCATGTTTAGCAGTGGGACGCCAAAAGGACAATTCAATGAGTTACAACGAAATCAGCTAGCATATTCGCTACTCAATTAAAAACTAAGCGTAGGTAATGTTTTAACCCTCAACTACACGATTCCAAGTAAAGTTTTTACCTCGAAGAAATTGTGATTCAGTGTCAGAACCATACCAACAGCTTTTTACCCGAAGGTATGCTCGTAATAAACGTATGATAATCATGGACAAGTTTTTCTTGGCTACAAAACGGGTGAGCTGTACACTGTGTTCTCAGGAGATTCTCATTTCGTACACCCATCGCTGAATCGATTTTGCGATGAAGTATTTATAATCCTTTCCAAATTAACACTCAGCTGCATTACACGACGGACGCACGTAGTCCTATGTTTGGTAGTGCGTGTTTGCCCCAAGGGACAAATGACCGCGTAACCACTCCCGGTTTTTCTTCGTCTCACGTACGCAGGCGGTGCGCCGCGAGTGTGACAGAGACAAATGACAGCACATCCATTTCGCGATAGGGCCTGATTAATTCACAGTTTTTCTTCGAAACGCGATCAGTAGATGTGCGTTGACGTTTTTGGCAAGCTATCACCGTCGACGGGTTGGGGCAGTGTTGCCAACTTTGTTTTTTAAGGGTCGTAGGGAAAATCGTTCTTTACGGCACGTTTAAGGATAAATAAAACAGTAGTTAATTATTTAAATGTTATTACAGCTTTAAACTACGATATAATAGGTAGCTATTTGGTATTGATATATAAAATGATTCAAAAAAACTTTGAAAAGATACAGATGCAATCTTAGCCTTCTTATCATTGATAGACTTTATTAGGTTGACATAAAAAGTTGGACTTAGGTAGATAGTTAGGAAGGTTTAGATAAAAAATAAAAAAAATATCGTTTTGTTTTAAATTTTAATTGCGGTGAACTGCTTGTCATATCTCCATAATCGGGATGGCCTGTAGTTTACTCCACCGCGCTACGGCACTCAAAGGCGGGCTAGTAGAGTGGAGAAAATATCGAAATCGAAAACGAAGAAGTCTTAAACCGCACGGCCACACTGCTTAGGGCGCCCGCCCGCCAATTTTATTGAAACATCCATCGCCACAGAAGTCATCGGCGAGCTGTCATAACAATGTACTACGTGGACGCATCAATTAAACGCGAACATCGTGGCGCACTTGAAAATTTATCCGCCCATGAATCACGCTGGAACTGGCTGAAAATAAAAACAAATCACGATACATCAAAGCGAAGTTATGCTGACAATTCGGCTCCGCTCGACTTAATATATAGCAGGCGGTGAACTGCTTGTCATATCTCCATAATCGGGATGGCCTGTAGTTTACTCCACCGCGCTACGGCACTCAAAGGCGGGCTAGTAGAGTGGAGAAAATATCGAAATCGAAAACGAAGAAGTCTTAAACCGCCCGGCCACACTGCTTAGGGCGCCCGCCCGCCAATTTTATTGAAACATCCATCGCCACAGAAGTCATCGGCGAGCTGTCATAACAATGTACTACGTGGACGCATCAATTAAACGCGAACATCGTGGCGCACTTGAAAATTTATCCGCCCATGAATCACGCTGGAACTGGCTGAAAATAAAAACAAATCACGATACATCAAAGCGAAGTTATGCTGACAATTCGGCTCCGCTCGACTTAATATATAGCAGGCGGTGCGTTATAATCTAAAAATAATTAGGAGCGACATTAGTTTTTATGCGTAAAAAAGACGGAATGATAGCTTCGGGCCGAGACACGCACCGAAATACATCGTGATGTATAGTGTCCCAGCGTTCTTGTACAATTGTTTACTAGCCCCACACAAAGGATGATCTATTTAAAATAAGGCACTCGAGCTTGGCTCGGCGAGACGACAAAAACCTACACATTTCCACTCGACGTGCAAAACAAATTGCTCCGATGCAATATTCATCGGCCGGGAAACTGTTGTTTATTCATTAACTGGAAAAAATAATCGTAAGTGTCTCATAAACACCGCTTACAAGTTAGTTATAACTTGTCGTGTATGGAGGTAGCGAAAAACGTCAAGTAGCGAAATTTGCCGGCGCCGTACACTGTTTCAGTTAAGTACCGTTGGCGTATTATTTGGAACAGCCTGTAATCTGCCACGCCCGCCGCGCGGCGAAATGAAAAATTACTCAGCTATTTTTAACACAAGACTGGAGCACAGAAAACGTACAAAAATTAGAGAAAAGAGAAGAGGGAACACTTGTACCGCACCATTGAGTTCAAAATACGCAGGAAATTACATCGCTCCGGGCTCGCTCTTAGGGAATTATTTGTGTGCCAACGATTTGGGCTGTTACTTTTTAAATAAACCAAATAGTCCGGGCGCCCAAGAGGGGATTGTTGGATTTTCTCGAGGGCGTCAAATTAAGCTATGGGGGTGTGGGGTGCAGTCTGTTGAGTATTCCCAGATAAAAAAATATACCTCTAGGAACGCTAAAGTTTTGTATATTTTTATATCACATTATCGTTTGGCGATTTGCTTTTAAATAAAATATAGCAAATATCTTTACCTCGCCCGAGAGATTTTATTTTACAGATTGATGTCCAACTCACTCTCTTTTTGAATACGAAAATCGTTAGATTAGTGAAATGTTAGTTACCATGCATTTAATCTATTTTTCCTTAAATGCCACGCACGATATTGTTATCCTTTGCCTTTTTATATTTTTTTGTAAACCTTTATACGCTAGAAATCCAACCTTAATATGGTGATATTAAGTTTATACCTATGTTTCGTTTTAGGACCTAATCTTCACAATCCAATAGGTCCCCATGACGCTTTAATAACTACAAATTTAGCTTCATGGGCCTCCACAAAAATAAGGTACGGGTTGTTAACGAGACGATGCCATTAAATGACGTTTTGAATATGCCATTTGTTCCCTATTATGCCACAAAACGAAGGATTTTTGTGAGAACCTGTGTGTACGTTCTGTTCTTTATGGCTGTTGTGTTACTTTATTTGGAAAACTTCTACTGTATGTGAATTGTGGGTGTTTTTATCCGAGTCTGAATAATAGCTTACAACTTTCACAACAAACGGAAGAATAACTAAATGTTTACTTTTGGAACGCGATTATGGTTTGCCTGGCGTTACCTATTACGGAAATAACTTCAACAAATCTTATGGATACCATTTCATCGAATTGATACGGCAAAACAAAATGGTTTCTTTGAAATGGAAATCATAGACCTGGCCTAATCTAAGTATCATCTATCAGATCTATCATCTAACATAAATTGCAAATTCACTTATCACAATAACACTGTTCCAAATGAATAGTAAGATCAAATTATAGTCCAAAAATAAGGCTAACTTCTTGTACCACATACGTCATACATAATACATACAAAAAAAATCAAACGGTATCTTTGTTTTGAATTTTTATATACAGGCGATGCAGCGATGGCCGAGTGGTAAGAAACCGCGGTCATCGACGCCACCGACCCCGGGCTCAAATCCTCGGCGCGCACCTCTGACAAAGAAATTTGTAATGTGCGCATTTATCGCTGCTCCACGGTGATGGAAAATATCGTGATATTTAATTGATTACGATGTTCCCCATCGCCGTGCACGCCTGAGTGAAAATCATAATTTCTCGAAAGCATGACGTCCACCAATCCGCACTTGGCCAGCGTGTTGGACTATGGCCTAAATCCCTGTCGCTTGTGAGTAGGAGACCTGTGCCCAGCAGTGGGACATAAAAAAGGTTGAAAAAAATAATACAGGAATTTTATATTTTAATAGAGTCGAAAAGGACACACATATTTTTTCTAGGTAGGTACCAATTAAAAAAACTAATTCTATATTTGAACGGCTATGTTTCGACCCGGCATACAATCAATACCGCCCACAGATTAGATTATTATCAATACACATATAGATATGTAATGTGTCACTATATCCGCATATGAACTCCATCATCCAGCATTTCAATGGAGTATTGCAATAAATCTATCTTCACGAAATTAATAGCACTGCCTCGGAATCTGATTGACCGACTAGGCTGTATATAATGTCACCACGTAATTACACCAACACTGAATAGGTATTACCTACACGATAACTAAATTAACATTACATTACCTATATGAATCACCTAAAATGACTTCTTAATAAAGTTCGCGTATGAAACTTAAATTGCGTTATATAAATAATAAAAAAATAACACTTCACACTTATAGCCCCACAGAAGGGTAGATATATCCAATGTCGTGGGTACCAACACACAAACACAAAACAACTCCAACATACAAAGACAGCGAAATTTCTGTTTCGTCGGGAATCAAACCCGGGTCCCATCGATTTGCAGTCCGGCATGGCAAGCAATGCGCCACGCAGGTCGTCAAATAAATAAATAAAAAATATAAATAAGCAGTTAACAAAATAAAAAAGGATTTACTGAATTTCTAAAGTTGAAGAAGATGATGAAATTGAAGAGATAGTAAAACTTTATAGTTCTACTAAGATAGTACCACCGCTTCATCAATTCGTATCATTTAGCTATTTTATTTTGGTGGAAAAATCAGCCTCCAGAGTTGCTGGCCATTATAGGCATTTTTCCTCAGCCAAGGCTTAAGCTTGCATGAGGATGCGTGTAGATAACCATGCTATAGCGACGACAAACCACCACCACGTGGGCTGCATGCTCGTCTGCTTTACTATTAATATATAAAAAAAACAAAAACCATGAAAATATCGGTGCAGATAGGTTAAGGTTAGATAAAAATCACACGAATATGGAAATCAGAGAGTAAATCTGGAAATGACAAATAAATCAAACTATATCAAGATAACAACCACTAGCCGCATGGAACAATCTACGTTTTACGTCAAAACAAAAATATAATTTTCAGATAAAGAGACTAAAGTAACTTAGTTTTCTGCGTCATAGAATTTATCTTTACATTACATCAAATCTCCGTGTAAGATGAAAAGTTTAGTGCAAAAAATTGTCTATTGATCAAAAGAAAATCCCTACAAAATACCCACCTCACGACAATTTCAGCAACTGGCCATCAAATCAGTTTAATAACTTATATTTTACACATAAGGCATCAAATTTAATGTTGTTTTGGGGGTAATTTCGGCACACACGATTTTTGTAACTTATTGGATTTAAAAAAGAATGCTAGCTATCAAAATTTTTAGTTTTTGTTTATTTAAAATCCATTACAATATTTACAAATACAAAAGCAATTCATTCAATTTGTTAGTGGAAGCTTCACCAGATAATAAGTTTCATCCAGCAGATTTTTTAATGAATGTGATGTAAATTACGAAATTTAAAATTTAAAAAGAAAAAATATTCATAATACCTACTATCTCATTTCTGATTGATAATAATCACACCTATACTTAAAACATTATTATAAAGATTTGTTATAATGTAAAACATAAGAACAGCGTAGAATAATATGTATTTTGTTAATTCCAACACTTTGTTAATGACAAATACAACTAATAGAAACGTGTTAAAATATATTTATCGATATGTCATCTTAACATAAACAGGCTTTATTCAATTAATATTAATTAACGATAACAAGATTTGATAAGATCAAACATGTTGATGACATTATGTAAAGTGCACTTAGAAATTAAAATCTTTGTATTTTTTGATAAATCATAACAATATCTGTTAAAGATAATAATTATTTTAAAGGATTTCCGTGACAGTTAAATAAACAAGATAGAAAAAGTAATAGTAATAATATTTTTTATGACTAACAGCACCGATTTTTGAGTGAGTTAAGGCCAAACTCCCATGTCGCTGATCCGGATTGAACCTCGGCGTTTAACTTTGACAAAGAGTTTGTTGTGAGCCCCTTTATAGCTCTTCCACGGTGAGGAAAACCATTGTAATTTTGTTTAAATCAACATTGAAGTATGTGCCGTGATTGTCAGTACACAAAATTCTCAAAGGAATAACATTTCATCAAACCGTACTAGTATTTGGCCAGTGTTGGACTGTGCACTAAATCTCTCTAAGTTCTGAGATTTTAATCCATTTTTGATTACTTGATGGTTGCAATAACCTCCAAAACCTAATTTTATCGTAACGCACGTATCATCTACGCAAACTAGGAATAAGTAATTTAATTCAGGTACGAGTACCTAAATAAACGCTGAACCATCGTTCGCCTAATCTCGACGCTCTCAGTCTAAAACGGCTCGTTCTGTTTCCAATCCTAATTCTAATACAAGCCGAGTCTCCCTTAGGGGAAAGGGGGGAATTACTTATGTACGCATATCCGTACATAGTACGGTATTGGGGAGGGCACGCGGGCCGCAATTCCCCCAAGCGGGCCAGATCGTAAACCTCGATACCGCGGATTGAATGCTACTCTCGAATGTATGGTACCGGCCTAACCACAAGCGTTTTTCCGATGTTACAGGATGTTTCGGTGTTTTTAGATTTTCAGACTTCCGGACACTATTTTTATTTTTACAAAAACGCGTACATTTTTATTATAATGTATGCCTTCGATACCGATTGAATGTGCTGGTTTTTAAAAAGCAGCGCCGCCCGCCTTTCAACAGGAGTTTTATTTTATTCGTTGAAAGCATCAGTTTTTGTATAAATTTAGACTCACGGTCTTTATGTTGATCCAAATATCTTTATAATTTTTATATTAACTACGAACTCAAAAATACAAATTAAATCTATCCTTAAATTAAAATTAAATTAAAAACTATATAAAATACTGTGTATAAAAATCTTTTTAACTAAATAAGACACACAAATGAGTAAAAGAAGTCATGTCATGTTTTCATTTTTATTTTCGTACGTATACAGATACACTACTACGCCTACTTCACAAAAGTATGATTCCAATGTTAAATGATGTTTTTGTATTCATTGATCTTTAGACTTACGGCCTTATTAATAAATTGTGGTTAATAAACGACCTTATTCATTAATTCTAATAAATTTAAATACCTAAATACACAAATCATAAGTCTTAATTTCTGTGGCTTTTGGTGTTACTACTGAATGTGATGGTTGCTGCCCGCCTGAGCGCAAAAGTTTCTCGGTGTTACAGGCTGTTTCTGTCTTCATATATTTTAAGACTTAGGCCTTAGGACTTAGGCCTTACAAATGTAAAACAAGAGTTTCGTATTTAGTGATTCTAGTAACGCGGTAAGGTGTTTAATGGATGACCGCGAGTGGCAAAAATTTCTTGCGCGTTCCGTGCTTCAGAGGGCACGTTAAGCCGTCAGTTGTTGTCGATAGATAACTGTCGTTTAACCTTGTCGGAGGCCTTATGGGTGGTTTGAAAACATCCGACAACGGGCACTAACCCGCATCTCCACCAACCCGCATTAGAGCAGCGTGGTGGAGTAAGCTCCAGGCTTCCCCAACAATGGGGAGAGACCCGTGCCCAGCAGTGGGAGGCAAAAACGGTTGCAGCCACGATAAATAACTTTTAATACAATAATTCACCTACGGTCAGCATCCACAATTTCGCATAAACTTAATTTACTTAACAGAAACATACTTATCTGAAAAGGTTAGTAAACTGTAATATAATCAAATGAAATACTATTTCGTTCATTTATTAGCGGAGTTTGGTTTCGTCCCTTTACCGCAAAGGGTATGATAACGGGAAAACGATCCAACCTTCAATTATTTAAATTCCCTTTGCAAACCCTTACTAATTTAATGCAGTACATGTTTATAATATTTTAGTTTAGATCTTAATAAAAAATGACTATTAAAAACTGACCTATCTTGCTTTAACTCCTATTGGCGAGTTTACTAAGCAATGTAGAGACAAATAATTTTGAATTGTTTATAGGCTGTATACGAAATTTTGCGGATTTCGCTGATTAACCTGATTTAAAACATGAGATTTTGCAGTTATAATACAGTATTTTCATAAGTTCCAATGCACAATATAACTGATCATTTCAATAATAATCTAATACCTACCTACATAAGCCACTTTTTTAGTTTGCGTCAAGAATAATAATGAGACTTCCAGTTTATTTTAAGTTATGAAAGATTATTCCAATTTGATCTGATGAAATCCAATTTCTGGCCCATTTTCTTTCTAAATTGACTAAGTTCCATGTTTTTTTACTAATATTTTTTGTATGAGAGTGGCAAAAAGTGACTAAATTGCTATATATGCGATTTTTACAGCAATACAAAACATTTTTTTCAATCCGTTTAGTTTTTGAAGTGATCTGGAAATATGTAATATTCCATACCTACCTATTACAGTAAAATTCACAAAAATGTCACCGTCTTCATGTCTATTTTTATAAGTTTTACTGCACAATATGATTTATCATTAAAATAATAAACTATTAAATTATCCAATTTTTCATTTTTATTACGTTGTTTTGCTTAATAGACCTAAAGACGGTGACCGTTAAGCGTGCTTGAGGTTGTGTACTTGTACTATTATTTATTCTGTGGTTGTCTGCAGATGTCCAAGACCTGCAGCGACCACTTAACACCACGTGGCTCACATGACCCTCTGCTACTCCATTCAAATAAATAAATGTATAATGAAGTAAGATTTATATATTGTATATTGTACCATTATAACCGTGTTGCGATAGCATTGTCCTGTTACCGCAGCACACCTCGCACATTCATTCAGTGCCTACAGTCACGCACTTGTTGCAGTTCGTATTATTATTATTGCTTAATAATACGGACTGCTATTATTATTGCAGTATATCATTAGGTGTGAGATGGGTGAACACTAGTGGCAAAAAAATTCATGCGCGTTTCGTAGCTTCGGAAGGCACATTAAGCCTAAGGTCCCGGTTGTTTTCGATAGATAGCAATCGTTAAAACTTGTCGGAGGCCTTATGGGCGGTTTGAAAACATCCGACAGCAGTTTGGCCACTAAAAGCAGTCTCAAACTAGCGTCTTTCCAGCGCGTATACGGCCGTTTTGGAAAACGAGCTAACACGCGCGCTTCTTTTTGCCCCGATAAATGTCAAATTTCGCTATTTCGCGCGTACACACGCTACAAAAAAAAACAAACAAAGGACCGCGTTGAAAAATACGCTAGTATGAAGCTGCTCTAACCCGCATCTCGACAAACTCGCATTGGAGCAGCGTGGTGGAGGCTCCAGGCCTACCCCAGTAAAAACAGGGAAAGATCCGTGCCCAGCAGACGGTCGCAAAATGGGTAGCAGCTAATAGTGTAGCGATAGTATTGTCCTGTTATCGCAACATACTTCGCACGTTCATTCAGTGTGTCAGTTACGCACTTGTTGCAGTTCATATTTATGACACGAATCCGAACATAATTTATTAAGAATGCCTATGAAACCAGAAACTTCATTTAACATTGGAAAAAGAATGTGGTAAAGTAGTCGTAGTAGCGTTAATACCGCAGTATCTGAGGCATACTTTCCATTCCTTGTTTTGAGATAGATTAAATCAATTTTTAAACGAAACAATACAATTTAGAAAAATTAAAAACAAAGACAAAGAACTTTATTTGCAAATGACAGCTCTTTTTTGTCATATTATGAAAATATTGTCATTTTACGAAAGAAACTTTTATTATCATATTATTATATTCAAGTATCTAGAATCGAGACTATTTGTAATTACGTAAGACTATTTGTAAGTAAATGTTTTGTGTCTTAGTACCGAAATTTTAGGTATTGAGTCTTCAACTTCAACTACTTCAACAGATCTGCGTAAACTTTCAAAATCTAAAGGTGCCTATCCCCTAGTTCGTGATTAAAATCTTCCTATTGAATAAAAATAAACGATTGAAGTTATTAAAAAAGAAATTCGTGATCTTAGTACCATAATTTTAGTTATATAGTTTAATATCAGTATTAAATCAAAGGAGTTACAGAACAGTAGGTAAGCGTTCCACGTCATAAAAATATAGTGTGTTAATTATTAATAAATAATGTAGTATAAAAAAACTAAAAACACGCTTTTTTGAAAATACGAACTAAAAAGTAAAAAAATAAGAAGAAAATGTATTTTACTGTAAAAAAAGCGTGGGGTGCATGGTGTCAATAGTATATCAAAAAGCACCCCCCCGCTTTTTTATACTTACAGTAAAATACATTTTCTTATTATGTTTTACTTTTCAGTTCGTATTTTCACAAAGGCGTGTTTTTTAGTTTTTAAACTACATTATTTATTTTTAATTTTTTTGTTGGATTTTTTTTCATAAGTATTATTGTCATCGGCCCTTGACCCCTGTGCAAATTTTTAAGTTATTCAGACGCAAAATGAAGTTAAAAGATTTCGTTACATACATACATACAGGTCAAGCTAATATAAGCGTGTTAAAAACAAAATTCATGCTTGTAAAATTGGCATGGCATTGGCAGCTGACTAATGAAAACTTAATTTACTAATGAAGCAATAAATAATGATTAAGCAAATTTTTATGATGGCATCGGTCAAATATATTCTTGTTACGTCTCTAACAATAAAATCATGGCAGGTGTCAAGAACGGTATCTTATAATAAATTAAGTTTTTAACAAAAAAATAGAACCGACTTCAAACGGTAAAAAATAAAATTGTTCAGTACCTACTTCTTCTTGCTAATGGTAATGACTCTTAAAACTATTTCTGGAGTCGGGCCCTTAGTAAATGTCGTACCATTCGTTCTAAATTGGCACCGACAGTACAGACAGTGGGACAGTACCTACTTCTTCTTGCTTATGGTAATGACTGTTAAAACTATATTGGAGTCGGTGCCCATTCAGAACGAAAGGTACACTATATTTACTAAGACAGGACATTTTACTAAGGGCCCGACTTCAAAAATAGTTTTAAGAGTCATTACCATTAGCAAGAAGAAGTAGGTACTGAACAATTTTATTTTTTACCGTTTGAAGTCGGTTCTATTTTTTTGTTAAAAACTTAATTTATTTCACTCTTTTTAGTATTTTTAATAATTCTGTATGTATTGGCATAATTGGAAAATTTTTCACTTAACTTCTAAACTTTAAACAGATTTACCTTTTATAATCATGTTTATCTAATAGCCATCTAAAAGTCTGAAAGACATACTATCAGTCCACCTGAACGTATAAATTAAAGAAAGAATTTGCTCTCAGCTCCTAAACGTTGAGGAGTTGTACCTTCAATCATCAGTTAAGCAACAGCAGGTGATAATTACCAGACATAAATATTTGTATTATGTTAAAAATATGACTAAAAGCATGTGTGTGCCTATTAAGTTTCAGTGTTTCCCTCGATTTCCCTAATATCACATCATCAGATTTTGACATGGTGACAGTTGGACCACCTGAGGAATGTAAGATTTCGAACAAAAAACCATTTATTGAAAGAATTTGCTCTCAACTCCTAACCGTCGTAGTACCTTCCATCATCAGTTCAGCAACATGATATGACGATAATGATACACAAATGTCTGTTTTGCTTTGTAAAAATATGAAAATCATTTGTTGTGCTATAAAATTTGAATGTTCCCTTCGATTTCTCTGGGATCCCCTCATCAGACTTTGACTTGGTGACAGTTGGACCACCTCGGGAATGTAAGATTTCGAATAAAAAACTATTTATTGAAAGAATTTGCTCTCAACTCCTCACTGTCGCAGTACCTTCCATCATCAGCTCAGCAACATTAGATGATGATTTCTATGCGTAAATATCTCTTATGCTTCAGAAACTATAAGAAAATCAATGTGTGTGCCTATAAAATTTGAGAGTTCCCCTCGATTTCCCTGGGATCCCATCATCAGATCCTGATTTGGTGTCAATGGGACCACCTCGGGAGTATAAGCATACGAACAAAAACAGAATTTTGAAAATCGGTCCACAAACGGCGGAGTAATCGGTGAACATATATAAAAAAAAATACATACAGCCGAATACAGTACCTCCTTCTTTTGGAAGTCGGTAAAAATAGAAATAAATAAATAAATATAAAGCTCTACATTTGGTTAAGAGGCAGAGTTCAAAATTCCGGCATTAAAATGTTCTATGAAAGTTGCGGAGATCGCCAGATAATCCGGGCAGGAAACGTCAAGACAAATTAATCCTACCATTCGTTGGTTCCGTACAAAACATAATTAGAACTGAGAAGCTTACTCCCGCGTTTAAAGTCTCGAATTAACAGTATTACTGCTTATTTCCGCCCGTATTAAGAAACGATGCTATACAAAAGACAACGACCTCACACATTTTCATATCTTGTGATCTTTTTAAATTAAATTTGTGTTGCTTTTATCGTCTCAATCCATCATATTTTTTTGGAAATTTTAAATTTATTTGAGTTAGCGCGTATTATGCGTATTGTATTTTAAAAAGTTTCAGTTTGTTAGTGGGAAAAGAAAAGATTTAATGAATTTTGAAAAAAATTGATTTTGGAGCATGTAGAATTTTCGAACGTTTTTCTGTACACACACGCTAATATTATATATAATATTCATGTACATTCCACACTAAGTACTGTGGAATGTACATGAATATTATACTCAACTCCTATCGTATCGACTTAAAGACAACAGTGATATAATAATAATTGTAACAAATTTTATTACTACAAGGCGAAGCGCGCATGTCTCGTCGGCTAGCGTCGAACGAAAGCGGTCTATGCAGCTAAGCCAAACGGGCGCGGTCGGGAGTGAGATGGGTGGTCGCTAGTGGCAAATAACTTCTTGCTTCCTCTTAACCTCGTGCTTCGGAGGGCACGTTAAGCCGTCCCGGTTGATGTCGATAGATAACAGTAGTTAAACCTTGTCGGATGCCTTATGGGCGGTTTGAAAACATCCGACATCAGGTTGGCCACTAACCCGCTTCAAAAGGTACCCGGCACCTTGGGAGAGGATACCGGGTTTTGGGAGATTTGACCGCACTAAAACCCCCTCGGTGGCCTACCTCTGTGCTTGGGGAGGGCTCCGGGATCTCCAGCGGACCGCACCGGTGTCTTCCACGCGCGGCGCCCCAGCACGGGCCCATCTTTGGAGGAGCAGATGTGCTCTCCTGCACCTTCCGATGCTTACGACGACATGCGGCCATGCACACACCGCCGTCCTACCCGGGGCTGCTGGCTGGACGGATCGAAATCCCACTCTCACCGCCCACAACCCCGGAAGCCCCCTTTTAGTCGCCTTTTACGATCAGGCAGTGGATATACTGTAGCTTTATTCTTAATCCCGAAGCTACAGGGCTACAGGGACTACGCATGATAAGCCTAGCAGTAAGACAAGACGATTGTAGCCTAATAGACGAAATCAATATACGATTGCATTATAACGTCTTATTTGATACTCAAATATGATAGGCTATTACAGAGCTCACTGGCTCTCATGAGCCAGCCTGTAATTTAAAAAAATCTGTATCGAATATTTAAAAAACTTAAAACTTTTTTTAAGTTATTAATTCTACTGAGATAGCCTAAGTTAGGAGTAGATCGGGATTATTGGCTTTGGCCGTAAATTTATAAAAAGTACAACAAATAACAAATCATTTGTAATGAAGCAAATCATGGATCACGCTCTTGAAATACCCTTACCCCTAACCCCTTGTAGGAGAAGAGAGCTCACTGTCTAAATTAATTAGCCGGCTTAAGAAACAAACAACGGCAGCGGTTGCAGCGCTGAAAACTCACACGCCACCATTAATTTGATAAAACGTTTCAGCGCTACAGTGTGCCCGCGAGGGGATTTTAGGGTTTGATCGAGCGCCTGTTTAAGATATTGAATGTTTATAAATTGAATTATATTACCGTTACCGCTGATTATTTTGTTTCTGATTAAAATCAGGAGGTTTTATTATCCCAATATCCGTTTATTATCCTTTTAAATACTTAAGAAAAAAACATTTACATCGATCGAGAAAATCGAAATGATAAATTTTGTTTTACAGGCGTATTTTGTTTTCGCTTAAATGTTTTTATTATTTTAATGAGTATCATATTATTCAGTAAGCGTTTCATTAACACATTTTACCGAAACTTGAAGGGCTTGAATGTTAAGTGCATATTAATATCTTTACACTTTAAAGAATCTCTATTCGCTTTCAACGTTAAAAAGGTAAACATCATACAACTATTGTATCATCTAATCTGCCAAACTGACTAGGCTAAATGCTCGAGTAAATCCACATTTAGCATCGCAGGCCCCCCCAGTGCTACGTTTTCGTCCCCCGCCGCTGTCACCGCTAACCGCGCAGATTTCTGAAGAGCTTATTCGTGTAAAACTAATGCGGTATGGTTTCCGAGGCTTTGTGTGGATACGCCTTTGACACGTACATTAATACGTTTTTATTTAAGTGCCCGTATTTGAGACAATGACTTGGTAGAGTTCAGCAAAATGTTTCGCTCTAAAAAATAGATACGTTTCTCGTTTATTTCTTTTCATCGCCTTTTGGGCTTTGTTGCCGGTGAGCGGTGTTGTTGCAGAAAGCAAAGTTTGCCTCGTTTGATAAATATCCGAGGAGCTTACGCTTCGAGTTTCGTGAACTTTAATCGCTACAAATACAAAAGTAAAACCGATTTTGCGACTTGGCTTTTTCGCTTATTCATAACGCTGTTTTGGCTTTGTCCTGTTTCACGTTTCTAATTACTTTGTTACTTACGTTACTAAATTGATATTCAATTCTTTAGGCTTAAAAAGGAAAAAAAAAACCAACTTACAATTATAACTTTGATTCTGAATTAAGTTATCTACCTAATTTCCTTTAATTGATTAATAACAATTACCTACCTTAATGTTAACAGAAATAATTAAAATACTTGTAAATATTTATAAAACTCATTATAAACAAGCTTTCTATTTAAAACAATCGATTATCCACGCTTCTCCTTCAGCGCTGAAAAAGGCAGCCATGATTAATTCATCGTTGAGTTGACTCGTTGATAATCAAGTTATGTGAAGGCCACCTCACCGGCCAACGGTCAGGCGGCTTGTAACCGGTGTTGTCCGGTACACAAGATGGCGTCGCAATCGATTCAAGTACGAACGCCCACGGTGCCCACGCCTGCGCTGCAACGCCCTATCATTGCACCGAGGTGCAACCTCTTGTGCCCGCCCTCCACGCTCCACTACGCACTGTCTTAACTTACAAACAAAGTATTAAGAACACGTGCCTGGATTCTTCGCAAACTTGCGCTTAGGCGTTCGCGCCGTGAAGTTTTTTTAATCCGCTTCGTCTGCTTTTAAAAACGCTTCTATCCTATAGCTACAATTCTTCACATATAACCGTCAAACCGACAAGTTTCAATCATTTTTCAATCAATCGATGACAATAAAATAATTCTCACGCGACACGTACAATAGAGGGTGTAGGCGACGTATCGTGTCGGCCGTACTGCACAACTTGAACTAAATCAAAGCATCGCAACAAACGTAACTACAAATTCTATCACTATTGCGAATCAAATTCACCTCACGTGCGAAAATCGGATTGCATGCTATCAATACTAAGCCCTGTTAACTCGGCTCTGAGCGTTCCAATTTGCGTGAACATGCCAGCGTGTGGGACCATTTTTTAACTATTTTCACGCGTGGAACCTATTTATTGGGCCCCTCAGACCGCGCCTTTGTCATGTCGACGAGAAAATCGAAGTCAGGTACGAGCTCCGTCGGGGAGAAGATCGTTTCGCCACAATTACGTTTTGAATGTGGATGCAAATGGGACCGTCGGCCCCAAAAACTGCTCCCAATGTCGCTCCGTGGCCCGATAGCTTTATTTTTGTTACCGTTACGAGAGATCTATTGCCTGAAATAAAACGCCTATCTGTTACGAATTTAAAATCCAGTTTATTGTTCCCTGTAAACGCCCCGACGTATCCATGACTTGTATGTAAATTGTTTTAAATGTGAAAGGAATATGGGTACGATTTACTCAATTGTGGAAAACTGCTCGAATGTACTTTTTTGGTTATGACTTTTAATCCAACATTTTTGTACCCTTACTTTATTGTTCTACAAAATTAAATTTGACTCTTTATCCCATAAACTGTGGCTCAATCAACGTATCGTTTACCCTGTACCTCTTTGCGAATTTTTTTTGGCCGGAAGCGTCATGAATCGATTTAGTAGGTATAAGTATAAACGTGTGTTTGTCAACAGATACGGTGGGGGATACGATTTAGCTGCCAGGCGGAAAAATGCGACGCGAGAGTCCACCGCGACGCTCAAGGCGTGGCTGAACGAGCACAAGAAGAATCCGTATCCAACAAAGGGCGAAAAGATAATGCTCGCCATTATCACGAAGATGACGCTGACGCAAGTGTCGACGTGGTTCGCCAATGCGCGCCGCCGCCTCAAGAAGGAAAACAAGATGACGTGGGAGCCCAAGAATAAGACCGACGATGACGATGACACCATGCTCTCTGACGAAGACAAGGAGCAAGACGATAAAATTAAATCTAACAAAGGTTCGTTGAGTTCGATCTCTTACGCAACATCTTCCAGTCAATTTCCAAAGCTGTTATGCTAATAGATCCGATGGTTACGAGTACAACAGTCGAGTCGAATCGAAAATCGAAAGCACGGGTATGGGTTGACTGGTGGATGTTTGATTTATTTTTGAAGCTTACATTTTGCGTCTTTTATAACCCATGAACATGCACTGCGATTTGTATTTTGTATTTGTTGCTACATAATTTGAAATGCTAGAGCGATTGTAAATATTAATCGAAGGTCGCCACTTCGGTTAATATTGTTTTGGTGAGTGCGTGTTGTACCTTGTTGAAACAGAGCCGTGTTGCTGAACGTTAAAATTCCTTTAATTTTGTCGGTGTATAAATCGTCGAGTGAATTGGCATAACCCGGCTGAGGGCCGGAGGGTGTCCGGGAGGAGGCTGGGGGCGCGAGGGGCGTGTGACGAGAGGGGGGGTTGGTCTCAGGCGTGTAACTGTGCGTAACCGCTCCTCGCTCCCGGATTTCCTATTCGTAGTAAAGTGGGCGGCGCCAGGGCCCAAATTTCATATAAAGCTCCTTTCGTTCATAGGTACAACGTTCCGACGTTCGGAGGTCGCATTCAGCTTGTCTGACGATCTGCCCTACTTCATGTTCTTGCCAAAGGATTTGTCGAGTTCGTGAATCGTTTCTTTTATGAGGATATTCCGTTGAAACGTAAGTAAGTACGGGTTCGGGGGCTTATAATGTGTTCCAATTGAATATCGAGCCGCGTCGCCGCGGTCTTTGTCGTCGTTTGCTTCTTATGTTTTATATATCCGTGACGCCGTAGTCTTTTTTTGTGAATGGGATTTGCGAATGTTATGCCGGGTTAGATAATAAAATGCAGACGCGGGGTGTCGCGGGAATCATGAGTGCTTTTAGTTTCGGCTGTCAACAGCATAAATTACAAGTAGGCATTGTTGCAATAAAAATGGTTTGGATACGAGTGTTTTCATTGCAAACTTCACGGTTTTAATGGAGGCGAGGGCGTCACGGGTAACGCGTGGCATACGTCGCCTAATGAAGGACACCATTGTTGGGACAGAAGTGTACTCAATTGGCGGTCTATCTGCGCTCCCGCCGACCGCGTGGGGTCATAAAATGTCGATAATGAATGAAATATGCGACATGCGTGTTGCTGCAGACGTTTGTGTCGTTTGTGGGTTAGGATGACTAGAAAGGGCATGTTGGAGATTTAGCGTTTAAGAATTTAGCGTTAGGTAAAGATGAAATCAACAGTTTGGTTTAGTTGAATTCATTAAAATTTTAATAAATTCAAACTTATCTTAGGACTACAACTAAGAAATCTTTTTTTGCAATTAAACTGATAGAAAATGAAGCAACAGAAAGAAATCATACGAAGATTCTTGAAAACATGTCAAATGTTAATAAGATAGGTAGGTACCTACAAACTTAGAACTTCTCAATAAGACCTGAGGAACCTTGGATGCAAGAGAAAAGGTCAGTAAAATCTATCTATCTATCAGTTAATCAATCAAGTATCTAAAGAAGGATGACAGAAATTAAAATGTTAGTGTCTAGCCTAGTCCAGCGATAACAGCAATCAAATAATATTTATTTCTATTTCGTAACGTTATGTAAATGGAGTTAATTTGAAATACATTAATGGAAATCAGCATGAAATTATAGATAACCATCTGTTTTATCGAGATTATTTAAGATTATCTTAAATAGAGAAGACTCTTATATTCCTCCGTTTATTTAAATTAAACGCAAATAGTTAAAATGTTGTTTAAGAATCTACTTGATCATACATTAGCCATTAAGATTATCAACAAAACTACATTCAGACCACTGAATAGCTTTGACGATAGCATCCTATACATATAACATAACTGAATAGCTTTGACGATAGCATCCTATACATATAACATAACTGGTAATATTTACGCTCATTCGATTGCGGTAGTCAGTTTTAAAAATAAAAATGCATCTATAATCGTTTTAAATTATAGACTTTGAACTAGTTTATTGAAATTTTATTTAAAACTCGCTTTCCGCCAGCGGCTTCACCCGTTGGCCCGTTTTATAGCTGGTTTCCGTAGGATAGAAACCATCTTATGTCCTTTCCCAAGGTCCACTCTATCTGGGTTCCAATTTTCATTAAAATTGGTTCAGTAGTTTAAGCGGGAAATTGTAGCAGACAGACAGACAGACAGAGTTACTTTTGAATTTATAACATTTAGTAGGGAAGTAGGGATAATATATTAGTTTGTATTCTATATAATATAATATATGTCTCTGTCGTAATAGCCAAGTGGAGAATGTTTGGAATACCTAATGATTTCAAGCTGTTGTTGTAAGATCCCTGGTATAATACAAATCAAAATAATCAAAATAAAGCAGGGTAGTTAAGGCGCTCGTAGAGTTTAGTAATTTTTATACATCTCTTAATAGTTATTGGCCGGCTTGAAGGACTATGGCCAAAATATGTCCACGTCTGACAATTCTACTAATCTACTTATTCAGGGTTGTTAATGATATTACTGTAGTAACAGATACTAATCAAACAGTCAATAGATATTTGATGTAGTCCAGAAAAGAAGACAAAGAATTCAGAAACTAATACCAAGTTAAAAAGGTAATATTTTGATTAGGCAATACCAACGGAAATTAAATAATTTTATCAAAGCAATGTTATGTGAGCGAATGCATTCGTCGAAAAAGTTTAAATATGTTCAAACTTCTCATCAGTTTCTATTTTAGGCTTTTCTCTTTTCATCTAAATGTTTTTTTAAAGTAAAAACATAATAACTAATGAAATAATTTTGTCTCCTAAATATAATTTTCAGTATTTTGTAGTATTGGTACATTTGAATATTCAAAAAATTCAATTCAGAAAACTTTATTCAGACCACAATTTATGATAGAATGCTAAACAATAGTATAAACTACCTAGTAAGCATAAATAGTTTTATACTTGTGACAGGCAGTCCCGCTCTTCCATTTAAGATAATGTGTACTACAATAAAGTATAGCTTACAATAAGTAAGGTATGTTACAGAAATTGTAATTAGTAAGTTGTAGTTAAAATAATGTTGTGAAAAGATACTTTGGGGGTCGTTAATGATCATGAGTTTCTTGACAAAAGTTGGCGTTTGATTTGAAAATACGAAGATAAAGATGAAGATTATTTTGAGGACGTATCTTCTTGACAAACTAGGCAAAATCTCTTTAGGATATTGACATAAAAAATTGATGTAAAAGACTACTTCCACTAGGAAGGCTAGCTATAAGACTAGCTTTCAACAAGATTTTTTGTATCTACGGATAATTTAGTAGCTTTAATTAACATTGCTGTAAAAATTATATAGTAGAAATGAATTCAGTCTGGGAAGCCAAGTATTAGCCTAACCCAATGAGTAGGTAGCACATTTTATTATATGTTTTAAATCTAATAGATTTTAAAAATATTTCATTAAAAGCCATTTCCAGTCAAAGACATCAATAACATTCCCCTTTTGAATGCAACTGCGACAATAAGTCGCTATATCTCCCCACACTTGTGTCTATTGAAATCTATTCTGCTGGATTAAGGGCACGTGCACACGCAGCGACTTCCGTGCTAAGATTCCTTATAAGGGTCGCGACATAACCCGATGATATATTGTTTCAAAATCCTGGAGGCGGTGTATAATAAGAAACATTGTATTGTGAAAGATCTTTTTCATTTAGCCCTAGCAAGATTTCCTTTTTTAAATGATTATGTGTACGATAATGTTATAAAAGATTACATTCTTCAAAAAATGACATCAATCTTAAATCTGAATGTAGACAATGTTAAGAAGATTTATGTTTTTTTACCATTTTACTGAATAAAGAGGAAAATGTGCTTTCTGCCTACTTACATGATTTGCTATCATGAATTGATACATTATTAAACTATTTTTTGCAGTAAATTATCCTAAAATTTCTAATTCAGTAATACGATAATCATATCTATATATATTTTTTTGGTAATAAGTGATTTTTTTTATTTTTAGATCTGGTTTTCTTGCTTGTTACGAATTAGGTAGATCTTTTATGCATTATAGTTATTTGGGTAACTTTCAAATCAAAATGTTGTCGAAGGTGTTTCAGTTCTTCTTTCTATGGTTACCTATCTACATATATGTATGGTACCTATGCACGATTTATGTCTTAATATTTCCTTTATACGGTTATAAGTACATTTGGCGGCTTCGTTTTATTTAAAGGGAATGATTTTCGTTATTTCTGTTTGCGGAAAATGTTATGATGACGATGCTGTTTCTCACACGAGAATGTTATGAGATATCGTAATCCATTTGTAAAGAGGGCCGCAATGTAGGACATTAAGTATTAATCCGGTCACACCAAACCCCGCCGTCCCATGCAATTACCCATAACTAACCAAACAAACCATAACATTCCGCGTTCGACATGCATAACCATTCTTTTCCTGATATGTCAATGTTCGCGACGTGTAATATATCATTTTAAGTCGGGGCAAACAAACCCAAAATAAAAGCTTTCACACGCGACGCCGACATCGGCAAACATCCAGAACTATCCCGCTAAGCCACTCATGAATAAAAGCGTTTTCGGACCCCACCAATAAATGTTAATTTTCGTCGTAAGCACACGCATCGCAAACAAAATATTAATCCGGCGAGCGTTAATGGAAAACGAGTACAGAAGAAATACAAACAAGTGTTTCGGTACGGACTGCGTTCGAGGAGTAATAAATTGCAGTGACCTCGGATTGAGTCGAGTGCAGGGGCCGGGGGGTGGGGAGGATGCCGGTGGCGCCCCTTGCGGACGCGACGCGTTTTTATTATGTCTCACTTTGCCCCCGGTCGTGACTAAAGGGGAAAACCACTCTAGAAGTGCAACACGCGGCTTGCTACGATTTCCACGTTTCCCGAGGCGACCCATTCGAGATAAATCTATCGTTTGCATACCCCGCCGTGCACCGACAACCGCTTTACGCGACTATGCCTCGGATTTCCTTGACGAGCATCGGCTTAAACAATTTTAGATGTGGGATTAAGCAAAAATAGTCGCCACTGAACCGTGTAAGCGATTACAAATTAATTTGCCTTCCATGTTAGGGGCTATATTTTTTTATTGTGTACATTTTTATACTCCTTTACGATACAAATATGTGATCATATTTTCATAGTTATGTGGGTAACTTATTTATATAGGTACATAGTTAAGTAAAAATAAACTATCGAAGTTAATCTTTAACGGACAATAAAAACTAAGCAAGGTATCTGTAATGTAAATCACAATAAACGCTACAGAACTACCCCAGCAATTTGTAAAATTAACTTAACGTACACATAGAACGTATTGCTCGAATAAAACATTACGAAATCATCCAATTTCCGCTTATCTCCCGACTTTGTGGGCCTTTATTAGATTAATACAATGAAAATTAAAACAATTTGCCGGATAAATATCTTCGCGCGGAGTATCAGTGGCATCCCTATTTATCCCTAGTGAAGGGCAACGCGGATAACCCCTCTTAAAAGCTAGGAGCAGTCAGCATTAAATGGAATAAAGCGAATGAGTCGAGCGGTCGCGCCTCCATCCCGACGCTTTCGGCTCTCTGAATTTCATTAGGCACCCCGTGCCCTCCCGCGCCCCCAAAGCCACTTTACAACGGAAAATGGTATTATGATAATACTTAGAGCCTTATAAAATTTCACTGAATAAACATTTCTGTGTAATTGTACAATAACACCACTTTTTAAAAGGGCCGAGTGCTACGCTCAACTTTATTGCAAATTTAAGATTAATTTTACTCGCTTTGAGTCTATAGCATCTACTATAGGAGGAATATTTTTGCTATTTCGGTATTCAGCTTTTCCTATATAACCGAGGAATGCAAGAAGGGCCAAACGGAATGAACGAAAAGCGAGGTTGACCATTAATTGTGTGGGTCGCGGCACATTCCACTGAGAAGAGTGCGGTGCCGCGGGACGCGCTGGGAAATGCGAAATAAATGCTCGGCTCTAACACGAAAGGGATCGAGCGACGCCCGCGGCAGGGGTGTCGCGCCCTAAAGTGGTATTTTCACTTCGCTAATCGGATAACCACTTAACGAATGGGTCACTGCACGCCAAACGTATTTTCACACGACTTTCTCGAAGGGAGGCCGAGAATCGGCTCCTTACGAGCCAAAACTTACGTCTTTCGCGTAACGGTCACGTTGGCTATAAGTACTCGTATGATCCGTGTCGATACTGTTAATAAATACTTTAAGCTCTTTTTATTGAAGTTGCATTAGTTACGGCGAGGGTCACCTACTAATCTGTTTGCGATGATTGCGCTCACGCGTGTTAGACGTGAAGTATGATCGGTGTATACGATTATCTTTACAGATGACGAGCGGAAAGGTGACGAACTGCTCCAGGGCATGCACAACCAGCTGCTGGGCTACGGGATCAAGGAGGAGTCGAAGCGGGGCGTCGACTGTGGCGTTCCGATCCCGGCGTCGAAGCCGAAGATATGGTCTTTGGCGGACACGGCAGCGTGCAAGACGCCTCCGCCCGCCGCACAGCCGTGGCCGCAGCACTCGTACGGACAAGGTCCTGAGCGGGCTTCGGCTGATAGTTCGAATGGATTCGCACTACCCGCTACGGCGGCGGCAAGTCCCGCCAGCGGTTCTTACGGCCGATACGGTGGCTTCCCCGGAGGTCAATACGGAGGTCAACATCCATGCGTGCACCCTGCAGCGTTTCCCGACGTCCAAACAGACACGCCGCCGCAAACACCTCCTAACATGAAAGTTCCAAGCGTCGCGAACCCACTCGGCAGCGGCGGTGGCTCTGGCTACTGCTTTCCACGGCACCAACAGTCTCCGCAGCGGGACCCCTACCACAACCCTCACCACGCCAACAACCACCAACCCAACCAGCCGCATCACAACGAAGGATCGGCGGCCTTCAAACCCTTCTATAAAAGGTTAATATTACTTAAAGTTTTAAATTAAAGCATGATCAGATCAACTGAGGCTCTTGAATAGTTTAAGTTAAATTTAATAAGTAATTAAACGTTTATAAATGAAACACAGATGATAAATGTTCTACACAAGCTTCGGCGAAATCCATGGTATTAGTGCCGTCTACTGAAAGCGATGAGTTACTGATTGACTCGAGTATAAACCCGAGTACTCCACGGGACTTGCATGTAAATGAGGGGCGCTCGTAAATGGAGAACGTAGTAAAGATATTGAGAGAGCCATAAACAGAGATGCGGTTTAGTAGCCTCTCGCCAGGGTGTCATGTCGGTAATTGAAAACAATGGAGGCTCGAGCCGGAAGGGCGATGGAGCGAGGGCGGCGAGATTGCAATCTTGTGTCATTTGTCAGTGTCACCGCGACGGCTGAACACCTACGCACGCACGCTGACCTGCCCAAATTAGATCCTTCCATGATGTGCACTTGTAGAGACGTTACCTTCATCACTTATTTTATTCAAAATCCTATTAGGATACGAGACAGAATTATGAATTTTATTGCCTTAGTTTCGATTTTATCAAGTTCAACTAATAGACCTGAGAAATGATTGTAGATATTTATTGATTTCATAATTTTCTATAAATAATTTAACTTCTCTTCATTTTCTAAAGATTTCCCTAGTTCTTAATTCTTCCTCATCTATTTTTTTGATCTCATTGTTTATAACATTGAACAGTATACCCACAATTATTTGTAATCATTCTCAAAGTCCAAAAGTCGGCCACCTGAAGGCGAATACTATCCGGTCCCATCTGCACTGTCACATATTTCTTAGAGTCATCAAAGAATTTCTAAGAACGGTCGGAGGCATCCTTGCCTCATTACAATAAATCGCGGAGTCGACGCCGCCGCACACGGTGGCTTCGCGAGGAATTCTGTTTTAACCAAACGCTCACAAATTCACATCTATAATCTTTTGTATTATTTTCGTTTTCACGCCTTTTTGCCCAGCGAATTCTTGACGCGAAAATAACTCCTTATCGCGGCATTCCTTTAAAGGAGCCCCAAAAAGAATGGACCAAAATCGACAGTTCTTGTTTTCGACTTAAATAACATACCTGTGTCGTTTTTATTTAGCTAAATATATCGCTACCAAACCGATCCCATTTAATACTTTGCTGAAGGAACTCTAGAATTTTGTTTTTTTAATTATCTTGATTTTGAGCTTTAATTTATATCACAGAAGTTAGAACATTCTTCAAGAATCATTCATCAAAATCATAATAGTTTAAATATACCTGAACTCACTCCGTCTTTGTGTCTTAAAACTAAAATATTACTTGTTGATAATTCAAATCAAGATTCTCTTGTTCTTTCATTAGTCAGGGCTTACCATCAATATAATGTTTTATTCATCGATGAAAAAAGTTGGTAAACCATCAGTGCAGTTGTAATCCGGGCACACCTAGCTCCAATTCAATTCCTTACAACTCATTTGAATAATACAAAGAAGGAATTGTCTTAAGACAAAAAACAGGTCAAGTGGGAGTTGGACTCGAATTTTAAAAAAATCATTCCACGATGAAGCAAACAAACCTTTAAAAGAGTATTTTTATGTTAAACATAAAAATTATAATGTGTAAAACATGGTTTTCGAGCACTTAACACACTATTTAATTTTCTATTTTGTCCTTACCAATATACACGATTCTACGCTAACGCAATTAGATGACAGTGTTAATGTTTACATTTTATCATCTAAACGCGTTAATGAAATCAAAGAAGATCCTAGACTAGAAAAAAGCTAGGCAGGCAAAAGGACTACAAAATCTTAAAAGGGTTCTTCCTTCCATCTGAAGCACGAAACCCCAAAGACGTTAATTTATGAATGTACAATGAGTATTGTTTAGTGGATAGGCGCACGGCAGCCTCTGGAATTGAGGGCCGATAACGCACTCCGAGCGTGCGTGGGCGAGAGCTCAATGGGCCCTCTTCATTCAATACTACCTTCGCATTAAGGCCGCTTTATTTTTTTACCTCGACGCCCTAATCTTTCCTCTTATCTCCTGATCCCCGGATCCTTCTCTGTTTCATTCAGTCGCGAGTCCGGCCAACCTGCCCGACTTCTTTTTTCATTGACGCCGTACGAAGCTTAGATGACCGCGGGCGAGGTCGAATTTTTATTTCTTTCACATTTCGGTTTTCCGGTCCGAACGATTCGTTAATAAATTCTCAGATAATGAGACTGAACGTTTCGTCACCTCGTCTCGATTGGTTTGGACTTTTTCTTTTTTCGGCCGTTATGTGTGAACGCGGCGGAGGGCTCCGGCCGGCACACCGATAGAATCGGAACGGCTATCGGGATGTCTGTTTTTTTTATATAATTTAAATACCGCTATTCTTTTTAGAGGAGACCTTTATTGACACGAATATACGCACCCTTCCACAGTGATGCTTCGTCGATTTCATATTGTATTGTTATTGTTTCAGGTAAAGCACGTGATAGCTGGGTAGCTGCACAGCCCAACCACCGCTAGGGACTATTAAATATTCACAGTGGAACAGTGTTTCGGGTCTCTGATCTACGTTGCAAACGAAACGCTACAGGGGAACGCTCTGTATACATATTCGTCTGTAAGCACTTTGTATTGTTTGTGCGTATATTCAGTTCGGACAACGCGTAGAGTATATACTTATTTAAAATTAAAAGCACATTGTAACGATGTATAAAGTGATGCGAGAATTTGTACTTAAAATTTAGTTTCATGTGATTTAGATATCGTCGGTTGTCTTTAGTACTTAAATCAATGTATGAATCAACGTTGCTCAGTATTTTTATAGATTTAAGAATATTACGAAAATAATATTATCCAAATTATTTATGATAGATACACGGAAAGCGCAATTATGTGTATAACTATAGCTATTGGTTTTAGTGAATTATTGTAAATTACCTACTATATTTTTTGTGCTCCGAGAGTGAGCTTAGGTATCGTAATTTTTGTTGTTGTTTAAGTTCTTCCAATTAATCTGATTATGCCGATTCCTTCCAGCAATATTTGTTTGTTGAAGTGGGATAATGTATTTCTTTAGAATTAAGTGTACATTGAATGAATAGGGAAGGAAAATTGAATACACCAGTAAGTAAATTTAGATATGCTTACATTATTGTTTATTTTGTTAAAGAAATCTAAACGGATAGTCGATCAACGATCGTCGATTTGGTTATTGTTGTTGTCCTTGTACATAAAATAAAGTATTGTAGATTTTATATTTTTAGTTTCACGAGAAGTGTACAAAGTAATTAGTATTGTTTATCCGCATTCGATGTTGTTGCGACACTTCGAACGAACATTATAAATATTGTTTAAAAGTATTATTAGAATATATGTACATAAAAATATTCTGAATAATATTTTATTTTTAGGCCGATCGCAGTCAGTGTCTAAGATGGGTGCCGATAAGCATACTGATAACAAATTACTTCAGGTTTTAGTCATGTGATTAATAATAAGGTATAGACAGAGTGATCTTTCATAATGTAATTTGAATTTCATTTATTAAATAGTTCTAAGAGGCGTGTGCTCCTGAAAATTATGTCGATCGAAGGCATAAATTTGCGCTTTATTTGAAAACTGATCAAATAAAAAAACAGACGTACTACCGGTTAGCTGACATAGCGCATTCACAGACATCATTCGTTAGATTTGGTAGGTGGTAGAACTATTAGGTTCGCCCGGGGAAGTACCACCGCTGCACCCACTTCTGCCGTGAACCAATTCTATTGTGTTTCTGTGTAAAGGTGCAGTTGCCGGCCACACTTACATGAGGCGACCACCAGCCTCCGGAGTAGCAGCGCAACTGCATACGACCTCAGACAGGACTTATCCATGCTTGCTTGAGGTTGTATGTAGATGTTCAAGGGCTGCAGCGACCACTTAACACCACGTGGCTTGCATGCTCGTCTGCTACCCCATTCAAATAAAAATAAAAAATAAATAAAAAAAGATCGAGACTTCGTAACGCAACGAATAAAATCTCTGTGTTTTACATTACAATCAATGTCATCGAATTTTAACTCTTAAGCTATAAGTTGTTAATTAATAATAATATAGTTTCCACATATTTGTTACGGTTAGCAAACAAACATTCGGAGGTGCTCAATGTTTTTCTCTTTTACTCTCTATATTTAAAACCAGTTTGCACAGACGGACGAAAGATAAAGTGGCCGTATAGGGACCCTTTACCTGTGCCTGCTCGGTCCCTGACCGGTAGTACTGATAAATTCGAATTGTGAATGAAAACATTTGGATTATGGACGCTTTCAATTTAGATGTTTGGAGCCGCACCGCTGTCGCACGTAATCGTAGGAATCGACCTGTGAATTACTTACAAGCACCACCATAGCTAAAGTGTTAGTACTCTGTCATTTCTTTTAGCAGTATGAATAAAATTACCCATCTTAAGTACGAATGAAGGGCCTCAGTCTCGACATGAAGTCCAATTAGACTTTGCACATTTGAACGCTTCTGATTGGCTGATAGTGTCAGTTCGACACTATGAGCCAATCACAGATGTTGAATCGTATTCAATTTCAACATTACTGAGAGTGCGCGAATCGGGGCCCCATCGGCGCAAATCCTTTGAATTGTAAGCGCCCTAAATGATTCTATAATATGCGTCGTGTCGATCGATGATAGATTTTTTAAGGATAATTTATTATTCATTACCAATAAGCAGTCTTTTAGCAATTATAAACTGATTTACCGCAATAATACTGGTGTTTGTTAAGTCCCATATCGTAGGTCACAAGTCCGAATTAATATATTATAATAGAGATTTCTCGAGGCTTGCTATCAATGGAAAGCGGAACAACTCATAGAAAACATTACAAAGTGACCAAATCGAATACACTCGCTTAATATTAAATGTTCTATATAGATATTTATAGAATATGTACCTATTAATTATTATTATGAGTAAAATTATGTAATGATTGTAATTAAATCTTTATTTCAATGAAATTTATTTTCTTTACCCTTTCCATCGCTGTTATTTATTACCTTTATATTCAGGTAAGCTATAAATTATGGGTATATAATGAGTAGATTCATTACTTATTTTTAATTATACAATAATTTATGACGAAAGTACGCAACACATACCTGATATGTATGTAGTTACATTTACAAAGCCAAATTAAATCATTTGATAACTATAAAACCCTGACGATCAGCCAAATTAAATTAAAACAACGAGAGCTCTAAAGAACCCAAAGAGGTTTTTTAAAAACAAAATGGGTTGGAGTCGATAATGAATCGGGAAAAGTCGTAGGTTACAGGGGTTGTTCCCTCCCCTAACTCTTAAACAATGCTCTGGGGCTAATAAAAGGACCGCTTTTTTCAACTTTTAAAAGTGGTATTAGATACTCCTCTTCTTTCTTAGGTTCGTAATTTAGATTAATTTAAGGAAACTTAATTAAAAGGCTCATTGGGGAGTTTCAAAGAAAATGGGTTGTTTTCTTAATTCTCTTGGGAAAAAAGCGTGTTAAGAATGGACAAATATTTTGTAAGATCAAATACAAAAACTTCGAAAGTTTGAAGAGAAAAAATGAGTAATTTATAAGAGATGAGTCATGCAAAATAAAATGACTTGTCTAGTACTAGATAAAACTAAGTGCAAAACTGTGAGAATGATAAAAAATAAAGTAAACTGATATAGAAAATAGAACGCTCACTATTCTTAATAGATAATACAACATAAAATGATGATACCACCGAAATTGTGACATCTATATATATATAGATATATTTCTGACTCTTTAATTTAAAAGGTTGTCTTAGATAAGAACGATATGACCATCACAGTAAAGGAAAAACAGATTTATGTAGACTTAATTGCGAGTTGGTCATTTACCTGCCATAATTTCACCAAACTAAGAATCAGTCTTAATCTCTTTCAAATAATAACAATAAAACGATGAGTAATTTTTTTTGTAGATAGTTGCTAACAAAATGAACTCATCATTGAAAGATTGTTAGGTAATTGTACCACCAATTACCTAGCAATCTTTAAGGTAGATGCCTCTAACCACTAATCTGCATTGGAGCAATGTGTGAGAGATCTTCAGACCATCACATTCATAGAAATAGAAAAAGAAGGTGGGTCCATAACTAAAGTCATAGGTAAATGATACCTATATTACTTAAGCATATCTTAGTAGCTATCAGTTTTAGTCAATTTAAACATATAATATTTGAATACCTAGCTGTATGAAGCTATTCATACAATTTATTAAAGAAATTCAGAATTAGTACTGATGAAATCCGTAGAAGAACTAAGGTTACCGACATAGCTCTCAAAATCTGCAAGCTGAAGTGGCAATGGGCAGGCCATATAGTTAGGAGGACCGACAACCGATGGGGAAGAAAGGTCCTTGAATGGAGACCACGTCTCGGCAAAAGGAGTACAGGCGGACCAAACAGGTGGACTGACGACGGTAGTCGCTGGATTCCGAAGGCCCAGGACCGGGAGGAGTGGCGAACGTTAGGGGAGGCCTATGTCCAGCAGTTGATAGTAAAAGGCTGATGGACGGATTAAAGAAAGCAACATACTCGTAAGACTAAACCTCCAAGGTAAATAAAACACAAACGAAGTTAATAAAACACAAACACGAACCGAACGATACTAACCATAATAAAGAATGTATTTGCTTAAGAGATAAACTTTCTTAGCTTATTATACACGAATAGTCTCAATAAAAAATAAAGTCGTTGGGCGACAAACAAAACGCGACTACGGATTTACTTAATCAAATCCGTAACAACGGCAATTGAATCTGTAATAAACCGCCATGGGTCATAAAATAGTCATAAACATTGACAACACAAATAGCAGCTAATAATCAACGGTACCAATCAATATATTTTATAGTTCTTCTACCTTTATGGAGGAGCAGAGAGCATCGCGGATGATTGCTTCCATAAAATTGTTTGCTTAATTAGCCACGGCTATTCAGATTATATTAGATTGTACTGTTACTTTAATCAAACCCTCAAATGACATTCGGGAAAACGAATCAGATTTAAGAGCTCTACGGCGACGAAAGGTGCTTATGTTTAAGTAGAGACATTAGTTGAATTGACAGTACCACTAAACGGTCACCTGTATACTGTGTCTGTCAATTAATCAGTGTTGTTTTATGCGGTATAAAGTAAGAAAACGTAACGTACGAGTTCTAAGAACTTTTTAAAATTAAGTGTCCAGGAAACGTTTTTCTTTTTGAGAGCGGCATATAAACATACTATTCATACTATCGTATGTAAATAGAGATAGGTAGGTAGGTACCTACTAACAAATTTATAACACAAGTCAGTTTTAAATCTTAAATTAATACTATTCCATCGCAAAATTACGGTACAGTTACGTCCAATTTCATGTTTTGAATAAACTTATTCATATGTACGTATACAACATTTCATTCGAAATTGTTGCTCCATCTACGCCCAGAACACCTGAATTTAGTTCTGATTTATGGTTTCACACCATCTGATTTTAATCGCAGAGACAAGTGCAGTGGCAACAGGAAACCAGTCTATCTTCTCGCTATAAGCTTTCCGAACGCGACGATAGATGGCACACCTGGTTTGAAAATATCATATCACTCTAAAGTGGAAGGAGTATCAATCATCCACACTGGTTCAGATGAACACCTAATTTCATATTTTGAATTTGAGTTGTAGTAAATTATAATGTTGGTATCTTCTATAAATATGAACAAACTTCATATTTGTCACGTTTATGACAACGATGACATTTTAAAAAGCCGAAACGACAATTCAAACCTATGATATAATGCTGTTTTTATTTCATAACTTCCTATGAATACAACTACAAATCAAGGACAGAATCCTTCGGTCTCGGACCCAAACTCGGTGGGTGTTTTATGGTCGATTCCATAAGAGCATTTTGCATAACGTTCGCGTTAACGTTAGGGACACTGATAAATATTTCGGTTAACCTCACGAGAGGAGCGCGTCCAGCTTGCGGTCTCGGTTGGAACTTCGAATCAGCGGTACACCGGTAACCCCGTGCCCGCCTCGAGTAATTCAAATAAATATTTAGATTTTGAACGCTTACTGCTCCGTGAATATTATTCCGCTATTGTTCGTTCGGACGGATTATTGCGGGAACTGAGTGCTTTAGACTTGTAAAGTTTATTGCATGTACCTATATGGGAAACGATTGCACAAATACAGGGACGTTCGTCGCGGGGTCGAGTTAAGTTATTTTCAAACTCATTTAAATTAATTGTTAAAGTGGTTATCGCTGTTAAAAAAACATTAGTGAAGGTGGTCGATAAACAAGTTAAATACCGACAAAAAGAGCTTTATCAATATTGTGATCTTCACTAATGTTAAGTTTTGTCGGTCTTTCTTTATTGTTTTCAATTTGTAACGTAATTGTCTTATCGCATCACTAACATCGATCAAAGGAAATTTGTTATCGTTATTAACGAGTAACATTTTAGGATCTGTTTCGTCTAATCCACCTGCTACGCCTTAGGTGTCAACTAATCACTCGAGATTTGGCAAGGAAATTTATTCATACCCTCACATTTATCACCTCTGGCCTCCTCAGTTTTTCACATATTCTCAAAAGCTATTACTGCCCTCCTGGCCCTCCCTCCGATATTTTCAATTTCGAAAGGACGCTTGTTTATTGATGTTTGAGATTCTGAAGGGCTTTTATTCATTTCTTTTCTCATAGTTTTTCTTCTAGTACTGTAAGAATTATCTATGTGGCTGTTTAGTACTATCTAGTTACTATCTAGTTAATCTATCTTTTTGTTTTTTTTATTGTTTACATTACAATTTAGTAAAGAAAATAATTCGCTGTTTCTAAAAAAGTGTTATGTAGGTACTTTTACATTCTGCAATGGTCTCTATTTCATATATCTGCTTAACTTATTTTTTTAAGTAATAAACTTAGCTTTAACTTTTGGGATGCAAATTCCTAACATTTTTAAAGAATACTTAGTTATAGCAATCTATAATTTGATCCAATAACTAGACAATAACAGGCAGGTATCAATCAAACAAATAATTGACAAACGATTGACAAACGTTACAAACATTACAATTTTAGGAACAACCCTACGAACAAACCCTGTTTTAGTTATAGAAAAATCAAAAACAGAAGGGTTCGCAAAATTCTATCACGTATAGAGGGACGGCCAGGGTTGCACCTTGCCGATCCTAATAAATCAAACTATTACGTAATACGGCCCTGTATGCATGGAGCCCAAGCTTTCTTATTTATTGCCGCTCTAAACAGATTTTACACAATTTACACATGCCGACCGATTGCATACACAATTTTATAGTGTTTTTAGAATTTGTGATTCGACTTATCAGCACTTGATTAGCAATGGATATGTAATTCCATTAAAAACTATATAGTATATTATGTAGTTTGAACTGTATCAAAATTAGTAGGGTCACGCAAGGCTCACCCTTGTGGTCAAAACCTCGGGGTTCTGCGACGGATGTCCGGGTTCAAAACTGGCGCTTATTAAGCTAAGAAAAAAATCACGCGTATATTCGTATTTGCTCTTCGTATTAGTAATTACTCGTATTTCGCCTGTACATGAGATCTTTATTATGCCCAGGGTTATTTATTATATTCAAATTCAAGATAAGTTATATTGTGCAATGAAACTTATTAAAATACTGTATTTTAACTGCAAAATCTCACGTGTTAAATCAGGTAAATCAGCAAAATAGGAAAAATTTCTTATACGGCCTCTTAAGCAAGTCTGCGTGTTGCCTGTGGTCGTATGCAGTTACGCAACTCAAAGATGATGGTCGCCGTCTGTAAGTGTGGTCGACAACTACACCTTTTCTTCTTTTTTTCTTTTCAGCCTTTCGTAGTCCACTGATGGACGTAGGCCTCCCCTAACGTGCTGTGCCTTCTGAATGCAGCGGCTTCCAGCTGTCTTCTTTAGGTCATCAGTCCGCCTGATTGGAGGGCTTGTACTCCTTTTGTCGAGACGCGGTCGCCATTCGAGAACCTTTCTTCCCCATCGGTTGTTGTTTCTCTTAACTATGTGGCTTGCCCATTGCAACTTCAGCTTGCACATTTTGAGAGCTGAGCCGGTAATTTTCGTTCGTCTACGGATTTCATCATTACGGATTCTGTCGCGTAGAGAAATACCAAGCATAACTCTCTCCACCGCTACCTAAGCGAACTTGAGCTTATGGAAAAGGCTAACTGTAAAAGACCATGTCTCAACGCCGTAGGTCATCACTGGCACCACACAATGCTCGAAAACTTTCGACAGCTTTTCACCGAATCACAAAAGAACTGCTTCGGGGCAGAAGTGGGTGCAGTGGTACCCACAAGCACAAACAAACAAAACAAAAAGTTACATAACGAGTGTAAATAAAATTAATTATTCATCTTCACTAGTTAGTTAATTAGTTAAATATGTGTAATTAACAGTCCATTAAAATTTTAGGCCAACCGACTACTGTTTTTAATAAACAGGTTTATATAGATTAAAAGCAAAGCGCGATATAACATTCGTTTACTTGTGAATAATGAATCCAGGTTTTTACACACCTTAATTGATGCCACCGAATAAGTTTAATTAAACTATTGATATCAAATACTCATTTAAAATATATATTTAGCCTTATAATATTTTTAAAAATGGTTGATAAAGATAGATATTTATCTATATCATAGACTTAGGATATTCGTTATTATATATTATCATAATATCCTAAAACAATTACTTATACCAAAAAAATTACATTCGTTTATTAACATCAGTACGCTAATTATTTTTATTCTAGTTTCAGATTTGAAATAGCCCATTTATTCTGAATTCATATTGCAGCTTCCGTTTGTAGAATTGATTCGTCAGAGTTGTTAAATAATGTAATTTTTTTTCATACTTTTTAGTGATATAAGAGATTTGTGAGCAGCGATGGCCGAGTGGTAAAAAGCCGCGGTCTTCGACGCGACCGATCCCGGGTTCAAATCTTCACCTCTGACAAAGAAATTTGTAATGTGCGCATTTATCGTTGCTCCACGGTGATGGAAAATATCGTGATATTTAATTGATTACGATGTTCTCCATCGCCGTGCATGCATGAGAGAAATTTATAATTTCTCGAAAGCATGACGTCCCCCAATCCGCACTTGGCCAGCGTGGTGGACTATGGCCTAAATCCCTCTCACCTGTGCCCAGCAGTGGGACATAAAAAAGGTTGAAAAAAAATAAGAGCTTTGTGAGAACTCGCATAGTTTGGTAATAATTTTAATTGACTTTTTTAAATAATTATTTAATTTAAAAAAAACTAAAAATGAGAAACGAAAAATGATATCGAACTTATAGGCCGCATCGATGGGCCCTCCATCGATCTTGTATATAAACATATTGTTAAATATACAATGAGCTCCTGGTCTATAATTTACCTACCCCTGTTAGTCGATTTTTAAGTTAAGTGCAATCGGTTATAAAGCCTTTCTTGTTTTAGGATTTTTACGTTTCCAAATGACACATTAACGCAGTCGGGTTTTTTAGTTTCTTGGTTTTTTTGCCATACAATGTACAAACATTTGTTTACATTGTATGCAGTGATATTGGTCTTTACCTATGTTGACTTCACAGTTAACACCTTTTGTTTGCATAGCGTCGCATGCACGCATGCAGTATAACGTCATAATATCGTGGTGGCTACTGTTCCGCCGCTATACTACTAAAATACAGATTAAAAAATCAAAATTTCATAGAGAATTATTATTGTTTTAAGAAATAAAACTAACATTTTCCAGCTGCATATTATTGCCTAAGCTGTCTCACTTTTTTTTCTCTCACATAAAGCAAAAGACCCAATATACTTACTTATATGGTATGTATTAGTTTAATCTATCAAAACGTGAAATATTTGATTCTACAATATTTGACTTAACAGTGCGAGAATAACGAATGTGTATTACTTGTTTCTATGTCTATGTCTATTAACACGTGATCATAAATAATTATAATATTTAATAGCAGGCGTCATTAGTCATTAACATCAAGTTATTTCAATTTGTTTACCGTATTGAATAAATGAATTCGGTTTTTAAATTATTAATTTTATGTATTCAAAACGTATAAAAAAGTTTGAATTAGGTACTCTATATTTGAGAGAGAGGGTATTCGTGTTATTGTCTTTGTCTACTGTGTGGAAATGAATTTAGGGCGTTCTTTATTATTTACATATTTACCATAAATAACAAAAAAAAAACTAATTAAATAAAAATTGCAGCTGAATTCTCGTCTACTTGAAGTATTTTGAAACACATGATCTGGTTTTGTTGCGTAATAAACATTATGTACTTTATAACTTAAGCCGTTTTAAATAGATTGTAAGTACCTAATCGGTGGCGTGGCAATGTCTTTGACTGACGTATAACGTTTACTCGCACCGCGCCTTGTTTGGGGGGGGGGGGGGGCTAAACCGTCGAGATACGAATGAGGTTTGTCCAGGGTGAATGGTTTGGGGGGAAGGCTTGAGCCCCATTGCCCCCGCTGAATCCGCTAGTGGCACTGCTGCATGGCGACAACAGGCAAGACTTGACTTGCTTGAAGTTGTACATGGCCGCAGTGACTACTTGGCACTGCGTGGCCCACATGCTCGTCTGCTACTTTATTGTAATAAAAAAACTCTTCTTTTGACGACTCATGTTGTCAGTGGTAACGGTGTCACGACGCGCCGGTGTACCTTGTTGAAAGAGGTCCTGGGTTTGACTATGGATCGACACTGGGCATACGTGACAGCTGATCGTGTGAGACACTATAAACCCACTTCAATGAATTTACATAAGAAATATAGTAGAATGTTTTCCCTCACCGCGGCTTGAAATGAAGACATCCGTATCGCCAACAGGTGTCTTAAGATGACTACTAGGTTGCTAATATGAAATTGGTGTTTGACCTAAATTTCGTACAACTCTGGCGTAATTACACGTTGTAACAAAGTATCAAAACATCAATACTTTAATGCAGTATGTACCTACATGCTCCGAGCATCCAAAGCATTTTAAAATCTCGTATAAAAAACGAAGTGGTAGTCACAATATTTTACAGAAACAAAATTGTTCACCATCAACCATAATGCTTATTACATTGTAGTGACTCTTCATATCACGGACCGATCGCTCGAGATTATCTCGCATTCCTTCCTATATGATAACGAACATTACTTATAGTTGGGGGGAACGAGGGGGAACTTTTGAAATACTCGAGGACGTCAGAAAAAAATAATTTTGGATGTACCCCGTAGATAATTTGCCGTTAAGTTCTCTAGTTTGCCTTGTGGTGTTTGTCCTAAGAATTTAGCAGCATTATTCCTGATGGTAAAATTTTGAGGGATTAATTCCAAGTGATTAGCAGCAACGTATTCTTGAGTATCGTACGGACAACAACATGCATTGCCAGCGCTCGCACCGACACCTAGAATAAATGAATGCCGCCAATTGACCTCTCTCTTTAGCTCTTATTCCTCTACGCTGGACATAGGTCAATTGACCATTCCTTCTAAAATAAATAGATCCAGCTCGCTAGAATTCAGGCCACACTATGCATTACATTAATTTAATTAATTCTTATTCGTACCTGTTGAAAAACTCTATAATAACTTGTTTTTTTCTACTATTTACACTGTAAAACCGCGGGTCAGCAGGATGCTCGAGTAAACCCACATTGAGCATCGTGGGACTCTACTATTACAATAATTTATCTGTGGCAATTCGTCTACGCCCGGCTACTTCATTTATCGAGAAATTATAGATTAGCTTAAGCATATAGTTGTGATTATCTTGACATTTTATGACGTTGTAAACACTAATTTGTCTTTGAGTTTAAGAGAAACGAATAGTCGGTTTGGTAAAACAGTTAGACAGCGCTTATATTAAGTACTAGCTGTGCCCCGCGGTTCCATCCGCGTTAATTTTTTTAAAACTCTTTTACTTCTGATAACTCCAAGAATATATGTACAAAGTTTCATGATGATTGGTTGAGTAGTTTTTACGTGAAAGAGTAATAAACAAACTTACTTTCACATTTATAATATTAGTAGGATTGAAGGAGAAACTAAGGCCGATCACAAAAATTTTAGTTACCGTTGTTACTCAAGTCATACATCATCATCATCATCATCAGCCTTTTAAAAACCACTGATGGACATAGGCCTCACCCAACGTTCATCACTTAATCCGGTCAAGTGCTGATTCCAGCGTCTTCACGCTGTCTTCTTTAGCTCGTCAGTGCACCTGGTTGGAGGGCGGCCTGTGCTCTTGTTGCCGAAACGAGGTCGTCATTCGAGGGCCTTTCCACCCCATCTGCTTCATCAAACCATAGGCACCTACGAATAGGTAAATAATATTGTACAAAAATAGTTATAATGTAAAGGAGTTCTGGACAAGACCGATGTACAACTTACAGAAAGATAATAAACATACTTATATAATTCTAAATGCATACTTAAATAGATAAATTAACACCCAGACACAGAACAAATAGTCATGTTCATCACACAAATATTTGTTCTGGGTGGGAATCGAACCCACGACCTCACGCTTCGCAGTCGGCTCATCACCCACTACGCCACGGAGGCTGTCTGTCCGTGAATATAACAGTTACTCAAATAACCTCTAAGTTGAAGGTTTTTTCTAATTTCTTTTAAGGCATTTACTGAATTTTGCTCTCCTTTGTAATCAATGCAATAAGAATATTGTCTCTTTTTATTAAATAACTTAACAAAATAAATAGTAGTTAGGTATAGATTATTGTTGACCATTTTCTAGCAAAACGAAGCCAAATTATATTTTTTTTACTGTTATATAACATTGTGACGTCATAATACTATATTTCTTCTCGTGTCTTTTTGTCTACACGTCAAGGCTTAAACACGCGCAACTGGCGTGACATACCAATTTACTGATGACCGATGCTACTATGGTAAAGCACATAACAACGCAACTAATAAAACATGTAACAGAATCGGAAACCAAATCGAGCGAAACCCAAACGTAATCAATCCGACAAAACCAATTTGAAGTGTAAAAAGTTTCCCTGGACATTTACGTAGTCCCCCCACAAGTAGTGTCGTTGCAATATAAGTCGCACGTCACAAACAAAAGGGTATTATCTTCAAAAACAGTGTTTTGAGATAATCGCGTTTAAAAGTTTGAAAATTCATAGCTGCGCAACAAACTGTTCAAATTTCCTAATTTATACTTAAATTATATGTTACATTCTTCTACTTCATGTTAAGCAAATTTCGTAACTGTATCAGTTGTAGTTTTAGTTTTATTAGCACTTTTATACGACTGGGTGAAAATGATACTGTTTAAGCAATTCAAATTGCTCCGATATGTTATTTACGACTATCTAGCCTTACCAAAATTGACTATGATTTGATAATATCAAGTAGTAAATAATAATAATACCTTATTAAAAAGTACAGAATGTTAAGTTTTTCACAGTAAGTCAGAGATAAAAATAACAAAATACTGATTTGTACTAAAAAGTTTTATTAGAAATAAAGGAAGTATCAAAATTATTGAAAATTAAAAAGAACCAGTTCAACTGTAATACAGCAATAAAATATTTTTTTTTTATGTAACAGTTTTAAAATGTATATATAAGAATCTAATTAAACCTTAGGTAATCCTATCTAAACTTTTATAAAATCTAGTGAAACACTAGAAAAATAATTATAATCACAGTGAAGTAGGAACACCCAACAATTTGAAAGATAGTCGTCACAAATTCAAGAATTTCAAGAATCATACCATATTAACAGCCTCTCATAGCTGGGTAATTAAACACAATTAAATTATATTCAATTAACGAAAAATAGAAACATTCAAATGTTATAAAATGTAGTATTTTTTTTCCGAGAGTCAAAGCACGGACGTGGTCCTCATGGAGAGGCTGGGGAACCTCATTGAGGAAAAACTGACTGCATTTAAGGCAGAGTTGTTTCCCAATAGGGTCCTTAGGCCTCCTCTGGGGAAGAAACCGAATTCTGCCGCCCCCACTGCTGCCGCTGTAGCCCAGCCGCCCAGGAGGGGTAAAAGTGCTAAGCGAACGGGGCAACCTTCTGCGATGGCAACGATTCCATCCGCACCTCAGGCCGCAGAACCGCGTGGGGCGCAGGAGGATAACTGGAGTACGGTGGTGGGCCGGAAAGCGCGGGCAAAAACCCGCCAAGTGGCCGTGCAACCAGCCCCGGTTCTGCAAAGGACGGCCTCCCGTAGGCGTCCGGTGCAGAAAGCGCCATCGGGAGCCCAGGCTTCTCAGGCGCTCAAGGCCCGTACGGCGCCGAAAGGAGAGGCGTCTAAAAAGGCAACTAAAAAGAAGGCTCGGCTCCCGAAAGTGCCAACGACGGCGGCGGTGACCATCACTGTGCCGGATGGCAGTGAGGTCACTTACGCACAGGCTATGGCGGCCGCCAAAGAGCGAGTAAAGCTAGCGGATGTGGGGATCACCGAAGTGAGGCAGAAGCGGGCCCTCAACGGTGGTCTCCTACTGGAGGTGGCTACGAAGTACAGCCGGGCCGGTATATGAGATACCTTGGGCTGGTGCTCGACAGCCGCTGGAGCTTCGACTAGCACTTCGATCGTCTAGTCCCCCGAATCCACAAGGTGGTGGGTGCTATGCACAGACTGCTGCCAAATCTCGGGGGACCAAGGAAGAAGTCCGCCGCCTCTACGCAGGGGTCGTGCGCTCTATCGCACTCTACGGTGTGCCCGTATGGTCTAAAAGGCTATCGAGCAGCAGCGTGCGGCGAAACTCAACGCCGCGCAGCTATCAGAGTTGCACGACGCTACCGGACTATTTCGTATGAGGCGGCTACTATCCTGGCGCGGTTTCCGCCCCTGGACATCCTGGCGGATATGGACGCAGAGGTCTTCAATAAGATCCGCGTCCTCCACCAGGGGGCTGAACCCTCGAATGAAGCGATCGGAGAGCTCCGTCGAAGAACCAGATGGCGGGCTCTGACGCGCTGGCGCGACAGACTGCGCGAGCCGCAGAACTCACGTCAAAGAGCCGTCAGCGCCATTCTGCCCAGATTCCGGGCCTGGCTGAAAAGGAAGAGTCGCGTCACCTACCGACTGACTCAGATACTCACCGGACATGGCTGATTCGGTGAGTATCTGAACCGCATTGGACTTGAGGTGTCTGCTAGGTGTAATCACTGTGGCCACTGCCCAGCTTGGGAGTCCGAGCGGCGGGTCCTGGTCTAAACAATCGGACATGACTTGTCCCCGGCGGACGTCGTCGAAGCGATGGTGTGCTCCAGGGATGCGTGGGGCTCGGTAACCTCATTCTGCGAAACTGTCATGTGCGCAAAAGAGGAAGCCGAACGAGCTCGAGAGCGTGCAGATCCCGCTTGGGGCCGACGTAGATAACGTCCCTCGGCGCTAGTCCCTGTAGATTCGGGATTAAGAATAGAGCTACGGTATCCCCTGCCTGATCGTAAAAGGCGACTAAAAGGGGGCTTCCGGGGATGCGGACGGTGAGAGTGGGAGCTTGACCCGTCCAGCTAGCAGCCCCGGGAGGGACGGCGGTGTATGCGTGGCCGCATGTCGCTGTGAACACCTGAAAGTGCAGGAGAGCACATCTGCTCTCCCGAAGATGGGCGCGTTCTGGGGCGCCGCGCGTGGAGGTCACCGGTGCGTTCCTATGGAGATCCCTGAGTCCTCACAAACGCAGAGGCAGGCCACCGAGGGGGTTTTAGTACGGTCAAATCCCACATAACCCGGTATCCTCTCCCAAGGTGTCAGGTACCTTTTGAAGTTTCCCCCCACCCCCCCCCCCGATACCAAAAAAAAGGCCGAAAACACATCTGGAGAACAAATGACGTACTCGCACGTTTGGTTTGACTACCCGATGACCCTGATGCACATGATTGAGGGCGGCACTGCGTATTATTTTCGGGGACATACGTTGGGTCGCTAGTATCGTCATCATCAAAATGGATCTTCCTCTCTATCAGTTGAATTGCTCTCGGGTGTACTTGGCGATCATAGATTGCCCTCATTATCATTGAAGCCCTTTTACTCCGTTTCATACTTCTGAGATAAGCTAAAATTTAAAAGAAAACTAAAAATAAATACCAAACAAAAAGGAAGCATTTCATTTGTAGCCCCCCAGTCACAACATTGATTACAAGCAATAAAGTATTATCTCAAAGAAATCGAGAGCTACAGAGTATCATCTTGAAATAATTTCATTCAAAATCACAAACTGATTAAACTTAAACAGTCAATAGGGTATTATTTTAAAATAAAACTACAAATTCATTTTAATCTTAACAGACAATAAAGTATTAAGTCAAAGTAATACTGTATAGAATACTTACATTATAAGATTATGCTCTGAAATTGACAACGAACTGGTAACAACTCGTAAAGAACGCGTGTGACACGTACGAGCACTGCGCGCCAACCGAATCAACTAAGATGCTACCATCTTAATCGGTCCGGGAACAGTGTGAGTGAACGGTCAATAAAGAATTGTGTTGTTATATCTCTGGAAATTATTTGAACTAAAATACCATTGTCTTACCAGTTTATAGAGAAAAAAATGTAGGTTTCGAAACGCAAAAAATAAAAAAATCACTTTCTTGGACTTAATACCCTTTTATTTGGGACGTGCGAAGTTTTATTGGACTGGAGGTAGCAGGTAAGAGGGTATACATATTAAACTGCCTACCATTGTGTAATTGTTAGTGTTAAGCAGCACTGATAAGCACCTAGGAGTTTTGACGTTATAAGCCGGTTTTGTCTATGTATGTATCTTCAGACCCAAAATGTAGGAAATCGGTACTAAGTGGCAGCAAGCACTGGGAAGAATGTTCTTCTTGAAGAATGTTCAAGTCAGTCGGCAGACATTTTCGAACTGCTCATAAGGTTTCTAACAAGATCTTACACCATTTACGTGGACAATAATCAGGGTCGACGGAATTAGGGTGCCCTTGGTAGTACGGAAAACGCAAGACTTTTTAAATTTCAAGTAGAAGATACTATGTGTTGTTAAGCGGTCCCTATAACACATAGATCACCCATACTCAATCTGAAGTCTGAGTCTTGGTTCAGGTTGCAATCAGAGCTGGTATGATGGAAGCTTATTTTCATGTTAGCCTGTCCGGAACCGTGCAATAACACGTAAACACAATGGAATTGCGTCACGACAGCAATGGGTGCAGCAGTGATACTTCTTCGCTCAAACCATAAAAGTTTTACTACCTATAAATTTGCCGGTAACGGTTAACCATCTAGGCCTTATGTGAGTCTAAAGTTGAAAAGTTTATTAGATCGCTTACATACAAAATGCCTGCTTCCCACAACACTTTAGGCTGAACTAATTGTCTACACCTATGAACCACGCTGATCCGTAAAAGCTGATAGTTCGGCGACTACCTGAACATACCCTAAGGTTTAAAGCTTTTATGAATACTTAATTCGGCAACCCATATCGTTGTCATGCTTTATTCAGCAGGCGGAGGGACTATGAAAACCAGTACCATGATTTGTCTCATTAATATTTCTATTGGAATCAAATATCGAAGTTGGGCATACTTTCACGGTTCAGGCGACGGGTCCCAGAAAATCAATGAGAATTCCTACACGGAGAGGGCTCACGATTACGAAGTTTGAGTTCTAAATGAATTTCCTTAGCCGTGATTGCACTGTTATCAGAGTTTTATAGGTATGTCGATATCAGTAGAGAAATTTAAGAATTTATTCAAGAAATGTGTGATCTATTTAATTTGAGTGATTGAAATTTATAGTAGGTTCGATAATTATTATTTAAGGTCATGGGAGGTCTAGGTATATCCAAAACTTAAAAAAAAAACATCGAAAAGGAAACGTGAATTGAGAGAGGGGTTGCCCTACTTTGTTATGAATAAAATAATATCAACTAAACCTTGCCAGAGGCCCTATTGGAGATTCCTACGAGTACCTACATATTTTACGAATCAGTAATTAACAGTATTGAAGTAAATTATAAACAGCAATTAATAAAGAGTAATTAAGTTAACGCGTATCTTTAATAATAAATAAAAATATAGTAAATATCTTTGGACAATTCACACAACACCATCTGATTCCAAACTAAACAGAGCTTGTACTATGGTAATCAGAAAGCTGATAAACATACTTATATAATTCTAAATACATACTTAAATAGATAAATTAACACCCAGACACAGAACAAATAGTCATGTTCATCACACAAATATTTGTCCTGGGTGGGAATCGAACCCACGACCTCACGCTTCGCAGTCGGCTCATCACCCACTACGCCACGGAGGCTGTCAACAATACATGGCGGAGTAATCTTTTGGCAACGAACAACGTCAAGCAAGCTCAACAGTCAAAAGTGTTTGAGCAGTGTGATGACTTCGGCGCTGAAAAGAGAGCTTTAGATTATTTTATTAGATCTTCAACATTAGCATTTTCCGTAGGCTCAGTGTCAAGCGATGGAGAGACCTGTGCTTAAATTGATATTTCTCTACGCGACACTTTCCGTAACGATGAAGTCCGTAGACGAACGAAGATTACGAAGATAGCTCTCAAAATCTGCAAGCTAAAATGGCAGGCGAATTGTTAGGAACACAGAGAAGTGATGAAGAAGAAAGGCGATCGAATGGCGACCACGTCTCAGCAAATTGTGCACAAGCCACCCTCCAACCAGAATAATGCCCTTAAGAAGACAACTGGATTCCGAGGACGCGGACGGAGTGGCAAACATAAGGGGAGACCTATGTCCAGATGTAGACTTTTAAGGTCTTATGAATGGATGGTATATAGTTGCGCTATTACTCCGAAGGCCAATGCGGGTTGGGTGGAGATGCGAATCGAGCGAAGGTCTACCCGCTGTCTGATCATTCCAAACTGCCCACAAGGCCTCCGACATGGTTTAATGACTGTTATCTATCAATAACAACCAGAACCAACGGCTTAGCGAGCCCTCCGAAGCGCGGAAATGCGCATGATTTTTTAGCCATGTCGACTCATGTCAATATGCAATATGGATGCCCAAAGCCGACGATCGGATTCGATCCGAAAAATAAAAAATAATTAATAAAAAGGTGGAATATGGGTTAAAATAATGATAATAATATATATAATATGATATAAGTATAATATAAAAAAGAAATCTGTTTCAATGTACATTTTAATATTTGTAATTAGTTAAGTTTAAATTATTGTAAATATTTGCATACCTTATGAAGGTAAATATGGCGAACTAAATGTATAAAAACACCTTTTGTAAACACCCATATTTGTGCAAATAAAAGTCTTTTTCAGTCGGTCCGGCAACTGCACTTTTCCACCAAAACACAACAGAATTGCTATTCCGGCAGAAATGGGTGCGGCGGTGGTACATCTCCGGTCGAATCAGTGAAGCTCTACCGCCTATAAAATATTAATCTGATTATTTGATTAAGGTATTGTGCTAACATAACCGAGAAGCGCCATAAATGTTCCTGTTGAAAAGATTCGCTTTGAACGAACAAAAAGGTAAAGAATTACATATTCATAACTAAAGAACAGATATCGTGGTGTTAGCGGTGAGCAAACGGCGCCGGCTCTCCGCTGAGAAACAGGACTGATTTAATTTTCACATAAACAATAAAATAACCGTCAAGTTTGTGTCACTTTCAAATGTGAAGGGTTCTGTTGTGGGAATTTAGGAAGACTTTCATACGGTAAGAGTAAGTTACATATTACATATATGTAGGTAGTTTAAATTAAAAGTTCCACTCACTCACATTGAAGCAGCTTGATGGAGTAAGCTCGAGATCTCAATAACGGTAAGAGACTCGTGCCGTCGTGCCCAGCAGTGGGACGCAATCAGTATTGTAGCCAAATTAAAAGTTTGATGTTTTCTTTCTGTTCACTTCTCCTAATGTCATAGTACCTACCCGGACGACCAAGCTTGCTCGGATTAAAACAATAGATTTTCTTGTTTTAATTTTAAACTGAATACCCATTGGGTTAGAGTTACTTAATAACGCCATCTGAATTAGCTCCCAATAAAAAATATTGACAGAAAAAATAAAAATAAACGCAACATGAGGATTGAAACCTCTAGCTCCGCAATCGGCCTTCGTAATCATTCGACAAAGGAAAGTATAATTCAATCGACAAAAAATTTTTGGAGCTCTTTCAAATCGACATAGTCACTTGTTTGAATGGCGGATTGGCGGATAACGTTTGACGGCGTTCTACGCCACAATATTATTAATATTCTCCAATCAGTAAGTCAGTAAGAGTCATATTTTTCAGTTTATATTTAAGTTGATTATCGTTGAAAATTCGAATAAAACGAAAAATTCTAAAAATAAAACCTATCTGGATCAATCTATCACCCCTGAAACCTTGGGCACTAAATTTCATGAAAATCGTTGGAGCCGTTTTCGAGATTCAAATTATACGAGTAAAATCGTTGGAGCCGTTTTCGAGATTCAAATTATACGAGTACATATCGGTATTATTTATTAGAATTGCACGGTTATAGGTATTAGATAGATTATGGTTAAAATAAGATTTATAGTTATTTCTATAACACGACCTAACAAAAGCATGACAGGTTACAGCCCTTGGATATCAAAAATAAGACAACTGATGTAAGAAGAACTACTCCGAACTGCGAAGACTAACATCACCACATAGACCTGAACAGAACCCGAGCTATCAGTACGTTTGATAGGTGTAGAACCTAGGTACTGTGACACCCTAAACCGGCCCGATGTAAAGAGTCTACCATCACCAATTCATCTGCGGAACCCAAAAATGGACAAGTCGATACAAAGAACGTAAATCGGAGGCCGCCGAGAAATCACGCCGATCTGAGACCGTGCAAGTGTAATTCATTGAGCGTCACTTCGCATTGCTCTTGTTCACACAGAAGCGTATTCTGTTACATAAATGAAGCGAGCATGAAGGCTACGTGGTGTTCAGAGGTCGATGTGACCTATGGATATCTACACACAACTTTAAACTACCTACGGGTCATGCCTGAGAGTGGGTATGGACACTAAACAGCTTGAAGGAGTGAGGAAAGACACATGAAACTATATAACACTAGACCAACCTCTACATCAACATCTTATCGAACCCTTCAACAATGCCGCCCAAAATGTTTAGCGTAGACGTTTATATCTTAATGAATTTTTTTTACATATAATCACATACGATTAAACAAATGATTTATTAATATTTTATTTCTTTGAATGGAGTAGCAGACGAACCATCTACACACAACCTCAAACAAGCCTTCTTGCTTGTGGTCGAATGCAGTGGCGCTGCTACTCCGAAAGCTGATGATCTTCTCATGAAAGTTTTGCCGGCAACACACCTTTTCACAGAAACAACACTACTTCACGGCAGAAGTGGGTGCTGCGGTAGTACTTTCCGCGTTGAACTATTAAAGTTTTACCATTCTTTATGATTCTGTGGTTATCATATAGACACCCTCAAAGACAGGCACTCGGGGAATTTTTGGCGGGAAGTGGAAAAAGACATAATGTGCTCTTTATTAAAAGCTTTTGTTTAACTGCCAGTGTATGTTTGTTCGGGTGGTATTTTGCTACTGAATTTTGAAGCAGATATCTTCAAGCGATCGAGACGAAATTTTGTATACACGTTTATTTTGGATGACAATACACGTGTGTGACGTCATTCTAAAAACAATATGGCGGACCATTCAAGATGGCGGAATAGTTAATTTTAATGTATTTCTACAATATGGGTATCAAATGAAAGGGCTTGTTGAGAGCAACTCAAAGAATAATGTGATCTCGTTCTAAATCCAATATGGCGAAACATCCAAGATGGCGATTTAAGGAATATTGGAACGAAGTTCCTTATCGCGCGTTGCGAAAGGGGGCTAGACGGAAAAAAATTAAGACGAAAAGTTGTAACGACACTTTTTGCTATGCCGTGCGGCGTGCGCGTGTTTCTCTGTCTGTCTGTCTGTCTCCCTCTCTCTCTCTCATAGAAAGCAAGCCAGTTATTTTCGTTTCATCTTTTTATTTCGCATTGAACAGTGTGGTGTCGTGACGATTTATTATTATAAATCATTTTAAACAAAATAACCTTTATTTTAAGTTAAGATAATTTTGTAAAAAAGTTTCTTTGCTTTTTATAGATAAAAAATCATAATAAAGAAAATGTTTACCCGAATAATTATATTCTTTATACCTTAAAACTTAGAACTTAAAAATAACATTTTTATAATAAGGAAATTCGTTCCTATCCGGTGTCCCGCCACACCACATGGCTTTTTTATTTTTTATGCACGTCTACAATATGGACATCAAATGAAAGGGCTTGCTGAGATTAATTAGAAATTACCCACTAAAAAAATAAATTGAAAGCAAAAATAAACTTAAAAAAGCATTCATTACATGCTCAAAAAAGAAGAAAATAAAATTTCCTTTAAAATTTTGACTACCAACTTATAACTTTTATTATACACAATTTATATCATCATAAAAGCTTGACGCAAGATTTGCGTAAATACCTATAAGTACATATTTAATTAAACTGAAATCGCTTTTTCTTTTTAGAGCATTTAAATAAAAGCTTTTTTCAAGTTCTTTATTTTCATTTTCTTGGTGTATTTTTGAGCTATGTCGGATAAAGTTGATGGCATTTTATCCGATATAGGTTAATAACAGAGCACGAGTGTTATGAAATATAGTAAGGCCAACGAGACGAGATAAAGAATGTAAACAAACGGACCGTTACCAAGTTACATTGCGAGAGCGAGCAATCATTATCTCTGTCCTTATAATTTATACGCAGTAATGGCGTCAGTTAGTCAATGACAGCTGTCGTTGCGTGTTTCGTGGTACAGGAAAGCAGTCAGTACCGCAGTTGTCAACATTTGGTCGAGTTTTGACGGGAAGTCGAAAAAGACAATATGTTGTGCTCTTGTTTTATTTTCATGTTCTTGGTATATCTTTGAATAATTATTGTAATTGAGATTTAGAAGACGCAGTGATATAAAGCCACGTACTCATAAGCATACAACTAATCAATTCATTCGAGCATCGATTGTCGAATGGTTAAGACGGTAAGACCGCGGTTTCCGATACGCAGATGCCGAGTTCTTGCGACGCGTTTACCAGCGGAGATACATTAAAGTGATTTTCTAGAGAATTGTAGATATATAAATTTGCTGTACAAAAGTCCACATTAGTGTACTCTAACTCTTACGGTTGACTTACAATAACTACTTTTATGTGTAACATGTTAATTAAAAATATCACGTTATCTCGAAGCTGCTTTATTCTGTTCAGTATTAATCTTAATCTAAATAATAACGTTAATTAGCTTCGTCAATTCAGAGTAAAATTGTACAAAATGTAATCAAATAAATATTTTAGAAGATGATATTTTATTTGACCAAAAATGATCACATCCCCGGCGCGCATCCTCATTGCGCGTCTATTTTTTGTATTTACTACTTAAATAGGTTTTTGTAAAGTATATTTTAATGTATAACACTTAATCGCTCGAGCGAAGTAGGGCCGGGTCGCTAGTATATGCTATGTATATAACTTATTCAAATAAAAATGTTTTGAACTCCTGAAACTTTGTTTTAATTTTTTATCTCATCTCCTTGGCCTCACATAGAATAACAGTGCTAAAACTGGCAAATAATTGATGCAAAAATTATACTTGACGCCGGCAATATGCACAGAGTTTGCGAAAAAATCTCTTAAGGAACTCAAACAATCAGGTTACGAAAAACAAAAATAATCATTTAGATAAAAGATGACCGTTATAAAAAAATATATACCGATAGATCAGTAACAGAACAGTTCGTCCGACTAAAATCTCTGTCCCAAAGAGATGGTGTCACTGAGCTGTCAATTTCGCGGTATAAAACTCCTCGTTGGACACGGCGAAGGCAGCTGTCATTGCAAAGTTGAAGGGTGACCATCCCTCGGGACTAAGCCCCCGTACTATGGCTGAAACACGCACGCTTTCCGGACCACGTAATCTTCACCTACTCGACACATAAACTAGTGATGTGCCGGATCGGTAGCAAAGCAGATCCGCCGATACGGATCTGGGTGAGTATATTTGGTGTCAAGATCCGCGGGTACGGATACGGATCTTATCTTTCTATCTATAGTTTTCACTGCTTTCAAACTTCATTTAAACGTATTTTAAATTTACGAAAAGCCTACGTGTTATTAATACCTATTATAAACGAAGACATCAGGAGATTAAGGCACTATGTAACTAATGAACTATTTTGAGATAACTGACAATTTGCAAAAAGTTATGTAGTTTCTTTTGTCCTAACTTTTTGAAAAAAATGTGTCCTGTGTTGAGAGAAACAGTAAATTTGTTATTGCAATTTTAATTTTATTTGGATCTGTTATGGTTAAATACTGTGATGTTTCATATTTATTTTTATAGGTGTTACCTTTATGGACTGTAAAGTTACTTAAATGCATTATTTTCGTTATGAATGAATGCATTGTTTTATTTACTTAATATAAAATACTTTAAATTAAACAATATATTATTGAAATTTAATTTTTTTATTCAATAAAAAGCGCAAAACATTTAATTATTACATATTTTGAAATAATATGGTCTCATTATAGCCCTTAGTCAAATAGTCACACAAAAAAGCGGCAGTGGTAACGTTTAGAATAATGTTTGGATACACGACCTCATTATTTTTGAACTGATAAAGATTACAAGTGACTCACATCTGGATAAAGGTCCTAACTCAATGAACATAGCACCTTTATGCTTCTAAAATAGAATGTTAACGAGTACTTGATGCTTTTATCACTTTATATTTCTAGATAGGAGCCTTTAAGCGTTATAATAAAAAGGTCACGTATTTTAACAGTACATAACACCTTTATCTAGTACATAAAATAAATAAATAAATGTAACATAGTGCTTTTATCTCCTGATGTCTTCAACGTTTTTCTGGATATACCAAACCAAAGGAAAACAATGTTAACATCAGTTGATCGGTCATTTTGGCCGCAACCCTTTTTGCGTCCCACTGCTGGGCACGGGTCTCTCCCCATTATTGGGAAGGCCTGGAGCTTACTCCACCACGCTGCTCAAATGCGGGTTGGTCGGATCGGTCATTTTACTGGTGGACTATTTTTATGTTTATTTTGGCTTAAGCCAGAATAAAAGATGTTGTTTATAGTGATGGTAAGATGTACCTTATGCATGTATGTATATAGTTTAATTAAATATTAATATATAGACTTTTATCTATGCATGTATTGAAAAACAATATGGTGTAAGATACGTATCTCTATTTTCCCTCGGATATCCGCCGATACAAACATTCGGCACATCACTAACATAAACCCACCTAATTGATAATAAAAGGAACAGAGGCGTGCGGTTACATAAAATCGAACTCGCTAATCGATTTTTATGACTCTTCTAATTAGATAGTGTCGAATATTGTTTAGAGCGCGCTGTTGGGGGCATATGGTCAGCGTCTCAGCCACAGTTTCACCGCCTGGTGCAATCAGATCAGTAAATCTAATCTATGGTTAAATAGTATTGAGTTATCTTTGTTAATTTTACTACACTTCGTACTTTATATTGATTGCTTTTAGCTGTTGTCGAAAAATGTGTATTAACCTCTTTACCTGCAACCTCTTTACTTTCAATATTAGGTTAACTTGTGTACATTTAAAATTAATTATAATCCTTAGTACATCCATCAGCTGTATCCAACTCTAAATTTCTTCAATCCTTTTTAATTGTTAATATTTTGTCTTCTACTACGTAGAAAATGTTAAATACGCACTTTATATTCTTTTTGTCATAGTTCGGTGTAAAAACAGTAGTTTAAACGTTTTAAAGTTAAGAAATACCCAATTTATAGTTACGTCTAAAAAAGGTCTAGTTTATGATACTTTCCTTATTTGTTTTACCACATTTTACGATTCAGTCGTAATGATTCATCCAAACTCTAAATTGTATATCGTTATACTTACGACAATCCTTCGTGTTCTAAGCAACGAATTGTCCTACAAATAGAGCTAAACATAAACATTTTTCCACATTAAAGATAACTAAAGACCCCACTTTCTAAGACGAGGTCTCTTAGCAGTCCTACAGTGATTTAATTTTCGAGATTATCATTTAATAGTCTTGAAATGCTGGGTTAATATTATTATGAATGGACGGTAAGGTAGTTTACAATTGAAATATGTAAAAGCAATTTTGGAACATGCTTTATTGTGACAAAGTAAGTAACAATGACATTAAAAGATAGCCGAAGATATTAACAAATTACGGTAGGAAAACAATTAACTACAAAAGACAGCTTTTTAATAAACTACCTTCAGATTTAAATAAAAATTGCCTCACTAAATATATTTAAAACAAAACTTGCACAATATATTGTCATGGAAAAATACTAACAACTATATTTGATTAATGTTATTAACGGATGATTTTTGTAAACTATTTATATGTATTGTTCTCAACTAAGTGATGTTTGTCTTTATAAAGAACTAGCCTTCCCCCAGCGGCTTCGCCCGCGTGGACACGTTTAATGTGTGGAACCGAAAAGATGAATTTTGAAGAATATTGAATAAGAGACAGAGAATTTTAGTATTCCTGCGAAAACTGATAGGAGTCCTTGCGAAATTGAGAAACATGATCAAATTTTGTAAGCCAAAGATAAATTGAATACACAACTTTTACATTGCAACATCATGGCTAGGCAATGTTTGTGGGATTGAACTGAAGTTAAAGGCGTATAATGTTATTTTTTTAATCTTACCTCTAGTTAACCAAAGTTAAGCCCAAAAGGGTACCTATGCTACTCCATAGGCCAATTGTGGCCTCACGTAAGTCTGGCCGTCAACCGCATCTTTACATCCAAACAAAATAGATTGTTTCACTGCAGAAATGGGTGCAGATGCAACGGAAGTACATACCCGATGAAACCTTGAAAGTTTTACCCCCAATACAAAACAGAAAAATTAAACAAAAATCTAAGAGAAAAATAAGTGGATACGATTTGACACACTTTAGCAAAAACAATTAAAATCCTTCGCTATTTCAGTTACAGTTAAAAGTATAGCGTTCTTTTTAAAGAAATCGTTGATACAACGAGCTGCAAGTTAATATTTTGCAACGAGTATGACTGGAAATGACACTGAGTGGAATATACATTCTCAGCGAAGGTGAACTCGGCTAAAAGGCTCGAATCTAAATAAAGAAATAAACCTTCCATGAAAATACATCATGCGAGATATTTTCGTTTAAACTGCTCAATTATTTACAACGAGGAGTTGAAGCCATTTGGATTTTAGTAAAAATTAACATCTCGTCATCACATTAACAAAATTTTAATCCAAGCATTACAATAAAATAAAGTTGATCAAGAAGTACGTACTCACAAAATTAGAAAAACTGAATTTACCATTGACTAGGCACTGATATATTAACATGTTATTCAATTCCTAATCCAAATTCATATGACATTAGTCATGTAAACAAACACAAAGGGAGACCAAGCCAACGGCACCAGCGGGATGACATTAGAATTTCCTACTTTTATTCTATTTGGTCTCATCTTAATAACTCGGACAATATTTTTTGTGAAACGTCTTATTTTTCTAGTGAATGAGAATTTGTTGGGACTTCTTGAACGTGTACAACATAATGTTATTATAATTTATGTCATACTAAGCAGGTGAAGATATACGAGGGACTCATTCATTTTATTAAACATGCTTGCTAAGTCGATTTGGTTTTTTTTCTTTGTCGCTTGGCAGTGGGCATCTATCACGCAGCGAGTGGCCGCTTTCTACCTTAGCTCTTTATTACACCATTGATTTCCGGAGACGATCGCACTTGCTCAAAGCGTGCTTACAAAAAGAGAATACTACCAATAACCTCGATATGCTCGGGCAAAAGTGATTCTGATGAAATTAACCGTGAGAAAGCGTTTGTAGCGCTGCTCGCATTCAGTGTTTATTGAAAGGACTTTACAACTCGTATATATTATCATTATGATCCGCTCCTTATTGTATTACAGTCCTGAACTCAAAGCGTTTCATAATTTGCAAACAATTTTGGCCTTGCAACAAAACGAGTTTAAAAATCGAAAGCTTGAAAGAGTCATGGTTCATAAACTATACTGCGATGCAACTTTATTCTAAAACGACGAAAGCAAAGAGGCAAAAGAGAATCATAATAATCCTCAACCAGCAATCATTCAACTCATAATATGAGACGAAGAAAAAAACAAAGCAATGTTCGTCGCGCAGAAAACTAATAATTCCATAAAGACAATACAATTGACTCACGATGATAATAAATTCCACAATCCTCTAAATAAGAGAAACATTTGTGCAAAATGTGAATGCCGGGCCATCCATTATTCTACGTCGACAACGGCCACCTCTCGTAAAAGCAGTTTGTATTAAGTCAACAAATCCAAAACCATTCAAAGGGCATTTGTTTCCATGAATAATAAATAATATCTAAATAAGTTATTATATACACAAGTGGAGTGAAGTGTGCTCCAGACTTTACCCGGCTTGTAGATGCACTCAAAAAGTGGTTCAACCGTAAAATTTTATTTAACGTGAAAAAAATATGCTACATGTAATGAAATAATATTTTTGTATCTATTTTGGCCTTCCGTATTATATTCATTCACTACACAAATTCTTCAAACAATTTAGAAAGTATTGGCTACTTAAAAAACTGTGTTATCCTGGATATAGCAAATAATAAGACAAATTATTTTCGGACCTACGTATATCATTTCGATGTCGTAAATAAAGCACCAATTTATCTTACGCTGGCGTGAATTATAGGGGATTAAGTAGTGCGTTCATCTTCGTGGCTGAGTACATACTTACATTCCCAGATTATTAAGTATATCATTGAGTGATCCCGTTCATATTTGTGATTTCAAAATTCCATCGGTCATAATATTATATCTTCGATTCATATCCGAGTGTGCGAGTACCGAGTCCGTCCTGAGTTTTACAGATTTTAATTTTCCTTTTGTCTTTGTAGATCACGAAATGTTTTGTGTACGCATGCCCCGGGGGGCTCGGACCGCCCGCCGTGGCTTCCTTCCTACATCGCCTCGCCACAAAAACTGCTGTTATAATAATGCAAGACGAACAAAAACGCTTACGTCGGGTGACAAGTGGGCTTTGTTTATAATATTCGTTGATTTGTTTAAGTTGTTTATGAATGTTTCTAACACTTGATGACTGCGCTCTTTTGGTTCTTGTAGCCTACTTGTAGCTAGATTGATGCGTTAACTGACATGTGATTTGTATGTTTTTGTCATTGTTTAGATCCGATTAAGTCAATGATATCTTTTCAGCTTTACATTATATTGCTGCATAAGTAAAAGCATTAGCCTCAACCCTTTTAGCATCCCCCTGATGGGCACGTCTTGTCTCTCGTCTCGAGGACTTAGGATTTACTAAGGAGGATTCCTTATCCATATTTTTCAATTACATTTTAATCTAGTCTATCAAATATTTCACTTTTATCGAACAAAATTAAGAACTTTATAGCACAATACTAAGTGTGCTCAGCGTAATAATGTTACGTTTTAGTTAGAGTAACATCGATCTTCACTACAAATGTTAAAAATCATTACCTACAATAATGTAAGGAGCAATGCTGATGTATATTAATGCTACATAGAATATCATAATTTACCTATAATTAAAAGCTCGATTAGAAAAATAATATTTTAACACAGTACATCACTTGAGCAATAAAAATTCAAAGCACGAATATTGAGTATTCGAATCACATCTAAAACCAGTAAGCAACCGTCTATTAAATATATCATCGACTCCGCCCAAAGAGTTAATAATCGACACCTCCGAATAAAAAACGTGTCATTACGGCTATTAAATAACGCACTAATGTAGAAACGTTGAATTTATCAAATACGGTATTTGGATGAAAACGTACAAGTTGACAACACATGTATTTGCTATCTACGCGAATATATCGGACGCCCCGGAGCGAGGGCCCCGGCTGGCTGCATTACTCACCATGACCTAATGGGCACGGATAAATCAAGTGTACAAGTTAAAAAACCTTCGAAAAAAAGCGGAGAAACGGACCAATGTTGAATAAACAAAATTCATGGAAATGGAACAAATCTGACTTTCTGTGCCGGTGGTCTGAGCGATGGTGACGCCACGTTCGTAGATTTGCGTAGTGATTTGTCATTTCAAACAGATTAAAGAATAACCTATACGCATTTTTGGGTTTCAATTCCATCATTAAGCGCTAATGATGTACAAATGTTATAATTGAATAGATATTAAATTTTTTAAGTGCCACCTAACTTAAAAATGAAATATTTATTCAATATACTAGCCTTCCGCCAGCGGCTTCTCCCGCGTGGACCCGTTTTATAGGTTCCAGTAGGATAAAAACCATCCTATGTCCTTTCCCAAGGTCCAGTCTATCTGTGTTCCAAATTTCATTAAAATTGGTTCATTAGTTTAAGCGAGAAAGCGTAACAGACAGACAGACAGAGTTACTTTCGAATTTATAATATTAAGTAGGGATAGCGGCCGCCCGCGACTTCGTCCGCGTGGATGTTTGATTGTTTGAACACGCTAATCTCAGGTACAGTTCGAATTGAAAAATTATTTTTGTGTTGAATAGTCCAGTTATTAGGGAAGGCTATATCTATATAACATCATGCTATGCGACATTAAACTCCTCCAACGATGGATTCTGTGCTCCAACGCACACACGCACACTGTTTTGATAGATATGATCTTGGAACACACCTACATTGCTCAGACAGTGAGTGCTTGTAATTTAATATGAACTTTATACAATAGCAATAAAGCTCAAATTGACTACGTTTTAGTTAGAAAAAATTTGTATGGGAAAAAGAAAAGGGCTGTTTTTATGGTTTTTCCGGCAATTATGCGAATTTTTCTCGCCGTAAAAACCATCCTTGAACTTCAACGAACATTTAAAAAAAACAATTGGCCAAATTGGTCTAGGCGTTGTTGAGTTATGCGCTTACCAACACATTTTGCGATTCATTTTTATATTATAGATATGTGAATAAAAACTGCATTTAAATTTTACCTTTTTCAAAATTCGCACGTAAATTCACGAAAATGAAGTTCTATATTACGTTATTTTTTTCTTTTCTAATTTTACATTTTTTTACATTTCATAAAATTTACAAATTTTACATTTTAATTTTATAGATAGTCGTCCAGGTACTTACCATAAAGCCAAATAATTGTTAGAAAAGTCCGGATTCCACATCAATATAGACTTCAGTATCATTCCCTTCTTCTGTCATCCGTAGCTGCGTAGAAACTGCTTGCTCTGATAAGTATATTGAATAATCATTCGTGTTCCTTTTTGTCAAAACACAAGAATTACGTATGTGACCTGTGACCCCATTCAATTCTGACGCTGTAATTCAATACAACTCGGCATCTAATTTGATCGTCCTTATCAAAGCTCGCAATAAAGACCTGAGTTAAAAATATTCATACAACACTAAACAAATCACGATTAGAAGACACAATCGCTCGGCCCCTATAAATTAGTTAAGTATATTCGCAATGCAAACTGACGATACGAGTGACACGAGCGAATTAAGATATGAATTCAAGCTAATGCGATTAAGGGATTCGTTCTACTGTCTACGAAGCTGTTGCAAATATTAGCTCGAAAATAAGCAGCGATGAATGAAAAAAAATCGTAGATGTACCTTAGATGTGATTTTGAAGTGAAAACTTCTTTAGAGGCGTTGTGCACTTTTTTTGGGATGGGTAAAAAATGTTAATCTCGCGTCAGAACACTGATGACGGCTCGTCTATACGGCTATACTTCGTTCGTACATATTCGTTTATATCAAGTATTTAAAATATGGACATTGAACAAAGTGCATCTATTAATGAAAAAAGTGACGAAGAAATAGTGGAAGAAAATGAGTGAGTCCTTTATAAAAATACTAGATGAAAACCTACTGAAAATACTAGATGAAAAATAATACTGATGATAAAAGCAATTCGTACGAAATTATTCCCTAACCATTCCAAAATATCAAAAATGCTCAACTTTAATGTTCAAGTTTTCACTTCTGCCGGCACTACCGGTGTGCAACTTTTTATAAAAATCATTCGTCGCCTGATCATAACTTGTACAATTTTATTAATAAAATTATAGGTATATCTCTTTACTTTTAATGATACGAGTATATTATTATGTGTGATAATATATATTTGTAAAAGTCTTTTTTTGTCAAAAAAATTATTTTTGTCAGCGTCTATAAAGACTTGTACGAAATTTTATGTTCTTATTCGAATTATTTACTATTAACTCTTAACTCTTATCTTACACCAAGTTGGAAGTTCCATTCCAAGTTTAGTTTTAGCGCTCAAATCAAGACCTTAGTGCAAACATTGAGGTAGTGGCAGAGTTGATGTTTTTCTTTGCAAATTTATCCATAGGCGAACTGCTAAAAAATCTTATGGGTCAGCAATATATTATCAATTTTATTCCTCTTAAATATAATATTGCGATTTATAATGAGTAAATTATTCGATTTTACTATAGTATAGACGTTTTTGATTGATTCAATTACCATAAATTACTAGTCATCTCATACAGTTATAGTGTGACACCAACACAAACGAAAAGTGCAACAAATTAAATTCTCCCACGCAACTCCCTCGTCACAGACGAGTTACGTTGGTCCCAACACAAGTAATTCATAAAACTGAGCCCAGCCTTTGATATGAAAATGTACCTAATCCGTGGCACGCGCTTCTTCCATCTCTATGTTTGTTTACGAACGCCTCTATCATTCGGATTGGAGTTCCGTTGAATTTTCAATGTCGGGAGTTGGTAGGTGTTTGAAGGGGTTTGTGGAAATCATTGATCCGTGAAACGTACTATTCAAATAAAGTGAGACATCAGTAATGACACAGTTTAGTTAGCTATTCGATTAAAGCGATGGGTACTGACAGAATTAACCTGATAGAGTTTTGGAGGCAACTCAAGACAATTTTTGCACTGACATTTTAATTCTAGAAAATTTACAAAGAACATATTATATAATACCTATATTAGGATATTAATTTGTTACTAGCTGTGCCCGCGACGTCGTCCGCGTAGATAAAGACTTGTACAAAAGACTTGGATTATTTGTTCCTCCTCCTCCTCCTCCTTAGTCGTTCACTCTTGACCATCTCTTGACAGAGTGGTCGTGGATGATGAGGTTGCAATTTCGTTGGATAATGATGCTCTCGCGATGCGTCACCATTTGCTGCGGTTTGTAGCATCTTGAAAACTCTAGACTATGGAGGTCTGTGTTGCAGCTTTGATAATGTCTGTCTAACGTGTAGGTGAGCGCTCGCGTGATCGCTTGCACTCCACTGTCCCTTCGATTATTGTTACCTTTTATGAAATTACTTATGATACAAAAGTTCATATTATTATGTTGAGTAGATATATATTCCTGAGTCCTTACAGTTCTTACTGTACTCCTCTTATAATATCGACAATTCAGTCGTTATCATCAATTTATTTTTACAAATTAAACGTATTACAATAGCCTGTTTTTAAAGTGTTTAGATAGTACTGCTGTGCCCGCGGAAAGTATCATTATAATTAATTATTTAATGTGCTGCAAATAATTCATAGATTAATTATAAAGTGTTTAGATAGTACTGCTGTGCCCGCGGAAAGTATCATTATAATTAATTATTTAATGTGCTGCAAATAATTCATAGATTAATTATTATTTGCAGAAAGGTGGTGAACTATACAACTACGCTACGTCAGGCGTGGTTAGTAGTTGGGAGTCAAATTCTTGGTTGCTTGCACGTTGGTTGCAATTGTCGTTAACATACGTCGTTCATACTTAATGGAGGTCTTTTGAGCGATATAAAACTTGCGACAGCAGTTAGGCCACTAACCATGAAGATGTCATCAACCTGAATTGGAGCAGCGTGAGAGGATCAGCCCCTACGCGATTAAGAGGCACGTCGCCTATTAAATAAGATTGATACCAATAAAATCTGGACGTTACATTTGAGTTTAGTTGTCAATTGGTCCTATTAACAACCCTTCCTACAGCATCAGAAATAAAGTAAGTCCTCTATACATATATCGATTACTAATATTATTTTGGGCGTGACCACCATGCAGAGCTGCTGCCGTGACGCTTTAGCATATAAATTAAGTTTTTAACAAAAAAATAGAACCGACTTCAAACGGTAAAAAATAAAATTGTTCAGTAGGTACCTACTTCTTCTTGCTTATGGTAATGACTCTTAAAACTATTTTTGAAGTCGGGCCTTTACTAAAATGTCGTACCATTCCTTCTAAATGGGCACCGACAGTACAGACAGAGGGACAGCACCTTCTTCTTGATTATGGTAATGACTCTTAAAACTATATTGGAGTGAAGCGCGCATGGCCTGGCGGCTAGCGTAGAACGCAAGCGATCTATGCAGCTGAGCCAAACGGGCGCGGTCGGGTGTGAGATGGGTAACCGCTAGTGGCAAAAAAAAATTCATGCGCGTTTCCGTGCTTCGGAGGGCACGTTAAGCCGTCGGTCCCGGTTGTTGTCGATAGATAACAGTCGTTAAACCTAGTCGGAGGCCTTATGGGCGGTTTGAAACTACACTACACTACACTAACCCGCGTCTCCACCAACCCGCATTGGAGCAGCGTGGTGGAGTAAGCTCCAGGCCTCCCCAATAATGGGGAGAGACCCGTGCCCAGCAGTGGGACGCGAAAAGGGTTGCAGCCAAAGAGATGTCTTTTATAATCATGATTATCTAATAGCCATCTTATATTATATTAAAAGAATACTACTATAAGTCCACCTGAACGTATAAATTAATGAAAGAATTTGCTCTCAGTTCCTAACCGTTGAGGAGTTGTATCTTCAATCATCAGCTTAGCAACATGAGGTGATAATTACCGGACACAAATATTTGTATTACCTATGTTAAAAAATATGACTAAAAGAATGTGTGCGCCTATTAAGTTTCAGTGTTTCCCTCGATTTCCCTAGTATCACATCATCAGATTTTGCCATGGTGACAGTTGGACCACCTCAGAAATGTAAGATTTCCAACAAAAAACCATTTATTGAAAGAATTTGCTCTCAACTCCTAACCGTCATAGTACATTCCATCATCAGCTCAGCAACATAATATGATGATAATTATACACAAATACCTGTTTTGCTTTAGTAAAAATATGAAAATCATTTGTTGTGCTATAAAATTTGAATGTTCCCTTCGATTTCTCTGGGATACCATGATCAGACTTTGACTTGGTGACAGTTGGACTACCTCAGAAATGTAAGATTTCGAACAAAAAACCATTTATTGAAAGAATTTGCTCTCAACTCCTAACCATCGTAGTACCTTCCATCATCAGCTCAGCAACATGCTATGATGATAATTATACAAAAATGCCTGTTTTGCTTTAGTAAAAATATGAAAATCATTTGTTGTGCTATAAAATTTGAATGTTCCCTTCGATTTCTCTGGGATCCCCTCATCAGACTTTGACTTGGTGACAGTTGGAACACCTCAGGAATATAAGATTTGGAATAAAAAACTATTTATTGAAAGAATTTATTGAAAGAAACTCCTCACTGTTGCAGTACCTTCCATCATCAGCTCAGCAACATGAGATGATGATTACTATGCACAAATATCTCTTATGCTTCAGAAAGTATAAGAAAATCAATGTGTGTGCCTATAAAATTTGAGAGTTCCCCTCGATTTCCCTGGGATCCCATCATCAGATCCTGATTTGGTGACAATGGGACCACCTCGGGAGTATAAGCATACGAACAAAAAAATAATTTTGAAAATCGGTCCACAAACGGCGGAGTAATCGGTGAATATATATAAAAAAAAATACATACAGCCGAATACAGTACCTCCTCCTTTTAGAAGTCGGTAATTAGTGTAACACCAGTGCCAGTACTGCGTGTGTATGTAATAGCTCTTATTAAATTAACCACTGAAAACGATTTTATAGTTAATTTCAATACAAAATCCCAGCGGAGCCACCCGAGCACTGGCTTTCAAGAAGAGCTTTCTTTACAGCTTTCTTGAAGAAACCCATGTCAAAGTCCACTGGAAATGCCTCAGCTGGAAGGTTGTCCCATAACTTACACATCCGTTCAAACATCAAAAGGAGCGTGCAAAGCGGCTTGTGGAACTTTGACCTTCGACTGGTGGTGTAATCATGATATGGTGACGTAGGTACCATTTTGAAAAGATCACTCAGCATAGTAAAGTCGGTAGAACACTTTGATTTTTTTAACGTCAAACCGAGAACAGAAAATTAAATTCATCATTAAAATTTCTGCTTCGCCGGGAATCAAAGACCCTTCGCTTGGCAGTCCAGCATGGTAACCATTGCGCCACGCGAGTCGACAATTTATTGTTAAGTATCTCTGGTGGATCTGCATTGGAATAGTGTTATTGAGCAACAACGCCATCTATAGCGTCACCTATTAAATAAAATCGATACCAAATACCAATAATATCTGGACGTAATCACTGCGCCGCGCCTCCATAATGCTCTACCACAATGAGTAAAATATCAGCGCCAGTTCCAAAGCTCTCTAAGTTGTTAATTTTTTTATTCAATATTTTACTATGTAAATATACTCGTAATTAATTATTTGAAATTATCTCCACCAATCCACTCTATAATAGCGTTATTCAGTAACAACGCCATCTACCGTATAGCGTGTAAATTAAATCGTCGATATACCAAATTTGCAACAGATCACCAAATAGTTCTGAATATGAACTATTCGCCACATAGATGTCGGCAGTAGCTTCGTTTTGTTAAGGTTTTGTACATTTTGTATTGAGGATTTCTTTGAATATGTGGTGATATGTATGGTTCTTTTTTTAATATTTCGAGATGAAATCTAGCATAAATGATCGAAAATTTGCTATTAGAATATTAAGAGATGTAGTAATTATCGAAACTTGCGAACGCCTGCATTCGCACGCCATTTCATCATTCTTGAAATTGACGTAACTTTTTTGTTTGTGAACCGATTTAAATAAAACAAACCCTAAATGTTAATCCAAAAAAATACCAATACACCAGTGAAAACCGCATCCTTCTACGTTAACCGGTTCCTGAGATTAGCGCGCACAAACGAACAGATAAACAGACAAACAGTCAAACAGACAATAATTCTAAAAATCATTGTTTTGGGTTCTATTACGCTAATAAATAGCCCTAGTGACAGTTTTTCTCAAATATCTTCAATGTACAGAAACCGACTTGTTACAGATTTATTATATGTATAGATATAGATAACCGAAATATCACTAAGGAAAAGAAAATTAAAACAAGACTTCGACATGCCATTTTCAAATTCAATTATAAATACTTTAGTTACTTACATACATAAGTATATGTAGTTGTAGTTATAGTTACTAACATTAAATTAACGTTTTAATTCTGTTCTCCAAATTTGCATAAATCGCCGAGGTAAATATGGCGAACTAATAAATGTTCATAAAACAACTTTTGTAATATCCATATTTGCGCAAATAAATTATTTTCATTTTCAACCTTCCGTCCGAAAATACTTTCATAAGGCAAAGTTGCTGACTTTTAAGATATTATGCTGTTTAATTATCAAGTATGATACACTTCGATACACACAATCCTATTTCGATTATCCCTACTAATATTATAAATTCGAAAGTAACTATGTCTGTCTACTACACTTTCCCGCTTAAACTACTGAACCAATTTTAATGAAATTTGGAACACAGATAGAGTGGACCTTGGGAAAGGACATAGGATTTTATCCTACGGGAACCTATAAATCGGGTCCACGCGGGTGAAGCCGCTGGCGAAAGGCTAGTTCTGTATAATTATTAAGTATGATCCTACACTTCGATACCAGAGATTTAAATCGATTTAAATCTCTGTTCGATACACAGTATCCTATTGTGATTGATTATTCTTAGAATAAATCTGAAGGAACCCTTTATCCATAACTATCTCGCTTGACTGTTATTTTTTGTAATGTCCATAATGTATTCAATACAGAATTTATTAATGTTCGAAGTGCTCGCGTATGTTATAAATTATAATACATAAGGAGATTAATGAGCATAAGTGCGTTATAATTATTATAAGTTATTTGTGTACCCTTGAAATTTTAGGAATGCTTGTAAGTATTCGGTTTTATTGGTTCTCATATGATTTACTGAGAAACACTGACAAACACTTGGCAGCTTTTAAAATACCTTGTTGATCGTAGTCGTAGGTTTAAGTGAAGTGCTTATTTAGGTTACCTATATTTCGTGCAGCGGTGGCCGAGTGGTAAAAGCTGCAGTCTTCTACGCGACAGATCCCGGGTTCAAATCCTCGGCGCGCAACTCTGACAAAGAAATTTGTAATGTGCGCATTTATCGCTGCTCGTGCTTGCCTGAGAGAAATTAATAATTTCTCGAAAGCATGACGTCCACCAATCCGCACTTGGCCAGCGTGGTGGACTATGGACTAAATCCCTCTCACTTGTGAGAAGGAAACCTGTGCCCAGCAGTGGGATATAAAAAAAGGTTGAAAAAAATTTCGTGAGTTTTACCGGGAAAATGCATAGGCATAGTCGCGTGAAGTCGTAACCATTATTATAATAATCATAAGCCTTTCTCTCTCTTGTTGTTGTATCATGTCATCCAGACAAATTCAACCCAGAAAAGTTTCCTTAAAGATATTTTTTCTAGATTTTGTCCAAAATCAATTCAATTTCTAAAATTTGTATGGTATGCGATATAACGATAAAGAATGAGAATAGCAAGTGTTTGCGTGCAAAGGGATCAAACCCTTTGAGTATCTAGCAAATATTGCTATAGCGCTTTCTTAAAATATTTCATTAAAGTAATCAGGACTATTCCAATCTAGACATATTCCAATTACTTAAAATTAAAATTCAGAAAATTGGGGATGATGTCTCCGCAACTGGAGCGTGTCTACTTCAAAGAGGTGGCAACTTTTTAAATATGTACTAGTAAAACTTTTTGAAGTGAAAACTTCTTTAGCAGCGTTGTGCACTTTTTAGGATGGGTAAAAAATGTTAAATTTGCGTCAAGACACGTGTCCTGATCGAATATTCGTAAGACGGAGGGGTAATAGCTGTCTATACTTGTAAAATTCGTTTATATCAAGTATTTAAAATATGGACATTGAAAAAAGTGCATCTATTAATGAAAAAAGTGACGAAGAAATACTGAAAGAAAATGAGTGAGTAGGTGGGTAATTCTTTGAAAATGCGCATATACCCTCATGTTTGGAGATTGCATAAAAGTTGTGAAAAAAAACATTCTTTGAGTAAATTTTACATTGCTGCAAACTTACCCTAAAAGAAATTGTACAAGGGAATTATTTATGTCTTTTACTTTTTAACTGACAAGCGTTTAAAATTTTCAGTGAACGGTAATGATATTTACAGTAAATGGTAATTAGAAAATGGTTAAGGTAATGAGAAATGGTAATTATAAATCAAATATCAAGAAGATAAAAGTATAAACTTTTATTTAAAAATATAGTAAAACATTTTTTCAATGAACTACTTTACTTTAATCATTCTTGAACACAATTTCTTACTTATTATGAACCTATTAACAATGTGATAAAATTAAAAAAAAACAAAACATAATGAACTTCTTCTTCCTCTTGCAAGTAAGTGGTAAAAATAACTTGAAAAAATATACTTAATATAAATCTTAGGATTTTGTTTTAAGCAAAAGTTAATTCTGCAAAATAAATCTTATCTTATATATTATCTATCGATTAAAACAACGAAAAACAATACAAAAGAAACAAAAAAACCAAAACGTCTTGGGTAGTAATTGGAAGTAAGGATCCAAGTTAAAAAAAAAAAGTATTTTCATAAAATAAAGTAATTAAAAAATAGACTCATATAGGACTAGCATGATTGAGATTTTAAACCTTTATTTTCTATCGATTAAATCAACAAAAATCAATACAAAAGAAACATATAACCAAAACGTCTTGAGTAGTAATTGGAAGTAAGCATCCAAGTCAAAACAAAAATAATATTTTTTTCAAAAAATAGACTCATAGGACTAGCATGACTGAGATTTGGGACCTTTATTTTCTATCGATTAAATAAACGAAAATCAATACAAAAGATACAATAAACCAAAACGTCTTGGGTAGTAATTGGAAGTAAGCATCCAAGTCAAAACAAAAATAATCACTTTTCAAAAAATTAATTAATTAAAAAATAGACTCACAGCATGATTTAGATTTGAGACCTTTAAATAAAAAACAAAACAAACAAACAAAACAGAAATATTTCAAAACTAATAATAATGAGTATCTATCAATGAGAGAGTGTTCATAATTTACTTAAAATACCGTTTTTTAGTCGGAAAAATATCAAAATCATCATCAGAAGAATTTGTATCATTATTTTTGTAAACAGGTGGCTTATTGTTATCAGTTTCGACCTCAAATGTTTTTACTTTATTAATTCGGGAAGTCGAGGGAGTTTGCGGGTCTAAGTAATTCTGATCATGTCTTCTCCAAAAACTCGAATGCTGCTTTAATCGTAGCTTCAAATTACTACTAGTTGTCTTTTTAGAATCTAATGATGGGATTAAATCAAAATCAGCTTGAGTATTTGCTTCACTTTCTGATAATGCCTCTTTTAAGGTGCTTGTGTTAACAAAATTTTCAAAAACTCCGGAAAAATTAGAACTGCCACTAATGTTGTATAGACTGACCATTTCGTTAATGTAACGGTCTGGTGTTAAATGCAATTTATTGTCAGGCTGCAAGTCAGAAAGCTTTGTAACATTATTATTTTCTTGTGCAGGATTGAGTATTATATTTGATGTTATTATGATATTCTCTTGGTCATTGTTACGTCGTTGAAGAAAAGCAGTGCGCAATGGTTTACTCAGCAACATTTTCTTAGGTTTCACTCTGTGTATAAAAAAATCATCTACGCAATCACTATGACTGATTTTACATTCAGAGTGCAATCCTGTTACATCATCTTGATTCATTCCGACCTGATTCTCCTTATCTATCATGACCCCTTCACAGGTTTCTCGATAGTTAAGCTCTCCGACATGTTTCACATGACTGCAATAACCGCTCAAACAAATAAAACAGCTTACCTCTCTAAAAATCAAACTTGGGTAGTCTTTCTTCCACAAAACCTGATGCACCTTATTTGTGCCCTTTAATGGTTTCAGTTTTTCTGAAGGAATCAGTAAATCTTTTTCATAAATTTGATAATCATTAACAATTTCCAGTTTGACGTTCTCCGCAGATTGTGCCAAAATTGTCATAAAATCATCAATATTATCAATATCTTTACCTTTAGCCACCGCTGCGTCTGCGATTCTCTTAACGGTAGCACCTACTCCATCGGCTGCTCCCTTTCCATGTCCTGCTTCACTAAAGTTCCAGGTTACCAGCTTCAAATTGGGGAAGTTCCAGTAAAGTTTGGAAATTATATAGAACATAGTTTTATTTCGATACTGACTGCTTGGTGAATCGGATAGGAAATGTAGCTGATTTACGTTTTTGTTAGTGGTCTGAATGTATTCTAGAAGCGGTACTACGTGGGCCCATATGGCGGCAGCGTCGTGACGCATATTTTCGCTGACTGTACATAATGATTTAGCCGTTATTTGGTCATCATCATTAGTTACATATATAACTGCAGTATGAAGTGTCAATTCTTTCCTGCTACCTCCAAAATGAAATGACTGAACTTCAGAGTGATATTTATAGCCGTAGTTCTCACTAAAGTCAATGTGTACTATGGCTTCACATTTCTTCAAGTTAGATTTAAGATCTTTCAAAGCAGTATATTGCCATCTTCTTGTACCTTCATGCTTCAAAAATTCTGGAATTAGACTTTCAAACATTGCAACAGCTTCTTTTGGAGGAGCAGTTACTTTTACCTTTGCGATAACTCTTTTTTTCTTTTCTACACCCTTTGTGACGTACGTCTCTTTCTTATGTTCCCATTTACTGTATGTTATTGCTTCATCTGTATCTAATAAGTATTCAAGCTTTTTATCTTTACAGGTACCGCATCTACTCAATAAACATGATGTATTGGAACAACATAGACTATTGATAACTTCTGCAGAGTCTTTTTCTTTGATTATTTTATGAGAATGTAATACCATCAACAATAGTTCTATGTTCGCATGAGTTTTACACAAACATGTTTCTCTATGACTGACATCTGGTATGAGTACCCAAAATGGCCTTTGCTTGCAAAAATATGAATAACTCACTTTCGTATTTTCTGCTTCAAAAAGTTTATGAAGATTTTTCATAGAATCTAATAAATATCTTCGTTGTTTTTTAGTCTTGCCCCGGGATATACATTCTTTTTTTCCAGCAGTCATTCTTGAAATGTCGTCTCTGTCAAAAAAGCTTACAATATCCTGTTTTAACTTTTGATAATAATTTTTTTTTGTTTCCTCGTTTCTTTCTCTAACAATAAACTGTTTAGTTTCAGACAAAATCTTATGCTCCTTTAGTATAGATTTTTGTTGAAGTATGTGGCCACTAAATATTTTTTTTTCTTTTTTTGATTTCAGGGCCTGATACTTAGTCTCCAACGCTTTTTTCATAGCTTCGCCGAACAAAACCTTTTTCTTGACTTCATTTATCTTTGTCTTGTCATTTATTAGTCTCAGAGCTTTGGAATTTGGACTTTCTAATCTTTTCTTCAGTCTCTGACAAAGTTTTTTGTAGTTGTTTAGTTTTCTCTGTAATTCTTGTTTTTGTAATTTATACATCTTTTCTTTTTTCTGCATCACGTACTTTAGTTTTCTTATCTTCGTATTTAAATTCTGAACAATCGGATTGACCTCGTCATTTCTTTGTTCTGGTTCTGGGATTGCATCGTGGTTCCTTATATCACGCTGTTCATGTTCCTCATCATTATCATTTCTTAAGGGGTCGGTTTCACTATCACTCGGAGTATTAACATCCATAAGTTTTTGTCCTCGTTTCAGTAATAGTTTCCTTTGGTAGTATTTATTGAAATTTTCTCTCCATTTTTGCCTTTGTAACGTTTTAGCTTTTGGTGTCAAATCTTTAATACTTAAAATTTTCTTACTTTCTTTTCTTCGCAAGTACCTCTGCCGTTCCTTCTCTTTTTCTCGAGCGTATTTTTCTGGATCAGACTTAATTTTAGCGTATCTTTCCCTCCGAGCTAATTTAGCCTTCTCTAGTATCTCTTGTTTGGTTCGCGGCATTGTGAAATTTCTGTCAAAAAATAACCTAATTGGTTTAAAGTTTTCGCGACTAAAACACATTGAAATATAAGATTTTACACGGATTTAAATCGCGAATTTTGTTATTACGATCTGTGATTTCGTATAATTTTTTAGGGAATTTTACAGATATCTTACGGATGTCAGATAGATTCCTAATTAGCATTTATTTCTGATAGTGTACAGCACAGGAATCACAATAAAATAAGTAGTGTAGTTTAAAAAACTAAAAAACACGCTTTTGTGAAAATACGATAAAAACGAAAAAATAAGAATAAAATGTATTTTACTGTAAAAAAAGCATGGGGTGCATCAATAGTATCTTAAAAACCACCACACACTTTTTTAAGAGTAAAATACATTTTCTTCTTATTTTTTAGTTTTTAGTTCGTATTTTCACAAAAGCGTGTTTTTTAGTTTTTTAAAATATATTATTTATTTTTAATTTTTTAGTTGTATTTTTCTCATATATCTCACATTTCTCATATTATTGCATTGTCATCGGCCCTTGACCCCTGTGCAATTTTTCAAGTTAATCAAGTCTGATTAACTGTACACGTTACATACATACACAGGCGCGGTCGCAGCCTCAATTTGGGGGGGGGGGTCGCCAAGAAATTTTGGGGGGGTCACTAAGAAATTTGGGGGAAGAGGTGTCCCAAATTGGCTTAATTCGCCTTCCATCTACGCATGACTGGTGGATTTGGGGGGGGGGTCATATCCCCTGTAAACCCCCCCTGGGACCGCGCCTGTACATACATACATATATACATACATACATACAGGTCAAGCTAATAAAAGCGTGTTAAAAATATTATAATTACCATTTCTAAAATTTACTCATTACCATTTCATTTAGAGTAATAGAAAATACGGTAATTATGCAAATGGTAATTAGGATTTCAAACATTTTGTTGATTACAGAATTCTTTATAAGGTTTATGAAATTGTTACCTACTTAACCTAAAAATGGATCTTATAACAACTTAAATAAACGTATCAGTTTAAAAAAATAATCATCTACTTACCATAAAAATTGAAAATGGCGATTAGAATGTATTTCGACAAAAGCAGACGATGACGAGAGATTTGAATATGGCGCCAAAAATTGCGGTCTTTGACGCGTGTAGTACAGTGGGACGCCGAGCGCAGACTGGCTCAAACTTGTTAAGACAGTTAACGGTATGAATTCTCAAATTTTTAGGTAGTAAATTAAGGCAAATATTTTTTAAACGGTAATTATAAAGTTACCCGAAGACATATTTTAAGAGCATTTATTCTTTATAATTTATGTTCTTTATGTAAAACAACTTGTGTATAGGGCTAAGGCAACTATCCCTATTTAAGAATATTGATCTATAATTACATTCTTTAAAAGGGATTCAGCTATATTGAATAAAATGTTAATCAAAATGTAAAATGGGACACGAATGGTAATGAGAATCTGGATGTTTGGAAACAAATTTCTCTAAATTCAATAAACAAAATATGGTATATAATAGTTTAGTTTAGATCTGTAATACCTATATTCATAGGTAGTATTATCAAAATTAAAATATTTGCTCTGTAGACGATTCTTTACCATGCGCCGCGTAATATGCACATTCTTAAAGAAATGCCCAGGTACTTTAAAAAAATACTCAATTAAAACCTACTGAAAATACTAGATGAAAAATAATACTGATAATAAAAGCAATTCGTGCGAAATTATTCCCTAACCATTCCAAAATATCAAAAATGCACAACGTTAATGTTCAAGTTTTCACTTCTGCCGGCACTACCTACTGGAGTGCATCCCGTTGTTTTCTTTCTTAAATCTTTTTATTATCACTTAAAGCTACTAATTTCAACATACTTGCGACGTGTACATAAAAAAACTAGATAATGAATAGCTGGTATTATTATGTAAGAAAAGCTTAATTATCGTAAGTAACGTATCACTTTCACATTAAGGGACATCTTACTAACTACGTGGAGTGGTAATTAGAACTAAATTTAAGCAATTATCAAATAACATGAAAATCAATATTTCAATACTACTCTTCAAAACCAATTCCTCGTTTGTACAGATAGTAACTCTGTTACTAAACAAGCAACACAAGTGCATACGCTTGAATTTAAGGAATGCGTGTAATGTACCTATTTCATTTTATTGGTTGTCAGATGATATACTGCGGCGCACGCTGGACCGCCAAACATTTGAGTCGGCGCTTCAAATATGTTATTGGTCGGGCGTGTACTCGTATGTTGTGTAATGTTTAACCTATTTCGTTCCCATTACAACTGTGATGTTATTATTACAATTGTGTTCAATCTGAATCATTTTTATATTTGGGACATTAGTAATAGTATATTTCATTACAAGTGCGGAAAGGCTGTCATTGCAAGGAGTTCCGACAAATATCACCCGAGCCGAGGCGTAGCCGAAGGTGAGGGTTGACAGTCGGAACTCCTTCCAATGACGGTTCCGCACGTGAACTGAACAACTATTTTAATACAGGTTGCGAAAAAATGAAGCAATTTAATAAAATAATACAAACTCGCAAAGAACATTTTTGAAAAATGGCGCCAACCGTAAAAGAATACCTATATGCAGAGATTATTTTTGTTTTCTTCACCAATTCTGGGTAGGCAAAGGGAACTATGCCCATACAGCCAAGTCTTCAGTAGAATTGTTTTATTGATATGAAATGAAAATGTTAATGAGATGAAATGAAATGAAACCTAACCTAACTCATTGAATCAAATCATTAAATCTAATATTGAAACAAATTAGTAGCTTCTTTTTAGAAATATTTGCATGAATCATAAAAACTTCTAAAACGTTGTGGTTGGTTTTTTTCTTTTTAACAGACATTATTTTGACAGTTGGGAAAGAAAATGCACGAGTTCGGAAAAGGTAAAGAAAAAGCACGAGTGTGTAATAGCCCACTTCCCGCACGCTATACGTCCCTGCAATACGTCACTTTTTGAGCAACTGTATTAAAATAACTTTTTTAAATAACTCTATCTGGTTGTAGTTCTCACGAGCATGTATGGCTGCAACCCTTTTTGCGTTCCACCGCTGGGCACGGGTCCCCATTATTGGGGAGGCCTGGAGCTTACTCCACCACGCTGCTCCAATGCGGGTGGAGATGCGGGTTAGTGGCCAACCCGCTGTCGTATGTCGGATCGCGAGCATGTAAATAATATCAATACTTTACTTCTACAGTCAAGTTATAAACAAGACATCAGAGAGTAGTTGGTATTCTAGCCCCACTTCTAACTATTTTGATAGATAGCTCTATCTCATTTTTTTTCAATCTTATTTATATCCCACTGCTGGTCTCCTTCTCACAAGTGAGAGGGATTTAGGCCATAGTCCACCTCGCTGGCCAGTGCAAATTGGTGAACGTCATGCTATCGAGATATTATGAGTTTCTCTCAGGCATGAACGGTGATGGAGAACATCGTTATCACGATATTTTTCCATCACCGTGGAGCAGCGATAAATGCACACATTACACATTTCTTTGTCAGAGGTGCACGCCGAGGATTTGAACCCGGGATCGGTCGCGTCGAAGACCGCGGTTTTTTACCACTCGGCCATCGCTGCTCTATCTCTCTATCTGTCTCTACCTTAAGTAAAATCAGGCAGTGTCTCCCTTAAGTATTCAAGCTACTGTTTATGATTTCTTTTTTAAATTATAAATTATAAATGTTAGTTAATAAATTGTGTAACTGTGAGCTGTGAGAGGTGGAAGTGGGTTGATGGTGTCTCACACGACCAGCTGTCACGTGTGAGCATTATCAACCCATAGCGATTCTGTTATCTCAAATTTATTATTATGTACGTTTTTTTTAAAGAGTGCTGGGAGTTTTTTGCCGCCGCCTCTTTTTCTCTCAGCTCAACATCTAGCCCAAACGGGCACTTAAAGGCGATGACCGGGAAAAAATGAGATTCATTATGCGAATATTTTGTATTCCTAATATGAAATAAATATTTTTTCTTTCTTTCTTTCTTTCAAACAACCACTGTTAGCCACAGTCAATCATGGTGTATAACTGTGGGCTGGTCAATATAACATGGGCTTAAGAAATGCTGGATAGCCGATTTTTTTTAAATTATAAGTTTTATTGCTACCTATTTTGCAGACATCTAGATTTCTTTAAGATATTTTCCTTCATCGAAGTCTGTTGACTTCAACCACAACTACAGTCATTATTACAATTTAGTATTTTAGCAAATATTGTTCACTCTGTTAACATCGCAGGTGAGGTCCTCAAAAACAAAAAAATAACACAAACCATTGAATTCTGGCCGTAATCAACAATTAAACAGAACATCTCACAATATTTACAAACCGATCTAGATTGGCTTATCAAAACATTTTCATTTAACGAGCGGGAATCTCTGTTAGGCGGTTTCTCGATGTATTATTAAGGGCCAAGTTATTGTCGAGAGGTTATTATCAAAACGATTTAGATCACCTGTTCTAACGTAAGCTGCAGGATATTAAATGAATCAATGAAGAGAAATTTACAATAATAGTTATAGTCTTATTATCAGTCTCAATTGGTATCCTTATATACATATTTAACAGTATAGGGTGTATTCTACAAATTACAATTACACATTTTAGTTTGATGAAGTTTTTTTAATGATGATGAAATTTTTTGTTAATTTGATATTTGGTTTTAATATTTTCAGAGTAGCGCTTTCATTCGGTAAGTGACATTAATAAATCAGAAAATCTACAGTTACTAAAGAACGTAATAACCGTGTATCTTAAAGTCAAACTATGCATTTAAAAATTCGCAATAAGTTTTTTTTCATAATATAACTTCTATGTTGTATAACTCCATGCAATCGCTTACAATACTCGTTACGTCGCTTACTCGCTTCTCGGCCTCGCTAAAACAAGAGCTTTCACTTTATAATTACGACTAACGTTATTAAATCTCTTCAAATAAGTGCCTCATGTAATCCTTGAAGAAAGACTGTTATTGATGTAAGATTTAATTAAACGGTAGATAAAAGTTTGGAATGAAGCCATTCCCGAGTTGATGGCATATAATCAAACCGGAACAAGTTTTTGTGAGCAAATAACAGTCGTTTTACAGCAACGATTGGATATACGATTATAAAACTGTTTGACTTAGCGTCTTGATGTTTAAAACAAGCTAAGGCTCGGATGTGTAGATTACATTTGTTTTTGACTAAATTAAGGCCATAAAACTTATTTTTTAGGATATTCTTGGTCTTATTGAAAGTTTATTCAATGTCCAGTATTGATTATTCGGTTTGGATTGGTACAAAGATTATAATAATATTCATTTTTATTATTAGGTATCTTCTAAGTTCAAGTAAACGTTATAGTTTTTTTCTTCAATTATGCAACCATCGCCTTCTGGAGAATAATCGTAACTAATTATAATTCCAGGAAATACTAGGTACTTTTGAGGTTGGTTTGTCGCTTCGTAGAGACCACTGAACACCACGTGACCTACGAAAATTTTTTTTGGATTCGGGGGGAAACCTTCAAAAGGTACCCAGCACCTTGGGAGAGGTGTGGTTATGTGGGATTTGAACCTCAGTAAAACCCCCTCGGTGGCCTTCCTCTGCGCTTGGGGAAGACTCCGGGATCTCCCGTGGGACGCACCGGTGTCCTCCATACGCGACGCCCTGGAACGGGCCCATCTTTGGGAGAGCAGATGTGCCCTCCTGCACCTTCCGATGCTTACGGCGGCATGCGGCCACACACCGCCGTCCTTCCCGGGGCTGCTGGCTGGACGGGTCGAGCTCCCACTCTCACCGCCCGCAGCCCCGGAATCCCCCTTTTAGTCGCCTCTTACGATCAGGCAGGGGATACCGTAGCTCTATTCTTAATCCCGAAGCTACAGGGACTGTGACCTACGACCCTGGACTTGAGCTTACTAGTGATTTTGTGTAGGGTTAAGGAACTGCAAAAGAACCACGTGGTCTGAACGATAAGTAGTAAAGGAGTGCAGGCAGCACAACGACCGTACAATGAAGTCGATGAGGCAACATGAGGCGTCGTATCTAAATCCCTCTTCGTGGGACATAAAAAGGGTTGAAATAAAGGTGTACTATAGATAGCATACTATTTGATTGACGACCCGCGTGGCGCAATGGTTACCATTCCTGACTCCCAATCGAAGGGTCCCGGGTTCGATTCCCGGCGAAGCAGAAATTTGAATGATGAGCTTAAATTTCTATTCTTGGTCTGGGTGTTTGTGTTTCTGTCTGTGTGTGTGTTTATGGTACGCACGACACAGGGTATATCTACCCTACTGTGGGGCTATGTGTGAAACGTTAAACGTTATTATTTTTCATTACAATTAATAACCATTATGGTTTCAGAGCCAAACCAAAGAATGTTGGATAAAGAAATAAGAGGTGTGGGAAATACCTGGTTTTCTTATTTTCGCGTGGAGTACTCCGTTCTACCAATATCGTTCATTTGATGATTTTTTAGCGAAATTGATGAGTTACACTTAACAAGCGACACAAACGGTAAAGCGTAGAAATTGATGATAGTAATTTAATTAATAACAATTACATAAATTTTAATAAAATATCTATTCTAGTCAAACTAATTTCACGCCAACTTGGGTGTGTCCTTGATGCCACTCGGCACTCATCCATCATTAGGCGCACTTTATTGATCGATGTTTGGGGCACCACTCGGCATCACAACATTTACCTAAATCGCCAAGCGTAATCCTTTGGCCATATTTAGTTACAAAGTATTTTATGTATGTATTTTAATTTAGACTTAACTTTTGGTGGACACCACTAGGATTAGAAAAACAAAGAAATTTTAAGATTTAAAGCTACAATGACATTTAAACAAATTTTCTCAAAAGAAACCCCGGATTCTCTCATTTGTGTTATATAAATGTGAAAATTTTGGTCTCTGAAGCAATATTAATCTGTGCCGGCTTTTATCAGGTTATAGGTAGTATATTGATCATGATCATTTTAAATTAATAGGTACTTATCCAGGCGCGGTCCCAGGAGGGGGTCACAGGGGACATGACCCCCCCCCCCCCAAAATCCATCACTCATGCGTAGAAGAAGGCGAAACAAGCCAATTTGGGACACCTCTTCCCCTAAATTTCTTAGTGACCTCCCTCAAAATTGAAGGCTGCGACCGCGCCTGTACTTATCATTATTTAAATAAAAAATCACCCTGCGCAATATGTTGTGATTGACAGCTGACCATTTCTTGACTCTAACTAAAAATCTGCTGTTAGCAAATTGTTCCAGTACTGTTTTTGGTAGCTCAGTCTTTGAATATACGAAGAATTTTAATAATATAAACTTTAAATTCCATATAAACTTAGAAATATGAGACCTAATAATATTGTATTATTTGCCCTCTTTTAACCAAAGATTCCATTTACGCCTGCGCAGGATTACTGCGCAACAGAAAGAGCATGGCTACAGAGCGCTTTCGCTCACAGGCGTAACACAATCACCGTAACGAATCCGTACTAAAATAAGCTTCATAAACAAGATCATAATAAAACGAGTTACTTAAAAATAAACCTATACATTTATTGATTAACTCAATTGCCTTCCACAGATTAGCTAGTCATTATGAACGCTAAAGATCAAATTGGCAAAACGAGCAAGGAATTTACAAAAAGACATTCAAATCGCGCTCAGATGCAAAGGATTTCTAGACTATACATTCTTTACCATTTGTTTTGTCACTTTTGTTTGCCCACCTAAGCTTGGGAATTTATAATACCTCGCAACTTAGACGCAGAATAAAAACTGTAGAGTTATCTTTTGTAAACATACGATACACAAGTTGAATGAATGAAATGTAAATTGTCAATAATGAAATCCATAAGTCCTTAAATGGGAGTTTTGGCGGGAAGTCGAAAAAGACCTATTGTGCTCTTGTTTTATTTTCATTTACTTGGTGTATTTTTGAGTTATATCGGATAAAGTTGATGGCATTTTGTTTGAGGTTACTTACAGTGCACGAGTGTTTGTGAAATAGAATAACAGTGCTAAAATATGTTTTTTTCTGATTGCCTCCAAAATTCCATCGGACACGTTCTAGTAAAGTAGCCATCGTTTTACTTGAATGTTGGACTGACTAGACTGACTGATTACTGACGACTTACTAAGTACTTTCTGACTTTGTTATTACTTCGTCCAGTTTCATTGAAACTGGCAAAAAATTGATGCAAAAATTATACTTGACGCTGGCAGTATGCACAGAGTTTGCGATGCCATAATTGAAAAAAAAAGTCCTTAAATTCCTATCTCATAATATTTAGCTAAGGATTTAAACAAGTTTTAGAAAAGTACGTATTTCTATTTTACCTAACAAAGTTTAGAATTGCAATCGGCGTATAGAAAATTCTGCATGATAATCTTTGTTTATCTTACGTTTAGAAAAACGAATAGATCACTTTTTCTATTATTAAGCATTGAGGTGTTAAGTATATGTTCTAACGTACTAGTACATTATGCCTCAATGCGAGGCAATCGCAACGCAGAAGTGAGCGCATCGTAGGAATAATAAATTAAGATAAAATTAGCGAAAAAGGGTGAATTATCGGAAAAACCTTAGTGTGTATTGACACATGTATTGTCATTTATGTACACATGTAATTTATGTGAAACTAATCGGTACTATGGCAATTTTACAACTTTCAACGCCGCTTTGTTTGAAATAAAACTTTACAGTTTTTGAGAGAGAGTATTTTATTTTCACTGCAGCAAAAAAGTTATCTTGTTTAAAGATTAATAAAACCCTAGCAGCGATGGCCGAGTGGTCAAAACCGCGGTCTTCAACGCGACCGATCCCGGATTCAAATCCTCGGCGCGCACCTCTGACAAAGAAATTTGTAATGTGCGCATTTATCGCTGCTCCACGGTGATGGAAAATATCGTGATATTTAATTGATTACGATGTTCTCCATCGCCGTGCATGCCTGAGAGTAATTCATAATTTCTCGAAAGCATGATGTCCACCAATCCGCACTTGGCCAGCGTGATGGACTATGGCCTAAATCCCTCTCACTTGTGAGAGGAGACCTGTGCCCAGCAGTGGGACATAAAAAGGTTGAAAATAAACCCCTAGACCAGAAACTATAAAATATGACATTTTTTTCAGAATTTTAGCATGTAAAGTTCGAAATCCCTCGCTTTAAAACTTGCTTAACTAAAGACACTAATTACGTGATTATTAACGAAATATTTCATCACTTATAAAAATGTAGCGAGTAACGTCAAGTTTATTAAATATTCAAATGACGCACTTGTGTGTCTTCTAATGATCATCAAAATCATGAACATAATTTTTTATCCTTCTTTTGTTCCCCTTAATTACCAACTGTAACATTCAAGTAGAACAGACTCGTTTATTATTAAAATGGTGTTAACTACGTTAAGATATGACCGTTTTAAATAACGTTGTTCTGCCAAAAAATATGGCCTTGTTAAACACATATTAGTCATTGTTAGCTTGCTTAATTAAACGAGTTTCACTAAACAAGTTTCTATGAGGTCGACGTTCAATTTAATTATTTAATGTAAGTAGTAATTTTTGCAAGGCATGTGTATTTATGCTTTTGTTAACGAATATGGAAGGCTTAAATTGTATGATTGGATTGGATGTTTCTTCGTTAAAATTCATCGTTTTCAATAATTGTATACTATTTCAGTAAGTACAGACATAAATAAAATTAAGAAAAAACAATAAGCTAGAAAGGTTACCATTGCAAATTAATGGCAACTAATGGCAACCGTTTTTGATGCCCACTGTTGGGAGCGTGTTGTCTTCATAATTGGGGAGGCCTGGAGCCTACTCCACCACGCTTCTCCTAAGGGGGTTAAATCCAAATGGTGACCCTATGCGTTGTCGAGCATTATGAGACCTCATAATATTGTTTTTAAATTTAGTTTAGTCAGTTTGCTTTGCCTCATAATATTGTTTTTAAACAAGTATATTAGTCAGTTTGCTTTATTTTTCTCGATTATTCATAAATTAGACGTATACAGTTAGTTCGTCCTCGTTGTCTTGCTCCGTGGTACCTGTATATACTATTAGGATGTATTCTGTGTCCGTGGTTTCTGGTAAGGACTCTGACATTATAATAGAAAGTGCTGTAAACTTCCCATACTTTTCGAAAAATTACTTACTAATCTAAATTAGCATTACTTGGGGCTGACTTAAAAAACCTTACTTGTCTCGATAAATTCTTTGAATGATGAATCTCTAGAAACAAGTCCTAACTTTGTTCTTTGCCGTATTTTTACCGACTTCCAAAAGAAGGAGGTACTGTATTCGGCTGTATGTATTTTTTTTTATATATGTTCACCGATTACTCCGCCGTTTGTGGACCGATTTTCGAAATTCTTTTTTTGTTCGTATGCTTATACTCCCGAGGTGGTCCCATTGTCACCAAATCAGGATCTGATGATGGGATCCCAGGGAAATCGAGGGGAACTCTCAAATTTTATAGGCACACACATTGATTTTCTTATACTTTCTGAAGCATAAGAGATATTTGTGCATAGTAATCATCATCTCATCTTGCTGAGCTGATGATGGAAGGTACTGCAACAGTGAGGAGTTGAAAGCAAATTCTTTCAATAAATAGTTTTTTATTCCAAATCTTACATTCCTGACGTGTTCCAACTGTCACCAAGTCAAAGTCTGTTGAGGGGATCCCAGAGAAATCGAAGGGAACATTCAAATTTTATAGCACAACAAATGATTTTCATATTTTTACTAAAGCAAAACAGGCATTTTTGTATAATTATCATCATAGCATGTTGCTGAGCTGATGATGGAAGGTACTACGAAGATTAGGAGTTGAGAGCAAATTCTTTCAATAAATGGTTTTTTGTTCGAAATCTTACATTTCTGAGGTAGTCCAACTGTCACCAAGTCAAAGTCTGATGATGGTATCCCAGAGAAATCGAAAGGAACATTCAAATTTTATAGCACAACAAATGATTTTCATATTTTTACTAAAGCAAAACAGGCATTTTTTTATAATTATCATCATAGCATGTTGCTGAGCTGATGATGGAAGGTACTACGAAGGTTAGGAGTTGAGAGCAAATTGTTTCAATAAATGTTTTTTTATTCGAAATCTTACATTTCTGAGGTAGTCCAACTGTCACCAAGTCAAAGTCTGATGATGATATCCCAGAGAAATCGAAAGGAACATTCAAATTTTATAGCACAACAAATGATTTTCATATTTTTACTAAAGCAAAACAGGCAGTTTTGTATAACTGTCATCATATCATGTTGCAGAGCTGATGATGGAAGGTACTATGACGGTTAGGAGTTGAGAGTAAATTCTTTCAATAAATGGTTTTTTGTTGGAAATCTTACATTTCTGAGGTGGTCCAACTGTCACCATGGCAAAATCTGATGATCTGATACTAGGGAAATCGAGGGAAACACTGAAACTTAATAGGCACAAACATTCTTTTAGTCATATTTTTTAACATAATACAAATATTTGTGTCCGGTAATTATCACCTCATGTTGCTAAGCTGATGATTGAAGGTACAACTCCTCAACGGTTAGGAGCTGAGAGCAAATTCTTTCATTAATTTATACGTTCAGGTGGACTTATAGTAGTATTCTTTCAGGGTATAAGATGGCTATTAGATAAACATGATTATAAAAGGTTTCTCTTTAACGTTTAGAAATTAACTGAAAAAAATTCCAATTATGCTTATACATAATAGAATTATTAAAATTACTAAAAAGAGTAAAATAAATTAAGTTTTTAACAAAAAAATAGAACCGACTTCAAACGGTAAAAAATAAAATTGTTCAGTACCTACTTCTTCTTGCATAAGGTAATGACTCTTAAAACTATTTTTGAAGTCGGGCCCTTAGTAAAATGTCCTGTCTTAGTAAATATAGTGTACCTTTCGTTCTGAATGGGCACCGACTCCAATATAGTTTTAACAGTCATTACCATAATCAAGAAGAAGTAGGTACTGTCCCACTGTCTGTACTGTCGGTGCCCATTTAGAACGAATGGTACGACATTTTAGTAAGGGCCCGACTCCAAAAATAGTTTTAAGAGAAGAAGTAGGTACTGAACAATTTTATTTTTTACCGTTTGAAGTCGGTTCTATTTTTTTGTTAAAAACTTAATTTTTGTTTCTTGTTTCAATTGAACTTGGATGAGTCAGCCAGTTACATTGCCCTTTTGAAGTTAAGTTAACTTTAAGAATATCCTTTCTTTGACTTATGTATGTGCCAGTCATATAAATTATACCTTACCTAAATTACCATGCCTAAATTGCAAAATATACCTATACTTATTTTGTAATATAAAACAGTCGATTCAACAACCCCTCCAGGGAACGTATATGTCTAGATGGCTAAGTAGTCTAAGTACTAATTACATTTCTATTTTATTCATAGGAATAATTCACTATAAGTAATAATATTTTGGCGAGGCTCTGTTAATTTTCTGTTTAATGAACGTAACAACATGCTCTGTAATTTTGACCTCAATATAAATAGTCCAAAGTTCTCTTAGTCAAAATAATTGCCGGCAAATGTTACTTCACTCTTCGTAACTGGTAATATTTTGTCAGTAGGTACCTATTAGTGATGTGCCGGATATCGGATACCGGTTTTTATCCTACCGGAACCTATAAAACAGGTCACCGCGGGCGAAGCCGCTGGCGGAAGTCTGGTGAAAAATAATTCAGTCCTCCTTTCAAATGACCGATCGTTGACGATGATTTGTATTGAAAAATGCAGATCCATATTCGGATCCGTATCCGCTTATATACCTTGTTAACGATCCGGCACATCATTAGTAGGTATAATAAAACACGTGCGAAAGCAGTAGCTTCGCCGTCCCACGGAAAAAAAATCAATTTAGATACCATTATTATACCTACCTGCTTCAACTTATTGACTCGCAAAAAATTCTTCGCAACTTTATAATTGTGTTTGTTTACCAAACTTTATTTAGATTACTTGGTTAAGCATAATGGCCAAAAAAGTTAATTAGAGGATCGTAAATTTGTGGCTTGAATCAGGATTATTGGATTAGTTGGGGTCCAAAGGATTGGGGTCCTCGCCATGTTTCATTATCAAGTGGTTTTCTGTCTCAATGTTCTTAGATGGCCGGTTAAACTACATACCTATGTTTACGGCCTTGCGAATGCCTTCAAATTTTGCAAACAAATAAAATAAACATTTGCTCGCAGGATAATAACACTGTAAACATATCATAGAAAACTCCCAGGACGTCACATAACTCACGATGTGCGTTTAAATAGTAAAGTAAACAACGTAAAACTGGACAAAAAATGGTTACCCCAATTGAAAAATAAATCAGCCGTTCTACATTCGAATTGATATCTCACTTTTTCTGTCACTTTGACCAGACGTTTGGTTCGGACAAAGCAATTGGCATATTTAAGGCGTTCAGCAGACAGCAGGGTCGAGTTCAGTTTTGTAATGATGCATTCTCACCTCAGCAGTGGCCGAGACACCTCCCGCGTGGTCAGTCACAGGGCGAACCGAACGATAATTCACCTCCGACCATTGTTGGACAACACATTCCCTGACAATATTTCATACCCGGACGCATTTCACAGAATCCAGCCATATCGCATCGAACAACATTCGGACATGTAAGCAAACATCTTAATGTTTACTAATGAAACATTTCGAAATACATTGATTGATGACGTTGCTCGCACGGGTTTTGTGTTGCTCCGCATTATTCTATTCATAAATCGCTCTGCGGGGATCAGAGATTCAGCGTTGGTGGCTTCGCTATTGTTCATTTCGGCAAACATTTCTGAGGCGACATTTTTTTGGTTTCTTGCTCGAGTGGGTCATTTAAATTTCATGCGTATTTTAGCGAATGCGATAGACATCGGATGGGTTTCCATTAGAAGTGAATGATTAAGAAGTCGGCGTCGGTAAGGTGGGTGTATTAGCGCGAGGGGCTGAGGTCTCTAGGGGTTGCGAGGGCCCCGAAGCTCGAGTGTAGTGCACTGTTTGCAATTAACTAGTGTGTCTGAACATTATCTCGGCATTAGAGCAGATTTCGGAGTCGGGTGTTACTCTGTGTGTGTAGATTGTTGTGAAGCTAATGCTGGCGGTGTCTCGCCGGTAAACAGAATTATTGTACCCACAACAACATATGCTCTATCTATATTGTACATCTTTGTACTATAACAATTTGCTTATTTTAGACTTTAAAATCCGTACCTAAATTTTTATCGAGTAGGATTCTTTAGTATTTCTTTCTTTTTTTTGGAAATTCGAAATCAAGAATAGAGCATAGACATTTCTAAAGATGACGAATTTCTAAAGAAGAGGCGGTATTGGATTACCAAATTAATTGAGATTCTTTTAATGAGCTGTCAAAAGAACATCCTCATACATTTTGTAGGAGAAAATGATTTGTGACGTAACAGTATCGTTTAGTCAATTGACAATTATTATTGATTAAGAGGCAAAAAAAAATCATGCATAAAAATAAATCATCAATTATGCCGCTGAAAGCGTGGCTTACTCCAACCTTTTTGTAAGTATGACTTTTATTATTATTGTGCATAGTATCGAGTTTTAGAACCAATCATGTCTATTGCAGTAGAGCAACTATTCTAGGGCCATCTATTTCCAGGAGACATAAACGGAAGCCACTTTGGATATGTTTGATTCAAAATTCAATTTGCTAACGTTGAATTTACATACATTATATTACTATTATATTTAGCTAACATACATTATTAGCACGACTTGAGACATTGATTTGTTGCTCCAAAAACAATGTCACAAGTCGTACTAAGTCAGCAATAAAATCATCGACCCCAATAAAAATCTAACTTCTCTATATAAAGTTGCAAAATGGAAATCAATTGTGCATAACTCAGGTGACATCTTGACTTCATTATCGCCACCAAAATGATCTGATATAAAATGCGTAATTATAGACTTAATTAAACAATTCTGACTAGAAAATCCAAGACTATAAGTCGCGCAGCTCAACATGCAGCAATTTACTGAAGAAGAAGAGAAGAAGCTAATTTTAGCATCGGCGATCGGAGATCGGCGTGTGTATTGATACTGCATCGCATTTTGTTTCATAGACGCGGCATTGCATCGTAATCACTCATTTCGTATACTGAATCGCTGCGTTTAGCGACTAAAGCGCCGATTCGTTTATCATGTGATTAGTGCTACTCGAACATCGTGAAATTGACGTCACGGTTGACTAACCGACAATTAGCGTAGGTACTTGTAAGTTTACTTGAAGGTGGTGAAGCAGGCCCTTAGACTATAATCCTGTTCGAACGACTGAAAATAACTCATGCCATGCCACGATTTTGCGCATCACATAGTAATGTTGACATAATCAAAGGGGTAAGGTGCAGGATATAGGTCGAAGTGGTTCGATCTATAGGACAATGTAACCACAACGTGATGATCTCACGTAACCCACTATATCTTGCCGTATCTCAATGTCTCCAAGCTGATATACAAGACACACTAAGATGGAATTCCCATTGCCAAGATGTAGTAGGGTATATATAACCTGTGTCGTGGGTACCATGGACACATTCAAAGACAGAAACACAAACACCCAGATTTAAACTCATCGTTCAAATTTCTGTTTCGCCGGGAATCGAACCCGTGACCTCTCGATTGGCAGTCCGGCATGGCGCCATTGCGCCACGCGGTCGTCATTGGAAGGTTTAAAGGCGTTACTAGTGTTACTACTCACTCACGTACGATGCCTGCTCCAAAATAGTAAAATGGCAGCCAAAATAGCACACGAGTGTTATTTTAACCAATTTTTCAACGTCAACGGAGAGTGCCGATATAAAGCTAATCGTGTTAGTCTGCCGGCTGTTGATCGCATTGTCCCTTAGGCCCGACCCCCCGCGATTCGTTGCTTATTTGATGCAACAATGCACACGTAAACATCTAAATAACATTTGTGACAGATCTCCCCTACCCTCTAATTTTACTAAGTAGTCGTATCTTAACAAATGTGGGGAAACTGATGTGTTTCTCGCGCTGATTTTAAAACGAATTAGTTGACTTTAAAATTGAATGCTTTGTTTGTTTATGTTTAATAAGTGAACTTATTTTTTATCTGAATGAAGTGCAAGCAAGTAAAGGTATCTAAACAGAATATTAAGACTCTAAGGGTCTCTTTCACCACCTTCAAGTAAAGTGACAAACAAGTACGCTAATTGTCACCCGTAACTTAAATTTCAATTTCACGATGTTCGAGTAGCATTAATCTCTACATAATTTTATAAATTCGAAAGTAACTCTGTCTGTCTGTTACGCTTTCCCGCTTAAACTACTGAACCAATTTTAATGTTTGGAATACAGATAGAGTAGACCCTGGGAAAGGACATAGGAGGGTTTTTATCCTACGGGAACCTATAAAACGGGACCACGCGGGCGAAGCCGTTGGCGGAAGGCTAGTCATATGATAAATTGACCCGTACTCATAGCTTCTACTTGCCAATTATCTTTACTTGGAACGTAACTAATCAACACTTTAATTGGAGATGGTGAACGAGGCTATAAGTATTTTTGGTGGTGGTATACAATTGTCCTGTTGGTCCGAAGGCTGATGGTCGCCTTATGTAAGTCTGACCGGCTTTCCAACGAAACAATAGAACTGCACAAGTTGCACTGCAAAAACTGCAAAAAGCGATGAAACTTTAAAGTTCCATACGGTTGTATGTTATACATGTACGATTTCATGCTTTTGGCAAAGACCAGCGGTGGTTGGTCTGTGCTTTTGGCCCAGTGCTGGCACGGGTTTTGATGATTGGACGGACGTGGAAGTTCCACCACGCTGCTCCAATTCGGGTTGATGGTAATCACTGATTTTGCTTCTTTTGCTTGTATAAACCTCGATTTTTTTTATTTTGAAGCAAACGATATCATAGACGGAAATATTAGTTACTCACAAGCCATCTTTAGTATTGTTTTTAAGCAAGTTTATGATAAATACTTATAATCTTCGAAGTAACTTTTCTCTTTTTTCGTACAAATGCCTCCATACTCGAGGAACTCGGCATCAAACAGCGACTATCCGCTTTAGTACAAACCCGCATACTTAAGTTCTTCGGCCACGTCTCTAGGAGAGGCAATGACTCCATTGAGCGTCTAGTGGTGCAAGGCAAAATAGAGGGTACCAGGCCACGCGGTAGATCGCCCATGCGATGGACCGACCAAATCAAATCTGCTATGGGCGGTGCTATGAGTGCACCAAAATGACGACCAACCGAGCAAAATGGCGAGAGATTGTGAGGAGAATTACATCTGCCACATATGCGACTACATGACGACCACGACCGCTCTGCCAAGAGCGAAACGATTAAGAAGAAGAAGAAGAACTTTTCTCTTTTGCATGTGTTTGCAGGGGTGGATTTAGAAATTTATCTCAAGGAAAACGTCAACAAGTGCATATTGAAAGTCTTTTTTACGCCGTCAGGTTGTCCTTTAACTTTGTAAAACAAACAAATTTTGGCCAAATTTTCCTCCCCCAAAATCTGCCGCCCTAGGCTCCAGCCTTTTGGTAAATCCAGCTCTGTGTTTGCGTTAAAAAAATATTGTCTTTTTCATTATTGAAGACAAACAGACCTAATAATGACGCTGATCAAAGGCATAGTGGCTTGGAACGCAGCGGTAGATATGTATATTCTGCACACCAAGCGCCGTACTCCGCCAGACGCCAGGAGAATATCTCGTAACGCTGACAAACGAATAGGTAGTTCTGTAATGTTTGTACAAGCAATAATGTAAATTAAAAAAATAATAATAATCATAATAATAAAATAAAATAAGATAAAATAAAATGTTGCGGTAGACCAAGTTTCTTTGTGCGGCAGATATTTTGTAGGTGGAAGAACTATTATGGTTTGCCCGGGGAAGTACCACCGCTGCACCCGCTTCTGCCGTGAGCAATACTGTTGTGTTTCGGTGGAAAGGTGCAGTTGCCAGCCACACTTACATGAGTACAACTGCATACGACCTCAGACAAGACTTATCTATGCTGCTTAAGGTTGTATGTAGGTAGATGTCCTTGGGCTGCAACGACCACTTAACACCACGTGGCCTGCATGCTTGTCTGCTACTCCATTCAAATAAAAAAATGCAACTTTCTTATAATTTGAAGAATCGAATTAGAAAGGATTTTAAATACAATACAATGGCTATATAGATAGCTGTTATTATTTGGTATTGATATTTTTCTTTTAGTTACAAGCGTTGCGAAATTTGTGAATTTTGAATACAAAACATTTCGGTCTAGATTCAGCTAGATCTGCCATATAATAAAGCTATTTTTTTAAATCTAATTTCGTCCTCTATTTGATACCGAAGTTACAAAAAATATACACGCGCTATGGCTTCCCTTATCGTAGTATAATTGTAATTCACACAAACGTTTAAAAATTATTCATTTTCGTAATCACCATATAATACTTTAATTGTTTCATTAGCATTTAAATATCATCTAACAAATCTTAGTTAGCTCAGCATATAAAAATTATATTTGGTGGGTAAATTATAATCCGTTATTCATAGATTTTGCTGCTATAAATTTTTATGACTAATTTTTTAGTTATATATCTTATAATTAAGACAATCGCAGTTTTCATTATTAGATAATGATTGTCATGAAAAATAAATAATGATGTCCTACTAACGTCCGGGCGATAAATATACAAAGCATAATATAGTGTTATTAGCTATAATTAAGTATATTTAAATTGAGTTGAGTACCGTAGAACTAATTGTGATTAATGAAGAAACTAACGTTTTCTCTGATTTTCGTTTATGCTTAGCTTTTAGTATTTATCGTACCATATCTTATATTCTTTTATTTTAATAGGGCTCTGTTACATAATTTAAAAATAGTAGCCACACTTATATTATTTTCAAAATGTAGATTATTTATATACGCACTGAAACATTCATAGGTACATAAACACATAACATACTAAGGAAGTTGGTAAATGTGGTTATGTTTTCGTGGCAATACATATGCAATTAATGTACGAATGCATAATTTTTTCACAGGTTAACGTTTTTCTGATTATTTGTAAATTGGAAGTTGTAATTTATTCGCAATACAGCCAACTTAAGCACTGTCATAATGTTTGCGGAGAAAGAAACGAATCTGGGAAATAAGATATTATTAGATGAGTGAAGAGCATACGTGAATGGATTAATGCTATCATCGAGATAACGAAATCTGCGCAATCCACGCTCGACTACTCTACACGACCGGCCCTAACCTGCCTGACGCTCCCCCGGCCTGCCACTCTCCTGTCACGGCTTACGCAAAACTGACAGCCTTCCAATAATTCGTTACGAAAATGTGTTAATCGTACGTACACTTTCACGGTCGACAACACCGAATTAGATTAGTTCGTTGACAATAGAGACATCTGTAGTTGAACGAGAGTCGTCATATTTTGACACGTATCGAGGTGAGAAGCGACTACCCTCGTCTGCCCACATACACGTGTTGCTGTTCGCGTTCCATGATCCGACTCGTCAGTCAACAAAGAAGCTGATTTCACGCGGCGCGAACATTCATCCGATTGTCGCGAATTTCGTTATCTCACATTAGCTGCTGGTGATATTGAAAAAATAATACGTTTGGGATTTGACGGCCCCCATGTGCGCACGGCAGCTTCCTTTCACGACGCTCCTATAACGAAACGGGGATGATAAATTTATTTAATGTATACAAATGTTTGGACATTTTTATTTTGCTGTCGCTTAGAAGTAGGTAACATAATTTAGTTCACCATATGTTAAGTCGTTACAACGTTTTGAGTAGGAAGTGGAAAAAATGCTTTACGACCGGTGAGAGCAACTATGATAAACCGATCCTTTTTCGTGTCATCCTTGTTGGTTCGATGAACTTTTTTCGTGTACAGAAAAAGTCATTGATAAATGTTTGCACTGAATGAAACAGGCTGGGATTGGGTCAATTAGGAGAAATGCATAATCACGTTTGTGATGGTGGATGTTAAATGACTTTAAAGATTGAAGTGAATCGTTACGTCTCGGAAGGGTGGGCGTTAAGGGCATAAACAAAGAAATCTGCATAATCCTTTTCAAAGGCGATATCGGTTGGGTCGGTGTCATAAAAATTTGCCGCCTCATTAACGGCTCCAATACGGGGTTTCCTTAATTGAGTTGCCCTGGTAATTATTCACAGGGGGGTACATAATGTAATTATTGCTCGGGTAGCCCTTTTTCCTTGCTCCCTTGCTAATCACCGACCGCGCCCGGTGTCGATGACGGGTCTTGCCTCGATGACAGTATTTTAATATATTTTACTGTCGTATGTAAATTTTGATGCAGCTGACGGCTTATTGATCTACTTGTGACACGCCCCGATTTGTAACGCAGCATCTTGAGTGTCACTGCCAAAATGAAACATGCCTCGGTATTCTGTAAGCTAATTACAAAATAGGAAGGTTCTATCTCAATGTGATGTTTTCTCGGCGATTCGATAGCTTTTTGACAGATATTTGAAAAATAAAAGTGATGATCTGATAAATTTAAGAAAACTGCCTCTGATTTCAAAACTACTTTGAATTGAATTTCTTGCAATTTGAATGTACTGAAGCATTTTGATGTTTGTTATGATTGCAAATTATTACGTAGTTACAAAACTTTAAATGAGTAAAAATAAAATCTATGACATCAATATTAAAATTAAAACTAATATTGTAAAATATTTAGGTTATTCGTTTTATATTTGTAACATTTATGGTTTGTGAGTTACAACCTGTTCAAATGTAGAGGCTCACAAACACCCTTTCCAAAGTTAACAAAACAATTTATGATATTAATTTGCTTTTATACAAGCTCGATGTTATTTTTGATGTCGTTCTTAATACAAACACATAATTTCAAGCAACCTTCTGCTACATGAGCAATAAAATTTTTCAAACTGAGTTGTAAACGTTGTGATGCACTTTCGTATGTAAATTCATTTTTTAGGACCTTAAAAATAAAATCAAACATGGGCCATGGACTCAATGAATACGTTTATCGATTCTCAAATTTATTCGGCTTTCATGTCTACATAAACTCTTAGAAGTTCAACAAAACCTCTTTCCCCGTGTACTGAATGGGTGTCGAGTCAACAGTCGCCTACACAAGACTGAACAATTCAAACAATATTTTAAGAGGCGAGCTATCTACGGTTGAACAAAATACGGGCCGTAAATTAACGTTACCCTTGACTGTGTTAAAAAAATCTACGCGGGATGAAAAGGAGATTTATATTTGTTAAGAAGAAGTTGTTCGTCTTCATAAGGTCTGACGTTTCATTTCTGTCTAGGCAGGCCGACGAGCGCTAGCCATCTCCCCTCGACGCCCGATCCACCCCGAAGGGCTCCCCTTGTTATGCATAAAATTTTGTCTTATTACTTCCAACTTTGCTATTATATTTGACGAGAAGTTGCGAAGTTATTTTGTTATTAAAATTTTTGGTGGCGGCGACGGCGGCGGGAGTTTAGTTCGAATGTAAATGCGAATTAAATTATAAAGCAAGAACTTATTTGATCGAACAAACGTTGGGAGCCGCGGATTACTGTCGGAAATTCGTTAGACGCCGTTTCTGTGATTCGCGCTTTGTCGCCGAGTTGAGCGGCCGAAATAAAAGACGACAAAATAGGATTTGAGGATTAGGCGTAAGAACACTCCGCCAGCTCGATCTCGTCTACGGTTGAGCATTTTGAAATTGTTGGAATAAAAGTTAGGAGATGAAATTTTAATTTTTGTAAGCTTTATTTGTTATGGTTTTTATTATTCAGTTTATTGTATTGGCTAGCGAAATAAATGATAACTTTTTCCTCGGTTGCGTTCACCGTAATGTAAACGGTAAAACTTATAGACGTTATTATGGGTAAAAATTTTGTATGCTTTTACGAATTCATATAGAAATACATACCATCACGTGCCGTTGACACTTTTAATAATAGTGTAGATATGTGTAGATATAACACGAAGTTAAGTAGCGGTTTTGGTTCATTGCTTATAGGTCGATTTTTCATATTTATGACATATTTAAAGGATAAATATTAACTGACTAATAACTTTGTTTGAGCATTGTAAAATCGATCCTGAGGTCTATGAGAGTCCTAGTAGAGAGTTTGGTGGTAAATGGTAAATAATAATGGCCGGTTAGGTAGAAATAAAATGTACTTATCAACCAACAATGCTGAAAGGAGAACGACATTGGACTTGCAAGCGATGTAACATCTGTTTCACGCTGTTCTTACGGTGTTTCAGACAGGCGGCGTTTGCGCGGAGTTTTACGTAGGTATAAGCAAAGTCGTATAGAAGTGTTGAGCGAAGGGTGTGTTTAAAATAAAGTTCGATTTTCTGCTGGAAAAGCAAATACATGAAATGAAATCGTTTTAATGTAACAACGTATTACTGAAAAACAATGCCTACAACATATTATATTACTAGCATCAGCGACAAAGTTTGTCGAAACTGTTCATTTAACAAACACGGTTTTAAGCAAACTGGGTTTTATCTATTATATTATTTATCCAGTCGTTCTTGCTGAAAATGAACCCTAAAGTACATATAAGAACCTTTAGCACCCACCCAGCACGTTCTACGTGGATTTTCATTTTTTATTATTTATGATTAGGTGCTTAAAGAATATTATCAGTTTTGTTAAATTAAGTGGGTAACTAAATAAAGGATTTGATAATATAATGCATGTTAGTAGTAGTTGTAGGTAACAGAATTCTGAATTCAATTTTCCATATACAATCTCAAATTTTAATTACGTGTAAGTCGCAGCAAAAAATCTCGCAGTATGAAACGCCATTTCCGTCGCGACAAATTAACACGGTTTTGAGCAAACTGAGGCATTCGTACAGCCATTCTCGCTGGGAATGAACCCTAAAGCTCCTTTAAGAACGCCACCATCTGTACCCAGCACTAAATTCCGCGTTACAATGCTTTGTTTTAAAATTTGCAATCATTCTCACATTTTACGACTGCGTACAGTCCGTTTCGGAAAATTTGATACGTCTATAAAGCCTGTAATTGTGTTAGCATTTCACTTAATTAAAAGTTATGAATTTAAGGCTGAGCTTACGTTTTGAGTTTTGACGCCCACGGTACTACTGTAATTCAAATGTAATGAATTCGTTTGTTGGATTGATTTTGAACGAAATTATGTTAGCGGTTGGTTCAACTGACTAAAAATAATTGTGCTACGTCTATTAGATAACTGTTAAAATAAATGTTCATTTCTAATAAGGTTAATTATCAGATATTATTTTCAGTTATATCTCGCCGTTGCTTTATGATACGTGAAACAATCTGTATAGCTATTGTACCTCTGTGGCTAGTGTAAGATAGGTGACATCCAGTGGCAAATTTGATGCATATATTTTAACCACTAAGGAGGGATGTAGTCCCTGTAGCTTCAGGATCAACTGAAGCGCGCATGGCTCGGCGGCTGGCTTAGAACGCAAGCGGTCTATGCAGTTAAGCCAAACGGGCGCGGTCGGGTGTGAGATGGGTGACCGCCAGTGGAAAAAAATTTCATGCGCGTTTCCGTGCTTCGGAAGGCACGTTAAGCCGTTGGTCCCGGTTGTTGTCGAGAGATAACAGTCGTTAAACCTTGTCGGAGGCCTTATGGGCGGTTTGAAAACATCTGACAGCGGGTTGGCCACTAACCCGCATCTCCACCAACCCGCATTGGAGCAGCGTGGTGGAGTAAGCTCCAGGCCTCCCCAATATTGGGGAGAGACCCGTACCCAGCAGTGGGACGCAAAAAGGGTTGCAGCCCATCCCGCACTGGAGATCCCGGAGTCCTCCCCAAGCGCAGAGGCTGGCCACCGAGGGGGTTTTAGTGCGTTCAAATCCCACATAACCTGATATTCTCTCCCAAGGTACCTTTTGAAGGTTTGCCCCCCGATACAAAAAAAAACGTTCTTTCCTAAGCATAGCCTCCTAAGCAGTCTGTTCCAGTACGATAGTTACAAACGGATAGTGTAGCTAAGCCTTGTCAAGGCCAAGTTGGGAGGTTTGAAAACATCTGACAGCGGGGTGGCTGTGTTGGAGCAGCTGGAGGATGGAGGATGGTTTTTGGTAAGCTCTAGGTCTCTACAACTATGGTGCGGAAACCATGCCCAGTAAAAGCAAAAAAGGTTAAAGCCAAGTATCCTTAACTAAAATCGCCGAGAACACCTAGTCCGTACATAAGTGAATGAATAAAGTACCAACACACATGAAAGATTTGCAATTAAATAAATTTAAAATTAGTATAAAATAATGGCTGATAGAAAAATGGTTCTATATTGTAAATGAATACTTTGACAGTCGGCCCGATTTTAATTACGCTTATAATTTGTTTTTAATAATTAATAATAATTCAATTAAAATACGCAGTTGATTTTGTTAATGTAAATTATTTGATATTGAATGATTGATGATTTTTAAAATTTATGTTATTATCAACATTTATATGCCATTGTATGGCTAAGTTTTTTTTTCAACCCTTTTTTATGTCCCACTGCTGGGCACAGGTCTCCTTCTCACAAGTGAGAGGGATTTAGGCCATAGTCCACCACGCTGGCCAAGTGCAGATTGGTGGACGTCATGCTTTCGAGAAATTATGAATTTCTCTCAGGCATGCACGGCGATAGAGAACATCGTAATCAATTTAATATCACGATATTTTCCATCACCGTGGAGCAGCGATACGATAAATGCGCACATTACAAATTTCTTTGTCAGAGGTGCGCGCCGAGGATTTGAACCCGGGATCGGTCGCGTAGAAGACCGCGGCTTTTACCACTCGGCCAACGCTGCTCAGTAAGTAGTGGCTAAGTATACTGGGACTTAAAGTTATATTTTTACCAACACTATGTACCTACACTTAATGACAAATAAATAAGTTTATATAAATCCTATCCCTTTTCTATCAAATCTGCATATCCAGCTATATTTATGTCGTCGTAACCAAAATTGTAACTCATTGCCGATCTCCATCCCTAATCTGCTATAATATAAGTAACTAAGTACCTACCTACTACACAACGGCCATAAAACTATATTGCGTCAATAAATTTAAAAAGATACCGAGTCACAACATTATTTCATTATTTCCCACAGCGATTATGCGGATAGGAGTACAAAGGGCTGAAAACGGCACACTACATTATGAAAACAAATACACATTACGTTCAAACGAATCTCGCTCAACTAATGATGGTAGGCGAGGGGTAAGATTTACATTGTAACGTAGTTTGGGGTCGCTATAATGAAACCCGGCTGATTTTGGTTACTGTAAAATATAAAATAATATAATTATATATGTTCAGCGATGACCGAGTGACAAAGTCCGTGGTATTCGACAAATAGATACCCAGTTCCAACCTCCGGCGTGCATCTGTGACGAGGAAATTTGTTAAGTGCTTATTTATCGCTTCTTCAATGAGAGGAATGATATTGTGAACCAAAAAATATTGCAATAAAAGTCCAAATTCCCAATCAGAGTATTCAAGTTTGATTTACATTTAAATGTAAACAAATACACACTACATTCGTACGAATCTCGCTCAATTAATGATGGTAGGCGAGGGATAAGAATTAAATTGTAGCGTAGTTCAGGGCCGCTACTATGAAATCCTGCTGACTTTGGTCACTTTAAAATACTATAAAAAGTTACGTTACGATTTACGAAAAATAACGTCAGTCTAAAATTGTAAAGCATCGTGGTAGAAGCTTTAATGTGTAGTGCAAAACTTTTGACAGAGCCCCACAATACCGCCACGGGGGGGCTCCGAGCGTCAAAATAATACTTTGTATAATCCTATTTTCGTTATCTGCTTTTGTTAAGTAGGTACACATCTATTCTTTATTTCCTTCATATTTTACATCGATACCAATTTATTGAACAGACTTAAAAACTAATGTATTTATTTATAAAACTCTCCCTCGAATTATAAATGACATACTACTATGGTAATTTTACGTGCACGTTGCAATTTGTATTTTTTTAATTTATGCTTTTGTGATTTCCATCCAAAAATCTATCAATTTAGTCGTAGATATACTCTTAAAGATACTTCAAAGTACTATAAAGTGTTCCTTAGAGGTTCCTTCATTTATTTAACGATAGGCATTGTCATTAGTTTGAACGGCGGATTGGCGGATGACGTTTGACGGCGTTCTACGCCACAATATTATTAATTCAATAAATGTCAGTAAGAGTCATACTTCACAGTTTATATTTCAGTTGATTATCGCTGAAAATTCTAAAAGTAAAACCTAGCTGGATCCATCTATCACCCCCAAAACCCTGTGCACTAAATTTCATGAAAATCGTTAAGAGTCGTTCGAGACTCAATAATTATATATGTATAATATTATTAGGTATATAGGTATTTACAATCGTTTAAAGGTATTCGATTGTATACACTAAATTTTACTGGTAGATAGCCGGACAAATAGGTAAAATAAAACACCCAAGTATTCTTTTACATAAGAATGCATTTGGAAAGCTAAAAGAAAGCCAACTAAAGAGGAGCAAAGCTTCCAAGAACTTCCAAGGCTTCCAAGAACAATTCAATGCCCATTAGAAGGTATGGTATTATCAATTCGATATTGTTATTTTCATTTTTTTTTCGTTTTAAATTTATTTTTATTTTATATTCTTAATTAAGAATGCGTTAGCAGAGAGAGGCAAGGTGGAGATAGAGTACCACAATCATAGCGTAAAATCGTAAAAGCGGGAAGCGGATAGAGTAGGAAAAAGATTTTCTTTTTTTTAACCGATGTTTCCGACCACAGTCGTTGTCACCCTACATTCTATAATATCGATACGGGAAAGAGTCCCAGACTATATTGCCTAAAATAACATACAAACATCGGTGCGGGACGGGTCCCGCGGCGTGGAACAATAACCGCTTCATGCGTGTTAAAACTAGCCCCGCGCTTAATTCCTTACGCTCACTCGCTTAAGAGGGTGACGCTCAGCGTGTTAATTAAATAATTACTCTGTAACACTCGGCTCTTATACTGCCTTTGTTCTTCCTTTTTACTCGGTAGAACGTTCATGGTAAACGTGGGGTAGTATTTTTCTGCTACTATTTCTGCTATCAAGCAATTCTATTATAGATACACAAAAATTTAAACAAAAAGAAATTGACTTCAAAAGAAATCTAATCCAAAAAAAATGTATTAAACAAGAAAAAAGAAACAACGGGTTGCACTTCGGTAGTGCCGGCAGAAGTGAAAACTTGAACATTAACGTTGTGAATTTTTGATATTTTGGAATGGTTAGGGAATAATTTCGCACGACTTGCTTTTATTATCAGTTTTATTTTTATCTAGTATTTTCAGTAGGTTTTCAAATAGTATTTTTATAAACTACTCACTCATTTTCTTTCACTATTTCTTCGTCACTTTTTTCATTAATAGATGCACTTTGTTCAATGTCCATATTTTAAATACTTGATATAAACGAATCTTACAATTATAGACCGTCGAGCCTTCATCAGTTGTCACCCCTCTGTCTTGGTCTAAGAGCCGGTGAAGATCAACCTTCATCGATCTGATAACTCGATGAGACAAAATTTTTATCAAATATAATTTATAAACATACTATGATAACTTGCCTGTCGAAAAGTGTTCATAGCTATTTTTAATATAATTAATTTTAATCAATTTTCTTTCATCACCTCACTCTTGTCATAACCGAATGACTTTTATCTCAATTGATAGTTTTTAACACACAGAACAAATTAACAGATTCTGCATTTTTTTTTGCAATACGACGTAACACTTATTACTATTTTCATTAGGTCAACGACAGCTTAATGCTATCCTACAAAAAAATATATATGCACAATAACGGTAGGTACTCAAATTAGAAATTTTCACGAAGATAAATTACTTTTAATTGTCTTGATAGAAACAATACATTAATTAACAATAATTATTATCAATAGAACTCGTGACCGTTACGCTAAATTAAATAGCTTTCTAATTTGCTCATTAAGATTTATTTTTAGTTTTCACTTCCTGTAGTCCCAAAATAAATGTGACGATTAGAATGAGCTGTTAGTTATTAATATTTGGTCGTTGTACTTAATTCCTCGTCATATCTTATTTGGAACGGGTAGACTTCAGTACTTTAGTGATAGTGTTCTCAAGTTAGAAGCTTTTAATAGGTGGCACTTACATGATGGGTTGTACGTAGTCTGCGTTCTCGCATTTCTCGTAGTGTATTTAAATAAAATAAATGAAGCGCGCATGGCCCGGCGGTTAGCGTAGAACGAAAGCGATCTATGCAACTAAGCGAAACGGGCGCGGTCGGGTGTGAGATGGGTGACCGCTAGTGGCAAAAAAATTTCATGCGCGTTTCCGTGCTTCGGAGGGCACGTTAAGCCGTCGGTCCCGGTTGTTATCGTCGATAACAGTCGTTAAACCTTGTCGGAGGCCTTATGGGCGGTTTGAGAACATCCGACAGCGGGTTGGCCACTAATCCGCATCTCCACCAACCCGCATTGGAGCAGCGTGGTGGAGTAAGCTCCAGGCCTCCCCAATAATGGGGAGAGTCCCGTGCCCAGCAGTGGGACGTAAAAAAGGGTTGCAGCCATTTAAATAAAAAAGAAGGATCTAAGCCAAAGTTCACTAGCCAAGCTAGGGTATTTTCCTTACACGCTGGTGTCATTATAAAAGTACTTCAAAGTGATAAATGGACACCTTGCTTAGGAAAAGGAGATAACAGGAAGATTAACAGGGATTTAGGTCTTAGCCTACCACGCTGACTAAATGCGTATATGTTTTTCAGAATTTTATGTTACAAGCCTTTTTTGTATCGGGGGAAAACCTTCAAAAGGTACCCTGCACCATGGTGAGCGGATACCGGTTATGTGGGATTTGTGCCGCACTAAAACCCCCACGGTGACGTGCCTCCGCGTTTTGGGAGGACTCCGGGATCTCCAGTGAAACGCACCTGTACTTCCCGTGCGTGGCGCCCAGCACGGGCTCATCTTCGGGAGAGCAAATGTGCTCTCCTGCGTCTTCTAATGCTTACGGCGGCATGCAGCCACGTACATATCGCCGACCTTTCCGGTGCCGCTGGCTGGATGGATCGAGCTCCCGCCACCTCACCGCCACTCACACCGCCCGCAACCCCGGAAGCCCCCTTTTAGTCGCCTCTTACGATTAGGCCCCTGCCTAATCGTAAGAGGCGACTATTAGTATCCCCTGATACTGTAGCTCTGTTCTTAATCCCAAAGCTACAAGGAGTTTATGTTACAAGCCTACAAATAACTAAGCTGTTCACCCATAACTTCTAATACTCATTTTACAATTGTTATTAAAATAGCACATTATATGTAATTCATTTCCTTAATCATATTCAGTTTAATAATTAATGTGAGTGTAGATTTATCTAAGCCTTTACTTTTTATTGATACTTTCCAAGGTTGGCAGTAATACTGCCAAGCGCCAACCAAACCGTTCACTTCAGTCATAAAATTTAAAATGACTAAAAAATGTAGAGAGAATGTTGAATTGTTAAAAATATACACAAATGGAGTCGCTAAAACTTATTTCATTTTAAAGTATATCGTTCTGTCACATGCGCGGTGATGAAATTACATCGCTCATAGGATTCCAAGAAATCTATTCCAAATGAGTGTCTTATTATATATTATTATGTAAATATGTTTTGTTTAAAATATAAAGTCTGTTTTACTGTAATAACATTCCGAGAAACCATTACAAGCATACAGTTTTGATTGCTTTGTTAAGTTTATTGCTTATTAACGTTAATTAACGAGTGATTATAAAACAAAAAATCTTCTAATCCTAGGAATTAAAACGTTAATGTGGAATTTTGGATATATATTTTAAAAAGTTTTAGGGAACAAATGGTATAGCTTGAGTGAGCAGCGATGGCCGAGTGGTAAAAAACCGCGGACTTCGACGCGACCGACCCCAGGTTCAAATCCTCGGCGCGCACCTCTGACAAAGTTTGTAATGTGCGCATTTATCGCTGCTCCACGGTGATGGAAAGGGTGATAAAGTCACGATTTTCATGTGACGTAATTTAAGAACGGCCCCTTATTTAGACTGGTAAACCATCACTGCTTTCTTGCGGAGAACATTGGAACGCAATGGAATAGCTGCCACGGTGGAAAAGCCTACCCAATAATTAGGAGAGGCCTTTGCCCAGCAGTAGGACGCTGAATGGATTGCAGCCATTATTAATTGGACCTATTTATGCAAACTGGAACCAATCCACACATAATGATGATGATGATGATAGTTTTGAGAAAAAGCTGTTTAATGTATTAGACAACTGATGTTTTGCGGATTGGTAAACATGTCATGAAAATGTTTTGTTCTGTCAAATTTTTCAGATCATTTTGATCTTTACAGGGTCGATAGAAGGTGCAATTTTAAGCTTTTTTGTGTACTTAACTCAATTTCGGCACGAGTGTGGATTGGTTCCGGTTTGCGTAAATAGGTCCAATTTAAAAAAGTTGATAACTAAAAAGAGAGAACTATTTTTATTTTAACAGAATATTATTTGTAGTCTGTGTAACTTTTCTGAAATTAAATTTAAATACATTAATTGAAAAATGTTTGTTGCTTAGTTAGATTAACGTATTTCTGCTTTGGTTGCGAATCACAAATATTAATAATAATAATTACGAACATAAAATAGAATAGGATAAATAAAATAATAACGCTTCACACTCATAGCCCCACAGTAGGGTAGATATACCCTGTGTCGTGGGTACCATGGACACACACAGAGACAGAAACACAAACACCCAGACCGAGAACAGAAATTAAACTCATCATTCAAATTTTTTGCTTTGCCGGAAATCGAACCCGGGACCCTTCGATTAGCAGACCAGCATGGTAACCATTGCGCCACGCGGGTCGTCATAATAAAATCACTAAAGAATAAGAATCCTCTGATAACAAATTTCAATTTATCAAAATAAATCAAGACAAAGAAGAACGATAATCGATATAATTAGAATTGTAGAAAAGCAAATTAATGTATGATTAACTTACACCTGTGATTGATTTTATACGTAATCGGCTGAATAATCAATAAGTAATATACACAAAATGCGCTAGCCTTTCGCATGCGTCGTTGCTTGGAGATAATATTATGTAATATGTATCATAAAAAGAGAATTCAATTTTTTTCATGAATATATTTTTTAAAACGCCAATAAACAATGTCTCACGGTTTTATTATATATAAATACAGCCGTATTATTTTTAGAAACATTTTTGCACAAGTAAAGAAAGTTTTACAAAAATATTTTTGGGAAGAAAGGCTCTCGAATGGCGACTACTTCTTGGCAAAAGGAGCATAGGCCGCCCCCTAACCAGGAGGACTGACGACCTGAAGAAGACAGCGGGAAGCCGTTGGATTCAAAGATCCCAGAACCGAGTGGAGTGGCGACCGTCAGAGATGCCTATGTCCAGCAGTGAACCATGAAAGGTGAAGTGAAACTGAAAATTAAGTGACTTATTTATTTATTTATTTATTTAATCTTTTTGACCTTATACTAAAGTACAAGAACAAGGGCGGACTTAATGCTAAAAGCATTCTCTGCCAGTCAACCACAATTAAGGCAGTCTGAGAAGCGGCGAAAGGTGGTTTGCATGGCGTGAAGAAAAGTTCGTTATATTATAATATATAATATATACTCACAAATAGATACGTACATACTATTAAATACACAAATAAAATATTAATATATAAACATATAATTGCCTAATATATAAAAATAAATAGATACATTTATATAATAAATATATAATATATTTAATAAATATGAACTAAATATAAACATATACATATATACATATAACGATGATGATTAAAGTGACAATCACTGACTGACTTACCAGTACGTATATGAAATTTTACCGATTTCGCTGATTCACCGGCTTTTTCACTTGAGATTTTGCAGTTAAAATACAGTATTTCCATACGATTTATGACTGATCGTTTTAATAATAATCTTAAACATTAGCCAATTTTTTTTTATTACATTGTTTTGTTTATTAGATCCAGAGACGGTGACAGTTTTGTACATTTTTGCTGTAATAGGTATAGCATATTAGTCCCTTTAGCTTCGGGATTAAGAATAGAGCTACGGGGATACGTAGCTGTCTGATCGTAAGAGGCGACTAAAAGACGGGGTTCCAGGGTTGCGGGCGGTGAGAGTGTGAGCTCGATCCATCCAGCCAGTAGCCCCGGGATGGACGGCGGAGTTTGCATGGCCGCATGCTGCCGTAAGCATCGGAAGTTGTGAGAGCACTTCACCGCGGGCGAAGACAACGGTGCATCCTGCCTCCAGTGAAGGAGATCCCGGGGTCTTCCCCAAGCACAGAAGCAGGCCACCGAGGGGGTTTTAGTGCGATCAAATTCCACATAACCCGGTATTCTCTCCCAAGGTGCCGTGTACCTTTTGAAGGTTTCCCCCAATACAAAACATGGTATAGAATATTACATTGAAATCGGCAAAATTCCGTAGGTATACGGTCTCTTAATGCAGAAAATGAATAACGCGTTACAAGCATAGATACTTTAGCTAGGTATAACAACCACAGTCCCTGTAGCTTCGGGATTAAGAATAGAGCTACGGTATCCCCTGCCTGATCGTAAGAGGCGACTAAAAGGGGGCTTCCGGGAATGCGGACGGTGAGAGTGGGAGCTTGACCCGTCCAGCCAGCAGCCCCGGGAGGGACGGCGGTGTATGCGTGGCCGCATGCCGCCGTGAACACCTAAAGGTGCAGGAGAGCACATCTGCTCTCCCGAAGATGGGCCCGTTATCGGGCGCCGCGCGTGGAGGACACCGGTGCGTTCCTATAGAGACCCCGGAGTCCTCAGAAACGCTGAGGCAGGCCACCGAGGGGGTTTTAGTGCGGTCAAATCCCACATAACCCGGTATCCTCTCCCAAGGTGTCGGGTACCTTTTGAAGGTTTCCCCCCCGATACCAAAAAAAAAAGGTATTACAACCACACAAACACAGAAACAAATTTTGTATTACTATACATTATCATTGACATAGATTAGAATATAATTGTAAACATAGTAGCGGCAGATGTGAATGTCAAACATAGCTTATCATTGTAGGTTAATTGAGTTTGATTAAAACACGTTTTCGGCTCCTATCTAATACGTACTAGTTCTGATTAAAACATTAACAGTAAATCTTGATTGAAAAGTTATGATTAGGAAATTGTACTTAAGCCGATTTAGTTTCTGTCGATAACCTGTAGAAACAAAGCCGCAGCACTTGATTGTATGCTAGAAAGAATTATTATTTAAGTAAAATTCCGCTTACAGTTACTTTTAAACTGAAGAGCGGGAACTGCTCATTTTAAAATGTGTTTTCTCTTATTTTTGAGAGATCAAAAAACACTTTTTTATAAATGAACCGAACAAAAAGGCAGCCGGGCCGCGTGGTGTTAGCGATTACCGTCGACTATGGACACTGGCAAACCCAGAGGAGCCACCCGAGCATTGCAGGCCTTGGATGAGAGCTTTTTTGAAGAACCCCATGTCATAGTCCACTGAAATGCTTTAGCTGGAAGGTTGTCCCATAAAGTAGAAAGCAGCGTGTAAAGCGGAAACATGAAATAAGTTATTTCGTGATGTTGTCATCAATAATGTAGGTACGTTATGTTCTGAAAATACAAATAATTAATTAAAAGAAGACGATAATATAAATTGAAATGATTTCGCACACATAGATTTCGGTTTAGATGGAAAATGCAGTTGCCGGCCGGACTCACTTGAGGTGACAGGACTCTGGAGTAGCAGTGAAAAAACATTCCTCAGGCAAGGGTCATGTGGTTCATTGCCTGTGGTCTTACTTTGATTGCAGCTGTGTGTAGATATACCAGCTATCCATGAACTGCAGCGATTACATCACGTGACCTCCATACTCTCTACGACTCTATATACGAGTAAATGTAAAAAAAACATATTTGTGTCTATAATACATTTAGGCGATTTACACACGGAGCAACTGTTGCAGCAACTGACAACTGGAAAGTAGCTGTTGACATATCTTAATGGTGCTGCGCACACATAGCAACTCGGGTTGGTAGTTTGGGTGATCGGCAACTGTATCTAGTGGCCGCAACTAGCAGTGGTCGAATTTGTAAGTTGCTGGTTTCGCCAACTGGCCGTCGCAACGTGTCGAGTGTCGAGTTTGTACAGAATATGTAAATTGCTGGTTTCCCCAACTGGCAATACCATTTCGTGGAGTGATTTTCAACTCAGCTATCAAAGTTGTAAGCAACTTGCACGATTGCCATAAAGTTGCGACAACCGTAAACCGGCTATAAAAAGTTTACAGTTGCCGCAACTAAAGTTGCACCGTGTGCAAAGAGCCTTAAGACACAGCTTTAATCCCCGCAATATAAGATGTCATAGTTTCAAAAGTAATGAGAACAAATTGCTGGAATCGTCGCCGCTAATTGGACACTCGCTCTCCGATTTTCTTTGTTATTCACAGAAATAATAATAGTTTTTGTAGCCAATTCCGAGTAATTGAGGCTTTATATCGGTAATTGTAAAGTCCTCTCATTAATATTAATAAACGAAACCGTTTATACGATACTGTTTCAGTTTAAATCTCGTTATTTCGGCTTTCAAAGATGTGATTCATCGCGCAAAATTTGTTTTTCTTTTGCAAATAAAACGTTGTGAATATAACAGTGATTGAAATAGAAACTAAGTTTATTAATTATTCAATATCCGACCTTAGGAGAAAATATAGGCGGGTTTTTTTTCATACACTCTCTTGTACCTACTACCTACTGCAACTCTTTTTAAAGTCTCACTGTTATTCAACATAATTAGGGAGGCCAGGAGCTTACTCCACCACACTGCTTCGATGCGGTATGGTGAAGATGCGGTTTATTTGCAAACCCTCGCATGTTTTCAAACCACAAGGTTTCGCTATCTAAGTTCTAAATAAATGAAAATTAAAACGAAAAATTACAGAGAGATAGAGCTATAGTACAAGCTCAATTCTTTCAGTTTGTAATATTTCTTTTGAATGTTTTTTCTTTTGGAGGAGAGCCTTGAATTTGGACTGTTTACCGAAAATATGCTATGAATAAGTCCAGTCTGTGCGTTGGTAGCAGCAGAGGGATTACGATATTTGTTCAAATACCTATGTTGCAAAAATTTGCCATCCCGTGTAGCATTTTAAATATCCGCAAAATTATCTAAGCCCTGTTACCCTCTACTTAATGTTTAATAGATTTAATAGGATCAATTTCTCTTAAGAAAATCACGAAAACGAGTGACATTGGGGCCCAAAAACATAATTATACACGCTACCGACAATAGTAGAACAGAGAGTAACAAAACGTAGAACTAGGGAAAAAGTCAACGCAAAATTTAATAGGGCCTCCTCAAAACCAGATGATTCTATGATCGAGAATAATCAAGCAAAATTGAACTCTTTGCCATCGTGTTATGTTTGTTTATTGGTTGGCTTGAGATTCGGAGTTAATGTTAAAAATATGGTCGGCTGGTTTGCCTCTAGGTCGATTCTGTAACGATGTTCACTCGCAATAGTAGGGGTGCCCACGATGCCAATTGTAGATTTACTCGAGCGTCGTTAAGACCCAGTACCTAGACCACTAACAGACTGAGCAGTAGGAATAAAAGGTTTTAGGTATTATGTTTTCCGTTTCAACAATGGGAAAAGCGCATAAAAATTTAATAAATGCAATACAAATAATCTGACGATTGAAACTTAAAATTTACAAGCTTAAGTGGCAGTTAATAGTGGCAGTACTGATGACCGACCTGACCAAGTCTTGGCTGCAACCCTTTTTAAGTCCCACTGCTGGGCACGGGTCTCTCCCCATTATTGGGGAGGCCTGGAGCTTACTCCACCACGCTGCTCCAATGCAGGTTGGTGGAGATGCGGGTTAGTGGCCAACCCGCTGTCGGATATTTTCAAACCGCCCATAAGTCCTCCGAGAAGTTTTAAGGACTGTTATCTATCGACAACAACCGCGACCGATGGCTTAACTTACCCTCCGAAGCACGGAAACGCGCATGAAATTTTTGCCACTAGCGGTCACCCATCTCACACCCGACCGCGCCCGTTTGGCTTAGTTGCATAGATCGCTTGCGTTCTACGCTATTCGCCGGCGCCGGGCCATGCGCGCTTCAAGTCCAACCAAGTCTTAGCAAAGTGAAATGACGAACTGAAAAAGACAGACGGAAACTGCTGGATTCAAAGAACGCAGGTCCGAACAAAGTAGCAAATGATAGTAGGGCAGCTGTGGACATACAAAAGGCTGCCGGATGTATATATATGTACTCTGATGGTTAATACTAATAACCCGCCTTATTCACACTCAAACAATCAGAGTACATCTATACATTATATTATTTTTTGCATTTTTTTACATTATATTTTGCTAAAGATCGTCGAAATTAAATTACAACGGTTTATTCTAATGTGTCTATTTTACCCCAAAGTAACCGAAATTTGAAACCATCGAATAACTTTATAGGCCCGTATAAATAAGCGGTAACAAGTGGTAGAACTCAACTGGGTGCAAGATACTTCTTTACTTTATCTGACGTGCTCGAGGAACTTCGGAATTCCTCTCTTGGGAGTCCCTACAACAAGGGCCACGGGCGTTCCTCAAGTGACTCTTACGAATCTAAATGTTAGCAAAAGCCCGCCAGCGTTTCGTCCATTATATAAATGTTTCTCTTTTGTATATTTTTTACATGTCCCCTCTTGCCTTGTAATAACACGTGGCACTCAAGAGGCCATTTCCTAGGGATTCTTTAAATGATGCGCTTTTTAGGGTTCTGTACCTCAAAAGGGAAATATGAACCCTTTTATTGTTAGTTTATGGTACGTTTGTCTGTTTGTAAAAAATATTCTCGGGACTGAATTAATCGAGACTTAGTAATAAAGAAGAATTAGACCTGAGAATATTTTTATTCTTAGTCAGTTTATTCAAAACATAAGGAAGTTTATGGCTACATATTAAAATTCATCACATGGAATGAAAATTGTCCGCAAACAGTGTTTTTTAAACATTTATAATAGAGTTGTATTCAGGGATTCAGGTTACGTGGTAGTAAGTGGTCGTTTGCCTTTGCCTAACTGTGAAAATAAAAAAGTGATCCTTACAGACAGACATACATAGATACCAGTAGCTCTCTCTGCTGCTCCAAATACTAACGGTCGCCTTATATGTCTAGCACGCATTCATGGGCGTACCCAGGTTCTTGGCCAGGGGGGGCAAAGTCTTGGCCAGGAGGGCGAAAAATTTTGGTTGGGGGGGGGGGGGGGGGGGGGAATTAATAGACCAGTGTCGATAATTTTTGAGACCAAAAAAAATTATAGTAGGATGAAACCCATTGAAAAAGGTAGAGAATATGTGTGTAACATAAATGAAAGGAATCATTTTTACGCGCGATATGAGATCGGGAAGGGGGAGGGGGTGAGTTTTTAGGGGTAAATAACGGTTTATGTCGATTTCCGGAAAAACTACAAGTTCTATAAAAAAAGTTAAATGGCAAAGTTGTAGGTAATAAAAAGATCTACTTACAACTTTTATATTAACACTTTTTTCAAATAACTTCAAAAGGACATGTTTCAATCTTGGCTAGATATTGTACACCATCTCAAAAATTCGAGAAAAAACTCATGAATCCGAAAAAAATACTTAAAATTAGTTAAAACATGTACTTTTTCGGTACAAAACGATTTAAATCAACTATTTTCAACATTTTTCAATATATTATGGTGGTACAACTGATTTCACTGTCAAGTGGTTGTCACCGATTATTAATTTCAGTTGTCAAAATGACATATTACCGCCATTTTGTTTTTCTAGTATATTGTGTTGCAATTCTAACTTAGGAGTTTTGGCGGGAAGTCGAAAAAGGCATATTGTGCTCTTGTTTTGTTTTCATTTTCTTGGTGTATTTTTGAGTTATATCGGATAAAGTTGATGGCATTTTGTTTGATATAGGTTAATTACAGTGCACGAGTGTTTGTGAAATAGAATAACAGTGCTAAAATATGTTTTTTCTGCTTGCCTCCAAAATTCCATCGGACACGTTCTAGTAAAGTAGCCATCGCTTTACTTGAATGTTGGACTGACTAGACTGACTGATTACTGACGACTTACTTACTGACCTTGTTATTACTTCGTCCAGTTTCATGTTTCATTGGAACTGGCAAAAAATTGATGCAAAAATTATACTTGACGCTGGCAGTATGCACAGAGTTTGCGATGCCATAATTGAGAAAAAAAAATTCTAACTTAAAATTCTTGTTTTGTACCAATAACCCCAGTCGATTAAAACAAAATGCTTAGTAAAAAACAGCTCAATATTATATTTGCAATTTTCTTATATGGTGTACAAATACCTGGCCAAACGTCCATACATTTTGAAACATCTCCTTATGTGAAATAACTAAGTTTTTGATTTTTTATTTTTATCTTTTGCTAAAAAAATATTTTTTTCACAAATTTTTTTTATGAACCAAACACAGTAATTTTTTCGGTTTAAAATATTTATTTTTTTCACCTCTTTTTGAAAAATCACCCTAGTTTTCAATGGAAAATTGTCACGTCAAATTATTTGCTTTATTAACACGCTTTTATTAGCTTGACCTGTATGTATGTATGTAACAGAATCTTTTAACTTCATTTTCACTTACTTCTAGGAGTCTTGAAACTTCTAGGAAACTTGAAAATTTGCCGGGGTCAAGGGCCGATGACTATGCAATAATATGAAAAAATCAAACTAAAAATTAAAAATAAATAATGTACTTTTTTAAACTAAAAAACACGCTTTTGTGAAAATACGTAAATACGTAATACTATAAAAAAAGCGTGGGGTGCATGGTGTCAATAGTATATTAAAAACCCCCACGCTTTTATTACAGTAAAATACATTTTCTTCTTATTTTTTAACTTTTTAGTTCGTATTTTCAAAAAGCGTGTTTTTTTAGTATTTTAATTTAAAAGGTCGATGTGCTGTTTGTTCGGTGAATCTCTAATATCTGATGGTATAAAAATATACAATACTACAGTAAATGATCTCAGAAAACACAAGTAATGAAAACTCGAATCCGAATTTCTTTTGAATCATTATGTACAATTTTGGGCTATTTATTAAAATTTATACTTAAATTACTCGAAAAACATAAGATTTTATGTTATAATATTGTATACTTATGTTTTCGTATTTTTTTCCTTTCATTTTTGTTATAATCTCTACCTTTTCCAATGGCTTTCATCTAATTTTTTTACACGCTTTTTATTAGCTTCACCTGTATGTTTGTATGTTTGTATGTTTGTAACCGACTTCTTTGGGCGCGATTTTGACCCACTTTAAACGGCCAGATTTCGTTCAAACTTTGTAGATTTATTGAGGACCGATGACAATACACTAATTTGATAAAATTATTCCATTTTTCAATTTGCAAAATATGATTTTTGTTCGATTGCGTTTATAGAGCTACAGCTATTATACGACTGTTATAGATCAAACGATCTAATAACGAGTATTTTAGCCACTTTAATTCAGCATCTGCTAAAAGGTGGAGTAAAAGTGCTAAAACATAGTGCTGTAAACGTTTATTCGACGTCCTTAAAGCACACATTAGCAAATATTGCCAAATAGTCGAGATAACCGCTATTACACGATAAATGGGTGTTTTAAGAACGGTTACTCGGCTCTTATACGATTAAAGGCTGAGTAATCTAATTACTATTCGACTATTTTGCTGCTTGGGTTGCTCATATTTATGTAGGGGAGTAGACTATTGGTGCTCAGTAACCGAAAACGTGTATGAGATATATAAAGAATATAAATAATTTGTTAAGTCGTAAGACAGGTGAAATTTTATGAAAACGTAAAAATTAAAAAAATATGTAACCTTGTTATGTAACAAGCCTAATGATAGATAAAGATATTTTTGAAAGAAAGAAGAAGGTTCTCAGTAACCAGACCATTGCTCGTGGAAACATCATGGAAAGAATAAATAATCCAAACTAAAAAGTAGAAAATAAATAATAGTTTAAAAAAACTAAAAAACACGCTTTTTATAGAAAACCGAACTAAAAAATAGAAAATAAATTTTAATGAATTTAAATTAAGAAAATAGTGTTAAAAATTTCAATGAATATAAGTTAATAATAGTGTGAATAAAAAAAATATTTTATTTAAAAAAAAGCGTGGGGTGCTTTTTAAAATATTATCGAAATGATAATCACTCTACTCATATCTGTCAATAAAATATTTATAACTATTGACACCATGCACCCCACGCTTTTTTTAAAATATTTTTTTTTTATTCACACTATTATTAACTTATATTCATTGAAATTTTTAACACTATTTTCTTAATTTAAATTCATTAAATTTTATTTTCTATTTTTTAGTTCGGTTTTCTATAAAAAGCGTGTTTTTTAGTTTTTTTAAACTATTATTTATTTTTTCACTTTTTACCATTTTCAAAATTATCGACCCTGGTCTATTATACGAAGACACGCATACAAAATATTAAATATACAAAGGAAACAGCAGGAGGTAGCATATTATCTAGCGTACTCTTTATAGGGTTCTTTTTTCGTTTAGGAGATTTTTTGTGATTTTTGGATCCCTGAATCTAGACCTTGATCCAGGGGGGGGGGCAGCTGCCCCCCCCTGCCCCCCCCCTGGGTACGCCCATGCACGCATTATTAAAGTTACATAATACAAATATTTATTTCTAAGTTTGTTTGCTTCATCATTATATTATCATTGCCTTAATTTTAAAACAGAGCTAAAGTTTTTCTCTGTCTGCTCTTTCTTTCTAGCTCATTTCCTCATAAGAACACAAAATTGGCTGGCTGCAACCCTATTTACGTCCCTCTGATGGTCACAGTTCTTCTTTTACAAGGGTTACATTAGGTCATCGTCCACCACGCTTGTGCTGTGCGAATCGGTGGACATCATGCTTCGAGAAATTATGAGTTTCTCTCAGTTGAAGAACATCATCGTAATTGATTAAACATTACATTTTTCCACTATCGTGTAGCAGCGATAAATTCGCACATTACTTTCTTTGTAAGAGATGCGCGCCAAAGATTTGAACGTGTTAACCTATTTTTTGTATCAGGGGGAAACCTGCAAAAGGTACGGCACCTTGGGAAAGGATACTGGGATATGTGGGATTTGACCGCACTAAAACCCTCTCGAAGCGCGCATGGCCTGGCGGCTAGCGTAGAACGCAAGCGATCTATGCAGCTGAGCCAAACGGTCGCGGTCGGGTGTGAGATGGGTGACCGCTAGTGGCAAAAAAAATCATGCGCGTTTCCGTGCTTCGGAGGGCACGTTAAGCCGTCGGTCCCGGTTGTTGTCGATAGATAACAGTCGTCAAACCTTGTCGGAGGCCTTATGGGCGGTTTGAAAACATCCGACAGCGGGTTGGCCACTAACCCGCATCTCCACCAACCCGCATTGGAGCAGCGTGGTGGAGTAAGCGCCAGGCCTCCCCAATGAGGGGGAGAGTGCCCAGCAGTGGGACGCAAAAAAGGGTTGCAGCCAAAACCCTCTCGCTGGCCTGCCTCTGCACTTGGGACTCCGGGATCTCCAGTTGAACAGTGGCACGCACCGGTGTCCTCCACGCGCGGCGCCCTGGAGCGGGCCCATCTTTGGGAGAGCAGATGTGCTCTCCTGCACCTTCCGATGCTGAGGGCGGCATGCGGCCACGCATACATCGCCGTCCTTCCCAGGGCTGTTGGCTGGACGGATCGAGCTCCCACACTCAACGTCCGCAACCCCGGAAGCCCCCTTTTAGCAGGGGATACCGTAACTCTATTCTTAATCCTACCTAGTTAATATTTTTTTTACAGAATACCAAAATCCATAACCATTAAAGTTTTAAGATATGGTACGATTCCTTGCATCGCATTCAAAATTGTTTTGTAGTACCTATTTAAAAATGCACACGTAATGATAAAAGCAGTCTTCAATGTGTCGTTATAATAAGTAACGATTAAGACATCCCGGCAATGAAAAGGCCGTGGTCAATAATATTATCATAAATGAACGCGACAGACCTCAATATGTACTTGCGTTCTGCGAAATGCGCGTTTCCATTCGACTGTATACTTATTCTACTTCACAAAATCCGCTCTGGTTATAGTAGTGACGTGTACTGACAAGCGAGTGATCCCTTCCCCCCAAAATTGAAGGCGGCGACCGCGCCTGCTCCTACTACCGACTTAATTTGATCGGTCCACCTCATTGGTGACCTACCACGAGATCTGTTTCACTATCTGTATTCGGCCGAATACAGATAGTGAAAAAGTTGCCAAATACGCCGAATACCGAATACTAAACGAATATTCGACGCATATCTGCTAAAAACGCCAAAATCGTTCTGCGCACTCTAATTCCAGCGGCTTCCTTACCCCGTATCTTTTTTACGGGTCTTCAGTCCAGTCTTCAAGACGTGGTTGTCATTATTAGAGGAATTTCTTTCCCATCGGTCAAGGATACTCTGGCAAAAATTTTGTGACGTATGCTTCAGTCTTGTCTACGGGCGATCGGTATCGTAAAAATAACCGGCACGTATAAAGTCAGTCAGTGGAGAATATCTCAAGGATACCTTCTTAGGAAACGACAATTTTTATCAGGCGCTTATAAAACGTGTGTATACTCAAATGTTAATTAGATTATTATGTCATTTTCTTTTAACTTTGTAAAAAGAAGCCGCTGCGTCGAAAGAAACACAATGATAAGGATCTAGATATGACATACTCGTAAAGTATTTTTCAATTGTAAAATTAAGTATTCTGCTAATTGTACGTAACCGATAATGAAATTGATAATAAATCTAATAGTGTTAAAGATATGGCAGCGAAAAAGTGTATAAGTTACATCTTGTTATTTGATGTTCATTATTAGTACGAATTTATAATGCCTCGAATGGACTCCGAATTGAAAGTCCTTTGAAATTTTATTTACAAGAATATTCATATTAGCTTCGCCCCCCGAATGGTGGGGGGGAACCCCCCCGCCAAAAAAACACAAAAAGGACTCGTCATTTAAAATGAATGGGATCGGTTAGGTTAGGTTGGACTTTTTTTAATCAATACAAAAAAGGAACCCGATGGAATCGACATTGTACCATTAAAAAAAGCCAAAAAAAACTGCTTGCATGGCATTTTAAATTAAAATGTGGTTAATATCATTAATTTGCTCGCTAAGATTTGGTGATCGTTTACGAATTTGGTGTTCGAATACAATATTCTGGTGGTTAGTTAAACATAAGCCTAACTATAGTAGGTCCTTATTCGGTGTTGTGTTAAGTTATAATTATGAAATACAGTAAGCTGACTTGTTTATTCGAAAACATAACCGAGTTGAGTGTTGAGATCGGGAATATTTTAGAATGCCAAACTCGTTGTAGGCTTACTCCAACCTATAACCGATCTCAACTCTATGGAGCGTTCACATAAGTTATACTCTCGATTTTCGATTTTCACTTGACATTGTCAAAACGCTTAAACGACATTCGTAACGAAGAAAAGTTCTTTTTTCGTACTACTTACCTATTTACGTATTTAAGCTTTAAGATAACTTGCATGTTTGACTTGTTGTAATGTTGCTTAACATTTTTATATCTGGCACTTATCAAACGTGCGTACAGTTAAATGTTAATTGGAACATCATTATAATATGGATATTTTATTTCTTTTTAAATGTAATATGTTGCAACAACAACAGATAAGGTTCAAGTTAGTAAATAGCTTGGAATTCATTTTGTTTTGTTTTTATTAGGTATTTTCTTCTTAGCAAGTTGAAACAAACACAAATATCAATACTATATGAAGACGCCCTCCAATAATATTTTTAGGAAAGTTTTAATAAATTAAAATTCTGAATGACGGGCCGCGTGGAGGACACCGGTGCGTTCTTCTGGAGATACCAAAGTTCTCCCCAAGCGCTGAGACAGATCAACTAGGGCACAATAGATATAGATATTTTGCCTATGGGTTTTTAGATAAGAAAGACCTCACATTACTCGGATTCTCTCTCAGTCGGGTATCTTTTGACGGTTTCCTCTAGATATAAAAAATAATTCACTGATTTAATATGCAAGCGTTAGGTGCAGGGCAGGACCGTCTCGGTCGATCCATAAAAGTACTAACACCTATAATCATGGTTAATTGCACTTCTATAACTAAACTTAGTACCTATTTCTTCATCCAACGTTTCACGATTAATTTCGCCAGCAGTCGTTAGATACGAACGATAACAATTACTGGTTTACAATTTACTATTTTCACTTATGCTTCCGATTAAAAGCTAGTTAATAATTATTATACATTGGTACATTTGTCAAGATAAGCCGCAGGTGTTTCTGATTCGAGTTTTGTTAAGAGAAAGTGGAAAAATTGCCTACCTTTAATAATAATGTGTTTGACGATTACTGACTGCATGTGTTGACAAAACTTTATGTTATACTGTAATCTTCGGAAAGGACTATTAGTTTGAAAGGATTTTAAATTGCCTCATTTATTGAGGGTTTCGAAATATTAAACTTGGGTTTATGAACGTATTAATGGGTTTCCATAAAGTATTATACCCATAGCTGAGTGTGTATAGCCCAGATGCTAGCGGTTAAACCAAACGGGTGCAGTCAGGTATAAGATGGGCGGCCGCTAGTAGCAATCTGTCCGTTTCCGTGTTTCGAGTTACGTTAAATCTTTATACAGTACTGGATGCTAAATACGAATTCTACCTTTTTTTTTTCAACCTTTTTTATGTCCCACTGCTGTTGCAGTGTGCTGCTATTGGTGGACGTCATGCTTTCGAGAAATTATGAATTTCTCTCAGGCATGCACGGCGATGTAGAACATCGTAATCAATGAAATATCACGATATTTTCCATCACCGTGGAGCAGCGATAAATTCGCACCTTACAAATTTCTTTGTCAGAGGTGCGAGCCGAGGATTAAAACCTGGGATCGGTCGCGTCGAAGACCGCGGTTTATTACCACTAAATACCTTCATACTCTACGTAAATGTTATAGAATTTAGGCTGTTAGGTACGTAAAAGGGAGTGTTCATGATTTTTTTATTGTATCAATCGACCCAATTTAGCATAGGGATCAAGTATTCAGGACCACATCGATTAGAGCACCCCGAAAGACAGAAATACGAGCCAAAGTTACCTCACTGCGTAGCGTTGAAAACGTCCCACACTAACGAAGTGACAGATATAACGTCAAAGTCCGAGAACGCAATAGTCGCAGTACCAAAAATTATGGGAAAAATAAGTGATTTGCAATTTCAATCGTTAAAAACTGCATATACAGTTGTAACTTTTTTCTTGTTAAATTACAGGAAATCTGAAAAAAATATATTAAAAACATTATTGGATGAAATAAAAAAACAACAAAATTATAAATTAAATATTTCACATTTCCATATCCTATTGCAATTTTCCAATTGAAATATATACATTTTACGGAAAAATATTTTTATACATTATTCCTATTGTAAAGAAAATAAAGAAAAAAATATATATTTCATATTAGGAATACAAAATATTCGCTTAACGAATTTTTTTTTTCCGGTCATTGTGTTTAGGTACCTACTCGTATTACGTTTGGGTTATGAGCCTAGAGAAAAAAGGCTATAAAATAAAATAAATATAAAAAATATTATAAAGCACAAACTGCCACAGACCAAAGAACTAAAACATGACCAAAAAAATTGAAGGTATCAATTTGTTTCTTAACGAGTAAAGAATTAAGATCGTCACAGACCTATTAAGGTAAAAATAAGGTATTAACCGTACACGCAGAACCCAAGCGATCTATGCGACTAAGCCAAACGGGCGCGGTCGGGTGTAAGTTGGGTGACCGCTAGTGGCAAACAAATCATGCGCGTTTCCGTGTTTTAATGGCACGTTAAGCCGTCGGTCATGGTTGTTGTCGATAAATAACAGTCGTTAATCCTTGTCGGAAGCCTTATTGGGTTTGAACACATCCGACAGCGGGTTGGCCATCAATCCGCATTGGAACAGCGTGGTGGAGTAAGCTTGTAGAGCTTACTCACCCACTTCTGGCACCCCAATAATGGGGAGAGACCCTTGCCCAGCAGTGGGACGTAAAATAGGTTGCAGCCAAGCCAAGCCACACTACTATTAATACAAGGTATATTTTTGTTATGTTGGTTTGAGTATTAATATTCGTGTGCCTAAAATCTCTACCGTTGCGCATAGTGCCTACTCTTCGTACCTATAACATTTTTCCTAAAAAACATTCTTAAACTACCTACCGTTCTTCACACTAAAAGGGAATTTATAAATACACATTTACAAACACAACGATTCTATAAACACAGATTAAGGCGTTTCGGAGCAACTCCACGAAAAGCCTACCCCTGAACACCTACTATTGACTTTCTTCCGCCACTTTCTCATTCAGTTATGATAAATGATCTTACTACCAACGAAAATCCAACTCTATTGCGTTCACATAAAATTGTGAATCGAACGAAGCTTTTGTTGAGCTATAGAACGTTTTAAAGCAAGAACCGTACTTCTTAAATAATAAAGACTCTTTGTAAAACTTTCCCTTCTAAAGCTTTTGGTATCCAATAATTATTATTCATGGAGGCTGGAGCCTTAGGGGCTGTGTAATTAATAAACTTATATGATACTTTTGTTTACAGTGTCATCTTGAAACGCAGGGGAGACTGAAAGGATCGCTTGTTCTCGACGCCTGCGCATTTGCACCGAATCACGCCACTTAGAGGGCCGGTCCTGCGAGAAATAGTCATTATGTGCCACGACACTGAATTATTGAGATATTGAACTTTGCGTTTGAGTTACTATAATGCCAGTATAATGCGGTACTTTGTATTTAAAAATGCTTGCTAATACTTTTCTTGTATTATTAAAAAATGTTTTAAATGGTGCTGTTTCGTTTTTTAGTTTTTGTATGAAGATAAAGACAAAGACTTTTGTTTGTGCAAATAGGGGTACAGGAGCAGGTGCAGGAGAGCACATTTGCTCTCCCGAAGATGGCCCGTATAGGGCGCCGCGCGCGGAGGACACCGATGCGTTCCAATGGAGATCCCGGAGTCCTCCCCTAGCGCAGAGGCAGGTCACCGATGTGGTTTTAGTGCATTACAAATCCCACATAACCCTGTTTCCTCTGTCCCAACGTGCCGGGTACCCTTTAAAGGTTTCTCCCCCGATACATAAAAGGGAGGTACCTATAGGCACAATCAGGATTTCAAAGTGGTGTAAAAGCATTGCTCATGGAAGAAAGTCATATAAGTGACCTACAACTTGACGAGATAGTTTTTTGAAAATGCTACGTGTAACATTTTTAAAATACTTGACTCTTCTGCACCTTACTAGTCAGCGGTATTTACCTTAGAGAACTATGCAAAAATAATATTAGGTGGGTAAAATTAACTCAAAAAAAACCTATTTAAATCTAATTTAATATAAGTATTAGTAGTTTATAAGTATAAAAATTTAACAACTTTTTAATGAATAAATTATTAATCACTTTTTTAAATGGATATGTTTTAAATTTAAAAATAAGTTAATAAATAATTTTACCATTTTCTTATGTTTAGATTAGATATTTGATTTGATTTGATTAATAGATAATGTAATTAATGTAATAATGGATGTTTGTTGAGAAAATAATAATTATTATAAATATCTTTGGCTTTTTGTTCATATTACCTAAACAATATTCATGTTTATTCCTGTAAGACGTTATAATTTTATTGTATGATATCATCAAATCCGAATCTTTACTATTCTCTTGTCACCAACTCGTCCAAGCAACAAAACGTACGAAACGATTCAATATAAATTAATTCTTCATATCAAAACGAGACAAGCATCGTTTAATTTAATTTGAAGGCTCAAGTAATTTGACAAAACTTCTGTAATAAAATTATCGAACATTGACCGTGGTCTGATAACGTGGGTGTGGAGTGTGCACCAGGAATCGAACGTGCGACCGGACACAGCACGGCATGTTAATACACGCTAAGGAAGATTAACCAAAGGCCCACAAAAGGTGCCGAGACGTCTTCTCGACCCGACGGGCCCGGTACCACAGTGCCCAAACTAATAATCCGTTGTTTTAGTTTTAATTAGTTTGTTTAGTAGGCACGACGGAAGGTACTGTCCCTTTGTCAACAAGTGACAAGGATTGGAATAGTTTACTTTAAATGACTTACGAGTTTTGGTTTATTACCGTCATCGAAATGTTTGCGTTAATGTTGGAACTAAGTGTCGAGTAAAATGTCTTGTTTTGCGAATCGATTAAATAATTTCACAGTTAATTATGTACTTTATGTAAATACTCGTATTAGCCTTCCGCCAGCGGCTTCGCCCGCGTGGACCCGTTTACTAGGGTAGGATAAAAAATAGCATATTATGTGCTAATCCAGGCTATATTGCTTTATTAAATAAGCATTTATCCAGTTGCTTCAACCGCGTTTTCACGTAGGTATGAAACTTTTTCCCGCGGTAAAAAGTACCGCGGTAAAAAGTAGCATGTATTACTCAGAGTGAATGTAGCTTTTTAATGGTAAAATATTTTTTTAAATTAGAACAGTAGTTTTTAAGTTTATTCGTTACAAACATACAGATAAAAATACAAATATTTCCTCTTTATAATGTTACTATTAATTAGTATGAATACATTGTATTTAGATTGTATATGATAGTATTGCATGATGACAAACAATAAAGGTACATTTATGAAACACCAAAGTATAAATCCGATCAAAATGTAAATTACTTCAAAGTGTTCATAGATTTGTTACATTTAAAACAATCTATAAAATTAAATTCATTATAAGAAATTAAACAAGCTAAAACAATTTTTTTTAAATTAATTATAATAAAATTTTATTGTTGATACTTAAGTGTGTTGTAGTTTAGTCTACTACTGTTAAAGAAATCTAAGCTTTATGAAAAACTTTGCTTTTTTGTACACCATTTGTAAGTCGATAAATGCGTATTCAGTTTTTGTTACCAATAAGCATTCTTGCACTAAATGTAGCGTAAAATAAGCGGATAAGGCACCTTGCATGGCGTGGTAACCCGTAACAAATTTCAAACAAAGACGTTTGAAGACATTGTTAGATATGCGTCGCTTTATAAAAACCTTCTATTGGAATGTTAAGTGATTGTTTCGTACTTTTCCTGCTTTTTATAATACTTTAGCTATGGTTTTTTTAGTACGGAGTCTTAACAAATAAAGTTACGAGTCGTATTGTTTGATTTAATATAAAAATAATATAGTTAAGATATAAAAATGATTGAGGGATAAATAGTTATTTAACACAATACGCTATTTTCGTTAAAGTACCTACTTTTATTTGTTTAATTTTAACCTATACTAATATTATAAATGTAAATGGGTATTTGTATGTTTGTTTGTCAGTCTTTTACGTCGCAACGGTGCTTCGGATTGACCTGAGTTTTTGTATGGAGATAGTTGGGGTGCTGAAGAGTGACATAGGCTATCTCATTCCTATGAGGGGAAATAGTGTTCCACGTGGGCGAAGCCGTTGGCGGAAAGCTAGTTTTCAATAAACAACACTCTTTATATAAAAAAGGGAGTGCCTACAGGGTTAAGGTAAAGTATGTTTACAAAGAAAATCACGCCTATTATATTTGTGAACCAACCTCATATAAAAGAAAAGACAATACTATGAGAAAAGTCAGAAAGCGCCCCCAGTTGCATGTCTTTTTTCTTTCCGAATAGACTCTGATAACAATAATAGGCAACTATTAGAATTAATTAAATTTCACTTCTTTATAGTGTATTTCTATTATTAAAAGAAAATTAATTGCCTCTCAAGTTAACGGGTCCCCTTTTTAATACTTTTTACGGATTAGGATATAAATATTAAAGATACGACATCGTAACTTTATTACACATGTTCCCTAGTTTAATAGTGAGTTAATGGCCAAAGTAATTTCTTGCACCCACACAGATGTGGGCAGGCTTATAAATTTGCATTGCTTATTCATCAGTGAAACGCAATCCATAGCAAGCACTTAAGCACTTAGCGCAAACATATCGATTCTCAACACGGGGTGTATCGAACACTCTGGGGACACTGGGACAATGTAAAAAGGCGGTGAAGCCGAACGCAGTGTGATTCACTTATTTGTGCGGCGACCGAGCACCGCGAGTTAAACTAGGGTTAAAAGCGCGGGGGGTTCGACCCAACTTTATAATATTATAACGTGTAAGGAGTAAAAGAGTCGGCCTTATCTCCGACACGAGGCCGATTCCTGACCACTTTAATGGGAAAAGCATGTTAGAATTAAACTAAACAAAGACGACGCATCAATTAGGAGCGATCTTTTTTCTCCTTTACGAAAAGGGCTTAACTTTTTAAAGCTTGTACGTTGACCGAAATGCGCTTGGGTACTTCGTTATTTTTTACTGACTCGTTTGATTAGATCAATCTCGATGATTCTTGTATGGGTTTCAATTAAGTTGATAAATACGATAAGTGGGGTGCAAACATCGATTTATTCTGTTCGTGTTATTGGACTTTTGGAGGATTTGCGATTAAGTTTTCAAAAATAATTTGATTAATGAATTGTGAAGATGAATTTATTAGCGTTGTTGGATGGTTTTCTGGACGTCTACTGTCACGTCCTAAGACGTCGATAGCGACTTTTTGTCACTGACGTTTTTTAGACACTATTACGGATCACTAACAGAATGAATTTCACTCCTTAAGCTCACTTGCATGTAAGTGACAGTCACATCGTGTCACATAGACACCTTTACTTTCGCAATTCTTGGTCCCCTTAGTGGTCAAACCGATAAAAATTATTTCACGAAGTCCGGTCAGCTCATATTGTAATAGTCATATATAATATAAATACCGACAAGCGCACCTGAGTGCGTAAGTTTTTAAAGCGTTAGCAAAGAAATCTGAACATATCTGTCATTAACAAAAAATCCTTTAAAAATATTAACCTACTAACACAACTCGCCTATGTTTAGTTGTTATGCTGACGTTACACAACCGTGACCGTATATGTAATTCTAAATACATACTTAAATAGATAAATTAACATACACCCAGGCACACAACAAATAATCATGTTCATCGCACAAATATTTGTCCTGTGTGCGAATCGAACCCACAACCTCACGCTTCGCAGTCAGCTCAACATCCACATCCGCCACGGAGGCTGTCATGTCATGATGTGTGTGCAAACCAATGTCCATGGGCCGCTACGACCATATACGCCACGTGACCTGTTACTCTGCTTTATTTTATACAAAAAATAATAATGCGACCTGTAACGCAGGCGAAAGCAATTTTTTCTAATTAGTGAGGAGCTAGCATTTGTTCGGACAACGGAAACAATAAGTCTTTGGAAACGTTACACCGTGTGACTTGAAACTGTATTTAAATATTCAAATAACGCACTTATGTGTTTTATACGTATAATTAATCTAGATGCTTAGTAGAATCTAATACCTTTAAACGAGCAATTCTTGTATATATCTAAATATATTTTTTGAATCTCGGAAACGGCTCCAAAGATTTTGATGCAAATTAGTACACTGGTTGCGGGGATGATAAATCGATCCACAAATTTTTATTGATAGAAATTGCCGCTTTTTTTAATGTTTATGCAGTTAAATATAAAATTACTCTTACTGACATCTATTGGAAAATATTAGTAATATTTTGTGGCGTAGAAAGCCATCAAATGGTCAACATTTGACAATCCACCCTTCAAACAAATGACAATGTCGATAATTATGAAAGACCTCTATAAAAATTTCGTCAACGGAATTAGAGCTTTCTTGGTCGAATGGTTACGAATGCCGAATACGGAGCTAGAGACCCGGGTTCAAATCTCAAGTAGGCAAGTTGCGTTTTTTATTTTTTGTGACAATTTTTTTTATTGGGAGCTAGGTATTTCAAAAGGATTTGTAAAGTAATACTAAGTCAATGAATGTTTTGCTTAAAAATAAACCAAGTAAATAAATTGTTTTTATCCGAGCAACGCTCGGGCGTCCAGGTACTTTGGAATTACAAGAGCATTAGTTTGAAAGGTTTTTTTTCTATTTAAGCGGAAAAGCATACGACCATGCAGCTCACGTGATGCCTCGTGGTAGCTGCATCCTGCTACTGCAATGACATCTAAACAAAATCTCTTTCTTGAGGACGCATACAGTTGCGGGTCATCTCCAGCGACTGATGTCATAGAGTTCTTCTTGGCAGAAATGGTTGCATCGGTGGCAGCCCTCCGTCGAACCATCAGAGTTCCTAAAAGAGCTGCATTGTTCAATGCATGCATGCAATTCTAAAAGCATAGAGTGATACGGCAGATGATTCGACTCCATTTCTTCCGTGAAGACATTCTAGTGTGATTGAAAAGGTGCTGTAGTCGATTAGACTGGTAGACGGATTAGTCAGCTTTTGGAGGAGTTTAAATCAGCAGCGTAACTGCACGCCTTACACAAGGTACTGGAACCTTGCCTAAACTGTGTACAATAGCTGCAGTGACTCCATAATCTTAACCATATTATGCACTACGCTTCTTTTTTGTATTGACGAAACCTCTAAATGATACTCGAAATCTTGGCACATTATTTACTAAATATACTAAAACTTCCTCTGTCGCCTCCTTCAGCACTTGACAGCACTTTGGGATTTCCAGCGGAATGCTCCGTTGTCCTCTATGCGCAATGCTCAATACGGGCTCACCTTGAGATAGCATGTATGTCTTTTACTCAATTAGGTGCTAATCATGGCGTACATGTATCGTATACCGCAGTCTTTTCCGGGGACCCTGGATGTATAATGTCTAACTGAATGACTCCTATAATCAGGCAGGCAGACAGGGGATAACGTAGTTCATATTCATTCTTATTCCCAAGCAATAATGACTAGGAGATACGTACCAAGCACGGTCTAGCAAAATAGTAATGACAAACTTTGATGGTAAATGTAAATTTAACCTATATTTTTTATATACCTTATAATGTATTTAATGTACATTTTCTACTGTATCTATAGTATAATTTTATATACATAATAAGTCATAAAACTCTCTTAAAACTGTCTGTTTAAGTAAGCAATTAAAGGCACTTTAGTTTAATCATGTTCACGACTATATCCTTATTTCATGATGCACTGAAATGCATTGCACGGTCTCAACATCGTTAACACGACGAACATCGAGATGGACTTTGTACGTAAAAAATTGAAGCTCATAAAGCGAACGATATCAGCAGTAATTAACAGAGTATATATAACGTATTGACGGATCGTAAAGCTAAAGGATTCAAACACTCGAACTGCAGGCACGTTTTACGATGGCGACCGAACAGCTTTTATTGTTGTTGTAAAATTCATGATCCATTATTAATTATTACAGACGTCATTAATCTACTAATCTATTTAAGGACGCCCGATAAGAATCTCTTTCAAGTATTGAATGAAGAGTGTCCGTAGTGGACTCGAGATAGGCTTAAATTACCTTGAATATTTTACGCTAACGCCATGTCCACAATCAATCCAAACAAGACTCTACCTATCTTCGATAAGGTCAGTTTTCGAGTGTTGGACGAAGAGAGATAGGTTGTTCGTTTGTTTTTAGTATGGCGTCTGATTTATTACAGGTTGGTGTTTAAACGACAAATGCATCGAAACAGATAGGAGCGACATGTCCGACATCGGAGGACCAATGTCGACCTGTGGAGTCTGCGTACACGGTCTCACGAGCTGAGGATATGTCTTGAGATTATTTCGTTCACGACGAAGTAACATAACCCCTAAAGGAGATGCCATGAAGCTATGGTGTGTGTAAGTTTTTCATGTAGTATTTCAGTCTCATTAGAGTTTGTTGAACAATCTCATTATTGAATTTGACAGTCATTAAAATCAATAAATATTTTCAGTAGTGTTTCATAAGATATAATGGCATCAAATATGACGTTTGAATTTGACTGCTTCTGGTATTGAGTTACACATCAAACATCGTTAAAACATCGTTAAAAGTATTTTTATACTATAATAACGAGTAGAACCAATATTAGGAATCATTTTACCTTTTTTTTAATAAACGAGCAGCAAAAGTGTGGAGAGAGTTGTTTTCACAATACCCTTTGATTATTTATCAAAGTCCAATAATCTAACATACTATTATCTCTACTAATATCATAAATTAGAAAGTAACTCTGTCTATCTGCCTGTTTGTCTGTCTGCTACGCTTTCCCGCTTAAATCACTGAACCAATTTTAATGAAATTTGGAACACAGATCGAGTGGTTCTTAGGAAAGGACATGGGATGGTTGTTATCCTACGGAAACCTATAAAACGGGTCCACGTGGGTAAAGCCGCTGGCGATAGACTAGCGTTCCAATGAATTAAGGAGAACATTATTTTAAAAACAAGTTAAGTTAATTAAATTAATTAAGATACAATGTAATAATTTATAATAAAGACTAACATTGTTAAATTCTCACACTGTAAGTAAATTGAAGAAAACAGATAATAATATAAATCTTTATTTATCAAAGCTGTACTCAAAAGTATTTAAATGACGACCCGTGTGGCGCAGTGGTTAGTATACCGGACTGACGATCGGAGGGTCCCGGGTTCGATTCCCGTCGAAACAGAAATTAGAATGATGAGTTTAAAATACATGTTCTCGGTCTGGGTGTTTATGTGTCTGTTTTTGTGTGTGTCCATGGTACTCACGACACAGGGTATATCTACCTTACTGTGGGATGAGTGTGAAGCGTTATTTACTCGTAAATTATATCTCTAACCCGTAACCACAATCAAGTCTTGAGATACACTAAATCTCACGTTACGTCGCACCGTGTGTACCAGTCGCACCCAAAGACCGGATGGAGGTTTCTTTAGGACATAATCTTTACAACAAAATTGTGATCTGATCGCGTCCTAACGAACCAGCAGGAACAAGAAGATAGATTAAACCTCCGTAGATATGAAAGAATTGGCTTCGCTCATGAATAATTATAGTCCATTATGGTCTTTTAGGGTATCCGAATGCGTTGAACACTAATTTCTAAGCGATGTACGTAGAAATTATATTGATATTACTGTTGCAGGATAAAGTTTTAGAGCTTGGATGGTGGTGATACTCATAGTGTTCCACTGTTGAGCAAATATACGATATTTACTATGTCGCATTTGGTCAGCGCGGCGGTCAACGGGGATCTGTGGCCAGCAGTAAAACATTAATAAAGATTATAAGAAAGAAAGAGCAAGGGATGAATATTAACATTAACATGTTTTGCAAAAGTGGGCGCCAGAATTTTTTGACGATTCGTATGGCGTAGTAACTGCGCTGGTGTGCCGTGAAAGCTTAGGAAAGCTTAAACGAATCTGGGAAGATTCGATTAGAAATGGTGCATTTAGAGGTGTTTTTCTTTTCTAGCTGTTTTTGTATCTTTTTTTAAGTGTGCCTATGCCATCCATGACACTGGATGCCTACTGTGGGCTATAAGAGTGACACGTTATTAAAAAAAACGTTCAAGGCCAAGTTCTTAACCTCTAGGTTTTCCCTCCTTATACTGATTTTGTATGTTCAAATTTGTATAGTCTATCATCAAAAAAATTGTAGCTCCATAAATAAATAAGCCCTTCGATTTTGTTGAACGCCGCAACACGAAACGAGACTGAATTTCAGTACGTTCGTTTGTACTGAAATTCAGTCTCGTTTCGTGTTGCAACAGTAATGACATTGACATCTACCCTTTTAAACAGCGCTATGGGGGTGTCGGGACTTTACCAAATGTCAGTTGCCCGTATAATTAAAGTGACACTAGTATGCAATTTTGCACTCCTGTGAATAGGTATAACAACGGCTGAATATCTGTAGTTAATAATTGACAATGCAATCTGATTGGAATATTTAATGTAAGGTGTAAATTGGACTCAACATGGTCGTACGTCTGATACAGATCCGCAAGCCTATAATAATGATAGAGGCCGCCCGCGACTTCGTCCATTCAGACTTTGGTATAAGTCATAGCATGATGTTATACAGCCTGTAGTCTTGCCCAATAAATGGACTATTCAACACAAAAATAATTTTTCAATTCGAACCAGTAGTTCCTGAGATGAGCGCGTTCAGACAAACACTATAGATTTTCCCCGTTTTTGCAATATTCGTAGTTTTTGCAATTCACTGATGTTTCGCTCCTATTGATCGCAGCGTAAGATTATATTTAATAACTCAAAGTCTTCCTCGATAAATGGACTATCCAACACAAAAAAAACAATTCGAACCAATGGTTCCTGAGAATAGCGCGTTCAAACAAACAAACACTTCAGCTTTAAATATACATAAATGTATTAGTAGGTAGAGATATTAAAATACTTTATTTCAGACTAAAAAATGTAATCGAAACCTAAACAGACATTTAATAAATTACAGTTGAATAATCGTATGATATTAAAATAGAGGCGTTTTACAGCCAATTTTAAACGTTAACAAAAAAAACAAGCAAAGTAGGTATGTATATTTTATTTTATTTTTTATGTAGGCTAAATGGTAGCTGCAGCCAGCCTGAAGTCTTGCCTGAAATCGTATGCAATTTCGCTGCTACGTCGGAGGAAGATGGTGGGCTTACCACCCTGGCTTTTTGTAATTCTGGCCGGCGAACGCACCTTTGCACCGAAAGACAATATAATCGCTTCCCGGCAGAAATCAGTGCAGCGGTGGTGCTTCCACGGTCAGACTCTGAAATATCCACCACCTTATCCATCCTCCAATATTCACATCAGCGTTAATACCAATTAATATTAGGTATTCCACCATTTCGAACTTATGTTTTAAACTTAAATTCTATTTCTGATGTTCATTGTGCCATATAAATGCATAAAATGGCCGTGAAAGTAGAATCGATTACTTAAGATAGCATCTTATCTTTGCCAGTTATCGCCTTAGGACTGATAATTAATTAAAGTAAATAAATGCGAACATGACTAGAATACTTCGGACGTTAAAATAGATTCAATTGCCATTGTAACGGATTTCTCTATAAATTAGATTTTTTTAATTCATCGGATCGCTTGTACTTCTTTTATTTGATCGGAATTATATTGTTATCGTTTTAGATTAGCAATTTTATAATCGATATTTTGCCAAGTTTGTAAAATATTCGACATTATTTATTGCATTAAATTAAGATATGCCTACATAGCTTAGATACATTATTCCTAGAATTTAGGGTTTACTTTTAAAGTAGGCATATGTTTAATCCGTAATCCTCTATCAACAAAATTTTTGATGGTTACCAATGCGGGAATGCCAATCGAGGGGTAGCGGGTTCGATTTCTGCGAAACGGAAAAAATTATGAGTTTATATTTCTGTGCTCGGTCTGGATGTTTGTGTTCCTGTCTTTGTATGTGTCCATGGTACCCACGACACAGGGTATTGATTACGTTACTGTGGGGATATGAGTGTGTAACGTTCAAATGTAATTTTTCTCTTTATTTCAACACAACCCAAACACTACTTGTTTCGCGTAAGCCGGAAGTTTCGAGCCCCAGCATGAACACAGACAACCGTCTATCCAATCCAACGGTATCTAGACTTAAACTACTGATAGTTAGGGTTGCCATCCGTCCGGGTTTCCCCGGATTTGTCCTAGTTTAGAGGGCGTCCGGGTAGCGACCGGGCCGGACTTCATTTGTAGTCCGAGCTTAAAAAAAAGTCTTGGTCCGCCCGCGACACAAGCACTGTGCCCGCACGTCGCGATCAACCGACACGCTAAATTCTCCGTCCCCCCGCTGTTGACAATTTGACATGTCCGGGTTTTGGGCTCTAAAATCCGGGGTTTTAACGCGTCTTGTCCTGGTTGACAAATTTTAGAGATGGCAACCCTACTGATAGTTAAAGAGTGGTGTACTCTGAGATTGCTGTTTACCTGCGTATGGGGAGGAGTATGGCGGAGCGAGGCGGGGCCTTAACTACAACTATTGATTCCATACTCGTACAGAAGGTCAGTTCGGTAAATATAGTTTTACGGACGATAGGCTTTTCATGGTTTATTTATACTTTATTGTTACAAAAAAAGTTGCACAAAGGGCGGACTTAATGCCTGGAGGCATTCTTTACCAGTCAACCCTGGTTGGTGATGGTTCCACCTAGGAAGTACCAGTTTCTCGGTGGATAAATCCGGTAACCACGAAGATTAACACGCGCTTCGGCATCGGCTTCGGCCATCAGCATTGGACTTGCAGCGCATTTACATATAATTTGAGGCTTGATTCAGACTTATATGCTTGTATGTAGATGTCGATGGACTTGCATACACGCTCGTCTCAGATATGAGCTTTCTCAATATTTTTAAAGGTTTTAATTTGGCGCGTTTGGATAAGAGTGAATTTGCGAGTTGCGCGCGCAGGAACGACATGATGAAGTTAGCCACAGAATAGAAATAATTAAAACATATACCTGAAAACACAGAACATAGTTACAGTACTTAGTGTCTATTTTTTTTCAACCTCTTTATGTCCCACTGCTGGGCACAGGTCTCCTACTCACAAGTGAGAGGGATTTAGGCCATAGTCCACCACGCTGGCCAAGTGCGGATTGGTGGACTGTGCCTATACTATAATATAGAAAATAGATATTCATAAGCCAGTCAAGCCAGTGTTGTGAAATATAGTATTCATATGAATAATTAATTTTGAATATTAATTTAAATTAATTATTAAGTTAGTAAAACGTTCTTTTATTTAAATAAAATCTTTTTGATTGATTTTGATATTTATCGTCGATTACTACTGCGTTTGAGTTATATTAAACTTTTTTCATACGCCAAAGAAGTATAACTTCGAACGCGTATGTATACATAAGTACACACACTTTTTTAAAGTCCCACTGCTAAGCATAGGTGCCCTTTTGGCATTCAGAGGGATGAAGTAAAAGTTGTCCACGCTGGTAACCTGCAGGTTGAAGGAGTCTCGTCTTCATTTTTGTGTAACTTTCAATACGTACGATTTCATGTGTACGGTTTACAATGTTTTCCTAAGACATGGAGCGATATATAACCCTGATTAACACATTTGGTATTTCTCAGTTAGAGGTGCGCGCCGTGGTACGTTATCAGGACCACGGTCTCATCTGTGATGTGTTTACCACTTAACTGTCGCTGTTTACCTTTATTTAGTCTAGTCCAAACAAGTTATTATGAGAGACAAAACAAAATAGGCATTTAAAACATCTCTTTAACTATGTTTTCTCTATCCAGTTGCATTGTCTTACGGCTATTCTACGCCGCATAGTTTAGTTCGCAAGCTCCACAACTCCTTGTTGAGCTCAGACTGCGCTAATTGGACGGACACATTCGAGTGTTTGTGCTCCACGTAACAATAGAAACACGGCACGAGTAGCCAGTAACGAGTTTATGCGTTTCGTTTGAATTTGAGGGTTCATTGTTATTATTGTGATTTTAATTAACGAGTGTTATTATTATATTTCTTTTGACATAAAAGCAGCGACAGATGAATTGTTCAGAGACACTGGTCTTAGAAACAAGGGAACCGGACAACCTCCAGCGTGCATAACTTACTAAAAATGTTTTATGTGCGTTTTAATGACAGCTGAAAATAACTAAACCGATTTTAATATAACTTTTACCGTTTCGCAAGTTAAAGTAAATGTAATCGAATAAAAAGGATACGGTCTAAATGCGACTAATGTTGTTGGAACTTAGCCAACACAAATTTTTGTATGTTCGTTTGGATTCCATTAAAATTTAAGATCGATTATATTACATACCAAAGTGTTGTCTTCTTTTTTGAGTACTTAATATATAGAAATTAAATGATTCTTGTACAACTAAGTTTTCTCTATCCAACTGCATTGTCTTACGGCTATTCCACGCCGCATAGTTCTGTTCGCAAGCTCCGCAACTCCTTGTTGAGCTCAGACTGCGCTAATTGGACACATTTGAGTGTTTGTGCTGCACGTAACAATAGAAACACGGCGCGAGTAGCCAGTAACGAGTTTATGCGTTTCGTTTGAATTTGAGGGTTCATTGTTATTTTGTAATTTTAATTAACGAGTTTTATTATTATATTTCTTTTGACATAAAAGCAGCGATAGATGAATGGGACAGTGGAGGACACTGGTCTTAGAAACAAGGGAACCGGACTTAACCTCCAGCGTGCACAACTTACTAAAAATGTTTTATGTGCGTTTTAATAACAGCTGAAAATAACTAAACCGATTTTAATATAACTTTTACCGTTTAACAAATGTAATCGAATAAAAAGGGAACGGTCAAAATGCGACCAATGGTGTTGGAACTTACATAGGCCAACACAAATTTGTATGTTCGTTTGGATTCCATTAAAATTTAAAGATCGATTATATTACATACCAAAGTGTTGTCTTCTTTTTTGAGTACTTAATATATAGAAATTAAATGATTCTTGTACGACTAAGTTTTCTCTATCCAACTGCATTGTCTTACGGCTATTCCACGCCGCATAGTTCTGTTCGCAAGCTCCGCAACTCCTTGTCGAGCTCAGACTGCGCTAATTGGACACATTTGAGTGTTTGTGCTGCACGTAACAATAGAAACACGGCGCGAGTAGTCAGTAACGAGCTTATGCGTTTGGTTTGAACTACCCTCCGTGGACAGTGGGGTTTCGTTGTTATTGTAATTAATGAAAATTGGTAAAGTTGTTTACAAAGCTACAATGAGCTATAATGTTAATAAAAACGGACGCATGATAGCCGAGTATTGAGGGAAACACTAAGTCGTTGATCTTCGTTGTTTTTGATTGATTTAATAGCAGCGAGTGGGCCACTATCTTCTACCATTAGCAAGGCGTATTGCAGCAGCGTAATAGTTGAGTAAGTTTCGTAACTCCCCAATTATGGCGATAAACCAATAATGTATTGAGTTTTTTACATTTGATAAATTTACATTAATAAAATATTCTTACAATCAAGCAATTGGCCTTAACAAATAGAGCCGAATTTCCCCGCTCTTGTAAACGCCCCCTGCCTCAGAGCAATTTGCAAGAGTCCTACTTTCCAATGTTTACTCTATAGTTTTATAAAACACCGGTATATCAGAATTACTTGGCTTAAAGTGGCGTATTCTACTTTGCTTCGTTCTATACCGTTGTTGTTACAATCCGGACTACCAAATCAATTAAGACACATTTAATGAGCTGTCAAAACATGACATCTTCAGACATTTTATATGAGAAAATGGTTTGTGACGTCACAATTCATTTATAGTGAATTGACTAAATTTTTATTCATTTTTAATGTTATAAAAATCATGTATAAAAATACATTAACAATTATCCTGCTTTAGAAGCGTGGTGTAGTGTAGTTTTCTGTGCATAGTGTCCAAGACCCTATTGTTATGCAGTATAAAGTATAAAGAGTAGAATTTCCGCGCTCTTATAAACGGCTCTAGCTCAGAGCAATTTGCAAGATTTCCACTGTTTATTAGTTTAGTAGTTTCATAAAGCTCTAGTAAACGTGGAACACTTGTGATTGCCCTTTGTCGTATCGTTTTAATGAAATGCATCCGTTTCCGTATTCCTTACTTTATGTTTTTTCTTTACGTTATCTATAGGTAGCGCGAATTTCTTCATTTAAATCTCTATTTTCTTCTTATTTAAATCAATCGTCGTAGCACATTTAAAAAAGAAATTGTTGTGTTTACTAGCAAGCAGTATTTCATATTTTTATATAGAATACGAATTATAAAAGTCCTCGTATAAGCATGTTATCTTAACATAGAGTGAGGAATATCTTCGCTCTTATGAACGGATCTAACTATCTAACTGCAAGATTGCCACTGTTTATTCCGTAGTTTCATAAAGCTCTAGTAAACGTGGAGTACTCGTAGTAGCTCTATAATGCGTTCTCATTAAGTTCTTTCCATTCTGACGTATTTTTTTTAGGAATGGATCTAGCTGAGATTAATTTACAAGACTTCACCTTGCACTGTTTATTAGTTTCGTAAAGCTCCAGTAATTGTGGAGCTCTTTTGGTGGCACTTTACTGCAGTCTCATTAAACTCTAAGGTTTATATCATATTATTTAATGTAACAACATTCTGGTGCATGTTTTGTTTGTCAGAGAAATTTGCAAGACATTCCACTGTTTATTCCGTAGTTTCATAAAGCTTCAGTAAACGTGGAGCACTTGTGGTTCCACTTTGCTGCGTGCTCATTAAATTCTTTGGTTTCTGTCGTACTGTTTTATAATTCTACACCTTAATACGTCTGTATTAAACAAATGTTTTATTCTTTATATTTATCTACACTAGGTGAAGAAGTGACGGGGATATATCAGTAAATATAAGATAGAGAAGGATATCTGGATTGTCCATATCTAGGATGTCCCACTGCTCGGCACGGGTCTCTACCTATTATTGGGCAGGGTTGGAACTTAATCCTCACACATATAAATTAACTACACCATAATAAATAAATCACTAGTAAAACAAAATAAATACCTTTTTTAACTTTGAAATCGTTCCGAATGGCTGCAAACCTTTTTGCGTCCCACTGCTGGGCACGGGTCTCTCCCCCTTATTGAAAAGGCCTGGAGCTTACTCCACCACGCTGCTCTAATGCGGGTTGGTCGTTCCGAATGGTTTGTACATAAATAGCGCAGAGAGCGGAATTACCCTGCTCTTATAAACGCTCTGAAGCTCAAAGCAATTTACAAGAGTTTACCCATAGTTCGCAAAGTGCCAGTAAAAGTGAATAACTGCTGCATTCTCATTTTGTTTCCTCACGTCTATCTAGGAAATGTTTTAAATCATACCTTTGTTAAAAATATATTCGCCACACACATTTCTAGATTTGTGATTAATTTGTGCTGATTCAAATTCAAATTCAAATTCAAATTCTTTATTTCCATAAAAGTTGTACACAGTTTTTGGAATCCCTGGCCTATGCTTTAGCTTTCGCTGTGTTGCATAAGGCACAGTTTCTTCCCCACAAGTAGTCATAAATTTAAGGGTAGATTACAAAATTGGTCTTAAATATAGAAGTAGGTAGGTTTAAAAAAAAAAAAAAAATTATTAATATTATTAGTGGCAGCGACCTTCTAGAGGGGCATGTGATAGGTGTAAGTGTTAGAGAAGGATACAAAAGATCTGAAGAGTGTGTGTGTTTATGTCAGTGTGTGTGATAGTATGCGTTCTGGTATGTTTGAAATGTATGTGTGTGTGTGTGTGTATGTGTTTATGTATGTCTGAAATAAATGAAAATGGTAAATGTGGTTCTCACTTTTCTCTTGTTAATAGTTTTTCAACACTGTCGTAATCAAGATTTTGAAGCCATTCCGTTATTACATTCTTAAATTTATAGGAATTTAGGTTTCTAAGATATATTTTTTTATTTATAATATTATATATTTTAGGTGCTAGGTATTCATAGTGCCTTCTGGCGGCAGAACTCTTACAGATAGGAGTAGGGCATTTGTCAATTCTGCTATTTGTCACAGGTAATTGAGGTATTGCATCTCTATGGTATCGTTTCAGGCAGCTAGCTATAAACAGTTTTCGTACTGTAAGGACTTCGCATTCCTTATAAAGGTCATTAGTGGGATATCTGAATGGCAAAGACATAATTACTTTAAGGAGGGCACGTTGAGCTCGCTCAACCTGTATCAAGTGAGACTTAGCAGCACCACCCCAAGATGTGATACAATATGTAATCACAGATTGAGCTAGCGCTCTATAGGTCTGTAATAACAACCTTTTGTCGGCAACTTCTCTAAGTTCCTTAAGAACATAAATTAGTCTCCTGACTCGCTTTGATACCGATTGGATGTGGGGAAGCCATGTGAGCCTATGGTCTATTATTACCCCCAGATATTTTACGGTTTCCACACAGTCCAACGCTATACAGCTACAGCTCGCAGGTGAAGATGGATTATGTAGACAAGATGAAGTGTGCGCAGTAATTTTAAAATCTATAGGAGGGCTGCTGACTATAGTTTTTTTGAAACAAATATATTTTGTTTTTGATATATTTAACGACAAAAGGTTGTTATCTAACCACGAATTAACTAGCTTGTTCACTTATATTTGTATAGAGTTCCTACGTTTTCCATTTTATTGCTATTTTTATGAAATTTCACGGACAAGTTTTTTATTTACTCTCAGCGTGTTCAAAGATCTTCGATAAATAAGTACGAATCGTAAAAAAAAAATTACAAAACCCGCGCATTCTAATTTCTAAATTATTATTGTAAATTCTAAATGATGGTCATTGCGTCCATAAAATATTAACATTATCTGATAAAGTAAAAAACGTTAGTATCTGTTCATAAGCAAAAAATTGGCTTTAATAAAAAGAGCGCAGTTTCCCGCTCATGTAAACGCCCTCCAGCTCAGAAGAATTGCCAGAGTTTTGCCTTCCACACTTTGTTCTGTAGTTTTATAAAGTTCTGGTTAAAGAAAATACCGTAGCCTGTTATTTGTTTCATTTTCTGTATAGAAAAAGTTTTTAAAGAAGAAGAAGAGGCAAATAATACTTGCGTTTTTATAGGTACTTTAAGTTATTAATTTTTTTGTGTCGGACACACAATGCGACATGCTGCAACAAACAATATGCAAATGTACTCTTTCGCATATCAAGGATCAGTCTATTAAACTCTGTATTTAGTACTATAATGAGAACACGTCGGTCACTGACCTTTCCTATAATATGTGATCATTTATTTCTTATTGGCTCTTAAAATTGAAGCTCTTAGCGGGTAATATTAAACTCGTAAACAGAAGTACGTCGCGATAAAACGCCGCAAAAGCAACTTAGTTTTACAGAAACAATGGCATTCTTAAACGTTTCCCGATACGTATTCCGTACGAAGTTAAAGACAAGACTGAAACCGATTGTATGCTTAACAAACTGTCAAGCAATGCAAAACAGACTTTCGTTATCCTACATAAGCTTGAAAATCCTTTGTTGCTTTCTTATCATGCATAGCCGTGAACTTTTCAGAACCAACTGTTTATGCTTAACGTGTGTGCCAAAGGATAGTCAACTTTATTATGTTGCAAGATGTTACAAAATGCTTTCTTACCTCATGTGGCAAGGAGCATGCACTAACCTGAACTTTTCAGAACTAATCGTGTAGGCCTTACAAGAAAATGAATATCCAAATTTATTGCGTACGAATAAGGTTTTAAATGTATTGCAACGTTTATAATTTATACCGCAAGGAACATGTAATAATGTGAACTTTTCAGAACCAATCCTATAAACTTAACAAGGTGGGTGTCAATAAACAGTCAAATACATATATCGAGTAGCAATAAGATACAAAATCCTTTGTTACGGCATATACTAAGGTGTACTTTATCGAACTAATCGTATAGGCTTAACAGCGTGTATGCCAATGGATAGCAGACTTTATTGCAAAGCAGTATGATTTCTATATATGGCGGCTTCATTCAGCAATTAACATGCAATAGCGTATAATATATGCCAATGTAAAACTAACTTTACTAGGTACAAATAAGATCGTAAATATATGCCTGACTAATGTGATATGGATATGACTGAAATTGACTAACGTGAACTTTTCAGAACGTTCAGAACCAGTTGTCAGTGAATAACAAACTTTATTGCAATTTTCAATAATGTAAAAAATCCATTGTGTCATGCGACATGTGCTCTCGTGAACTTTTCAGATTCGCAAACAAGTACCGTGTGAGTTTGGAGCGTTATTAACTTGTGAGCACTAACACTGTGCTTGTAACGCTACCAGATTTAAGAGTAAGGATATAATGAACGGAACTGTTTTAAATAGTTTCACTATATGATGAACATTTTCATCGTATCACACTTGGTTAATCCATGATTTAGATTTAAAATGAAATGAAATGAAATGAAAAACGTTTATTGATGACTGTTTACAAAAAAAAATAGGTGTTTGCGTCTAACAATAGTATTTAAACAGTCTACCTTATTCAGGCATCCAATAATCACTAAATTAACCTACAGTTATTTATTTACTAAATTAATTACAATTATAACTTAATTTAAATTTTAAATTTCAAGTTTATTTTAAGGTTTTAAGAATCCGTTAAATTAAATTTTAACTGATCTTCGGCTTTAATGCCTACCCACCGCTGGGTCAATGAGAGAAAAAAAGCCGGAGGAAAAAAACTCTCAGGCATTGTTACATGTATATTTTATCGCGGAAACGTTTCCCAAACCTTTTGTACTTTGATTGAATATCTTGTTGATTTTGAGTTTGAGTTGATTTGAATATCTTGTTCGTATACACGCTTATTGTAATACCTTCGAGAAAAGGCACGTTTTTCGCTTATTATACTCCTTATATGGACATTACTAATATGATACCTACTTACAGATTTAAGTTCTTTTATCGTTTGTTTTAAACGTCTTTAATTTTCGTTTTTAAAGTATTTTTCTAACCTGAGGATAGAATAAACCAAAAACCCCGCAGAAAACCGCTACCTAGTAAAGCAACTACAGTTTAACGAAACACGACTTTAACAGGTAAACAATAAGGAAGATAATCCTTTCAGCTGGTTCACAAATAAATACTAATACTGCGACAAGAATTATGAACGTTCAGAACGTACGCGCACTATCAGAACCGATTTTTTTATATTTTTCAATGAATGTCAATACATAACCAATCTATTTCGAGTAAGAATAAGGTCGAAAATCATATATGTTTTCCCGAGAAGCTTCATGTGGCAAACAATGTAGGTGAACTTCTGTAAATTTAACATTAACTTGATTGCACTCATGATGAGGTTGTAATACTGCAAGATTTAAGCATTTAAGAATATAAACTCCACCAACCCGCATTGGGGCAGCGTGGTGGAGAGGTTATGTTGAATTTTTACCGCACTTATACCTACTCATTCGGTTAACGGTACTGATCGTCAATATAAGTTAGTGGAATTTTTTGAAGTTCATAGATTTTTCATCCAAGGCGTGTGTGATCAATACAAATACCAAAAGCTAATTCTGGCCGAGTGGTAAAAAAACCGCGGTCTTCGACGCGGCCGATCCCGGGTTCAAATCCTCGGCGCGCACCTCTGACAAAGAAATTTGTAATGTGCGCATTTATCGCTGCTCCACAGTGATGGAAAATATCGTGATATTTAATTGATTACGATGTTCTCCATCGCCGTGCATGCCTGAGAGAAATTCATAATTTCTCGAAAGCATGACGTCCACCAATCCGCACTTGGCCAGCGTGGACTATGGCCTAAATCCCTCTCACTTGTGAGAAGGAGACCTGTGCCCAGCAGTGGGACATAAAAAAGGTTGAAAAAAAATTTAACCAGTACATTTTATACCCGTATGCGATAAAGGTTTTACAAGCCCACCGCGTAAATGCATTCAAGTTAATATCCCTGCAAAGTTTCACGGGACGTGATTGTGAATCTGAAAAGAGTGAAAAGTTCACGTTAGTACAAGTTTCTTGCCGCATGTAAGTTGGGAACATACGGCAAAGGATTTTGTACTCTATTCCTGCTGAAATAATCTTTGCTATCCATTCTTACACATTCTAATAATAAAAAATTGAACGGAATAGCTACATATAGAGAATAAAAGGCTTTTTTATTTTATTTATACACCTTGCAACCATTTCATACCCGACCGGCCCATTTTGCTTAGTTGCTTAGATCGCTTGCGTTTAATTCTACAGCTATGCATGATTTCAATTATAAATAACAATATTTCCATGTGTGTGTATGAATCCAGCTCATTCTCCTTATAAATGTACCGATGCAGATGTTCAGTACGATGGTATTGTACTCACTGACCGCCCACGTCGTGCTGCGACGGTCACCTCACGACTTCGTGTGTGAATGAACCACTACAAAGTACTTGCGATATTGTTGTTGTTGTTGACGACCTGTGTGGCGAAATGGTTACCATGCCGGACTGCCAATCAGAGGGTCCGGGGTTCGATTCCCGGCGAAACAGAAATTTGAATGATGAGTTTAAATTTAATTTCTGTTCTCGGTCTGGTGTTTGTGTTTCTGTCTTTGTATGTGTCCATGGTACCCACGACACAGGGTATTTCTATCCTACTTTGGAGCTATGATTATGAAACATTAACATTGTTATGAGTTCTTCTTTAAATGACATACTGAATGGGTTTGCAGGCTGTTACTGTATTTATAAGGTCACTGCTGTAGTTGGTGGAAGTTTAATGGTACGGAAAAATACCAGTCCCGAACTAATTTGTTTCATGAAGCATTTCTATTGTATTTCGGCGGAAACTTATGATTACTTTCCAGACGTATAGTAGGCGACCGTCAGTTTCTTTCAACGTGCTAAAATAATTTTATCTTACTCCCACTACAGTAGATCCCGGTGTCTTCCAGTATGGGTTAGAGGAGATACGATTTCGAGGTCAACTCTACTCAATCCGGTCTTGGACTACCAAGTCAATTGAGATACTTTTAATGAGCTGTCAAAACGTTACATCCCCATATATTTTGTATGAGAAAATGATAAGTGACGTCACTTATCATAAATAGTCAATTGACTTCATTATTATTGATTTAAGCGGTAATAAAAATCATGTATACAAAATAATTACCAATTATATTGCTTTCCAAGCGTGATTTAGTGCAACCTTTTTAAGGTTAGGATTTTGAATTTTTTTGTTCAGTGTCCAAGACCCTATTTGGGATGTTAGACCATAGTAGAAATGTACCGATAATTGTAACCGATGGCTTTACACCTGCTCGTAAACGCCCCTTCATCCCGTATGGTGAAAAAACAGTATGGTGAAGTAAGCTCCAGGTCTCCCCAATAATGGGAGGGGGGATTTGTACCCAGCGGGGTAACAAAAAAAGGGTTGCTGCCATAATAAGAACTTGTAATACTAGCAATTCTAATTTAGTGTTAGGTCTTTTTATCTTAAAACTTTTTTGTTCCTATAAATGTGATTGGTCATTGGTGTAGTTCAATAATACCATTAAACTGCCGATTCTATTTTTTTATAGTTGACTTTATAAGCAAGTGTGATTCTGTTATAGTTTGTTCACAAAGAGAGTAGTCACGGTTATATAGTGATTACAAAACCTATAATAATATAAAAGAAAAGACAAATTTAAGATAATAACCAAAAATTACCCTGTTCACGCCTAATCTATTTCTAAACAATATTGATACATTAATAGGAACCATAAAGGAAAAGTTTTAAGTAGATAAAGCCCTAGCACGAAATTAAAAATGTTCTAGTTAGAATATCTTGGAGCTAAGAAAATGTTAGATTACTGACAGACACACGTATACACAGAGTGAGAGAGACGACCGACAAAATGTGAGAAAACTAAAGTGGGGCTTTAATTTCTTTGATCGTTTAGGTTGTTTTTATGATAAATATTTTAAGATACATTTCTAACTTATAACAAATACCAATAAGCATCCACCAAAAAAGTAGTAATAAGACAACAACAGTTCTCAAATTAATTCAACTATACTAGAAAACTGACGCATCTTGAAGTGCAAGAAGAAAGTTAGCAACCTCAAGCATAGATATTTTATTTTGACTATACGTAGTATATATAAAAAATCTACGACCTCAAGCAATTTCTGATCAACATTTTCAACACAAGTTAGATGTCATACACATATACACACTTACAGAGAGAGAGAAAGAGAAAGAGCGAGGGGGATGGGGGACTGAAGAGTAAAAAAAGGAAAGAATGAGAGGGAAATACTAAACAGAGTACAAGAAATGGGATCTAATTTATACTAAAACTGCAGCATCTTGAAATGCAATAAGAAAGTTGGCAGCCTCAAGCAAGGGGCAGAGTGCAATATTCGAGCGGCGAGTTCGGAGAACAACGAGCCCCGGGTTAATAAAGACTACCTCGAACACGGGATCTCTCTGATTATTGCTACTACACTTGGAGAACTATTTTAACTGTCCGGTTTTTTAAATTATATACTTACAAAAAAATGTTATCAAGTGTGCAGTGCAATGTTGCAGTTTGTTCAGTAATAGAATTGGTGAGGCCCTTTATAAATCCATAACAAAATGAAAGTCTAGTTTTTTGCAAAATCCAAACAGCGGCCCTAGTTTCATGCCCATTCTATTTTTGAACAAACTGTAGATTTGTTCAACATTGTATCTACGGTTTCTACATTTACTAAGAACACAAAAAACATTAGATTACACACAGTTATACACAAACACTGAGAATTCGAATTATATTTCCCTTTTTCCCCTGAATATTGTAGGTTACGTTGTTCAACAAATGAAATTACTAATAATACACTTTTACTGACACACTTACTTATTTTACACACTTAATAGGTATAAAAAGTTGTCATATTGTATTTTTCCACCAAAACAATAATGATTAAACTACCTACTGTAGTTTTCAAAATTAATTCATCTATCCGAAAACTACAGCATCTTAAAGTGCAATAAGGAAGTTGGCAGTATCAAACAAGAGGCAGAGCGCAATATTCGAGCGAGTTCGCAGACCGACGCGGGGCAACAACAAGCCCCGGGTCAATAGAGACTACCCCGAGACACGGGATCTCACTGATTATTGCTGTTACACTTATTTTCGTTATGCTGTGTTTCTTACTACCAAAACGAAGAGCTTCCTTTAGTTACTATAACATATTGGTAGAGGCTGTTTAGAAAGAAAATAGACCTGACCGTCTTGTGAAGCCAAAAAAATCTATATAAAAAAGACAACTTGATGACGAATGTCGAACCGTCTCCTTAGTCTCGCGTCTATTCTCTTTCTGGACATATTTAAGTTAGTAAATTAGTTCATTACTGATACTATATACATTAACAAACATTAGATTACACATATATTCTCACACACACTCACAAAAATACAGGTACACAAGAAATCTAAGCTTATGGTACATTCCCTTTCATTTACTAAATCTTTGCGTTTATTTTGTATAATGATAACTATTAAATCTACAGGAGATCTGCAGCGTGTTGAAGTGCAATAAAAAAGTTGGCAGCTTCAAGCAAGCAGAGCGCAATAGTTACTTGAGCGGATTTGTTTGTTAGAATCTGTCCAGAAAGAAAATAGGCATTGTTATTTAAAGAATAAATGAAAAATGTATATAAAAGATAATATGATTTTTTGAGAAATGTCAAAAAGCACCTCGAATTTATGCCTTTTCTGTTTCTTAACAAAGTGTAGAATATACATTTGGAGATATTAAAAAGGAAAACAGTATTAAGTTTCAAATAAAGTCTTTATACTATTATAAAATTTACTTACTACGAAGAACACACACCAAACACTACATTTATAGGACCAAAAAAGTTTTAACATAAAAAGAAATATCACTGAATTAGTATTGCTTGTGTTAGAAGTCCTTAGACTGTAATCGTTTTCATCACCCTACTAGGTCCGAATCTCACCTATTATTGGAGAGGCCTGGAGCTTATTTCACTTTTTTGATATGTTATGAGTCATAATAACATATTATTATTTTCATTATTAATTTGATTTTTAGCTAACGGATTGATTATGAACTGAAGTATATTTATGTCTAATAAATTTTATGTACGATTTCCAATTTGCCGAAATCAAATGCAATTTCAGGCCTATTTTCTCTCAAAATTAAGTTAAATGTTTATGTATTTTTTGTATGAGAGTGGCAAAAAGTGACAATTTTACTGTGTATGCAATTTTTACAGCAATACATAGCATTTTTTTCGATTCGTTTAGGTTTTAAAATGATCTAATTTAATAGTTTATTATTGAAATGATAAGTGATATTGTGCAATAAAGCTTATGGAAATACTGTATTTTAACTGCAAAATCTCATAATATGTAAAATCTGCTAAATCAGCTGAATCGGCGTCTCGTCGGAAATCGGAACCCTATACCAATAAAGACCAATAAAGTTATGTGACCCAACCTCTTAACTAAAATAAATCACAGGTTAAGATTTTAAAGTGTTCTAGATCTTGAACATGGAAATGATCTTAGTGAATTTATTATTAAAGTTGTAAAGGACACCGATTTTCGATTCTATTTCACGATGTAGGTTAGAGAACATGCCCAACAGGAATTTAGGTCCATTAGAAAAATAAACATAGTTTTATAATCATGTCCTATTGTCTCACTGTTCACTTTACTGGACAACTACGATTTGGTGGACAACAATGCTTTTGAGATTTTTACTGTAATTCTCAGGCAGACAGGGATCTGATGTAGATCTTCATAATAATTAACAAAAATATTTGTTTTTCTATGTTTTTTTGACTCAACTTGAGTCGTAGTTGGACTCGGTTTAAATTTTTGTTTGATTGTTTCCATATTATGAAATTATTTAACCAAAGAATATTTTTCAAATAATTGGTGCATTTCAAAATTGGTGCACTTCGACGTTAAACAAATTCCAGTTAAAAGTACACACAATAAAATTTCTATGTATAAATTTCGTAAATTACCTAAAAATTCTAACGGTACTTCACGTAAACTTTTCTGCATTTCAGTCGGGGGAATGGCAAAACATAATAAAAGTTTGCAACTGAGCAAATATTTCGAACTTCGAAAGAGTGCAGGGGAAAAATACAAGCTCCTAGTTAATTGATACTGTCCCGCTTTGGCTCTTAAAGGAAGATCTTAACTTGTATAATACTCACTCAATTATTTAAAATTGATAATTTTGAATCGCATTTTTTTTATTTGAATGGAGTAGCAGTCCACGTGGTGTTATGTGGTTGCTGCAGTCCATAGACATCTAACCACAACTTCAAGCAAGCATTAGGAGAGACACGTCCTCCCGAAAATGGGCCCATTGTGGGTTGCCGTGCATGAATGACACCGGTGGGTTATCATTAATACCATTAATTCAATTAATTTGCAAATTACTGTAATTCTATACTAATTATGTATTTAATTAAGTACGTAGAACGTTGTACAATTATTGTAAATTTTAACACTTTGCTAGTAAGGCCGCTATCCCACTGGCGTTTTACGAGTGTTGGCGTGGCGTTAACGTTGGAGGGTCGTCAAAATTCGTAACGCCATTGAGATAGCGGCCTAAAGACATCATCTAAATTGCGATTTTTTTTTCAAATGGTCTCTAATTTTTTTTATAATTCCTAACATCTTGAAGAAAATATTATGCTAAACTTTTTTGTTACGTTATTTTAAGATTAAATCAAAAGTGTACCTATAAAGAAATTTGTAATTTCCATTCCTTAAGTAAGAAATATATCAAGCCCTACAGGTAAAAAATCATTAAGTAAGAAAAAATACTCCACCACCTGGAACTTACTCCACCAACCCGCATTGGAGCAGCGTGGTGGAGTAAGCTGCAGTCCTCCCCAGTAAGGGAGAGAGACCCGTGCCCAGCAGTGGGACACAAAAAGGGTTGCAGCCAAGAAAATATAAGGTCTCTATTGTTGAACAGTTGAAGTAAATTCAAAGCAAGATTGTATTAAAGAATTTTGTAATTCCCATTTTGCGTGGTTGTTTTCAATAGATGGCAGTCGTTAAACTTTGTCGGAGGGTTTATGGGCGGTTTAAAAACGTTCGACAGCGGTTCTTGACCACTAACTCACATCACCAACCCGCATAAGAGCAGCGTGGTGGGGTAAGCTTCAGAGAGACCTGTGCCCAACAGTGGGTCATAAAAGCGTTGCAGCCGTTACATACTTATAAAAACCATCAAGCATACATGTATATGTATGCTCTAGGTTTCTTTTATCGTCAACCTCATTCCTCAGTTTCTTACGTACAGAAATAAAAACAAACTTTTCGATTAGCATAACGTCTCAACAAGGGTGTTCTTTCATAACTTCAGAGTTCAGGCCATAATCCACCACGCTGGCCAAGCGCAAATCAATTATCGGGGTAAGACAACAAACGAAGAATCTGTCAAATGTGAAATTTTAAGGGATTCGATTCTCCAATTTGCTACGGAACCTTAACATAATCCTAGCACTAGTAGGGTTCGCACTAAATTGTCCTCATTCAAATTGGGAGCAATTAACCGTACAGTATTAAACGGGGCTTGGTGGAATTATTTATGTACAAACAAACAGTGGGTGTAATTATGTTATTATGCAACGAACCGAGTCGGTGGTGCGAAATACTGGTTATTTATCGGGGGTTGAACTGCACTGTTATTAGTTATTAGTGGCCTGTTATTAGCGCCGAACAACCGGACAAAAGTGATGAATTTATAAGAATACAAGACAAAGATCGATGAAGGGAAGTTAGCGTTGTACGTGATTCATCGGCATTTTCTGTTTTAATCTTTATATATTTTCATGAAAATATCATATTATGGACAAGGTACAAAAATGAAGTAGAGATCTACGTAGTTAAACTAAACGTGCGCGGTCCGGTGTGAATTAGGTGACTGCTAGTGGAAATATTTATTTATTTTATTTATTAAATTCTTTATTGTTCACCTTAAACTAGGTTCACAATATGAACTAAATTTAAATCACCTGCCTGATTTTACATCAGCCATCTTCAAAGGCCTAGCTTACAATAAGCCAACTAGTTGAGCGTTGAATGCTAGTTTAATCGTGAAATGAAAATTTTAGTCTTATTTAACCAAATGGCTGCGACATACACAAAAATTACCAAAATTGTTCCAGCCTTTATAAAGGATGCGCACAACAAAAATACAGGTTGCATTTTTGTTTACACTCACTACATACCAATCTTGTAATTGGAAATTGGCTGGAAATGTCGGCACTTAAAACGTAAGTAAGTAGGTATGTTTAATTAATATTTTTAATGGTCCAATCCTTTTTTTCGATCCTTTTAAATGCCATATTGACAGTCATTTATGCACAGCGTTATTTGGAACTCCGTGGATATAAGTATCCTCTCAGAGCCATTAAAAGGGTTTGATAATTTCTAGAAAATTAGCCAATTTTGAAACAATGTTGAACATTGACATAATATTATTTTTTTTAGATTCAGAAAAGAAATACCTACACAATATCTTCTTTATAATTCTTCTGTAGGTACGTGTGTTGTCAGTGAACTCCTCCTAAACGGCTGGACCGATTTTAATGAATTTTTTTGTGTGTTCAAGTGGATTCAAGGATGGTTTAGATTCACAATTTGGGCCACTGGAAATGTTTTTTTAATTATTTTTTTTTTATTTATAAGTAGTGGTCCCATATAAATTGTTCCTACCTGTCAAACGTATGTATATCGTGCCGTGCCTTTCTAAACTTTGACACAGTCAGAATAACAGGACAGTTCGTATGTCATTATTTGTTTTATATTTTTGTTTGACAGTAACATGAAATCTCTTCAAGATAAAAAAAACCAATTAATCCTCTTTGGACAACGTCTACACCCGGGCGGTGCTGGGCGGGACTACTGATATTCATGTAAAATTTTTAGGATTCCGTAGCCAAATGGCAAAAAACGGAACCCTTATAGATTCGTGATGTCTGTCTGTCTGTCTGTCCGTCCGTATGTCACAGCCACTTTTTTCCGAAACTATAATAACTATACTGTTGAAACTCGGTACGTAGATGTATTCTGTGAACCACATTAAGATTTTCACACAAAAATAGAAAAAAGCAATAAATTTTGAGGGTTCCCCATACTTAGAACTGAAACTCAAAAATTTTTTTTTCATCAAGCCCATACGTGTGGGGTATCTATGGATAGGTCTTCAAAAATAATATTGAGGTTTTTAATAATTTTTTATTATTATAGTATATTATATATTATAGTATATTTTTTTTCTAAACTGAATAGTTTCCGCGAGAGACACTTCCAAAGTGGTAAAATGTGTGCCCCCCCCCCCCTGTAACTTCTAAAATAAAAGAATGATAAAACTAAAAAAAATATATGATGTACATTAGGATGCAAACTTCCACCGAAAATTGGTTTGAACGAGATCTAGTAAGTAGATTTTTTTAATACGTCATAAATCGTAAACCACAATTTACCTTTCATTCAATCTTAATGCAATGATTTCTATGGATAATCAAAGGCAATGATGTATTTCTGTTGCCGCTATCGTTATACAAATACTAAAAATAGAATAAAATAAATATTTAAGGGGGCTCCCATACAATAAACGTTATTTTTTATAGATAATGGTACGGAACCCTTCGTGTGTGAGTCCGACTCGCACTTGGCCGGTTTTTAATATTAATATGTTTATTATTGCATTCCTCAAGGGAAAAATAGAGTTAAAACAATTTTTTGTTTAATATTATTTGTTTTTTCACTAACATTTACGTTAAAAACTATTACGTTATCTACTATTAAAAGTAGTGCAGTCAGAGAATTTTTATAAAAATCTGTAGTGAAGTGATAAACTGAGGCTCCCTTACGCTTAAAAAGTTATAGATAACTCTGTTAGAGTTTTGAAGACATAAATAACTGTTATTTCCGATAAATTCGATAGGAATAGGCAGCCATCACAAGGAGCGCTTTCGTTTATTAACGCGGCAATAAATTAATTTACTTTCATAATATAATATTACGAGCTGCCATAAAAAATCACTGTCACTATAATTTTGAACGCAGATTGTTGCCCAAACTCGGAAGGGTTGTCGACCCCTTTGCTACGATCTTTCGTCACACACACGACGTCAAATGGCAGTTTAATTTTTAAAATTGGATCTTTATTACGTTTTGAAACCGATTTCAATGTGTCAACTGTGTCTAATAAGTCTAATAAACTATTGTTTATTGCGTCACTTTCGTTACGTGCGAGTATAAAATAAAAAAATGTAATAATTACAAAACTGTTTTTACTTTTAATGCCTTTAGTGCTTTATAAACATACCATTGGACGGACTAAATTGACCATCAATCTGACCACTGGGAAAAACCCTAATCTACGTGTAAGTTAGAATTAAGTCATGGTAGAAATTGGATGTTGCTTCAGCGGTATATTTGTGACACATTCGTTTTATTATTTTAAAAAACAGTCTCTAGAATAAACAAAGCTTCGTATTCCACACAATTTACATATTTCAACAAAACGGTGCGTACAAAACACTGCGTAAAATACCGTCATAAAACGGGGAATAAAAAGCAAGTTAACTACTTCCACAACAATTCCAACCCACGTTCGCTATAACGATATAGCGACCACATCGCAAATAAAGCTCCTAATTCTCACACGAGCGGAAACCAATTGGATCGTAGTAATTTACGAGTTAAATCTAAAAATATGTCTTTTCGATGGCCTCCGCCGTCACAGATGGCTTCACAATAATATCAGCCGTGAGACCCCTTCCGAGGGGAGAGCCACTTATTTTATAAAGTTGGAATAAGATTTTAAAAAGCTGAATGCGACTTATAGCGAAACTTGGTACTCCCCTCGAAAAGGCGACGGTTTTTCTCCGTACCACTGATTCAGTTCGGTACGCTTTATTTTGTTAGCTTTAACACGGAAAGTTTGGTCTACCCACAAGGAAAATCTTCGGTGACGTTAACATAGGCTATTAGGCGTAGAACCGTGAAATTTCGCAAATGAAACAAAAAAATGAGGCGAGACTTGGGAGGATTTTGTGGGGTAACATGATACAAATACGAGTACAATGAGTTTTCATAGTGTTTACTTAGCATAAGTGGCCAGCTTAAATAATGGACTATTGTAGAATTGTCGACAATGTTTCTTTCATTTCTAGGGTAGTACCATCCTAGTCCCTGTAGCTTCGGGATTAAGAACAGAGCTACGGTATCCCCTGCCTGATCGTAAGAGGCGACTAATTTCCTTCCGGGGTTGTGGCCGGTGAGAGTCCAGCCAGCAGTCCCGGGAAGGGCGGCGGTGTGTGCCTGGCCGCATGCATCGGAAAGTGCAAGAGAGCACATCTGCTATCCCGAAGATACTCCGTCGCGCGTGGAGGACACCGGTGCGTTCCACTGGAGATCCCGGAGTCCTCCCTTTGTGCTTAACCTGCCTCCGAGGGGGTTTTAATGCCTACTTAACCCCACACATCCTGGTATATTTACCCAAGGTGCTGGGTACAAAGGTGTTTTTTCATTTCTAGAAAATTAACATCCTTTCACCCACTTCTGCCTTTTGTATTTTGGAGTAAAGTACGGTTGCCGGCCACAGATTGGGGTGGAGACCGCGTTCAGGTAAACAGGATTATGCATCCTTCCACGCCATAGCTTCCAACTTCCAAACTTCGGATCTGGATCAGTGGCACGGCTTGGGAGAGGCCTATTAGGCCAGCCTATATTAGTCCACTGTTGGACAGCTTAGTTTGCGATGGCGAGTACTCGCAACGCAACTCTTTGTCGATATCATCGTTAATATTGAAAAGCAAAACTGATCACAAATACGACTCGGCTGCAGAGTTCCCACAATAATAATTGTTATTCTAAGTAACGTAAGTAAATGTTGTAGATGAAAATATTTTTTTATTTTTCTCGCCCTGTCTATCCTATCGTAGTCTATGAAGTTGTATATCGTTATTCGTGGCGCGTACGACACTAAGGCCTCCCTCTTTGTCACTATCATCGCTTTTTTCCACGCATAACAGACCAATGCTACGCGAAAACATTACCTTCTCCAGTGTAGTTACTGATCCTACGACTGTTGTTCTCTTTTAGTTACCTTGTAATATATATGTATATTTCTTGAGTGCGTGTATATGTCACTGAATTCCTCCTAAACGACTGGACGGATTATGATGATTTTTTTGTGTGTATGTCTCTCTAGTCATGTCTACACTATTGTGCAGTGTATAATGCTCAATCGCTTCGTTATTCGTGGCACATACGGCAAGAGACCTCGCTTTTTGCTCGAGAAAACATTAAGAGTATGTAGGTAACTGTCAAACGATTTTTGTTTCCTTCAATTAGCAAGTCTTGTATAAGCAGTACATAAAAAAAATTCTCATCGTATTCACTCGACAGTCTATGAAACGATACAGATTAAAGAAATTCTGAGAAACCCTTGCCAACACTACTGTAATGATTCAATAACCATTGCTTTCTTTCAATTAACAAATCTTGTAGTTGTGTTTATTTTTATCGAGTTTGTGTATGAAAAAGTACCTACTTCGTTATTCGTGGCGCATATTTAGGCATCGCGCTCCACTTCTACAGATATTATTTCTCTACTAGCGATGTATCTACAAAAGTGTAGAAAAGACTTTTTGACTTTTCCATTATGGTATAAAATATTAGTTTTACACAGGATTTCTATAAAACGAAGACCGTGTTAAGTATTACCATCATACCTAAAAATATCAGCAAATTTTGTCCCTGTGTCTGCCCTTGCGTATTTGACTTGTGTATGAGCTAAAAAGGTCGCTAAGATGGTCGCTTTCTAAATCTGGTCTAATTGTAGTTTGAATACCCTCAAGCTTTAAGTTAATTTCGAAAGAACTGAATAACAAAAGGAGTGTTATTATTATTAGTTGTTATTATTATTAGTGTTATTTTTGCCGTGTCTATGCTGAATGAAACATCTATTCTTTATTCGTAGCACGTACTACGAAGGCCTCTTCCCGCGCCCTCTGTCCTTATCATCACTTTTCGCCACACATATCTGGCCACCTTCAAGATTATATCTCTCCCCTAGCGATATATCTGGAGACCAAAAATGTTATATCAATTATCTTACTGCTTTTAAGGGATGTGGTCTTTAACTAATTAAGAGTATTTTGTAGTTGTATATTAATTTTTGTTTCAGTAATGACATCTACGATTGGCAATTACGATATATACAGGTAAAAACATTTGAACTCTTTTCCTAAGTATTTTTATGTTATGGTCGAATTTCGATGCTTAGGTGAACACCAGTCAGCTTAATTAAGAGTGAGTATATGACTGTTGAATACAATGAAAATCTAGAATATTAAGTTCTAATCGACACGTGTAGTTTTGGTTAGCATAATCGTTATTTATAGGATTGAATACAATGACAAATCCAGAATATTAAGTCCTAATGTCGAAATAATATTAAGTCTTATTGGACACGTGTAGTTTTTGGCAATGAATTGAATACTATTGCTTACCTATGTAATAATTTCCTGGATTAAGTAATAATACGTTGAGGGTTAAGTAAGTAATGAGCCACGGTTCAAGGTTCAAATTGAAATTCAAGATATTCTTACTGTATAGTAATATTGTACGCAGTGTCCTCCGAAATCAGTCCTCCACAAGGCCCATCTTCAATAGTCACTCAAGATCAGGTTGTGCCGTTGTTCATATGCTTACTATACATTAAGAATATAAACTATGCCGTAACTCATATTCTTACTATACAGTAAGACTATTGAAGATGGGCCTTGCGGAGGACTGATTTCGGAGGACACTGCGTTCTGCTGGAGATCCCGGAGTCGCAAAGCGCGGAGACAGGCCACTGATAAAATACAGTGTACAGTATTAGTATAATTATCACAAAGAAATATTAATATGATTTTGCCACCAACACGCCTTGTAGCAGCGTGTTGAGGTGAGTAAGTTGTAGACTTTTCCAATAATGAAAAACGAAAATCCCGAAGACACATACATACCAATTTTCTTTTTCATAAAAGCTCTTGAGAAGGCTGCAACCTTTTTGAAGTCCCACTACTGGGGACAGGTCTCTCTCCACAATTGGGGAATACAAACACGCCGAAAAACACGCGCAGTAATATACTTTGGTTTGAAACCGCTCATATTATCTATTATTTTAATCAAAAAATTAGACGAGTCCTCCTGAAATACAAATATAATATTGTATTAAATTATATTAGTACCTGGACGACCGAGCGTTGCTCGGATATTTTATTTATCGGATAATTTCTTTTCTTGGTTTAATTTCAATCGAATCACTAATTTATATTCTCCAACAGATGTCAGGAAGAGTCGTATTTTCAGTTTATATTTAAGTAGTTTCTAGCTGAAAATATTTTTAATAATTTAAATTTTCTAAAAATAAAATCTATCTGGATCGATTTATCACTCCCGAAACCAGGGTACAAAATTTAAACAAAATCATTGGAGCCGTTACCGAGATTAAAAAAAAATATATAAAAATATATAAAAAAAGGTATATACAAGAATTGCTTGTTAAAAGGTATTAAATATGACTCGACTACTTTTTACGTAACTTTACGTAATGGTTCGATCAGGTCCAACTCTAGTCAACACCCTGTAGTCTGTAAAGAATATTCTTAACGGATCATCAGCATTAGATGCCTTTGTACCGCTGGGTCAATGAGAGAAAAAAAGTCAGCGGATAAAACTCTCCGGCATTGTTTAGTCTAAGTATTTTACACTTTAAGCAGAAGCTCTGCAAACCAATTTTACTGCTTGTTTTGGGATGTATGTATAGTCCTCAAAATAATGTTAAAACTATAATGAAATATAAATTTGCTTAAAGCCTTTGTGTACAAGTTGGCGCCAATGATATAATCATAGGATATGTCGCAGCCATCTGGTTAAATCAGCCACTCAATAAAAGGCTAGAGCATTTATTAAACTTTATTAATTTAATTAAGTGGCTAAATGACAACTAGCCAAGTCGTTGAATGTAATGTCCAACGACTTGCCTGAACGCCATTCAGTCGTAATGTTACCATTTTAATAAAAATAATTTTAATAAAAATATTTTTTAACTACTTCAAAACTTTTAGCCGGCGGTGTGGTATTAAATTAGGCAAATCCATATTGTCAAACTTTTTTATCCATAATTACACCTTAAATAAAAAATACAAAACATTGCGAGTTATCTGATGCCATTATTAGTTTTCTTGTCTACCAGAGCCACAGTAAGAAAATCTAAATTTGAATCACCTACCTGAATTGACGTCAGCCATCTTCAAAGTGCTTGCTTACAATAAGCTGACTAGTTGAATGTTTAGTTATGCTAGTTCAATAAACTATCTCTCCACAAACCCGCATTGGATCAGCGTGGTGGAGTAAACTCCAGGCCTCCCCAAATAAGGGGTAGAGACCGGTGCCAACAGTGGGACGCAAAAAGGGTTGCAGCCAGCCAGTTCAATCAACTATTGGCCTAGGCATTCAAATGAATGCTGGCGTTTAATAAATGGACTGGCCTTTCAAATGAGTGGCTGATTTAACCAGATGCCTACGACAGATACTACCCACGGTCTAGTCGTATACTAGTTCTGTCCAATATTTCCGCTTGAACCGGACGACTCGAAGTTATATGAACAACTTTGTGCCAGAACTGAAAATAATACCATTCATAAACTTTACGACTGCCGTGATTTTTTTGTGATAAACTTTGGTTATTATTTGAAATGGAATTTGTTCAAACATAACGAAAGTGAACAAGGTCGTGATACTACGAAATATGACTGCAACCCATTTTACGTCCCACTGATGAGTACGGGTCTCTCCCCATTATTGGAGAGGCCTGGAGCTTACACCACCAATGCGAGCGGAGCGGCTCCAATACGGGTTGGTGGAGATGCGGGTTAGTGGCCTACCCGCTGTCGGATGTTTTCAAACTGCCCATAAGGCCTCCAAAAAGGTTTAACAACTGTTATCTATCGCCAACATCATTGTTGGTACCTAAGCTTAGCAGCTCTGACTAGCATTAGCTATTTCACATCAAAAACATAGTGCTGTAGTTTCGGTACATATAAGAATGGGGCTATGGCATCCCTTGCCTGAACGTAAAAGGCGACTAAAAGGGTGCTTCCGGGGTTGCGGACGGCGATAGTGATCAAAGCATCCAGTTAGAATTTCCGGGCACTGGGTGTGTACCAGTACTGGAAGGTGCATGGGAGGACTATCTCCGGATGATGAGCCCGTTTTGGGGCGCCACTCTTCACGGACACCGGAACGATGCTCTAGAGATCTCGGAGTTCTTTTTAAGCGTTGAGGCAGGCCACCGAAAGGTATCTCTCCCAAGATGTCAGGTACCATTTAAAGGTTCCCCTTCCGATACAAAAAGATGGTGTTTGAGAAATATTGACTAACAGATAATAATATGTAGGTAATAATAATAATGTGTAGGTAGGTAGTATTTAGTATTTTTCAGCTGATAGTGGGGAGACCTATGTATGACAGCAGTGGACTACGGGTGATGGATACCTAGACTGTTTGATAAGCGTTTGACTATGACATTTACAGATCCGCGGGATGAACAAGTGTATGCGTAACTTATGGCATTGGCTTATAGTGGGACATAAACAGATGTAGCTAATTTCGACAGAGCATTATTAATGACAGACGATATCCGCGACATACAGCGAACACAATTATAGTAAGATTGTCCTAGAGGGAATTTCAAGATTTTCTCAAACCCGTAAGATTAAGGTACGTTAGATAAAGAATAAAGAAGTTAAAGCAAATAATAAGGAGGAGAAAGATAGAATACACCTAACAACCTGCCGTGTACCCCAAAAAAGTATATGCAATGTTATTTGATGATTTATTTTTCCAAAAACCAAATAACGGTAGGTAATCATTCTGGTAAACTAAAACTCGATCATTTCCGAGATACCTTAGGTGATATGTATTTGTTTCTATTATGGTTTTGTGTCTATCTCACTCTTGCCCTAACGCTTTATTAAATTCGATTATGAAAATACACACTCTTTTTTTAAACCTATTACCTAAATTTAAATTGTTAATATTTTCAAAACTCTCTTTATCATTTTAATAATTCGTCTAAACATAATTTGAAGGACTTGTGTTTTAAGTTGTACCTAATAATTTTTTTCTTTATATAATCTGCAAAGCGCGCTAGGTCCCTCTACGCCGCTCGAGTCAGTTTACATTTAGCATCATAAGCTCTTTACCATATGAATCTTACATGCGTGATACTGATATGACATACGTCTACATAACGGTTATCTTGATAAATTCGCCCCGATATTGGAAATGAAATGATTGGCTTAGTATAAATGCAGATGAACATGCATAATATAGGTATGTATGTATGTATCTCTAAGATTTACATTAATTGTTCGGTTGCCAGATAGGTTTGTGGGTTCTATTGAGATGCTGACAACCTTGTGAAAGAATCCGTAGATAATAAAATTAGCCTTGAGTTATTTTTTATTTGAATGGAGTAGCAGACGAGCATGCAGGCCACGTGGTGTTAAGTGGTCGCTGCAGCCCATGGACATACAACTTCAAGCAAGCATAGCTAAGTCTTGTCTGAGGTCGTATGCAGTTGCACTGCTACTCCGGAGGCTGGTGGTCGCCTCATGTAAGTGTGGCCGGCAACTGCACCTTTCCACCGAAATACAAAATAATAAAAGGTGGTACCTCCCCGGGCAAACCTAATGGTTCTACCAAAGATACCCAATATACTAGTATCCTAAGTTTTTTTTTTAAATGTCGTAAGTAATATACATAAAAGTCATCAGTCAATCATCATGAGCATCATATAAGTTTTAAATTCCTACTGCTGGTCATGAGTTTTCACATACAAAATTCAGCTCAATAGGTTGAAGATATCTGCTTCAAAATTGCGTAGCAAGATTCCACCCGAACAAACATACATTGCAAGTTAAATAAAAGCTTTTAATAATAAAAGTAATTCAACCTGAAAACTTTTTAGTTTAACTTGCATCTAATACAAGCCTGACCGGTGTTAACAAAGCGTGTATTAAACTGTTAGGTTAAGCCACAGAACATAATAAAAGAGGTACTCGTAGAACGGCAACAATGCGCCGTTCGTATGAAAACTGGTGTCGCTGATGAAGCCCCACCTTTCACCTCCATTACATCTGTACTTAAATAAATACGAAGCTTACGCACATATTTGCAATTTCACCTATTTTAATATGATCTGTGGGTTAAGCCATTCGCGTAGCGATAAAACAAGAGCTAATTAAATTTGTTATCTACTCATACTTTGCCTCTTTCGACAACTGAGCTTTTGCAATAAAGCCTTCGACAATATAGTCCAATTTAAGTTTTCATTCGATACACTTTGTTTGCTTAATAGTAATAATTTACTCCCTTTATAGGTTTAAGCTTGTACATGTATATATGTATGTAAATTAGTAACGGAATCTTCAAACTTTACGTCACTTCAAGTTAACCAAATCGTTTAAAATTTTGTATATGTATTAAGAATGGGTGACATACAATAATCCCTACTAATATTATAAATTCGAAAATAACTCTGACTGTCTGTTTGTTTTTCTGTCTGGTACGCTTTCCCGCTTAAACTAATGAACCAATTTTAATGAAATTTGGAACACAGATAGAGTGGACCTTGGGAAAGGACATAGGATAGTTTTTATCCTACGGGAAGCTATAAAACGAGTGCACGCGGGTGAAGCCGCTGTCGGAAGGCTAGTTTAAGATAATTTATAGCCCAAGAACTCATGGCGTCCTTGAGTATATAAATAAACAATAAATAAGGCTAAGTTTAAGGCTACTTAATATATTTAATATATTGGATACACTTTAACTTCTAGTCGACTAACATAGCTATTTTGTGTTTTATAGATCTCATCCTAGGTAATGCAGGTAGCATTCGATTTAGACAAAAAAAAACAGAAAATAGTTTATAATATAGTTAAGAAACGTTGTTGATCCGTGTGGCGCAACGGTTACCAGGCCGGACTGCCAAACTCAGGGATTCCCAGCGAGACAGAAATTAAAATGATGAGTTTTAATTGCTGTTCTCGATTTGGGTGTTCGTGTTCATAGTTCCCACGACACAGGGAATCCTAGCAGTGCTGGATTTATTAAAAGCTGAGTAGGTTGACCAACAATAGGTTATGTAGGTAATTATCACACGTGTAACTCTCAAGCATGTAGTTATGTCGGGCGGTCGAGTGTGAGTTAGGTGACCGCTAGTTTTCGTACTTCGGAGGGCATGTTAAGCCGTCGGTCCCGGTTGTTATCGATAGACAACAGTCGTTAAACCTTGCCTTATGGGCGATATGAAAACATATGACAGCGGGTTGGCCACTATACCGCATCTCCACCTACTCGCATTGAAGCAGTGTGGTGGAGTAAGCTCCAGGCCTCTCCAATAATGGGGAGAGACCCGTGCCTAGCAATGGGACATAAAAAAGGGTTGCAGCCACTACCCAAATTACTGCAACCATGTTTGCATTCCATTTCCGGGCACGGGTCTCTCTCCAATATTGAGGCGGACTCCAATGCAGGTTAAAGACCCTTAAAAGGATGGACTATGTTCTAAACCTAATTCTGAATAATGTACCAATTCCCAATTGGTACATTAATAATCGAATCGGAAGTCAATATTTGAACATGACTATTAGTGCCTCGTTCACCATCTCCAAGTAAAGTGTTGTTCGTTACGTCCCAAGTAAAGTTAATTGGTAAGTAAAAGTTATGAGTATGGGTCAGTTTATCATATGATTAGTGCTACTCGAACATCGTGAAATTGAAATTAAGTTACGGGTGACTTTAACTGACAATTAGCGTACTTGTCAGTACTTGTCACTTTACTTGAAGGTGGTGAAAGAGGTCCTTAGTATTCACTAGACACGATTACATTGACACCTTTTTAGGATTCCGTACAAAAAACGGAACGCTGACAAGATCACTCGCGCGCTATATTGAGTGTCCGTCCCCAGTCACAGCCAATTTGCTCAGAATCTATTGGATCAAATCATCAAAAGATGTGCAAAGTAAATATTTCTTTTAAATAATGGTCACATTCCGTGTGAAAGTGCTTATTATAAGGATCTCAAATATATTTTTGTTATTATTGTGAAATAAATAGTTTTGGTTTTGTTCATGAAAGAAGACATTGTTCACTCTCCCCCCCACGTCTCCATCATTTGTAAAACACCTGAGGCTCAAATTTTGAAAAATATACAAAATATAGTTCTCATTGCTTTTAGATAACAGGAAAACCTATGAGAATTACATCAATTGAATATATATATCTAATACCTTTAAACGAGCAATTCTTGTATATATCTAAATATATTTTTTGAATCTCGGAAACGGCTCCAAAGATTTTGATGAAATTTTGGTACACTGGTTGCGGGGATGATAAATCGATTCATAAATTTTTATTGATAATAATTGTCATTTTTTAATGTTTATGCAGTTAAATATAAAATTACTCTTACTGACATCTATTGGAAAATATTAATAATATATTGTGGCGTACAAAGCCGTCAAATGGTCAACATTTGACAATCCACCCTTCAAACAAATGACAATGTCGATATGAAAGACCTCTATAAAAATTTCGTCAACGGAATTAAAGCTTTCTCGGTAGAATGGTTACGAAAGCCGACTACGGAGCTAGAGACCCGGGTTCAAATCTCAAGTAGGCAAGTTGCGTTTTTTATTTCTTGTGACAATTTTCTTTAAAATTGGGAGCTATGTATTTCAAAAGGATGTGTAAAGTAACACTAAGTCAATGAATGTTTTGCTTAAAAATAAACCAAGTAAATAAATTGTTTTTATCCGAGCAACGCTCGGGCGTCCAGGTACTGGTATTTAATGGACGATGGTACGTACGGAACCATTGGCGCGCGAGTATTACTTGCACTTGGCCGGTGTTTTGTTAGTCATCGAAATCACGATATTTACTGGGTACTAAACACAGACGCTAACACGTGAAAAGATAATATAAATTTTATGGTTTCTCGCCAGCCACCGCGACAGCGGTTTTATAGTGGACGGTAATAGTAAATTATACTTTTGATTTATTTTGTGATAATAGTTTATGTTTTTGCGTGAATCGGCACAAATGTTTTAAATAGATTATGTAGGCAACTATTGATTTTGTGAGAGTTTGACAAAATATTACTCATAAATAATTATCACACGTGTAACTCTCAAGCATGTAGTTATGTCTCCGTGTGGAAGACCAATTCGTTTCAATGCTGGGAACGGGACTCTCTCCATTATTGGAGAGACCAGGAGCTGTTTCCACCACTCCACTCCGATGTAGAGATGCGGGTTAGTGGCCAACCCGCTGTCGGATGTTTTCAAAGCGCCTATAAGGCCTCCGACTGGGTTTGACGGCTGTAATCGTAACCAGTCGATAACAACTGGGACAGACGGCTTATCGTGCCTTCCGAAGCACGGAAACGTACATGAATTTTTGCCACTAGTAGTCTTTTTTAATTGAAACCTTGTAAACATTGAAGTTACATAAAAATGTGTTTTTATAGTTCCAGGTACAATTTCTTCCATTAATAACAAGTTTTCTTTAACAGGCCGGCTGGCCACCATCTACATCTAGGATGCTGATAATCCTGAAGGTCGATGGTGCCTACGTCCACAACGCACAGCAAGAACCAACATCTGAGCTCAGTATGAGAATACAGCAATGTTAGACGTACTGAAACTCCCGTAAACACTCATTAGAGAAGTTGTGTACATAATAACTAAATATTACACTACTGCGGTTGTTCATATAGGCTTAAAAGCAATCATTAAACCCTTATCTGATAGCTACAACTTACCAATATTGTCGATACAATAATTCTGAACATCGACATCGATTGGGAATAACAGCTTTAATTGGAGTATAACGCATTGGGCATATAACGAAATTCACCTCGAAAACCGATTCATAATTAAAATAAACCGTACGCTATTTGTCACTGTCAAAAGTGAAACTGCTACCAATAGACTTTATAGCAAGCCCACTATTCATGTGAACGTACTCCCGTTGGGGCGACATGTTTATTTTCCAGGGCTAAAAGCATTACGGGAAAGGAGTGAAATGAAAAGTAGACACGGGTCCGATAAATAATTGAAGGTTTTGATAGAGCATCGGGAATTCCTAGTCGAACCGCTCGGAGGATCTTGGGGGAGCCATCCCTCAATCCACCCTCCAACGCTACTGAATTATTCTGCAATAACACACTTGTTATAGACGGTTCTCGAGGAGTGATACTTTTATGATTTACTCCAACTTTTATTGGCACTTAAAGGAAGTATACGATTTATTTCCCGTTCAATATAAGGTGCGGAGTATATCATTTTTGGAGTCGATGCGAAATCTCTTAGGGTTTGGGTGTCACAGACCATTTATTTTGGGCGTTTTGGTGGATGCGTTTTAACTTTGACACTTGAATTTGTTTCCATTGATCATTGATGTTAGCTTAAGCTTAAATCTGGGTCCGGATTTGAAAGTGGATCGATTTGTTACAAGCGTTTTTATCTATCACTGACTCAAAGTAAATGTCGTGATGATACCTGATCATTTTTTTTTCTCAAGGAATGACGGCATTGCAAACTTGTTTGCTCCCGTATAATTTCAAAAAGGAAAACAAACAAACAAGACCCCAACCATATGTTATAGCGCCCAAGTTCCAGGGTACCGCACTTACCGTCGCTGAAAGTGTCGGTATCTTCGGAGGTGACATTACGACTAAAGTACAGTATCGGAGTCATTTAGAGTACAAAGCCAAATTGGCCTCCAAAAAGCTTGGTGTCCTCAACAGGGCGAGGCAGTACTTCACTGCGGGACAGCCTCCGTGGCGTAGTGGGTGATGAGCCGACTGCGAAACGTGAGGTCGTGGGTTCGATTCCCACCCAGGACAAATATTTGTGTGATGCACATGATTATTTGTTCTGTGTCAGGGTGTTAATTTATCTATTTAAGTATGTATTTATAATTATATATGTATGTTTATCAGCTTTCTGATTACCATAGTACAAGCTCTGCTTAGTTTGGAATCAGATGGTGTTGTGTGAATTGTCCAAAGATATTTATTTATTTATTTAACTCTTGACGCTTTATAAGGCCCAGGTCAGACCACACATGGAGTACTGCTCCGGTCTCTGGGCAGGAGTACCAAAATACTAGCTACATCCATTTGGCTCCGTTGAAAATCGCGCAGTCCACAGTCACAGTCAATCGTCAATGACCCAAGATTGCCTGACAGGCTAGAACCGCTTAGCTTGCGAAGAGACATAGGCTCGCTCTGCGTGTTCTACCGACTTTACTATGGTGAGTGTTCCGAGAAACTTTTCAAATCAATCATCAGCCTACATCATCATTCAATGATGAAACCACCAGATGAAACTTCAAAGTTCCACCGGTATCATCTGGACTCGGGGCGGTCTTCCATAGTCCGCTTTGCATGCTCATTTTTACCACGGACGTGTAGGTTATGGGACAACTTCAAGCTGAGGCATTCCCAGTGGACTATAACATGGAGTTCTCCAAGAAAACAGTAAAAAAAGTTCTCCTCCAAAGCCGGAAATGCTCGGGTGTCTCCCCGAGGGTAGCCCGTGTCCATAGGCGACGGTGATTAACACCACGCGGCCCGTCTACCTTTTTGTTCGGTTTATTTATATAAAAAAAGAAACAAGACTAAAATATGATAAAAATCAATCATCGTCATAAAAAGCAACATGGGATAAATTTTTGAACATTTTTATAGTACCTATAGCTCTTCTTCTGCAAACATTAATTTAAAATAAATATAAATTTAAAATAACCTGAATTACAGTTTAAATGCTTCAAAATAATACCAAGTAGGAACAATAAAATATATTAAGAAATTACAGAAAACATAGTAATATCTATTTGAATATAGTACCTATTTATATTGTGATTCCAGGGACCAGGGATAAACAAATGAGAAAGTTTGTATTGTGGAAGAATTACAAATTGTATGTATGTATGTATGTGTGTGTATGCATGTATATATGTATTTATGTTTGTATGTATTATTATTGTTTTTTTACTTATGTACTTTTATATTTAATTATTATTATTTCTTTATTTGTACACACTAAATTTGTCTTTTTTTACATCTTCTATCCATTCCTGGTGCTGCTGGATGAAATTTCTTTTAGAAATAAGCAGTACCCTGTACATATTTCTCTTCTGTTGTCGTGTCTTACAATTTCTTTGTGTACTAAATAAATAATTAAATAAAATTACCTACAATAAAAAAAACGGCAAATTGTTTGTAAAGTAGGTTTACGATCGAGATGTTTACGTGATAACGTCCGCACGAGAAAATCTCCATTCGTTTGTATGCCGCTAGAGTGAGAGAGACGGAAGATCGGTCCACTCACTCGAACGCTATGCCAGCCTCCGCTCGTGAGGATTCCGCGTGACAAGTTTCACGGAATGACTGGCAGCGCTCGAGATGAGACGGGAGATCGGTCCGTCTCTCTCTCGTTATACCTGCGATCGCGCTCGTGAGGTTTTGGTGTGACACAAGTTTCTGAACATGTCACCCGACTAAAACGATTTTAAAGACGTTATCACGTCAAAATGTTCCTTTATGATAATGATAATAATAAGCTGTAATCAAATAAGATTACCTACTAAAATTAACTTACTATCGCTGCAAACGTGCAACGCTTGTGAGACGTCTTAAAAAAACTTATAGGTAATGGAAATGAACTCCCACCAGCCGAAGCCAGTTAAAAGTATTTATCACTTGGGAAATGAATAACAAATCCTATACCACCAGTAGAGTCGCTCATTTAGCTGTATAGACCGTAAATGGGTGTTGACGCAAGTTTAATAGCACTGGACGGCACTTTGGTCTGAAATAGAAATAGACCAATTCAGACAGCCTCCCACACCTATAGACAAAGTCAATACGTCCGACTATTTGTGAAACGTTTGGGCACATTGCTGAAACCTGCTTCTAGGATAAATATCTTGCCGTTAAAATAATAAATAAATATCTTTGGACAATTCACACAACACCATCTGATTCCAAAATAAGCAGAGCTTGTACTATGGAAATCAGAAAGCTGATAAACATACTTATATAATTCTAAATACATACTTAAATCACCTTAAGTTACCGTTGTATTAGGATTAATAAAATTTTAGTACACACATGATTAATGACTGAACTGTTCTTATACGTAGGGTAAGTAATGTAAATGAGAACGCGCTTCAATGCCAATGGCAATGTAGGGTAAGAAATTCTGAAGTCTGAACATATTTATAAAATTTTACAATATTTTCACGCGGCGACCCGTACCACGGTTCTTCTCCTTGAACCTTGACATTCATACAATATTATGTAAGTACATAACAAACTATGTTTCGAACTTTTATAAGTACTGTAAACTAAAAAAATATTACACAATAAGCGAAATTACAGGAATAAATTCTCTCAATTCTGATAGAAGATCTATAGATCTATTCCCGCAGCAGTTCTAGAAGTGGGACACTAAAAAGGGTAAAAAAATCAAGGGTTACGATGAGTGTACTGTAATCAAGTGCAGAACATACGCGTCGGTATTGGAAGAACTAAATAACTGCGATTTTGGCCAAATTGGCGTTTTACCTTTTTCGTGAACCCCAAAATGTGTCGCATCTTTTGGTCTAATAAACATTCCTATATCTTAACCCAATCCAAAAATAAAGCCATTTTCGTGTTTCCATTATAGAAATAGATATGTTTTAATGAACTCAAAATATTAGTGGAAAAAATGACTAACTCTATAAATAAATGAACAATTCTGACTTCTGATCACTTGAGTATGAAATGAATTAGCTTAAATGGTTTATTTAGTTCTTCCACGAACGAAAATATTCTAATGAAACTAGTCAAGTTGAAGGAAAACTCAATAAGTGTACTTAGTTGACTCAAATTAGTGTAATCCACGTCCATCTTATGTGTGGAAAAACTGAATAACTATCATAAAGAATTAGCTAACTACAATATGTTTGCAATATCTTGGTGTGGTGTGGAAAATTGGATAACTTGGTTTTTGGTTTTTTTTTCATGAAGAAGGAAATTAGCTTCATTAAGCATAGAATCGAGAGCCAACATGCCTAAAGCGTATAAAATTGTCGGTAAAATTGTTCTCCATTTTGTTTATAATGTCAAAAAAGTGTTAAAAAAACAGTAAATCGCGATTATCTCGAAACTTGAAATTTTGAGTTATTCAGTCCTTCCATTATACCGACGAATTAGAGCAAAATAATTAAAGTAATATCGCTTTACACAGGCTTTCCTTACTGGAACACCCAAATCAAGAACAGTTTAAACCCAAAATTCAAATTTCTGTCTTTACCGGAATAGAACCCGTGACCCTCCATCGGCAGTCCAGCATTGTAACCATTGCTCCATTCATGTCGCCAAACATAACATCAGATGCATATTCCAAACTAAGCTGAATGTAAAAGCTAATTCTATATGTATACCATAGAGATATCTGATCTGAGCCAAACCTCTAGAAACAATAGACCGAAACAGCTAAATGGCGTCCATATTCTATGAGTCGACGTCGAGTTGTGTTGAACGTTCTACCTGCAGTGCTACTCTATTGAAATTTGCTCTCCAAATAGATGTGATTTAATTGTATAGAACTGTTGTCTAAGTAAAAATTGCAGTCAGAGGAAAGAAGGTGACCGCTAGAGGCTTATAATGCGATGCGAGTTTCCATTACGCCGTTATCGATAGAGGCAGCCCATTTATGTATGTTATCCCTGCTAATATTATAAATTCGAAAGTAACTCAGTTTGTCTATCTGTCTGTCTGTCTGCTACGCTTTCCCGCTTAAACTACTGAACCAATTTTATTGAAATTTGGAACACAGAGAGTGGACCTTGGGAAAGGACATATGATGGTTTTTATCCTACAGGAACCTGTAAAACGGGTTCACGCGGGCGAAGCCGCTGGTAGAAGGCTAGTAATCTATATAACGACGACCTGCGCGGCGCAATGGTTACCATGGCGGACTGCCAAACGGAGAGTCCCGGGTTCGATTCCCGGCAAAATAGAAATTTGAATGATGAGTTTAAATTTCTGTTCGCGGGTGTTCTCTCTCTGGGTGGGTGTTTCTGTCTTTGTGTGTGTCCATGGTATCCAGAACACAGGGTATATCCACCCTACTGTGGGGCTATGAGTGTGAAGTGTTTGTTGTATTTTGGTAAGTACCTATATTTACATCTTCCCTTGGTTCAATTCTTAATTACGAGTAAAGCCATTGGTTCAGTTTTTAATTATAGCCAAGCATATAAAGAGGACGTTTCTGTTTTGTTCCAATACTGGGTAACGCTAACAGGTCTCTTCTTAGATGTGAGAGGGATTTTGCGCGCGCGTCAGGTGCGAAAAAACAGAGATACCTATTCGAAGTTTAATTTTATAAATAATAAATTTTAGACTATTACTGTGGCGTTGTCTAGTACCTTTCGTTATTCTTCTATTTCTTGAAATACAATATAACAAAACTAAACAGCATGATTCAATCATCCAAACGTTCATGTTAAACATTCCGTGCCGAAGCGATGCGTTAAAAGAGATCCGATCGGAAGTTACGACCAACATTAAACTTATTATACAGTGCTTTACTGACGTCACTTCCGTAGTCATAAAATCGACTTGTCTCCAAAACGCATAATTTGTACGACAGTCACGCGCATAACGCGACTAAATGGTGTCTCTAAGAACACATTTCACACTAAACTCTCTAGGGGACAGATCGTAGATAACATATTGTTTTATGCGTTTGAATTATCATCGTCGACTTCATGTTTATGGTCGCCGGAATATTAATATTGCTTTATACAGGCCCCGCACGCACCAATTGCACCGACTAGGTTTGCCGTTTCTCGATATCCGACATGATATGTCAGTGTGTTAGGGCTATATAAATTAAAAGGGAAAAGAAATCCTTATTGGATTCACGTTTTCTAGTTTCTGTAATCAGAAGATTTGGTCGTTCTTTGGCTGAAAACAAATTTTTTGCCAATTTATTTTGCTAGATCTCCTATAGAACAATCAATCCGTTTCTCAGTATATCATCCAATATCATTTTAAGACTCAGATAGGGCTTGAGAGTGCCATTGGTATTCGACAGTACGGCTGTTCGGTCGTTTTTTGGCTGGAACCAATTTTTTTGCCAATTTATTTCAGTACATCTCCTATAGAACAATCAATCGGTTTCTCAGTATATCATCCAATATCATTTTAAGCCTCAGATAGGGCTTGCGATTGCCATTGGTATTCGACAGTATGGCTATTTGGTTGTCATTTTTTGCCAATTTATTTCAGTACATCTCCTATAGAACAATCAATCGGTTTCTCAGTATATCATCCAATATCATTTTAAGACTCAGATTGGCATGCGATTACCATTGGTATTCAACAGTATGGCTGTTCATGTCAATATTCAATCAAAATTTTTCTATCTCAATGTCCCACAATAATAACAATCTGCAACCATTCATCGTTACGTATTGATATCGATCAGTAATCTCAATCAGATCTGTAAGTAGGTTGATACCGTCAAGATTGTTGTCTATCTTAAACTTAGTTTCAGCTGTAGGTATGTCGCATTGATTAATTTCATAAAAGGGTAAAAATGTAGTAATACTTTACGCTGACATAGTATGATTAAATTTGGTATAAAGCTAGGTAAGTATTAAAGAGAATAAGAAACTCTTCATTTATTAAAGTTTCTTTGAATATTTTAAATACCTACTGAGCCTCAATATATTTTATGATACCGGCTCCTCGAAACGCGACATACAAGCTACATAGTATTAAGTTGTCACTCCATTAACACCTACACTACCAGCTATATCCATTCATAACCAATCCCGATTCTTGTCTGAGGACGTATGTATGTCGTAGTTACGGTGTGACTTAGGCTAATGATCGCCTCAGATAAGTCTGGCCAGTTACCGGATCTTTCTACCGAAACACAACTGAATCGATTCACGTCAGAATTGAGAGCAGCTGAGCAACTTCCCAGTGGAACCATACAAGTTTACCATATGCCTACCGAACACCGATAATTTTTGAGCGGTGTCCTTTGTGACCGAAAGGTTTCTAGCGAATCCATTAATTAGTGAGATATACGACGCACCCGCACCGTTTGGCGATCAGCCCTTTGACGCTTGATTAATTCCGACACAATACTGACCTATTAGGCTCGCGTTATCGGCTTCATCTAATCGATACAAAGAGCCGCTCACCCCGTACGGAGGTTTTTATAGTGGATCAAAATTCCCGAAATGCCGGCCGAGAAAAACAATGACCGAGGCGTAAGACGGAACGGGGGCAGCGTCACGTAATAGCCCGGCTTCCGGTGCGTTTATCAAAAAATTTATTTGGACATTCCTAGCGCTCCTGCGCCGGTCCCAGGGATGTGTTGGCATTTAATTTATCTATCTGAAAATGTGGACGATCGACCGTTATTGTCGGACCTTCGCCGCGAACCACGCACTTCCGCTATGCGAATGATTTATAACCGCTTACGGCAGCTCAACTCTGTTGTCCGATCCATTGTCGCCGTCGAATATGGACGAGGAGGATCTGAGTTGAGTTATGGCGGGAAACAGCCATAATTTTTGATTTCGCGTCTTAATGCCGGGGGATCTCGTGCTTTGTCACATTGATTTTTCTAAAGCTTAAGTTAATTCTATTATTCCCACCTTTTGTTCGGTTTACGTCAAAATATTTGCGATCGAAGATTTGATTTTTTGCATGTGACTGATTGTATCATTCTTTGCAGAATTAGCAGGGTGTCATCAGTGAAAAATCGACTACAAAGCTGTTAAAAAAGTACAGAAGTAAGCAATTTATTTTGCTTATACCGTATTTTAATAAGTCTGACAGCATTCGGTTTTCTAGGAGCAAACGTGTGTTAAAATTTTCCCGTGTTTTCTTTTCAAAAGTAATCAAACAGTGTCTTATTCAAAGTAACTCACTTCATAAGAGATCTTACTAATTAAAATCAATGTTATTATTGTGTCATCTTAAGTTTTGTGTAGATTTAGAACGAAAAGCTATAAAGCAAGAAATTTTAATATAAAAAGTAATGTAAGTATTTTGAATGATTAATAATAAAAACAAACGAAATATTTACTTCTGTCAACAAAGAATTCAATACTAATAGATTGTTGAAAGAAGAATGAATCATGTCAAGAGAAGCCACTTAACCAAAACGCATTACACATATGGTGGGAATTCCGATTGTTTAACGAATTGTATTAGTTGATCAATCATCGAAGCATAGAGAATCTATAGCCGTGGGTTAAGGTAAAATTTAAAAACAAGACCGAACAAGATTTTTTTCTCAACCTTTTTTTATGTCCAACTGCTGGGCACAGGTCTCCTTCTCACAAGTGAGAGGGATTTAGGCCATAGTCCACCACGCTTACCAAGTGCGGATTGGTGGACATCATGCTTTCGAGAAATTATGTTAAGTACAATTAAATGTTAAGTACAATTTTTCCCATCACCGTGGAGCAGCGATGAAATGCGCACATTACAAATTTCTTTGTCAGAGGTGCGCGCCGATGATTTGAACCCAGGATCGGTCGCGTAGAAGACCGCGGCTTTTACCACTCGGCCATCGCTGCTGTTAAACACAAGAACAAGAAATAATTAATTGTAATTGTATAGTAAGATCAATTTCAAACGCTAATCTTATAAATTCATGAAAAAAAAATCTTTCTAAGTATGCTGAAAATGGTTCCGAATATGAACATATGGACGGATAACGGACGGCATAACGAATAGCCACCTAGTGCCAGGTGTCTTGACCGAGTAGTAATATGTAGTAAATATCCTGATTGAGAATGTATCGTTATATTGATGGTGAAGAATGTAATATTAGAGAACTATAGTCATCTTTCAAACCTTCGCAAGGAATAAAGACCGGGACGCGTACCATCGTGGTAACCACTGCGCCAACGGGGTCGCCATTAGATATATGTATGATGTGAAAAAGGTTTCCCATGACGATTTTCACCGACACGATTGATAGCTGCGACAACTTTCAGTACATTGTCGACGTCGGTACTCTTCAGAAGATAGAAATGTTTAATAAATGTTCGATTACATAATATATTCAATATAAATTAAATATTTACTTCTTTTTAGGCAACTCTGAGTATTGAAAATTGATTACACTAACCGGAGGATGTGCGTTGGTATCGTAAAGCACTCTTATTCTTTCACTCATAAAGTTCAAATTGGCTAAACTAGCTCGTGTTCATATAGACCCTAGGTCTGAGCACAAATCACGGGTCGCTCGGAGTGGCGCCTTGTATGGCGTTCACACTGGCGTTTGTAGTCGAGTGTAAGCTTGACTTGAGCACATACACTTGTTGTGGTGTGGTTTCGTCCGTTCATCCTTAAACAATAATGAAAAATGGTATTGAAATGACTGTCACAAAGCCACATACTTGTTTCATTTAATTTATATGATACCTTTTTGGTTTCGCACTGCTGAGCATTTTTTCGTTTTATAATTTTGATAACTGAGTCCTATTACCACGTCACTTAAATTCCGATTTATAGAAGGTTACATGCCACCCTTTTTGCAGACGTTTTCAAGTGCTCTAACGTCCTCTCTGAAACAAAGGAAACGAACATGAAATTTCACACTAATATAATAATAATATGTATCTCAATCAACCCGCATTGGAGTAGTGTACCTAATGCGTAAATCCATGTTTGGCTGCAACCCTTTCTTGCGTCCCACTGCTGGGCATGGGTCTCTCCCCTTTATTATTGGGGAGGCCTGGAGCTTACTCCACTACGCTGCTCCAATGCGCGTCGTATTTGCTTTCTCTAAATCCAAGTTTAGACGACGTTTATAAAAATCATGTAAGACTGACTATAATAATATTTGTGTTTACCGATTTAACAGAAGACTGTCTGAATAATATCTGAATTTAGATAATCTATCACAATCATAATGGCCATAGAGATTGGTTATTGGTGAAATATTAAAATTTGTACTATACAATGTGCATAATTTGATATTAAAAATGCTTAATCAATTTTTAGAGCTTATACCAGACAAACATCATTCTTTTATATAGGTACATAACAATAATAATGACAAATTTGTCAGAGATAGATGAAGGCGGGAAATCTATAGCCGTCACAAGTCTGGAACCTCCGCATACAAGTAGCCATACATGGTAACTAGAAAACAATTTGCATTGAATACTCAACAGCGACGACCCGTGTTACCATACCAGACTACCGATCATAGCGACCCGGGTTCGATTCCCGGCGAGGCAGAAAATATTTAAATGATGAGTTTAAATTTCTATGGACTATTTAAATTTGTATGGACACACAAAATAAATTTGTAATGTGCGCATTACATCGCCGCTCCACGGTGATGGAAAATATTGTAATATTTAATTTATTACGACGTTTCCCATCGCCATGCATGCCTGAGAGAAACTCATAATTTCTCGAAGGTATGATGTCTACCAATTCGCACTAGGCCAGCGTAGAGGACTATGGCCTAAATACCTCTCACTTGTTAGAGGAGACATGTGCCCAGCAGTGGGACATAAAAAAAGTTTTAAAAATTTGCAAAACCGCAATGGATCAGGGTGGTGAAATAAGCTCCAAACTTCCCTCTAAATCTTTTCTGGTAATAGACTCACTCAGCATCGGGCAGCCAAATGATTATTGCTAATTGACGCTTCCTTGGCTGCAACTCGTTTTGCGTCCCACTGCTGGACACGGGCCTCTTCCCACAATTAGAGAGGCCTGGTGCTTACTCCACTACTCTGCTCCAAAACTTAACGGAAGTCGTCGATTGCATTTTTTATTTGTACTCATAGTTCAATTGACAAAGAAAAAGACTTTTATTTGCACCAACATGGTGTTTACAAAAAGTGTTTTTATACATTTGGATCGCCTTTACTTTCATGAGGTATGCAAATGTTACAATCATTAAAACTTAATTAATTTCAAATATAAAAATGTGCATTGAAATAGATTTCTTTATTTTATTATACTTACTTATATGTACCCATATCGCGCCTTTTTATTGATTTTTTTCAGATCGGATGCGATCGTCGGCTTTGGGCACCCATATTTCAGGGTTTTTATACACAAGTTTTTTTATGGAATCCCGCAGAATTATGCCGCTTTATCGTTTAAAAAATCAGTGACCGATTAATACGCCTTTTCTAGTAAATACGTTTTATTATTTTGAGGAATTCCGGTAGGTTATTGTATATTTTTGGTCCCATGCAAAAGACACTGTTATGATATTGTCTTGTTTTAAAAGCTATTGAACACAGTTTATTGAACTTTTACCTTTAATACTCCAGCGCGAACAAGCCGGCAGCGTGACGGCGACAAATGAATACACAGACCACCTCACGGTTTGTACTTGAAAGGGAATAAATTGAATTGAACTCTTACCTTTAGACACTCCTTTCGGTAGTTAAACCGACCTCTCACCCCTCCCGCCTGACGCGACATGATCTCTCAGCGTACTTGAAAGGAACACGTTGGGTTTTGACAGGAGCTAGGAAAACAAAAAGCGATAGTCGAGTGGTTAAGACATCGGTCTCCGAAATGCAGGCCCAAGTATGAACCCGGTCTGCATATTGTAGTAGCGCGTGTTATGTATTTCCGACTTATTTGCGTGTTTTTTTATCGCTGCTCCATTGTGATGGAAAATATCTTAGTAAATTATTATAACGTCCGCAATCAACCCAAGCTTGTCTAGCGTGGAGTGGGTGGCTGCTACTCTTTTTGTGTTCCACTGCAAGGCAGGTTGGTGAAGGTGAGCTGGAGGATGCGTAAAGCCCTCCGAAGCATGAAAAAGCGCATAAAATTAGTCACTATTGGTCACCCATTTCACACCCTATAGCTTGCGTTTTACGCCAATAAGGCCATGCGCGCTAAGCGTAGTATCTACACTATGGCTTAGTCCATGTAGCTTCGGGATTAAGAATAGAGCTACGGTATCCCGCCTGCTATTCGTAAAAGGCGACTAAAAGGAGGCTTCCGGGGTTACTTGCGGTGAGAATGGGAACTAGATCGTCCAGCCAGCGGCCCCGGGAAGGATGGCGGTGTGTGCGTGGCCGCATGCCGCCGTAAGCATTTGAAGGTGAAGGAGAGCACATTTGCTCTCATGATGATGAGCCCTTGCTGGGCGCCGCGCGCGGAGGAGACCGGTGCGTTCCTCTCCAACCTCCCCAAGCATAGAAGCAGGCCACCGAGGGGTTTTTGGCTGCAACCTTTTTTGCGTCCCACTGCTGGGCACGGGTCTTCTCCCTTATTGGGGAGGTCTGGAGCTCACTCCACCACGCTGCTCCAATGCGGGTTGGTGGAGATGCGGGTTAGTGGCCAACCCGCTGTCGGATGTTTTCAAACCGCCCACAAGGCCTCCGACAAGGTTTGACGACTGTTATCTATCGACAACAACCGGGACCGACGGCTTAACGTGCCCTCCGAAGCACGGAAAACGGAGGGGTTTTTAGTCCGGTACAAATCCCATATAACCCGGTATCTCCTCTCCTAAGGTGCCGGGTACCTTTTGAAAGTTTTCCCCCGATACAAAAAAGGTTCTATGGCTAACTCCGTTTTAACTTTATAGACGAGACATGGCTCTAGCAGTGGGTCCTTAAAAATGACGTTAAAGTTGGAAAGTGAAGTTAGATGCGAAAATATAAATATTTACAATGCTATTTTTTATTTATTAAGGATGTATGATGATGGAATGTAACTATATTTGTATACAAGTCATTAATAGTATGAAATAGTCAGGAATAACGTAATAAATATTGTTGTTAAAGATTGCACCTATTTGTTAAACGTGGAAAAATGGGTTCTAATTCAGTCAAAATGAGGTGGAAAATGTTGAATGTGCTGGTAAAAAATTCAGCCAAGTGTGAGTAGGACTTACGCTTAAGGGTTTCGGTCATTATGTATTTTAAAATGTTACTAAATATTATGTGTATAGGTACTCCTATCTTGCATCACCATTGGTCGATATAAAGGAAAAAAATTGAAACAAAATCACGTTTGTTGTATGGAAGCTCCTTTAAATATTTATTTTATTCTGTTTTTAGCATTTGTTATTATAGCGGCAACAGTATGTAAAACATTATCTGTTGAAATTTTCATCTGTCTAACTATCACGGTTCATAATATGTAACATATGCCTCACAACAAGGCCAGATGGACGGATGGTCGGACAGCAGCCTTAGTACCTAATATGCATGCCAATTTACACCTTATTCTATATCGTAAGTCAAATGATAAATTGATTAATTCCTAACGAGTAAATGAAAAATCCCTCATCGGTTCATGTAATGTAATGTAATAGGAGCTATCAAATTTATTATCACAGGATATGCGAATAAAATGCCTATACTAACCATTACTTATTACTGTAAGTACCTGTTTTATCTTTATGATTCCAAACCCATAGTAAATGTATGCCTAAATATGTGTTTCAAACGTGAATTTATGACGGAAATTAAACAGAACTTGTAATTATTTTACGATTTAATAACAGATCAACTAACCCAAAGAATACTATTAATGTCTGTATCAAGTTTTACTGTAAAATTTAGGGAGAATTTAATTATATTTGCGTATTTAATTAACTTTAATAGCTATGATAAACAATATTTTATTAAAAAATGCTACAAATTACTAGAGATGCGCCGAATGTTCGTATTCGGTACATTCGGCATATTTTTTCATGTTCGTATCCAGCCGAATGTTCGGTTGATTTGCCGAATAATTACCGAACAATTAAATTATTTTTAATTTTTAAAAGAAGATCATTTTATTCAACAGTAAGGTTAAGTAATTACTAAATAACAGTAGTTTATTCCAAAAGTTGTACATTGTTTTTTGTAAATGTTTCGGCCGAATCATTCCGTTCGGTACATTTTGGACCGAATATTCGATCGAACTATCGGTCGAACTTGCATTCGGCGCATCTCAACAAATTACCAAATAATTTGTTTGAGATCACGATGTAGTACGATAGGTATTGACAATTAATAATAAATGAATGTGCTACGACTCGAAATATTTTTTTTAAATTCAAGAGTAAATGAAGAAGTTTGGGAGGGCATTCTGATAAAAAAAATTTTTTTTCAAATTATTTTATTTCATTATTTTCGGTGTCCAAAAATGTATGCTTCGCCCACAGTGAATACCTATGGAACCTATTTTTATATTTTTTATTTTATGCAAACACCTTAAGCTAGGAGACCTAGGAGTTACAAAGGGGTTCAGCCTAATGCCTATTGGCATTGTCTCCCAGCCGCCCCTGGGTGAAGGTTAGAATGTACAGTAAGTAGGCTTTGATTATGAGTCATAATTTTTTAAAGAAAAAACATAAAGAATGTATAGAAAAGGAAATAATATAATAGCAAATAATATAATAACAAAAGAGGAAGAATAAAAATAATAATACTTACACATTGCAAAATACAGATACTACATACAAACATACATAACATGTACTTTTAAATATACTTACATACTCATAAACATACATACTATACTTGTATAATAAATATTAATAATATATACCTACTTATATAAAATATATGAACATACATTCATTCCTTAAATGATTTAAATTCTACATAATATTATATTAACATATGTGACTCCTCGATAAAAAAAAGAAAAAAATAAAAATTTTCAAAGTTAATTTAGGTACCTAGGTACTCAAATAATTCTCACGGACCTTTTTTTTAAATCTTAACTTACTCGGCGCCTTTCTCGGCGGCATTATGTGCGATGTTTGATACTCGTAGTTTGCAACATTGCCCAGAAAAAAGTGTGGACGTCCCAAAATAATGACGAATCTAAGTTGGTGTAATAAATAGCTGAGCGGTAAGACCTCTCCAACACGAAGATACCATGTCCGAAGATATTTATCGCTGCTCCACGGTGAGGAAAACATTGTGATAGTTATTATAAATGTTTTCCACCACCGTACTGTGCCTCAGAGTTACTCATAATTTCTCGAAGGCAACATTCACCAATCCGCACTTGGCCAACATGGTGGACTATGGCTCAAGCTTTTGAGAGGAGACCTGTGCCCAGCAGTGGGACATAAACTAAGTTAAAATAGTTGATGAAATGACGGAACCGTGACGTACCAAAAGCAAAAAGTACATAAATTATAATGGCAAAATTTCTTCTTTTGTCAATTCGTATAAAATAAAATAATGTATTCTTTCAGTCGCCTGTGTAATTTGAACCCGGGTCAGCCCTGTTACTTTAGTGCTCATTAAAATTTATGATTCCCGCTAATTATGGTAACTCGAACTATTTTTGTACCCTGTTTTCCACCTAATGATGTTGCAAGCAGAGTAACTCCTGTATAAGGCCTGTGTATAGCCTAGAGCAGAACAAAAAGTTGTAAAAACCGGCCTTTGTTACTCATTTAGAACTACATACATTTGCAGAGAATGTCGCTCGTCGTTTAAACATTATAAGGACGTACTTACATATAGTGCATATATACGATTTTGCCTGTGTTTAATTAGTGATTTTGTAACCCTTTTTGCAGATGCTTAGATATGACATTGGTCATAACAAAGAAATAGTATGAGCAGCTTTGTATGTAGTATGTTTTCGTTTTAAGTACAAAATACCCAGAGCCCTTTTTGGTATCGAGGGGAAACCTACAAAACGTACCTTGGGAGAAGATATTGGATTATGTGTGATTTGACCGCACTAAAACCCCCTCGGTGGCTGCCACTGCGCTTGGGGAGGATTCCGGGATCACAAGTGGAACGCACCGGCGTCCCGAACGCGCGACGCCGCAGAATGGGCCCATCTTAGGGAGAGCAGATGTACTCTACTGCACCTTCCGATGCTTACGGCGGCATGCAGCCACGCACACACCGCCGCCCTTCCCGGGACTGCAGGCTGGACGGGTCGTTAAATAGAATACCCAGAGCATAGACTACAATGTAAACAAAGGACCAGATGTGTAAATAAACTTATATTTAATTTTAATCAAATCAAATCAAATAGAAATAGCAGTCTTATGAGGAAGTCTATAATGTATATGTACCTATAAATTTGGTGACAAACGTTTTCGAGGACGTTTTATGGGTGATAAAACTTTCATGGTTCAACAGGAGTAGTACCAGCGCTGCACTGCAGCACTTTTTCTACCAAGAATTATTTTTATTGTGTTTTGGTATTGCTGAGGTTACCGATCAGACAATACATCAGGCGATCATCAGCCTCCGGAGTAGCAATGCGGCCACGATACAGCTTCATGACTGAGGTATGTTTAAGGTTATTTGTCGATGTTTATGCTGCAACTACGTGGTCTGCATGGTGGTTTTCTTCCCCTTTCTCCCCCTTTTAGTCACCTCTTGCGATTAGGCAGGGCTAGAAGCTACACTAAATATGACATCACGTATCTATTAAGGTTTGCAGCCCAGTAGAACTGAACTTCCTAAGAATCTTACATCTCCGGGCTGCCTTGATTGCTCCCAGGGCCACAATCGCAACCCTTGCCATGACTTTTTGGAGACTCCTTTATTATTATGCTCCGATATAGACATCTTGAGTTTTTAGCTCTTTACGATTGTATATTGTTGTTCTTTACATCACCTGAACCCTCCTTAACACGGAGGAAGGAGGATGCTTTGAAAACGTCTGAAAATGTACGGTTTACTTATTAATTCGTATTGAAGTTGCAGAAATACCTCTGAACATAAATGGTAGCCAAAAAGGTAAGCAGACACTTCAAAGCACACTCTACTATTTAGGATATAATAAACGGTTGATAAAATGATCTAGAACTAATGACTCTCTAGCTGGCGGTAAGCCTTTATGCTTTCCACGTCGCCGTGATAATGGAGACAGACAATGAGTCGGGGAAACCTAGATCTTTCTTCGATAGCTACTAAAACGCATGTTGGTGTTCGAGCTAGTGGCAAATACAGCTTGATGTTTACAAAGGCCGACAACTGCCATCTACTCGTATCTATTGATCACGACCGGGATCGACGGCTTAACGTGCCCTCAGAAGAACGTGCCGCTTGATTATTTTTTTCAAACATTTTTCTGTCCTACTGCTGGGCACAGACATAGTTTCCATCACCGTAGAGCAGCGATAAATGCGCACATTACAAATTTCATTGCCAGAGGTTCGCGCCGAGGATTTGAACCCGGGATTGGTCGCGTCGAAGACGGCAGCGGACCATTCGGCCTTCGCTGCTTTTTTTACTAGCGATCACCTATCTCGAACTCGATCGCGCTCGTTTCGCTATGATGCGTAGACCGCTTGCATTATACTACTGCCGTTAATTGTTCCCTTCATTAATGCCTGCTATCGCTTTATTTAAGTCGTCATCACCAAAAGCGAAGAATCAAAACTCATGCAAAATTCTCGATGACGCGATCACAGAACCGATAGTGAATCGAGAACGTACACCAAGCCAGTAATAAGGGAGGTGCAGAAACATTGGCACATCCCGCGTGCCAATTAAACCGCCACAAACATCCTGTAAGTCGAGATTATCGTATCGTAACAACAATCGGGAACCTGCCCACTTCTCTCACACTGAATAAATTAAATAAAAACCAAATATAAAATAAATTAGACATTGTTCAAGCGTTTGTTTATTCGGCCCTTTCTCATTAACTCGGAAGACAGGGTACTGTTTCATAATTCACAACATCCGTTTGATAATTTTGTGCTCTTAATTAATAATAAACGTGTAAGGGATCCCTTCATTAGGAAGGTTAAGTCTGGTTATGTTTTTGAACCTATTCAAGGGTGTTAAGATATATTTGTTACTTAGAAGCCATTCGAATTATTTTTTGGTTGGTTATAAGTCACCGGGTTAAATAGTTACTGTAATCCATGAAGAGTGCAAAGTATCTTCTACCTACATGCCTTCTTCTCTCACACTGAATAAATTAAATAAGAAGCAAATATAAAACAACTTGCTTATGCCCGCGACTTCGTCCGCGTGTACTTTAGTTATCAGGGCATATGTTTTAATTGACCCCCGTTATAACAATTATGATATGTGTATAGTGAAGAACTGCCTTAGATGATAGGTAACAGTTTACTATAGTACTTCGATATAGACAACGTTTTTACCAGTTTCGACAGCGTTGCTAGAATGACCGCTATTTGAAGCTATTTGGTGCGAACAAGCCGAATAAAGCTGAACGTGAGTAAAGCAGACCCCTTCTCTTCAAATCACTACTCCGGCGAATTTTAAATTTTAAAGATTGCGATCAGACATATTTTTAAGACTTGGAATAAGGAAGTCTCATAGAAAAACCCCCTTAAATGTAGAAAGCTACTTCTTCTTTCTTTATCTTCGAATACGCAGATCATTTTTAATTGTAATCGATTGTAACCTGCCTATTATTATACTTCTGTCGTCAAGAAGTCTAGAAATGAGAAAATTCCATGTAAACTTCAAGTGTGTTAATGAGATATCAACAAAGTAATGGATGCCACCAATCCGTACTTGGCCAGCGTGGTGGGCTATGGCCTAAATCCCTCTCACTTGTGAGAAGGACTCCTGTGCCCAGGAGTGAAAGAAAAAGGAAAAAAAGAAAAAAGGGTTGAAAAAAAATGGATGAGAAATCATTTAAATCCTTTTTGGTTCCTGACGGAGGAATGCTTTATTCTGATTTAGGTATAGTTGAATTCAAATTCAGGTTATCATTGTTCAAATCCGGACGTCTTAACCACTGGGTCATCATTTTAGGTCAAACGGTGCGTTCCACTGGAGATCCCGAAGTCATCCCCAAGATGGGTTTTTGTGCGATCAAATCCCACATATCCTCTTCCAAGGTGCCGTGTATCTTTTGAACCTCCCCTCCCCCCCCCCGATACCAAAAAAGGTCAATGTATTAAAAATGTAATTTTACTTTTGAAGACCCTACTTTAAGGATAAGGACAAGGAAATTAACTTGTAATTAACATATCCCGTCACATATTCATGTGTTTCACGTAATATTCAATTATAATGTATAATTATACAGCACTAAATCAAACTAAATAATCAAAATGTATGATAAATAAATACACTTATCTACCATTAAATCACGATTTATTACACAAAATCGCAGTTTAATAAGATTAAGATACATGTGAAATTCTAAGTATGGAAAAATTATATATGAACATTTACAAAAGAGCGTGTAATTTAATACTGTCGTAGATTACAATCAACTTCCTCGTTAGGCTACCACCGTTTTCTTAGACGTTTATTCTAGAAGATATTTATGATTCATTTAAATTTGTTGCACTTCGCTTTAAATTTTAATAAAAGTCTCTTCAAATATTCATATTTTTTATTTGAATGTAGTAGCAGACGAGCATGCAGGCCACGTGGTGTTAAGCAGTCGCTGCAGCCCATGGATATCTAAATACAACCTCAAGCAAGCATAGGTAAGTTTTGTCTGAGGTCGCATGCAGTTGCGCTGCTACTCCGGAGGCTGGTTGTCGCCTTATGTAAGCACTACGCACCTTTTCACCGAAAAAAAATAGAATAACTTCACGGCAGAAGTGGGTGCAGCGGTGGTACTTCCCCGGGCGAACGATAATAGTTCTATCACCTACAGATATCCTTTTTTTTTTGGTATCGGGGGGGAAACCTTCAACCCAAACCGTCCCGCCCAGCTCCGCCCGGGTGCAGACGTTGTTCAAAGAGGATTTGTTTTTTATTATCTTAAAGAGACTTCATGTTACTATCAAACAAAAATATAAAACAAATAATGACATACGGACTGTCCTGTTATTCTAAATGTGTCAAAGTTTAGAACGGCACGGCACGAAATACAAACGTTTGACAGATAGGAACAATCTATATGGGAAAACTACTTATAAATAAAAAATAAATAATTAAAAAACATTTCCAGTGGCCCAAATTGTGAATCTAAACCATCCTCGAATCCATTTGAATACACACAAAAAAAATCATTAAAATCTGTCCAGCCGTTAAGGAGGAGTTCAGTGACATACACACTCACAGAAGAATTATATATATATTAAGATTAAAATATGTATAAAGAATTAGCTTAGCAATTCAGCGCGGTAATGCTGCCAGCGTTCTGGAGACTATGCCACAGGATGGATATATGTGGCATATTTCTTTTATAATTTATAGGTCTGTATATTTTTATTTTCATTATTTTAGATGTAAGTAGTTACAAATACTGTTGTAAATAAACTTATAACTAAGAAGGTATATACACCCATAGGTTTTCGTCAGAATGTGTGATGCTCATTGTAATCTTAGCTTGGTAAAGTCAGGACTGTAAGTACTAAGCACCATTTCTCTAAGCCGAAATGTCGTAACCAATTCTAGGTTATAGCATCATTTTGATAAATGGAATATATTACCAACATAAAGGCGTGTTACTTCCATAGTATAGGCGCAAAAGCTTTTTTATGGAAATTATTTAACTGGCGCCAGCAGCAATAAACTTAAATACACAATTAATTGGCGCTTTTATAGGCTCAGGTCAAAGACTATTTATAGATTTACTACATATGGTAATATGTACTATCAAAATAATCGAATAAAGTCTTAATGTAACAACTAAAATGACACCTCGTATACACAGGCAACGAAAAAAAATACCGTATCAGGATTTCAAGGTAATTAGTTATAGTAGGGGAGCCCAGGATGCTAAATTTGCAGGTACTAAAGCGTCATGGAGACCTATTGGATTGTGAAGATAAGTGAAGATTAATGACATAATCTAATGTCCTAAAATGAAAAACAGTTTATTTTCAGTTTGCCATTTCAGTGTGGGGGAGAGCGTGTACAGGTTATATTATTTTTTTAAAAAGAGAAAGAGTAAAAATATCTTCCGATATCGATGTTTATACAAATAAGCACCCTGGGTTGGAAACAAACCTGCAATTAAAAAAAATACCTTTTGATACTCTGGAGCGAGGCCCAATGTTTATTATTATTTTTTACGTGAAAGTAAATCAAATTCAACATAAAATCAAAATATTCTTAATAACTGACAATTGTGGCAACTGGTTTTTTATTCTGGGTGGGATACACGCTCGAGTCAATGCAAAAGTGCCCTCTTGGGCCACCCTACTATTAGTTTTATGCATCTAGGCGCTATAAATGCCTGTCATTGCTAACTAGACCGTAAATGTGACCGGACCGTTACCCGCCTTATAGAGAGATTCCCTATTAAGCTTTTAACCTAAATTTACTGAGACTATGGTGTTTGGTATAAAAAAAGGTGCTTATAGTATCACGTCTTGTTACATTGTTGTACATATTTAAAATAGGTGAGGACATTCCTCCATTTAGAAATACAACACAAAATTCATACCATAAGTACGTTCATATTAAACTCCCTTTTTTTTGGTATCGGGGGGGAAACCTTCAAAAGGTACCCAGCACCTTGGGAGAGGACACCGGGTTATGTGGGATTTGAACCTCACTAAAACCCCCTCGGTGGCCTTCCTCTGCGTTTGGAGAGGACTCCGGGATCTCCCATGGAACGCACCGGTGTCCTCCATACTCGACGCCCTGGAACGGGCCCATCTTTGGGAGAGCAGATGTGATCTCCTGCACGATGCTTACGGCGGCATGCGGCCACGCACACACTGCCATCCTTCCCGGGGCTGCTGGCTGGACGGGTCGAGCTCCCACTCTCACCGCCCGCAGCCCCGGAAGCCCCCTTTTAGTCGCCTCTTACGATCAGGCAGGGGATACCGTAGCTCTGTTCTTACTCCCGAAACTACAGGGGCTATATCAAACTACCCTACCATAATAATAATAAAGCTTTATTTAATTCCATACAGATTGGATAACTTAATATTAGAGATATAATAATATATGAATAACACAATTTGATTCATTTAAATTAATAAAACATGCATTAATTAATTCATTGAAACTATGATAAAAGTTATAAATTATAATTATATTTTATTGGATTTAACTATTTTTTAAGATTATAAATTAACTAATTATTATGTCAATCATATTACCCTGTGGGTAAAAGCCTCCTCCAAAGATTGCCACTTCTCTCTATTTTTGGCTATTTCAAGCCAGCCCCGTCCTGCCGTCCTTGCAATGTTATCAGACCACCTGGGTCTGCCTCTCGCTCTGATACCTCTTGGTCCCGTCCATTTTTAAACCATTAGTGTCCACCGACTATCACCGTATCGCGCCACGTGACCTGCCCATCACTACTTTCCACCCTACCATAGTTGTTGTAAAAATTTAGGTAATTTTCCCTAAAGTGCGTTTTAGAAATTAAAATTTTAATCACAGTCAGACAAAATCTAAGTTTTGGTGCAGACCTGTGTCACAGAATACTATCATTCGCTGCGTTGAACAGTGAAGTATGAATGGATTTAACGACCTGCCTAAGTTTAAAGTCCCGGGAGCAATACCCGGAGAAGAAAAAATTGGAATGATGACTCTTAACTGTAAATATTACAGTTATCTATCTGGATGTTTGAGTTTGGTACCTGTCATTGTGTCTATGGTACCCACGACATAAAGAACCCTAGCGTGGGGTTTTGAGTATAAAGTGTTTTTTTTTTTAAATATTATCTTTATTTTATCAACATACTGTCACGAGTCGTCGAAGATCGTGTTTGGGTCATTTGGAAGGCTTGTATACATATGTAGGTCCAACACGTAGAAGCCCTTTCGAGACACTTTTATTTTTATTACCTATGCATCTCTTCGAAAGCCAATCACGGGCCGAAGATGTTGATGACCCGTTCTTTTGAAAAGCTTGCATGGGATCTCCACTCTTTGAGGCACTTTAATGTTTACACGTGGCGTATACCACCGTCAGCCGTATCATATAAAAACCATATGACCCAAATATGATCAATTATTATTATTAAACATATATTTTGATGAAGCCCTCCAGAGCAGTCGAGTTTTGATGGCGCGAGGATGCACGGAGACAATGATTGAACAAATAGGGCATTGTCACGCGAACCCCTGTAATCTGCAATCGGATGTACCGGAGCGCTACCCGACAACCTTTATTTATGCCCGCCGATATCTGGGTACACGACAGTTTTTATTGCCCGGTCGCCCGTTATAATTCATACGACTTCGACTGGATAACGACGGTGATGTAGATTATGGTAACATTTCAACGTGTTGCGTGTTGGTCTAATTAAAAGCACAATGTTTGGTTGAGTTTGCTTTGGTTTGCTAGTGGTTGAAGTTTTGTGTAGTAAGTGCAGGTTGAGTTGAAAGGTTGTTATTACTGGTATATTATCGGGAAAATTGTGAAAGGTTTCGTAGTGCACACCAAGTATAAAATATATTTCTCAATGGATCTCAATTTTTTCAATATGTTGGAGAACATTTATTTATCTGGATCATTCTGGATATTTCCGCAATCATTGAAACGTTTATTAAAGAACTTTTCATAATATTTATCTCAAAGTTATTAAGACAATAGTGAAAAATTCCAATAACGCCCTATAATTCTACATTCATTAGCGGCGAAGCGAACGAAGAATATAATTTTTTATCTTATTTAATAATTTTCTCATTCATCTCAAAAAATTAATGTTTTGACCATCATAAAAATAAATGTTTAAAAAGTATGTACATATCATGCATACGAAAAAAACGTAAAAACCAAAACACTTCTGTAGAAATCGGGTAAAAATAGAACAGCATACGCAATAAAAAAGGTTCTTTACTGGTCTTTACTATCATCATAGTCAATATGATATCAAAATTGTTCGCTGTTACCCTTATGGCGTCCCACTGCTTGGCACGAGTCGCTCCCAAATTTTGGGGTTATTTGGCGCTTACTCCAACACGCTGCTCTAAAGCAGATTGTTGGAGACGATACACCCGTGTCAAAACTGTCACACCTTATTTAAGTGTGCCTTTTTTTAGTATCGGGGGGAACCTTCAAAAGGTACCTGGCACCTTGGGAGAGGATACCGGGTTATGTGGGATTTGTACCGCACTAAAATCCCTTCGGTGGCCTGCCTCTGCGCTTGGGGAGGACTCCGGGATCACCAGTGGAACGCACCGGTGTCCTCCACGTGCGGCGCCCCAAACCGGGCCCATCTTCGGGAGAGCAGAAGTGCTCTCCTGCATCTTCCGATGCTTACGGCGGCATTCGGCCACGCACACACCGCCGTCCTTCCCAGGGCTGCTGGCTGGATGGATCGAACTCCTACTCTCACCGCCCACAACCCCGGAAGCCCTCTTTTAGTCGCCTCTTACGATCAGGCAGGATACCGTAGCTTTATTCGTACTCCCGAAGCTACAGGGACTAATTAAAATGTATCTAGAAAACAACAAACACAAAAGTCAATGAAACAAAATAAATTAAAATATATTAGGTATAATAATAAACTTGATTATGCAATCTCAATACATTTTCACCCATGAACCGTGAATATGACCAATAGTCAAGGCCGTACGCGAAACGCTATTCATTATCAATTAAAATTATTCGGTGAAATACGGGCCATGATTCGAGTTAATGAGACCTCATTAAAGGCTAAATCGTTGTTCATTATTTCAGTACAAATTGTAACAATTGTAAAGTAACTCACGCAATTTGAATCGCGTGAGTGTGAAATGCGAATGCCTAAATTCAGAGTTTGTTGAAGTACGTTCACAGATTAATTAGCTGAGATAAGCTGGGGCTCTATATTGAAAAAAATGCGCTACACACACTTCTCTTAGAACTGACTTCAAATAAGTTATCAATTGACTTGTATAAAATGTATCGGATACTAATGAAATTGTTTCATATTTGAGTATGTTGATCTAGGGAGGTGTTTCGGTTTTTAACACGTACGTTAGTATGTTAACTTTCCCAATTATAGAATTGTCGTAACGGATCAGTTTTTCTTTCTTCAATTATGGCATCACAAACGCTGCATATTGCCAGCGTCAAATATAATGTTTGCATCACGTTTTTGCCAGTTTCGGTGGAACTGGACGAGAATTAATAGGTATAAAGTCAGTAAGTCGTTAGTAATTAATCAGTCAGTCAGTCAAGTCAGTCAGACATTCAAGTAAAGCAATGGCTTCTTTACAAGAACGTGACCAATGGAATTTTGGAGGCAACCCGAAAAAACATATTTTCGCACTGTTATACCTACTCAAAAATACACCAGAATGTAAAAATAAAACAAGAGCACAATATGTCTTTTTCAACTTTCCACCAAAACTCCTGACGGATCAGTTAGGTGCAACAAACGACTGCGCATGTGCTATTGGACGATAAAGTGTTTTGTTTCCAAGAGACAAAGATCCGTTGTGAGTGAGTACTGTATGTTTCTTATTTAACTGAGTAATTGTCACATTAATTATAATTCATATTGAAATTGTTAAATTGATAAAGGGTCACCGGCTTTACTCGTAATTAATTACGGAAAAGCCAGACTACTTTTGGACCGTAGGTACTTCATACGTATCGTAATTGCCATCGTGTGCGTTTTGTAGTACAGAGCAGATGCTTCTTTTTATTAAAAGACGTATATTCGATCTAAGAAATCAGTCCAGCTATTATTAAAATCAGTTCAGTAGTTTTTAAGATGGATACATACAAATTTTTAAATTTCAATTGAAGCCAAACTCAAATTGCTTTAAAATTCATATTTCATTTATTTTCACAGCATTTGTTTGAGCTTCAAAATTGCTATAACAAGAACTATGGACAAATTGAAAGTTCGCGGTATTTACGAGTATGAATTCCACCATGGCACCAGTGCTGCAAAAACGACTCGAAGAATTAGCGAAGTGGACGGATCAGGCACCGCTAATGAACGAACGCTGCGATTTTGGTTTCAACGTTTCCGTTCTGGAAATTTTGATTTACATAATGAGCCTCGTGGACAACCTGATACTCAAGTGAATATCGAAGAATTGAAGGCTATAGTGGAAGCAGATCCATCTCAAACCACTTCGGGCTTAGCAGCAACCTTCGGCGAAAGTGAGAAAACGATTACTTATACATTTGCGCCAAATCAGAAAAGTCAAAAAACTCCAACAGTGGATACTTGCCACGTTTCTTTGCTTAATCGTCACAATAATGAGAGGATTTTGAACCGAATCGTGACTTGTGATGAGAAATGTATCCCGTACTAATCGGAAGCGATTATCACATTGACTTAACCCGAAGAACCAGCGAATCTTTATCCTAAGCGAAAACTGATCAAAAAGAACATCCTGGTTAGTGTTTAGTGGAACAGTGCTGGTGTTATCTACTACAGCTTCTTGAGATTTTTTTTTCAACCTTTTTTATGTCCCACTGCTGGGCACAGGTCTCCTTCCCACACAATTGAGAGGGTTTTGGACAGGGACAGGGGAGGGATAGGGACAGAGCAGCGATGGCCGAGTAGAGCAGCGATGGCCGAGTGGTAGAAAACCGGAGTCTTCGACGCGACCGATCCCAGATTCAAATCCTCGGCTCGCACCTCTGACAAAGAAATTTGTAATGTGCGAATTTATCGCTGCTCCACGGTGATGGAAAATATCGTGATATTTCATTGATTACTATGTTCTCCATTGCCGTGCATGCCTGAGAGAAATTCATAATTCTCGAAAGCATGATGTCCACCAATCCGCACTTGGCCAGCGTGGTGGACTATGGCCTAAATCCCTCTCAATTATTCTTGAGATTAGGCCAGACAATTACCGCAGATTTGTATTGCCAATAATTGCAATGTAGAAAAAATCTTTTATTAATGTTATAATTACGAATAAGCATTGGCCTAGTTTTTGTCTACGTTTTGTTGTCTTAACTACACAATTAATCTGATCTGATCATAATGAATTCACACATTGTCATAATATTGTAAGGAAAAAGAGTAACTTTTATGCAGAAAAAATGTGTTCTCTACTGCCACATCGAAAGCATAAAATATGGTCTGGACGCATTTTTTATACACAAACTTTACTTTTACTTGACTTGTAAGGTTCGATATTATTACAAGCTATTATAATAATGATTATACAGTAGATACCAATAGTCAAATCATTAGAAAAAAATATTGTGATGAGTTGATGAAATATTAAGATTGAGCCGTCAATACAGCAAAAAAAACCAACGTCTCAATTATAATAACCTCGATTGTCATTCAGGTTAAGTGTATAGGTTTAATTTGGTCCGAGAGAAATAAGTGGTATTTATAACGAATGTGGTAGCGATGGTAGCGGAGAATTCTTGCCTTAATGCATGATTACTCGTTCCTCCCACCGGCGGTCGGGTACTGTTCGCGGCTACTATTGGCTCTTTCAGATCGGTCGCCGCCTACACTGCTGCACTCTGCTCGAAAACAACTCCATCTCATAAACAAGTCTTGAAGTCCATTGTTCAACGGCTCACCACCATTATACGGACGCGTCGATGCGCTGCCGTCATAGATCTGGTCGAATAAAAAATTGGACAAGACCGAGTCCGGACGTACGGTGGGCTCCGTATGGGTCAAAGTCGTTGATTTTTTCAAACATTTTATTGCTCTACTGCTTGGCACAGGTTTTCGTTGCTTAAAGAGGATTTAGGCTGTGGTCCATGTAACTTTGGATTGGTGGGCATAACATGCCTTTGACATATTTTGTATTATGATCAGGCAGGCGTGTACGGTGAAAAAAAAAAGTCGCAATGTTTTCCTAAATTATAACAATGCTATTCTTCACATTGGAATTGGAACATATCGTACAAATACGCTCGTAACAAATAATCGTAGCTAAAACGTGAAGATATTTGTACCCAAGGTGGGTAGTGTGTATTTTAAGCAAAAAGAAACCGTAATATTATGCCGAAATAAAAGATAAATTTCATAATATGTCTCTACAATTCATTCAAAGATAGTTTATCACACGATCAGTTATCTCCTCCATTCTGTGATCTGAAATTATGAACGTACTTTTTTTAAAGCAGTGCTGCTTGGAATTTTATCCGCCGCCTTTTTTCTCTAAGCTCAACATCTCGCCCAAACGGGCACCTAAAGGCCATGACGGCCAGGCGAGGACCGGGAAAGATGACTTAATGAAGCGAATATTTCGTATTCGTAATATGAAATAAATTTTTTTCTTTTAAATAATTTAAGTTTTTTTCAGTGTTATCTATAGCAGTTTAAAAATAAAGATATAAGATATGGCCTCTCCAATTACGGCGGAAAACTGTATAGCACTGGAACCCAAAGGTGCAGTTACCGGCCAGTCTTACATGAGGCAACCATTAGCCTGTGGAGTGGCACCGCAGATACGACCTCAAGCAAGACTAACCTTTTTTATCGGGGGGAAACCTTCAAAAGGTACCCGACACCTTGGGAGAAGATACCGGGTTATGTGGGATTTCATTGCACTAAAAACCCCTCGGTGGCCTGCCTCTGCGTTTGTGAGGACCCCGGGATCTCCATAGGAACGCACCGGTGTTCTCCACGCGCGGCGCCCCAGAACGGGCCCATCTTCGGGAGAGCAGATGTGCTCTCCGGCACCTTCAGGTGTTCACGGCGGCATGCGGCCACGCATACGCCGCCGTCCCTCCCGGGGCTGCTAGCTGGACGGGTCAAGCTCCCACTCTCACCGTCCGCATCCCCGGGAGCCCCCTTTTAGTCGCCTCTTACGATCAGGCAAGGGATACCGTAGTTCTATTCTTAATCCCGAAGCTACAGGGACTAAGCAAGACTTACCTATGCCTACTTGATTGAAGTCTGCTCAATTAAAAAGTGTCCGATAAAATCGGAAATTACAAAAAATCGTTTCAGTGAGAAATTGCCTTTATTTTAAGCTGTCCAATAGTGGTTCGACCATATCTTCAGCGCACCGTCCCCTAAAACCGACATACATTGATTACAAAGTCGCGCTTTGAACGCACAATCATTACAAGCGCGTTTCGTTTTTTTCACTTGTTCTTGTAAATGCTCCTTTTGCGCTTTAGTTACTCTGTAATTAAACGTACGATTGATACTTTAGTATACATATTGCGTAATGATTTGACCGAACTAATGGATAGTGAGTAGTTCTTGTAGTTGATACATTTATACACATACACACATTCATTTTATGTTACCTGCATGCCCATCTGCTTCATTAATTCTTAGATTTTTTAATATAGTAGCAGACGAGCATGCAGGCCAGGTGGTGTTAAGTGGTCGCTGCAGCCCATGGACATCTATATATATAGGTAGGTCTTGTCTGAGGTCTTATGCAGTTCTGCAGCTACTCCGGAGGCTGGTGGTCGCCTCATGTAAGTATGGCCTACAACTGCACCTTTCCACCGAAAAACAATAGAATTGGGTCACAACAGAAGTGGATGCAGCGGTGGTACTTCCCCGGGCGACTGAAAATAGTTCTACCACCTTCAATTGTAGTGGAGCCGTAATTGGAGTGGTCATTATTCTTGATTCTTATCTTGGCTTCTTATTCAGCACAGCACAGTAATGTTTTTCTGTAAAAAGAAAATCAATAACTAACTGGTTTTTATTTCTGAAACTCTTAAGGACTATACCTACTTAGATAATTATAATAAAGAAGAAAACTTGATAGATTTGGAATACTGACAAATTGGCACCAAATACCTATTTCAAGCTCCCATTGCAGACCCGTGCTTTTCTTCCCAATGGTTTCCTTGCTAATAACCCAACGGCCAATGGGCACCCTTAAAGCTTACTATATCACAATGCTCCAATATGACTTGGTAGGTAGATAATAGCATTTCAATATTTCTTCTGAAAGAACTACCTTCTGACTTCAGAAGAAGGAACGACTGTTTCAAATTAATCAATCAATTTCTATTACTACTTACATTCAAGGCTTTGGCTACTCAAGTGAATTCTTGATAAATCGTAAATAATTACTATAGAAACCGCTTTGACCTGACAGCTACTGAAACATTAAATTAGTCCGTCTGAGCTCTACCCCTAATGGCTATAGCAAGGGAGCCCATGAAGCTAAATGTGGATTTACGCGAGTATCGTAGGAACTTAACGCACAATTTGCACAACATTTTTTTTCAACCTTTTTTCTCTCGCTGATAAGCACTTAGAAGTGAAAGAGTTGTAATCCACCACGCTGCCCAAGTGCGGATTGGTGGCCATCATATGCCTTTGGGAATTTATGAGTTTCTCGGAAGCAAGTACGGTATTGGAAAATATCGTAATTAATAAATATCACAATTTTTCCCTCACCGTGGAGCAGCGATAAGCATTTTTTTTGTCACCACTGACAGGCAGCTAGCCTACAAAAGGCCAAATCATGTTACAGTTGCTCTCACTAGGCAGAGCGACTACAGACATCCAAACATTTTAGACAAAAGACCTAGATGTAGGTCTTGAAAAACACAAGCTCGTTCTGTTAAATTGAGATCAATTTACTACATGCTAAATAGAAACTCTTTCAATTAATCTAACGCTTTGAGTTTCTTACGAAAAAGTCGAGTGGTCAAGAAAATGGAAAAGAATCATTTGGTATTCTTGTCCAAGATCCATTTTTGAATTATTTTTTTCGGTATTATATTTATTTTATTTATTACACTTTATACAACTTTATATACAAAATTACCATATATACAAAAACCTAGAACTAATCTTAATAACTAACCTTAACAATATATACAAAACTTAAAGTAAAAATAAAAAAACATACAAAATAAAAAAGGTTTATAAATAAAATACTTCATTTAAAAAATCCGTGTGAGGCATGGTACCCAAGACACTGGCGGCATTGCCCCTTTGTACGACTAGACTGAGCCGCTGGGCAAAATAGCCGCCAGCCCTCAGGTCACCACAGGCAAGGACAAGTTAGTCTGGTCGACGTTTCTGACGTGAATTTCTTCATGTCAGAAGACCATGCTCCCATAGTCTCTAATGCTAGCGCCGCAAATATTTAATTATCCGACAAATTACTATATTTGCGGCGCTTAAGAGACTGCACATGTCACGTCCCAAACCAGTGGCCGTCCTAGACTCCACGGCACCAATGTAACTCCGTCAGACCTCTTGCCATCGTTTCTGGATAGTCCAGATGGTTTTAGTGTTGCTGGAATAGAAGCGGTAGCAAGAGCACGAAGAATCAAGTCATTTAAGGTACCGTGGCGGAAAAGTGTACCAGCCAGCACTCCTGATACAGGACAAGCCATGTAAAAAAGCATGTTTATTTTTTTCACTTTATTGTACATGTACGTACACCATATATCAATATAACAAGTTTTATTATACATATTAGTACAATTGGCGGTCTTATCGCTAAAAAGCTATCTCTTCCAGACAACCATGAAGATATGGAGTTAAGGATAGAAATCAAATTAAAGAGGTGTACATAGTGGTTACAGAACTTGTGAATAATTATAAAGCAGAAAAATTACAGAATAATAACTATAATAGGACCGGAAAAACCGAGATATGGGATATGCGATAGATTTAATTAATGAGATAATAATTTCATTAATTCAATTAATGTTATAAATTATATTAACTTTTTACAGCATAAATATTTAAAGTAGCATAAGATAGCCTGATCTGCCAATTTGAACAATTATAAGTTACAGAAACATTCAAAACACTGTACTACATATTCGATAGTGACGAGAATACTCAGTCCTAATCTATTGCGCTCAAAAACAAAAACAAAAATACCCTCGTGGGATCTCTTCTATAGAGGCTAAGAATTGTTATCGTTAAGACTGTGAAACTTCCCTAATTGCATTTCACTGAGGCAGCTACGTAAATTGTGAGAATATTGGTACTTCGACGGATTTGATTTCCCCAGATTTAGATTTCCACTTAGACCGTCTTGGTTTTCCTTAGATAATGATGATACCAATAGTAGAGTAACCAAAAATTGCAACAACTTTTTATAGCAGATTTTTTTTAAAACTAGGTTGCATTTGTGGAGTAGAAATGTAGTGTTCTGTCAGACAGCTTGATTCCTTAGCGTTAGCCGTAGGGTTTCCCATATTATGTTGTTAAATTTTACTCCGTGTCATTACTTTCTAAAAGTAAAAAATTTGCAACCCGTATGTCAATTAAAATACGTTTTGTATTAGTCTAGCGTTAGAGTTATAAAAAATTATTAGGGTATTTAAATTGTTCATTACAATTTTTCTTTATAAAATAAAAAAGCTGTCTACACGTGAAAATGTTGCAGATATCGATAAATATCGATTCAAAAAAATTGTACAGATCTCAGACGCACTCCCTTAAAATATTTGCATGACGGACGGTTGTAACAGAGTTTTTATTAATATCATATTTATTACTTTATTTTCAGATTATTTTGCAGCAAAAGTTGTGAAATTCAGCTGACAGACATTATTGTGCTAAGTCAATCTGAAAAATTCTGCAATTGTAAAATGGTTGCTAGTTTTGGTCTCTCTCCTTTCAGTTTTTCAGTCAGAAAGAAACTAATTGTGTTTTAAATTTTAATTACGTGTTCTTTTAATTACTTGTTGATGTACATAAAATTACTGAACTGAGACTACTTTTAAGAAAGATGTCATGATTTTTTTCTTTAAAACTTTTTTCGTAAATAAGCTTAATGCACTATGAAACAAATCTTAAGCAGACGTTAGAGGGAAATTTGAACCCGCACCCCCAGTGTCAAAGGCCAAGTTTTAACTTGTTTTTTGTAGTTCCATTTAGCACTAATTATAAAACTTAACATCCTCGTAATCCTTGCAAGAAATAACGTTTCGTTTTAGACGTACTAAAACGTGCACAGTTTATGTATGTCTGTTTAAAGAGACGTGTTTCGTTAAGCGTAGGGAACAGTAGGGATAAGTTCCAGAGGCGAGCAAGAGCGTATATATTAGGTACAGGTCCTATCACGAGTGACAGCGCGGGAGTTGGTCCATTTGGCGTGTAGTTTTTGAAGCACACATATACCAGTGGTTGGCGTTAAACGCAAAGGACAATGGTAAGATTACATACATCATCTGCCCTGCGTAAGAAATAAATGCAGCCATAGATAAAAAAAAATTAGATGCTGCATGATGATGCATTTACATCCAATTTTCATAAATTTATTTACCAACTAGCCTTCCGCCAGCGGCTTCGTCCGCGTGGAACCGTTTTATAGATTCCCGTAGGATAAAAACCATCCTATGTCCTTTCCCAGGCTCCACTCTCTCTATGTTCCAAATTTCATTAAAATAAGTTCAGTAGTCTAAGCGGGAAAGCATAGCAGACAGACAGAGTTACTTTCGAATGTATAATATTAGTAGGGATACGATAATTTAATGTGTGTTTTTGTGTGTGAGTTAATTCTCTGAATTTGTTTACATTATCAAGGATCAATTAGTATTCAATACAAGATTGTGGATTTTTCGTCTTGATCAAGTGTACCAACTTTACTCCGGAAGATTTTATGTCAATCATTGGTAGTAAATCTAAATATTCATCAATGTCATCAAATGAAGTTATGACAGTTTAGTGTATTTTAGTGCCACAGTATACTTCCTTCAAACACTTACTTGGTATAAAAGTATTTTTCCGTAAATTAAATTAGTTTGAGCTCAATATGTGTTGCAAGTAATTTTTGGAAGATAATGTATTTACGTAAATATACCAATGTTTTCCATGTTATCAGTAAGAATAAAAATAAAAATTAGTTGTCTGTAAACCTGACAACGTTATAACAAAACAATGAAAACCACATTAACTTTTCATTTCACGTTATAAACAGTTAACTAATGGCGCAAGCCGAACGCTCAAGCCTCAACGTAACATACAAGCGCCGAACGTAACGTACAATGAGCGTAACGTACAATGAGTCATCCTTTTTCGTACGTGCAGCCGGCGTTCATCGATTTATTAGACGTTGTCACGTCAAAAAATTGCCAAACCTACCAAAATGGTAGAATGGTAACATTATTTCTTAATCGCAAAAATTAGAACTCAAATTGGTTTCACTTAAAGAACATTTTTACGGATTGTACGTCAATAAATCAGGTAGTAAAAAAAAACATAGAAAAATACGTAGATTATATTAAAATAACACTTAGACGCCCGAGGGTTGCTCGGATATAAACAATTGATTTTCTTGGTTTATTTTGAAGCAAAACATTCATTGGCTTAGTGTTACTTAACAAAGCCGTTTGAAATACCTAGCTCCCAATTAAAAAACATTAACGTTGTGCATTTTTGATGTCTTGGAATCGTTAGGGAATAATTCCGCACGATTTGCTTGAATTATCAGTACCTATTAATTTCTATCTAGTATTTTTATAAAGTACTCACTCATTTTCTTTCACTATTTCTTCGTCACTTTTTTCATTAATAGATGCACTTTGTTCAATGACCATATTTTAATTTTAAATACTTAATATAAACGAATTTTACAATATAGTCGAGCCGTCATCAGCTGTCACGCGAGTATCACAGTTTTTACCCATCCCACAAAAGTGCTCAACGCCGCTAAAGAAGTTTTCACTTCAAAAATAAAAAACGCAACTTGCCTACTTGAGGTATGAACCCGGGTCTCTAGCTCCGTAGTCAGCTTTCGTAACCATTCGACCAAGAAAACTTTAATTCCTTTGACGAAATTTTTATAGAGGTCTTTCATATCGACATTGTCATTTGTTTGAAGGGCGGATTGACGGTCGAAATTTTGACGGCTTTCTACGCCACAATATTATTAATACTCTCCAATAGATGTCAGTAAGAGTAATTTTATATTTAACTGCATAAACATTAAATAAAACGACAATTTCTATCATAAAAAAATTCTGGATCAATTTATCATCCCCGAAACCAGGGCACTAAATTTCATCAAAGGTTTGTATCTATAACTAGTCATTACAACTTACTAGAGGCCCTCCCTATAGGCGGATTGAAAATATCCTAAAGCGGGTTGGGCACTAACCCGCATCTCCACCAACCCGCATTGCGTAGTAGACTCTAGGCATCCTCAATTAAGGGGTATACTCGTGCCCAGCAATGAGATGCACGCAAGAACACATAATATTTAGTTTTATCAGCGTACCGAATGGTAAAAAACACCGTTCTCTGACGTGACCCCGATTTCAAACTTCATAGCCTGCCTCGGACAAAAAGGGATCAATCAACCATTAGATATTTTTAATTTTCTAAATCTAAATAAAATACATTTTTATCAGGGTTTAAAACTGTGAATATTTTTTAACCGTTTTAATATTTTTGTATATCTACTACTACAGATGTGAACTTGAAGATTTTGCATAGAGTCCACCATGTTGGTTCAATGTTCAATTGAATTAACCCATAGTTGGCAAATGTGATACCTAATAGGTAATGTACGTTATTTATTTTATTTTACAACACGTCGCTGCATAGTCTAGAATGTTAGAACAATTGACAAATAAGTATGCAAAAACATATTAAACGAATATATAGGTGAATTAAGTATACGAATTAGTGTACTATTATTTATTCTGTGGTAGAACACAGACACCCAGACCAAGTACAGAAATCAAAACTTATCAGTCCAATTCCTGCCTCGCATGAATTCGATAACCATTGCGCTAAACGGGTCGTGAATTAGGTACCTATGGCTGAAACTTTCTTTTGCATCCCACTGCTCTGCACGAGTCTCTCCCCATTGATGGGGAGACCTGGATCATTTTCCGCCGCGCTGCTATTACTCGTAACACCTACAGTACATACACCATAATTCGTACTATGAGTAGATTAAAAATATTTTTGTAGTATAAAAAATCGAATGTTTTACAAATCCTTGCCAAATTTATTACGAAAGCTGGTGAGAAATATCTTAAAGGTAGGTTTTTTCTGTCTTCCGGTAAAGGAGTCTTATTGTTAAAATAGCATTCTAGGTATGAAACGTATAGATATTAGACTAGAGATGTTATGCTTTGAATTATGAATGTTGTGAGGAGCGCTTAGTGTCAAGTAACACAACTAAACCTAAACCTTAATTTACAGAAGTTTTTTTTATTAATGACAGATATTCAAATTTCTTTGGCAGCGCTTCAAATTACGCACACTGTCGCGCTTGTCAGTACACATCACCACTACAACCTCAGTCGAGCGGACTTCGTGAAACAGAATATCTATAAATATCATTCGTTATTGACGCCATGCTTATTCCACAGGCGCCAGGCGCAGGCGTGGGGGACGATCAGCGCCTGCGCAAGGATAAAACCGTTCTTTACTAACGCCCGCGCTCCCAGCAAAAAGTCGAAGACGGAACGAAGCGACATCCACTGAGGCTCGCCTCTGTGGATAAAATCGACATAGAATTAAAGAGAAATACAAAAATCACTCATTGTTCTCATAAAATGAATGTGCCGGGAGTTGAATGTGAGGCTTTTTGTGAAAATATTCTCATACTTTTAAATGGGTTCTCGTGTGGCGCCTCCTAATGATTCGTCCTTTTTGCGTCGGCGCGGCCGGCGATCGGAGGCTCTAGCCTTTTGGTGTGTCCGCTCATGTCACTTGGACTTTTTGTTTCGCTGTTTCGGATGTAAATTAAACAGTTTAGGCGGTATTGTTTTCAGAAGGCGCATCGAAAAGGGAAATTTTCATTATCGTCCCACTTTTTTGTACAATTTATTGTTCTGTCACATTTTTCATTTAGTTTCCTTTTCGTTCGCAAATTTAATTTGGTTTTTTGTTTTGTGTCGCCATGTTTTGTTGTGAATGGTTTGAAGTTGAAATTGTGGGCTAATAAGTACGAGTATAACAATTTATGTCAGTAAGTAGTCTTACCTATATTAGTTTTTATACATAAATATCATTCTAATGCTACAAAGTTTCTATTGATTAGTTTGTAGTCATAGCTTCTGGTTATAGCTTCTGGAATAACAGATTCATAAAACAGTCACTGACTCTAAATTACAACGTATCATCTTAGTCAATAATATTATGAGTAAAATTGATGTTATCATTGATACCAACGTAAAAAGATCAAAAAATCTCATTAAAAAGCCTTAAAACTTTTCTTCGCTGCAATTCATTGGATGCAGTAACAATAAACGGAACCTACCTAATTTGCTTAAGCAAGTTAAGAGCGACTGTTGGTGAAGTTGGTTGCGCAAGTATATTGGAAAATAGCCTTACACAAATTTACTTTAGGAATTAAACGTTGCGTTCAGTAGAAGAACAAAGCAAAAGGAAGGAAGGAAAATCGCCATTTAGAATCTTTCACAAATATTGCGATGAACAAAACACAGACGTTCTACTGAAAATTTAACTTTAGTCGGCTTTTAAAATACAAATTTCGATGCGATGCATTTAGACAGTCTAAACGTCTATCAATGCTAATTTTGCGAAGTAGAATTGAAACGAAAAGTAACTATGTATCCTATGATGAAGATAAGACGACGTTGAAATGACAGGTGAGGAAAACTTATAAATGTACTCTTATCTACTTGTAAATGAAAGGAATATATTTGAGCTGTACCCGTGTGCAAGTCTAAGGCATAAGATATTGTCATGTTAAGGGATAACACACGTTAAGGGAGTGTCTAACAATACCCACTTGGCCAGCGTGTTAGACGATGGCCTAAAGAGAGGAGAACTGTGCACAGAAAAAAAGTTTGGAATAAAAAGGAAGTTAGGATATTTGTTACTCAATTATTTTATAATAATGAATATCTAATAAAAACTTATTAGCTTGAAAGAGGCATGCCTCTTCACGCATGCCTACGTCATGAAGTAGCCTTTTTCTTTTTTTACCGACTTCTAAAAGGAGGAGGTAATGTATTCGGCTGTATGTATTTCTATATATAAATATATTCATTGATTACTCCGCCGTTTGTAGACCGATTTTCAAAGTTCTTTTTTGTTCGAAAGCTTATACTTCCGAGGTGTTCCCATTGTCATCAAGTCAAGATCTGATGATGGTATCCCAGGGAAATAGAGGGGAACTCTCATATTTAATAGGCACACATAATAATTTTCTTATACTTTCTGAATCAAGAGAGGTATTGTAGACGCATAGTAATCATAATTTCATGTTGCTGAGCTGATGATGGAAGGTATTACGATGGTTAGGAATTGAGAGAAAAAAAATATTCAATAAATATTTTTTTCATATGCTTACTACAGCATATATATTTGTGTATTCTTATCATCATCTCATGTTGCTGAGCAAAATCTGATTATGGACTGCTATTGAAATACAGGGAAATACTCGAACTTAAGTGGCACACACATTGGTTTTGTAATTCTTAGTAACACAATAATTAAAATAACTAGTGAGTAAAATTATATGTAGGTACCTATAAGTTTTCAACAAAAAAAAGTAAAAATTAAATTGTTTAATACTTGGCTATTGGTATATGACAGTGTTCCTTGCTAATGTCGGGAGTCGGGCCTTTAGTAAAATGGCGTACCTTCGCTCTGAATGGGCACCGACTCCAAAACAGTTTTAAGAGTCACTACCATTAGCTAGTAAAAGTATCATAATTATGCCAAGTACTGAACAATTTTATTTTTTACCGTTTGACGTCTGTTTGATTTTTTTGTTAAAAACTTATATTATAATCTTGGTGTAGATTTGAGATATATTGAATAAAGTAGATGGTATTATTTAGAAGAACGCATTGCTCGGCGGCAAGCTATCTATGCAGCTAAGCCAAACGGGAAAAAACTAGATGGGTGACCACCGGATTGGAGCAGCGTGGTGGAGTAAGCTCCAGGCCTCCCCAATAAGGGGGAGAGACCCGTGCCCAGCAGTGGGATGCAAAAAAGATTGCAGCCGAGCAAGATGATATTTTGATTGACACTGACATGTTAATTACAATGCGCGATTGTTTTGAATTAATTACAGCGCGATAGCATGGCTTTTTTGGGAAGCTTCCAGAATCTCCAACTGCTACGATCTGGTAATGTATCAGTTTTTGTAGGTAGAATATCTAATACCTTTAAACGAGCAATTCTTGTATATATCTAAATATATTTTATGAACCTCGGAAACGGCTCCAAAGATTTTGATGAAATTTAGTACACTGGTTGCGGTGATGATAAATCGATCCACAATTTTTTATTGATAGAATTTGTAGGTTTTTTTAATGTTTATGCAGTTAAATATAAAATTACTCTTACCGACATCTACTGGAAAATATTAATAATATTGTGGCGTAGAAAGCCGTCAAATGGTCAACATTTGACAATCCACCCTTCAAACAAATGACAATGTCGATAAATTATGAAACACCTCTATAAAAATTTCGTCTAGGGAATTAAAGCTTCCTTGGTCGAATGGTTACGAAAGCCGACTACGGAGCTAGAGACCCGGGTTCAAATCTCAAGTAGGCAAGTTGCGTTTTTTATTTTTTGTGACATTTTTTTTAAATTGGGAGCTAGGTATTTCAAAAGGATTTGTAAAGTAACACTAAGTCAATGAAAATGGCTTTGCTTAAAAATAAACCAAGTAAATAAATTGTTTTTATCCGAGCAACGCTCGGGCGTCCAGGTACTCATTAATAGTAATATCTGGTGATTTTGACTATTATAAGCCTCTCTTGTTTCAACGGAACGTTTGAAATTGAGTTCTAATGAAATTGAACGTTGTAATAACCAGAAAAATGACATTTAATGAATATTCAGTCAAAATTCACGAAGACAATAAAAACGTATCGTATTGATTTCGTTGTAGTATAAAGTTATATAGTCAGTATCTGCGCTAGTACTTTCTTTTGATACCGATTTGCATAGCAACATGTTTTAAAAATTCTCCTTGGTAATGTAATTGTCTGTTGGAGTTTGTTGCGGGCTGACGATACTCAACAAGAATTCGTCCGGTCCAGGAAGAACCCGCACACCCCATTGTCTCAGTGGAATAATTGCGAATACTCAGCAATCATTATCCGGAGTTCAAACACGACTTCGACGGGGCTATTCATTTCTATAAGAAAAGCGCCCACTTCATCAATTGTATACTATCCCTCATTAAATATTATAAATGCGAAAATGTGTATGTTAGCCTGTGTATCACGTCAAAACGATTGAACCGATTTTATTGAAATTTGGTATCGATACAATTCGAGACACTGAAAAGGACATAATTATATGGTTCTTTTAAGCACAGCAATACTTTTTATTCTTATGAAAAAATCTCTTCAAAACGTATCAAAATTGGTATTAAATCAAAAGTTTTAGACTGAGAAATACTTAACTATAGTTGACATAGAGCTCAGATCCTGGAAGGGACATTCCTTACTTTTATCCATTGGAAAATATTTTATAGTGATGTTAACTGTTTACTAAGCAGGAAATCTCTCGTGTCTTCCTACTTTATGGTAAATATCCTTTATAACGTGGGTGAAACCGCGAGGCAAGGCTACTTAAATACTACTCTCAGTGCTCGACAGGCCTGAACGTTCATTTGTTCGTGTTCAGCTCCAAGTCTTAGGAATATAAATAATAAAAGCCGTGCGAGCGTAAGTCGTGACACCTACCCTTTCACTAATGGACGTGAGTTTGTATTGTGCCCTCTAATCAAGATCGTTCGTTATTTTGTTCTTGCCTTTTTATTGGTCACACGAGGACACATCTCATTTATCGGAGTCACCCTCAGCCGTAAGCCATTTCTATTACCTAGCCGAACTATTAGTCTAAGTGAAAAGGGTATTGAATGAAGGCTAATTTGTTGATTGGTGCCAACCGTGGTGTACTTTATCGATCTTAATGTAAGCCACACCTTTCAGTTGGAGAAGATCGATTTCGCGTTCAGGCTATTGGACTTTGCACTTTGTATAAAAATTAATCCTGCTGGTAATCATGGATACTTATTGTTAGTTATAGTTATTTGGCATATGGATCGAGTATTCTTAAAGAACCACATCGATAGGAGCAACACGAAAAACAGAAATGTAAGTCAAATTGAAACCTCACCGCGTAGCGTTGAAAACGGCCCATACTAACGAGACAAGACATGTGACGTCAAATGTCGTAATTAATGCAGTACTAAATAATAAGTAGGAAAAACAAGTAACTTGCAATTTTGACCTTTAAAACTGCGTTTAACTCGTGTGGTCATATATTTTTCTTATTATATTATAAGGATTCCAAAAAAAATTGGTAGAAATAAAAAAAATACTGAAATTTTCGAATTGTACATTTCCATATTTCCTAAAGTTTTCGAAAAAATCTTTTTTATTCATCTTTTCATTACTATTTGCAATTTTCTAAATTAAATATACATATTTTACTTTAAAATAAAACTTATACATATTCCATATTCGTAAAAGATTTTTTTGCCTACAAATCTTTTTAAATGAATGAAATAATTAAAACCACTTCATTTTTAATCTTTTTGCAAGATATTTTTTCTAACTGCGACGTTTAACTAGGAACCATCTGTCTATAGGTTTTTCGTGATGGAGCAATATTACATTAGCACAACCATTCGCATTTAAAAAAAATATAAAACTTTAACAAACGAGCTCTACTTAAAATCGAAGCGAACATTGTCAGTAAATTGTACATTATCTTAGTCATAAACTGACAACTTACATAATTATTATCATAACACTGACAACTTTAGTACCAATTTGTACAAGACAGATTATAATTATGTACTCTTGTAAGTCAATAAAATAGTGTCGTTTTTCTATCAATACTCATAATAGATTGATCGACCATTCACTTCAGTGGTTTACATCAGAAATAAAGATTAGGACCATTAAGTATAAAGATGAGGCGGAAATGGGTAATAATGGGTATCTGTATCTAAGTTTTCCATTATTCGAGAAGGCCACACAAGCGAACAGTAGGAACAATGTTTATCTTAAATAGATGGAGTTAATCTTAAAGCGACGTTTCGTCGTTTTTCGTTAGATCCATCGTGTGGCATTAAAACTTCTTTTAGGGGTTGTGTTACGAAATTTTATTTTAGATTCTTTAAGGTTTTGTTACATTTAGTTGACTGTCTTTTAAGGTACGAATAAGTTTAAATGACTAAAATTTTATATAGTTCTATTCATTTACTTTTTGTCTTAGTATTTTGAAAGTTTTTATTTTTTTATAGAACTTGAATGTTAACTAAAGTTGAATTGAACTGAGCCTAATCTAATAATCACCCAATTTTTCTAAGAAATTATATTACGATGCCTTAAAAAACCATACGCAACTCGAATACTACTTCATACTTTTCATTAACTAAATAAATAAACGCTACACACTCATAGCCCCGCAGTAAGGTAATTAATACCCTGTGTCGTGGGTACCATGGACACATAGAAAGACAGGAACACAAACACCCAGACCGAGAACAGAAATTTAAACTCATCATTCAAATTTCTCTTTCGCTGGCAATCGAACCCGCTACCCCTCGATTGGCAGTTCAGCATGATAACCATGGCGCCACGCGGGTCGTCGTTTCATTGTTTCATTAGTTTCGAAGTTCGTGGGCAGCACTTATTTAACTTCCCCCCATAAAGAAATTTCGTGAGCTCTTGAATTACTGATTATGCCTTTGTTTGGGACTCATGATAATAATTTGTGTTCGTATTTAACTACCCTATTTTCCTGGGACATTATGTTCCGATGTCTTTTGAATCGCGTGACCAGAAAAAGTAAGTCAGAGCCAAACTTTGGCATGTTTCCTTTATTTCATTTTACTGTCTTATTTTTCGAGTTCCGTACAAAAAATGGAATCCTTATAGGATCACTCGTGTGTCTGTCTGTCCGTACATCAGTCTTAGCCAATCTGCTCCTGATCTATTGGAAGGTTTGTAGGATGGTGTAATCCTATAACCCAATCATAGACATGCAAAGTTTTATTTTTTTAAATAAGGGTCATTATCGAGGAACCAATTAAGAAAAAAAAGAAGTTTTGCAAGCCTCACTGTGTCATATATCAATCTAAGGACTCATTATGAGGATCTCTTCTGTCATTTATCATCATCTTCATGTCATTTTCTAATTTTGTTAATGACAGAAGACGGCATTCGACCACATCCTCCCCGGATCTCCGAAAACTGAGCTGAAACTCTCCTTACTTAGCTTAAAAATTTTAAAAATATACTAAATATAGTTTATCAATTGCTTGTAGATTACAAACTATGAGAATTGAGAATAATGTGGTAATTTATAGATAATGGTACGGAGTACGCCTTTTGTGCGCGGGTCCGACTCACCCTTGGACGGTTTTTTTATTAGCTTTTCACGGCAATGTCCCCCTTGATTTACTGTGTAGAAGTCTATAGTCATTTTGTACCGCAATGTGTTTATAAGAAGACTTAAAAAGGGGGTCGTAAAATAAGTTTTTGGGCCTATCAAGAATTTATGCAGAGCGGTTAAAAAATAGCAGAATAGCGCAGCTGTGATTCGACGAGTTAATTTTTTAAAAAGTTTTTATTTACTTACTTATTTTTTTATTACTGTAAAGCGAAGAATTCTGAATACCCTTTCATAATTATTGATTGATTCATGTAATCCTGCGTTTTGTTTATTGTTACTTAAATAATGATGATAATCCATCCCATATCTATTGTAGCCTGTGGTTGGCTTACCCTATCTTTAATTCTAACTTCTGATATTTAGCTCACTATACAATTTACCGTTTTTTAGTCTAGGTAATTTCTTAAAGGGTGGCTAATTTTTAAAAGGTTATGTTTCGTCCGTCCATTGTTGTACTGATTATACTTTTTTTTTTCAATTATGGCATCGCAAACTCTGTGCATACTGCCAGCGTCAAGTACCTATAACTTTTGCATCAATATTTTGCCAGTTTCAATGAAACTGGACGAAGTAATAACAAAGTCAGTAAGTAAATCGTCAGTAATCAGTCAGTCTAGTCAGTCCAACATTCAAGTAAAACGATGGCTACTTTACTAGAACGTGTCCGATGGAATTTTGGAGGCAAGCAGAAAAAACATATTTTAGCACTGTTATTCTATTTCTAACAAATATCAAACAAAATGCCATTAACTTTATCCGATATAACTCTAAAATACACCAAGAAAATGAAAATAAAACAAGAGCACAATATGTCTTTTTCGACTTCCCACCAAAACTCCCTGATTATACTTATACTGTCACAAATTGGTTACACACATTCTGTGAACACATTTTTTTAAATAATAAATTTAAACTGTACTTGGTATGATAAAAATTGTAGCCGAACTAAGGTTACTTTCATAGCTCTCAGAATCTGCAAGCTGAAGTGACAACGTGCTGGAAATATAGTAAGAAGAACCGACAACCGACGGGATTAAAAGGCTTGTATGGTGACCACGTCTTGGAAAAAACAGCACAGGCCACTACCCAAGAAAATAGACATAGGACTAAAAATAACGAATGGAGTGGCGAACGTCAGTGAGGCCTATATCCTGCAGTTGACTACGAAAGGCCGATGGATGGATGAGACTAAATTAAACAATTATACGGAAATTGTAAATTTGCACACTTTCTGCAAATAAATAAATTCTTTTCAATATATAAAAAGATAGTATTTGAACCCATTATTGTAAAAGACCACGTCGCAAACATTCAAGTTTGCAACGTTTTATTTGCTTTAATTGTTCAGTGGAGTATATAAATTTGTATCGTTAACATTATCATAGTGTCTCGACCAGTTAACTTTGTTATTATGATAGTGTCACCGACAGCTGCCTTGCGAGGCTATTTCAAGGACACAGTTATGAATAAGCGTTGGCTTATTGGCTATGGAAATGGACACAACATTATAACTGCGTGTTAGGTGCCAACCGTACTGGACTGGTAAACGTTATATCACCGACCACTTATTTCGCTTGGATTTCAGTCCTTAATTTTAATTATTGTTGTGAGTATATACTCCCAAGTATTAAAATTATTTGCTTTTACTTTTTATTTTAACCCTCTTCTTTAATGTTCTTCGTCCCTAATATTTAACCGTTTCTGGTGGCCTAATTTGCACGCCCGCAACTGAAACTAGGTGAATTTTCAGGCTTAATTTTTAGATACGACTCAAGAAATTCAAGCAATTTTATTCTATTCTGACGCTAATATTATAAATTTTTGTATAGAAAACGATCAAAAATGATTCGGAAAATGTTAGAACCGATGCGTACAGAGAAGACTCTCTGAGTCCTCTGAATCCAACGGCTCCCGCCGTCGTATTTAGGTTGTTTGTCCTCCTGTTATAAATTTTTAATCGTTTATTTTATTATTTTAACCGACACTTTTGGACTTAATAACTTGTAGCGTTTAAGCCGCTTCCTCAGACAAAGCCTAAGTGAAAACCAGCTCATACTTTATGTCATTTATCTGATATGATTATGGTTTAACAGTAATTGAATTTCTTGTTCTTTCATAGACACGCATATTAAAAATGATATTTAATACAGCATTGGGCATTGATAGTTGAGAAGTAAACTATGACTAATAAATTTGTAATGTGTGTATTTATCGCTGCTTCATGATGAGGGAATCCATCGTCTTAATTAGTTTTAATATCTTGTTGAGTGATCATATTTTTTATAAACAATTGAAAACTGCCTCCTTAATATTGGGAGGAGACCCGTGCCCGGCAGAGCGACGCAAAATGGGTTGCGGTCAATTGAATGTGAAAAACATGCCATGTCCACAAAATCCTACTTAGCCAGTGTGGTCAAACTATGGAGTGTATTCCTCTTAGTTACGTGAGTAACAATCCCACCCCAACACCCAAACCCCAAATCCAAACACAGCAGTAGGACATTAAATCGTTATGAAAAAAAATTACTGACTTCAAATTTATAACTGACTAATCCAAATGAAGGGCGCATGGCCCGGCGGTTAGCGTAGTACGCAAACGATCTATGCAACTAAGCCAAACGGGCGCGGGTATGAGGTGGGACCGCTAGTGGCAAAAAAGTCATGCGTGTTAATCGGTCCCGGTTATTTTCGATAGATAACAGTCGTTAAACCTAGTCGGATGCCTTATGGGCGGTTTGAAAACATCCGACAGCTGGTTGGCCACTAACCCGCATCTCCACCAACCCGCATTGGAGCAGCGTGGTGGAGTAAGCTCTAGGTCTCCCCAATAATGGGAGAGACCCGTGCCCAGTAGCGGGACGCAAAAAGGGTTGCGGAAAAATCCTAATAATCCATTCATAATATCCAACTACCTACAGTACAGGCTAAAAATGTTTTATTTTATTCTTGAAATTTATCTTTTATAAAATATAATACATATATTAATTACATAGCGGCTGCTCGCGACTTCGTCCGCATGGACTCTGGTATTAGTCATAGCATGATGTTAATAGCCTAAAGCCTTCCTTGATAAATAGACTATCAACACAAAAAAATGTTTTCAATTTGAACCCGTAGTTCGTGATATTAGCGCGTTCAAACAAACAAATTCTTCAGCTTATATATTATTAGAATAGATTTAATGATAAATTCGAAATTACTTTATTTTTGTTTTGTTTTCATTGTAAGTTGTAAGTGATTAATTTTTTTTACAAAAAAGAGAACAGAAAAGATTCCTTTTTCGAATATAAATAAAAAGATATACCTACAAAAATGCATTTGTGTATCGCAGGCAATAAATCTTGTTCCAAAGTCTAGTTCGCGTCTGAAAACTCTAAAACATAGGGCGCAAAAAGTCTAATCCGCCGGAATTCTCCCACGCAGGGCCGGCTATTATCACCGGGGATTCTTGCCCAAAGTGGCTGTTAAATTTCTTACTGTTGCCATTTTATTACACTGCCAATTCTCAGTTTTAATATGCGTTGAAAAAATTGTAACAAAAAATAGGCGCCACTGAGTACAGGCCCGACTATTCCAGCAGTGAGATCCTTATATTATGGTGTTGTGCATTTTTTATGCGTACCTTTTGTATTCGGGTTTCGTGTTAAAATACACACCTAAGCATCATTAGCCATAAACACGCATTGGGTCCATCGGAAGGTGGTAATAAACTAGGTTGAAGTGCGTCCTCTGAAAAATATGGAGCGGGCTGCAGACGCATCTTACTGATGTACGATGTGTTAATGTCAACAGAAGCGCGCGTAGCCCGGCGGTTAGCGTAGAACGCAAGCGATCTATCATCAAATTTGTCCTATTTATCTTTTTATTTATTTATTTATTCTTTATTGCACTTATAAAAGAAAAGTACAAAGGGTGGACGTAATGCGTAGTGGCATTTTCTGCCAGTCAACCCGCAGTAATATTAAAAATATAGTTTTACGTAAGTAATATTCCTCCGGAGTGGTTTTGTCACAATTTTATTACGTAGGACCAGTTCCAGACCTTCCATTATTAGTGCATAAAACAGCCGATTCTTCACAACGCCGCCTTATAAATCCGTTGCGTAAGGGCTGAAACAGACTCACTATTTTAAACATCTGCGATCGACAATTTAATTTTTTATTTATACTTACGAAAAATACGTCATCTTGTTATTCTTAAACTTACAGTGACATGAATATGAAATATAAAATATTCATAACACGATTAATATTTCTTCAATGTGGTTATGTGTTTCATAATGCATCTAAATGTAATTTCAAATTAATGAATCTTTATTTTTAAAATGTAGTTAAGTAGCTAAGGAAGTCTGTTTCATATACTTAGCAATAGCACATAGCTATTTTGATCAATACTTACTAATAGACACCTAAAAATTTAATATAAATGAACCTTAAATTTACTTTTACAAACAGTATAGTGATCATTTTGTTGAACTAATAAAAACTGCTAACTTTTAAAAACGTCAAAATTTTAACATTTATAGGAGACTTTATACCTCAATAACATGAATAAACGTTGTTGTTTGCTAACATGACGTATGCAACACTGAACAAATAGGATCAATTTTCGATATATATGGAATAGTCGTCCAAATGCATATGCCATAAACTCAATCGCAAAATCGTTGTTTTTTTTTTAAGTGGAGAGGCTCGGACTGTATCAGCCCCGAGTACTTCAAACTATGTAGATTGTACCCATAGTCAGGTTTATAAATCACTATCCAAGCCGGTAGTATTGAAGAAGGCTAGGATTTTGTTGCCAGCGATTTGTTTGGCTTCATCTGGCGGCTGTACATACCTCTCTAGATGAATGCTACGTTTGTGATTTAGTGCACTACAATTCAAAAGGAGGCGTGGTGTCTCGCTCTTCTCCCCAGAATATTTGTACGTGTCGACTTAACCTAGTCCTAGAAGCGACATACATACATAAATATGTCTTCCGAGCTTACAGTGTCCAGAAAGGACGCTGGTCACCGTGCGGATATTGATTCTGTTGAGATTTAATAGCTCTTTAGCATAATTCCGCTCATATCCTCGTATCACAGTTTTGGAATGGCTGTGCCCTGGTTCTTTAGTCCAGTCCCTCAAGGACTCTTCCCCGCAAAATCGTTATTTCATTGCGAGTGTGGTTTGCCCTAAAGCGTGCGCCTACGCAGAGGCAGTGACCGCCCCTCCCCTCCGAGGCTCTGGCGCCTTATTATGTTACCTTTGTTTTCAAATTTAATTGGCCTCTCAAAGATAAGCTATCTTGATAATAAACGACGACCAATAAACCGGAGTTCGGGAACAAGCGACAGTTCTCAAAGATAAGATAATGAGTCTGACTGACGTTTAATAGTAGCATTTTCTACGATAAGGAGTTGTAGAGGACTAGAGATATGTCGTACTACCTAAGGTTTATATTTAGCTGATGTTTTTAATTACAAGCAAAAAAACTGGTTTTATGGAGATTTAGAGATTTGGGAGATTTACCAAAATGCACGTCGCAGTCTTGCTTTATTTTCATTTGATTGGTGCATTTTGAGTTACCTATATCGATTAAAAATAATGTAATTTAGGTAAATATATATAGGTTAATAGCATTTTTTGTTGTAGAATAACAGTGCGAGACCTAGAATTTCAGGTTACCTTCAAAACGCCATCGGACAAGTTTTGGTAGAGTAGCCATCGCTTTACTCGAATCGTAAAGAAGGGTGATTCGCACTAGATGTCAATTTCCGGTATCTTTCATGATGTCTTTCTCATGTTTGTGCTCGTAAATAATTTTAAAGTTATTTATAATATAATTTAAGATAAAATGCAAATATATAGGTATTTGAGATCTCAATTTGAAATTATTTCCATTGATAAGTATACTTACAGGGCACAATTTGCAAAACTACTTGCCGAACTACGCAGCACGGCAGGCAAATATCTTACGTTCCTTTAAAAACGAATTGGACCTGTCTGTAATATTTTTAAAGTGTAGAATGAAAAAATAAATAAATAAATAAATAAAATAAAATCTATTCCAAAAAAAATCGCCCCCCAACTCATCTTTTACTTTAAAAATTCAGTTATTTACGTTTGTATGCAAATTTCTGAGTTCGAGACACGCAAACACGTTCAGTTTTTAATAATATTCGCTTGTAACCAAAATGAAAAATTGGTTTAACTGCTCGTTCGTCCATTGTACTAATAAAATCATCGCTTGCCAGGGCTAATATTAGGATGTATTTTGCAATTTTCTTAAATACAATGTATCTACATTTTATCTATATTAATATCCATAAAAACATAAAAACTGCATAAATAAATTGTAATTTTTTATTTTTTATTTCTAGTAGCAAACGAAAAAAAAATTAAGCAATATGTAAAGGTATATAATGACTAAATGACTGACGGATTCGTAAATATCTTATCATTTAATTTTTTTACATATTTGGTACAAAAAGTTTAACTTTAATTACGGAAATTTAAAAATTATAGTACGTTAAATTGCAATCGTTGTAAATTATGTAATTTTTTTAATTAATTGGTTTAATTAATTTTTTTAATTCTATTGTAATATTGACGTGGCAACATAAATATGTATAAGTAACCTAACCTTCCAAAAATGTTCTACAAATAAAAGTTTTTGTGTATTTAGCGACGTAATTCGCAAAATCAATAGCGTTTGTACAAAATTCATACTTGCATATTACAGTCAAGTAATAATGTTTAGTATAAGTGAGGTTTCGCATTAGGACCAAAGTCGCTAACATAGCCCTAAAGGCTAGCAAGCTGAAGTGGCAGTGGGCATAAGAATAAATAATACTACGTAGAATGGAAACTCCCGCTCAAAACGGGCTCAAGGTCACGATATTAGCCTACACTTTAATTTCGGCTAAACCGACTACTGAAGACGGGCTGTCTCGGACGGGCGCGTCAATTACAATAACGGCGCCAAGTTAATGTGGTGTGTTTGGTTGTACAAACAATTCTAAAACAATGCCAAACTTAAGTTTGCCCAAAGATGATGCGAGATAAGTAATATTTTTTAAATATTATTCCTTTTCCGTACCTAATTTATCAAATGGATGTGACCAGTTCTTTTTGTGTAGCCAATTGTTTCACTTTCACTCAATTATAAAAAAAAATGTTAGATAACTACAGCATTTTAACATGTCGCCAAAATATTTTTTAATAGCCCCCGCCATCAGTCATTGAACCTTTCTCGATTGTTTTGCCTCGCGATTGCGGCGCCGCGGCACTGGCGCACGCACGTTATACTTAATATGTAATTCGTTTATTTTAAACCTACACTACGTAAGTACTTACACCTATGTAGGTAAGTAATACTTACTTAAATGGCTTCATTTGGTATGGTACTTATTTATTAAGTAATATTATTTATAAGTATTTATAGAGTAGGTAAGTATTTATCATTCTCATACTTTGTAATACTAAACTAAAATAATGATTTTTAAGTAAAGGAAAACTTATATTTTAGCTACCTATATTATCTATAAAAAAGCAGTATTAACAGTTGACAACCCTGTCAACACGCCTGGGCGACAGAGGGGCGTAACGAGGTGAAGGGGGAAGTAGGTATAAAAATAGCGGCGTTTTCCACCCGGTCAAAGGAGATTCCCTTCTATGTAATTATTATTTATTCTTATGCAGTGGGCCGCTAGCATCTGTCGAAGAGGCGACAATCGATGGAGTAAACGGCTCTTGGACTTGGAGTGGAGATCACGTATAGGTAAACGGGGAGTAGGATGATTATCGCGCCCCCTGCGAGGTGACGCGATAATCTGCACCGGGTGGCGGGGAGCAATTGGATGCGTAGAGCCGAAGACTGGGCTCAGTGGCGCGCCTTGGGAGAAGTCTATGTCCAGCAGTGGAATGATAAGGGCTAAAGAGAGAAAGAGGGTACAAAATATTCAAACATTAGATTACAATACAACATTTAAAACCTATTTAGGAATGCCTAGTTCAGGGGCATGAGCAAAGGTTATTTTATTGTTCAATTTAGTACCGAACATGAAATTTAAATTCATGCTAATATTACAAGAATAGGTCTATAAGTACGGATACTGGACGAATACATTTAAAATTAATAATACAGATACTGTATGAACATGTTACACATGCTAATTATACGGACATTCTTTTTTAGGAAAAAAACCATTATTTGCACCCATATTGCGCCTTTTAACAGATTTTTTTTATGTTTATTTTTCGGATCGGATCCGATTAGTTTCAAGACACTAAAATACAATATTATTATGAGCAATTTTGATGAAACTAATATCTATCATGCAACAGATTTGACTGTGTGTGTACACGCGACACGAGTCAGAATGAAAGAGATAAGTTGCGACAGGAATGGACTGAAGTACATACCTAAAAGCTTTAAGCCGATGGAGCCTATGGTCACAGCGATACTGTTTCACATTATTATTTTAACAAAACTAGTTTTCTTAGTACTACAACTAGTTTCATGAAACTAATTTCACCATCATGCACTAATTTCTTAGTAAAAATTCGGCTTAGATTAATACCTATAGTAAAGTGAGTATTCGGTGATATTAAATCTTAGTACCTGGACGACCGAGGGTAGCTCGGATAAAAAAACTCGGTTTAGTTTCAAATGAAAATTTGAAATAGCTTCCAATAAAAAAATATTTAAAAAAGAACTCAATAAATATGGTTTTGATTGAGGTTTGAACTTTGAACCCGGGTCTCTAGTTCCGCAGTCAGTCCACGTAACCATGCGGCTAAAGAAGATTTAATTTATTGAACGAATCTTTGAATGTCTGATTGGCGAATGGCGTTTGACGGCGTTCTACGCCACAATATTATTAATATTCTCCAATAGATATCAGGAAAAGTCGTATTTTTTAGTTTATATGTTGATTATCGCTGAAAATATTTTTTTTAAATTTAAAGTTTCTAAAAATAAAACTTAGCTGGATCGATTTATCACCCCCGAAACCAGAGTACTAAACTCGTTGGAGCCGTTTCCGAGATTCAAAAAATATATTTAGGTACTTATATACCTACAAGAATTACTCGTTTAAAGGTATTAGATAATAATATGTATTATCACCCATTACGTAATATGGATAGGTACCTAATACATATATTAGCATAACTCCGGAATTGTAATAACTAAGTAAATGTATAATAACAGTCTTTGGAAACGCCTGTTTTTGTACAGACAAAAGTCTATGTCTTTGTCTTTATCGAAGTGACGGAATACGAACAAAAAATATCACGAAAAAATCCAGTTTCGACAATTTATTGCCGCTTTTAGCAAAAGGTTTTGATGTTTACAAGACGTGTTTCATTTAAATCTTAATTTACGATTTTGGTCCTACAACGTCGAGATAACCCGACTTTAGATGGCTTTTAGTTTGGACGTAAAAAATAATTTGTGCAGTAGAAATAAATATTTCGTGGTGTCCAATTAATTCTATTCTTTGTAACTTGAACTAGATAATACTGTTTACTTTGAAATATATATTAAGTACTTACAATAGTCATTATTTCTTAATTTAAGTACACAATATTACTTTTTTTCAATATAAAACAAAGTACCTGGACGACCGAGCGTTGCTCGGATAAAAATAATTGATTTTATTGATTTAACTTTAAACTAAACACGCAGTGTTACTTAACAACGCCATCTGCAATAGCTTCCAATTAAAAAATTATTGTTACTAAAAATAAAATAAAAACGCAACATGCTTTCTTGAGGTTTGAACCCAGGTCTCTAACTCTGCAGTTCGACTCGACCAAGAAATAGGTAAGTATATAATTTCATCAACGAAATTTTTATAGAGCTCTTTCAAATCGATATTGTCATTTGTTTGAACGGCGGATTGGCAGATGACTTTTGACGGCGTTCTACGCCACAATATTATTAATAGGTATTCTAAAATAGATGTCAGCGAGAGTCATATTCATCAGTATTTAAGTTGATTATCATTGAAAACTCGAATAAAATGACAAATTCTAAAAATAAATCCTATCTGCATCAATCTGTCGCCCCCGAAACCAGTGATTTAAATTAATAATAATAATAATAATAAAATATCTTTATTTCATTTCCAACAAATTACATTATCTTTTGCAGTAAGTATACACTTGGCATTATACATATACACAGTGATGACAATAAAACATTTTACAGTTTTTATAGTTCTTAACAATATAATGTAAATTGTGGGAAATCTGGAACCTAAACTAAGCCGAGGCCTGTAATTTAGTGCACCAGGTCCCCCTCCACCACATTAATAGTTATGAATGTTAACATTTTGTAGTATTGTAAGTAAATTAGATTAAGCTATAAACTGTTAATGCTTAAGAAAGAAGGCACACTTAATTGTAGGATTGAGTGAGTGCATGCGTGTGTGTGTGTGTGTGTGTGTGTGTGTCTGTGTGTGTGACTATGAATGAAAGTCTTGAATGGGTGTACAGTATGAGCGCACTGAGTGCACTGTAAGACAAATATGATATCATGCTAAAGGATTTTATTTTTATGTCAATCTGTCTGTTTTTTATGACATTGTTAAATGTGAGCACTTTATTGTTTGGATATTATTTATTTTAGAAGATCTTCAGTCTCGTCATAATTCATTGTTTTGAGCCACTTTGTTATTTTACATTTCAAATCATGTTTACAATTGTTTATTATGTTTAATATTTTATTGGCTTTATTATAGAGAATGGCACTACGGAAGTAAAAGAATCTTTTCGCAAAATTCGTCCTGACAATAGTTTTATCGCATACATTGTAATATCTTCTGGAGGTGGCTATTTTGTTTATATTTTCGTATACAGTCTTATGTTTACTGATTATTGTTTGTAATATGTACGACTGGCGGACTGTTAGTATTTGAGCTTCCACATATAGATTTTTGGTAGAAAAGAGCCGAGGCTTACGAAGACTTACTTTTAATATCATTCGTTGAGCTCTTTCTAATTCTATGAGTCGTGTTTTACACGCACCACCCCAAGTATTAATACAATACGATATTAGAGAATGTACAAGAGCATCATACACCATTCTCAGTATTTTGCCATCAGCTGTATTACGCAGTTGTTTGAATATGTAACTTAATTTACGAATTTTTTGTGAGATAGAATGATCATATACATTCTATTTGTGAGATAGAATGATCATATACATTCTATCTCACAAAAAATTCGTAAATTAAGTTACATATTCAAACAACTGCGTAATACAGCTGATGGCAAAATACTGAGAATGGTGTATGATGCTCTTGTACATTCTCTAATATCGAAATTTAAATTTGCATCTATTATTACACCTAGGCATTTAATAGTTTTTATAGAGTTTATATATGGACAGTCACATTGTGGGTTAGCTGGAAATTTACATCTATGTGCTACTAAGGTAGAATTGTGCTCAGAATTGTTACGTTTAGTTATCGAAAATTTTATAAATCTAGTTTTATCTTCATTAAGAGTGAGTTTATTGGACAGTAGCCAATGGTTAACTTTGTCAAATCCAGTTTGTGCTAGAACAGCTAGTTCCTCCCAAGTGTCTGCAAAAAACGTAAGTGTAGTGTTATCGGCATACGACGAAATTCTACAATTATTAATCTTTAAGTTACAAAGGTCGTTAATATAGCAGAGAAAAAGAGTAGGGCCCACTATGCTGCCTTGTGGCACGCCGAAATTTATAGGTATTTCATTACTTATATATTCGCCTATTTTCACTCTTTGTGTTCTGTCTTGTAGGTAATCGGATATAAGTTTAAGAGGAATGTCTCTTATGCCAAGTTGTCCAAGCTTATTTATGAGGCCAGAAGCACTAACAGTATCGAAGGCTTTTTTTAGATCTAGAAATATAGTAAGACATTTCTTTTTACTATCAATTTTGTTAACCAAATAATCGATGTATTCTTGAACAGCAGTTTCTGTTGAGCGGTCAGGTCTAAAGCCATATTGTGTATCCGAAAGCAAATTATACGTTTCAAGATATTTTATAAGTCTTTTGTTCAAAATTCGCTCGAATATTTTAGAAAAAGTATTTAGAATTGCAATAGGCCTATAGTTGCTTATGTTAGTTCTATCTCCTGACTTGTATATTGGATGAACAATCGCTTTTTTTAGGGAAATAGGAAATATACCTGCATCAATACATCGGTTTATTAAGTCAGTAAGAACAGGGCTAACAGAGTCGCTTATATTTTTAAGTATTTTAGCACTTATCATATCCCAACCTGGGGAACAGTCACTTTTCAGTTGTTGTATTATAGTTTCAACTTCTTTATTATCTGTTGGCAGTAGTACAAATGAATTAGGAGTTGAAACAACTGTATTTTGAATTGCTGGTGTGGACTTGGAGAATTTCTCTGAGAGATGTTGGCCAATACCCACAAAATATTCATTCACATTATTTATGGAGACCTCAGGACTATCATTATTTAGTAACTCTACAGGTTGATTTGTTTTTTTTATTAGTATTAGTTAGCGTCTTGATCGTGTTCCAGAGTTTTTTAGAGTTATTTTTATTTAACAGTAATTGATTTTCATCGTATTAGGTATATACATCTATAAATGTATATACAAGAATTGCTCGTTAAAAGGTATAAGATACAAACTTAAGTACATTATAGGTTCTTATAAAAATAACTATATACATCTAATATATAATATTAATTACTTATACTAAATTTCAAATATAATACACTACAAAAATATAAAACTAAGTAATATACAATACTTCATTCAGATTACTTCCATGTGGAAAAGCACACAGAACAGAACACTGGCAACGTTACCTCGTTGAATGGCCAAGCTTATTATCTGGCCCGCTTGACAGACCGCTCGACGTGCCGTCCAAAGCACGGAAACGCACATTAAATTTTTGCCACTAGCGGTCACCCAGCGGCTTGCATTCTACAATCGCCGCTGGGCCATGCGCGCTTCACAATCGCCACCGGGCTATCCGACATCTTGAAGTACATCAAATTCGTGTCCAAGGTTTCCTTTAAACACAAAAATACGAATGAAGCTAGTAAAAGCGTGTACTCCAACGATGGACCAGCGTACGAGCGTGCGAGCTCTTGGGCAAGGAGGGCACCGGTGTACTCCACTTGAGATCCAGAAGCCCTTCCGCAAGGGCAGAGAAGTCGCGCTAAACTGGTGTAAAAATCCAAAATAATCCGTAACCCATCTACCGGTATATTTCTATCAAGGTTTTGAAGATTTACCCCTATCACACAAACATGTAAAAATACCGGCGTGAAACTCTGATTGGGAACATTTCTAAAATAAAACGTGTCAATTTATAGAACTACGCATTTTTTATGCTACATACATATTTATAAAATGCTAAATATACAAAAAAAATACATAACAATTGATTTTATTTATCACTATGCCTTAAGGGGCCGTAAACGAAATTTTGTCGATTTCGCTTATTTACCTGATTTAACACATGAGATTTTGCAGTTAAATTACGGTATTTCCATTAAGTTTCATTGCACAATATAACTGATCATTTCAGTAATAATCTAATACATTAGCCACTTTTTTAGCTTGCGTCAAGAATTATAATGCGAGATTTAGGTTACTTTCAAAGATTTTTAATGCCAAATTTTCATTGTAAATTTGATTTTTTTTTTTCAGGAAACGGATTGATTATGAACTGAAGTGTATTTATGTCAAATAAATTTTATGAAAGAATACCCCAATTTGCCGAAATCAAATGCAATTTCTGGCCCATTTTCTCTCAAAATTGACTATGTTTTTTTACTAATTTTTTTACTAATATTTTTTACATGAGACTGACAAAAAGTGGTTCACTTACTATGTATGTGATTTTTACAGCAATGCATGGCATTATTTGAACTGTTTAGATTTTAAAATGATCCGGAAATATGTAACATTCTATACCTATTACCTATAGTAAAATTCACAAAACCATCAACGTCTTCAGATCTACTAAGCAAAACACCGTAATAAAGATCGAAAAGTGGCTCATTTTATAATTTATTATTGAAATGATCAGTTATATTATGCAATAAAACTTATGGAAATACTGTATTTTGACTGCAAAATTTCATGTGTAAAATCAGCGAAATCGGCAAAATTTCGTATACGGCCTTTTAAATAAGTAGGTACCACGTAATATTCCAAGGCTATTATTAATAGAAGTACGCATTTGTCATGCTAAATATTTATCAAAATGCTAAATATTCAAAAAAAAAATATAACAATTGATTTTATTTGTCACTGTTCCTTAATTAATTGCGATATCCCAAGGCTATTGGTAGATACATGCTTACACGTGTAACACATTAATGTTTGGCAAGAGTCCTAGTAGTTAACTTTGGAAATTATTTCCAGCCTAATTTTTAATCTACTCGTTTAAAAGCAATATCACTTGTACCTTCATGCAGTTTGTTAAGCTTCCAGTAGAGAAAGTATTTTGGCTAGCTGGCTGGCAATCCTTTTTGCGTCCCATTGCTGGACACGGGTCTCTCCCCATCATTGGGGAGGCCTGGAGCTTACTCCACCACGCTGCTCCAATGCGGGTTGGTGGACATGCGGGTCAGTCAGATGTTTTCAAACCACCCAAAAGGCCTCCGGCAAGGTTTAACAACTGTTATCTATCGACACCAACCGGGACCGACGGCTTGACGTGCCCTCCGAAGCACGGAAACGCGCATGAAATTTTTGCCACTAGCGGTCACCCATCTCACACCCGACCGCGCCCGTTTGGCTTAGTTGCATGATCGATTACGTTCTACGCTAACCGCCGGGCCATGCGCGCTTCAGAGAAAGTATTTTATAATCATGACATTATCAATCCAGCTGAAATTAAAAAGAACACAATACCACCTTAGCATTTGATAGATATGAGGCCCTTTTTCCACCAAAACTAAGAGAAGCAGAGACGAGAGGAGATGTACCTACTGCGAAGCTGGCCGTTTTTCATCAAAACGGAGGAGACATGAAGATGTTCTATGTCAGGAAGTCCATTCGGCTATGAATTGTGAGACGTACACATGCACATTACAGTATGTGTACGCCGAGCGTTCAGTGTCGAGTAACGTCAGTACTTATAACAACTACATAAACAGAGAAGCGTTGTGTGATTATAAGTAATAAGAGATGTTCAGATTTCTTTGCTAACACTTCAAAAGCTGACGTACAGAGTACGCTTGTCAGTACATAATTAATAATACAACCAGATCCAATCGAACTTCGTAAAATAGAATATCTAAACGAGAGTGGATGTGAGCTGTGAATAGAAGAAGAAGAAGAAACATTTATTCACAAATTTACAGCAGTACATACATATATAGTAAAACCAATATACATATAAAACATAAGTACGAGCGAGATAGTGAAGAAGTGAGAAATGAAGAACTCAAAATCAGGCAACTCGGAATCAGGAATAGGCAACACTTGGCCTATGGGGTAAACCTTAACCAATTTCGATGATTGTTTTCGGATTATGGAATCTCATGATTGGTCCCATATTAATTTGGTTAGTACTAATCATTGGATTCGTGATAAAAATCACCATGAATGTTATGAACGGTTTATGCCTTAAGATTAACTATTAGATTTTGACAGTGGCTTGACAGACTGAATGAACTCTTTATCAAACCATAATATGATGTTCAGGATTTGATGATGAAGTCAGAAGGTGAAGCCAGTATAAATGGTCTAGTACTCGAAACTCATTGGTTTAGGAGAAAGAACACGGTCTCCACCAAAGCTTAGCGGAGTGGCTTAAATATAATCACAAACCGGTGTAAACCGGGCCACAAAAGTATCAAATTTCTTTTGCAAACTTGGTAGGTCATTTGTCAGGTCAAAACCGCGACACTAATAATTAAATGCACGGTTGATTTGCCTACTAGGAAATAGTTAATAATTGCATTTTTTTTATTTGAATGGAGTAGCAGACGAGCATGCAGGCCACGAGTTGTTACGTGGTCGCTGCAGCCCATGGACATCTACATACAACCTCAAGCAAGCATAGGTAAGTCTTGTCTGCGGTCGTATACAGTTGCGCTGCTACTCCGGAGGCTGGTGGTCGCCTCATGTAATTGTGGCCGGCAACTACACCTTTCCACCGAAACACAATGGAATTGGTTCACGGCAGAAGTGGGTGCAGCGGTGGTACTTCCCCGGGCGAACCATAATAGTACCACCTACTAAATTTCATTGCATTGTTATCGATTTGCCCGTATTCATCCACAGTAGCCTTCCAAGGCGAACTAGATGGCATTGAATTTTTTGAAAATGTATGAAAATTCTTCCACATACATACACTACATATGTAGCAATTGATTAATTACTGGCTGACCCGACAAACGTTGTCCTGTCTTAACTATGGATATTGAATTCGAATTGGTCTAGTATTAATTATAAGAACTCCTCCAAAGCATCTGTTAACGATATTCAGTTTACTTTACATCCACTTTAACGATATTTGCAGCACGCATTCTGTCATGTTATGTCAAACACCGTAAGGTTTGAAATTAGAAAATTGAACATGTTAGTGATTCATAAGAACTTCTCCTGACAATAAAAAACGCAGAAAAACAGAATTAGTGTGTAATCGGTCCGGACATTCACGCGTGATGTTGTGACCGGTAAATAGAGATTTATATTAATTATAAGCAATCCCTTTTACGTCCCACATCATTTTTCGATTTCTATGGTCCCACTACTGGGCACGTATTTTTTCCCATTTTTGGGAAGGACTGGAGCTTACTCCACCATGCTGCTCCAATGCGGCGGCAATTATTGGCCGAAGCGCTTCAGAGGTGTACAAACAAACAACCCATTAGGCACAGGATACAGATTTAGTAGTTACGTTATATACGGTTGTGGATTGATATTTTTAAAACATCGTTGCGAGAACGCGGACATGTTCATACTCGTAGGACAAAATTAACCACTTTCTGAGCACCTAGAACATATTTTATCTTCTTTGATTGATGACGACTCGCGTGGCGTAATGGTTACCATGCCGGACTGCCGATCAGAGGGTCCTCGGTTCGATTCCCGGCGAAGCAAAAATTTGAATGATGAGTTTAATTTTCTGATCTCGTTGCTTGTGTTTCTGTCTTTATGCGTGTCCATGGCACCCACTTGGGGCTATGAGTGTGAAACGTTATTTAATTTTATTTCTTTATTTTAAATATAACTGATTCTTCTTCATAAATACTAAGCAAATTGTACCCGAAGAAATTCACTTGAAGTACTTACTTCTACTATAGTTAACGTTTGTCGGGTCGGAACCGCGACCCTAACATGCTCATTTGAATTGCCAACTATGGAATTATTAATATTTGCATTGTTATTAATCCGCCCGTATTCATTTAATTTCACTGTATAATTTTAGTTCGTTATGAACAAGTTCATATTACTGTTGCTTGACGTTTTATCGTTGTAGCAAAACTTTGTTAATGAATGATTTTGGTTTGATTTTGATATAGTTTTAGTAGTATCTATTATGTCAGCTCATGGCACTACGAGATTTTTGCTCGTTTTCACTAACGACCAACAAGGGAACGCCTAAGTAACTCCTAATTTAGAACAATGCTTACCATAAAGTTTCGTTTCACCAATCGATGTATAATAAGTTAGTTGGTCTTATCTTATGAATAGCTTAGTTTTTTGACAGTTGTCCATGGGTTTGTTCGTCAAATCAATGTAAGCGACTGTCACACGTGTCAGTTTAGGGGCACCTAAGCCATTACGCCATCCCAAATCGGTGTCGTAACTCTTAACTTTAGGTTATGCCTAACGTGGTTAGTCGTGACGTGACTTAAGGGTTAGTAAAACATTTTTTTTCCTAAGCATCTCCAAAACACCTTTTAATATTAGTGGAGTTAAAGTTAAAGGTCTTTAAATCTACTATATTAAAAAGGTGTGTTAGTTTTTTTTTTTCTTTTATCACGTCGGTGCTACGGATTGACCTGAATTTGTTTATGGAGATGGTTGGAGGGTAGGAGAACGTCACAGGTTACTTTTTATCCGGATAAAATTCAAAGATTTCAAAGATTCAAAGATTTATTGAACATAATATTATTAATACATAGTTAATGAAATTAACTGTGTCGTAGCAGTTTACGCCCACCCCAGAACAATATTGACAGTATGTTCTCACTACTTATACCTAATTACATTAATGTTTTAATTAAGACTCTTAATATACTTAGTTCCAATAGTTTGTGTGTGTGTGTGTGTGTGTGTGTGTGTGTGTGTGTGTGTGTGTGTGTGTGTGCGAGAGTGTATTTAGAGATTTTGTAAAAACAAATATCTCATTCCTCTGGTGTGGCCCACGTGTTTTATATATTTTTAGATTCAATCAGTGCTTAAAGATTACCTAGATACGAGTATTTTCTGAAATAAACGTTAAACACGAAATAAATAATGTATTTAATTTAAATTATATGAACGAAGTTTTTACTAAAATTGATGTTTTTCAAATATTCCTTCCCTTCACCATTTAAATAAATAAATAAATAACGCAACATACACATAGCCCCAAACTTGAATTCCCTGTGTCGAGGCTACCATGGTCACACATAAAGATAGAAATACAAACATCCAGACCGAGAACAGAAATTTAAACTCATCATTCAAATTTCTGCTTCGCCGGAATCAAATCCTTGGGAACCTTCGATCGGCAGTCCGACATGGTAACTATTGCGCAACACGGGTCGTCAGATGAATGAAATGGATCACTCGGTTCGGTAGGTGGTAGAACTATTATGGTTCGCCTGGGGAAGTACCGCCGCTGCACCCATGCAGCGGTGGTACTTCCTTTGGCAGAAGTGGGCTTCTGCCATGAACCAATTCTATTGTGTTTCGGTGGAAAGGTGCAGTTGCCGGCGACACTTACATGAGGCGACCACCTGCCTCCAGAGTAGCAGCGCAACTGTATACGACCTCAGACAAGACTTACCTATGCTTTCTTGAAGTTGTATGTAGATGTCCATGGGCTGCAGCGACCACTTAACACCAAGTAGCCTGCATGCTCCTCTGCTACTCCATTTCAATAAAAAATCAAATAACTCTCCATAGAAAGAATCCAATCCTTTTATATAGATCCTTTATATAAACGCCGGCTTTTTCTGCAATTTGTCTTTCCATTGTTCTTGAAACAGAGCATGTAGAAATACAGACAACAATATAAAGACATGGGTACTTAAATCTTAGGTACTTATTTCTTTAATTACGGAACCCTGAAATTTCCCTAGAGTTGAAAAGCTCGGCTACAACCCTATTTGCGTCCTACTGCTAGTGCCCAGCACAGTATCTCTCCTCATCTCTCCTCTCCTCCTTTAATTTTTAGGAGGTCTGGAGCTTACTCCAGCACGCTTATCCAATGCGGATTGTTTGAAATGCGAGTTAGTGGCCAATCCGCTGTCGGGTGTTTAACTGCCTATAAAGCCTCCGAAAAGGTTTAACCCCGCTGTCTATCGATAACAATCAAAACCGACGGCTTAACGTGCCCTTTAAACATTGAGGTACTACTAGTACGTCAGTACATAGTATCTCGATGCCTTCAAAGCATGAAAAATAAATGAAATTTTTGCCACTAGTGGTCACCCATCTAACACCCGACCGTTCCAATTTCGCTTAGCTACATAAATCGCTTGTGTTCAATCGCTGGGCCTTTATCGCTGGCGCTTTAAAAGTATATAAAGCCAAAGTTCAATATATTTGTGAGTATTTGTTTACTTCCACAAAGATCCGTCTCCGCTAAATGAGCAGCGTCCGTCGCCCCGCAAACACTGTCATACGAATCTAATAGATAGGGCCTTAAATTTAAAAGTCGTAGTGCCAGAACAAGCTTGGAATGATAATGTCGAAAGATAAGTTATAATCTAGCTAGATGAATATTGCTACAAAAGATCAAGAAAAATTGTGTGTCTGATTATTTCAATACTTCGTACCTTTATGTATTACCAAAATATCACGTACCTATGATAAAACGCTAAGGGCTGATGGATGAAATAATTTATGTACGTATACAAAATGTATATTATTTTATGTACCTATACAAAATGTATACATGAAATAATCTGAAAACCATTCTGCAGTAGGTAGCTGAATAAAACGTGCTAATCACTGCAAGCAAATTTATGTGCGTTTTAAAAGTAATTTAATACAGAATTTAATTTTTTCCAGTTTAGCAATCATGCTATTAACTCGTGGGCAATAAAATGGTAAAATATAAAATGTTGTATTTCTCGGCCAGGCCATACTAGCTAGTCGCTGTAGCTTCGGGATTAAGAATAGAGCTACGGTGTCCCCTGCCTGATCGTAAGAGGCGACTAAAAGGGGGCTTCCGGGGTTGCGGGCGGTGAGAGTAGGAGTTAGATCCGTTCAACCGGCAGCACAGGGAAGGTGCGTTCCACTGGAGATCCCGGAGTCCCACCAAAGCGCAGAGGCAGGTCACCGAGGGGGGTTTATTGCGGTACAAATCCAACATAAACCGGTATCCTCTTCCAAGGTGCCGAGTACCTCATGAAGGTTTCACCCCGATAACAAAAAAAGGCCACACTAGTTACTTTTAGCATTGGCGATCGGCAATTAGTGCGTGCGATACTATTGTCTGATTTGCTGTGTATTAATTGAGAATATTGAGATACTTTTAATAAACCGTCAAAACGCTACATTCTCATAAATTTTGTATGAGAAAGTGATTTGTGACGTCATAAATTATTTCTTATCAATACTCAACTGATTATTTATAATTTATTGTTTTAAAGACTCTAAAAATCATGAAGGTATAATGAACTAAATTATCCTGCATTTTTTAACGGGAAGATTTATTATTTATTTACATTTTATTGTGCACAGTTTCAAACCCTAATTTGTTGAAATTTAATCTGAAAATAGGTACAAACAAAATGTTCAGTTCATGTTAAAATATTTTTCGCAGTTATAAGAGAAATATATAATACCCTGCTCATAATCATATTCTAAAACTGTACAGCTATTACAAAATTATCTATAAATATATTCATAAATAAATTTTATTATTCGTCCACTCTTAATCACTTCTATTGTTTAAGACCGTTATATTAGTAGATTGAGCAAGAGGGAAATTTTCGGAATCAACGTGATTTCACAGCGGTTTAACTGTTTTCAGGTTAATTTACTCGAACTCATTGCTTTGTAATTAGGCGCTTTCAGTCTTCCGGGTATTGTGTTGGATTTTAATAATTACACATAATTTTATTAAATTACTAGCTGAATGCGCCTTGGCCAATAATAGTCTCATATCATAGAATAATAACTACTTTAATTCATATTTGGTAGGTGGTAGAACTGTTATGGTTCTCCAGGGGATTAAACCGCTGCACCCACTTCTGCTGTGAGCAATTCTATTGTGTTTCGCTGGAAATGTGCAGTTACCGGCCACACTTACATGATGCGACCACCAGCCTCCGAAGTAGCAGCGCAACTGCATACGACCTCAGACAAGACTTACCTAATATTACCTATTCTTGCTTGAGGTTGTATGTAGATGTCCATGGGCTGCAGCGACCACTTAATACCACATGGCCTGCATATTCGTCTGCTACTCCATTCAAATAATATTTTCTATATATACATATATCTACTATACTACCCCGGCACTCACAAGGTATCCGTATAATTATGGGGAGACACCGGTCTCAAAAATCCAACTCGACTGGGTTCGAGAACTTACGTTCGAGGCATTAAGTGTTTTGTCGTTAACATACCTCAGTGACTGAAGTCAAAAGTTTTCTAGTAGTGTGTATTGCCAGTGATGACCTACTGCGCGGAGACGTGGTCTTTTTACGCGACAGAATCCGAACCGATAAAATCCGTAGACGAACGAGTGTTCTGATATAGCTCATAAAATCTGCAAGCTGGCAGGCCATATAGTTAGAAGGCCTGAATCAATGAGGAAGTAAGGTCCAATGATAACTACGTCACAGCAAAAAGAGCATAAGTCGCCATCTAACCAGGTTAAATGGTCGCAACTTGGAGGCTGCTTTGATCGAGCCCTTGAGTAGAACTCCTATCATTTAAGTAACTTTTAACACAAGCAAAAAATATAAAGCACAGGATAAAAAGGATCGAAACAAATTTCAACTTCTATTGCACCCTCCCCCTCCCTCTCTACACAAAAACAAAAGGATATTTCAGTAGTAACACTCCTATTTCGTAACTCTAAAGTCGTAAGTCTTATTGACTCTTTCTTATTGATTCTTACATGACTTAGGTACATACTACTTTTTGTTTATTCGGAATTAGCATCGATTTCAGTGTGAGATGTAGCATATTATTAAGTCTTTTCTAGACATTTATAGCAATACCATTCTGAGGTACTGAGGTACCCCCACCCCAGCTGGGAAACCGTCCGCCCTGATACCATTCTTGTTTTGCTACATTTTGTCTTAAGCTCTTTTTCTAACTTGTCCGCTCTGTCTCTGGGTAATGTTAATTTTCCTTTAAACTTTTAACGTATGCTCTAATTGTACAACCTTATTGAAGGAGTTATGCGTATTGTTTAATTGATTAATAAGAGTTCCTTTTATTACCTACTTTATACTTCGCTAGCGGCCTCCCGCGACTTCATCCGCGTGGACTTTAGTGTTAATCATAGCATGATGTTATATAGCCTAAAGTGAACCCCACAGCCCGACTGGGTTGGTGCTCGGGCTGTGATGTTGATCCCTAAAGCCTTTCCCGATAAATTGACTATTCAACACAAAAATATTTTTTTAAATTCGAACCAGTAGTTCCTGAGATTAATGCGTTCAAACCAACAAACTCTTCAGCTTTATATATTAGTAGTATAGATTTTAATTATTCTAGAGTCACTATGAGAACTAAGAGTAATGTTTCGTTTGTTTTTCAACAATGTTGGATTTCTTTTTTTACTAATTCTTAATCCTTGACATGAAAAGCATTTCAATGCAATGTTATTTTAATGCAATATTCTCTCTTCCATACTATTAATTATAAATGTACAAGTGATATACTCTGTGTTGTAGATACCATGGATATATACTGGTGTAAACAAAAATGAATGCAAAAACCCCGACCGAGAACCGAAATTGAAACCCGTCATTTCAATCTCTGCTTCGCGGGGAATAAAACCGTGGACCCCGATTAGCAGTCCCACGTAGGAACAATTGAGCTACACGGGTCGTCAATTATATTAGATATTAAAAAATCTTACATATTTTTAATAATAACCGTCACGCTACACGTCATCGATTAAATTAAATATTAATAAATCTAACATTTAAATTTAACATCTTGCAAGTTAAAAGAAAGGCTAACGTCTCAGTATATCTAACGCTACCTTACAAAAACCTTACAGAGAGAATGTTAATAAGTGCAAAGCAGAGCCAGAGCGCACGTTTCGTATAGATCAAAAGCGAAAATGAAGCTCGACGTATCCACACACCAGCTCATCTGCTTTGCAAGACACCCCTCACTCACACTTACCATACTCACGCCACATTACAAAGACACTTTATACTGCACCCAAAACAAAGAACTAAGCTGGTGTTTAGGTAAGAAATGAAATCGGTGGAAGATGAATATAACTTGTTTCAGGGCAATTATTTTAGAAACAATCAAACAATAAATCTTTGAGCATAAGGCTGCACTTTTCTACCTGGTTGACTGATGACCAAAGAAGATACCGGGAAGGCGTTGGATTTAGAGGGAGTAGGGCTGAACTGATTAGCAACGTAAGGTTTTCTTATATACGACCATTTAATAGGAGTAAGCGCAGTTAAGCCAAACGGGCACGGTCAGGTGTGAGATAAGTGACCGGTAGTGGCAAAAATTTTATGCGTGTTTCCACGCTTCGTCCTGGTTGTTATCAATAGATAACAGTCGTCAAGCCTTGTCGGAGGCCTTATGGACGGCATGAAAACATCAGACAGCGGGTTGCCCACTAAACCACATCTTCACCAACCTGCACCCAGCAGCGTGGGAGTACGCTCCAGGCCTCCCAATGGGGGCTAAAAGTGTTGCAGCCAATATAAGGACTAAGAATCTGTTACTGCGATGTACTGCAACTGTAGTACGCGTGAACGTACACTAAGCACGAGTATTTACCGGCAATAAGCTATCCCCCCACACAGCCAACACCCCTCAAACAATCCTACATCCACGGACGGTCTCGGTCTACTCATTTCGTATGCAATTTTATTCATTATTTGTAATCTACTTCAATCGAATAGGGTCTCGGTATAAATGACTTTTAGGATTTGCTCAATAGGACGTATGTAGATTGACGCTTTTAGTGATATTCGAACTTGACGAATCTTTGAGCCTTGCACGTTCATATAGCCCACATATGGGAACCGCACCGCAGAAACTCATTTGACTAAAACAAATAATGCTTCCACCTTTTTATTTTTTCGCTAAGCCTTTTGAGATGCCGATGCTTCTTCCCGTTTTATTAGGGCTCCACGCCTCAAAAGGAAGAGGGAACCGTTGTAGAAAGGCTTCGGTGTCCGTCTGTCTGTCAGGTCTGTGAAGACATTGTTCATTAACTCGTGGAGGTATGAACTTGGAATAAGGCAATATCAATATCTTGTGAGTCAAGTCAAGTCACCCATAAATCGTGAGGCCATGAGCTCGTTGAGAGTTGCTAGAGATATGAAGTCTGGTAAACCCGCTACTGGAAATTAATATGAATACATATATGAATGAATAGTTAAAAATGGGTAACGAATAATATTTTTTTCTTAATCATTTCAATTCTTGTTCCCAACCGTGGAACATTATCCACGGTTGGGAACAGTTCTGATTTCGGGATTAAGAGAGGTTTAGGTCATAGCCTACCACGCTGTCCAAGTGCAGGCAGCTGGACATGACTTGTCGGTGAGAAATTTTGTATAACTCTCAGTCAGGTGACGTAAATAATCGTAATTTATATTTCTATTGTTATGGAGAAATAAATAAATGCGTACGTAACAAACTTAGTTTTTGGTGGTGCACGAGGAGGATCGAGATCAGAACACCAGTATGAGTGGATTAACTGTTGACTGGTTGAAAAGTAGATACCTACACAACACCTACCTTAAAAATAATTAAGGAGATATACCTAATTCCAAATACGTTAATTAATAATGAGAAAGCAAAATAAAATTGACGTTTTTCTCTTTATTATGTTTCTTTCTTTTTTTCTTTTCAGTCTTTTGTAGCCCACTGCTGGACGTAGACCTCCCCTAACGACTCTAACGTTCGCCACTCTTCCCGATCCTGCGCCTTCTGAATCCATCCAGCGGCTTATAATGTTTACATGAGTTAAATACAAAAACTACACACACATAGCCTCACACTTTCACACAGGATTCGTTCAAATTGATCATTCAAAAATCTGTATCGCCAGGAATCCAACCCGGGGCCTTCAAGTAGGTAGTAGGTAGGTAAGTAATAGGTAGGCTTGTAGGTAACCATTCCGCCAATACTAGCGGTACCAAGCTCATGGAGTAGTATTTTTTTCATATACAAACTATATCTTAGAATTCTCAAAATATCTTATGGTGGAAGGGATTCTCTGTCCAATTCCGACTCGCTCTTAGCTGGTTTTATTTCAATCTGTCGCTGAGGCTATAGCCGTTGAGTCGATAATACTTATCGAATCTCGCACATGTGGTGTCGGTTCGAATAAAAAACCATCAAAGTGTTCGCAATTTTGGCGGCGCTTCGCCGTACATTAGGGTTGTAATTTATTAATATACGCTTTGAAATCACCGACTTCATAAAATTTATCATATTAATGTGTTGTTTAGATAGTCGCCGCATAAATATTGATGTTTGAGATCGTAAGGTATTTCGTATTACCGTACAGACCTTTGTGTTATCAGTAAATTTTCGTGTTGTTGTTACTTTAAACATATACACACACACATAGAGGGAGATAGAGAGAGAGAGAGAGAGAGAGTAAAGACATCTGAATTTAGATAGGTATTTCCCTCGCTGGATATCGAACCCAGGACTTTTCATGGCATGGCAATCATAAGCATTGGGCATAAGGTAAACGTTTCTAATATCGTCAGTTTTTGACAATGTCCCAATACTCGTCATGCATAGAAAAAGTATCTTTTGGCTCTTTCTGTGGAATGACGACACTTACGCTGACGACATTATAGACGTTTACCTTACCGTAGCCCTGCCCGATCATAAGAGGCGACTACAAGATGGCTCCCGTGCGGCGGGAATAGGAACTCCAGTTAGTGGCGGGAAGGAAGGCGGTGTCTGCGTGGCCGTATGCGGTCGCAAGCAAGTTACATCAAAGCACCATCGTTCTCCAGATGATGGGCCCTGGCTCCAGATGTGGGGCACCGCGCGTGTAGGACCAGTGCCTTCCTCTGGAGATCCCGGACTTCTGCCCAAACGCTGAGGCAGGCTACTGAGGGGGTTTTAGTGCAGTCAAAATTGTACATAACCAGGAATGTCTCCCAAGGTGTTGGATACCTTTTGAAGCTTTCCCCCCGATACTAAAAAGGATTCTTTGTATGTCACACTAGCGTGAGGACTACTGCGTCTTACGGGTTAAATATAAGCAAATGCACAGACAAGGGGGGTAACCTTAGTGAAATTACTACGCCGGATTTCCGTTCGAAGGATCCGGTATTCCGGTTCGATACCTAGCGAGACAGAAATTCGAACGATGATTTATAATTTTCGTTCTTGGTCTGACGGTTTGTGCTTTTTTATTTGAATGGTGTAACAGACGAGCATGCAGGCCACTTGGTGTTAGGTGGTCGCTGGAGCCCATGGACATCTACATACAACCTCAAGCAAGCATAGGTAAGTCTACACTACACACGACCTCGAGCATAAGCTTTGCCTATGGACGCATGCAGATCATGCAGATGGCATCATGTAAGTCTGGCTAGTCATAGCACCTTTCCTCCGAAAGACAACAGAATTGCTTAAGAGGCCGTATACGAAATTTTGCTGATTTACCTTATTTAACACACGAGATTTTGCAGTTAAAATACAGTATTGCCATAAGTTTTATTGCACAATATAACTGATCATTTCAATAATAATGTAATACATTAGCCACTTTTTTAGCCTCCGTCAAGAATTATAATACGAGTTTTATCTTTATTTAAATCTTCATTAATAATTTGATTTTTTTTTCAGGAAATGGATTGATTATGAATTGAACTGTATTTATGTCTAATAAATTTTATGAAAGATTATTTCAAATTGCCCAAATCAAGTGCAATTCAATGTTTTATGAAGTGAAAACTTCTTTTGCGGCGTTGAGCACTTTTTGTGGGATGGGTAAAAACTGTGAAACTCGCGCGAGTTCACGTGTGCTGATCGTAAGATAGTAGAGGAGACGAGGAAGATCGACCTTCACCGATCTGATAATTCGATGAGACATATTTTTTACCAAATATAATTTATAAACATATATGCCTATGATAACTTGACTATCGAAAAGTGTTCATAGCTATTTTTAATTTAATTAATTTTAATCAATTTTCTTTCATATCACCTCTTGTAATAACCGAACGAGTGAATGTCTTCACCGGCTCTTAGACCAAGACGGAGGGGTGACAGCTGATGACGGCTCGTCTGACGGCTGTCTATACTTTTTTTCTTCAATTATGGCATCGCAAACTCTGCATATTGCCAGCGTCACGTATAATTTTATCTTAAAATTCGTTTATATCAAGTATTTAAAATATTGAACAAAGTGCATCCATTAATGAAAAAAGTGACGAACAAATAGTGAAAGAAAATGAGTGGTGAGTACCTACCTACTTTATGAAAATACTAGATGAAAACCTACTGAAAATATTAGATGAAAAATAATACTGATAATAAAAGCAATTCGTGCGAAATTATTCCCTAACCATTCCAAAATATCAAACATGCACAACGTTAATGTTCAAGTTTTCACTTCTGCCGGCACTACCGGAGTGCAATTTACTTTTTTTACTAATATTTTTGTTTGAGAGTGGCAAAAACTATAAAATTTACTGTACTTACTAGTGGACCCCGCATACGTTGTCCTGCCTTTAATATATTGAAAGAGGATTAGTTTCTTTATCATCTCAAAGAGTTTTTATGTTACTGCCAAATAAAAAATATAAAACAAATAGTGACAGATGTATTGTTATTCAGACAATGTCAAACTTCTGGACGATTGCGCGAAGAATCAATGTTTGACAGTAACAGAGCGAATCCGGCAGACGTTGCCCTGCCTTAAAATATCAGAAATAAAATAAGATTGCGACTATAATTTGAGATTTAAACCATCCTATCTCTCAAGTTGGATCGAACTGCACATGGTGTGCGAATTTTATTATAATCGGTTAAGTGGTTTAGGAGTCCATTGAGGACAAACATTGTGACACGAGATTTATATATATTAAGAAGAATATGCAATTTTTACAGCAATATATAAAAAAATGCAAACCGTTTAGGTTTTAAAATGATCCGGAAATATGTAGGACTCTATACCTTTTTCTCAACCCTTTTTTTTTGTCCCACTGCTGGGCACAGGTCTCCTCTCACAAGTGACAGGGATGTAGGCCATAGTCCTCCACGCTGGCCAAATGTGGATTGGTGGACGAATTGAATATTCTATACCTATTACAGTAAAATTATCATAACTGTCACCGTCTTCAGGTCTATTAAGCAAAACAACGTCATAAAAATGAAAAAAGTGGCGAATTTAATTGTTTATTATTAAAATGATTAGTCATATTGTGCAATAAAAGCTATGAAAAGCTACTGTATTTTAACTGCAAAATCTCATATTATGTAACATCAGTTAAATCAGCGAAATCGGCCAAATTTCGTAAGTAGGTATACGGCCTCTTAAAGACAGAAGTGGCTGCATAGGTGGTACTTGACTGGTTGAACCAACGAATCTACCACCTACAACTGCCGCTGCCTTTGTGTGTTTCGTGGACTTTGTGAAGGAAATCATTTTGTTTTTTAATACTGAGTGACTTATCTTGGCTATGTAACATTAAAATGACGTAAATAAAAGGGTGAAACCTTCGGACAAAGCAAAATTAAACGCTTGCCTGGGAACTTTACGATATTTAGTCTGTGGGAACTATGACGCTGAAATGATTAATTTTCATTTATATTTCATTTCATTTATATTCATATTTTGGGATTTCCCAGAATTATTAATTAATGTATTAAGTATATTGTTTGAGGAGCTAAGTAATTAGATACCATATTAGCGATTACTAAAAATTGCAAAATCATAACGAGATTATGTAGTAGCAGTCGAAGTTAAACAAAATTTGGATGTTCTATGTCACCAAGTCCGTTCGGCTCGCACACCTTTGCACATTCGCAAAGGTTGTTTTAATCTGCGTAACCCTGAGAGATTTTAAAAGGTTTTATTACTTTTCAGATTTCTTTGCTAACGCTTCAAATGTATTTATGCGTGCTTGTCAGTATACATCACTTTTTTGAAAAAAATTGAATTTCAATAAATTTTGGGGAACCCCCAAATTTTATGAAATTCAATTAACCCTACTTTTTGCGCATTTTCCACTGTTTAAACATCAATATAGTCATTGAGACTTGATTTTTAATAATTATTATAATAATTTATAGTAAAATTCATTTATTAATGCATGAGTACAGTTAGAAAATAAGGTACCTACCTATTACTTTACAATTTTCACAAGAGAGAGTTAATGAGAGTTATAGTAGGTAAGTAGTTGAAAACCAAAATTTTATGGTATCATCAGTTGCGTAAACTGTAGTATAGACAACGAAGAAAGAGTACCCGAATTACTGTAAACAAAAATATTTTGTAACAGAAGAAACTTGTACATATACCTTATTTTAATACATACATAATACATATTTTATATACATTTTAGAATTAAAACAACTAAGACTTTTTCACTTTATGTGTGTGTGTGTGTGTGTCTTTCTCTCTCTCTCTCTCTCTCTCTCTGTGTGTGTGTGTATGTGTGTGTGTATGGATGCATGTGGTGTATGGAATTTAAAGTTTTTAGTTTTAATCAACTTCAAAACAGGACGTTGCATTCACTAATGTAGAAATTTAATTTTTTGAGATGTTCTACCTATTTAAGATTCTGTGCACGTGATCCACATAAAATAAATAATAAATTCATAAGTGTGTAGCGGCGCGATACCTAGGTACAGTAATACTTATAGCGCGCCTCACATGAAATGTTAATTTTGTTATCACTACTGACTTTCTATTGTGCGATAGGTAGTGTAGCTGCGGGATTAACAATAGAGCTGCGGTATCGCCTGCCTGATCGTAAAAGGCGACTAAAAGGGGGATTCCGGGGTTGCCAGCGATGATAGTGGGAGCTAAATCCGTCCAGCCAGCAGCCCTGGGAAGGATGGCACTGTATGCGCTGTATAGCCGTAAGCATCGGAGGGAGTGGGAGAGCAAATCTGCTCTCCTAAAGATGGGCCCATTCTTGGCGCTACGCGTGGAGGATACCGATGCGTTCCACTGAAGATCCTGGAGTCCTCCCCAAGCATAGAGGCAGGCCACCGAGGGGTTTTAGTGCGGCCAAATCTCACATAACCCTGTATCCTCTCCCAAGGTGCTGGGCGGTTTTGAAGGTTTCCCCCCGATACAAAAAAGGTATCTAAGCATCTACCTATCAGCAAGAAAATGAAATTTAATAAATAATAGTATTGAGTCCCCCCCCCCCTCCAAAACCATTCGGATTAACCCTTGACAAACCTCAATAGTAATTATATCACTAATTAAGTTTTTCTCTTTTATATTTTTATCTTTGTAACTAAATATATGTATGCAAACAACTTTTATAAACACCCATATTTGTGCAAATAAAAGTCTTTGTCTTTGTCAAATCAGTCGTCAGTAATTTGTCAGTGAAGTCAGCCAAATATCTCTTTTAAACGATAACTACTTTACCACTTTTACCAGAAGGTCCGGTGAAAATTCATCAAGAAAATTAAAATTATCCTGCTAACATGTATTTTTCAAGTATTCTATCACAGCTAAATGGGAGCTTGCGGAAATACCTACCTTGAGAAATTTTATACATTTTTTACCTTTCAACAATAAATAATATGTTGTGACTGAAATCAGGGGCGGTCCCGGGGGGGGGGGGAGGGGGGGTCACCAGGGGAACATGACCCCATCCATCAGTCAGGCGTAGACGGAAGGCGAAACAAGCCAATTTAGGACACCTCTAATTCCAAATTTCTTAAATCCCCCCCCCCTCTCCCAAAATTTAAAGCTGCGACCGCGCCTGACTGAAACAGCTCGATTTCCAATAAAGTATGACACTAACTAGGTAAATTTTTCTGTCTGTCACCGAATATTGAATTTGATGGATGTTACGTTCAATAATAGATACTAATATTTTTTCATATAACTCTAATATTTCTCTTGGAATAGTCACGACTTTCATGCCAGTGTTTTTGAAAATATTTCAATTGAGACGTTACCAATTAATTGATATTCTTATGAGTAGGTACATAGGTAATAATTAATAATTATTAAATAGGTAAAGTTTGAAATTTAAGTATAAAGAAAAACAATGTAGTTTTTTTGTTATTTCTTTAGAATCAGAATATTTTCTTCAACTACCTATTTAGTTTTTAATTTTATTGTCTTGCAATATTATTAAGCAATTAATTTAAAAATAACCAAGTAGTAAGACTTGCACGATCCAAGTAAAACTGATTTTATTTTACATTACAGCAAACGATAAATAAGCAGATCAATGTTTTTGATCCACGGTGGGCGCTTTTAACCAGGTTCTCTAGGTATGTGTGAGCGCAGTTTCTTAACCAAAAGCCATAACAATTAATTTATAGTTTGTACTGAACGAAATCTTTTTATGTCCCACTGCTGAGCACAAGTCTCCTCTTGGAAGAGTGATAGGAATATAAGCCATAGTCCACCACGCTGGCCAAGAGTGGATTGGTGGACATCATGCCCTTGACTTTATGAGTAACTGTCAGACACGCACGGTGATAAAAAACATTGAAATTAAATATATATTTTTTCATAGTGAGGAGCGTTAAATACGCACATAAGAAATTTCTTTGTCATAGGTTCGCGCTGGGGCTCGAACCCGGTACCCCGGTGTTGGAGACCAGCTAAAGTTAAAGACTTAACGGCCTGCCTTTGCTGCTCACGAAGTCTTATATTATATTATTATTATACAATATTGTATTATTATATAAACGAGAAACGATTCGAGAATACGCATTTAATTACAGAGTATAATAGCATGAGAATATAATACACATCATTTTCTGCATATCAATGACATGCTGCAACAATCACGCAGTATACATTGCTATGCAGATGATAGTACGGTAGACGCACTATACACCTGTCGAGCCAATGCCTCTCGGTCACAAGTGGAGGAAAGTAGAATCAAACTTGTGTCTGAAGTCGAGAACTCTCTGGAGCGGGTCTCGGAATGGGGTCGACTTAACCTTGTCGAGTTTAACCTCACGAAGACACAAGTTTGCGCGTTTACCGCTAAAAAAACCCCATTTGTTATAGCGCCCAAGTTCCAGGGTACCGCGCTCACCGTCGGTGAAAGTGTCGGTATCTTGGGAGTTGACATTACGAGTAAAGTGCAGTACCGGAGTCATTTGGAGCACAAAGCCAAATTGGCGTCCAAAAAGCTTGGTGTCCTCAATAGGGCGAGGCAGTACTTCACTGCGGGGCAACTCCTGACGCTGTACAAAGCCCAGGTCAGACCCCATATGGAGTACTGCTCTCATCTCTGGGCAGGAGCACCAAAATACCAGCTACACCCATTTGACTCTGTTGAAAAGCGCGCAGTCCGAATCGTCAACGACCCAAGATTGACTGACAGGCTAGAACCGCTCAGCTTGCGAAGAGACATAGGCTCGCTCTGCGTGTTCTACCGACTTTACTATGGTGAGTGCTCCGAGGAACTTTTCAGACTAATGCCTACATCACCATTTCATGATTATACCACCAGACGAAGGTTAAAGTTCCACAGGCACCATCTGGACTCGTGGCGGTCCTCCACAGTCCGCTTTGCACGCTCCTTTTTACCACGGACGTGTAGGTTATGGGACAACCTTCCAGCTGAGGCATTCCCAGTGGACTATAACATGGGGTTCTTCAAGAAAGCTGTAAAAAAAGCACTCCTCCAAAGCCGGCAATGCTCGGGTGGCTCCCCTGGGGTTGCCCGTGTCCATAGGCGACGGTGATCGCTTAACATCACGCGGCCCGTCTGCCTTTTTGTTCGGTTTACATATAAAAAAAAAAAAAAAAAACTTGTAAATTAAAGAATGATCGCCGCGATAGCTGACTTGGACGTAACGTCCATCAAATTCCGTATTCGGTGACAAACAGAAATAATGTTGATGTCATACTTTATAGGGAATCGAGCTGTTTCAGTCACAAGACATTCCTATCGTTTTTTTGAGTAATAAATCACCCAACTAAAGTAAATTTGCATCAATTCAACTAAAGTTTTGATTTCAAAGCTCAAAGTCGATGTTTTTATCTATTTCTTTACCTATAGTTATCAAACTTATCAATTACTATACAGTAGTGTAGAGTAAGTAACCAAAACAACTTATTGTAGGTACGTGAACTAGTGATCGATTATGATTGGATTGCTTCATCGCCCTGTTACTTTGACAGGTGTCAACGATCAAGCTGTTTACCAAACTGCGACAGCGACGTGCGACCAGCGCGGAGTCGGCGCTAGAAGTGCGACAGAAAGTCGCGCGCCGGTCGTCCCAATTGGTCGCTCGCGGCGGCCCGCCCAGGGGAGGGGGTACGCACACACGTAAACCTCACCTAAGATAATTTATTTTATGTTATACCGTTTGAATATTTTATATCTGTGTGAGTTTTTTGCGTTCAGTGTGAAATATTCGCGCGATAAGAAAGAAGAGGGGAACAGATCGATCGGCAGCGTTGCGCTTATTTCGACACCCGCTTGTTTTATTGTTAGGTTTAATTGTAGTGCAACTTCTAGGGCCCTTTGAGTTTGTCTTAGAGTTATCAATTGCAGTAATCTCGGTGTAACCGTCACAGGGATTTTACTTCTTTTGTTACGCTTAACTTCTTTGTATTTCACGATTCCAATTAAACAATGAAGTTAGTTTGATTAATTTATTCAGTTACGTTAAGTGCGAATAAATTGTATAGAAATAAGAATTTAGTAGAGTTTGTAGTAGAAATACTTTATCGTTGCGCGCTATATCAATAACACACCTACATTTAATGATACAAAACAGTTTTATATAACGTTGTATGCAAACAAAATTATAAGTGTTTAAATGATTAGGACAAATATTTTGTGAATAAATTACTAAGTGTAAACGCACTTATTATACGTATATTAAATTTAATCGGAAATCATATTCCAAATATAAAGCGAAACTAAAAATTTAACTTATAGAAAAATTCACATTTAATTTTACATTAGTTCGGAAGATGCTGAACACAATGTTTGTGAACGTAAGGTGAATTTGTTTGTAGTAAGTTTAGGAGCGTGGCGGAGCCGACAACTCTACCTACCCGACACCCAGCGCAATACAGACACAGTTGCGAACACATTCAAAGAGCATTTAATACTGTCGCCACTGACATGTTTCCGCCGACCCCAGCGATATAAGCTATCGAACACAGCCAACCTACGCCACGGACTCGAGTTCGATGTCAGAAAATAAAAATTACAAATGTCGCGGTTACCTTTAATCACATGCAAAGCTATCATTAAGTCGACTGCGAACTCGGTCGTCGTGCGCGTCGTCACTGTTAATTATCACAATATATACGTATAAACGAAATAAAAGAGACCGCTCCATACCGTCGGCATAAAAAATACGAGAAAAGAAAGAGAAGCTTTTAAAAAAGAAAGGAGTGCATTCCCCCACCGCGATTCCCCCACCCGGGGGCGGTGTGAGCGGGCGCCACCCACCGCGGCGCAAAAATCGAGAGCGTCGGCAGCGGGGGTCAAACGCGAGCGTGAAAAGAACGGTGTGCGACACGCACACAGGCTAAGGGAGCGAGCGAGACAGCGGTGCGAGCGGGACGGCCGCGGCAATTACTATCACCTGGCGGGCAGCTACCGCATTACCCACGGACGCCGCGCGCGCGACCACGCGCCCGCTGCATCACGCGGTGACACCGACGGGCGACTTTGCGATCGATTGCTGCAGCTCCGGCCCGCCCGGGTGCACTCGCCCCAACAGTGCGCTAAATATGAAACTGTGAAGTGTTGTGACTGACTTACGTGACTTGTTGTTCGAAGATTAGTGAAAATGACCTCTCAGTTCGCCTTCCGTGGATCGCCACCCAATCAGGTAAATACTGTGATTGATAGTGTTTGTTCGTTTTTTTAAGTCTGAAAAATTTGCAAAGCGATACCGATCCCGCTATTGAATTATTTGTTAATTATGTGCTACTAACGCGTGCTATGCTTACGTCTTTATCCGTTCAGAAATTATAGTTCTGTGTTTTCTTGTCAGAAATATTTGTATTAGATTTTTTACAAATCTTTATAGTTTGTCGCGATAAGAGTTGTATTTCAAATTTATTTCTCTTCAAAAACTCGCCTCTATATTTTCTACAAACTTATAATTTTTAGAATCATTCATAAAAATACACTTTATGTCCTAGGTAGTAGACGAAGTTTATTATGCATTAAAGAAATAATTTAGTGAACGGAAAGTTTCTTTTTAATGTCGTTACGGTGTTAATTTTATAAAACTATATTACCGTAATAATTTTACAATTATAATACTTAAATAACATTAAAAATTGTTGCTTGTAAATTTTATCGAGCGTAAAATTATCAATAATTAATACCCAGTATGAATGTACCTTCATGAATATCCCTATTCACAGTACGCATACCGGTGTGACTGTGGAGGAAGTATAAACAATCGGAAATGTCTTCGATTAGCCGCATACAAATGTAATCAAGAACGTCATGTTACTGAGGATGCTACTATACATTGTACACTCATTCATTCAGATACTATTGTTTCTACTCGATTACTTAAACAAAATAATCGCACATTAATAACTGCTCTATACATAAAAAATGGCTTCCGTTATAAATGTTAACAATTATTCGCTTTGCTACATCTCGGACACATAAATATTCAATAATTGCCTACTTAAATTAAAAAAAACTTTAAAAAATATTTCTGAAAATCATTTTAGTTTATACTTTAATAAAATGTCCAGAAATATGCCTAGTTAATTCAACAGTCAATGGTAGAGCATGTCAATAAATTGACTAATATAATATCAGAAAAGAAATAGGTATGTCTCTTCAAATTCATTCAATGTTCAACAAAAAAAAAACTTTGGCCTAAGTCTGAACAAATTATTTTGTATGTAGAGATTTGGGATATCCGAAATTTCCTGAAAACATTTTCCCATAATAATATATTAGTTAATAGAACTCGGTTTTCCGATACAGCTAAATAGTTAATATAGGAGATATGTATATATATATATATACATATATATAAATTAACACCTATTAAGTAAACACTAAAGTTATACAACTTACCAAAATGTCCGGCAAAATAGTCCGGGTAGGTACTGAATAATGTATACACAATTATAATTTAAATGCTGCATTGTATGCTGAACTCAATAATTGGATATGTATCGAAAATTATAATTTAACATAATAAGTGGATAATAATTGGAACGGGAACATTGTTTCGAGAAAAACGAAAGTCACGCTACGAAAGATTGAGCGAAAAGTTCGTACCGACAAAATAGTATAGAGTTCTATGAAACGCTGACAAATAAATACTAGAATATTCTTCATTTAACGAAATTGTACTGATGGAATGTGTTTTTAGACGTATTTTCATAGTAAGTACAAGAAAATGAGTTGACAATGACAAGTAGGTACAATATACTATTATGTGCTATGGTGTGTAATGTGGGTTAACCGCATATTCTTTAGTTTTACATGTAAAGTCTAGGTGGAAATCCGAGGAATACTATGTTTCTTCTTAGAAAAATAGTTTTGACAAGCAATTCCACCTACGTGTCTTATTTTATTACTTAATGGATTTTTTATTTAATAATAAAAGAAAAACGGAAGCGAAGGGTTTTGAGGTCAAACTTAAATGATCTTTTTTTTACTCAAACTAATTTCCGTTTACTTTCAATTGCTTTATTCATGAATTAATAATATTTAGGTATTGATATAAAAATATATGCAAGGTATGTAGATTCCATCTTCTAAGAAAAAACGCGGTAAAGTCAGTTTTTTAATGGTCTACCTTTGGGTACAGAAAATCACAAACTTTATTACCCTTAGGGAAGATTCTGAGATAAGGTTTAACATTTTATTTTGTCCTTCAAGCCGTAAACGAGATTGATGATTACAAAAATTACCTGAACTGATGAGGCTATAAAAATGGGGTATAACTAATATCCACTATATTATTGAGATGATTAGCGTTTCTTACTTAATCTCAGGTGTGGACTGGCCATGGAGGGTTGCCTCAATACCTAACAACCTACAATATCCATCGATTTAGACTCCGTGACGTCTCAATGTTATGTTCCCGAAACATGGAACAAATATTAAATATTCATATGTTATAGAACATCTATTAAATTTAGGTACAGGGCCGGATTTAGACAAAAGAGGGGCCCCCACAACAGAGACTTCGACAAAAAATATTTCAATTTCAGACTAGTAAGAGTAAACTACTTCTCCTTTCATATTTTTTTCGTGTTTAGCAGTACCTTGTGCAAACATGATTACCTACATTAAATATGAACAGAAATCATCGATCTATATTATTTCAGTCCAAAAAATTTACCTATTTATTTGGACAATAATTTGGAGCCAATGGGCCTCAACTCCTATGTTGCCCCGAAGCCTCCAGACCTCTAAATCCGGCCATGTGTAGGTATGTCCGCGCTTCAGCGCCAAGATGTTGCAGCTTGAGCTAGAAATAAACATGCGTGTGGAAACCTCAAACTGGAGCGCCCTCTTTTCTGGACAAAGGTCTGGGTAGAAGATTGAGAAATTTTGCGTACAGATTATGCAGGCAGTTGCTTAGCTAAAACAAATAACAACGACAATTTATTTAAAAAGTGTTTAATATATTTTTATTTCTATTTATTCATTATGTAATTATAAAAAAGCTATTTTTTAAAAACTGTTATCTTTATTATTTAAATGTAACAACCTTTGTACATTAATAATAAGAATATTAAAATAAAAATAAAATAGAAATATTTTAAATAAATTTAAACTAGCTATTAAAACTTTTATATGCAAGAACCCTGAAAGGACATCAGGGGAAATGTTAATAATTTAAAAAAAAAACTATTATCCACTACAATAAGTATTTAAAAAGACATGTCAAGAGTACTATAGTTTGTTTTAATTATGATCACTCGAATGCATAAATATGAGAGGTACTGTCAGCGAGAGCGCTGACAAGTTTATTTGGCAAAATTTGGCAGATTGTCAGAGTTCTAGGGGCCAATTTATGGGCGCCTATAACAAATCTTCCCTTTTTAATATCTTTGATCCAGTACAACTCCAAAAGTAATCTAGGTGGTAAAGGTGAATTTGATTGATCCAGAATGATTCAATCTTTAGAATCATACGATTGTAAATTAATTTATTATTGATTAAATTGAGAAAGCTACAATTGTTTTAGGTCGCATCATGTAAAAAGAACTTTGATGGTCAAGCTGCGCATTAGGCGATTTATCGGTGTATTTGGTGGTATGAGGTTTTTCAATAACCTACCGATAACCAATATACAAAGTCACGAGCGAAAGGTTGGTTCAAAAATAAAACCATAGGCCTAGACTTTCGTGTGCGAGTGTACCCAGGCGCAAACATGCCCCCTCCACTTTCTTCCAGCGTTCTTTTTACATGGCGCGAACTGTACTAGAATCAATTTCGTTATTCTCTTCAAATCAAACCTTTAACAATGTTTTAATGTGTATGACAGAAAAAAACTAACGATTTCGTTTTGACAGCAGCAGATGAAAATATAAAAATATGTACTAGCTGACCCCGCGAACACCATACTGCATTTAAATGTTTGGGGTGGGCCACCCTTATCACGTAGGGGTATGAAAAATAGATAGTAGCCGATTATCAGACCTACTGAATGTTCATATAAAATTTCATAAAAAACGGTCCAGTCGTTTTGGAGGAGTATGGTAACTAACATTGTGACACGATAATTTTATATATAAGATTTAAAATAGGTAACCGGAACGTTTGAAACAAGTAAAACTAATACTTCTATAAATTTAACCTATGGTACGTGTATAACACAATTTCACCTTAGCTTTATCGATTTCTTGATTGTAAATATACGAAGCATATAAAATTATGTTTTACGCATGCGTTTACAATATTAAATCTGTACTAGCCCCTAATCAAATTCTTCGATATGACTCTACATAGAGTCACGTATTATGACAACGTATAACTAATGCATTCAATAAAAATGTGATTTGTGTATAAATAGGAAACATAGTAGTTTTATAATATTCAATGCAACTATTCGAATGGCAGTAGTTAATATACGTATGCATTACAGACTAGCCTTCCGCCTGCGTCTTCGCCCGCGTGGACACGTTTTATAGGTTCCCCTAGGATAAAAGCCATCTTATGTCCTTTCCTAAGGTCCTCTCTATAGGTTTTCCAAATTTCTTTAAAATTGGTTCAGTAGTTTTTAAGCGGTAAAGCGTAGCAGACAGGCAGTTACTTTCGATTTTATGATGTTAAGTAGGGATTGTAGTGAAGTTCTCAAGTCTCAACTCAAAAATAATTTTTCAATTCGAACCAGTAGTTCCTGAGATTAGCGCGTTTATTTATTTATTTATTTATTTATTTAAAACTTTATTGAACCCATAAAACAAGTACAATACAAGGTACAATAGGCGAGCTTAATGCCAGGTGGTATTATCTACCAGCTTACCCAAGGGAGTGCAGAGAAATTCAAAGGCGGTTAAGGAAGAGACAAGAGAAGAAAAATAGATACAATATGAGTGATAAAATTGTATGTACCTAGATAAATAAAAAAAAGACAAAGTAAATATATATTGCATAAAAATAAGCACATATATCCATAAATACATATATATGTATAAAAATGAAATTGAATAAAAGTAGGATTATAAAACATATTCTTTGAGAAAGTGAGCCTTTACACTTTTTTTTTAAAGGAAAGCTTCAAACAATCAAACTCTTCAGCTTTAAATATTAGTATAGATTTTTCCCGCATTTGCAATATTTTTCACTGATGCTTCGCTCTTATTGGTTGCGACCAATATTAGCGTAATGATATAGCCTATCCGACACAAAATGAGTTTATCAATTAGAACCAGTAGTTCCTGAGATTAGCGCGTTCAAACAATCAAATTCTTCAGCTTTAAATACTAGTACAGATTTTTCCCGTATTTGCAATATTTTTCACTGATGCTTCGCTCTTATTGGTTGCGACCAATATTAGCGTAATGTTATATAGCCTATCCGACACAAAATGAGTTTATCAATTAGAACCGGTAGTTCCTGAAATTAGCGCGTTCAAACAAACTCTTCAGATTTATTTATTAGTATAGATTATATACTAGAATTGCTTGTTCCATTATATCTTATAGATAGAATTGTTTTCTTGAAGACCGATTCTTTTTTCAATTTCTTTTTATTTTATTTTTTATTTTGTTTAATCAGATATTTATTCTAGAAAAATGAAAAGCAACTAAGTAGGTATTATTTGAATAATAAGAATCGTTTTGTTAGTGCTTCGCATAATCTCACAAGTCATGAATTGGTGTACCCATTATAGTTTAGCAGACAGATAATAATTAAATTAATTTAAAAAAAAAAGATCAGTTCCATTTGACAATATTATTACTCTTTATTCGTTTGAACATCTGGTTCAATCTTAACACGAATTGTAGATACTAGCGAAATTTTTAGTGATACAATCATACAGCCAGAAAACAATAAATTCAGATCTTGCAGTTACATTACATTTAAAAACATTAAAAAAACATATACATTTTTACATGAAAAAACTCAATTATATCGGAATTAAAAAAATACATAATTTCATATAAGTTCTATACGAAAAATACGGTAAGCATTAATATTACTTAAGATAACTATGTTATATAAAGTAAATGTGTTTTCCCTAGAAATCTCCTAAGATTATGTTATTAAATTCATTTCATAATAATAATATAATTGTTGATAAGTGTGCAGTTAGTTTTTTTTTAGAAAAACAAAAAGAGCTTAATTTCTTGTGTACTTATTTAAATTTATTTTTATGCAGCTGAGCTTAAACCCAGTTTAAGGAAACCAAATTTATTTAAGTACCTAATCAAGTTACAATCGACTTCTTTTTTATTTATTTTTTATGTACCTACCTTAAACTAGGTGTGCAAAGGTGGACTTAATGCTATGAGCATTCTCTGCCAGTCAACCTTTAGGTAGTGAGAAAAGCAGCGAATGGTGGTTTATTTGAGTATAAGAGAAAAACAGCAAACAAAAGACGAATAACTATGTATATAATGGATATACTTACATAATAAATAAATATATACAATATAAATACACATATAATATATAATAAATATATAAACATATATAATAATATAGATATAACTACATAAAACATGTACAATTACAGAAAGCTGCATATTATTGAGACATGTAAAGATAAGAATTAGATGATAAGAGAAAGTAAAAAAGTAAAGTAAGTAACAAAAATAGGCAAAGAAAAGATTCTTTATACAGTTTAGCTATTATGTCCCTGACTGATTTAGAATAAACAAATGTTTGCGTACATTATTTTTAAATGTCAATTTGCTAGCTGTTTTTCTAAGATCATCAGGAAGCGCATTCCAAAGTCGGGCAGCTTGAATAGTAAAATAATATGAAAGGGAACCGGAGTGGTGAAGAGGAATAGAAAGACAATGTGTCTCAGAAGAACGTAGGTGCCGTTCATGGGTGTTACTTAAAAACTGAAACATGTTTTTCAAGAACATAGGAGAAGTATCATCATAATGGATAGTGAAAAGCATAGAGAGTATCCTCAATTGCCTTCGTTGCCGAATCGTGGTCGAATTTGAGAAGGCAGAAAATGAAGCGGATACAATTATTGAGCCGTTCTAGTTTGTTCAGAAGCTTTTTTTTTGTAATTTGTATTTTGTTGTACATAAAGTCCTGTTTTTCATCATATCATTCAATGGTCAATTATTTTGTCAGGTCATAAATAATCAGACAACTACTAGGTATGAAAAAACAATGCGAAGAGGTAATTGATCAGTCATTACCAAGAAAAGTTCCTTGCACTAATGTCTGATCACATAATTTTCTATTAACGAACCATGTTCTGACTATTTCCTTGTCTTCATCAGGTATTAATTACAGGTTTTCTTACGGACGGTGGCTCAGTACAATTACGCGTGGTATGCATAAGTGGTCTATCATTATAAGCTAGACGTTTAGGTCCTCAGTAAATAAATGCTATTTGAGGTATGACCGAGAAGGTTTATATAAAGAGACCGCATCGTTGAAGGCCCCATTGGATGTTTAATTTACCACCAATTAATTGTCTGCTTTTTACTGTGCTTATTGAAGATGTTTGAGCAGTCGTGTCCTAATGGAATGAATTTTGGTATTTCTTTTGTTTGTGTATAAGGTCATCAAATCAAATTCATATAGAAGGTCGTCTTTTACATTAAGTGACGAAACATTACTGATAAATCCTGCATTCAACTCTTCGATATTCAAAACTCCATCAACTAGAACTTAGTTATCGCGGCTGTCTAATGACAAACATTTGTCATATCAGAAGTAGTGGTGTAATAAACCGCTCTCTGCATTCCCGTTCTATAGCCCGCTTTATTATTTAAGAATGGTGTTATCTTTGAGTGCATTCGTTAATAAATTATTAGATCTACCGTGATTATTTGTAATCCGATAAGAGTTTATTAAATTTCACGGCAATCGTATTAATATAAGGCTCGTTAGAGTTATCTGTACGTCGAGTTCGGTGTGCCATATTAAAATGGTGAATCGTAAGCGAGTAGACGTTAATAAAGATAATATTATGGAATGATTCGGGCAGGGGCCGCGTGCGTGCCGTATGCGATCCACTTTTGCTATCTGAGCGATAAGGAGACAGGGGGAGGGGCGGTCTACCCTAGAGGATTATCCTCATTATTTCTTATTTTCGAGCTACCTCACCGACCAACTGCTGCCTCGTGTCGTTACATTTCGGCCGGTCAATCGTCTTATTTCGTCCCTACTTCCCACTTATAAGCCGAGCTTATTACTTCATTCACACATGTTTGCTTTCCTCACTTCTGGAGATTAAGACACCTAAAGTCCATTTGAAACAGCTTGAGTTGTTTTGATAACAAACACGTCACGTCACTTTCTTAGTTGAACTCTACTCACAAATTTTACTTAGTTTACCTGTACAGGTAACCTAATTCAGTATAGTGTATGTACATAACATAACAGGGCTGAAATTTTTTGCCGTTTTCGTTTATCTATTATTTAGCTCAGCATTCCCTAAGTATGAAAATATAACATAACCTAGTTGATTCTAGAATTCACTAATTGAAATAATCCGTCAAAATTATTATCTTACTAATTGTTAAAGAAATACAATTTTAATCAAAAATCTGAAAAGGAAACAAAAGCGAATTAAATACCATGGTACGTAATTGGATTATTAAGATTGACTCAAACATCATCTAGTCGTCAAAAAAGAGCAATTAAAATGTATATTTAATTGGTCAATGCAAAAATTATACTTTTATATGAAGTTTTTGTTCTTTTACGGACAATTTTACAGCCAGCAGTTACCTATCATTTGCATGTGTTGTGTCTTGCGTCATCTTACTGGGCTCACTTATTTTTCTTAGTGGTCTTGCTCTAGACAAGGTGTTTGATGAGACCTCCGACAAGGTTTCCGACTCTCTGTCGATAATAAATGAAATCGTTGGCTCTCTTCGCAAGTAAGTATTGCCGATTGCTGAGTGACTGCTCAGCCAATACGTGACCAAGGTCAATATTGCTTAAGTTTTTAGTTCGTCTTTACACCAATCGTGGTTGCACGAGCTAAACCGATATTTATGGCGAAGCGGGATAATTAAGAGCTTTTTGTTTTGGTTTCGTCCACCCTTAAATTAAGTATAGGAACTTAAGAGGAATGCGGTATTTTTCCTCCAAGTACGGGTCCCATTGCGTTCATGGTTTTTATTTAAATAGCAATTAAGTACAAGAATGGGCTGTAAATGTTTATGCAGCACTGTGTCGTACGTTTTAAGAGCCCCAGCCCCACTAAACCTCGTGTGGCACAATTTATTCTCCAAATAAACTGTTCATTAATACGTGGTTTACTTAGTGCGATTGTAACACAAATTGCCTCCAGATTTCTCTATGAAGCGGTTCCCCTATTAATTAAGTGAATTAAATGAGAAAACAATGAACCATTTATTTTTAAGTTTCCGATGTAAGTTTGAATACGAGTAACAATTATGGAGAGTCGTAATTGAAGTAATTCATATATTCTTATATTCATAACTACATCTATTTTACGATAAAAATCAGGGCGAAATAAGAATGAAATACTGGTTTGGTGAAAAAGCCTAAAAAGCCATTCTTTAATGTGCACTCATTTTCAGTAGTTAGAATCTACCTGACTACAAATAATCACCATTATTAAACCATCATAAACATCTATAAACATATCCATGACTTTGAATCGATCAATGAACTACCCACTGAGAGTAATTTTTTTGCCAACCACCAAACCAACAAAACTCACTAATTTGTTCGATTCACGTTCATTAGTCCTATCTAGAGAACAAAATAAGTAAGGAGGTCCGTTTGGCAATGCTCTATCAGTAAAAGGTTAACTGCATTCGCAAAAACCGTTACTTTTAAAAATTAGAAGCGTTAACCTTCGGCCTCCTGCCCACATCTGCTTGCTTGCGCGGTCATTCCTATATGTAACTATCGAATGAATAATTTCCTAATTACGTTTTACGACCATCGTGATAACGAAGTAACTTTTGTCAACATGAAATGTGCGAAAGTGTTAATGCACAGCTTAATAGTCATCGCGTATGAATAATGAGGGTTCGTTCCGTAAAGTTATTCCTGGCCAGACACTATCGGATAGAACTAAGACACCTGCTGGATGGATTATCTATAGCTCGTGGCCGCAATCGATTTTCAATTAGTGCTCAGAAAAAGGATCCCCTATTAGCAGCGATGGTCCATCAATTTTTAGCTAATGAGGTACTGTAGTATCTTGGTGACAGGTCAGGTCACTGATTATAATACAATAAGCATATAATGCCGCTTAAATGCCAATACAGATGTCGATTCATTAGTAGACGAACATTAGTTACCTTTGCTAAAATTGAATTCAATTGAGACTTCACCTAAACTTAGTTTTAATGCTTATTCTACATGTGACTGAGTTTGTATCTTTAAATTTATCTGCATATTAACGTTTGTCACTAAAATTGGAAATAGATTTTATCTCCATTTAAATCATTTCATTTTTGTATATAACATCAAAAAGGATATAGTTTACAAATGTATTCCCGTGTTCTTATGCTTGGCTACTTGCATCTCAGGTCGAAACCCGAACCCCTTTCACACTCAGCTCCTTACAAAATAGCTAGTGTATTATAAAATTCATGGACACTTTCTAAACGTCGTACAGCATGGAGGGTTGAAATTGAATCGTATTACGACGCCATTTCTGTATCAAACATGGCATGCGCAATGGCATTAGATACCTTATGTAGACAGGGAAGAAATTGTTTGCAGACACCAGTTCACCCAAATTGTTTTTACAAAATTTATTACCCGAGTTCAGTTATGATGTTAAGCAAAATATATTCCTGTACGAGACTTATTTACAAGTCGCACCATAAATTTTTTCTTCTCATAATACTTGTGTCTGTCTTTATTTAGTTCCTTAGTTTTGAAATAAGGATGTCCAATATCGACGTATATGAAATCACATATCACGATATTTGTCTGGAGTAAATAAGATAAGTAGATAAAATTTCACACTCATAGTCCCACAGTTGGGTAGTTATACCCTGTGTCGTGGGTACCATGGACACATACAAAGACAGAAACACAAACACCCAGACCGAGAACAGAAATTTAAACTCATTCAAATTTCTGTTTCGCCGGGAATCGAACCCGAGACCTCTCCATTTGGCACTCCGGTATGATAACCAATGCGCCACACGGGTCGTCAAATACAATCGGAATAGAATGCGAAGCGACTCTACCGATGTTCATAATGTTATTTACCCTATATTATTCTTCAAAAATAAAATAAAATTTACTTTTAACATCGATGGCAGTATATGTTACTTTCTAAATTAGAATATTTTACAGATTCAAAATATTTTAAACAAACCTTCCAATAAGCAGTTTATTTTTAACTGCTTATTCGATAACAACTTTATCATCCTCTTATAGTTCATTATTAAAACTTCTATGTTTTAAGGCAAAACAACGTTATCAGTTATCACGTCTACTACATGTATATTTTAGAAACATATACTAAAGAAACACATAATAAATCGTTCGTTTTCTTACCTGTATTCGGTGTCCAACTTACCTTCTCAATCCGCTTTGGTTTTAATCTGGTCCATTTCAAATGTTATACTGTCTCCATCATGATCACCTCGCCTTTTGCGTATTTCTATTCTCTCCGTTCTAATCATCTGTTTCGTGACTGAATTCACCTTGCAAAAAAAAATACTTTTTACTTAACGTCGATAGCAGCATTTATTACTGTTTACTTTTCTTTATTATAACTTTATTTTCAAAGCCGAATAACGTCTACATTTATATGTTTCTAAATTCGTTCATTTTCTTACTTGTATTCAGTGTCCAATTTACCTTTAACAGAATCCGCTTTAGTTTTAATCTGGCCCATTCCAAATGTTATACTGTCCTCATCATGATCACCTCGCCTTTTCCGTATCTCTACGTTCTAATCATCTGTTTCGTGACATTCTCTAGGCTAAAGAGCGATGCGAAGTTGTCTTATAGCGAAGCTTCGTGAATTTAATAGTATAAGTTTTTATAGAAACCTCTGCAATTAAGAAGAGGAGTGTAAATAGTTTTTCAGTGTTTATGAACCATTACAAAATGGGATTCGCATCATAGTCGACTCGAGGATAGAATGAGTAAAAAATATTTGTAATAAAAACAAAAACATTCGAAAAAAAAGGTAGGTAAAAGGTGTGTCTAGCGAACTAATTTTCTTATTTATTTAATATTTATTGTTAATCAATACAACATTAAACATTTTTGTTACTTCATACTTATCTTAATTTTGTTCTTTTAATTCCATGTACAGATTTAACGAAAACGCCTACAATCTGTCAAACTAAAATGATTCATGGTGTAATCGCGTAACAACATAAGTTTATATACATTTGTATAAAAAGTTACTTTCATGATGTGTTCGAGTAAACTGAAAATTACCCTCTGAGTACTCGTAGTTTACGGTATTCATTATGCGCAATGTCCCTTTTTTGTCGCACTCGAGTAAATCTAAAATACTCCTCTGAAGCTCAACACAGTTCACAAAATATTAATCTGGAAGCCGACACCGCGGCTGACGAGGTCGTATGACCTAAATAAAAGCTATGCATACCTTTTGTTCCAGCTCGTTTATAAATTGAAACGTGTGTTCATTCCGCGACACCGAGATAAAGCTTGCGTTTATTCTTTGTTGAATTTTAATTTACATAGAAAAGAAGTAAGATTTAATTCGACTACAGATCTTTCTTTTTAATTTTTTGTTTGTTAAAAAAAAAGATACAAAGATTTTTTATTGAACATAAAACATATAACAACATTTGAATTTGTTCGTAAACAACCACAGTAGTTAGAAAACTTGTTACGTGAATATTCCGTAGTATATAAATACTACAAGAAAAATTAAGTATAAAAAAGTGTCATACAAATCGGTGTTGAAATAAGATATGCTACAAAAATAGCTAGAAAAACTGTGTTCTCACCAAACACTTCACTCATTGTGATTATCATTTTCGTTGGTGTAGATGTATCTATTCATTAAAGCTGGGACGGTATACCCGAGTGGTTAAAGTTACCATTTCAAACCCCAGCACGTTAAGACAAAGAAATTGTTATGTTTGCACTAATCTTCCGTCTGTGTGGATTTGGTACAGATTTTTTTTCAGATTTTTTTTTCAAACCGAATATTTTCTCCGGGTAAAAAGTAGCCTATGTTACCGTTGTGACGTGAAAGAATAACAAACAATCACATTTTTACATTTATAATATTAGTATGGATTTATAGGCGCTGAAGAAATAAATTGTAATATCTCAGTACCTTGTTTCCCTTCACCGTACATATAGAGATATCAAAAAATCTGAGGGATGTTATATTCATCAAACTGCTCTTATTCAGGGCGGTGGACTATGGCCTAAATCTTTTTATCTCTCTCCCTCTCAATTTTGAAAAACGTCATGTGCCCAGCACTGGGTTAATGGGTTGAAAAAGAGGTATCTTCAATTAGTTATGTATCGAACTCTATCATATTACTCATAACTATAATATTTGGTACAGTTATAAAATAATTATAACTCACACAGCACACGGCACACGAATAACTGGACGTCATGATAAAATCACAATCGATCACAAGCAAAAACGTCTATAGTAACTTCAATTTATATTGATACGTATCTGTATAAAGCAAAAAATTTCTTCGTCAAGAATTTCTAAAGTGCTATTTACTTAACACCAAGAGTCAAAGTACAAGCAACTTGGCATTGCAAAGAGACCAAAACCACCACCATTCATTTAGTTAATAATGAGCCATGAACAATCTTCGTCATTTTCAGGGTTGCGTGCCCTAAAAGGTAAGTTTTTTTTTCGTTATGAGGTATTCTATCTTAGGAACCAGAGAGGTGTATAGTTAAATCTTCAAGCTGTATACGCTGTGTTTACCAGTTTAACAATTCCCGTACGTGGACCTTTTTTGTGTCGGGGGAAACCTTCAAAAGGTACCCGGCACCTTGGGAGAGGATACCAGATTATATAGGATTTGACAGCACTAAAACCTCCATCGGTGGCCTGCCTCTGAGCTTGGGGAGGACTACGGGAACACCAGTGGAACGCACCGGTATCCTCCACGCGCGCACCAGAAATAGGCCCGTCTTCGGGTGAGCAGATGTGCTCTCCTGCACCTTCCGATACTTACGCCGGCATGCGGCCACGTACACACCGCCTTCCTTCACCGAGCTGCTGGCTGGACGTATCGAGCTCCCACCACCCGCAACCCCGGAAGCCCCCTTTTAGTCGCTTTTTACGATCAGGCAGGAGATACCGTAGCTCTATTCTTTATCCCGAAGCTACAGGGACTAATTTCCGGTGCCCTAGCATCATGAAATATGGCAAGAATTTGGATTTTCACAATTGATTTCTAATTATGGCACACTTTTATGTAAACTGTGTGCACCACAAAATCGTCATTTGAACAACGTGATGGAGTAAGCTTCAGGCCTCCCTAATTAGACACAAACCCGTACTAAGCAACGAGATACAAAAATTTTGCAATGGCACAAGTAAAGAGAAAAATTCTTAATACATGATTTGCCTGTCTTCAACGAAATGTTTGTAAAAGTTTGTAAAGGACCTTCGGTGTGTGAATCCGGCTCGCACTTGGCCAGTTTTGTTGTTTATTTTCAAGCGTTGAACCAACCCACCTTTTTTCTCATATTGGTCATTTAACGATTGCCTTTTACCCTTTTTCTGATTATAAATACGGTATAATAAAAGTCATAATTAAGTAAACATTCGCCCGATCCCATTGTTTCAATGTGACGAGTACTCGAGTGTAAAACGATCTCCCAAAGAATTTATACTTCTTACTTTTAAGATTTTCTGTCGTACTATGCATACTCAGTCTAATTAAGTACGGTGGTTGGTTCTACAAGGTTGTATAATAGAAGTTTCTGTAATTCTGGTTGTAACATTGTGATATTATGTTTCAAAAGGTAAATTATTTCTCATGGTGCTATCAACATGGGAACACAGAGGACTTTCTGCAAAGTCTCAAATATCAGGTTTCTAGGCAATATCATAAAGATTCTCAAAATATACTTCGTCAGCGGCGAGATAGCACTTGACACGCCAATCAACATATCTACACTCAGTTCTCGTGGGTAACATTAAAGAGTGGAAAATTAAACGACTTACGTATGCATGCCTTAAATATACACGACGCTTCATATTCCTGCAGATGTACCTATTGAGGACATAAAATAAAGTGATCATAGTGGTCATAATAAAAAACAGGATTAACTTACTCAACGCCTAATATAATATGCATGCGTGGGCTCTACTAGGAAATAATTTACTTATTGTTTATCAAATCGAGAGCGAAAACTCTCCAACGATCACACGTGACATCGTATCGCGTACCCGAGCAATCATTCAAGACACTCATGGCCGAAACTCTCCGATCTCTTATCAGATAGTTGAGGCATTCGATTCTCAGAAAAGCAAATTAATTTCTCCGAAATAAAGGAAGTGTTCGCTAGGTTAGTTGGTAATATTTTGTAGACTCTCGTTACGGTGGCAACGAATTATGGTAGTGTTTTCTACAACGTAGGGGCAACCGGATTTCTTAGTTCGCAACTGTGTGCGTGCCGGTGAGAGAGACAAACTTAATCGAGTTCCATGCCGTCGCTTTGCACCGAGCCCATTTGAAATTGTACTTTTCTCACCTCACTTAATGTTCTATTTCAATTGCGCATTAGAAAGTAGATCCGAAATGACTTGTTACCTTTTACCGATGACAGAATTTTGCATTGAACACATTGAAAGTTTGATCTGGTCATGTGTTTTAAAATTTCACGTGTAGAAAAATTTAGCGCTTTATAAAAAGAAACATTTAAGTTTATTGTATAGAGTTAAATATTTTATTCATAGTATACTGATCACAAAAATTACGCCGCTCCTTAGATATTTATTAACTTTAGAGTTTAGAGGATCAAAAGGCAGAAATGTTTAAAACGTCGTAAGTAAATCAACGGATTGTGGCGGTGGGCTAATAAATAGCGTCTGAAAGCTCCACACATCTTTCGTTGATGTTCCTAATCAGGCGTGTCGAGCAGTCGTCAGACATTGTTATGTGAACTTAAAATACCCTTGTATGACAATTAGTGGAGTTGTAGCGCCCACGGCGCGCGCGATGGATGGATGCTCACATACTATTAGTTGACACCTCATTGCGTCGACACTCTATAGCCGGAGACGAGCTGACGGTGCCCGCACGAATTTCCGAGCGGTTTTAAATCTTACGACCCTGATATTAAAATACAGAATTGAACACGGAAGGATAACATCTTATCCGACTAATTCAACAATTAAGAAGTGATAAGATGTTTGCATAGTGTGAATACTTTTATCGCTGGCGTCATATCTCAAAGCAAAAAGAAAGCTAGGTAAAGACTGTATGATGTTATAATTTGGCTAAACAAGGTGAACCAATTTGCACTGTAAAAAAATAAATGGTTTCTCTGTTAGCGGTTATGATTATTGATTAAGGTTTAATTTAAGGTTTAAGGATTAAGCGGACATTTGGTGCTTCGTAACCAGTTAAATCAGTGAGATGAGAAGGAAATAGATAATTTACTTAGCGACTTGAAGGACAACGTTTAAATTGTGTCGTTAATTTCAAACATAGTTTGGCGAGGGTGTCTTTTATTCAAAGATACTATAGAAATAAGTATAAATAGTAGAGTATAGTATTCAAGTATAGGTACTTTAAATACGTTATTCATAATAGTTAAGTTATCATTACATTTTTGTTGCAATCTTATTCTTGAGCTTCTAAATAAATATAGTATAAAGAAATTTTTATTCATTCCATCTAATAGAAAACAGATACTCTCAGATCATTATCAACATGTATCTACATCTACTGCATATACTATACTACATTGTAAGCAGTAGCTTCATCTATTCTGATATACAAAAAGTATCATAATAATATAATATAGCATAATATAGCAAAAGCCCATACAATAAATTTAATGTTTCTTAAACTTATCATCATCGATAAAAAATTGAGATAGTTTTAACTAGGGCTATTCATTCATTAGATCATATTTATGTATGTAATTTATTTATGTATGTAATTTATGTATCTCACCTTTCTTAAAATGAAGTAGTCCTCAAGTACTTTTCATATTGTCATCAGATGGTCTACTACTACTGTTGAATATAGTGGCATTAGACCAAAATAAAATTAGCCTTAGAATATAATTGTATATTGTCCTTTTTATACAGGCGTATCCACAGACTTATAATAAGTCTGTGGGCGTATCATTAGTTTACAAAACTTTCACGCATCTTTTTTTTTCTTAATATACCTACTTTAACAGAGACAACGAAACCTGTTTTAAATAATATAGTAGGTAGTATCTTTCTATCTTAAACATTTTAAAGTAATTTACAATTAAATTAAAGAGCAAAGGAAAACTTTCTGAAGCTTCATTATAAAATTCTTGAAACAAACATTGGCTGCAACCCTTTCTGCGTCCTACTGCTGGGCACGGGTCTCTCCCCATTATTGGAGAGGCAAGGAGCTTATTCCACCACGCTGATCCAATGCGGATTGGTAGTTAACCCGCTGTCAGATGTTTTCAAACCGCCCATATGGCCTCCGACAAGGTTTGACGACTGTTTTGCCACTAGCGGTCACCCATCTCACACCCGACCTCGCCCGTTTGGCTAAGTTGCATAGATCGTTTGTGTTCTACGCTAACTGCCGGGCCATGCGCGCTTCCAAACACACAAAACAAATATTATTTAAGGTGATTTCCGTTGGTATTGGCATCTAAAATTGTCGTTAGTTCGTGATTATTGCTGTTTCACTTTCAACTCCATTAACTCGAGCTAAATTTTACAACTTCACTGGATTTCGAAATAGTTTGTACTTATTTGAGTTTCTCATTCGATGTGTGTAATGTTGAAACAGAATCTATTCTGTATTTTAGTCATTTACCTTTTATAACTGTACAATTATGTAAAGTCTTTCATTATTTTCTTTTTCTCTTCAGTCAGTCAGTTCATAATAAACTACTTGTTACATAGAGTATTCTGAATGCTCTTCCAAATGTTAATTACTGAAAAAAATTATTCCCTTTATAAATAGACTACTGAATTATACCTATTAATATTATATCCGTATTTTTATGTTTCTCTTGTTACTTTAACAAGAAGCATACAATGTCGCCATCATAAAACTCTTTACTAGTCAGGCGCGGTCGCAGCCTTCAATTTTGGGGGGGGAGGGGTCACCAAGAAATTTTGGGGGGTCACTAAGAAATTTGGGGGGAGAAGGTGTCCCAAATTGACTTGTTTCGCCTTACATCCATGATTGATGGATTTGGGTTGGTCATGTCCTCTGTGACCCCCCCCCCCTGGGACCGCGCCTGTTCCTAGTTTTAATCTCGAACCTACGAGCAATAAGTGATTAAATATTTAACATTTGTTTCACAAAATGAAGTTTTTCAACATTATTTTCATACTTCAATATCTGCTACAGTAACCATATTTCATTAACATTCTTTTCAATTGTTTAATTTTGTTTCAACGGACATTTACAAGCTCTGAGCGAAAAGGGCAAGTATATGAACGTGTGAGAAAGGCATTCGAGTTATCTTAGTAATAGGAGTCGATTAGTGGGCAGTGCCAGGATCGCAATTAAGGGCTAAGAGCATGGGATGCTTAAAACGAAGTTGTTCAGGTCTTAAAACGAAAATATGTAATAGATAAAAACAAACACGATGCAAAATGGAGCGTAGAATCTCTTGAGATTAATATGAAAGATACCTATACAACTTTCGGAAATTTCAGCGGTTGCGTGCTGGGAGTAGCAAAAAGAAAATAACATTCCTGGATTCGATTTTTGACTGAGGAATTAAATTGGTTCAAACTGAATTTGGAATTTATTTTTTATTTTGACTAATGACCATAAATAATTTGGTGGTAAACATCGTAATGATATCCATATCTTAGCCAAAAGAGTGCACTGAGGTTTGAAATTCCGTGCGGACACGGTCTTCTCTTAACCTCTTAAAATCTCAAAACAAGTAATGATTTTATTTGAAGCTTCAGTCTATTCGGACTGTAGCATGGATACCCGTTCGCTCTGGAAACAGTGAGAACACGATTGTGTGAATGGCATTCGAGTTATTTTAGTAATAGTCTCGATTAGCGGGAAGGACTCTGATCGCAATAAAGGCCGAGAACCACGGGATGTTTTGAATCGGTACAGCTATAGCGGTTTCAGCATTTGCCGATAATTCCTATATATCTCTACAATCAGTAGCACTTGGAACCGAAATGTCCCTAACAGTAAAAGCAATTATGGAACGCTAAACACTCTTAGTTTATACGGTAGCTTTGTAAACGTCTTACTGCGAAAATGTTTAATTTAATTGCATTTAATTTTAAAAAGTGCTGATAATATAAAGTTATAAGTTATCAACGTCCTTGCAATATCTTACGCGTTTAACGACTACAATTTCATTTTCAGTCTTTATGTATACTCGTAGTTTATGAAAGCCCATTATATAGCCTCAAGGGCTCCTCTAATTACAATTATCACACAATTGTGGTATAGACCATATTTCAATGACATCGTGACTCTCTTATTAGTTTGTTATTGAACTTTTATACAAATGCTTCTGTATGCTCAGCTATCTCGACTGTTATCTTATTGAAACTAGGATGCCAAGAAAGGAAATCCAGATGAAAGTATCTCGTGATAAAGTCTGTTATAAAGAGAGATAAGAGTAATTCACTGAAACGCCCACTCTCCAACCTTTGCATTATTTTTAGAATATAATACCTCTACGTTAAAAGGTCAGGTTATTTTTATTTGTTTTCCGAGTCTTTCAGGAACAACATACAATCTAGATAGGAAATGACGTCGTAAATTTAAAGCTTTGAATTTGTAGAGAGAGCTATTGCAAACCCTATGAATGGTGTTCTGCAGAAGTGTGACTATAGTATTCTTTTTAAAACCTTTTTTATAATCATTTTAGGCCTCGGATAAGCGTTTGTTGAATTTAAAGACACTTTTTATACCATATTTAGTTACAATATTTAATGAAATATCTTTTTTAAAATCCTAATCGGTGCACCCTTTATTCTATAAGAATATGTTGAAACAAAAATATCTTATAAGAACTGGTTTTTGATACGTTTCTAACTGGAATTCAATTTGCTATTTTTTTCATTTCATTAAAATAATAACTTACACTATTTCTTACAGTAGCTGCAGTAAAATACATTTTGTAAATTCTTAAAATTCTATTAAAAGAAAGAAAAGAGAAAATCATATGATATCTCATAGAGTTATATTCGCAAAAATTAACTTCATCAGTCTTCATCACCGTTCATTCTATTTCAGCTTCTTGCGTTAGCTAGACCAAAACTTATTTATTTATCTCAATAATGCTAAGCAAATTCGATTAATGTTATGTTGATTATAACAATGGAAAAATATGTTTCAATTTAATATATTTTTTATTAATAAAAAGAAATTTCTGATACTGGCTACACGTTGCATAAATGTGCCAAATGTCAACCTAATTCCGTAGTGGATAGAGGAATGTTTGCGACCACGTCAGGGGGGTATTAAGCAGAGTAATGGTCCAGTTATTATTAGTTCCCAACCCAAAGCAAAGCACATGTTTATTCCGTAACAGAGACCGATAAATCTCGATGAACAATCCGAAACAACTTCATTAGGCGATCGAGCTACGAGCGAACTGTATGATTGAACGATTCTATTCGGAATTATATTTATACAGACACATCGGAAGCACGTCTATTATAGTAACGCTGTAGGGATAACCATATTAATTCCCAAAATTCCAAGAGTAGACTGTGCAAAATGTTGTAAGAATAGATCAACATAAGGGTCAAATATAACGTACGAGTATAATATTGAATTGGTAAGAGAAGGACAAAGATATTAGTTAGAAGTATTTTTGATAATTTGCACTCTTTGCAGGAGATAGAACTTTTATTGTTCGATCGGGTAAATACCAATACCAACGCTGCACTCACTTGTTCCATGAACCAATATTGTTGTGCTTCAGTCATATATGAGGTATAATGAACTGACTTCAGTATACATATATGGTTTCAGTGAAAGGTGCAGAGTTGAGAGTAGTGAGTCAGACTTATATCATTGTAATGACCATTAGCGGTTAGCCTTCAGAGTAGCGCACTGCATGCAACTTTAAGCAAGATTTAGCTTATGGTTGTGTCTAGGTGTCCATGGACTACAGCGCAAAAAGGCAACGTCTGCTGGTCCCAATAGTATTCAATATTCCTTTCTCATATTATACACTAGCAGCCGCCCGCGACTTCGTACGCGTGGACTTATATTTTCAATTTTTCTAAACTAAAATTACCTGCCAGTGAAGGTCCTGTCAAAATCGGTTCAGAATTGTCAGAGATTAGCCGGAACAAACAAACAGACAGATAGACAGACAGACAAAAAAAATTGTAAAAAATGTTATTTTGGTATATTCATTCATATTCATGTGATATTAATTATTAGCGGTTATTTTAATAGGTATTACAAACAGACACTCCAATTTTATTTATTTGTATGTCATGTATATATAACTTGCAATGAGGTCGCTTCAACAGTTACCAAACAATAGCTTAATAAGTAGTCCTTGATCCGAAAGTTCTTAATAAAAATTACAGGTTGCACTCCGGGAGTGCCGGCAGAAGTGAAAAATTGATTATTAACGTTGTGCATTTTTGATTTATTGGAATAGTTAGGGAATAATTTTGAACGAGTTGCTTTTATTATCAATATAAAAGTACTATTATTTATGTCGTAGAATACAATATTTATTTATTGCGCTATCGTACACAAACATTACAATTTATATTTCATTTTCTATTTCTTTTAAAAAAAATTTCATACTTTGAAAAAAAAAATTTTTTTACCCATTTTTTATGAAAATAGATTTTTCAAAAATCCTTACAATCGATTAAAAAATAAACAATCGATTTCGATGTTACAACACTACTCTCCAACCGTCTTACGGTATTTCGATCAGCACACGTGATCTGACGCGAGTTTCACAGTTTTTACCCATCCCACTAAAGTGCTCAACGCCGCTAAAGAAGTTTTCACTTCAAAAAATCCACTATTGTATTGTGAACACAGTCTATAAATAGATAGTAATCTATTTATAACAATTTTACGATATAACAATTTTTAATAAATAATTTTTATAGATAATGGTTTCGGAACCCTTCCTGCATTTTGTCATTTTGTAGTCGAAATTGATAAATTAACACATTTGGTAGAAGGTATACCGTATGTTCGAGTCCAAGGTAATTTCAGAACATATTAAAATTAAGCTTCAAGCTTAAAGCTTTGCCGTAGAGTTTATGATAGCATAATGTATAATTTTAATGTACGGCCTGTTACCAAATTATCGAAATCCCGCTTCGAATGAAGAAGTAAACGCTCAAATCATATTTCTGGAGTCAATGGTCTGTGTCGGCGACTTGGGTTGCTGTTGACTTGCAATTTTATGAATGAGTTGATTGAATGAAATACAATAATACGGTCTTAGTTCGAATCGCAACGTACGTGTCTCGATTGGCATTTAAAATCCTGTCAAGGGTGATTCGGAATTACATACATGGCAGAGGTTTCGTATCAAAATGGCATTCTTTTTTGCATATAGGACCCAAAAAGTGTATAATAAGCAATTGCTTCATTCTACTAAAATGCGATTTACAGTTACTGTTAATCGTTGCTATTTATAATACTATAACGGTAATGTATTATTACTTTTGTAGGTGGTAGAATTATTATCGTTCGCCCGGGGAAGTACCACCGCTGCACCCACTTCTGCCGCGAACCAATCCTATTGGGTTTCGATGGAAAGGTGCAGCTGCCGGCCACACTTACACGAGGCGACCACCCGCCTCCGGAGTAACAGCGCAACTGCATACGACCTCAGACAAGACTTACCTATGCTTGCTTGAGGTTGTGTGCAGATACCCATGGGCTGCAGCGACCACTTAACACCACGTGGCCTGCACGCTCGTCTGCTACTCCATTAAAAAAAACTTATACTGACTGACTTTATTATTGTTCAGTTGATGATGTAGTAAATGACCACGACCTTAAACGAAATTTGAAAATTGTTGGACAAAAGGAAACTGTAACTCAAATTGCGATTGGTTATGAATTGTGATTGGGTTTGAATTTAGAATATGATAAAGTGAGCAACGTTTTTTCTAGTCCACTGTCCACTGCTAGGCATTAGTCTTCCCTCACTATTGGGGAGGCTTGAACATCTCATTCTGCTCCAATGCGGGTTGATGGAGAGCCTAAAGATTAAAACAATGCTTTTTACGACTGTATTGAATTACCTCGAGTCAGCTTACTCGCTCTACATGTTTTACTCTCATATGATTTAAGTATAATATGTAGCTATAAGAAGCGCGCAAGGCCCGGCGGCGAGCGTAGAACGCAAGCGATCTATGCAGCTAAGCTAAACGGGCGCGGACGGGTATGAGATGGGTGACCGCTTGCGGTAAAATTTTATGTGCGTTTCCGTTTTCGGAGGACACACTAAGCCGTCGGTCCCGGTTGTCATCGATAGTTTAACAGTCGTTAAACCTAGTCGGAGGCCTTATGGGCGGTTTGTAAACAACCGACAGCGGGTTGGCCACTAAACCGCATCTCCACCAACCCGCATTGGAGCAGCGTGGTGGAGACAGCTCCAGCCCTCCTAATGCCCGTACCCAGCAGTGGGACGCAAAAAGGGTTGTAGCACTTGCAGCCATGTAGCTTTAAATGTAATTTATAGATCTTTGATTTATTTGATTTGTAGAACTTTTATACTTTGGCCGGGAAGTACCACCATTGCAACTATTTCTATCGCGAAGTACCTAATTCTATTGTATTTTTGTGGTAAGTTGCAGTTGCCGGCAAGTTTATATGAATTACCTCAGGAGTGGTAGCGCAACTATATAAAATGCCAAATACGGCTCAGTCTTTCTGGATGTTGAGTGTAGATGTCCATGGGCCGCAGCGACTATTTAAATTTCAAGTTTTCTGCATGCTGCATTTTTATGGCCTTATTCTGGTATCTGGGGAGAAAAAGGTACCCGACCAAAGTGCAAAGTGCTCCCGGCAAGGGTACCGGGTTATGTGGGATTTGATCGCACTAAAACTCCCTCGGTGGCTGCCTCTGCGCTTGGGGAGGACTCCGGGATCTCCTGTAGAACGCACCAAGCACCAAGCAGATTGCTAGAAAAAAGATTGCCACGCACACTCCGCTGCCATTCGGGGGGCTGCTGGTTGCTAGTAAATTAAAAAGAACCTATAATTCCATTTATAATGTTCACCTCGCTCGCTGACACGTCAACAATGTTTTGGCCCGAATATATTTGGCATAATACGATGTACTGTAGGTTTTGCACGATTCCGTGTTCGCGCAATTTTTTTTATTATAAAATTAGCTATGTTAGGGATTACATTTGAAGAAAGGTTGACTATTAAAAAAATAAAACTTTGTTTTTGTCGTGACAAACTTCTTTTACGTTGTCTACGCCACTATTCGCCTTTCGTCAGACTGCCCTGTGGGCTACTGGCAGAGAATGCTTTCAGCATTAAGTCAGCCCTTGTACATGATTTTATGTACGGGGCAATCGGAGAATTTTCACGATAATTTTCATGCTTGGAAAGGTACGTCTCTCTCTTATTGGTCTCTGCGTTTATCTCTCTCTAATATATAAAATTCTCGTGTCACAATTTTTGTAACAAATTTCCTCCGAAACGGCTTGAACAATTTTCATGAAATTTTGTGTGTAGTATATTTCATGCTAGGAAGATATGGGATATCAGCTAGTAGTAGGTACATAAAAGTCTCTAACGACAGTAGGTACTTAAAATAACAATAAATTATTATTATAATAATATTAATAATTCATTACCTACTTAATTCACAACTACAATTACAAATTAGGTTTTAAAATTTCCACAGTATTTTATAGTAATTGATAAACAAAATATATTGTATCGTCAGGTGTCTAAACTGGGCGGAAAGCCTGTAATTTAGACATCTGACGACACAGTACACACAGTACTGTCTGTCTGTCTGATGATATGCGATTTTGTAGAATGGCAACTTGCTCGTGCATAGTCTTTACCTCCCTGATTATGGTGAGACGTTGAAGAGAAGAGAAGATAAGAAGAAGAGAAGAGTTGAATCCATTCAAGTAGGTAGGTACTTAATCTGCGTTACGACAAGTCAATCAATATTTGTATTTTTACCGGTGAATTTTTGAAACGATTCGTACCGTACTGCTTAAATCCGATGAATAAATGAAAGGTTTTAAACGCATTCAGTACAAATTTACCGCGGAGTAAAAATAAGCGATACCGACCGTATTGTGGTAAACCGAGAACGCCGCGGAGTCCCGATTGACACATACAGTTATTGGACTTTAACTGTACACGCGATTTTGGCCGCTTTTAAAGCGGTAATTAAATTTATAATGGCGTACACCGCCTCTGACGGAATGAGTAAGCATTACCCGGTTTTAGAGCAACGCGGTCGCCGGCATGCCGTCGGTTTAAAGAACTACTTTAAAACATAGTTCGTAGCCGTTATAAGTATTTTTCTTGGATTATTATTCGAGTTTAAGCGTTTCACTATAATATATGGATGACTATGGATTCAATGGATGTTAGTGTATGGAAAAATGAAGAGTGATACTGTGCAGATCAAATGTACCTAGAGGTTATTTAATGTATATGAAGCGGCAATTAGATTTTTTTGTAAGTAATAAATATTGTTTAGCTATAAGTTCCAAGCATTCAGCATTTAAAAGTCTACTGCTTACATAGGCCTCCCCTAATGTTCTCCACTCCAATCGATCTTGCGGTCTTTAAATTAAACGGCTTCCCACTGACTTCTTCAAGTCGTCACTCTACCCTGTTGCCGAGCGGCCCTGCTGCTCATTTGTTGCATGCTGCCGAAACATAGTAGATAATAGAAGCTATAAACTCCATACTAATACGAAAAGTGGACCACAGAATCGTGAACTTTTAGGGATCCACTTTTTTTTTTATTCTCTGACTTGTCACTTGATTTGAGACAGTCAAGTCCACTAGGGTAAAAATAGCGCACTATAGGATGGAAAAGCCTGGTTGGCTTGGAGAGAAGCGTTCTGCAACTCCCTTGACGGATGGCCGGCAGCCGCTACGCTCTGTGGCATTTACCCGACACCTCATCTCGGCCGGCCGCTTGCCGTTTACAGTCTCATGCCTAATTAAAATTATAGCTATCAAAAACTTGCCGTAAGCGCATCGCTCTTTGCACAATCAAGGGTTTCATATGTCAAATAAACTTTTTTGAACTTTGTACTCGTACCTCGAACTTCCATACGTTTCACTTTACTGACATTTGTTTTTGGAAAATGAATTTAACTTAACCTTACCTCGAGAATAAAGTGTCGAACACTGATCTACAAAAATTAACATTATAATTAATTTCGTGATTTTACGAATGGAAAAATGATAAACCTTCCTAGGTTCTGGTTTCACCGTTTCGGCATTGAACCCAGAATATAAAAAACCAGCACCATTCTTACAATGCTAACTGATAACATCGCTAAGACTTATAAATTGCCAACACCGTTTAGATCATGATATGTATAAGTGGGTAAATTTTTTGTACTCATCAAAACGTGTCTACAAAATCTAAAAAAAGACGATGATAATTTTCCGAATCTGCGGTCGTCTATTTTAATTAGGCTCGTCTCGTTTACAAAAATCAACTTATTCGCGCAATTAATGGACAATGATTTTAAAATTTATTACCCGTGGCAAGTACTGAGACTTTGTTTATGATTATGATACATGTCTTAAATAAAATGTCGTTCTACGATGTGTTTGTTCGTAAATACAATCCCTACTTCCCTACTAATATTATAAATTTGAAAGTATCTCTGTCTGTTTGTCTGTCTGTCTGCTACGCTTTCCCGCTCAAACTACTGAACAAATTTTTATGAAATTTGGAACACAGGTAGAGAGGACCTTGGAAAGGGACATAGGATTATTATTCTACGGGAACCTATAAAACGGATTCACGCGGGCGAAGCCGCTGGCGGAAGGCTAGTGATATAAAGTAAAAAGTAGACATGTTACAGTCGACCTGAAAATATTCCCTTGAAATGTACATAAACAAATGCAAACATTCTGCATTTGTACATTGCCTGTTGCCTTTTCTCTCCTTACTTAATTGAAACATGCTCTCTTACTTTAAAAGCCGAACGAATTATTCTTTAGGCATTTTTCCATTCCAACTAATATGTATGTACTATAATTTCGAAAGTAACTCTGTCTGTCTGTATGCAACGCTTTCACGCTTAAACTACCGAACCAATTTTAATAAAATTTGGAACACAGGGAGAAGAACTTGAGAAAATACATAGGATGTTTTTTATCCTACGGGAACCTATAAAACGGGTCTGCGCGGGCGAAGCCGTTGGCGGAAGACTAGTACATAATAAATTGTCTATTTGAATATGTACTTTACTCTAATAGCATCAGCACATTTTTTTTTCAAACCTTTTAAATGCTCCTAGGCTAGGATGCCTTCATGTAATTTATTATGAAAAAAAAAATTAGTTCATCAACAAGAAATTTTGAACAAAAGACACTTTGCATGGCTGGACATTGTAATATTAGCAAGAAACATTCCACACTAATATTGTAAATGCAACGTGTTTGTTTTGTTTTTTACGCTTTCACGCCTCAACTACTCAACCGGTAATTATGTTATCAGAGATACTATATAAAGGAATCAAGAAACCTTGTGTATTAAATAAATATTACGAGGTACAGAAAAAAGGTGATAAAAGTGATACGTTTTTTTTTATTTGAATGGAGTAGCAGACGAGCATACAGGCCACGTTGTGTTAAGTGGTCGCTAAAGCCCATGGACATCTACATACAACCTCAAGCAAGCATAGGTAATTCTTGTCTGAGGTCGTATGCAGTTGCGCTGCTACTCCGGAGGCTGGTGGTCGCCTCATGTAAGTGTGGCCGGCAACTGCCCCTTTCCACCGAAACACAATAGAATTGGTTCACGGCAGAAGTGGGTGCAGCGGTGGTACTTCTCCGGGCGAACCATAATAGTTCTACCACCTACAAAATAAAAACTTGTGTTCTTTCTGTTACTTGCATATGCTTGCATAAAATAAATGCAACTCTACTTATTATTCAGAATCGTTCTCTAAATGATTACTTACTTCTCATTTTTTAACTGATTGTCATTGATTTACAGAAAATGTAGATGTCTCTAACATAACTTCGTTCTGTAGGTCGACTTCATCTCCGTGCTTACATTTAATTCTGTTGAATATACTGCGTATTACATTTGTCTACAGAATTTGTCTTTCTTCTTTAAACACTAAAAAAGAGACGTATCTACAAGACTATAAAATCTTATTTCTGAATCTGAAGTGGTTAATGTAGTAGTTCATTTAAAGAGTTTTTACCTAGTTACCTAGAAAAAACACGTTTGCACTTGATTACAAAACCTCAGTTCATCTCCTTTACTGTTTCATTTATTCTATCCTTTTTCTTTTTAAATTATGACAGCGGATGATTATGCCAATCGTCTACCGACCTCAAGCAAGCATGAGATAAGTTGAACCCGATTCGGTTTGTGTACAGAATAATTTGAACAGATTGTAGTAAATAAATTTAAGATTTTCTGCAAGCCAGGGTCGCAAACTAGTTTTTCGCTTGTCGAATTACTTCTTTACACAAACTTCGCGGTAGCGTGACTCATTACAAATCGCGGATTGATTTTTTGCTCCTTCCTCATGCTCCAAACAAAAACATTGTGGGGTATTTAACAGCGCAATAACTCTGCTAGTCAAGAACAGTTCAATCAAATGCTTAGCTGTACAATGTTAGTTAACTGTTTTTTGTCGCCGATTAATGAAGTTTACACTTTCTAATTAGGTATCTTGCGTAGAGACTTACACCCGTTTTTACTAACCATAGGATACGCCTAAATCAGATGCCTAAATATTTAGGAGTTTCAGGAAAACCACGTTTCACTAACTCTTAAGTCACGACTAATGACATTAGGCATAACTTAGTTACGACACAGATTTGGGATGGCGTAGTGCTTAGGTGCCCCTAAACTGACACATTGTATGTTATAGTCGCTCAAATTTATAATATTGACGAACAAAACCATGGACAACTGTCAAAAAACTAGGCTGCTCATAAAAGGACCAACCTGTTTTACCTACATCGATTGGTGAAACGGAACTTAATGCCCTAAATTAGGAGTTACTTAGTAAGGCGTCCCCTAGTTCGTCGTTTTTCGACTTTTCCTAATTTGAAAGGTATTTTTTATTAAATTTAATTGCTTTCTAAATAAACAAAAACTGTAAAACATAAAAACTTTCAAATTCAAGCCAGTGAACTGATAAGTAAAAAGAAATGCATGGTCTCCACAGACGTCAAACGTCACATCATTAAAAACTGAAGTTGAACATTTACAGAAAATAATGTAAAAATGCTTCACTAATAAACTAAGAAAAACAGTCATAAAATCTAAAGTTTTTAAACACTGACATGTAAGCTCTCTTACACACTTTCAACATAAAAACGTTGTAACTACTTGAGAAATACTGAAACCCGTTTCAATTTTTTTTTAACCAGGCGATGTTTTAAACATTTTTTGTTGTTTTAACTCAATAAAATACAACAACAAAAATCAAGCCGACATGCAAACAGATGTTTGTATTACGTTCGAGTATTAGACACTATAATTTCGTTAATACACGTAGATATGCATCGACGGTCATTATGCACTATTATTACGTATTTATCTTTTCATTACAGGGGGTTTGTAGAAACCCTCCCAATATTTATTCTTCCCCGTTACAACATTAATTAGGAAAGGTGTGAATTTCTTTAAGAGCATTAATACGAGGGTGGGCCAATTTTGAAGCTTATCTATACGGATATCGCTTCACAGGATGCGGTCTGGACTAGGGTTACCATACGTCAGACGTGTCCAGAGAATTTAAGATTTATAGACTCTAACAATTATGCAATTGCACCTGGATATTAAAAATATTCAGAACTGACAGAGTATTTCTCTAATATTCAAAAAGGGAGGTATAATTTTTGGTATATAATTTTCAAAAAGTTAGGAAATGCGTCCTACGAAATGCTCGCACGAAAAGTGATTAATTAGAAGTTCTTGATATTCAATTACGATGATCCAGATTCCTTATAATGGGGAGAGAGACTAACCCAGTAATGTATGTCGCAGCCACTTTACATTTGAGGCTATACTTTGGAAAAGCGAGAATGTGTCAAGATTTTTCAAAATAGGTGTTACCGGACTTTTAAATAGCTCCTTTGGCAACCCTACGTGGGATAGAGGTCCTTGGGACCCGGCGTAACGTATTATTGTCCAATTAACGTCACAATTTTATGTAAATAACTTTGAGGAAGGAACGCTTTTCGGAACAGAAAGGTGTGAGCGTTTACCGGTAGGTGAATAACCTCCACTGATTTGAAATGTACATCCTGTGTCCTGGGTCAATGTGGGGTTAAATCGTTTGAGAGGGCAGCGATAGGTTAAATTTTGTAAATTTGGAAACGCCAATGTTTTTTTGAAGCGCGCATGGCCCGTCGGTTAGCAGACGCAAGCGATCTATGCAACTAAGCCAAACGTCGGGCGCGGTCGGGTGTGAGATGGGTGACCGCTAGTGGCAAAAACAAAAAAATTCATGCGCGTTTCCGTGCTTCGGAGGGCACGATAAGCCGTCGGTCCCGGTTGTTGTCGACAGATAACAGTCGTTAAACCTTGTCGGAGGCTTTATGGGCGGTTTGAAAACATCCGACAGCGGGTTGGCCACTAACCTGCATCTCCACCAACCCGCATTGGAGCAGCGTGGTGGAGTAAGCTCCAGGCCTCACCAATAGGTAATTGGGAGAGACCCGTGCCCAGCAGTGGGACGCAAAAAGGGTTGCAGCCAATGTTTTTAGGGTTTTGACGCATTATAGCAATAGCTTATTAATTTATACTCATTTAAAGATGAACAGCCTCCACTGATTTGAAATATAAATCATATGTTCTGGGTCAATGTGGGGTAAAATCGTTTGAGTGGGCAGCGATGGGTTAAATTTCGTTAATTTGTAAACGACAATGTTTTTAGGGTTTATGACGCATTATAGCAATAATAGCTAATTAATTTATACTCATTTAAAGATGAACAACCTCCACTGATTTAAAATATAAATCATATGATCTGGGTCAATTTGGAGTTAAATCGTTGGTGAGGGCAGCGATAGATTAAATTGTGTTGATTCCGAAAAACGCGAATGACTTTTGGGTTTTCTAATGTGTTATAGCAATAGCTAATTTATTTATATACTCAGTTAAAGCTGAATAACCTCCACCGATTTAAAATGTACATCATAGGTCCTGGATCAATTTGGAAATATAATTTTATGCGAAAAAAATAAGACAAACCAAATTTGTAACCAAATTAATTAAGGCTATATTTAATGAAAAGCGAAAATGAAAAAATAACTAAACAATTCATGGATTGAAAACATTCACAATACGAACAAACATCGGAGAATCTCTTAAAATCTTTTACTCAAGCTGAAGCAAAAACAAGTGTGATCAAACTCGAAAGTTTGAATAAATCAGAGCACTCCATAGATAAGTGGTTGACTAAGGTTTAGATTTACCCTGATTAACCCAATGTGTCAGTTACTTGAAACCGAGTTATAAAAACGGCGAACGTGATTCTAATTAATCGCATTCTCCTATTCACGCGAACACCGACGGTAATTAAAGGCGAATCACACGACGTTTAGTTATTCATTCTCGAGCAAATCCGCAGATAAAACAAGTATAAACACTTCTGAGTGTTGGTAATTCAAGTTAACTGACTACGGCTGAAAATAAACACGTTTTCTGTATTACACTAGTTTAGAAATTTAGCTTACCTACTTATTTTTATGGGACGTATTAATGATGTACGCAGCTAAGTAACACAGACGCGGTCGGATATGAGATGGGTAACCGCTAGTGGATTTAATGCGCGTTTCTGTTTCGAAATGCAGATTAGGCTGTCGGTGTTGTTATGGGACGAGACTGGCGCGATGGCGGTTTGAAAACATCCGACAGCGGACTGGCCACCTCTAGCATTGGAGTAACGTGGTGGTGTAAGCGTAATAGGCCTTTCCAATTATAAATTAAATTTAAATATTATTGTAATGTAGGCACTGGAGGCATTAAATATATCAGGACAATGAGAAATCGATCGTTTTGACTTTGCACTTGAGCGGGACCCGTTAATATATTTTTACGCTTATCAGTTTACAGTAAAACAATGAAACAATATGTTACGATAACATTCGCGAGAATGTAATAATTTGTAATACCACGAACAAAGCAACCGGTATAAACGTGTTCGCACTAATAAACCATAAGTATCTTCTAAAAGTAAATGATAATCATATGTTGATATAAATTGAATCGCAAATGGAAGCAAGAAGTATGGAATTACTGTAATTGCTCAATTTACGTCAAGAATACTAGATAGCGTTTTGAAGTTTATCTCGAATCAGTTTCTGTAACATTTAGATAGAAAAAACTCGATGCGGTCTCATCAAAGCTGTAACAAATGTATAATTTCTAGAGCGAGGTAATTGCATTCATTTAAATTGTATTTAAAAGTTAGTTAAACTGCAGACGATAATTGAATAAAGGAAATAATTAAATAAATAAACGCTAAATGCATAGTCACACATTTGGATTGCGTGGTGGGTACCGGACACACAAAGACAGAAATAACACACAGATCGAGAACCATGCTGTATTGGCAATCAATGTACAATGTGACCCGCAATAAGCATCCAAAAAGATATTAACTAACTAGATTGGAAATTGAAAATACAAGGATTAAAAATATGTTTTTGGAGCAAACGTAGAAAAGTGGTCCTTGATACAAGACAACATTAATGTCATTTAGTTTTAAGTCATTCTTGTGCGCTAACACACGTTATGCGCTAATTAAAAGACGATTAGATATAAGTCTTATCCATTTTGTAACCCCGAAATCTTTAATCCTAAACTATCCTGGTTGCAATGGCTGCAACCCTTTTTGCCTCTGGGCACGGGTCTCTCCTCATTATTAGGGAGGCCTGGAGCTTACTCCACCACGCTACTCCAATGCGGGTTGTTGGAGATGTGGGTTCGTGGCCAACCCGCTGTCGGATGTTTTCAAACCGCCCATAAAGCCTCCGACAAGGTTTAACTCTATCTATAACTATCTATCGACAACAACAGGAACCGACGGCTTAACGTGCCCTCCGAAGCACGGATAGAAAAAACTATCCCAACCAAACATAATTTACGAGTACCAACACTACCAACGCATACTAACTTAGGTCTACTTGGCTCCTTGTACTCGTGTATTATTGGTGACGTTAAATTATGCTAAACGAACTTGCACTAACAGGAACGAGTTCGTTCGTTGTTCGAGTTAAAATTTGAATGAGGCGTTGTCTATAAGGTCTGTTAAGTCCTTAATTCAATACAGAATAGGTTGCAATAGGATGTTGGACTGCGAATTTAACTACCTATATTAAGTGAAATTGATACATTCTTAAATTAACAGCAAAGTGGTTGAAGAAATGTATTTTTTTAAAAGAAGCTTCCATTCCGTTTTGTTTATCGCCAACCCTATAAATATAAAGGAGTATTTATTTAAACATATAAGTATTAGGGTGAACAAAAAACATGAACGCCATCTTTGCTACTACACCATATCGGACCATTTTCATTAAAAATAAACACGTGTACAAAATTTTAGCTTTGTTAGGTTAGAATAATTGTTTTTAAACTATTATATCAACAAACAAATTAGTTAAAATAATAAGCCACTTTCAATGAAACATTACACCTACTTAAAGTTTAAAAACAAAATAACATCCTCAGCGATATAAAGCGCACTTTAATTTAAACGTACACCGAAGTTTTCATTATCATCAACAACAAAAATCCTTCGGTCCGTACGCTTTGGTTCGTTAGTTGAAAGATACCTGTTTCATTTAATTTAATCCCCATGTACATTGGCTATCAGCAGACTGATTAGCCTTTATCGAAGATTTTATCACTCTCCAACCAAATATCCTTCAGGATTTCGCACGTCTGAGTATCGGATGCCGGCTCCGGTAATCCGGGCGTTATCGGCCGCCGAATGACGAACGGTTCCCGCCGGGCTTAGGAGCGACGTGGAACGAATGTCACTCAATATTTGTGTACTAGACCGTGGAGGCCACGTATACGTCGAATTTGGAAACGCATCTCTATTCTCTATTAATGTCAGGGCGAGTTTGATATCGACGAATCAGCACTGCAATGCCGGTCCGGGTTTAGAACAAAGAAATGTTCGAAGGCATTGGATTATTTCGTAAGTTTAAAAATAGAGAAGGCTATGTTTCATATAGAAAAAATAAATACTGATATTCAGGGACCAAAAACGCGGGTAAAACAGCGAGTACAATCCAATCTTAGATTTATTTTGGTTTTGCTTTATTATTTGCTAACCCTTAAAATGGACTATTCACAAAGATAAGTCTATCGGGCGAGAGCACAACAGTGGTTGTTAAACAAATTATTTTATTATAGATTCTAATCGCTACAATTAACCCGATGTAAGTCGATGAAAAAATGTACCAGATAGGAATTATTCGCATACGGTTTTCTCAAGGCGCGGAATGTCTGAGCGCAGCACGCCGTGACGTTCACGGCTTCTTATCTGGAGATCTATCAAATTGTGATGCTTTTTCTTCGGCCGACTATGCGAAGGATTATGGGGGAATGCCGGCACTCCAGCTATTTCAGCACGAACATTGTCTCGACCCAACTAATAGCTCAAGGCATGAGCTACGCAAATTAAGGTATCGATAGAATTGTTCTTTAACATGACATCGTTGTGATATAACTCTCAGCTGATAGAGTTGATCCTGTTATTATTATTATCATGGTACGATAGTACAACAGAAAATTCGTTAAACTTTAAAGGTGTGCATTTTCTACGATTATTTAATGTTCATGCATGAAGAGCCATGTCCAGCAGTGGATTGTCAATTGAACTGTTTATGATGAAATATTTTTTGTATGAGATCTGATTTGTATGAGATTAAAGATCAGCATCGTACGAATATTTTCAGTTTGCAATCAGCTTTAGCTTAAACCAAATCAAATCTAAATCTTTCTAACACACATACAGCTTCTCACTATTCGCGTTCCACAAACGGCCACTTTGATTTTAGTATTACAGATACTATGCATAATTTGCGGTCAATGATAGATTCACTGGGATCAGTAAACAGCGGCTCCATAACGCTATCTCGATTGTGCGGTTAGGTAACAGCGGGCATATTCTCGAATTGCGATTCAATGAGCGATACGAAAAAATTACTAGGATTCACAAGTCCAAATTTTCTTTTAAACAACTTGTTTTGGATACTTCCATAACGCAATAATCATGAAAAATCCCCTCAACGGCGTGACCTCAAAAGACCTAAAGCATATTAGCTGTGAAGACCTAAGAAAAAAAGATAAAGCGAGCACATAAATTTAAGATCGTTATTAATCAGTCATTCTTTAAATCACAGCGCAGGAAAAAATTCTTGATCTTCAATCCAAGAACAATATTCCGAACGCAGAATGAAAACAAAATAACACAAAGCTACATTTTCGTACTTCGTATATTCAGAATAGCCCCCCAGATTAATGACTGGAGGTCTGTGATTTAGTTAATGCAATTCCCAGATCACATTAATGATCAATAATATCATTTAAATAGCGTAATTAGTTTCTAATCGCAACAATAATGTTTATATGCGGAATTAATCTAGACTAACTAGCAGCGGCACTTCTATGAATGACTTCGCTTGCGTTTATCCACTGACCCGTCTTATCATTTCTATACAACGGTAAAATTGTCAAGCATGCAAGGTCGCCTTACTTGATTTGCGTTAGCGATTAGCGTCTTTTCGTTTGCTTTTTTAGCGTCTTTTCGTTTGCTTTTTTGAATATTAAAATCATATTAAATTCTGAGGTTTTAAATTTAATTATCATCTTTTAATTCTGAGGTTTTAAATTTAATTATCATCTTTTGGAATACTATATTGTCTAAAATTTAATTCCAACTGTTCATTAAAGCGTTAGCATAAGTAGAAAAAAACATCCTTTAAGAAACTGTTTAATACGTGTGCTTAATATTATAGTTGGTACATTAACTACATTACTATTCCTGTTAAAGTTAGAAAAACATGAAATAACAAAAATAGCAGCATGAAAAATATGATTAGCATACCCTGATCCGAATACGATCGTGTATGAAATTTCATACAAGAAAACAATTCCATATGTTTGTGATTATAAGTCGTAACGAAAGTGAGAATAGATGAAAAACTATTTAAAAGGTAAAAATATAAGATATAAAAATAAAAATGAACCCAGAGGTTTTGGTTTGATACATGATTAAATCATGAATATAATAACCAAGGGATGTAAAGTAAATAATTATGTGACAATATTAAAAGTTCACAGCAAGAACAAAGAATCCTCTTGTCAGGTAGAAACATAAGGAGTTCGGATTTAGGTTAGCGCTCCGATCTAACACATTAGCAAGGAAGCCGAATTATTTCTGTACGGGGGATAACCTTATCGTAAATTTAATACTTTAATGATGCCTACCAAAGACCCTGCTTTGATAAAAACCGTCGTGGCAGGTACCACGGCCATCCTGCGTCACCTACGGTTAGCAACCATCGTGTCATCGGCATTTTTTTGGCCCCTGATGTCTTTAACGAAATTCATGTCATTGGGTCCGATTTCTCTAAGATTAACTTTTTTACATTATTTGACAAATAGACCGGACCCTTATACGTTCGAATATTCAGTTACATGGTTTAACACTTAAAAGGGCTTAACGACTCTAACACATCCTGCGGGTTACGATAAAAAAAGACGACAAAAAGAGAATATACCTCGTGTTTGTTTTTTAAAAGATGTCTGCACGAGATAAGGTGCAGCGGCACTTTAATCCTACAGCCGTTCGATATTTGAAAAGGATATGATGACAAGTTTTTTGTTCTCTTTATCTAATAAACACGTATATGTAAGTGCGTAAGCAATAGTCGGTGCGTTCGTTTCCAAAGTCTCTCGTTGATAAATGGGCGCATGTAGTGCTCTATGCGTTATCGCCCGTTTTGCTGCTACACCAATACACGTCTCGGTTGTGATAAACTTCGCCCATTTGCTCATTCATTTTAGATGCCCAATTTACGTATCAATGACTCTTATGTGCGCTGTGTTTGTATGGACTGGTTTCGTTACAGTATACTTTGTATATCGATCTTCAATGGATACCTTATCTTTATTTGTTTTCGTATCAGCATCAGCAATTATTCTGCAGTACCAAATAATAAACAACGTTGAATAAAATTAACGGCTCGAAATAGAGACTATTATTGGGACAGTAAATGTACGTTTTTAAAATAAAGCTGTCTGAGCGACATCTGAAGTCTATAGAATGTGAACTATTTTAATAACAGACAAATAACTAATGATCAAAATAGATGATGGTAGAACAGAAATAGATAATTTTTTAGTTCCGCTGAAAATAAAGCATGCCTCGGGAATAAACTTTTTATGTGTGTTCTTCAATGTTTTAAGTTATCTATGCTTCGTAACTTTAAAGTTATAATGGAACATTAATCTAACGGTATTAGATTTAGCGCTTCAATCCGTACACATTGTTCTTAAACAGGACTGAATTTTCCATAACGAATACTAACTGAAGTGTTCTATTGAAACTCGTTCTGTTCAGTAATAAGAACGGAATTACATAAGAGTGCCTTAAAATCTTGCGGAATATTCCAGTATTTCGTAGCCTTTTCCTCACAACGCTTCACATGACGTTAAATTGGGCATAAAATGCGTGAGTAACTAACTGTTGCATTCGATGGCCGGATTAGTGCCTCTTGGGGCTTACTTTTGTTCACATAACGACTAAACTATCCCATTTGGACGTAACAAATGTGTTGACGACTTGTAGTAATGTTCCCTTACCAAAATATGTCCACAATATTCAAACATGAAAGATTAATGAGGATAAAACTGATTAATTTATTTAAGAATAGAGTGTGTACGACTCACAAATCGGTCCTGTAGAAAATAATATATTCTACAAAAGGAAGATTTTATTAAATAACTGTTATTGTTGTTGTTTTTATAAAGTTGTATAAGTCGTTTCCGCTAAGTAAAAGATGAAAACAAACTGACAATCAGAATTATAGTGTGGGTAAAAGATGATCACATTATAGTACAATTGCGCTAAATAAATAATTAGCTAATAGATCCAACATAGCCTAGTAATTATGAGAAAACTAAAACACAATAAAAACCATTATAAGTTGTATTATACAATAGAAAATAAATTATCATCGTATTAATGTTCCAGTAGAGCTTCTGTTTTAAAGTTAAAAGAAAAGTTTCCTTTATTTACGAATAGGGTTGCCATCCGTCCGGGTTTCTCCGGATTTGTCCTAGTTTAGAGGGCGTCCGGGGAGCGTCCGGGCCGGACTTCATTTGTAGTCAGGGTTTTAAAAAAATAATGTCTTGGGCCGCCCGCAACACACGCACTGTGCCCATGTCGCGATCAACCGACGAATCGACTCGCTAAATTCACCGTCCTCCCGCTGTTGACATGTCCGGGTTTTGGGCTTTAAAATCCGGTGTTATAACGCGTCTTGTCCTGGTTGACAAATTTTAGAGATGGCAACCCTATTTAGGAAGATGAAATTGGTACCAGTATAAACAATCGGCTAAACACACGGCTACACATTTAACTTGTTTTTATTAGATGACGACTTAAAAATACTTATGTTACAACTTCTTCATCGTTTGGTAGTCATGTTTGAGAAAGATACATTACGCAGAATAATAATATCTTTTTTAAAATACAGAGACATATCCTTTCTTCTGCTATGAATATTTTATATGAAGTCTTCAATGTTGAATTCATTTCCAGGTTTATCAAAGTAAAACTCTAATATTATTTGGATCTCATTAGCATCTGTTTAAAACAATTTGGTTAACGAAGAGTAAGACGAAATATAAGACAACTATCTCAAGTTAACTAGGTATTATACTGAATTAATTTGTTAGGTAATTCTTCATACTAAGTCGGAATCCGAACATTTAGTTTTCAGCAGAAACCAAACATCTGTCGCATCCTCACATCCGATGTCAATGATTACCTCTCGAGTGGCGAGTTGCCTCTTTGTCTGTCATTATGACCCAGGAGTATTGCCAGGGCGTCGATTTTTTGCCACTTCACCAGACACTAAGTGCCAGTTTGTGTTAGAAATGTTGATGTTTATTTTGGAGATATGATAGTTCGTTTATGTGATGTATTATTTAGGAGCAGCTGTTACTTATAAGGTTTTCGATTTTCATTAGGCGTATTTAAGGTTTTATCGCATTACGATAGCTGGGCAGACGTGTTGAGTATTAATAGTACTTTATTAAGTGATTAAAAGTATCAAAAATACTCAAGTTCGATCACAACTTCACGTAATTAACACAAAAAGTAGGTATAATTAAGTAGGCAAAAGAACTTTGCAAAACCAGAATATGTGTTACTGTTAATGTTAACGAATGATAACTATTATTTTTGAACGATGGCTCTAACAAATAATAATAATAATAATAATGACAGGTAGGATCAATTTTAGTGGCACAGTAATATTGTTTTTTTAACCTTTTTCCCAGCTATTTTTCATATTCTCTCACCGTTTAGACCTTATCAACAGAATATATTTTAAAACCCAGTTCAAAAGATATTTAAATTGACATAGATATAAACTTATTTAGTTTTTGTTTTAATCTCCTAAGTTTAATGTGAAAATTAAAATTAAGTACTCGCTTCTTTCTTACTTAGGTACTCTTTCTTACATACGTAGTACATAGCTTAAAAACACCCCTCAAAACAATTTAAAATCTATAAGTATGCAAAATCCGCACAGTTCATAGATAGGAGTAAAATATACGGCACGGCCATAATAGCTTCTTAATGCAAAAATACGAGTTTTACATAATATGAAAAATGTGGACATCAAAAACCGCAATGGCCGACAGTGGATAAATAAAGCATGCTGTAGTACAGATATTGTGTCGTTCCATCCAACACTCGTAACGTTTGAGCGGATTCAATCCCTTTAAAGCACCGGCGTCAATTCCAGCAACACCCTGCAGATCGATATTATTATCATCTCTATTACCAACGTCATTAGGTCCTCCCGGCCCAACCACCTATAATAGCCCCGGAACCCGCGGTATACGTACAATGTTGCGAGCAAGGATTAAATAACTATGCAGGGTATGTAATGTAGGTAATGCAGGGATTCGACGTTTAACGGCTTCGGGATTACCTCAATAATTCCCCCGGCACAATAAATGTTTTTAGCCGCGTACGGCGAACAACGCGCTGCCATAGGTCGAAATTTTCAGCGTTAAAACATGGCGTTCTGGTTGCGTGCTAGAGGCGACACTGAAGCCATATCCGATACCAGGCTTAGTCCACAGTCAACCGCTCGACACTCCCGGCCCCGACCACCTACACCGCCTTCTTACATAATTAAAGGTTAAAACACAAAGGTCTCGTAGTCGAACTTACACGAGTGCTTACAAAACCGTAACACCATTACGAGTTAACCTTGGTCCACGCACTAATATATCACCGCGACTTATTACAATATATTGGAGGACGATTTATGTTATCCGGAAACATCCTATAATAACACGCAAACGATACAAAGGAGATTTAATTCTTATTTTCAATCGAATATGTAGCTGACAGGGACTTGAATCGTGAGCTGTCGGGTGGCATTTCTCGGTTCCTAATCCTATTGAAAACAGAACGATTGTAAGACGGTCGGAGGCCATTTTTCATTCGAATGACAAATATTTAGAAAGTTATTTATCCACGTATGAATCTGCGTTCGATTAGTAAGAACGTAGGAGCGCTCGCATTGTCCGCGACCGTGCGGATGTTTATTCTGCGACCGCGAGATCGATTCAGGTAGTCCCAAATAAATCTATTATAACAACAATATGTCCCATCCCGAATCCATTGTCGTCCAATCCTTAGTCGGATCGCATTAGTGCTGCGACGATGCGTAATCTAATTTCTTCTCACAATGCATTAAAAGGGTTTCGCGAGCGTGTCCGATTTGCGTACGAATTTGACGAGGCGCGAGTTACGCCCACCGTTTCTCATACTCACCCTCGACGCGTCGTTAAATCCTCATTCGTTATCAATCATCGCTTATAACTTTTTAATAACCTATTATGCCGTCAGATACGCGAGCGTCTGAATAGATAATGACGTAAGCATAAACAAATTTGCCCTGCGATTAGCTGTGCACACGGAGGCCTCCAAATCGTTGCCCGCGCCGCAACAGCGAATGTTAAAACGCGCCATAAAGGCATTTCAAAATTTGCAACTTACAGAGCACCATATCGACAGCCTCCAACAGTCCGCCGCCGGCGCAGGCGGGGATGAGCGGCGGAGCGGGGGGCGCGAGCGGAACGGCTCGGCCAAGCTCCCCGGCTGCTGCAGCGCCGCGATGCTGCGACACGGGCAGGCCTATTTTCCAGGACCCGATCACGGGACAGACCGTGTGCTCGTGCCAGTACGAGTTCCTCAACTACCAACGGCTTGCGTCGGGCGTGCCACTGTCCATGTACAGCGCGCCGTATTCTGACGCCGCCGCTGCCACCGCCGCCGGAATGGCTGCCTACTTCCCGGCGCTCGCCGCCGACCAACCGCCTTTTTACACGAACCCTGTTAGTATGATCATTTCCTTTACTTTTTACTAATACATTCTTCTTTTATGTTTTAGGTGGAATCATGGAGACATTTTGGTGTGAAGTGTTCACTGCAGCCGATTAGAATGTACTGCATGCTACTGCTGCTGAAGTTGGTTCAACTAAAATTGGCCTGACAAGTAGCATTGATCTACCCAGTAAAAAATTCCATCATGATCCTCATTAATCAATAACATTTAAAACTTGTACTGCTAGATCATTGTTTCTTTTTTTAGATAGGTACCTACTTAAAGGTTGAGTTTCAAACCCATAGCGGTGGTCAATGCAGGCCATTGGACCACTCCACTAATACAATAAATGCGTAGTTTTGCATAATTCGTCGAAGGAAAATCAAAATCAAGTCATGTCAAAACATATTTCAACAAGTATACTAGTTTTATTCATTAGACTGTATTAGGAAAAGTGAAACGCTAGATAACATGTTTTAGATCATTATATCCATAACGGAAATAACACAAGACATCGATTGGTATCAGGCAGTCAATATGTGATCATTTAAAGCGATTGAAACTTGTAATTAGATTTTTATGTCATGAATATTTAAGACATTACGAGTACACCGAGTTTAAAGAATAAAAAATGTTTCAACTTTTCAAATTTAATTCGAATAAAAAAAGAAGCATTTTAGTAAAAAAAGTTTATAATTTATAAATCTAGATCAGTGTTTTTACCAACATAAACAAACACTTACGCGACGATGATTAAAACTCCCTTACGTTTATTGATAATCTTAGCTTTTAATTGATTTAAATTTAAATTCTATAATTATGATAAGCAGTTATCAACACTTTTACGAAAACCAACGGCGGTAGCCTGTAAGTTACCAATATCTTCTTGATACGCCTGTTTTAGTATATCTTTGAGTGTTTGATTAGGATCTTTTATATAATGGAATTCTTTGCCGACCGGTCTCCTGATACATTAGCATACATTTTTTTCTATCACAGTTCGAATTCCTAAGTTGTGATATCGTCTGTTAGATCCGCACACACATTATTGCGTAATTTATAGACCTCTTTCTTAACAAGTTTAACGGAATAATCGTCATGACCAATTTACCCAGTGAGTACGGACAATAGATATATACATATAAATATATATAGCGCGACCTTTGAATTTACACCTGTCTAATGGTCGGTCCTGCTTTAATAGCATTGCGCGGATATATGAGGAAGATATACATGTGACATGAGGAATATTTTTTACGACACTGATATCATTCAAGAAGCATAATATTAGATTAACACTTTCCGTATGAATCGGTTCTACTTTACCGGTGAGCACGTGAATAATTTTATCCAAATACCGCGTCATTATCAGTTTTGTTAATGTCGTTAACTCGACGTGTTTGTAATTAATCAGGAAAGATGAAGTGCCTACACGCATTGACCTCCTCGTGTTGATGGACGCTTATTACCTCTCCAAATATTTTAGTGACCCTCATTATCCAATAACGTCTGTTAACTTAATCGTAGGAAGCCTCGACTATAATTAATTGGTTTCACAAAAGCTAATACCGAATCACGGTACGCAGACGAGATATCATCTAAATGAAAGGGATTAAAACTCTACAGGAGAAGCTTACCATTTATTATTCTGTTCTTTTTCTACTCACCCACTATAAAAGGCATTACCTTAAAATAATTAGGATCTGGTGTCAAAATAGTCCCTTAGAAAGCAGCTATAAGGATCCTTCACCGTGTTAAGTAGACGCAACAATAAGCTTTATGATATAAAGTATACGCATAAATTAGAATCGTAATCCGATGATGTATGTTCTTTTGTACATCACACAAAAAGTTGTATTCTACCTCGGCTCGGTTTAATAACTTAATACGTTTAACAATTCCTTTCTCAGAGATTAATATTATTGTAAGGCCGAGATTCCACAGTGCTTACCCGGTAGGAAAGAAGTTTATTAAAAAAAGCAGGACGTGATAACATCAATATTAGAGACAACACCACTCGAGTACTCGTTTTTCCTGTACAGAGGTTCGAATGAAATGTTTTGAATCCATTAACATATTGTTTTAAAATTAAAACAGAACTTCACACGTGGAAACTAATATGAATGTACGTTTGATATCATAAAAGAGAGCGGTGTCGGTTTGAGGCTCACCGCCGACCGCGTGTGGGTGACTTTGAATGATAATGATCATAACAACATAAAAGTAGCCACGACTCGTAATATATGACGCGTAGTAAAACTTTTGGAGGAAGGTGTTAAAAGGTGGGGCCGTGAACGTGTCCCGGCAGATGATTCAATCATTCATGGAGATATGATCATTTATCATCGTCGGTGGCGAAAGTGTTAACTTGAACAGCTCGGGTCCCGAATCCTCGCCTTCAATGGATCCTGCTTCCAAGATATTTTTTGTCCATGCCTTTATTTCGTCTACGATTTATAATGCGTTTACCACTTTGGGGGTTATATTGACGCATCACGTTAACTCTAAATACTATCTACATCACATGTAGTTGAAATATATACAAACAGACTTTTTATTTTGTATTGGGGGTACCTTCAAAAGGTACCTGGCACCTTAAGAGAGGATACCGGTTTATGTGGGATTTGACCGCACGAAACCCCAATCGGTGGCATGCCTCTGGGCTTTGAGAGGACTCCGGGATCTCCAGTGAAACGCACCGGTAACCTCCACGCGCGGCGCCCTGGAACGGGCTCATCTTTGGGAGAGCAGATGTGCTTTCCTGTACCTTCCGATGCTTACGGCGGTATGCGGGAAGGATCCCGGCTGCTAGCTGGACGGATAGAGCTCCCACTCTTACCGCCCGCAACCTCGGAATCCCCTTTTAGTCGCCTCTTACGATCAGGCAGGGCATACCATAGCTCTATTCTTAATCCCGAAGCTACAAGGACACAGACCTATAAAAATGAAAATAATTTAAATACAACGAATAGGTTTTTCTCACTTATGATGAGCAAACTGTTCAGAGTGGAATTAGTCACAGACGTCAAAAACACTATTTGAAATTCGCACATATGGTACAAAACTCAGGAAGTTAGCTGTGAAAGATTAAAAAAGATATCATTTATAGTTCTAACGAACTGTCCCGAAATAAATCCCTGTTTTGCCAACGAACAGCTCTTAATAGATACATATGTGGTTAGCGACGATAATAATTCATGGAGATGTTAGCATCTATGACATCTTGACTAATTCATGAATTTCACGCGCAATGACTCAACTCAAGTCGTAAAAAATATAAATAAGTTTATTAATATTAAATCATTAAATAGATGTGTACCTACAGTAGCAACAAACATTCTTGCTTTTGCTTTTAAAGTGTGTAACATCGGAAGAATTTTTTTGCTAGTATTAAAACGAGATAAAAAAGGTTTGACAGTTGCAAGTATGGTAATATTACTAGCGATACTAAATTTTAAAAATGGTTACATCTAAATATTACAACTGAGTATTAAATGAGTAGTTTTTAAAGCTTATCTTTTAATAAAAAGAGCTATCGCACATCAAAAAAGTGCTGAAAGCAACAATACAATACAAAGCCCAATTATATTAATGAAAAATAAGATGTATAAAACCGAGAAGGAAATCAACACTGGGCATGTTAAAGAAATCGAGACACAGCGCGTTAAAGTTAACAATAACATTTTCGACAAAGCGAAAAGAGGTCATAACTGAATGCGTCGTCAACTCTCGTCATGCACGTTTTAACATTTAATTACTTTTATGAAGTTGGTACTCGGTTGAAAGACCTATTGCCGAGGCGTCGTCTCGAAAACCTGCGATACCTGCGCTTGCGTGTCAACCGAATCGTTCAGCGGATTATAAAATATTCGTTCCATAAAAATATACCTAGCTGAACATATTATTAATGTTAATGGGATTATAGCCGAGTTCCATTAAGCTTATAATGTTGGTACCAATAAAAATTACGATCATATTTTTTGTACCGGTGAACCGCTGTTTCACGTAAGCATTTGTATATTCATTAAGAACTTGACTAGCTGTTTGCGTCCTAGCTTTTTTGTCGCTAACAAGACATCAAAATCGTCGTCCATGTCAATAGCTATTGTAGTAATGTTATGAAAATGAGATAAGATTAGACGTATATTTGATTTCACACGAATCTCGAGGACCGTTTCAAGACGCTGCAGTTGGAGCACAGGCCATCAATTTGTTATCGCGACGTGAGGCGTGCAAGCATAATTTTACCAAGCTCTAATGCGCCAAGTGGGTAAATAACGTACGCCGAACAATAAATCCGGGTAACTGCAGATTCGCGTCACAGCTTAGCCCGATTATTTGAAGTAACAGAAAACTGGAATTATATCAGAGAGGTCGAAGCAACAAAGAGCGACAGACCGACTGGATTACGCTGTCGTACTTGAGTAAAATTTATTATCGGATTTTCGATTCGGCCACCAATGAAGTTGTTGGACAACAAAATCTTTTGATAGATTTATCCTGGTTGACCGCATTAAGACTCGCTCCTGAGTTATTTTTAATGCGTCGCTATAAATTTTTGGACCCTCTGTCCTTTAGTGACTGAGTGGAGGATTTTTTACGCGATTTTTGAGCACAAATTGGCTACTAATAATTCAGGATTTTAGTTTTAATCGTATTGTTGTGTTAGCAAACCTTTATGAGCTGATCAGTTAAGTGTTTTGTCCATATAGAATTTGTTTCTTAAAACTACATTAATAATAAAAAGTATCAGATGAGTTTCGCTTTGAGTTGCACAATTATTATCTAAAGGGCTCCGTGGAAGAAAATAACATAATAGATTTTGGAGCCATTAGAATGAAGTTTAAACAAACAAAAAAGATACATTTGTCTAACGGGAGATGATTGATGCATACGTCGTCTATCTTCGGCCATTAAATAATAATAGTTAAGACGGAACACTGAAACGATCGATCAAGAAATCAATCCGTTGAGGTGCATTCTGGTAATGGATTAAGTTAAAGCTACCGGAAACGAGAAAGGAGATATTATTATGGTTCAATTTGATGAATTTATAGGTGTGTTTGTTGTTAATATATCAAGTTTAAGTATCGTAGGAACAGGCTTGAGTTTAAGTTATGGAATGATTACTTGCTTATGTAGTTCTAACAATTTCATATTCATCACACCTATTAAATGTGATCTATTTCAAACTTTACTTATCAACAACTGCACAAAATTTAATGTCAAAAATTAATAGACTCATAATCGCATAAATAATCATAGACAATCCGGCATGTCGTTCGTTGATCAATTTGAGATATCAAAGTGTTTAGAGATGATATAAAAGTTTAAAGCAACTGGTTAATATGACCTAAAAAGTTGTTAAAATTGACCTACGCTATTTGTTTAGTGATGAAAATGAATACTGAAATTTAATGCTAATAATTAAAATTCTAAAAAATGAATGCTTAAAGTAAAAACGCAATTATCTTTGTGCTGTAAATGTTTCAAAAACATGAAAACTAATCATGATCTAATTTGTCAGGCTGCTGGACTCGAGTTAAAAGAAAACCTGCAAGCCAGTGCAGCAAGTTGGCCGTATCCAGCGGTCTACCACCCTTACGACGCAGCATTCGCTGGCTACCCCTTTAATGGGTAAGTTGTTTTGTACTTAAACCTTTATTCTATTATGCACATTCTCATAACCACTTCAAGTTAATATATGGTAGTAAAATAGGTATCTGATAGATTCTGTATTTATTGCTGCTCTGTATTAAGTTAGTGTAGATGTCATAACATCTAACCCAGACTGCAAAATATCTTAAACTTTATTTCCACTTGCATCCCGATAACTATATATAAATTTCTCATCGTCCTAAATGTTGTAAAAATCGGTGAAAAAGATTTTGTGAGGACGCTAGACAGCGATGAATACCTGTTTTCACCGTAGACATCCGCTTTATCCAAAATTCATCTATTTTTGTCCCATCTCTAATTTATAGTGCCACTTCTATCCGGGGGCTTCGTTTCGCATAATTAATTTTTCAGTGATAAAACCGATGCAGCTGAAATTGAATGAGTAGCACTCGACTATAAGTACATTATAGACGTGCAAATCTCTAAAAAGAGAACAAATCAGGATTTATGCTGGGGTGGCCCGCTTCCCGAGGGAAGTTGCTCGATTTCCCATGATCACATTTCTCTTCTTTGTGGGCTAAGCTTGGGACATTAGTCTGGAGCTAGACACAGCTTTGCGCTCTCGAGTCGTGTCCTTGCAAATTGGTTCACGCATCGGCTATCAGCAAAACGTTGATATGAAGAAATCATTATCACAATCAATACGTGTATCGGTATAGGTAGATCGGCGGAGACAACGCTCTTATGTAAGCTGATAGCGGCACCAGTAAAGGTTACAAAACATGAGTTTATTAGATACGAATGTTGTATCTGATTATCGGCGCTGTATCGGTGTTTGTCGGCACCGCGAACATCGAAACATGGCGTCCTATGATACCTAAATACGTGTCGCTATCGATCATATTTCCCTGAAATTATTTTGTAAAAGCCGCAATTATTCAGCGTTTAATTAAATCTAAATGTTTTACCGATACCGATACGCCATATTGTGATTGACTTTTTACTGTCGGGAGTCGTACTTGAAACGAGTGATTATTTATGAGACTGCATTTCTTTTGAAAATATTATTTTAGGGACATTTCTTTTAAAGCAAAAGTATTATAAAATTATTTTTATTTCATAAAATTGAAGTAGAGAAGTATTTTTTTTATACTTAAGTATATTATAATTTAGGTGCACAAAAGAGTTAGAAGTAAAAAAAATACCTATGTGTATTATAATATAAATTTGTATCAATCTGCCTTGTGAGAGAAAATAAATGAGTTATTATTATTATTATTTATTATTATTATAAGTAAAAATGAATATTCATTACACTGAAACAAAAATGATCAGATATTCGCAAGACGATTGGCGCTTTGCTATTTTTTACCACCAAAGTTCATGTACTACACGTTTCTATAAAATAATAAATACTTACTATAATTGCTAATAACTGAAACCTTTATAAAAGGAACGTGTATAAAAACAATTGCGCCGTTCTTAGAATTCCGTGCATAAAATATATGCCGTGCAACCCTTTTCATATTTAAAAGCACACTTGAAATATATCATTTAAGTCTATGTAGGTTTGTGATGATATCAGAAAAAAAATACAAAATGTGTTAAATATAGGTATCTTACATTTTTAGGTCAAAAGTGGGACGTAAAAAAAAATTGCAACTAGATTACTTCTCCATCGCTAATGTTAACGATAGTAATAATTTATTTATGACAGCCTCCGTGGCGTAGTGGGTGACGAGCCGACTGCGAAACGTGAGGTCGTGGGTTCGATTCCCACCCAGGAGAAATATTTGTGTGATGAACATGACTATTTGTTCTGTGTCTGGGTGTGAATTTATCTATTTAAGTATGTATTTATAATTATATACGTATGATTATCAGCTTTCTGATTACCATAGTACAAGCTCTGCTTAGTTTGGAATCAGATGGCGTTGTGTGAATTGTCCAAAAAAAAATTTTACAATAACAACAACACGGAACCCGCAAACCATGAGTCTCACCTGACCTGTTTTTATAAACTAATCAAGGTGAATATAAAAACGTAAACCGAATGCATTTATGTTGTTACTCATGAAAGTATAATAGGAACAACTTTCTTAGAATTTAGACTTCGAAGAAATGGTAAAATGGCCTTGTCGTTGATATTAAAATAAGTAATCTTGTTAATATTTAATCTACAAGATTTAGAGCCTCTTCAAGTAAAGTGATAAGTACGCTAATTGTCGGTTAAAGCCACCTGTAACTTCAATTTCAATTTCACTTTTTAGTTGGATTTTTTTCATATTATTGCATTGGCATCCGCCCTTGACCCCTGTGCAAATTTTCAAGTTAATCAGACGCTTAGAAGTAGGTGAAAATGAACTTAAAAGATTCCGTTACATACATACATATACGTACCTACAGGCGAAGCTAATATAAGCGTGTTAAAAACGATCAAATTTTACTGAACTTAGCAGTAAGTAATTTTGTTTGTTCCTTCAATATCTGGAAGTCGATAAATAATATTGTTATCTCACAATTGATGTAATCGAACAAAGTACCTAATATCCTAGATCTGTAAGAATTTCTATAAAAGCGTTAATTACTTGATTACTGATTAAGGATTTGTTTTCGTTTTAATTTCAATGTACCTACTTATATCGACTGTCGATTTAGATCTTAAAGCTTACGTTTTATTTGAATCAATTAAGTTGAATTAAAATAGAAGAGAATAAAAATTACATTGAAAATAATATACTTTCGTTTTCTAATTTTCTTTCCGTACTGAACAATGAAAAATCGATAATAATGAATAACTTACAGTTTAAAAACCAAAATGAACCCAGGAATAAAATGTGTTGAAACAAAAGTAATCACAGAATTCGAGTAGGTATATCAATAGATACGCTGCCTGAAAATTCTTAGTCCTTTCATTGTAGTTTCTACAGAATACAGATGTTTTTATATTAGTGAAGAATAGCTTGATTTAGGCGCTTTGGATGATGATATGATGATATGTCATGAAGATAGTATTAGTTGTACTTAAACCAAGTAAATTCACTAATACATTATTAGTCTTGCCTAAAACCACAATCTCTAATATAACTACAATCCAAGTAGTTTAAGAGCTGGCGGTTACTTTGCTCAACGGCTCAGTCTAGCCATACAAAGGGGCAATGCCGCTAGTGTCTTGGGTACCATGCCTCACACGGACTTTTTAGATGAAATATTTTATTTATAAGCCTTTTTATATGTTTTTTTATGTTAATTTTAAGTTTTGTATATGTATGTATATATATTTAAGATTAATGTTAAGTTTTTTGTATATATATATATATATATATGTAATAACATATTTATAGTAAATAAAAATAATATAATTTATCCAAGTCAAAAATAGCTTTTTATCGCATATCCCGCTTTTAAGTGGGAGGTGTGTAAACGATTTGTGTCGACCTTTTGTCGGCTTTAATCCAATTTTTATCTTTGCGGCCGAATCATCAAAGGCTCTCTATTCCATAATTATTGTTTACGCACTTTCGTACAACCCACAATTTGATTTCACTATTTATGCTTATGTTATTATATGACGTGTGACTTGGTTTTGTACTATATTAAAAGTAACTATTCTGCTAGCTAGCTTAATATAAATTAGAACAACAACAACAAAAAAACAGAAACAAACAAAACAAACAAAAAAAAAACAGTCTACCAACCAAACTAACCAAATTTTATTGTCTTACACACTCACTTAGAAACATTCTTTCAACTACGAAGCCATAATGCGATTACTTTTATATACTAAAGTAGGCTAAAATTTCAATTGTTATGACACCTTATACTACATTATATTAATGAGAACATTCAAAGCGCGTAAAAAATTCACTTCTCATTTCTAAGAGCACTTCGTTTTAAAGACAGGTTATAATTCTTAAAGTCACATTAAGAGACGCTCGACGCTCTTCTACGAATGCAAAACACAGACGAGTTCCAAAATATTTTCCCACATCGCCATCACCAAGTTCTATAATTGTTTATAGCGTATTGATTCTCGTGGTGGTAATGTATTTAAATTTTAGTGCTTACAAGTCCATACTGGTCTGGTGAGTGGATCTTATGCGAGCTAAGTAAACGCTGACACGTTTTTCAGGCAATCCTTATTGATGCCCATCATTAGTTTAACGCCTAGTACTTATTTCAAATACCATTATTTTTTGCTAAATTGCTAATTATGGGTAAATGTCGGCGCGTAGCTATTGATCGCATTGCGAATAGGAAAACCAACCGAGACCACGTTCTCATGATCGGTTTTTGCCGCGTGTTCATCGTGCCACGGGTGTGTACGTATAATTATCGCTACCGTCAATATAAAAGATGTTACATGATTCTTCTATTACTATATAAATAGGATTGCTATTAATAAGACAGATAAAAAGCAATGTTCTGCAAGTTCATGCGTCGGCGGTTTCGGCGGTTAACTAGAATTGTTAGACAAGTATTAATAACATTCTCAGATGCTTTGTCATTCTTGTCTTCAGTACATTTTCTCTGCCCACAATGGTTTGCGTTATTGAGGCCTCTCTTCTATATAAGTACTTTTATACCGTTGGAATTCTCGTTCGAATTTACTCCGTTGTTATTATCGCAGATACGATCAGTTTCATTTTACTTATAAATAGAATGTAAACCTCTGTCCGAGCTGTCATAATAAGCTGTTTTGTAATTTATTAAGCAATCTAATAAGGATATGCTGAGTGTAAATCACCTCAGAAACCTGATCGGTCCGGTCTCCAGTAGGACAGATGATTAAGAAGGTGCAAAAAGGTTATAAATGTTATATTTATGCTGCTTATAAGTTGAAGGAAATGTGGTGGTTTGAGATAATGTATTTACAGACCTTCGTATGTATTTACATACCTCCAAATCCATTGTATGGCGTCTTTGAGTCAGTTTTAGAAAAGTTATTGGGTAAATTGTGCATTAAAAAATTAAGGAAATTATTATTGGCGGCGATTTTAATATCAACTTATTGCAGGACACTTCCAGTACTCAAAACTCAAAAGTTTTGGTCTTTAATGAAATGCTGTAATCTCACTAATTTGTTTTTAGAGCCAACTAGAATTACAAAATCAGCCACTTGCATCGATAACATTTTTACGGATGGGTTACCAATCAATCCTATTATTATCAACTAGCTGTGCCCGCGACGTCGTCCGCGTGTATAAAGACTTTTATAAAATGGATTGATTAAAAATTAAAGATTATTTATTTGCATTGAATAAGTAGTAGGTAGATTATTCTTACATTATAGTGAAATCACTTATAATACAATGTTCATATGTTCAGAAGAAACCTAATGTATTTTTTCTAAATCCTTCAAACCTAAAACAGTAAGGAATGCTTACTGTACTGATCTTACTATCCACTTTTCTCACGTTTCGCTTTTCTCGCGCAATCAGATTCTCTTTACAAATATGTACCTCGTTTATTAAAGTTTAGAGATACTGCTGTGCCCGTGGCTTCATCTATGTTAAAAATAGTATCTTTAGTAAATTGGGTGAATTTATACTGCAAAGAATGTATAGACTCATTCTATATACATAGCTTTAACCTACTGCAGAAAAGAGGTGCACTATACAACTACTTGTAGTTGGGAGATAAAATTTCTAAACATACACGTGCTTAGGATTAAACAATCGGAAAAATAATTGTAAGGTCAATTAATAAACTATAGGTTTAAAACTTGCGGACAGCAGTTTGGTCATAAGTCATAACTCATATAACATTGTGAAAACTAAAGCAGAAGGCAGGGTCTCTACACAGTGTGCTATCTGTATTTGGAAATAAAGAATATTTTTTATAGAATTCTCCATCAATCAACGTGTGTGGATGAGCCCTCAGCCCGTACGCAATAAAGAGACGCAAAAAATGAGTTAAGTTATCATTGGTCCAATTAACAATGTTCAGCATCATACGTATACCTACCCAACGATGGGACAACCCGCGTGGCGCAATGTTTACCATGCCGGACTGCTAATCGAACTGTCCCGGGTTAGAATCCGGGCGAAGCAGAAATTTCAATGATGAGTTTAAACTGTTCTCGGTCTGAGTGGTTGTGTTTCTGTCTCTATGTGTGTTCATGGCACCCACGACACAGGGTATATCTACCCTAATGTGAGGCTATACGTGTGAAATGTTATTTTTTATTTTTTTACACTATGTACTTACTTTTATTAGACTTAAGGCTTTTATTAGAAATTATCTCCATCGAATCACTTTGGAGAAGAAATGAATATTGCTCAATAACGCCATCTACCGTATGACATGTAAACTTTGTGGTTGATAAATCGAATGTCAAATTACCAAATAGGTAGATATTGAGATTAACAGTTGGTTCACTAAAAGTTTAACTATTCGTCACCTAGATGTCTGCAGTAGTCTCGTTTTGTTAAGGCTTTGTACATTCTGTATGAAGGTTTAGATTCCGTATGCTGGATGCATTGAGATTGTAAGATTTGGATTTCGGTTCATCGGAGCTTGAGGCCTCCTCAGTATAGGGAGAGCTCCATGCTCAGCAGTGGAATGCTAAAAAGGTTGCAGCTTGATATAATGTAGCGATAATAATCGTTTCAGCTGCAGCCTGTTCATAATCTTCAACCCCAAAAGAAGACTAATAAGCTGAGCAACTAACTCAATGGAGCCTGTGATGTAAGGTTCGGCGGCGGTAAGGCTCACGATGCGCTTATTAGGTACCTATAGTCTAGCCATACCTACTCGGCCAACGAAAGAAAATACAGTAAGCTAATCTAAGTATATTTAATATAGTCGACAATATTAGTGAGAGTTTAAAATAATTTTACTTAAATTTAAACTTTTATTTATGGTTTTGAATGGACTGTTACCGAAACTTTCATACAAATTCCCCAAAGTGCCTTTTAAGTTTATGTCGCGTATTGTGTAAATGAACATAACTTTTTTGTTTATCACCCGATTGATATGAAATACACACTAATGTTACGGAAATTCATTCAACAATATATCAGTAAACACATCATTCAAAGAAGGGAAAAGAATTTGAGAATGAAATATTAAGTTAAGGTTAATTATTGTACGCTTGAGATACCAAATTTCGAATCCATTTTATTTGCTATTGAGGGGTAGTTTTGAAAAAAGCTTAAATAGAATTCTTACTATGTTAGTAAAGATTACAAATACAAAATTATAAGTATATTACTCTGCACAAAAATATTCTGTACATCAAGTTTCGACACTCAATTTTCAAAGAGTTTCAAAGAAAATAGACATTTAAAGGGCGAATTTCGGGAAATCCTGAAACACGTATTCTTTTATTTTGGTTAGAAAATATTTATACCAAATTTCAAGAAAATCTATTGAAAAAATCCAAGTTTTCCATACAAATTTTCATCGCTCATTTCACACCCTTAAAGGGTGATTTTTAAAATTATCTATAGCCTAAATGTTAGCGAGGACCAATATATATAAAACAAAAAAAGTTTCATCAAAATCCGTCCAGTAGTTTTTGCGTGAAAAGCTAACAACAGACAGACAGACAGACAGACAGACAGACAATAATTTCAAAACTTATATTTTTAGCTTCTGTTACTTATAAAAAGACCCCTAGAAGTATTTTATTAAATTTATATGCAATGTACAGAATTGACCCTGCTTACAGTTTTATTATATGTATAGATAATTTATGTTCTGACCACTGTGGTCAATATGTATGCTTTGATTACAAAATAGATGAACGAGTTGGTAAGAATTTAATCGAGATTATCGTTCCAGTAAACCAAAAACTTTTGGAGATATTCAGAAACTCTGTTGCAAATGGGTTGTTTGTTCCATCATATGTCCATGCTAAAACAGTATGGTATAATACTATGTTCTCAGATTAATAGAGCCTTTAATATTGTATTTACTGCAAAAAAAACTCTCCATAGCAGTGTATTATATTCAGTGACTGCCGAAATAGATGGAAGAAACATTGATGAGAATTCATTTTTTTATAATACATACATAGTAAAGACAACGATTTAAAAAGGTTTGTCGTTAATTAGATTACATTTTCAGGGTTGATCGTCTGCATTGATCACCAAATGCTTTGGAAGTTATAGTGACAGTACGCAAGTTGCAATGTGACTATGTTTTCAGTTCTTTGTTGACAGGATCGTATACATTTTACTTCTCTGTGACAATAAATATATTCTTATAGCTTCGTTTATTCCACATATTTTACTGGAAGAAACATGTGAATGAATCTTTTAGTTGAACAATTTAGAGATTTAGGACTTACATTATAGGCACGAAATTAACCCAATAGAAGAACTCTCCATTAGTCGATATCAGTGAAAAATCGAACAAAATTACCTAACGACGAAAAAAAGATGCTAAAGGTCGCAATTCTCTTCACGTTTCACTAAACTATTCTTCCTTGTGTCAGAATAAATCTCGTGATCTCTATGCAAGGGAAGATAAAATCGAAATTTGCGTGATCCACGCGCAGGTCGTGAGAAACAACTATAATAGAGTTTGATCCATTGTACATATTAGTCGCTGGTGTGAACGTGTGTGATTTATACGTTTTTAATTGCTCCGCAGCGCAGATCAGTTGAATGAATATAGATTGAACAATTGGTGTATTAGCTACCACGAAGACAATGACGGACGTAAATTCATTCTTTCTTTGTATTAGGAATGGATGAGTGTGAATGAAAATTCAATGTGGTTGTCTCAATTACAAGCGAAAATGCCTTCGATGCTTTTTATCTTGGAGCTAATTCATAAAGAACTTAGCTGTTCGTTAATTCGCTGATTTAATATGATTTACTTTTCTGTTTACGTTTCTGTTACTTTGTGTATTAATTTACTTTCTTGAGCAAATTTAAAATATTTTTTTGCAGGAACTAGACTTAGATATATTGAGTCAATTGAATCATTAGTAAAATTAAGATTAACCGACTTAACCTAAGATTTAAAGGATTTACTTTAAAAGTTCAGTGAGCTGTGTTCGTAAATTGTAGATAGTAACCTAAAGTAATGTAAAAGTCCTGTGAACTATCTGAAGTAGTCAAAGCTAGTGAAGTAGTCAAAGATAGTGGCAAGAGAATTGTTTAAATTGATAAATTGAGTGCTACTGGCTAAACAGATGACGAGATAACGACAAAGATAGCACACAGGAAGTCGGCAAAAACTTGCAACGCATGAAGATTAGAATTTGATTCATTGTATGTAAGCTTCTGAGGCTACCGAAAATTCAACCTTAATGCAAATGCAATTAATTGCAATTAAAGCGCTGAAGTGCGTTGTTTTAGCACACGGCTCTCACTACTTACTATACCAGAATAGTGTACCAAATCTTTAGAGAGTATAAAATAAAACTGTCATGAAAATGATGAAAGGACACGGACTGACAGATTCAAAGCATCTTGACAACAAACATATATGAGTAATATTCTTTATTTTACAAAAATCTAACTAAACGTAAATATAGCCATCATCTATGTACGAGCCGTTAAATTATTCACTACCTGAATAAAGCCACAATTGTTTCAAATTCAATTACTGGTATGTATCTCCGGTTCTAATATGTAAACTAATGACTAAACAAGAGATATGGACAAAGCCGTAATTCCTATTTATGATCGGCAAGATTTAGAATCTAGATGGTTTACAAATACCTGCATGGAGGGTATGGTAAATTAAATGCCTGATTTTATTGTAAGCAAATGACCAAGATTTATTGTCAGCGGCGGTTTGCAAAACGCGTAATCAATATTTATTTAACGTTGTTTAGTAGGTAGTATAATTAAACAAATTAGTTGGATGAATGTGCCGGCGTCATTGAAATAGTCACGTGGAACAAAATGTCCGCACAAACGTCGAATAAATCAGTATGCCGGTAGAAGTGTAACCAGCGTTAAATAACACAATTAATACGTTGTAAAAACGTGGGGTTCCTTCGTACTAATGACGATGTAATAGGCAGTTTTCGAAGCGACGGGGCAGGTGCGGGCCGAGACAACTGGCAACCTTATCCAGTCCATCTCACACCTTAATCACTCAACCAATCCATAATGTTATAAAATTAACACGAAACTCTACTATAATTAAATCCGATTAAGTTTGTAGATGCATAATGTGCGGATGTGGTGGAATTTGAATTTTGTGGCTAACATAAACGCGACCCGTGTGACGCAATGGTTACCATACCGGACTGCCAATCGGAGGTGTGATGTGTTTTTTCTGTCCTCGGTCTGGGTGGTGTTTCTGTCTTTGTATGTGTCCATGGTACCCACGCCACAGGGTATATCCAACCTACTGTGGGTAAATGAAGTAGTGTTGAGATGTTCTGTTTCTTTCTATAATGTAAAAAAGCTATAAAAGAGCTCTTTTCTAAATCCGGCAATGCTCGGGTGGCTCCCCTGGGGTTGCCCGTGTTCATAGGTGACGGTGATCGCTTAACACCACGCGGACCGTCTGCCTTTTTGTCGGTTCCTTTATTTAAAAGAATAAAATAAGTAAATTTTTGACTCTATTATTGCGGAGGGCTGGAGCTTACTCCAACACACTGCTCCATTCCGGGTCGACGGAGATGTGGGTTAGTAGCCAACGAATTATTGACTATTATTAATACCGACGTCCGATAGATAGTTGGCCCTATAACGTGCCATCGGACAAGTTTTAACGACTGTTACCGATCGATAACACCCAGAAACGACCGATAGGCCAAAACCGATATGCCCTATAACGTGCCCTCCGAAGCAAGGAAACGCGCATGAAATTTGTCACTAGCGGTCAACCATCACACATCTGACCGCGTCATTTTCGCTTTACTGCGTAGATCGCTTGCGTTCTGCGTCAGCCGCCTATCCATACGCGCTTTATAAATATATAAAAAAGAGTGTGTGTAGTACACGCGTTAGAAGTAATACTTCTTTGGCGTATGAAAATGTTTAAAATAACTCAAACGCAGTGGTAATCGACGATAAATATCAAAATCGATAAAAAAAATGTTGAAATAAAAAACGTTTTATTAACGTAATAATTAAGTATATTAAATTAATATTCAAAATTAATTATTCATATGAATACTATATTTCACTACACTGGCTTGACTGGCTTATGAATATCTATCTACTATATAGTATGGATACTAAGTACTGTAACTATAATCAGTGTTGATATTATTTCTATTCTGTGGCTAACTCCGACAGCCTCTGTGGCGTAGTAGGTGATGAGCCGACTGCGAAACGTGAGATTCTCGTTCGATTCTCACCCAGGACAAATATCTGTGTGATGAACATGACTATTTGTTCTGTGTCTGGGTGTTAATTATCTATTTTAAATATGTATTTAGAATTATATAAGTATGTTTATCAGCTTTCTGATTACCATAGTACAAGCTCTGCTTAGTTTGGAATCAGGTGGTGTTGTGTGAATTGTCCAAAAAATATTTATATTTATTTATATTTATATTAACTTCATCATGTCGTTCCTGCGCGCGCAGCACACAAATTCACTCTCATACGAACGCGCCAAAAGAAGTGTAACTTCAAAAAAAAAAATATAATCCCGAACACTGCACTATTCATTTCATCCTCAATATTAAAACGTATTTTACGATGACAAACAACCGGTACTAGGCATAGCATGCCGCCAAGCCGCCTCTATCTATGCACTGATCGCAAGTTCCCTGCAGGTGAGATTCAGATAAGGACGACGTCAAAGGCGTATTCATTATGGAATCAACAATTGATTTATGGAATACGCAACTTCTACGCGGATACCTAATGTCGCGAAACATCAGCCTCCGTGAATTTGATTGACTGAATAAAGCCAGTGCTTTAAACGACTCAAAAGTCGCAATCGCAAACTTCCGCAAAATAGCATCTTATCCTTATAAAATTACTTATTCTGACTGTCTCATCACAATCAACAAGCTACTGAAGCTAGAATGCAAAAAATTCAGCATTTTATAACCTTCATGACGTAGGCCTGTTGATGAAAGATTTTTGATTTTGTATTGTTTTCAAATTTACTTCTTATTTTAATTATACCTATACTTGAAACAAATCCTATACATTTTTGAAAACAATGATCTAAAATTATGAAAAGTCAACTCCTGAGAAGGCTTGATATGAAGTTCAGTTTGGGGTGAAACTACTTTCCGCACCATGTAATTAGCCCATAATGCCTGCAAAACTGTAACGATCCATTCTATTACGAGTAAAACCGCAGGGCACTATGCAGGGAACTTCCCACCGACAATTAGCCGGAGGACAGGGAACGAAGAGTGACACCGGGGTCGATGTCGAAATGGCTCGAACAAACAAACCCTCTTTAGGCCTTTCTGAGTCTGCTTCTGTTGGTATGTCGGTCACTCCGTGCTATTTAGAACACAATGCTGACCGATCGTAATTAAACTGTCGAAGATAAACGGAGAATGCCTTCTATCATTTTGACTGCAACAAGGATATTGCACTTCTGCTGGCTGCTGCCCATCTGAAATAATACCTTTCCGCCTTTAGACAACCTGTCGTTGCCGTCCAGAGTTCGTTGCCCGAACTGAAATGGATATTCATTAGCTCGAATCCTTGGATGCTTTCTGGTACACAACAAGTTCATTACCTTTTACTAATCAAATGCTAATGCATGGAGTGAAACAAATGGATTTCTTGTAGGTACGATATTTCCATTCGTCCTATTGATGTTGTCAAGGTTAATGAGCAGAATAATTCAAAGGTTCATGAAAATTTACACAAACCGGTCAATTACTCGTGACAAGTAACAGTTAAAACACAATATCGAATTAATTCACTGTTTGTTATGGTTATTGAAGATTCATAATAGAGATTGAATTATTTGCAGAGAGGGATTTAAGGTGACCGCTTTAGGTCTGTAATTACGACCTCAAATAAATAATTTCGGATTAGCGTTTATTTTTGAAAATATTAATTTGATCGGTTCGGGTAGCATTGTATAGGTGCGCAGTTGTTATGAGTGTTATGACAGTAAAAAAAAAAACGAATGTGTGCGAGTCAGACTCGCGTGTTGACGGTTCCGTTCTACTGCACATTTTTTTTCTACTCGTTGGCCTAGGTGTGTGTAGTAGTGCAACGCGATATGATACGATACAATGCGATTCATTAATGATACTTTTTAACACGCTTTTATTAGCTTGACCTGTATGTACATTGTAACGTAAGCTTTTAACTCCATTTCTTCTAATAGTCTTATTAACTTGAAAATTTGCACAGGGTTCAAGGGCCGGTGACAATGCAATAATACGAAAAAGGATCCAACAAAAAAATAATGTAGTTAAATAACTAAAAAACACGCTTTTGTGAAAAACTAACTAAAAATGAAAATTAAGAAGAAAATGTAACTATTTTATATAGTTTTTTTTTCAGTAATGACATTATATCTTATCTGTGCATAGGACAAAGGATGGATGTGAGTTGGGTGATCGCTAGTGGTCTTAATATCATGCACGTAAAATTTCTAAATTCCGTGTTTAGGAGATCATCATAAGCCCTTGTTATCCATAGATAACAGTCGTTAAAACTTGTCGGAGGCCTTATGGGCAGTTTCAAAACATCCGAAAGCGGGTTGGCTACTAACCTACATGTCCGAAACTTCAGCTTGATGGAGTAAGCTCCAGGCTTTCCCAATAATTGTGAGTAACCCGTGCCCAATAGTGGTGTAGATAATTGCCGCCGTGTCATTAACAGGTTCACAATGTTCACATCGGCAATGTATTATTGCGGATCCCTAATTATAAGTGCAAACAAGGTGTTCGTGTTTTGTAGTGAATTTATTGCAGAATTCCTTAATAATTTGTCATTCAAATTATTCATGCAAAATGCATATGTAAAGCCGTTTAAAAAACGAATATGTCCTTAAAATATATTCAGTCAAAAAGTGTATATTGTATGTACCTAAAATTATTTTATTATGGTAAGTACTACTTTATACAAGGCCTGATGCCCGGCTTCGCTCGGGTGATTTGAGTGTCTATTAAGGGATATCAAGTAGCCTATGTGCAATTCAAGACTATAATCTATCTCGTCATTGAGCAACAAACATCCATCCAAACTTAATCAATACAATCCAACTATATATAATAGTTTTATTTATTTACTAGTGGCCGCCCGCGACTTCGTCGTTTATTTATAAAAAAGCCTTCCCCGATAAATGGACTATCCAACACAAAAAGATTTTTTCAATTAGAAGCAGTAGTTCCTGAGATTAGTGCGTTCAAACAAACATATAAACGAACAAACTGTTCAGTTTTATGTAAAGATTAAAATATTGATTAATTATTGTCGACGTGTGGGAACTGTACGAAAACGCGTGAACCCTATTTCGTACAGTTTACCATATTATTGCCAGCTCATCTTATGTTGGTTCTTTTTTTCTGTGTATTATCTATTTTTCTTTTCATTTATAAGTTTCATGTTATCATTTAAGGGACTGTAAATTATAACTTCAATACATTAACTGAAGTTTTCGATAAATCAACAACGATACTTCCAAACACTGATCGATAAATTCTTGAAATGGACGTAACTTTTTTATTTGTGTACCGATTTAAATAAAACAAACACTAAATGTTATTCAAAAAAAAATACCAATATATTAGTGAAAACCGCATCCTTCTACGTTAAGCCGTTTGTGATATTAGCGCGCACAAATGAATAGACAAACAGACAGACAATAATTCTAAAAATCATTCTTTTGGTATACCTAAATAGCTCTAGTGACAGTTTTTCTCAAATATCTTCAAAGTACAGACACCGACTTGTTACAGATTTATTACATATTGTGTAGATTTAATTTTTATTTAGTTTTATTTAAACGTTAAAAAATATAGGTATTTGCTGTTTTTATATGTAGCGAATACATACTATGCACTGTAATACCATTCACATTAAAGTAATACATCAAAATATATTTGTAGTTTATGTATGTGCGAGTAAATACAGTGCTGCTTACACCAAATTATAAAGCCTGTTTTTTTTTCTTTTTAGTGGTTGCTTTAGTTTGTAAGATTTATATTTTCTGGTAATATTGCGCTAGACGCAGGAAATAAACTACTACGTTTAAGAACATCGGGTCAAAATGTTAAGAATAGGGAAATCAGCTTTCTTCTGTTATACATAATTAGACTACCTAATTTTATTTCTTTAGTTTTACATTTTCCATTACAATACCCACATTTACATACAAATATAAAAATTAATCAGATTTAATTGTAAAGAATGGTGAATATTTATAAAGAATTTTTGAGCAGAACTTATCTACTTAGTGCGTCTATTTGAAGTTTTCAGATTTGTCAGTGACGTCGGAGCGTATTTACATTTATCAATTTTCCTTAAAACTTCGTATGAGATTACAGAGATTATATTTATTATTAGAATGGGGATAAGAGCAATGTCAATATATAAATAAAAAATAAGGATAAGACGCGTTCACTTTTAATGAAATGTGTACATTTGAGAGATGTCATGGAGCATAAAACAAAATATTATTTCTTTAAACGTACTTCCCTATATCCGAATATCAGCTATCACATAAACTTAAGGAGAGGTTTTGCGATAGAACTTTAATGTTTCGACCGGGGAAGTACTTACCACCGCTGCATCCACAGAACATTTAAAAGAAGTTAGAATGGAAATGTGGGCGGGGCAGACGCGCCAAGGAGTTTTGAGCAAACGCTCAAAATTCCAAAATCGCTACAGAAACACGCGTTCGTGCTACGATATGCGTGCTTGTGTGCGTGCTTGGGTGTGATTCGTTCATTTGAAATCGCGTGATTGTGCGGCGCTAAAATTGGCTAGGTTTGAAATTGCAAATATGTGCGTAAGCTTCGTATTTATTTAAGTACAGATGTAATAGAAGTGAAAGGCGGGACTTGATCGGCGACACCAGTCTTCACCTCTCTTAAGAATGTTCTGTGGCTGCATCCATTATTTCGTTTATTATTTCTTTATTTTTGTATCGCTTATAAAACTTGTTACTTTTTTTTTAGTTTGTATTTTAGTTATATTTAGTTGCGAGATTAAATATCTAACACACAACACATACATACCTACATACATACAGATATCTACATACATACAGACAAGAAACAGAGCTACCATAGAAATCGAAAAACAAGCAAAAGTGGCAAAGGGGTGTGTCTGTGTCCGTGCAATATGATTAAATTGATCATATTGACGACCACGCCCACTTTTTGTGGCTCAGTACATACATATTTAGACGCCATCAAGATATCATATAAGAAAACCATGGTGTTCTGTGGATTCTTGCAAATACTGAAGTCTTAAAATAAACTAAATTGGTTAAAGAATTTAATTACATATTCAGATATAAACAAAAACTGGTCCTTACTTTTATGTATCACTAGCAGCCGCCCGCGACTTCGTTCGCGTGGACTTTAGTCGTAGAATTTTACTAAATAAAAGAAGCCTAAGTTACCTCATTACATCAGCTCTGCTACCTGCCAGTGAAAGTCATGTCAAAATTGGCCCAGCTGTTTCAGAGCCAAAACAAACAGACCGACAGACAGACAGATAGACAGACAGACAAAAATTGTAAAAAAAATATTTTGGTATATGTACCGTACATACATTCATATGGATGTACCTAGTAAAAAACTATTATTTTAATATTACAAACAGACACTCCAATTTTATTTATTTATATAGATATAGATGAACAATGTACAATGTACTATAACTTCGTTTACATCTCTACCTATATTGACCGATTTCCTTTCAATTATTCTCGGTTCAAAATTAACTTATGTAAAAAAAGTGCAAGGAAATATGAACTGAATGAATGCTATAGGTAGATTAAAAAAGTCTTCAATACCGATAGCAATTTACGTCGTAAGCGTTTTAGTTACTTTCCGTGTGATATTTTGTATAGTGATCAGGCTGGAGATAGCTCGTGAAGAATGTTGGATTGCGGAGAAGGCAGGGGTTGAATATCTTCCGCGAGTGAAAGGCAACCTAAGCCTGACACAGTGTTAAGGTGCGGTCGCTTTGGAAATTAGGAGGTGTGAATACGCTAAAGAAGTATTTCAATAGAAAATAAGAATAGTCAATAGTTTTACTGAGTTGGTAGTGAAAAAGTTGCTTTTAACTAAACCTAGTTAAGCTCACAGTCACTGTCTGGTATTTAATAAATTGCGGTGTTTTCCATCACCATTTTAATAACAATCAGGAAAAACATTTCAAATTCACTTTCCGAGTGTTAATTTGTATGAGTATGGACAACATATTTTTTTTTCCAACCTTTTTGTGGTGATCCACTGCTGTGTACAGTGGGATATCCACTGCTGGACATAGGTTTCCTCTAACAAGTGAGAGGTATTTAGGCTGGATTTAGTTTTAGTTTTATTTTATTTTTTATTTACTTAGATTTAGTCCTCTGGCCTAGTGCGAATTGGTGGACATAATACCTTCAATAAAATATGAGTTTCTCTCAGGCATGCACGGTGATGGAAGATATCATAATCCGTTAAATGCCACAATCATAAGTATTTTCATCACCATGGAGCAGCGATAAACAGCACACATTACAAATTTCTTATGTCATAGGCGCGCCGAGGATTTGAACCCTGCATTTCCCATATCGGAGACCGCAGTCCTTAAAACTCATCTATCACCGCTCGGACAACATAATAAAGAAAATCTATTAAATGAATTAAGCAGTCAAGTCTCCAAAGTCATTTCCTAAAGCGGCCAGCCCAACTTCATCAGTCCAAAGTGTATAGTTAGCCTAACGTGACATTTACTGTAGTGATAAATCTGCGAAGCCCTTTCTACTGCAGAATGTCTGACGCCAAGGAAAGTCTTCCGATATCAACACTATGTGATTTACCGACGATATAACAACAACTACTTCGTGACTTCTTTATGCGTCAGAATTAACTGACGTTCATCGATATAAGGACTACAATAACGATGCTGACGTTGCTTAAATGGTTGCGTATAGAATGATCGATAGATATTATTTATCATTAGATAAAAAAGAAACGGATTGGTATCTGTAAGAAGGACTGGACATATTGTCTACTTTAACGCATTTTCCACTTTCACATACATCACTTTCAAAATTATTATTTTTGGCAAAAATAATTGGAAAGTTGTTTAAAAATGAGATTGGTGTAGTACATGAATTTCGGATCATCAAGTGTTTTTGATAGAGCAGTCGATGAACTTTATTGGGCGTTTTGACAACATCTGATATCAGGATAACCACTAACCAATACCTCTAATAGCCCGCACTGGAGCGGTGTGGTGGAAATATGTATATCTCAATATTTGTCATCACCGTGGAGTAGCGATAAATGCGCTCATTTCAAATTTCTTTATTATTATATAACGTTATTTAGTAAAACTTAAATAAGATTATATAAGCGTAAATTAAACATCCAGCCATTAATACAAGGTGTTAAAGATATTCCTTAATTGCAATAACAAGACACTTGATTGGATTAATTACGCCGAACAAATCTACGCTCTACACTACGCGATCAATGTTTTCAGTAATATGGCTAATTAACGGCCGGATTTTGACTTCAGATTTTAGGATGATCCTAAACTATCCCTGTAGCTTCGGGATTAAGAATAGGGCTACGGTATCCGCTGCCTGACCGTAAGAGGCGACTAAAAGGGGGCTTCCAGGGTTGTGGACGGTGTGAGTGGGAGCTTGATCCGCCCAGCCAGCAGCCCCGGGAAGAACGTGGTGTGTGCGTGGCCTCATGTCGCATGCCGCCGTAAGCATGGGAAGGTGCAGAAGAGCATATCTGCTCTCCTGAAGATGGGCCCATTCTGGGCGCCGCGCGTGGAGGGCACCGGAGCGTTCCACTGGAGATCCCGGAGTCCTCTCCAAGCACAGAGGCAGTCCACTGAGGGGGTTTTAGTGCGGCCAAATCCCGCATAACCCAGTATCCTCTCCAAAGGTACCGGGTACATTTTGAAGGTCCCCCCTTCCCCCATACCAAAAAGGATTACCCTAAACTAAACTATTAACTATTTCTGTAAACTACGAAATAATCTGTGATAAAAAAGAAGAACGCGTATAATTTTTCATAAAAAAATTGTAAATAAGGAACACAGGCCGCCCTCTAACCAGATAGACTGACGATCTGAAGAAGATAGTGGGAACTCGCTGTCATGGCATGCAGATGACACAGGACCGGACTGATAAAGAATATTTCCATAAAATAGTATATTTTGAACATTTTCTATTTATCATCAAGTGTCTTCGATAGAGCAGCATTTTTTAAATATATTTTAAAATAATTTCCTAACTTCTATACGCCCTTATCCTTTTTGCTTGGCAGAAGTTTTGATTACTTACTAAATCCTATTACCCTATTATTATTATTAGAGTACACATCTATAATAATTGAGAACAAACGTATTCCCCGAGATACATCTTCAAAAAGTTCTGACTTCTATTACATTTTACTTTTTTCTCCAAATTTTTTGTCAACTAACTACAACAAAATTCCAAAAGACCATGACTTCTATTCGTTTATTCTCTATTATTTCTGGCTACGACCTAAACCTTACCCTTTCCTTTGGGACTTCAGGTGATGATAATGAATTGTTTTCATATGCGGGTCCGAATTTTACCGAGTCCCTTGCGAGATGGTCGCGTCGCGAGCCATACGTGGCGGTGCCCGTTATCTGGTCGTCAACCGAATGCCACGTGACCAGTGTTCCAACCAGTATCGACACTTCCGCTCCTCGCCGGCATAATTACAAACGGAAAATTCAACTACACCATACATGACATCGAAGACGAATTTCATCGAACACATTGACTCAGGGCTGTGGTTGATGACACTGTTTGTTGGAGACGGAACAATAATTAGAAATAATTAGAATAAAGTTCCCAAAAATGCGTCAATGACACGTAGATGAAAATATCGGTTGTATGAAAGACAGAGCGGATAGCTGAAAGTGGACTACAAAATCGAAAATCACATTCATCGTTACCCCGGAAATTTTACCTTGTTAGTCACTGGAGATGTCTGAAAATGTTCAAGTGACGCTGAATGAAGTTGCTAATCGAAACTGTAGCAGCCCTCATGAATCGTCAAACGAGATTAGCCCACTTTAGACCGTAAGCCAGGGGATTATGATTGAAAGTCGTCGCCCATCCGCAATTTGAGAGCCAAGTAAAGGTGCGGTCGGGATGCGACGCACGTACCAATCTATTTGGCCCCCACCCGATTCGATATTGTGCACACAAAGTAACGATTACTCATGCCGAAGTTTATTTACGACAGGAAGAAATTGCGATTGTATTCCGTTAATGGTTATAACTTCCCAATAAGACGGCGCCTGACGATTATGTTAGCGAAAATAATAATTAACATCGGTATTTTATCTTTTCTGGGACTTAATTGACGGTTTCGGAGGGATAAGTTTCATTAACTCGCGTGCTTAGTTATTTTTTAATCACAGATGCGATAAAATTACTAAGAGAATGCAAGAGCTTTAATTTTTGCGTGGTACCCTAATTATTATTTTTTTCCTTTAACAGTAGGTATTTGTTGGTCCTTATAAAATGAGTTGCCGTTGAAAGCCCAGAACAGTTTGTTTAATTTGTTTATAGAAATCATATACATATATTTAATATATTATATGTATAGATTATTTAATGTAATCATTAAAAGAGACTGTCGCGTTCATTGATTGCAAAATGTTTGCTTGGAACTCGTTAAACTTCAATGTTGTAAGTCTATAAATGACAGCATATACCTAATTACATATTAAAAATACATTGTCACAGTAATTTGATAACTAGTCGAGCGATTATAATAACTCGCAAATACAAACTTGCGAACAAGTTAATACATTACTTTCACAAGAAAGTTTATTTATTACCAACAAACATTGTATCATAAATGCAAAATTAAACAATGCATGTTTTATTTCCTGGGATTTCAGTTTTGAATGAGGCGATGAAAATTATCTTGATTTTAAGACAATACTGCTTAAAGCTACAGATAAGGTCGCCTTAGAATACTAAAGAGTGGTAGAGTTAATTTCAAATGTATGACAAGTGTACATAACTTGTCGCCTGGTGTTAATATCCTTCGTAAGTATGATAAATTTAAGCGAGAAACGAAAAAAATATACGACTTTTTACAGTAGCTAGATTTAAGCTTGTTATCGATGACTTCTTTTGAATGCTTTGAAGAAATCGTCTTCCTTTTAAATTCCAGATAATTCCGATGTATTCATTGGCTTTCGGAATATTCATAGACACAGTTTAATGCCTCTTTTCTCATCTTGTTACAGTAAATAGAAAAGCTATATTGCCGTAAGATATAAAATACCCTATTTTTTCCCTCATTATCAACAATTTCATAATTTAACACTTTCTCACTATTGGGCAATGATCTGTTGCAGATTGGTGGAATTCCCATACCCTTAATAAAATTTGGAGAACCTTTGTGCTAGGATCGTTCTTCTTTATCGTAGACCTTAAATTGTCTCATATTAATAATGAAAAGGTCATTTTTATCGTTTCCTTCAATCGCTGATGCATGAAGCTTGTCTGAACATGCGTCATCTAGAACTTTGTGGAACGCGTACCGATAATAAGATCGAGGCAGCACGTACCCTCACGTTTTGTGTGGCCAGTCCATTCCGGACATGATGTCATCGGTCCACACTCGCGCAAGCGGCATGTATTGACACCGTGCCCGCTCCGCCTATGGCCACAGCACACAGTTAATCGAGGAGACGTGTACAGACAACGATTTACAGCGCAAAGTGCCAGTCCTCCCGTGTATTACCAATCTATGGAACAATAAAGAGTGCGCGCTTGGGCATATAAATGAGCGGTGTTGTATGCATTGAACGCCGCGCATGCCATTAGTAAGCCGCACTCGGTCCGGAGTAATTGACCGACGGGCTAATTTCATTCTAGGCGCATTGGGCGCTTCCTCTTTCCTTTTTCCTATCGGTCAGCGGCGGCCACGAGGCGGTGGACACGAGTATATGTCACAATTTAACATCGAGTCGTGATTGAATCTTGGAGACACCGTTCGAGAGCCTATAGAATAGATTATCAGTCACAGCTGTTGCATTGTAAATGCAAACGCTTGATATTGCGGTTTCACGGTCACCTTAGGAGAATCCCTGTGGATGACATGTTACGTAATATTGTTGGCTCGGTCGTGTACTGGTCGAGTGTCTAACATTGTAGGCTCTAACCTTACATCTGTTTCAGATGTGTGGCTTACTGATGCGATGTAGTTTGTATCTAGCTAGTTCTTGGGATTCCCAAGTATATACTGAGGCTGAATTGAAACTAAAGTTTAAATGTTGTATGAAATAACATTCAACAAACGACATCCAAACAGCTTTGGAAAATCGGAGAGCTTGTTATAGCTGCAACTTGTAAAGCAAAGCAAGGATCTTATCATATTATTACACGTTTAGTTTCTTCCTCTTTTCATCTCTTGAAAATAATATTTTTTTCGTTTTGATCTAATTATATTTTTATTTTCACTATATTAAAATGCGGGTGGTGAATGAGTCATAAATAATTTAAATCATAAAAATGAGATAAAATATTTATGTGAATTATTAAGATAGAGATAAGTTTTAATTAGCGACCTAAACTCATCGACCACTATTATACTAAGTATATCGATGCGTAAACTACCAATATTACATTTAGTAAAACTATATTTTTAGGTTTTGACGCAATGACTACAGCCCAAAATTATGTGTTCTAAGTTATCTTTTCATTTATACATACATACACGTGATAGTTACCAAAATTAATAAATTATATTTGATTTAGCCCTACTGGGCGCGGGTCTTTCACCATTATGCCCTTCTCCGCCAGGGAAGACGGCTTACTGCACCACGTTCGTTTTATGCGGTTTGGAGGATATTCGGTTTAGTGGCCAACCCGCTGCCGGATGATTTCAAACCGATCACAAGGCCTCCTACAAGGTTTAACGACTGTAACATATCAGTGAAAACCGGGACTGACGGCTTCACGTGCCCTCCGATGCACGGAAACGTCCATGACATTATGCCACTAGTGGTCACCCATCACATACCCAATATAATGTGACACCATATATGTACATAGGTAATAAATGGTGTCTTTAATCCCTGTAGCTTCGGGATTAAGAATAGAGCTAAGGTATCCCCTGCCTGATCGTAAGAGGCGACTAAAAGGGGGCTTCCGGGGCTGCGGGCGGTGAGAGTGGGAGCTCGACCCGTCCAGCCAGCAGCCCCGGGAAGGACGGCGGTGTGTGCGTGGCCGCATGCCGCCGTAAGCATCGGAAGGTGCAGGAAATCACATCTGCTCTCCCAAAGATGGGAGAGCAGATGTGATTTCTCGAGAGCTCTCGCTGTTCCAGGGCGTCGCGTATGGAGGACACCGGTGCGTTCCATGGGAGATCCCGGAGTCCTCCCCAAACGCAGAGGAGGCCACCGAGGGGGTTTTAGTGAGGTTCAAATCCCACATAACCCGGTGTCCTCTCCCAAGGTGCTGGGTACCTTTTGAACGTTTCCCCCCCGATACCAAAAAAAAGGTTATAAACAGCGGAACATTAAGTTTTTTGTAATGAAACTCATTTGTCTAGTAGCAGTTCGTTAGTAATACGAGTAGTTAGTATTCCGTAATGGTGGTACATGAGATCTAAGGGAACACATGAGCATACATAGACTACTGAAACTAAACCTAAATCTTTTTGGCTTTGCCGTTGTCGGTTAAAAACCGCGTTTAGGTCAGCTCAGATAGAAGGAAAATGATAAAACCGCAGATAATAAAATAGAGACAATTAAATTATTACATTGAAGTTCGCAACTTTCACAATCGATGGTTGCGTGTAAGACCTCTATAAATAATCTTACTGTCTTTAATATATTATGTTTGTGTTATGAAGGTAATTGCAGTTTATGTGTGTTTGGATTTGTAGTCCTATTGTTTCCTTGTCGTTGTCTCGTGGTGATAAACATCAACCTCGTTAGTAAATATGTTTTATTAAAATGAACTACACATACAGGATTTTTTCTCACATTTGAATTTCAATGAAATGAAATGAAATAGTTTATTAACATCCTGGGTAATAATATACACTTAATGTTTGTCATTGTTGTACGGCCATCAGCTGACCGTCATGCGCTTTGGGTGCGCTAAGGCTTATATAGGCTAGGAGAAAATAGCGGGCGGAAAAAAACTCCAGAATCTTTAGGTAGATAACATGCTGTCACAGACTGACAGACTAAGGGCCTCTTTCACCACCTCCAAGTAAAGCGACAAGACGACAAGTCACCCGTAACTTCAATTTCAATTTCACGATGTTCGAGTAGCACTAATCATATGATACACTGACCCGTACATTACTTTTTTAACTCTTCACACTCAGTCTAGTCAGTCCAACATTAAAGTAAAGCGATGGCTACTTTACCAGAACGTGTCCGATGGAATTTTGGAGGCAAGCAGAAAAAACATATTTTACCACTGTTATTCTATTTCACAAACACTCGTGCACTGTAATTAACCTATATCGAACAAAATGCGATCAACTTTATCCGATATAACTCAAAAATACACCAAGAAAATGAAAATAAAACAAGAGCACAATAATAATATGTCTTTTTCGACTTCCCGCCAGAACTCCTATGTTAGTGTTTTTCAGAGATCAAAGCGAATCGTCTACCGTTATCAAAACAGTGAAGGAAAAAACAATTAGTATCGTCATTTTATTCTTTATAAGTACTTAGATACAACTGCCAGGTGTAAAGTAAGTCTATGAAATAACAAAATTGTATTCCGTTCTGCTCAACTTCTGACGATAACAATTTAAAGTATTATTAATTCCTTAATCCATTGTTTAAATAAAAATAAAGAAACTAATACGACCTGCGTGGCGCAATGGTTACCATGCCGGACTGCCAATCGAAGGATCCCGGATTCGATTCCCGGCGAAATAGAAATTTGAATGATGAATTTAAATTTCTGTTCTCGGTCTGGGTGTTTGTGTTTCCGTCTTTGTGTGTGTCCATAGTACCCACGACACAGGGTATATCTACCCTACTGTGGGGCTATGAGTGTGAAGCGTTATTTATTTATTTATTTACTTGTGCAAAGTAACTGCCAGCCCTCTGGTCACCCGAAGCGAAGACAAGTCTGGCTGACATATCCATACAGAATTTTTTCATGTCAGCTGACCATTATTGGCAGTTTTTTTTTCAACCTTTTTTATGTCCCACTGCTGGGCATAGGTCTTCTTCTCACAAGTGAGAGGGATTTAGGCCATAGTCCACCACGCTGGCCAAGTGCGGATTGGTGGACGTCATGCTTTCAAGAAATTATGAATTTCTCTCAGGCATGCACGGCGATGACGAATATCGTAGTTAATTAAATATCACGATATTTTCCATCACCGTGGAGCAGCGATAAATGAGCACATTACAAATTTCTTTGTCAGAGGTGCGCGCCGAGGATTTGAACCCGGGATCGGTCACGTAGAAGACCGCGGCTTTTACCACTCGGCCGTCGCTGCTCTATTGGCAGTTACTTTGCTCAATAAATCAGTCTTTTGGTTCAACGGGGGAATGCTGCCAGCGTTCTGGGCACCATGCCGCAATCAGGTCTTTTGGATGGCATATACATTTCGTAAAATATGTGTATTTTTCTTTTTAAGTAGTTTTTAAATTACTAGATGTTTAATTTTTAGTTATCGATTTACTTGTAGGTCGACTCCTTCTGATCAAAATATTCAAATCAATAACACAAATATCGGTTGTTGAAATTTTCGATAACTAAACTGAAATGTATGCATGTCGTCATAATTTTATTAAAATATCCATAGCTCCAGACAGACTCATAGAATTTCTGATGTTTGACCGCTCTATAGAAGGTCTGCATATTGATCCATTCCTTGACGTCGGTCCGTCTGACTCAAAATTCAAAACCGAATTTAAATATCTATTTTACCCATACAACAGGTTCATAGCGATTTTTAAAATTTGTGTCAAACTTTAGTAGGAACATCATTCTTAAGAAGGAAACGATATGAAATTTAAAATTAGAATAGTTTAAGGAAAAATAAAAAATGTAATTGAAGATAATGCGGTTATCATAAACAGGAGTGACATTCGAAAAACTGGCGATAAAAATAATGGCGAGGTCGAGTTCCTACTAGTAACAGACAGTAGTTGCGAAACAATGCCTCCCAGCTTCATAAAATTGAATGTTCTCATCGATATTAATAATATGTCAGCAATAAAATGAGACGTGCCCCGAGATAACAAATGACCCGTGGTCGCGACACTTAATTTTCACTAGTTTATACGTTCTACATAAGACGTCTTGTGAGGTCCAATTCGAAGTATATCGGATAGTGCGTGGCGCCAACGCACCCGATTCTTAGAGCAACGCGGCCGTCGGCAAGTTGTCAGTACAGTAGTCAAAGCCGTACTTAAAAGCCATATTGAAAAATTACAGCTATGTCCATTAGTTAAAAAAATATGTGATACATTGTGATTTTTATATTTAGCAGACGACCATGTAGCATACATGGTATTAAGCTGTGTTCTACAAATAAACTTAAGCAAGATCAAGTCTCGAATCGAATCGATCGAATCAGTCGTCTACTATCAGATCGAAGCTAGTAGCGATGCTTTTCTGGACTCTTATGGTCATTTCCTGTCAATCTAGCCTGTCGCCGCACCTTTCCAGGAACAATAAATTAGCTTCTTTTTAGATATAGATGCAATAGCGATACTTCCCCGGTCGAACCAGTAAGTTAACCGCTTAAAAAATCGTCTCCTGTCGAAAATTTATCCAGCTTGAGCGGCCGCTCATTTTTATTAAATTTAACAACACAATTTATTAGATATACGGCCGTACTTATATCTAATAAATTGTGTTTTTAAATTGAGACTTATTTCTCCGTTCATAGTGATAATGCGAATGTGTCTGGCACAAATATTGCTTAAGACCAAGGATGAATCAAAATGAAGTGAAATGGACAAAGACAAAGACAAAGACTTTTATTTGCACAAATATGGGTGTTTACAAAAGGTGTTTTTATACATTTGGTTCGCCATATTTACCTTTATGAGGTATGCAAATATTACAATAATTAAAAAACTTAACTAATTACAAATTACAAACATAAAAATGTACATTGAAATAGTTTCATTTATTTTATTATATGTATACTACATTTATCTTTGTTTGTACCCATATGGAGATCTAAGGTCTTCTTTGCAAGCTCCCGAACCGCGTACCTCTATGTCCCAACCAAACGACTGCCAAGTAACATATTACGCTTCAATATAGTCAACGACAGACTGACATTTGATAAATAGTAGCTGTTGACATCTTCATAGTGAGAGTTGAACCTAGATAAGTCATTGGGAGGTCGTTTCGCGATCTAACTACATTTTCAGTCTTTTCACCGTAGCGCTTTTAACTACTTCTATTTCGTTTTATTTCTATATTTGGCACGAAGTGTCACTTTAGTTAGAAGAGGTCATAAAAGATATAGATACTCCCTTGTGTGTTAGTGTTTTGATTTTGATCATTTTTTAATTATTGAAGTACGTAAGTAATTGCATACAATGTAAACCAAACATAAAATAAACATTGTACAAGTTAGTGCTTTTTTTTCAACCTTTTTTATGTCCCACTGCTGGGCACAGGTCTTCTCTCACAAGTGAGAGGTATTTAGGCCATAGTTCACCACGCTGGCCAAGTGCGGATTAGTGGACGTCATGCTGTCAAGGAATTATAAATTTCTCTTAGGCATGCACGGCGATGGAGAACATCGTAATCAATTAAATATCGCGATATTTTCCATCACCGTGGAGTAGCGATAAATGCGCACATTACAAACTTTGTCAATCGGTCGCGTCAAAGACTGCAGTTTTTTACCACTCGGCTATCGCTGAATACACTAAAAACATCTACTTTATCATTTAACTGGATACTTGATAGTTCTATTAGTAAAAGCATCATTAAGTTAATTAGAATAAAATACTTGGAAGCTTTGTATATTAAGTTTCTAGAAACGCATGATAATGATTTTTATATTAGTCTTAACACCATATAGCTTTATTATATTTAAAATTTTAAAGACGTGAAAAATAAACATGAATTTAATTAAGATGTGCCTTAATGTTTTTTATTTATAACTATTTCAGTGTTTTTGCTCTCAACTTCATAACAATTAAACACAATTTAAATGTTAATTCGTTTCGTACGTTGCAGATAACCTCATTTGTAAGACAATGCAATACATAGCCGCTAACTACAATATTAGAACGTGTAACAAAAAATAGTTTTGTGCGAAATACTTATCGCGTTTCGGTGTGATCAAATTAATGAGGCATGATTGATTATATTTATCATAAATCTTGATCACAATAGCTAACCGACCGCAGTGAGAATAAGGTAAAACTCTTTCTTTAACACAGACCAAAGATACGATTCAAATGAGACTTTTTTCGTCCCCTGTGAATGTGAAACAGGAGATAACAACTCTGTTAATTCATTGTAACGGCTTCAAAGATTAATTCGAGATTATTTACAACATCAATCAATTAATGTTCCATGAAGGTAGTAGAGATATTGGGATACTTGATAAAGTAACAATGAAAGTGCAATAAAAATAAACTTAATTAACGTTTCACAATATGCTTTATGTTTAAGAAGCTTGAAGTAAACTTAGCTACGATTTTAATAGCAACTCAAAGATAATTCACAGCATTGAAGAACAAGTTAGCTGAAATACCGGGAAACAATAATGTAAATAAAGACTGCACTGTAATGTGTAATGTGATAAAAGATAGTCACGGGCTTACAGTCATTCCGGGTAACTTTGAATTGACGTTTAACTTTGAACAAAGTTGGTAAAAAGATTTAACAATTTATTACATCGAAATTTTTGATATTTCAATATAATAACTGTGTAAAATGGATTGCCAAATTGTTTTTGTACCAAATGAAAATTGAAGAAATAAACTGTCAATGCCATAATTCTGAAAATTCCTGCCTTTTCCGTGGTTAAGTTGCTGGAAGTTTTTGAGCTCTGATTTGAAATCGCAAACTAGTCCACTTTGATTCATATGGCAAAACCAAGCTATTTGTTACTTTTTTACGTCAGTGTAGATGTAATTTTTATAGATAAGGTTTTTAAATTTAATAATACCTTCTTTTTGTTTTACGTAAACCTTAAAATATTAAGGTTTTTTACATTCTAAAAAAAATTATTCAAAGTTACCCAAAACTCAAGATAACTTTGAATTCGACTTTTAGGGGAAATTATGGTTAGTTCTGTTGTTTTTTCCGCAAATTTATTTTGTTAGACAGAAAAACCAACTCAAAAGGACACTATTCATTCAATAAAATAAAGGTGTCATAAATTGAAATCATTTTTAATAATAAAAAGCTAAAGTAAACTTGCTTTCAAGTTAAGATAAATATCGAATCAAAAGATAATTACATAGGTAGTTATAGGAAAATTTGTAACAGGAATATGCAAAAGTTATACAATCTATACCAGATTGATACATTTTCTGGGCGTTTCTATTCTTACATAAGCTTTTTACTGGTTTTACAATTTAAATAAAAAATCTTTTTTGTCTCATTTTATTCTAAATCTATAGTTTTTCTTCTCGAACCTATAATTATAGTTAATTTTAATGGTTTATTGAAAGATAAATGTGAATTCAAAAAATATAAATATATAAATTAGGTACAAAAGATATATTATTATGACATCCAATAACCCATCCTGCGGCATAGTTCCCAGAATGCTGGCAGCATTACCTGGCTGAACTGCTAAGCTAATCCTTTGTGCAAGGTACCTGCCAGCCCTCTGGTCACCTGAAGCGAGGATGAGGTTGGTGGACATGACTCTCATGAAATCTTTAATAAAATTTCAGCCGACCATGGACCCATAGTTTCCATATTTCTATTATTCCCCAAAGATCAAGAATAACTATATTCATATTTTTATATATAATGATTCTAGATGATTTATCTATCTCATAGATTCTATAATGATTCTTCTATGCTATGTTTTCTCTTATACTAGCTGCCCGTCTATTAAGTAAATTCCGAAAAGTATTTGTGTGCTAAATACTAAAAACTTCGGTATATTATCAAAACCTTTCTATCTGAGCGTAGTTTACCTATTTAGTTCTTGATTTTATGTATCGATCTAAGAATATGCATCTATTATAGTTCTCATAAAAATATTTGGAAAGTACGCGTGCAGTACCGCGTTCAAAAATTGGTCATCCAAGGCAATGTTCACGCAGACTCACAGCGAAACTTTCTACTTAATACGTTTCGTAATCTATTATTTAGCAAGTTAAATAACCCGTACGTAATTTGGTACACAGCAGTCATAATTGCAATTGAGAACATTGCTAATGGCATTATCATTTTTGTTAATATAATTAAGACTTCACACATACTTAGCGATTGTGTTCATGTCATATTCTCTTATCAAAGACGTAAACGGGTGGGTCAAGACATAAGTAAAAAGGAAAAATAATTTGCCACAGATAAAGAAACAATAACAATTTACTCCTTGTATTTGTATGTTATTGGATCACACAAGACGATATTTACGATATGGAGGTTATTAAATAAGAATTACATACCTTTGAAGGAGTTCGAGAATAAAATTTAAGAACTAATGAAGACTAGAATAATTTTCAATGGACATCATCATTGGTGACAATAATAGTCTTTCTTAACTGAAACATCCAATAAGTTTTGATCTTTCTAATCTATTCTAATATTATAAAGAGGAAAGATTTGTATTTTTGTATGTTTGTAATGAATAAATTCAAAAACTACTGTTCCGATTTCAAAAATTATTTCACCTTTAGAAAGCTACATTCACTCTGAGTAACATAGGCTACTTTACCGCGGGAAAATGCTTCATTCCTATGTGAAAACGGGTAATAGGGTCAACGCGGTTGAAGCAAATGGCTAAACGCCTATGATTTTAATATAGCAATGAAGCCTGGAATAGCACATAGGCTATTTTTTATCCTACAGGGACCCATTAAACGGAACACGTGGGTGCAGCCGCTGGCGGAAAACTAGTATTCTATGAAACTGTATAACATGATTTAATTAACTTAGTCTAATTATGATATGTTCCAAACTTTTTATCATCCATGGCGTCTTGTTTGATTCTTTTTAAGGCAAATTAAATATAATAAGCTAACGACTTGTGCCAGTAGTAATTTGATACAAAGATTAGATTAGCTGTTGTTATAATGGCTTTAGTGCCCTAAGATTAACTTCAACAGACATAAAATCACCTTTTTGCTCGGTCGTAAGACTTGTAAGGAATCACCCTCCGGAACTCACGCTTTCAATGTATCTAATACCTTTAAACGAGCAATTCTTGTATGTATCTAAATATATTTTTTGAATCTCGGAAACGGCTCCAAAGATTTTGATGAAATTTAGTACACTGGTTGCAGGGATTATAAATCGATCCACAAATTTTTATTGATAGAATTAGTCGTTTTTTTAAATGTTTATGCAGTTAAATATAAAATTACACGTACCGACATCTATTGGAAAATATTAATAATATTGTGGCGTAAAAAGTCGTCAAATGGTCAACATTTGACAATCCACCCTTCAAACAAATGACAATGTCGATAATTATGAAAGACCTCTATAAAAATTTCGTCAAGGGAATTAAAGCGTTCTTGGTTGGAATGGTTACAAAAGCTGACTACGGAGCTAGAGACCCGGGTTCAAATCTCAAGTAGGTAAGTTGCGTTTTCAATTTTTTGTGACAATTTTTTTTTATTGGGAGCTAGGTATTTCAAAAGGATTTGTAAAGTAACAGTAAGTCAATGAATGCTTTGCTTAAAAATAAACCAAGTAAATAAATTGTTTTTATCCGAGCAACGCTCGGGCGTCCAGGTACTGTACTTACTTAAACGAGATATACAAAAATTCCGGTATTATTTCAGATTAAGTTACATACCTAATTACTTTTTATCGCCAAATGTTTGCCGATGCATAAACATGATGTAAATATAAAATTGTAATACTAAGTTTTAATTGAAAAACGAGTTTGTTACTAATTTTAAAGTCATATCCACTTTATGAAACATAAATTTTTACTTTATGATGTGATTTTACATGAGAAATTTGATGAACGGACAAATAAGATGAGCTTATAAAAAATTAATATATATTTTGTAGCCAAAAAAAGTTTGTCTATATACATATATTATATCTTTAAAAATAATAATGCTATTATTAGAATAATATCATATACCTAAATAGGAAAGTACAGTAAGCAACACAGACTACTAGATGACTTTCGTAACAACTCAAAATTCGTGTTGGTAAAAAAGTTAAACCTGGACTTGGTTATGATATGACATCTAATCAGTTTAGTGCTTGCTATAACTAAACACATGCATAATAAAGAAACTTATGATATGAAAAAACGTGATTACCTTTTTTATTGATTTGAAATAGGGTTAAGTAACTATAAACCATTTGTTTACCAAGGGGCGTGGAGTAAACACGAAATATTCAAAATCACTGAAGTGAAAACTGTTCAAAAGCCGTCGCAATAAAGTAACCCCTCGAAACAAAAACAAAGATGGCTCTTGACGTGGCACCGGTGGTGACTTTACGCTTCGTCTGTCACACAATATGCACCGCCCAGCTTATAGATAAACGCCCTTTAGGTACAAAAAGGTAATTTTACCGATTGGCCCTCCTTAGGCTCTTACATGCGTCCGAAATATTATCAACTCTCGATTATTACCAGGTTCATTTACGTAGAGCCCGTTATGTCGGCTTCCGTTATGAGCTGGCCAATTAGTCGTCGGATATCATGTACGGGTGGCGGCTATCGGCTAACATGGACGCATGTGGTTCCCCGTAATAGCGAGTTGGCCGCTCGTAATGTGTTTTTGGCGTGCCGCGCCCCTAGCCACGGTATCTGCCCAACATTATTTAGTACCTGTATACTACCTTTTAAAACTTCGCCCATAACCCGAGATTGGCCTTTGCGTGAGCCCATTTCTATATTACGACGACGAATAATTAGCTTTATCAGATACCATTTTTACGAACGCGGTAATTTACTCGCAGCATGAAAGGCGATGTATGGCTGGTTATTTGCTTTTTGTCCATAACTTGTTTCGTGGTTATTCGCTTTGTTGGTATTCGCTAGTTTTATGGGCCATACCATAGCTCGAATTTATTCTGTGTTAAAGATTTTATCGGTGCGTTAACTTTAGTGCAACTTTCAATAGCGTAAGACAAAGTTAAAGCATTCTATGCCGACACAGACATCGTCGTGTATACGTTAACAATTTTCTTAGATGTAATTCGATGTGCAGTTGACATGTGTAACTCGATCTCGTCTCTGTAAGATTTAGTCCCCGACAAATTTTTACACAAAACTGTCACCAAGAGTTAAGAGCCGTTTTTAATTTCATAGACCGTGTATCATCTAACTGATAAACTCATTGGAGCGTGAGGAAAAAGTGTACATCTATTACATTACAAACACCGTGCCGTATATTTTAATATGAGTGCCGACGATGTCATTGGTAAATTCAAATTGTAAGCGTAACTTAATATCTCGCAGGCAGTTTTGTCGCTTTTCTTTAACCCACGCCTAGTGGTCACTGGGTACTTGTATAAAAAAAGGATATAGTTACACGAACATTATGCATTACTGATTCATTTGTGTCAACTGAAGAAGCATTTAATAAAAATGCAACTTTGTTTAGAGACAAGGTACTATTAATATTTCAGTTAGTAGGTACATGTGTATTTTGAAAACAATTGCACCAAATCACCACCACCAGATCTATTTTAACCACTTGGAGCTCTCAAGGCAAGAGTCAATAAGCTCCTTCTATTCAAGTACTAAGCTTAACCTTTTTATCAGACGAGATAACCATATACTATTATAAAAAAGACAACAAGACTATTTTTATACTCCCCAAACATCAAAATATGAAAATTGTTCAAAGCAAGTCCAATCACGCCATGTTTGTAGAATTCTCACTTCTTTCGTACTGCGTTTAAAAACCGGCCCAGGTGTGGATTACCCGACCCATTTGGGGATGTAGTCGACAATCGCCATGAACGTTGCGGCTTATCCTTTTGCCTTTATTTCATTATTATGACTCCAATTCACGCTCGGCCGGCACCGCCCGCTTTATGATGAAACGAAGTGTTTACGCAGAACCACTGTGTCGCCACCCCTACGTAATTATTCAGCTATGGGCGCTGCTATGAATTCATTGATTTCAACTACACTCTCTTTGTTTAGTTGTGATGTTTCGGATTATCCTCTTTGTTTAATTTGTCTATTTTAATAGAGTTAGTGTCGTTACATATAAAGTTTCATTTACACTATTTAAATTTATATTCAATACGCTTAGTAGGTTTTCTGTTTCTTATCGTTATTCAAGTCCTTGTCCCATATTAATTTAAAATACAATAATTAAACCATGTTTGGTACCCTCTTTTTCCTCTTCCTCCTCATTGCCTCGTATTAGTGAGAGTAATCAAAAGCGCTTTCAAGTACGACCGACAAAATTAACCAAAGAGATGATGGCTCACTTTAATAACAACGGCGATAGGTACGAGCAATATTTTTGTGTTTATCTCATTTTTATGAGTTTAAGTAGGAAGCATGAGGTGGCGCGAGAGATAGGGATTTAATTGAAGGCGCAGGGGCGAGGGCGAAAGCCGCAACCGCCTCCCGGAGAGCGGGTAGGGGGTAGCAAAATAATAAAAAAATGAAGCCGAGCAGCCATCCCCGCGAGCTCGGATGCTGTGAAAGTGGCACGCCGTGGATAAATGAAGGTTTTTTGTTTGCGGAATACGCCTAAGCTTGGCGACGCTCCACTTTCGTATTGTCACTTGAATTCTATGGATGTTAGTTCATTCATAGAGCTCGCTTCGTCGGCAGCGTCATTAAATTTATGTAGCATTTAAGCGATGTTTTATACGCAAATTATCGTATACCACGCTTCCATTTAGCTTCTTTTCTTGTTCTTAATTGTCGACGGTTAAGAAACGGCACGAGTTGAAAATAATCATCACCGTCGAACGGATGCCCTTATTAAGAGTGGCTAGCGAGAGAATCAATAGAAACGGCTAAATAACAGGAATTCCATTTCATATTTATTTACGAGAATCTCATTCGACGGAGGCCGAGAAGAATTAAGTCAACAACGAACTTAACAATGGAGAGCGAGTTCATTTGATGGAGCGCTCAAGCGAATTGTGGCATTGTGTTCGTAAAGCTAAGATACATAGTCGACCGTGACGTGTTCCGATAGGGAGCGCTGCCCGTCACTTCTGCGATTTAAGTGACAGTTTTATTAATTTCCCATACTCATCCCTATTTTCCACCCTTCTCAGTTACGAACAACGCTGCTTTGGCAGCATATGGACTCGGCAGTATTTGCGGCACGCTTTATAACCGAAAAGTTATAAAGTTCCAAACAGCCACGTTGCATTGAGTTTGATAGATACTACGATGATACTTTCTGTTTAATAGTAGTGATATGAGTTATTTGAAATTTTGTTTACTTTTGAACATTCTTTGCTTGGCAGCGAGAAAAACAGTTTCAGTATTTCTTCAAAAATGCTTTGAAGAAGGTATTACTCGTCATACTCGCAAATCCTAATAGTTATTTATTGATTTAAATTTACAGGTTGTCAATATTTAATAACGTTCTTAAAAATGCATTATCTTATTAAAACATTATCAGTAGATTATGTGAAATAGTTATCTACAAAACCATGGTGGAGCAGTAACTGCCAAAATAAATTACTATTTGTGTAAACACATCGACTATAATACAGACAGAGGGTGAAACGTTTTCGTCGAGTGTAATTTTTCTAATGACACAACCGTGTTAGCCACGCGCGTTAATCTTAATAGAATTGTGATACGAGGACTGAATCCTAATAAAGATAGGACAGAATAACGGTGCGTCCGCGAACGAATGCGTACGTTTCGAGATAAGCTACAGCTTAGAGCTGGCACAGCAGCCGTTGGCTTATCTCGATTTCAATTATTAAGCTGCCGTTTTCATTGGCCCAGAGTGCCGGCCGCGGGAGGAGGGCGTGCTAGGGAATGGGGCGGTCACGATCCACCTTATCTAAAATCTCGTCCAAATCTGACTCCACCATTCACGCTTACCTTAAAAACTTAGCGTAACACTGAATAAATTGGCCTTGTTTTTTGCCTTCATTATCGGACGCAATTTGAGCCTTTATACACCCGGGACAATAATTACACAAGTTATGTACGACAGATATAATATGATAGCTTTGTCCACAGGTATGGCATGGACCTAAATGGTGCTAGAAGAAAAAACGCTACCCGTGAAACGACGAGCACGCTCAAGGCCTGGCTAAATGAACACAAGAAGAATCCTTATCCTACCAAAGGCGAGAAAATAATGCTCGCCATCATAACAAAGATGACTTTGACTCAAGTATCGACGTGGTTTGCGAATGCGCGGCGACGCCTCAAAAAGGAAAACAAGATGACGTGGGAGCCGAGAAACAGAGTTGATGACGACGACAATAATAATGACGATGACGATCACAAAAGCAACGATGGAAAAGATGCTCTAGGTAAGTTACTTGCCAATATGCGAATTTATGTAGACAGTTTAATCCGGACACTTTTCAAGCTAACCTTGCACCCATTGTATGCCAGACTCAAACTTATACGCGCACTAGTACAAGCTCGTAGCATAGGATGCTTATTAAATCGAATATTTTCTTTCGTAGACGGAAAGGACTCCGGCACCGGATCGAGTGAAGACGGCGACAGACCGCAACAAAGGCTAGATCTCCTGGGTCAGCGAACCGAATCCGAATGGTCCGAGTCACGAGCTGACAGCGGACCTGAATCTCCGGAGCCATATGAGAGGCCTATTCACCCAGCTTACCAGCACTTACCGTCGCGTGCTCCACCTGGAAGTACCCCGGCTACGGCTAAGCCTCGAATATGGTCGCTGGCAGACATGGCCAGTAAGGAGGGCGAGCCGCCCGCGCCGCCGCCGTCCGCTTCGGCCTTCTATCAGACCGCGGCGGCCGCAGCAGCCGCGCGTCTCGCGCATCCTTACAGTCGGCCGGACCTGTACCGCGGGCTGTACCCGCCGGCTCACGTGGCTGACGTGGCCCTGCTGGAGTACTCGCGATCGCTGGCCCTAGCGGCGCCCGCGCCCGCTCCCCCTGCGCCCTCCCCGTCCTCATCCTCGACCTCATCCCTCGCCGAGCCGCCGCCCCCCTCTCGCGCCTGACCGGCCTTCCTGCGCCCGCCACTGGCTCATCGACAATAAAGCGATCTCGGCCGACAAGTGCCGCGACGGCACCTCGCCTGTAAATAGCGATTTATAATATAAATATGTATACATACGTATATATACGTGATAATAATTAATTTATGCACCGGTAGAGAAGCTTAGACTTGTGATAGTGGACACTCGCTCGCCAGTGACGCCGTGAGGTTGACAACTCGCGAATGACGTCGCCGCCGCCGTAGCGGGCGACCGACCGACAATACTAGGTGCTATACAAGTTGGACCTTGCGACCCGTTGCTCTAGTTATTATTGGAGGTGGTAAACGAGGTGATTTCATTCAAAATAGGTATTAATATTATGTGTTACGTTTCTTATAGATGAACGACGCCGTTCTAGACTATAATTTGATATGTAGAGTGTAAATTATTGTTTTGCAAACGTTCTCCCTATATTTAGTACCTATTTACGTCCAGTTTTATCTTTTGTTTGATAGTTTCGTAAAAACATGTAACATTGAGTTTTAGTATTTATTGATACGAGGTCAGTAGTTGTAACAAATTTTTGTTGTACGTTTATAATCTATGGAATACCGATACCAGATTTTTACATTTAGAGAAATCTGAATGATTCCTTTCTAGTCAGAAGACTATGATTGTCTATGTTAAACATTAAATAAAAATGACATCGTAGAAAATTAACTGTTTATTTTTAAGTACTTTATAAGTCTTGGAATGAATAGGGCTGGTAAGGTAATATTTGTCCTATGGTTTATGTGCTTATTCAGCCAGAGATCTTAAGTATCGACCATCTAGATATAAACGAATTATTCAGTTCCTTTATTTTAATACAACGTTTATACTTTACGATTACTTTCAGACTCAACATAGTAGTCTATTACCGATTCCAAAAAAAGGATAGGCTACACGAAATCGCCATCTATAGCACTAGGAGAAAGGAAACTAAACAAAATTTGTTCATAACAACATAATACGTAACTATCAGATAGAAAAGAAACACATTTCACAAGTTATTACAAAACGGTTTGTAATAGTCTAGTAAGCGCTATAATGTTTGATAATAAATCACAGAATTTCACTTAGCTGAAAGAATACGCATTTGAAATTTAGTATTATATTCAGAAACTAGCGGCCGCCCGCGACTTCGTCCGCGTGGACTTTAGTTTTAGATTTTTTATAAAATAAAAAGCCAATGTTACTCCTTATTACTTCAGCTACCTGCCAGTGAATGTCCCGCCACAATCGGTCGAGCCGTTATAGAGATTAGCCGGAACAAACAGACAGACAGACAGACATACAAAAATTGTAAAATAATTATTTTGGTATATGTACCGTATATACATTCATATGTATGTAGTAAAACGCGGTTATTTTAATATTACAAACAGACACTCCCAATTTTATTTATTTGTATAGATATTGTGCAATAGAATCACATTGTATTTTGATTCAGTAGCAGTAGTAGCTCATAGCCGTAAGTAAAATTATGATCTGAATTTAGGTGTATTAATATTTATATGGGGCTTTTATAAGAAAGTTAGATTTCGGTCGCTTACCTATTTACGACCGAAAACAATATTCAATCTTTATCCTTTTCGCCTATCTTGTTAAAGATAGGTACCTAATTGTTCCTTTTTTGAAATTTCTTAGTAGTTAACCTTTGCATAGCAATTTTTTTATCTTGTTAAGTGCCAGAAAGTTTATTATTGACTTTATTGACATTTTTGTCTGTCAAATTAGAAGTCTGAAGGTCGATCTTTCCTTCCCCGGATAAAACTTTTCGTCAAATAAATGTTAGCGCTGTCAACGTCACTCGTATGACACATGAAAAGAACAGCTATATTATTAACTGACTAATAACTTTATCTGAGGATATGGGCTCTTATTGTGTAGGTACAATTGTACAATGCCAGATTACTGTTGATCTGAAATTAAGGATCGCATATTGGTTTCGGCCGTTAGCGGACACGACAAGCCATCTTTATGTGAGCTCGTAGGTACTAACCCACTGGGTGGGGACCGATGTTTTTATAATTGCAACAAATGTATGCAAATAACTGCTTATATCAGCGTTAACAACCACCAGCCCTATATTGTCCCAAATAGATCCATTGTTCTCCGTATAATTTGAAATTACATAAGTCTATGATGGCCTTGTATATTTTAATAAATTAATGTATAGTTATATCCTCGATTTGTTTCTATACAATGTAAAATATTTTTTTTTCACTATTGTAGAGACTGAAAGTCCAAAATGGAGTCTATAGTTTTGTACATACATACATCACTGTTGTAAGTATATACCTATTGTAATAACGTGAATATTTAAGATGTAAACCAATGACATTATAAACAAAAATACGTAGAAATGTTATAAGTTTGAAATTTTAGTTCGAAAAATGTCCCTCGAATGCTTGCATATGGTAGTTACTCTCAATATAAACTGTCGTATATAAAATGTTATCAATTTTTTATATTCAGCTGACGAAAAACATTGTCATACTGAATTTTACAGCATACGACGGTATTTTAATAACTTCTTGGACGTAGTGTGCAACACACGTGAAGACGGTGAGAGTGCTAACGCATTTATGACGACAAATTTGCCATGTGCCAGATTTCCAGAGGCCATTTTCGGGCATCTATAACATGTCTACGCTTTTTTCCTAATATCATTGTTGTAAATGCAATAATTTTTCTGTATTAGCGCTCCTTTTTATTTTGTAAATAAATAAATTTGATTAAATATGTTGCTATTCATATTACACATAGTCTAATAGACAACGAAACATCATCCTTATAAAGTCGTATTAAGAGTATCTGTGTCTAACATAATTATTTTAAACAACAGATAAGTGTAATAGATCAGTGTGCCTAGAAATATAAATATGGTATAGAAATGGTTTACTTATTTTGAACCGTCTGTATGTGCTGTAAACCCGAGCGTCCTAAGTTGTTCACTGTAAAATTTAAGCTTAGGAAACTATTGTTTATTTTGTATTACTTTTGTTAGCTTCAAACGTCCTAAGCCGTTCTCCTGGATGGTGTGTGAATAGATGCAATAAAATTTAATACAGAAATAACTACGAGGTTTTCATTTACTACCTAAATTTTCCCGTTCAAGTTTCCTTAATTTTTTTGATCCGGTCTTGGAATACCAAATCAAATGAGAAGCTTTTAATGAGCTGTCAAAACTTGACATTTTTATAAATTTTGTATGAAATAATGATTTGTGACGTCACAAATCATTTGTAGTCAATTGACAATTTTTTTAAATAAAAGGCAATAAAAATGAAGGTAACTTCATTTTTATTGCTTGGAAAGCAGGAGATTCGTAAGAATCGTGATTTAGAAAAATAAAACCTTTTTATAGCACTTACCTATTTTGAATTTGTTTGGGCTGTAAATTGACTCACCTAAACTTATTGGACTCACTCGTCTATCAAAATCTACACAAGTTAATTCATGAAATAGTCAATCCAACTTACTTTTTCTATTTCTGGGTCTATGAGATCATATGCCGGCAAAGACGATACGATTTTCTTTGATGGTAAAAATGTGTTTATCAAGGTTGAGTTTCATACAAGCAAAGCTGCAAAAAAGTTGCAAGTTTACTGAAGTAAGTCTAATTAAAACAACATGCTGTATATAAGTAACTCATTATTTACTAAAGTGCACGACCCATTGTTGGCTCTGCCTTCAATCACCTAATGATCTATTAGTAGAGTACTAGCATAAACCGTTTTAAGTATTTAAAAAATTTATGGACTTGAGATGCCCTTAAAAATATTAGTATGTTGTTCTTATTAGATCTAGCCGGTAAAAAACTTTGATTAATACTTCCAAACTTAGCTGAAACATAAATAATGTAGGTACTTAGTTTAAAAAACTAAAAAACACGCTCTTGTGAAAATACGAACTAAAAGTAAAAAATAAGAAGAAAATGTATTTTACTGTAAAAAAAGCGTGGGATGCTTTTGACACCATGCACCCCACGCACTATATTATTTATTTTTAATTTTTATGTTGGATTTTTCATATTATTGCATTGTCATCGGCCCTTGATCCCTGTGCTTTTCAAGTTATTCAGACGCTTAGAAGTAGGTGAAAATTAAATTTAAATATTCCGTTACATACATACATACAGGTCAAGCTAATATAAGCGTGTTCCTTGGGCGGAGCCGCGTGGCGCAATATTTACCATGCCGGACTGCCAATCGAGGGGTCCTGGGTACGATTCCCGGCGAACCAGAAATTTGAACGATAAGTTTAAATTCCTGTTCTCGGCTTGGGTGTTAGTGTTTCTGTCTTTGTATGTGTCTATGGTACCCACGACACAGGGTTTATATACCTACTGTGAGGCTATGAGTGCGAAGCGTTATAGGTAGTTATTTTTGGATTCCTTACCGAGGTAAAAGCAACCTTTATCATTAAATTCTTTCTTTAGTTTTATTTTTCTTTTTGTATCAAAAAAATGCATACATATCGAATGAAATGCATCTGAAAATGAAGTATTATTAAATAAGGCTAAGGGCCTCTTTTACCACCTTCAAGTAAAGTGACAAATACGCTAATCGTCGGTTAAAGTCACCCGTAACTTCAATTTCAATTTAACGATGTTCGAGTGGCACTAATCATATGATAAACTAACCCGTACTCATAGCTTTTACTTGCCGATTAACTTTACTTGGGACGTAATTAAACAACACTTTATTTGGAGATGGTGAACGAGGCCCTAAGTCACAAACATTCTCATTACCGAGTAGCACATGCAAACATTGTTGTAAATTTTAAATACATTGCACAAAACTCGGTTCACCTTTCTCTACCGTATAAATCTGTCTACAATTACACAGAGGGGAATATATCTAGATGTGCCCAATTAGACTTCAAAGGCGCATAGCGGTAAAGTGTATAAAATGAAAATGCTCAAAATTTTCCTCATCATAATTGGGACGGTCTAACAAATACACATAAATCAAGACATGAGGTCTTTGATGTGGCCGTGTCCGGCGTGACGTCACAGTACCCGTGATATGTCGTACATTCATTATTTGCTCACGTATAGATGAAAGCGGCCACAATATAAATAAACAAATCGTGTGAAGTGCAGCCTGCGACAGCGTTGAAAGGATGATGGAATAATATAGGAATTCGTGAGAACTAGTCAATTACTTCCATCCGCCCTGTAGCCGAGCACCGAGTGATTTAGGGCGGACTGCTGACGTTAGATGTACCAACAATTATTATTTGCTAATATACAAAGGGATACACAGAATCCTTGATTTCAGTTGATTGATTGCCTAGTAAAAATGGAAACGAGATTCATACCGAACGAGTATTTTATAAATTGCAACTAAAATATGCTTGTGCCAGTCAGAGATTAGAGATTTAAATATATACTAGGGGAGCCCACGAGGCTAATTTTGGATTAACTCGAGCGTCATCAGGACCTTGTGCATTTGATAGGTTGCGTGGTAGGTATATTAAAAGATTATATAACGTTTTCCGTTTAACCGGTGGGGAGAGCGCCTATAGGTTTTCAAAAATTTTATACGAAAGGTACAGATAAATTACCATAAAAAATCTATACTAGAATAAATTAAATGCATGGTAAGTCATATCGGTTTCAATAATCTGATGATATGACTTTAGTATGAATGTGTACTAAACAGCGAAATACAAAAAAAAAACGGCATTTTAGCAATTTCGGGAGATTTCGAATTTTTATTATTTAAAAAGTCATGGTTCAAAGGTAACGGGGTATTCTAATCTGACCATTTTGACATCCGGAAGTAAGAAAAAAAATTAAAAAAATAATACTAGAAGGTTTTTTAAATCGTGGCAGTATTCAACAGGATGCAAAGGTGTACCCCATCTTAATCTGACGCGCTTAAGTAAATCCGAAAATCCCCTCTGGGGCTCCCCTATTAATAGTAACGAGTATAAAAATAAGTATGTAATAGATACCTACCATGATTCGTTTTCAATGTTTTTGGTACTATTTTTGACTAAACTAAAAGGAATGAATGAATCCGAAATATACAAGAAAAACATGGCTGCTGGGCACTGGTCTCTCCCCTCTATTGGGGAGGCCTGGAGCTTACTCCACCACGCTGCTCAAATGCGCGTTGGTGGAGATGGGGGTTAGTGGCCGACCCTCTGTCGGATGTTTTCAAACCGCTCATAAGGCCTCCAACAAGGTATAACGACTGTTATACATATAATATAAACAACGACCTGGACCGACGGCTTATCGTGCCCTCAGATGAACGGAAATGCGCATGATATTTTTGCCACTAGCGGTCACCTATCACACACCGGACCGCACCCGTTTGGCATAGATGCATAGACCACTTGCGTTCTACGCTAGCTGCCGAGCCATGCGTGCTTCAGCCATGCGAGCTTCAAGAAAAACATACCTAGTCACTTGTTACCCCTATTTGCTAAAACTACTAATTGATTATGTAGCTTACGATTTCAGGATAAGTTATTGTCAAACAAAATTAAAACAACTGAAAGCTGAAGATCTAGAAATCGTTCAGTGGACTGACAGGAACCTGGCGAAAATGTTATGTGACTTATTTTCTACAATTACCACAGTAGGTTACACGATCATTCTACCGAATGCAACCTTACCACCCATTTTCACTAACCATAGGATACGCCTAAATCAGATGCCTAAATATTTAGGACTTGCCTAGAGGGAAAACACGTTTCACTTACCCTTAAGTCACGACTAACGATCTTAGGCATAACCTAAAGTTACCATACCGATTTGGGATGGCGTAGTGCTTAGGTGCCCCTAATTGACACATGTGACTGTCGCTCAAATTAATAATAGTGGTATGACGAACAAAACCTTTGGCTATACGGCTTTCGACTTTGGATATAAGGTAGTATATGCTAAGTTTATGAACAAAACCATAGACAACTGTCAAAAAACTAGGCTACTCATAAGATAGGACCAACATATTATTCATCGATTGGTGAAACGTAACTTTATGCTAAACATTGCCCTAAGTTAGGAGTTACTTAGCTTACAGTTACTTAAGTATGCCCGCTTTAGCATTCCCATGTTCGTTGTTAGTGAAAACGGGCATATGTCTCACTGCATAAGACTTTTCCCTTAACGGGGGAACCCTGATGTTAACTCCGCCACACGCGGGTCGGTATAGTTGGAGGGGATACGAGTCAGGGGCCTACACTGTCGAATGTTTTAAACTTCCCGATTTCCGAAATTATTTAGCTACTGGGGCCGATGGTTTAGCACGCCCTCCGAAGGACGGAAATTCAAGTGGGTTATTTGCCACTAGCCATAACATAATTGTTGCCAATCATTTTTTTATGTAAAAACAACTAGCAAACATGCATGCATGCCACCTGATGGCGAGTGGTTACCGTCGCCTATGGCCATTTGCAACACCAGAGTTGCATATACGAGTACGATGCCAGCTTTACTTTCACGGACTCTTTAAACGCCTTTCATAAAGAACTCATATCGTAGCCCAACTTGAATACCTCGGAGAGAAGCTTATTCCACAGTTTACATCACAGGTTTGCATGTTCGTGGTAGAAATGAACGTGAAAAATGGATTTTTGAAGATTGCTATATCTGCAGGTGGTGCTGGTGATACTTTCTCTACGTTATGCTTTTTTTGTATCGGGGGGTAAACCTTCAAAAGGTACCCGACACCTTGGTAGAGGATGCCGGGTTATGTGGGATTTGACCGCACTAAAACCCTCTCGGTGGCCTGCCTCTGCATTTGTGAGGACTCCGGGATCTCCATAGGAACGCACCGGTTTCCTACACGCGCGGCGCCCCAGAACGGGCCCATCTTCGGGAGAGCAGATGTGCTCTCCTGCACCTTCAGGTGTTCACGGCGGCATGCGGCCACGCATACACCGCCGTCCCTCCCGGGGCTGCCAGCTGGACGGGTCAAGCTCCCACTCTCACCGTCCGCATCCCCGGAAGCCCCCTTTTAGTCGCCTCTTACGATCAGGCAGGGGATACCGTAGTTCTATTCTTAATCCCGAAGCTACAGGGACTCTACGTTATGCCTGTTGTGTTTATACGATATTAAATTCATTGGATTCTTACTCTGACTAGTACAGCGTTACAGAAGGACGTTATTTATTAATCACATTAAATTTAAAAAATGAAATAAAATACAAAGTACGTATAGACACCTTTGAACGTGATATTTAACGTTTAAATGTCTCTGCGTAAGTATATGACCGATGAAGTGATCACCGATGACAAATGATACAGAGAGGGTACTTAAGGTCAAATAGCCATTATTCAATCAGATACAGTTGGTGTCTGCGAGTACAATATAAATAGCTAGATCGGGATGTGTTTTATTGGGAGCGAAATACTTCTAGTTTCGTTTATTTATAATGAAGATATTATTTAGAATGTAAGAAAGAACAAAGATTTCCAAAAAGATTTAACGGCAGCTGCATATCAATAACAGAGATACAAAATTGCTGTTCAGAAACACAAACGTAGCGATGCATTTCCCTTTGTGCTTAATAACTTTATTTTAATGTCGCACGCAGATACGTCATAATGAGAAAAGGCACATCTAACATTTTATAAATATGGAGAAAATCGAGTTTAAAGTTTTTATTGGTTTTTGGCGAAAAATATCGACAATAATATTACTTTCGAAAAAAGATGAATTAAAATAAATTCATTTTCACGATTCCTATACAATTATTGAAATACAAGTTTTTATTTTATTTGCATTTAATAAATAATTAACATTTTCTCTTTCAACGTAGCAAAAAAAAATGAAGTAAATTTATTAATATTACGAATAGAGGGCTAACTAACCAATTGTGACTTTTCACTCTGACATTTTCTGAAAAAAATATGAAATAATACAATGAAAAGGCATATTTATTAAAATGTGCCTTTAAAAACTTTTAAATTGACTAATATTATACAAGAAGAATTTTAGTAGTAAGGGCATAACTGCTAGTTGTGACTTTTCTTTTATATTAAATATCAAGGTCTAGTTGGTAAATTTTAAATTAAAGAGCACATCTGTGTTAATTATGCCTTTTCAAGTAAATAAATATATTTATCGTAATAAAACTAAAAACCGAATCTCTGCATATGTGACCTTTTTGACTTACTAAGGTCAGATGGGCTCTTTTTACGTACAAAAATTTTAAAAGTGGCTCAGTTGTGCCTTTTAAGCTTACGGTATTTTTGTTTATCTTGTTTCTTAAATTGTATAAAAAATATTGGCAGATGGGCCTTTTTTTCTGATTCCGAATATGTATATAACTCAATTTCGGAAAAATGTTAGTTGTGCCCTTTTTCTTTACAAAGTGTCTTCTTGTTCAGTAAATCTTAGTGCCTGAAGTATAAATTTTTAGAGCAGTGCGTGTTGCCAGTGGATGACCTACGTTGCTGAGACGTGCTTCTTTACAGTTAACATTTTCCATAGGCTCAAAATCACTCAGCGAGCGATGGAAATGGCGATGGAGAGAGTATTTTTCTCCACGACAGAATCCCTAACGATAAAATCCGTATACGAATGAAGGTTACTGACGTACTCAAAATCTGCAAAACGGTAGTGGCAATGGGCAGTCCATATAATTAGGAGGACCAATAACCGATGAGAAAGAAAGGTCCTCGAATGGCGACCACGTCTCGGCAAAAGGAGCACAGGCCGCCCTCCAATCAGGTGGACTGACAACTAGAAAAAAGAGTGGAAAACCTCTGGATACAGGGGGCGCCAGTGACAGTGGAGGCCTAAGTTCATTAGTTAAAGGCTGGGATGTATGGACGGATGGAGATATGTATGAAGGTATGTGTGTATAACAAATACGTACGATATGTATGGATTAGACTTTTTAGTTGTCTTTTTGATACTCTTTTATTGCTTGACACATCTCAGCAAAATGCCACTCATGCAACTCCTGACCGCATCTGGCGTACATAACACTGACTGTCATTATTAGAATCAGCATCAGAGGAGTTTTGGCTGGAAGTCCAAAAAGACATATTGTGCTCTTGTTTTATTTTTACTTTCTTGGTGTATTTTTGAGTTATATCGGATTAATTTGATAGTATTTTGTTTGATATAGGTTAATTATAGTACACGAGTGTTGTGAATTATAATAACAGTGCGAAAATGTGTTTTTTCGGCTTGCCTCCAAAATTCCATTGGTCACGTTCTGGTAAAGAAACCACCGCTTTACTTGAATGTCTGAATGACTTGACTGACTGATTACTGACTTTACCTATTATTACTCGTTCAGTTTCACCGAAACTGGCAAAAACGTGATGCAAAAATTATACTTGACGCTGGCAATATGCAGAGTTTGCAATGACATAATTGAAAAAAAAAATCAGCATCATCGTATTTCATTTTAATAATGAATACAATTTTGTACAAAACAAACATGTGAGGTCACTGTGCGATAGAGTTAGGAACCAAAACGTATTTGATTGGAACTAAAGTCGAACGAATAATCTAGAGCCCAATTGAGTAGTGAATTAGATTTACCTATTTATAATGGATTCAAGCCTTAAAGCATCAAGGTATGACAGGTATGACACCCGTCAGGTGATTCAGTAACTTTGATGCTCTAAGATTCAAGCAGATGTCTTCATTGTTGCGAATAAAATAATTTTGCTTATCAAGGACTTCTAGAACTTGCCCTATTAAGGAATAAGCTATTAAACATAAACGTATAACTGCGTTACAAATTATTGAATTAAAGTGGATTGTGGATTAAAAAAAGGATGTTTTCGTGGAAAAGATATCAGCGTTTAAAACTTCAACAACTATTTAATTAAGAAAACAAGCAAGCATCAAACAAGGTTCATTGCTGAAATTTTTAATTGTTTTTTTGCATAAAAAAGGCGATTCGAGATATTTCTCTCTGAATAGAGTTGCCACGAGTAAAAACCGACATTAATTGGAATGTAATTGAATTAGGTTTGGAATCGAGTATTGTTTCGAGTCAAACGTAATCCTTTATAGACCAGAGTCGATAATTTTGAAAATGGTATAAAGTGAAAAAAAATAATATAGTAGGATAAAACCCATTGGAAGAGGTAGAGAATACAACAAAAATGAATGGAAAAAATACGGGCCATCTGAGATCGGGAAGGGGGAGGGGGTAAGTACTACGAACTAGGTACGTATTTGCTATATATTTTCGGGCTTAGACTTCAGCTACGAAGTTCATTTAAATTTTTAACGACATTAATTCTATTGATTTGGTTTTCTCTATAGTGAGAGTACAATTCTATTAAATTTCGATCTCGATTTCCAAACGAGATGGGTTATGGTCTCGAAACACAGAAATTGTTCGAATTTGCCACCGAGCCAGCAGGGCTCGCCGGGCATTCTTGCATATCTTCTCCCAGAGCATGATGTAACCTTAACGATTCTTTGTGTTTTAAAAATTCCACACGATTCCCAACCAACTGCATCCTACACATATTTAGAGACATAAGTAAGTAGGTATGGATGCCGATTACGAAATTTAAATTTCATGGATACTAGATAATAGATTCATTAATTTTGTCTGCAATTGTGTTTCCTTTTAAGGAATCTTTTAATCATGAACTAGCTAAGTCAAAATAGCACATCACAGAGGGTTTGTGATGGGCACTTCATGTATGGCTAATGCGTCGTTCTGCTAAACGGTCTACCACCAATTGAATAATACAAAGTTGTATTTTTAAATATATTTATACCGACAAAACCTCAAACATTCAATTTTAAGTTATTTTCTTTAGTACTGTCATATTATAAGGTTCGACCTTTGTGACTAACAAATGGACGATATACGACTAATTCGGAGAACTTACGAGTTAAGAACTACCTTCTCTAGATGTTAATAATCACACTGTGTTTATGAAAAGCACATGGTTGATGCCGACCTTCTTCTTTAAAATATTACGAATGATATGAATAGGTAATAACCTTCGGGCTCATTGAAAATTTATTGAGAACATCACTCAGCAACTTAACAACATTTGCATTGGCTGATTACAATGATATTGCAATTCTAATGACCATTTTATTTAAAATGAAACAAATATCATTTTGTTTCAAAAACTTGATAAAATGAAACATTTATTATGTAGGAGTCACTCTTCTGGTTGGCTCGCCGTCATTCCATTGGTAATAATTCATACTATGGCCTAAATCCCTCTCAATTGTGTGAGAAGGAGACATGTGCCCAGCAGTGGGACATCAAAAAAAAGGTTGAAAAAAAAATTCATATATAGCCATACTAATACCTTATTTCTTCTGATGCTCTGCGTCCGTTAGCTTTCACTTTTCGTGAGAGCTACACTACGCCCAGTTTTTTTTAAACCTCAATTTTATTTTATCTTACTTACAATTAGCTTTCCCAGCTCTTCGATTCGACCAATCTGTTGACAACAAACAGACCTTTAATTCGATCAAATACTTTAAAAGCATTTTAAACATTCACAGCGAATTATTTTCCGGTGACTAATATAGCATCGAGTGGGAAGTATATATTATAGTCTGTGCATAATAAAGTCAGTCCGATCGATGGACAATATTTGAGTGTTGATCAATTTTCAATTGTTGACGCTTTATAGTGCCATGTCTAATGAGACTCCCAAGGCCAATCAACATTTTTAGGCGATGACTCACTTTGAAGTAAGGTCTCATTTCAATTACAAACTCTCTCAGCAATCACGCATCATTGTCACCTCGAGATGCTGTCATTGTTGCATCTTTAACCGGCCCATAACGCCGTCATTCAGATCGTATAATAAAGCTATCTAAACGATATTGAAAGCAAATTCTAACGTCGCACTAAGTGACTCGAGGATTTCATTGAATATCCGTGAGAGCGATACACGCTGGCCGACAAGAACGCGTCGAAAAAAGCTTAAGTTATTTTTACAAAGCCGTTGTGAGAGCAACGTGTTGTGTAAATAGTCCGACATGTTTCTGTAACAAAGAAAACTTAATAGCCGATGACGGGCAAAAGTCAATATAACAATCTACGGGCTGATTGCTCATAATTTCATGGACATACGGCGCGGGCGTGAACGCAGAGGCATTTAAGGAGCATTTATTTGTGATTTAACATTCGGTATCGGTGAGGCTCTCGAAAATTTGTAAGTTATGTTTCTGTTTATGGAATTAGCATAAAACATGGTTATCTATTGCATACTTGGTCACTAAAGCGTTGTTCGAACATCCCGATACAGTCTCATTGTGGAACAGTTGGCACACAGGAATAGAATCCCAAAGGCCGAGAGCCCAAGGACGCCTTTAGATGTGGATCTCGATGGGAATCCTTGAAGCAGGAATTCCGATTTTGTAGCGGCGACTGCTATGCCATCTAAAATATTGGACATCTCCATCTTGGTTGGTGTTTTGCTCTTTCTTTGGATACGAACAATGAGTCGGGATCGTCAAGGGAATGTATGCATACTTTAAAATAAGTTAAACGGTCGCCCCACGTGGCCGCCCTCAGGGGTCAAAACATAGATTTTCGAGTTACGAGTAAGTATGAAAAATAATAAAGCAATTTAGTCGCACATTAAACATTTCCGGTACCACTGTTCGACCTTAAAACTATTAAAGTAAGACCATTATTATATGAGATAAAAGCAATAAATTCAAGATTAAATCTGCCGACCCCGTAATGTGAAATGACTTTGTTGATACAATAGATAAATAAATTAGGGAATAAATTTATATTAACATTCAGTATAAATCGTGCTCCGTTAAGGTTGGCAAAAAATAAGTCAACTCTATTCTATTGAACATGCATAATTTAAATTTTATTCTTGGTACCTACATGGTTATCATGTTAGTGAGGGATTGTTTTATGATAAATATTGATAATATTAGGGTTGCTACTTATCACACAAATATAAGATTTGCATGAGATTAAAAAATACGCTGTCTTAATTAATTACAACTTCTGTTTAGTGTTGATGAGGATATAATGATGCAAACATCCCATTTTATTAATATAAATTAGTGTTGATGTAAAAAGATGATTGATTAGTAGTGTAACGTAAAGGTAGCTAAATAATTTGATTAACTATTTTACTATGATAAGTAATGATATAAGAAAAAATGTGGTATCTTATCGCATAATAATTATTAGTAGGTATTAATAAAATATCTTACAAAGCAGATCAAGCAGAGCAAGAAATAAATTGTTACGGTAGGCAAATAAAATATTTTGTATTCTTTTTACCTGTCAACTTTCAACATCGTAATTGTACTGGCAGAAAAATACATCAATGCTTCTAACTAAGTAATTGGTAGAAGGAATTAGTATCATTTGTTGAATTTTCCCTTTACTGGTGACCATGTTGCTATAATTTTTTACCTTCTTTCTTACTTGATAAATGTTAGGTGTTGTATAACACCCTTTTTATAAGAAATAAGTTTAATGAAAAACTTATCGCACACGTTTTTTCTCATAGAATTGAGAGTTTTTTCGGGTGAAAAGTTCTCTCCAGCCCTCGAACCAGGTGCGGTCCCAGGGGGGCAAGTCACAGGGGACATGACCCCTCCAAAATCCATCAGTCATGCGTAGACGGAAGGCGAAACAAGTCAATTTGGGACACCTCTTCCCCCAAATTTCTTCGTGACCCCCTCCAAATTTCTTGGTGACCCCCCCACAAATTGAAGGCTGCGACCGCGCCTGCCTTGAACTATCTTCATACAAGAAATCAGGTCAATTAGTAGTACCGTTGCGACGTGAAAGAAGGACAAACAAACAACCACATTTTCGCATTTATAATATTACCGTAGTATGGATGTAAATAAAAAAATAAAATGTTTGTATTTCTTCATAATCCTGATAGGGAACTTCACACTGGTTTCTTTCTGCGAGGATTAAAATATAGGATCCATTTTGTTTTCAAACATTTGAATTCCCTTGAGTGTATTATTTCATGATAAAGATTCTTTCTAATATAGGCAAACCATTGCTAAAGCTTTATTTATAACAATGGATTGCTGTTTGTTAGTCTGGTTTAAACTTTATAACTGTTTGACTATTGTGGCAAAACTTTTTTTTAATATTCGTGGAAATTAATGGAAGGTTTAAAAGGTAGGAAAATAAACAAAAAAATGCGATTAAATCAGTAAAAAGTACAGTAGCTAATGTAAACATCAATTTACGTGGGGATTTTTTTTTGTTTTTTCCTACATAAATGGGTCACTATTTTTTTTTTTCAACCTTTTTATGTCCCACTGCTGGGCACAGGTCTCCTGTAACAACTGAGAGGGATTTAGGCCATAGTCCACCACGCTGGCCTAGTGCAGATTGGTGGACATCATACCTTAGAGAAATTATGAATTTCTCTCAGGCATGCACGGCGATGGAAAACATCGAAATTAATGAAATATCACAATATTTTCCATCACCGTGGCGCAGCGATGAAATGCGCACATCACAAATTTCTTTTGTCAGAGGTGCGTTTCGAGGATATGATCCCGGCACCTCCCGAAATCAAATCCTTAGAACATCTTAGAAGCAAAACGTCTGGATCTAAAAATGTCCTCATTCAAATTCAAAATCGTACTCGTATTTACGTAAATTGATGTTCACACTATCGGTCGTTTCGAAATCGATTCGCGTTTTTATTAGGGACAGTAGGTACGGACAGAACATAAGATTAAATACATTTTTGTCTGTCATTGTTTGTATAATATCTTATTTGACAGAACATAAAGTATGTTTTGGGATTTAAAAATAATTTTTATTTTATTTTATTAATGGCCTTGACAATTTATTTGAAAAATTCAATTCTTCTCATTGATTGACAATACTCTGGTGAACACACCACATGATACCTTCTTCAAGGATTTTCTAAGCTTTAAATGTTTGTATGAGTTCAACACCATAAATTGTATAATTTCTTAACTGTTTTCCGATGATACCCTTGTAACAGAGCGATTCAAACTTTTCTAAATCTATGAAAATATAATACCTAAATGCGAAAGTTTGTATATATGTTTTGATATTTATATATACGTTTGTTAATCATTCACGAAAGCACTACTGAACGGATCGGGTTGAAATTTGGCATAGAGATAGTTTGCAGTCTGGAATAGCACATACGAATTTTTATTCCGGTAAAATGTACTGTTCCCGTGGAATAGTTATAGTATAATCTTATAAACTCACATCACCCGAGCTGGGCCGGTTCATACATACATATATGTATTTTAAAGTTTTCTTTTTTTAACTTTATATTTTTAAGTAGGTACTCGACGCTGCGATACGCTTGGATTGCCTTGAATACATTTAAGACAGGACAAAATCTGTAGGCTGACTAGGGAAAAATATATTTTGAATACGAGGAGAAATTAGCCGAAGCAGGAGCAACCCTACAAGACCTAAGCTCCCACCCAATTCTACGGGTATCTGAATGACGGCTTGTATTATTTTTTGTGGACATACCATGTCATCGGAACGATTGTGGTCGGTTCCCTATGATTTATCGATGTCCATAATACAAATACGACACAGCATTATGCGATTCTTTATTTCTTCTTTAAGCCATATTAGTATTCCGCAAACAATTCTGTCCAGCGCTGGTTTTGTCATACCGACTAAATGTTATTTTGTTGGAATTTCAAATAAACAATTGTTGTCTTTTTTTACACGGTTCATTTGTAATATAATTAATGCGGGGCTTCAATCAGTCGGATGTCCCCCGTTGGCATATTTAGAACGCTCATGAATTAAAACATCAGATTATGCTTTCTTTGCCGTTCGGATTCGGATATGTCTTAATTTGTACATAATAATTAAAGCCATTAGGAGAGGCCGCGTTTCTGCAGCACGGTGTCGATTAACATTTTATGATGTGTCAATTGCTTCCAGAGTTTTTGAAGTTATAGACAGCTGCCGGGTTAAAGTTACCAATTAGGTCATATTGTATACACTGGTGCTGATGCTTTTGAACGATGAACGTTTTAACTATTTAACGTTGGGTGACGAAAAATTTCTTTTTTTCTAATTCGTTTGAAATGTCTTTACACAACTGTTAAGTGTGGCATTTACATACTGTTAACGAGGCTAACTCATATTATGTTATCTGTGGTGCATGTCTGGACGCGAAGACTTGTGGCGCCATCTAAAGAAGAGGTAGAGGAAGCAGGGAGCGTGTCGCCGTGACAGTATTCTCTCGAGCTTGAATAATTTGTGCAATTCAAATGAGTAAACCAGGAGATTTTCACATTGATTTGTCGTTTCAGAATGTTATTTTATAATACATATATGTTAGGAGCACAAAAGGGATTGAAACCTCGTAAATGTTTTTTAGATGTTCAAGAAACTTTTGTAAGTAAAAGATTTGCACTTTGACGGCTGAAAGATGAAACAAATTAAAAAAACATTATTGTGAGCTCTGTAAAGCAAAATTTCATTAAAACGAATATTATTTGAATAGCAATATTAAAAATGATGCGTAAATTCACCTAAATACATTTTCTCACTTTTTTAATACGAATGTTTTACTTACAGACAGAGCAAACGGATAATTCAATACTACACTTAAGAGGCAAAATGTTAGAAACAGCTCCTTGTAGCAATTCCATTCAAGTGGACTGTAAGAGATCTTTTCGGCACGGACTGTGATTAATTGTCTCACTGATGATAATAGGTTATACCATATATCGATGAGCAATTAGATGCAGTGTTTTTTCTGTATTTAAATAGAGTAGCAGAGGCAGTCAAAATTGTTATTTAATTTAATTTAGTGGTAGCTGCAGTCCGTGGACATCTACTGGCTGCAACTCTTTTTACGTCCCAGTTCTATTAACGGGTCTCTCCCCATTATTGGTGAGGCCTTGAGCTTACTCTATCACGCTGCTCCAATGCGGGTTGGTGGAGATGCGGGCTAGTGGCCTACCCGCTGTCGGATGTTTACAAATCGCCCATTCGAGAAGGTTTAACGATTGTTATCTATCGACAACAACCAGGATCGACGGCGTGCCCTCCGAAGTACGGAAACGCGCATGAAATGTTTTTTGCCACTAGCGGTTACCAATCTCCACCCTACCGCGCCCGATTGGCTTAGCCTCATAGGCCGCTTGCGTTCTACGCTAGCCGCCGAGACATACGTGCTTCACATCTACACGACGGACATCTACACGCATCCTTAATAAGCTTAAGTTTGGCATGAGGTCGTATGCAGTTGCACACTTTGCACGACTCTATCGTGCACGAATTGCTTTCTGCACAATCTGGAGTCTGATAGCCGATTCATGTAAGTTTGCTAACTTACCGTGCCTTTACAGTACCTTTCTTCTAAAACACTGTGTCCTATCCACAGCAGGATAGCAGGGCGTTGGAAGAGGATCTACCACGCACTTCTCCAACTTCCATAATTGAAGTCAAGGCTGTGGTCGCGAGTCCATTGTCTCATATGAAGAAGGTGATACGCGCGCTTCCGTATGACCCCTAAAAGATGCCGGATGGCTCCACTTCACTAGACATGATCAAGGGATCTTAATGAAGACCAACGCCGATGAGGGCGCGAAAGAATGCAAGAGCATATCCGTGAGCCTCGCAAAAATTTTGCTGAGGATCACCGTGGGCTTTTAGCTGGTTGAAGTCCAGGATAAAATCTCTGTTGCCCTCGTAATAGAGGGGTCTCCACGAATAAAAGTATCGAATTGCTTCACGGCAGATACGGGGCAGCGGTGGAGGTTCGCTGGTCGTTGACAAACCCTTACGGCCGTATTCAAGAAGCATACTTCCTTAAGTAAGCAGCAGGCAATGCTATACAAAGATTGTTATTTAACGTTCGTTATGTCAAGCCATCGATTAATATCGATGTTGACAAACGCACAGTCGCAGGCTTCACTCAAGTATTGTCTATGAATTCGTTTAGATGACCCTATGCGTTTGCGAGCACTATTAGACCTCATAGTATTGTTTATGAACACGGGTATTAGAATCTTAGTAAACCGACACTAGTGAGATAAATGAACTCTACCTATATGCTGCTATTTTCTAGGCACAATGAAGTAGCAAAATAAAAGAAACGCTCCTAAGGGGAACCGATATAAATGCCTACAAATCGCACATTGAATATTTGTTAACTCGGAAGGCAAGTGACCTGCCTAGTGACTATGGTCAATAAACAATTGCATACAGTAACCATTGATACCCCGCGATGCAGGAACTCTTATACATATATAACTTAACAAGAAAAACGATTTTTTTGCACTTACCGATGATGGTTGACAAGATCGCCTTTATTCATTAGGTACAGTAAAGTAGCGAAAACAAAGGCTTACGAGTGCGAAACATCTATTGCGCGCAGATCGCACTGTGATGAATTGTCTTCTCTCCAAGCAAGTGGGCTGCCTTGTGAATGTGGTCAATGGGCAATTACCTACAGTATTCAATATTATCCAGGAAAGTAGGAAATCTTTAACTTACTGAAGATTTATACGGTCTTCTTTTGCACTTTTCGATAATGGTACAATGTCTCGTCTAATACACCTCAGTGCCTGAAGTTTTTAAAGAAGTTTTGAAGGTTTTTAAGACATTTGTATTGCTAGTTATGGCTAATTAAAATAAGAACATAGTTGTTCTACTGTCGCATAAATTCAAATCAAAATGAATTTTGGAATAAAAACGACAGTGTTATTCGTTTTCAAAGATGATCGCCTTCCTTTTCTAACAATACAAAGCTTTACTAATATAGAAAGAGGGATAATAGAGAAAAAATAGTATGTAAAAAAATAAAATACAATTATAACATCTAGCCACATGAAACTTATCTACGTTTGGAACCTGTTTCTCAGGTAAAACCTAAGATTTACCAAATTTATGATAGTAAAAGTTGGAAATGAACGATGATTCCGGAGGAGTTCAGACTTTTACCACTATGGGATGGTAAACCTTAGGTCTTCTTCTTTCTAGAAAATCTTAAGATTTACTGTAGTTCGGTCTTTTGCAGTAACAATTAGAAATATTTAAAAGTTTTCACTAATGCTTATATTTTTCAAGTGACCAGTATTCTGAACTGGATTCTGAACCAGAAAAATTCTACCGGGCCCGTTAGAAGGTAATGATGTAATAAGGCGATGACACAGCCCCATTGTACCTACAATATAATGTAACTGAAAGTTAATTGAACTCAGTTGAAACAAACAACCTGGCACGCAGTTAAAAGTCATTTTAACTATGCATTAATTGACTGATGATGGTATTTTAAGAGTACTTTCTCGCTCAAGCGATACCGCTTGAAGAGAAGCTTGAACTTCATTTAAATTAATAAAGATATACTATCAGCGATAGTGTACCGCGATATGAAAATTTATAGTCAAATAATAATTATTAATAAGATAAATCTGGCAGTAAAGAGTTTTATGTTTTTCTTTATAGACTATTTGAATTAAATAAGCACTGTAACACATAATAATTTCGGTTCGTTAGCGTCTGCTATGGGTTTTGTTTGTAATATTATGTTAATGTGAGTGTGGTGATAAACAAACAATAATAATATAATCACATATTATTCTGAATCGCTAAACGAGCTCGCCTACAATCAGGGCGTGAAACTCAAATTTTCATTAAGCAGATCACTTGGTTATAGGAAAGTGACCCTAAGGACGCGTGTATAGTGGTAAATAAAACAGCATAGATGCGAGCTAAACTCGTTGTAGACGTCGTAGTGGATATAACTTTTCCACTATTTGGAGAAGTATAATTGTACGCAGAAAAGAAATAAAAGCATGGAATAAGCGCGGTTTCAATCTAGGGTACCTATTTTAAAGATAAAGCTAAATTTAAAAAAAAAACAACGGGTTGCACTCCGGTAGAGTCGGCAGCAGTGAAAACTTGAACATTAACGTTGTGCATTTTTTTTTTTGGAATGGTTAGGGAATAATTTCGGACGAATTGCTTTTATTATCAGTATTATTTTTTATCTAGTATTTTCAGTAGGTTTCATCTAGTATTTTTTATAAAGTACTCACTTATTGGCTTTCACTATTTCTTCGTCACTTTTTCCATTAATAGATGCACTTTGTTCAATATTTTAAATACTTGATATAAACGAATTTTACAAGTGTAGACAGTCGAGCCATCAGCTGTCACCGCTCCGACTTACGAATATTCGATCAGGCCACGTGTCCTGACGCGAGTTGAAAATTCTTTACCCATCCCAAAAATGTGCACAACGCCGCTAAAGAAGTTTTCACTTCAAAAAACTAGTCTAAGGGTAACGCGCTTATACGTGTGCTATTTTATAAAAAAACTATTTTAATTTATAAAAATTCAATAATAAGCTAATTTATTAAAATTTAACAATTCATACCTATGATTGGAGACGTATCCAACCGATGGAGCTAATCTTAATACGTTTAGTTAATATGGTAGACCGCAAAGAGACGGTATTGTTATTAGCTCTACGATCTTATTACTCAGGTTTTAAATGAAAGATTTGCATAGTAGGTATGGTATAGTAAAATAGTCATGACTCTGAACGGACTATGCTATTTTGCAAATTATAAAGGATCAAAATATTAAAAACAATCAAATTTAAATTCAATACAATACTTTTATTTGCCAGAGTATAGGTAACATTCATCAATCTCTACTTATTATTATGAATTCAAAAGTAACTCTGTCTGTCTTCTTCGCTTTCCCGCTTAAACTACTTAACCAATTTTAATAAAATCTAGAACACAGATAGAGTGGACCTTGGAAAAGGACATAGGATGGTTTTTATCCTACGAGAACCTATAAAACGGATTTGCGCGGGCGAAGCCGCTGGTGAAAGGCTATTTTATTTCTATACTTTATAGTAATATACAGGTAAATCGTAGTTCGGCCATCGCTACTCGTTGAGCAGAGTTGTAAGGACCGCGGTCTCCGAGGCGGAGATGGCGATGGGAAATTTGTAATGTGCGCATTTCATGCCTGCTCCACGGTGATGGGAAAGTAATTAATTACGAGTTTTAATTATTAATTTCTCGAAAGTATGATGTTCACCAATCCACACTAGGCCAGCGTGGTGGACTATGGCCTAAACCCTCTCAATTGTTTAGACGAGATCTGGGAGGAGTGGGACATAAAAAAAGTTAAAAAGAAACTCCTAATATCTCAATGAATCGCCGTTTTCCATGTGTGCGAGCCCTAATACCGGCGTCCTGCGCACAGATAACTCTAAATTTGCATATTAACGAGAAACTTTGCATCGGGAATAGCAAAAAATTGGTTAGGTCGCCCGGTCGCTGCGAACGGCCAGGTGTCAGGTAATCTAGTCTCTGTACATACAGCGCGGCGATCGACTCGAATTTGACAAAGTTGAACTCGAATTTCACGAAATTGAATAACGTTTCTACCATCAGGTTAGGTGGGACCGTGAATAAGACGTGTCGTGCAACACGACTATATTAATATGCAATGTATATATGAATATACGATATAAATAAACGATATTATATTAAAGAAATAAAAATTTACAATTAAATCTACCTATATAACTTTTTGAGTTAAATCTAAATAACTAATTTATTTATTATGTTTACAAACCGTGTTATTTATATTATTATTATATATTATTTTGTAGTCATGAATTTATTTAGACGGTGTTTTTCCCATGTCGTCGGCTTTGGCCATCCAGTTCACTGGGGTTTTATACGCTGAGGAAAAAGCAACAGCGAACTTGCATGTTTTTTTTATTGTATCCATCGATCCTATTTGGCATAGGGATCAATTGTTCTTAAAGGACCAAATCGATTGGAGCACTCGGAAAGACAGAAATATAAGCCAAAATTATATAAACCAGTGATTATTTACCATACTCGTCGTCACAAATTTTGAAGATTCGACCGTAAAATGGACGCTATGTTCGCACTAACGAACATACTTTTTGATTAATGTTTTGTCATTAAACGTGCTGTTCAATAGTGTAACTTGCAATAATGATTTGGCATACTTTTTTTTTTTTTCAATTATGGCATCGCGAACTCTGCGCATACTGCCAGCGTCAAGTATTATTTTTGCATCAATTTTTGCCAGTTTCAATGAAACTGGACGAAGTAATAACAAAGTCAGTAAGTAAGTCGTCAGTAATCAGTCAGTATAGTCAGTCCAACATTCAAGTAAAGCGATGGCTACTTTACTAGAACGCGTCCGATGGAATTTTGGAGGCAAGCAGAAAAAACACATTTTAGCACTGTTATTCCATTTCACAAACACTCGTGCACTGTAATTAACCTATATCAAACAAAATGCCATCAAATTTATCCGATATAACTCAAAAATACACCAAGAAAATGAAAATAAAACAAGAGCACAATATGTCTTTTTCGATTTCCCGCCAAAACTCCATTTGGCATACTTAATTTTTTTTTTTCAATTATGGCATCGCAAACTCTGTGCATACTGCCAGCGTCAAGTATATTTTTTGCATCAATTTTTTGCCAGTTTCAATGAAACTGGACGAAGTAATAACAAAGTCAGTAAGTAAGTCGTCAGTAATCAGTCAGTCTAGTCAGTCCAACATTCAAGTAAAGCGATGGCTACTTTACTAGAACGTGTCCGATGGAATTTTAGAGGCAAGCAGAAAAAACATATTTTGGCACTGTTATTCTATTTCACAAACACTCGTGCACTGTAATTAACCTATATCAAACAAAATGCCATCAACTTTATCCGATATAACTCAAAAATACACAAAGAAAATGAAAATAAAACAAGAGCACAATATGTCTTTTTCGACTTCCCGCCAAAACTCCATTTGGCATACTTAATTAAATGAATAAATAACAAAAGATTTGACAGATGTCACCAGAACAAGATGGACGCCACGGGCCCTCATAATATACCCGCGCCTATTGAAAAAAACAATCCATTGGGCTATAAATTATGTAAACATATTATATTGTCATAAGTTGGCAGTAAATGTGCAAAAATTCAAATGATTTCGACATATTGAAGTTAATGAAAATAACATACAGGTCAAGCTATAAAGGAGTTAAAAACAGAAGTTATTAATATTTATATTTGTTAACTTTGCCAACAACCCGTCATCGTAGTTTGACAAATTGGTTGCGTGTGTTTTCGGGGGAATTGAGTATTTTCTCATAATTACGAAGTCTAAACTAGTGATTGGAAGCAAACGGGAAAATCTCGGTACACAAGTAATGAAGTTGTCGACAGCTGATGACAATTTTATTTGGTGGCCGAACCTACATAACTAAAATAATTATACTGAGAAAATGTAACAACTTAGAATAATAACGTTAAGAACGTCAGTCTTCATACAAGCGCGCTGTAAAATTGAAGCACTAACTTAGAATTACTTAATACGTAGAATGAGTGTCTTCATACAAGCGCGCTGTCAAAATTGAAGCACTAAATATGTATTTATGTTGAAGGAATCTTCCTACAGCTGTCACATCTGACAAACAAAATGTTTTTATTTGGACCAAATTAACTATAAAATACTACAAAATATTGAAAACACTGAAAAGTTATATTATTAGACTTCTTTTGTTTTTAAAAAGTGTTGTGATAAAATTTAACCTTAAGTCTGACGAAGCGGCTCGGCGTTTGGTGCCATTAATGGCACCAATCAACATGCTTCAATATGGCCGAGCGAATTTGGTTTCTAATGTAATTGTAATTCGAATGTAATTGTAATTATTCTAAGAGCACTAAATAGATTCCTACAGCTGTCACATCTGACAAACAAAATATTTTTATTTTTACCAAATTAACTATAAAATACTACAAAATATTGCAAACACTGTGAAAAGTTATTTTATTAGATTTCTTTTGTTTTCAAAAAGTGTTGTGATAAAATTTAACCTTAAGTCTTACGGAGCAGCCCGGCGTTTGATGCCATTAATGACATCAATCAACATGCTTCAAATTGGGCGCGCGAACTTGGTTTCTATAATGTAATTGTAATTATTCTAAGTGTAACAATTAGTGGTTTTTAGGGTTCCATACCCGAATGATTCCAACGGGACCCTATTACTAAGCTTCCGCTGTCCGTCCGTCTGTCCGTCTGTCTGTCACCAGGCTGTATTTTATCTCATAAGCCGTGATGGCTAGACATTAGAAATTTTCACAGATGATGTATTTCTGTTGCCGCTATAACAATAAATAGTGAAAATAGAATAAAATACATAAAAAGTAGGGCGTCCATATAACAATCAAAATTTTTTGCCGTTTTTTGGCACTTGGCCGGTTTTTTTTCAACCTTTTTTATGTCCCACTGCAGGGCATAGGTCTCCATCTCACAAGTGAGAGGGAAGGCCATAATCCACCACGCTGGCCAAGTGCGGATTGGTGGACGTCATTGCTTTCGAGAAATTATGAATTTCTCTCAGGCATGCACGGCCATGGGGAACATCGTAATCAATTAAATATCACGATATTTTCCGTCACCATGGAGCAGCGATAAATGCGCACATTACGAATTTCTTCGTCAGAGGTGTGCACCGAGGATTTGAACCCGGGATCGGTCGGTCGGATCGGTCTTCGATGAAGACCGCGGGTTCTTACCAAACGGCCATCGCGGCCGGTTTTTTTAAATTTATATTAATTTTAAACAGTTTAAATTTATAGCATTATTTTTATGTGTTTATTTAAATATTGAAGAAGACTGAAGCGCGCATGGCCTGGCGGCTAGCGTAGAACGCAAGCGATCTATGCAGCTGAGCCAAACGGGCGCGGTCGCGTGTGAGATGGGTGACCGCTAGTGGCAAAAAATTTCATGCGCGTTTCCGTGCTTCGGAGGGCACGTTAAGCCGTCGGTCCCGGTTGTTGTCGATAGATAACAGTCGTCAAACCTTGTCGGAGGCCTTATGGGCGGTTTGAAAACATCCGACAGCGGGTTGGCCACTAACTCGCATCTCCACCAACCCGCATTGGAGCTGCGTGGTGGAGTAAGCTCCAGGCCTCCCCAATAAGGGGGAGAGACCCGTGCCCAGCAGTGGGACGCAAAAAGGGTTGCAGCCATTTAAATATTTGATTCATTAATAATTGATACGTGGGTAGTAGGTAGTGGGTAGGAAGCGCGCATGGCCTGGCGGCTAGCGTAGAACGCATGCGATCTATGCAGCTGAGCCAAACGGGCGCGGTCGGATGTGAGATGGGTGATCGCTAGTGGCAAAAAAATTCATGCGCGTTTCCGTGCTTCGTCGGTCCCGGTTGTTGTCGATAGATAACAGTCGTCAAACCTTGTCGGAGACCTTATGGGCGGTTTGAAAACATCCGACAGCGGGTTGGCCACTAACCCGCATCTCCACCAACCCGCATTGGAGCAGCGTGGTGGAGTAAGCTCCAGGCCTACCCAATAGGGGGGAGAGACCCGTGCCCAGCAGTGGGACGCAAAAAGGGTTGCAGCCAAGGTAGTGGGTAGCATTTTTAGGGTACGAGGGGGAAATACCATCGCTGCTTCCATTTCTTTCACTGTAAAGCAATCTATTATTTTTCGGTCGGCGAAGAACTGCGTGGCGCAATGGTTACCATGCCGCAATGCCAAATCGAAGGATCCCGGGTTCGATTCCCGACGAACACAAATTTGAATGATTCTTTAAACTTCTGTTCTCGGTCTGGGTGTTTGTGTTTCCGTCATTTTGTGTGTTCATGGTACCCACGACACGGGGTATATATACCCTACTGTAGGGCTATGAGTGTGTAACATTGTTTATTTATATTTATTCGGTGGAAAAATGGCGGTTGCCGGCCAGACCGACATGAGTGACCTTGCTCAGGTTTGCTTCAGGTTGTGTGCCTGAATCCGACGGCTGCACCGAAAACGGTTACCGGTACCCACGACACAAAGAATTCAATTAAAGGGCTATGAGTGTGCGTTAGTTTCATTAATTCAAAAAATAAACAATAAGCAGATACAATATTAAAACAAGACTGTAGTTTTTTAGAGAAAAAACCGTAAAATATTGTTCACTAACAGTTTGAACAGCTGGAACAGCAAAGTGATTAAAATATTTTTACTTTCATATCTACTACTATCTACTTATATCTCTCTGTATACGAGTAGTTACTGTGCTACGAAACAGGCGTCTTACATTTTTTATACGAAGATGGCGGTAATAGGGAATTTTGTGCAGCCGTAAATGGAAGGATTCCACCAAATCGCATTGTTGCAGTACCTGGAGCTTTCCGTGGCTCCCTAACTATGGGAAGAAACTTTATGAGCTTCTATTTTCATAAATATATTTAAACTTCTTACATAAACATACGAGATCTATCACACCCTAGACCAGATAGTAGTATATTGTTTTTTTTTATTTGAACGGAGTAGCAGATGAGCATGCAATAAGCCACGTGGTGTTAAGTAGTCGCTGCAGCCCATGGACATCTACATACAACCTCAAGCAAGCATAGGTAAGTCTTGTCTGAGGTCGTATGCAGTTGCGATTCTACTCCAGAGGCTGTTGGTCGCCTTATGTAAGTGTGGCCGGCAACTGTACGGAAAAACAATAGAATTGGTTCACAGCAGAAGTAGGTGCAGCGGTGGTACTTCCCCGGGCGAACGATAATAGTTCTACCACCTTCAATATAGTATATATATAGATATTGTGAGAATAATCATTTATTTTGATCGTTCTATGGTTAGAATTATTATTATCTATGTTGCAGGATAGTCGTAATTTTGTGGGCAAAAAAAACACATATACCAAAATTCGTTATAACTGATTTACCTGACTGAACCTACTTCATAGAATTGTACCAATTTATCTAGTAGTATCTAAAGTATTAAAAAAAATTCTGCTGGAAATTTCACAAGAGCACTGATTTTCTCTATATACTGCGACATCTAGATTTACTACGATTTGAACGTTACAAAAGTAACAATATCTTAGAGGTGTAAATACTTAAACTGAATTATTTACATGTCACTTTAGTTCTTGATTCGTGATACCTACTGTCTTAGAAATTTACAGTTAATAAAATTTATTACTTTTTGTAAACTTTCTGCATCGATTAAAAATTGGACATCGACGTAAATTATAGTCTCAGGCGAATTCGTTGACGCAAATATTTATTTAAAACTAATTTATGTAAGAACATACATTTATACCTTAAAAAAGCTAACACTATCCCTTGCAATATTGATATAATACTTAAACAGAAGACAAAACTATGAGGAATGTCAAACAGTGTTCATAGTATTTTTTCAGTTTTGGCACCACCATCTGTGCCAATTGCGAGCGTCAAGTAAATAATGTTTGCCCGTCTCCTGAATTTAAGCGACACAAGAATAGTCAAAATCTACTGATTTTGACTGGTGTCAGTAGTCCGTCAGTAAATTCAGTCAGGTGTCAGAGTAAAACGACGGCTACTTTATCAGAACCTATCTGTTGGAGTTTTTGAGAGAAAAGCCAAGTTTTTGAATTGTTATTTTAACCCTCTGCGACTGAGGTGGTAGTCTCTCAGACACCGCAAACCAAATACAACGTTGCCATTTCGCGATATGGCGTGATATAGTTTTGTCCCGCTCAGTACCTTCCTAAAACGGTGAGAGCAAGTGAACAGTCAATCGCAAGCGGCGACGCTGTGCACAGGTGTGGCGGGACGAGCACCTGGTGTCCGATAGACGTAAGTACAGCAATAAGCGTTGATTCTGTCAGACGTCACCTACCAAAAATATTCATATTTTCATAGTGTATATCAGTCGTTAGCTCAGTAACAGTTGTAAATTTACCTAAAGTTTCTTAGACGTAACCGAGTAGTTATGTTTATGTATGTAACAGATGGCGAATTCAAGTGGAAGGCAGGCTAGATCTACTAAACGGAGTTTTAAAGGAACACCCATAAATAATGATAAGCAAATAGAAGACTGGCTTGAACAGTTAGAAGAAGAGGTGGAGTTTAGCGACGTCGATGATTCAGTCGAATATCCTGATTTTGAAGTTGAAAATGTCCAGGGACCAGAAGAATCAAGAATTGAGACTGAAAGTGAACCTGAAGAATGTGCAGAAGAAGAAGCTTGTGAGAGAGAAGAAGAACAGGGTGAGAGTGATGATAAATAGCCGCTAATATTGCTTGCTAACCAAATAAGAAACCAAAGCAGCAGCGAGTCTACAATGATCGACTACCAAGAGAACTGCGACTGTCCATTAAAAGAGTTTTGGGTAAAGGCTTGCCTCCCAAGCCTATTCCTGCAACTGCACCTGGACCTCCATCTAGAAAATTATGCAGCATTTGTCCAAGCAAATTGAAACGTCAGACAAGATTTGCCTGCTGTGCCTGTAAGAAGCCAATCTGTCTGCAATGTTCAGCCCAAATCTGCGAAGATTGCAAATTTGAGTAAAAAAAAGTACCGTAACTTTGAGACTGATTTATGTCTAAACGTATCATACGATCTCGTTGATTTTTTTAAGTAAAGTTTATAAGGGTAATGACTAATAGAAGAAATGTTAAGTTTTTGAAAGTTGATTTTGTTAATTAAGAAGAAAAATATATTAAGATACCTACTTACTTTAAGACAAAATTTTTGATCTCTATAAAGACTCCCTATAACTATTAGAATTTAATTTTAATAAAACAATTTATTTTATTTTATTGCTTCTATATAAAATATATAAAGTAATTAAAGTATTTATAAAATGATATCTATTTAAACTTATAAGATATTTACATTTTAAAATGACGTCTGACATACACCACCTCAGTCGAATGTATACAATAATTTCACCTCAGTCGCAGAGGGTTAATCTACTACATAAGAGCACTGTAACTGACCTATATCGAACAAAATGTCACCAAAATTCGATGTCACTCTAAAATACGTCAAGAAAATAATCTAAATTGTGTAAAAACTTCCATAATATCGTCATTGCACTGATACTCGTCACTATAGAAAACGGGCCAAAAGTTACACTTTCTATGAATGACGAGCACTGAAACATTGACGAAAACTGACGATAATAAGGACCTTTACCTTACCAAGACATGCCTCTTTCAGATCCGCGCCAAAATTTCTTGTGTCCCTTTTCTCCCTGAACGAACTCTACAAGCCTTAACTTCTTCAACATTTACATTTAATTTTATCCAACGTGAAACATCGCCGGTGTGGTGACAGCTTAATATTTTAAAACGAATAAATTAATTGGTTCCAAAGCGTTTCCTTTGATACAACAGCTACTATTTCACAGTTTTTAAAAAGTGACAATTTATTATACGCATAATTGCCTTCCTATAAACTGTAAACTAGAATTTCTGGAACGAGCATTTCAGAACTGCTGTATTTAATCATCCCGTCTCGACTGTTACAAATCTGAAAAAGATATCCCCACGGCATTAGTGGCGTCTATGAAATCAATTTAAAACTCCCCAATTTAAAATGAAAGGCGGACGTGTGGATAGTAATTACGTAAACAAACAGGGAATCCAAATGAGAGCTACCATACGATATTAGAAACGCCTCATTAGGTCTTTAAGCTGAGATGACAGCTCCTAAAATAGGCACGTTCGTCGAGAGTGTATAAAAATTTTTGTTTATTTTAAGTTGTTGAGCCGTTTGCCGCGAAGGTGATGCGTTGACAAAACATCTGTTTAGTGTGCACCCGTCGTGTTGTAAAAAGGCACAGCTAATAAAACCGAAAAATGGAAATAGGTAAACGAGTTTTGATTAATTTTCGGGCTGGAACAATGTTGTAATCTTTATTGAGGAAAAAAGGTAATATAAAAAACACTTCTAACTTTAAAAATAATAACCTCATCATATTAAAAAGTCATAACTATTCAGATACGCTCTTTCATAAAATAGTTAAATAGTGTTATTTTTAGGTAAACTCCAATACCGCTTGGCTCATTAAAAAAATGCCACATTATCATTTGTGAAATCATGATGATATTGTCAAGATTAAATAGCGTAAAAAAAAATAGTAGAGGCGCATTTTTTCTAATGCCAAATATGTCTTTCAGACATTTTTTTGCAAAATTGTTAGTTGTGCCCTTTTTCTCAAAACGGCGATGTGGGTGCAGCCGCGCGTTCGAAACACCCCGTAAACGGTGCTAATGCGGCCGTCGATGACAAATATAATCTTTACTCTAAGACGAGTTGACTTGACACTGTTGTTATTCCGAGAAACTGAGAGCTTTATTTTTACCCAAAGATCTAAATACTCAGGTGAAAGATTTCTGTGTTATTCGTAGCTCGTAAAATCTTTCGACGGGCGTCCTGTGTAACCGCAGTGATACCGAAAAATCTGCCCGGATTTCGCTGCTTTGATATTCGCTCTCAAAGGAGGAATAACATTATAAATATGCGCGGCCGACGGAACAGTTAATAAAATAATCAAAGTAGGTAATTCGTTTCGTCGGAAATTTTCGTCGAGACCAATCACAACATTCGTATAGGTTGCCAACAAAATTGGTTGAGGATTTCAGGGTTGCTTATTTAAAGGTGAATCATTTTATAAATACATATGTACAAGCTTTCGTTTCTTGAAACCATCTATCATTGCCAGCTTATTTTTTTTTTAAATCTCGGAGTTTTGAATGAATTTGAATAGAATGAGCACATGCATTCTGGCGTTTTCGTACTTAAACCAAATATGGCACGGCTTGATATGAGCTTCTAAGTGCGTCAACGCTCATATCAATTATATTTCAAGTGTAGCAAATGCTAGTAATACGCACCTATACTCGCTTCCAAAACAACTTTATACGCTCATATAAAACGCTAACAGCTCTCGTTTTCAGCTCAATTTTACTACGGAACCCTCTTGCTAGTACGCACGTGGTATTTTCCTTAGCTCCGTTTCCCCGATCAACCCGGTGCACAGATTAAACTCAAGCTGCTAATATAATTTACGTGGAACAGGTTGCATGTAGAGTTGTGAGGTAAACAGGAATCCGTACTAGTGCTCGAGTCCGGCCCTTTGTTGCAGCCTTTCCATGTAGAATTCCGTCGACCGTATAGTGTAGAAAGCTATGGTCGCTTTGTTAAAGTATGGCGGTTATGTCAAGTTAAATTTAACAGGACGCGGTGGGAAAACGCTTGATACTTCCTTGTAAGTTTTGTGTGAAAATTATGTTTTGTATGAACCATGTCCACCACGATGGCCAAGTGCGGGTTTGTAGACACGGTATGTTTCTGAGAATATTTTGAGTGTTTCTTGGTAATGTAAAGTGTGATGAAATATTACTAATACTATTTCCTCACAGTGGAGCAGCGATAAATACGTAACAATTTTTTAGTCAGAAGTGCGTGCTTTGGTTTGAACTGGGGACTACTGTGGCGAAGACCGTCGACTTAGCTCTTCTACTATCGCTGCTTGCATGAGGCGACCATCAGCCTCCGATTTAGCAGCGTATATATGTAAACGACCTTATTCAAGACTAGGCTTGTTTGAACTTTCGTATAGATTTCCATGGGTTACAGTGACCACTTCCCTGCCTGCTCATATGCCATTCCGTTTAAATTCAAAACGAATGAACTGATTTTGGACCATGATGTAGTAAGCTCCTCGCCTTTCCAATTATGGGATTACACCCGTATCCAGCAGGAGAACACGTAAAATGTTTGCAGTCACATTTGCCTACCTAAAATATCCTGGTAGTTAAATCTCGGGAATGCAATCTTGTTTTCGCGAGATCACCTGAGTTTAACGAGATTGCACTAGAGCATAAAAATGTCTTATTCAAAGCGCGGACTGACACGGACGGAGTTGCGATCTGTCTGTGATAGTTTAATTTAATTGATAATAATATTTATCTCAGTTTAATAGTCAACTCAACTTAGATGATAAGTTAATTTTTTTTATTTCTCATTTTGTTTGTTGTAGAAGAACTGTTTTATTACTAAAAGATTTTTGCTTGGTTTTAGAAGAGAAGACTGGTTGTTTTTTTCATTTGTTATTTGATACTCGTAGTTACTGGAAACCATGAAAGAAGGCCTAGAGCAGTCGATGAACGTCAGATATTGGCAGAAGTAGAAGAAGATCCTTCAACTAGTACTCGCCGTATTTCTAGACGCACTGGTATCCCAAGAAGTACAGTACATCGCATATTGAAGCGGAATAATTTACGCCCGTATCATGTCACGTCTTTTTATTTTCTCCCAAAAATATCCTATGATATTGAATAAATGAAGAAATATGCTACTTTATACCTAAGATTTTTTTTGTAATTGTTATGAAATGCAGATGTTTTTAAAATAAAGTTTCACAAGGTTACCATACATTTTTTTACACCAGCGTTGTTCAAACTTCAGTTAGAAAACTTTTGAACGTAAAATTTGCAACTATTATGGGTTGTATTTTTAGTGTTGTTAATTATGGTTGAATATCATTTTAATTAGGAAGACTTATGTATTATTAATTACCTTGAACAAAAATAACAACAAAATAACAAAGCAGATATGGTAAAATTTCATATTTAGCTTACGTGGATGATAAATTCACCAAATTTTGTAAACAAAGCATAACTTAATAACAACAAGTCCTAGGACTATAAATTTTAGTATTTTTATCAGATAATAAGTCTCACTACCTCCCCATAACCCGTTGATCCACTATTTACGGGACAGCCTGTATAAAAGTCTATTTAAAAATTCGTCAAAATAAAAGTTTATCTTTTAATATTTAGCTTACGTGGATGATAATTTCACCAAATTTTGTAAACAAAGCATAACTTAATAACAACAAGTCCTAGGACTATAAATTTTAGTATTTTTATCAGATAATAAGTCTCACTACCCCCCCATAACCCGTTGATCCACTATTTACGGGACACCTTGTATAAAAGTCTATTTAAAAATTCGTCAAAATAAAAGTTTATCTTAAGTATATATTTTATTTCTAATTTATTGAAATATTGTGATTATTTGCAAAAAAACCACACAAAACTGCTAATATCGCGAGATATCGAAATTGGCGAGATCTCGATCTCGCTTGAGCCCCAATCTCGCGAGATTTGCATTCCCTGGTTAAGTCGATATACCTGTAGAGTAACAGTAAACTAAAAGACGTGTGACGCCATATGGCTGCAACCCTTTTAGCGTCCCACTGCTGCGCACGGGTCTCTCCCCATTATCGGGGAGGCCTAGAGCTTACTCCACCACGCTGCTCCAATGCGGGTGACGCCATATGTTGAATCTGAATTTTACCCCGACTCTAATACTGGTACGGGATATTTTATACGTTAATCGTTTATGAGCTAAGCTATGTCGAAAGTAGTCAAATGTTGAATGAGTTACGATTAAGCTACATACGTTTCACACTCATAGCCCCGCATTAAGGTAGGTATACCCTGTGTCGTGGGTACCATGGACACATACAAAGACAGGAACACAAACACCCAGACCGAGAACAGAAATTTAAACTCATCATTCAAATTTCCGTTTCGCCGGGAATAGAACCCGGGACCCCTCGAATGGCAGTCCGGCATGGTAACCATTGCGCCACGCGGGTCGTCAACATTACATACATTAGGTACTGGTGTTACTTAATTATAAACCTACTTTTATCTACTATAATGGCGAATTTTTTAAACAAATTAGTCTAATATAATATAACCAACAGTTTCACAACCGCCCCCCGCTGTTTCACCTTGTTTCGCAACGCCTAATAATACAGCATTAGAGCCATTAACACGTAAGTTACTTGTATTAATATTTTATGGAAATCCAAGTGAATGGGCCACCTGGTTTCATGTGGCTCTTGTTCACAGGCCATTACTTTGTTAAGACTTTACATGACTAGCACTAGGTTTATGAAAAAAATAACATGGCTAGTTGTACTAAGCTTTTAGCAAAATTTAAAACTTTTGACTAAATTCGAATGCGTCATAAGTATATACATACATACATAACGTATAGATGTTCTATGTCACAAAGTCCGTTCGGCTATCAATGTTGTAATGTGTGCACACGCACATTTTGTTGTGTAACGTCAGCATCACAACTAAACGTAGAAGAGTTGGTGAGGTATTATTTTTAAATGTGTTTTTTTGTTAATGATAGAGATGTCCATATCTCTGTGCCAATGCTGCAAAAACTTACGGTCACAAGCGCTCTGGTAAACTTTTCAGTACACATCACTACTATAACTAGACTAACTTCGTGAAATAGAATACTATGTATATTATGTATAAGCTTTATTGGTGAAAATTTATACATCTATACAAATAACTAAAATTGGAGTGTCTCTTTGTAATATTAAAATAACTGCTTTTTACTAGATGCATATGAATGTTTATACGGTAGATATACCAAAATAACATTTTTTACAGTTTTTGTCTGTCAGTCTGTCTGTTTGTTTGTCCCGATTAGCCGTCTGAAACGGCTGGACCGATTTTCACTGGCTGATGTAATATTGAGTAACTTAAGCTACTTTTATTTTATCTGGAAACGGGTGGACCAAGTTTGACGGGACTTTCACTTTTATTAATTAACAGAGGGTTTCAGTAGCTAAGAATGATGAAAAACTGGGTCTGGCATTGTACTTATTAATATGTTAGAGCGACACGGCGGCGGTGCGCCATGGCGGTTACCTACAGCATATTATTGGTAATAATAATGGATCGAGGACTTCATACGCAATGCTGTAGGTAATTTTAAATAAAATAAGGGTCAAATTTGTGGAATATATTCACTTCGTGCTAATGATCCTTTCTGACGCGGGTGAAACCGCGGGGCACAGCTATTAATAATTATAAACGAAAAATCAATTCTGACGTTTAGTAACGGCAATTTTTTTAACAAACGAATAACAAATCGATACATTGTTTGACCTTACATGACTAGTGCCAAGTTTGTAGAAAAATTTAAGACTTCTGTCAAAATTAGAAGACGTCAGGTTGCTATTAGAACTTAAATGATTTTATCTAATACCATCGCTTCACCCATTTAACCCTCGAAGTAACAGCGGTAACCTTATGCGACCTCAGAGATGAGGTTACATTAAATGTAGATAGATATTGGGCACAAATTACTACTTAGCACGATCAATCATATTTATGTAAATTAAAAAAAACTTGAGGACCACCACTTCTCCAACTGACACTGTATATTATCCACTCCACATTCGAATGTTCCTAGATACATCAACTTTCCTATAACTCACCTTGAATCATTGTCCAAAATTTGTGAGTTGTTCTTAATAAACAGAAATGGCAGTCTGACAGTGTAAAGTACTAGTAAAAGAGATATATTGAGAACACGACTTTGTAAAGCACATCATAACTGTTCATGATTAACTTTTTATTTTATTTGAATGGAGCGTGCATGCAGGCCACGTGGTGTTAAGTGATCGCTGCAGCCCATGGACATCTACATACAACCTCAAGCAAGCATAGATAAGTCTTATCTGAGGTCGTATGCAGTTGCGCTGTTACTCCGGAGGCTGGTGGTCACAACATTTAAGTGTGGCTGGCAACTGCACCTTTCCACCGAAACACAATATAATTGGTTCACGGTGGAAGTGGGTGCAGCGGTGGTACTTCCGCGGGCGAACTATAATAGTTCTACCACAGATCTAAAACTTCGCTAGGCTCCATCGCCAGAGGAGTTCTGTGTGTGTCCTCGTGGTGATAGAACACTCTAGACCGGCTGTACCTAAGAACTTAAAATGTGTGTGATTCTTATGTGTGGACTCCATAAAAACTGTATCTTTGAAGCATAATAATTAGTGTCGACAAGAAGATAAAGAAAGCGTCGTGGAAGAAAGCAGCTACCGGCGGTTCGTACATGGCATGCAGGTTAGTGCTCTCTTCTTGTGAAAGGAATCGTTGGCAGCCCCATCGTCTTTTTCTGCTGTCTCCCAAAATGTGCGCTGTAGAGCGACCAAAGAGCCATTTGCGCACATTTTTGTGGTGGTATTTGCCAATAAATACTTTTTAGATTTTCTGCACTATGCACTGCACATATTTAAGGCCAATTAAAAATAGTTTAAGATCTTCATGGTCTTATAACTGAGCCCTCTAGATAAAAAAGAAACTAAGTTGTATTATTAAACATTTATTTAAATTAAAGCAATGGCTCTATCACCAGCGAATTGCCGTTGCTTTATTAATCTCGGTTTAGGAATTAGTAAATTTGTATTCAACTTACATATTTCATGAGTAAACTACATAGTTTTGTTCTAGGTTTTTAATCGCCATTTTCCATCCATCCATCTGAACCTTATAACTACACCCATTTCTGGCTTGAAGCAACTGTATTTTGCTTAGGTCGAACGGTGCAGCTGCTGGTCAGATGCTGGAGATTTTGTTACATATATTTTAAAATTTTAGATGTTTCTAAGAACGTGATCAAACTGGAATAGTTCTCATACTTTTAAGGCGGGACAATTTCTGACGGGTTCGCTAGTTATTTAATACCAATTTTATTTAATACCAAAGGACCATTACGTCAGTTTTCTCAAATCATAACACATTATGACTCCCTGCCGAGCGCGCTGTATTTCACACACGATGTATGATGTTTTGAGTAGAAGTATGGTGTGACGACAAAATGAATGATAAGTGACGTGAAAATCTCATGTATTTTATTATAGACTATATTATTGGAACATACTAGTATACTAATATTATTGGATCTTATTTCAGTATTGTAGATCGCCATAACAGTTTATCAAAAGTAGTAGTAGTATTGAACTGCGCTACTAATCTTCATGGCTAAGCAATGATGCGTACAGCCAGGAGTAGGTACAATGGCTTACTGCTAGAATCTTTTCAAGATGATAATAGGCACAGAATTTGAGGTGAGGCTAGACGTTTGCTATATATACGTCTTTTGTTTCATTTTGGGACTTTTGGTTGAAAAGTGCACATCGAAAATCAAAACACATCACAACACATTGGGAAAACTGACGTAACGGTCCTTTGGTGTTGGTTGCGTTGTTCAGTTAGCTGCCGTTGCAGATGTTTACTTAAAAATTGTTTTAAATTTAACAACCGGTGCACGTCGAAAATCAAAACACCGGTTTTGATTTTATCGACGTGTACCGGTTATTAAATTCAGTACAATTTTTTAGTGAAACATCTGACCGTTCTGCAACGGCAGCTAACTGAACAACGCAACTAACACCAAAGGACCGTTACGTCAGTTTTCCCAAAGCATGACACAACACGACTCCCTGCCGAGCGCGCCGTATTTCATACACGTTAACAACGGCAGTAAACCAATTACACTGACTCACTCACTTAGTAGTACACGTTAAGAAATCCATTTTTATTATAACGATCTTGCTTACATTACTTCCTTATTATCACGTTTTAGACATTATATTAAATATACAGCGCTAATTACGGGCTCGCCATTCCGAGATGCTCGGAAAATATTTTAGAGTAGTATCGCTATTGTCTTCACTGAGGGTTCGGCTGATGTGAAGTGAAACGCGGAATTTTGATGAGATAATTCGAGTGCGTAACTGACACATTTTTGGGCAGAGAAAATTTCTTGCAAACTTGGGTATTGTCAGTAAGCTTTCTTTTTATTTGTATTTAGTACACGGCGATCACAACTCGGCAAAATGAGCGCAGGCCGCCCTCCAACCAGGTGGACTGACGATATGAAGAAGACAGCGGATTCAGCGGACATATAAAGGCTGAAGGATGGAAATATGGATGGATGGATGGAGCCGGCAAGCAAGCTACGACGTATTAAGGGGTCGCTAACCATGTACATCAAACAAACCTTCGTCTTGCCTAAGATCATACGCAGTTACTCATATATTTCCTCAAATCCATAATTGAAAAATGAAAAAAAAACCCAGCCCGATACAAACAAAAAAGATATGTATAGCTTTTTGCTTGATGTTACATAAAGCTTGGAACAAAATGTCTCATAATTTCCATCAAGAAATATTGTACTAATAAATTAAGTTTTTAACAAAAAAATAGAACCGACTTCAAACGGTAAAAAATAAAATTGTTCAGTACCTACTTCTTCTTGCTTATGGTAATGACTCTTAAAACTATTTCTGGAGTCGGGCCCTTAGTAAATGTCGTACCATTCGTTCTAAATTGGCACCGACAGTACAGACAGTGGGACAGTACCTACTTCTTCTTGCTTATGGTAATGACTGTTAAAACTATATTGGAGTCGGTGCCCATTCAGAACGAAAGGTACACTATATTTACTAAGACAGGACATTTCACTAAGGGCCCGACTTCAAAAATAGTTTTAAGAGTCATTACCATAAGCAAGAAGAAGTAGGTACTGAACAATTTTATTTTTTACCGTTTGAAGTCGGTTCTATTTTTTTGTTAAAAACTTAATTTATTTCACTCTTTTTAGTAATTTTAATAATTCTGTATGTATTAGCATAATTGGAAAAAAAAATCACTTAACTTCTAAACTTTAAACAGATTTACCTTTTATAATCATGTTTATCTAATAGCCATCTAAAAGTCTGAAAGACATACTATCAGTCCACCTGAACGTTTAAATTAAAGAAAGAATTTGCTCTCAGCTCCTAAACGTTGAGGAGTTGTACCTTCAATCATCAGTTAAGCAACAGCAGGTGATAATTACCAGACATAAATATTTGTATTATGTTAAAAATATGACTAAAAGCATGTGTTAAGGGTCCTGGGACCTAAATAAAAGTGGACTGTATTTCTCAAGACTGGTTTATTCCCCATCAAATTAACAAAGATACACCCGGTCAAACAGAGTTAAAATAAATATGAATCGTGCGTGGTCGGTGGCGGTCGCGATGGTGAGTGGTGCCGCGGCCCGCCGCCTCTCTCGGTGCAGCCGATGACGTAGCGGGCCTCCTCCGCCCGCGCGTCTCCTCCCGTGCGTATTGGGAGGAATCCCAACATGCTCCCCGGGTTGAAGCGATGAAGAAGGCTTCAAAAGTCTGGAAGTGGGCAAATATTATTAAAGGCCCTACGAATGGTGCCTCTCCTCGTTCTCAATTCCGCGACGCGACTGATGCGTCGCTCCCAGGATAGAGCTGAATGACGCGCCCCAAGGCCCACAACAGGGGTGGAAGATTTTTATCTTTTATTAAGACGAGCGATCCAAGTTTCAGCTCGTTATTGGACGTTTGCCACTTGACTTTCTTCTGCAGCAAGCTGACATATTCCGTGGAAAACCGGTTCCAAAAGTGCTGCTTTATGAGCTGAATTCGCTTATATCGCTCAAGACGAATGATGTTGGTGTCTGGTACTGGTGGCTGTGGAATGGCCAGAAGTGAGCGACCGATCAAAAAATGACTAGGAGTCAGAGCCGTATAATCAGAAGGATCAGTAGCGAATGGAGTAAGTGGACGAGAATTTAAGATGGCCTCTATTTCGGCGAGACAAGTTGCCATTTCCTCGTATGTGAAATGAGTGGTTTGCAATAAACGCTTAAGGTGATATTTCGTGGAACGAACAGCAGCTTCAGCCAAACCATTAAAGTGGGGGGTGTAGGCCGGCACAAATTTAAACTCGATGCCTTCTCGCGCCACATGACCTTCAAGCACGGAGTTCAAGAGGAACTGAGCCAGCTCATTGCTAGCACCTACGAAATTGGTACCATTATCTGATGTGATGGATAGTGGTACTCCACGGCGTGACGCGAAACGTTTTAATGCAGCTATAAATGCGTCGCTGGATAGTGCCGTGACGAGCTCGATGTGACAGGCCTTGGTCGAATTGCAAATGAAAATTGCTAAAAAAGATTTAATGAGTTTGCAACCTCTACCCTTGCGGTCTGCTATCAACACCGGTCCCCCGTATCCCGAGGAATCCCAACAGCATGTGTGTGCCTATTAAGTTTCAGTGTTTCCCTCGATTTCCCTAATATCACATCATCAGATTTTGACATGGTGACAGTTGGACCACCTCAGGAATGTAAGATTTCGAACAAAAAACCATTTATTGAAAGAATTTGCTCTCAACTCCTAACCGTCGTAGTACCTTCCATCATCAGTTCAGCAACATGATATGACGATAATTATACACAAATGTTTGTTTTGCTTTGTAAAAATATGAAAATCATTTGTTGTGCTATAAAATTTGAATGTTCCCTTCGATTTCTCTGGGATCCCCTCATCAGACTTTGACTTGGTGACAGTTGGACCATCTCGGGAATGTAAGATTTCGAATAAAAAACTATTTATTGAAAGAATTTGCTCTCAACTCCTCACTGTCGCAGTACCTTCCATCATCAGCTCAGCAACATGAGATGATGATTTCTATGCGTAAATATCTCTTATGCTTCAGAAACTATAAGAAAATCAATGTATGTGCCTATAAAATTTGAGAGTTCCCCTCGATTTCCCTGGGATCCCATCATCAGATCCTGATTTGGTGACAATGGGACCACCTCGGGAGTATAACCATACGAACAAAAAAAGAATTTTGAAAATCGGTCCACAAACGGCGGAGTAATCGGTGAACATATATAAAAAAAAAATACATACAGTCGAATACAGTACCTCCTTCTTTTGGAAGTCGGTAAAAAACGAATAAGATTACGTTTACAAAATTTGAAAATCATAGTAGGTAAGTATGTAATTCCATTTAATTTTAAGGCAAATCAAGAAAAAGGTAAAAGTATTAAAAAAATCATCATACACAGTATTCGTTTGTGAATTTGTGAAAAAAACTAATTTACAAAATTTAATATATTTAGAACCTATCGCAAAATGTGGGAAAAAATATTTTGTACATTATCATTTTGTATTAACAGTTTTCTACTCTAAGGGCCTCTTTCAAGTAAAGTGACAAGTACGCTAACTGTAAATTACTTGATAATTCCTACTACTAGCTACATTTTTTCATGGTTAAATTATTACCGAAAGACTTTAAAATTTTTCGTCAAGGAAAATTCGTGTTCAGTGAAACAGTTTAAGAATACTACTGTTAGCAATTTTATAATAGACACCGAAGAAAATTTGACGTTCCGTATAGCGTAATGTATATCACAATGAACTGCTGCTCAAGAGGTTTGGTTCGTATTCGTATCCCAGCGGAATCAATGATGAGTTTAAAAATCTGGATACAAATTTTCACTTAACACTGTCATGGTCATAAGACCGAAACGCCATTCGTAAAAGAAAACTCTTTGAAAGTAGGCAGGCCAATTCTTAAATAAGCATTGTTGTAATACACAGCTAGAAACAAAACATAATAAATCTCATTATGTAGTCGTCTTAAAGTTATTTTAATAAGCTACTTAAATATGCTAAGTGAATGTGTTCTGAGTTGTAAATTTTTAGAGGCCCGCAGACGTAGGTACCTAGGCAAAGTTGTTCACAAGAATGCTAACGCAGTACCAAATACTATGGGAAATGCGAGTGATTTGCAATTTTAACCGTTACAAAACTTTTTTTCTCGTTAAGTCATAAGGATTCTGCAATAAATATTAAAAACATTTATTTATTTTATTTATTTATTTATATTTATGTGAAAAACCTAAAAGTAAGGTTCACAAAGGGTTAAACCTAATGCCTATTGGCATTGTCTACCAGTCGACCCTGGGTGATGTTGAGAATGCGCGGTAGGCTTCTACATTACATACAAAAATTATTGGATGGAATTATTGGATTACAAACATTATTGGATGAAATAAAATAATATCTACTCAAATTTTCATATTTCCATTTGTAATCATTATTTGCAATTTTCTAATTGAAATAATTACATTTTACTTTAAAATAAAATTTGTACATATTCCCAGCGCTGCTAAAAGGCTGATGGCCACCTCACGAACTGATCTGAACGAACACGTCTGGCCGGTGACCGCTGGCTCTTCAATTTTGCGTAATTAGTGTTCATTTTTTAAAGCGAAATGAATTTTAAACGAAACAGTAGCCACCATGATATGACGTCTTACGTTTATGTAAAACAAAAAGATTGCAAAGTATTTTTATTGCCTGTCGGTTATATCAGTTCTTGTGTCAATATCAGTTATTGTCAGTTGTGCTTTTGTTTTCATAACCGAGTGATGTCATAGCATAGGAAAATGGTATCCAACGTTTCCAAATTACGCGCTAAATTTAAATGCAGTTAATTAAGGTCACTTATCGATTGAAAAAAAAAATTTTAATGCTATCAGCTTGTGGTTAAATTTGAACAATATCTACAAGTAAAGGCAAGATACGGAACCATTACCACATAAATAGTCATTCTCCCTTGGCCTGTCACTGTACTGATTTGTTAAATGACATGGAGTGTATAGTGTTGTAGACGGTCTCATTTCTGCGAAAGAGCCATTGGATTTTAAGTATGAGCGTATCTTAATCTGTACTTTTCATGTTTTTATAAGAAATGTTAAAATTACTTTAATAGACTTGCAGTTAAAATAATACGGGTGAAAGTGGATAAATATAATTATAATTTAAAATATAACTTTTATTATTTTAAATTATAATTAGACATTTATCTTTAAATGTGTTATAACACGAGAAACTAGACCTGAAAGTTCATAGCCTATTTTTAGCACTCGAATTTTTGTTTTAATTCATTTAAACTGTAAAAGTTATAAGAGCTTATCTGTTTATAATGTAATTGCGCTCGCAACATTTAATTTCGTGTTCATTATGTTTTAAAAATAAAATTATAACGCATGCTGAAATACAAAAATAAGAACTGATTAATTTACACGATAAGAAAATATAACAGTATAAGCTTTGTCAAATCGGCGTGAAAATTTTACACTGCACTGATTTTAACAGAAACATCAAAAAGCGTGTGTGAAACTAGTGATGTGACCAATACATCCGTATTCTTTAAAAATACCGTTTTATTCTCATTTGTATTCTTATTGTTGCATAACAGAGAAATTGACCAATTGAACTCCGCTGTTTAGTTAGTACATATTTAAAAACAGCTTATCTGAATTTCATTACACTTCTAAGTGAGAGTGAGAGAGTGAAATAAGCGTCCACCAAGTCGAACTTGACCTGCGCGGAGGACTGTGGACCATGTGCGTCATCCATATCCATACTCTCCAAATCTTGCCCCAACTTGCCGAGTATTTCATACTGAACGGCAATTTCTTATGTAGTGACCTAATATCCGTGGTATATATTTTAAATAGGTACTTAATTTAGGAAATTTACCTCTTTAAAGTTCCAATAATTGTTTAAATATTGATAACATTCTCCAATGATGTCCTAAGGTAAATGGGGTAAATGTAAGTAAATTGTAAAAACATTTGTTTTCTTTCTTTTTACTTTTTCTATGTAGGTATATAGTTTTTAGGAACTTTTACAGCAGTATCTATAAATTTTATGGTGTTAGTCCCTCTGTTCATAACTTCTTTTTTTGCAGCTTATCGAAGTCTTTAACGTCTATTATTCTTTCTTTTATATTATGGTAAATCACCGCAATAGGAACATCAAATTTATTCCCTTCGTCGTCGTGTTAGACATTTAAAAATAGAAAAAAAAAACGGCAAATTGTTTGTAAAGTAGGTTTACGATCGAGATGTTTACGTGATAACGTCCGCACGAGAAAATCTCCATTCGTTTGTATGCCGCTAGAGTGAGAGGGATGGAAGATCGGTCCACTCACTCGAACGCTATGCCAGCCTCCGCTCGTGAGGATTCCGCGTGACAAGTTTCACGGAATGACTGGCAGCGCTCGAGATGAGACGGGAGATCGGTCCGTCTCTCTCTCGTTATACCTGCGATCGCGCTCGTGAGGTTTTGGTGTGACACAAGTTTCTGAACATGTCACCCGACTAAAACGATTTTAAAGACGTTATCACGTCAAAAAAAACAAAAAAGTGTTCATTAATTACAGTTTGATAGAAAGTAAGCAAAAAATACTTTGCCGATTATGTACAATTTTATAAACTTCTTAACAAAAAATGTTATACTGAAATTTTTCGCAACCATTTTTTATAAGACCTAAACCGCATTTCATGTCATAAATAATAAACCAAAGGGATGTTACATTTACCCCAAAGATGGATAACTACGATTTTAAAGCTTTGATTATTATTGATTGATTATTAGTGTCTAATTCTGGTTAAAGACATTTATTCTCAAAAGAATTTATTACATTTCACTTAATGAAAATTTACATGTGCAATTTATATAAAGTGAGCATACAGAATATTTTTATAAATAAAAAAAATAAACGAAAGGAGTCTTGTGCACAATTACTGATTATAAGGATTAATGCAAGAGATTGCGCGGGTAGAAGAAAATATTTTTGCTTACTAATGCGAGAAACGAAATAATGTTATCTGTTATTTATGAAAGAATGTAACAGGGTCGGACTTAGACGGTTCTATAATTCCTGTTATTTACAATTACCCTGCTTGACCCTATATATTGTAGTCACTCGAAATATGTCTCCTTGAAATATGGCAAATGACACATTTGTCCTCATGTTAAACAAGTCAACTCCCTTGCCACATTAAGGTTTTGTCGCATCAAGAAAATTGTCTTTCGATCAATTTTCGAACTAAAATGTCATACTGCTGATAATATGTCTACGTATTTTTTATTTTTATAGGTATTGATATTGGTAAGAAATGATAAAGGTCCGGTTTTCTCAACATTAAAGTGCATTTTTTTAGTAATCAACTTATACTTGAGTGTAGTACAACAAATATTAATGGGTTGATTCGTATTCGTGATTTTTCACATGTAATATCGTACTTGTACATCACTTTAGACAAAAACCGTGCGGGTTCGAGAGATCGGTCGTAAATCCTAAGTTTTTGTAAAACTATACTCTGATAATTTTATTGTAATAATATTCTACTTGTAACGAGCTATAAAGAGTTTTATTAAAGCGATTACTGTCTGAAATGTTAACAAATAATAAATAAGCCACAATTGTAGGAAGCTTGGTTCGTAGCTTAATATATTCCAACATAGCTTAAACAATAAGAATGAAACCAGCCAAGTGCGAGAGAATATCGCATACCCAGGGGTCCGTATCCCAATATTTAAAAAATGTTTGATCAGCAATTTTTATTTATAACTAGTGGCCGCCCGCGACTTCGTCCGCGTGGATTTCGTTATTAGTCATAGCATGATGTTATATAGCCTAAAGCCCTCGGGTGGCTCCCCTGGGGCTGCCCGTGTCCATAGGCAACGGCGATCGCTTAGCACTTAAAGCCTTCTCAGATATATGGACTATCCAACACAAAAAAGAATTTTTCAAATGGAACCAGTAGTTCCTGAGATTAGTGCGTTCAAACAAACTTACAAACGAACGAACGAATAAACTATTCAGCTTTATGTATAGATTAAAATATTGATTAATTATGTTCGACGTGTGAGAACTGTACGAAAAAGCGTGAACCCTATTTCGTACAGTTTACCATATTATTGGAAGCTCATCTGGTAGTTGTTTGGTTGGTATTTTCTATGTAGGTATTATCTATTTTTATTTTCAATTATAAGTTTCATGTTATCATTTAAGGGACTGAAAATTATAAAACTTCAATACATTAACTGAAGTTTTCGATAAATCTACAACGATACTTCCAAACACTGATCGATACATTCTTGAAATGGACGCAACTTTTTACGCAAAAAATACCAATACATCAGTGAAAACCGCATTCTTCTACGTGAAGCCGTTCCTGAGATTAGCGCGCACAAACGAACAGACAAACAGACAAACAGACAAACAGATAAACAGACAAACAGACAATAATTCTAAAAATCATTGTTTTGGGTTCTATTACGCTAATAAATAGCCCTAGTAACCGTTTTTCTCAAATATCTTCAATGTACAGAAACCGCCTTGTTACAGATTTATTATAGTATAGATATAGATAGATAGAATAGAAGATAGAAGAAGAAGATAGATAGAAGAAGATAGATAGATAGAAGATAGATAGAAGATAGATAGATAGATAGATAGATAGATAGATAGATAGATAGATAGATAGATAGAAGAAGAAGAAGATATAGAAGATAGATAGATAGAAGATAATAAAACAAAGAGTTAATAGCAAAAACAGAAAAATAAGTAATGAAATTTTTTTGTGACGTACCCACCTAGCTGACAATTCACGGATTTTTACGTAACTTCTGTATTGCTTCTTTTCAAGTTACATTATTCTAAGTAAAGGGAAAGCACCATAGGTTGCCGTTTCAGCCTTTAAAAGTCCACTGCTGTACATAGGCCTCCCCTAATGTTCGCCACTCCGTCCGGTCCTACCCCCACTGAATCCAGCTGTTTCCTATTGTCTTCTTCAAGTCGTCAGTACACCTGATTGGAGAGCGCCCTGTGCTCCTTTTGCCGAGAAGCGGTCGCTATTGGAATCGATAAATACCGACTTTATCGGCTCTACGAAGAATGGAAATGTGCATAAAATTAGGTACTAACAGTTCCCCGCGTACTGTCGACCGCTCCAGACTTGCTGAACTGCATGAATCGCTATTTAGCTGCAAGGTTACGGAACCCTAATTATTAAAATGCGTAATAAAACATATCTTCAACGTCGGTCATTGACACCGGTCTCCGAATCGTGGTGAGACCGTGACTGCCCGCGTTCCGTCGATGAATTTCGGTATTTTATTTTAAGCAAACATGAAGTTTACATGTATGTACTTAGAATTTTAATAATAAAAGCAGTTCGTAACTGTAATATGAGATTTGGCGATTAAATTACTAAGAAGAAACTTGAGAAAATTACAGAATAAGTTTGACGAAATAAAACCACTCATTATGTATGAGCATTATGTGTTTGATATTTTAGTAAAATCTTCTGGTCCCATCTTATGTAAAGCTGGTCATTCCAAAACAAATTTTGATTCATTATAGTAGCTCCATTTTCATCTGTGGAGCTACATTCTGCTGTGAATCTTGGCCTGGTTAAGGAAATATCTCTATTCAGGTCTCTCTCTTTCTGCCTCCATCTTCGGACACCGATCACCGCAGATCTTGCTCAAAGCCACTGTAGTTCAGGTCTGGAAGGACTTCTGCGATAAAATCAGTTTTTCATTGCTCACTTGGGTGATCCAGTCTCGCTTATGGTTACAACGTGGCCTAGCTAGCGGAGGCATCCAATTTCCGTAAGTTTTGCCTCCAGTTCAATTCAATCTCAAGACTAGTCATACTGTCATATATAGAAACTGTTATGGGGAAAATTAACAATGAACCGGCTTTAGAGAAAAACTGAACGCAGTGAAGCATAAGGTTAACGAATTTCACTCAGTAAGCAGAATGTAGAGCATATACCGACGGCATTTCGGCTACAGAGGGCTGAGGCCGAGGTGCGGTCAAGTCCTATATAACCCGGTATCCTCTCCCAAGGCGCCGGGAACCTTTTGAAGGTCCCCTCCCCCCTCCGATACAAAAAAGGTTATAAAAGCATTAAAAAATCTCAAATAATTAAAAGACAACGGGATTAAGGGAATAAGACACATGACTGGCGATACGCTCCAGAGAAAATTTACCTTTCTCTTTTTTATTCCTTCCAAATTAGGACATGCTATCCTTCTTTTCCGTCGGCCAGCCCCACTTGGTTGATGGTAGCTGTCCTAGCGTTCGGTGGACAGATTTTGAACGGTAGTTTCATACACAGAACGTGTCCACTTTTATTATTTCTAATGCCATTTGGCTTAGTGATTCTTTTTCCTTGTGGTAATTAATAAAATTTGTTGACGAATAGATATGATCATTGTTATGAACTACTTGACGTTAGAATACGACACCGTTAGATTAGAAACGTAAACAAAGGTTAAGTTTACGAGAGACGTTCCGTCACTTATTTCTAGTTTTTTTGCGTGTGATTTTCACAATGATATCGCAATACATATGTAAAAGTGCTATCAGAAAGAAAAATGTGAGCGCCACGTGTAAAGTTATTACCATTGTTACTCGGTTCCCGACAGTTACTTAGTTCTTATCAGCGGAGTGGGCTTTTTGGGGTTCAGTAAGAAAAGAAAAACTTTTTTTTTTCATCTGATCTCATTCCATTTCACAACAAAGTACCAACATATGTATTGGACATAGGGAGGGACAGCTAAACTCGCTATAAGTATGTGAAGTTAACACAGTCAAAGTAAGGCCTGATCAAACTCACTTGCATCCCTACTTAAATGCTATACGGATAGTATAAGCCCATCATACAATCCATCTTACAACTTAGATCAAATAATGCTTTTAAAGCCAGGTTTCCGTATATTGTTTGTAACTTAGACACACACGAAGACCGAAACACCCAGACCTAGATTTTTTATGAAATTAAATGAAGCGCGCATGGCCTGGCGGTTAGCGTAGAACGCAAACGATCTATGCAACTAAGCCAAACGGCCGCGGTCGGGTGTGAGATGGGTGACCGCTAGTGGCAAAAAATTCATGCGCGTTTCCGTGCTTCGGAGGGCACGTTAAGCCGTCGGTCCCGGTTGTTGTCGATAGATAACAGTCTTTAAACCTTGTCGGAGGCCTTATGGGCGGTTTGAAAACATCCGACAGCGGGTTGGCCACTAACCTGCATCTCCACCAACCCGCATTGGAGCAGCGTGGTGGAGTAAGCTCCAGGCCTCCCCAATACTGGGGAGAGACCCGTGCCCAGCAGTGGGACGTAAAAAGGGTTGCAGCCAAATGAAAAATATTCAGTATTTTGTCTTATTAGAAACTCTTAGTAAACGTGTGTTTGTCCGCTCTGGGTTGCTCTGGCAATGATGAGATGAAGAAAAGAAAACGCGGAGAAAACTTTAGCTACGAATCTGGATGCCAAGACGAGCGCAAGAGCAGTATACTTTGAAGTTTGAACTTTTATCCCACAACTAGTTAGTAGCCTGGCTCTACACGAGAGCTGATAGTTTTTTACAAGCGATCCATTATAGCGTCTTGCAATTCTACATTTATATTCTTTTTGGTGGGATATTGTTTTCTATAAATATAGTATTTATACAATTTTGCGGTGTAATGGAACCGTCAGCACGCTAACATCGCTCGTTCTTACCAAGTTTTTTGTTCTCAGGCGAATGCATTGAAGCGGGGAGCTTGTAAGCAGATCGTAACATTTGTTATGAAGTCATCATACTTACAAATGTCAATTAGCACTACGAGTCACATTATTTTTCTTATAACTCCGCTTTGAAGTGGTTGCTTGATTGAATGTATACGTTAAATGGTATACCGTGCCGATGAGATTACTAATTATTTCGTTATCCGGCTCCGGCACTATATATCGACCAATACCCGGAACTGAACGGCTTTATAATACAATGTTTTGAGATTTATGCTGGATTTTTAACAAAACCTACAGTGAAATCAGTTTTAAAATTGGTTGATACGATCTAAAACTGCATGATATACGTTTCAATCTAGAAAATAATATTATAACAACTACTACTTGTTATTTGAATTTTAAATATTAAATAATTTTATAATTAATATTATTTTCCGTTTGGAAATAATATTAACTAATATTAAATGTAGCACAGCTGAAAACCATGAAGTTTGACAATTTTTAATGGCCTTTATTATCCTCAGTACATTATTTGGGCAGTCGTCACCCCAAATTGTAATCGAACCCTGTTATTACAAAAAAAAACCTAATTTCCTATCCTTTACATTGGGAAAAACAAAAAAAACGCGTGCGTTTTAAGCTAACAAACGTAAAAAGTACTGCCAAATTTAGAACCTCACTCTGCGAACTCCGTTAAATGAATCATAGCTGTAAAATCATAAAGCAAAGAACATAAATCCGAATTTCACAAACAAAGTGGGCAGCCGAAAATCGACCACGGAACATCAAAAACGTCAGAAGCGACTGCCACACAATAACCTAACGGCTAAAAAATGTCGCCGTAAGTAGGTAGTTAAGAATACGCTGTACCATTTATTTACAACAGTGGATCCGTCTTAGAAAAACTAGCGTTCAGAATTATTAATGGTTTGTTTGAATGGTGCGTCACAGTTCATTGTTGGCCACTACTTCGTCCGGATGCGAGCGGTGACACTAATTATTCCCATAGTGCTTGAATGATAGATTACTGTGGACAAATCACTTCTAGTAGGAGAGATCATGATGCTGAACGTGATGTCACTCGAGCGAAAGCTAGAGGAAATAGCAAGTTAGATGATGGAAGGAAAAAAGGTTACGATGATTATTGCTACAACCCGCGATTTTGCTACGATAGAATTTTGCAAAACGCGATGGAGCATCGCTGCAGTAGCAAAGTCGCCGATCGCCGATGTTAAAAGTAGCATGTTTGCGGAAGCCCTTAATAAATTGGAAAGAAAAAGTATACACATGGAAATACTCGTTTATGGTAAATATAACAAAGAAAGAATATTTAAAGTTAGGATGAGTATGTTATTAATAGTGCGAATTTCAGTGATATTGTTAGGATGTTTTAGAGTAAACTAAGGGACAACTACAACTTTACTACGACATTTTCAAGCACGGTCGATTATTGAATATTTTATTTAAAAAAATTGTATTATTAACTATTCTACTATGCCGAGTTGAACAAGCCTTGTGGGTGACAAAAATCATTACTATCTTTATTCTTACGTCGCGTATGTTAGTGGTACTCAGTATTAATACTGTGCGTGTTCTCCGCCAAACTTCCTACTAACGCGCTCGAGTGTTTCTAAAAAACACCTCGTGTACTCCCGTACAATTCTAGCCATCCCGACAAGCAATAAAAAAGTCGTGTGATTAGTTTTTCGAGACACAGCCGACTGTCGCTACGTGGGCCGCGGTTGCCCCACGGCAATATGTTATATGAAGATGGTATCGCCTCGCTCTGTCAGATTAACTCTAATCTAAACCCATTCAAAACTCTCCATCTGTATAAGTAGCAAGTTTAAAACGTGAGTTTTGAGGCGATAAAATATTGCATTAAATATAGGAACAAATTAGGAATCGAATGTAAAGTTAAAGTTTCGCGTCAGGTAAACAGAGCACAATAATTTCAAAGACAAAAGTGATTTTTATAAAACGAATGAAAGTAGTAATACGTAACGAGCAAATAGTTTATGAATTTGGCTCTAAGTTCATCTATACTAAGATATAGTTTTCATTAATCACGAAAGAATGGCTGGATAGCTAGGAATGACATAGACACAGATAAAGTTAAATCACCTGAACAAAGGCGGGCTGGATTATTAATTTTTAAAAATTAATTGTGATGTGTATAATGTACGTGTTAGCGACGTGTATGTTATTCTGTATATTTTTACTAAAAATTAAAATAAAAAGAATATAGGTAAGTGACGGTAAATGTTTACTGGCATTATCTAGTATTATTTTGGCTTGCCGTGAGGTTGCCTAAGATGCGTATTTTACATTTCTGGTATTAAATAAAAGGATCAACGTTTCGTTTGAGGCATAGATATCTATCAGGATATCCGCTGGGCACGGATCTCTCCCCATTATTGGGAGGCCTTCAATGCGCTGATCCAATGCATATAGAGGTGTTACAGGGACAGCAATGCGTAAATAAATAAATATAATGAATTGTTTTTTTTATATTTGAGCAACATCAAAAAAAGGCTTTCTTTATTAGTTTAAATTATTAGAAGTAAATAGTAAGCTCACAATACTGCATTAATGAGTATAATTACAGTCAGATTACATTCATAATAGAAACAAATTAGTATTCCAAATACAAAAATCCAGTTTCGTTTCCGGCATTACTTTAGATACGCTATTCTAATCTATATTGTAATGATTAATGTAACTCTGTATCAAGGGTGCATTATATTCGCTACAAAATCCTTTATTCATTTATAATAAACAATCATAATCAGTAATCTGCATCAGTGGCAAACTAGCTACAGAGATAAGTTTGCACAAATAAACAGAAACAGAAACATTTACGTCAATACGCATCTCTTTTCCACCCGTTGGAATTTATATCTAAGCGATTGAATCCAATTGTTTCTGCACATTTCGTGATTGAAAGTAGATAAACGGCAATGTAGAAGCATTTTGTACTTTTTTATATTAGATATGTCTTGCGAGTTACATTTATCTCTATGATAAGGAAACAATAATTTATAATATTCCAAAAAACATTATATCAGCGTTTCCCAGTACTCTATCCTCTATACTACTATACTCTATCCAAAATACTCTGTAAATGAAATGAGATTTTTATGCACACAAGATCCTTTAAAAAGTGTAAAATGATGTGAGATTTATTATGTGAGATTTCTACTGCACTGAAACTCCCTCGGGGTGCCTAAGCGCTTGGCGAGAATTCCGCGATCTCCAGAGGAACGCATCGGTGTCTTACACGCCGTACGCCAGGAAATTGGCTCATCATCCGAGAGCGATTGTGATCTTCAACTTCAAATGCCTGCGACAGCATGTGACCACGCACACACTACCGTACCGTTCTTTCCGGGGCCACTGACTGGATCCTTCTCCCGCCGCCCGCAACCTCGGTAGCCCTCTTACGATCAGGCTGAGAATACCTATTTTTAATGCCGAAGCGACAGGGATCACACGAGATCCTAGCCCAGGCAGTCTGCTTGATAATAGAACTTTCAAGTTTCGAGTTACGTTCCGGCACGCTTACATGAGGCGGATGATGAAAAGTAAGGTTAGGTTTTAATATTTTTCGGCGTATTTTTCAGCGCGTATACAATTGCTTACAGAAGGCGCTTATACACGCGCTACTTTTTGCATTTTAAAAATCCACAAGTGAGTTCACGGGATTATTCTGGCATTTTAGCACTCATCAGTTTAGGGGTGGCATCCGGTACAGCTGACACATAGGAGCTTATAAGCTCGTATGATACGAGTTCATATATGCCAAAAGCTCGCTGATTCACGCCTATACGCACTTTCAAACACAAAATTTTACGAACGTCTAATACGCTGGTTTAAACCCGCTCTTCTTCTTACCTTGCGGCACGTAAATAACAGCAATAGCTTAGAACATATACACATTTAAATCTTCTTAAATTTACTTGTATGTGTGAAAATCCTTATTACAAACACTTTAGTTAGTATTGAATTCTATTTTTTCTACCGAGAATGAGACAGAGGGCGTATCCGTAGGCGGGCTGTATCAGTATCAGTAGCGACTACTTTTTATTTTGCTACAAGAGAGATATATTCTTGATAATCTGCTATCTTAAGACATATTTACTGGTTGAATCTCCTTTTTGCTAGAACAGGTATGGAAAATAAAATCTAAAGATGCGAAGAGATTTATAGGTCATTTTCTCGAATAAACACGTTTATCTAATGATATCACTTGCATTTTTTAATGTAAAGGGGCAACAAACCAACAATCAGCGTGGTGAAGTGGCGAAGTAGTTGATATAAAATTTCAGTGCAGACCGCAGTTGATAAGAGTTAGATAGTTGCCACAATGGGCATGATGACACTATTAAAGAATCAGAGAATAAATGGTTTTACAGAAAAATATATGCTAAAAAAGTTCTTAAATATGATCCCGTTATAATATAAATATTAAGATTAATAAGATTTTCAATAAAATAAAAGTATTAAATACAGCAATCGGCCATGTTATCTGAAACGCCAATCAAAAGGAATGACGTCACGCCTCAGTTTATGTCATCGTGTTGCTTGAAGTTTGACGAGCAAGCCGACGCCATGACATCTACGAGCGTTTTTGCGCTTAATTCAAGTTACATTTTTTTTTTTTAATAAATAAACCTAACAATAAGGCAGACGGGCCGCGTGATGTTAAGCGATCACCGTCGCCTATGGACACGGGCAACACTAGGGGAGCCGCCCGAGCATTGCCGGCTTTGAAGGAGAGCTTTTTTTACAGCTTTCTTGAAGAACCCCATGTTATAGTCCACTGGGAATGCCTCAGCTGGAAGGTTGTTCCATAACCTACACGTCCGTGGTAAAAAGGAGCGTGCAAAGCGGACTGTGGAGGACCGCCACGAGTCCAGATGGTGCCGGTGGAACTTTAACCTTCGTCTGGTGGTATAATCATGGAATGGTGATGTAGGCATCAATTTGAAGAGTTCCTCGGAACACTCACCATAGTAAAGTCGGTAGAACACGCAGAGCGAGCCTATGTCTCTTCGCAAGCTAAGCGGTTCTAGCCTGTCAGTCAATCTTGGGTCGTTGACGATTCGGACTGCGCGCTTTTCAACGGAGTCAAATGGGTGTAGCTGGTACTTCGGTGCTCCTGCCCAGAGATGGGAGCAGTACTCCATGTGGGTTCTGACCTGGGCCTTATACAGCGTCAGGAGTTGCCCCGCAGTGAAGTACTGCCTCGCTCTGTTGAGGACACCAAGCTTTTTTGATGCCAATTTGGCTTTGTACTCCAAATGACTCCGGTACTGCACTTTACTCGTAATGTCAACTCCCAAGATACCGACACTTTCACCGATGGTGAGCACGGTGCCCTTGAACTGGGGCGCTATAACAAATGGGGCTTTTTTAGCGGTAAACGCGCAAACTTGTGTCTTCGTGAGGTTAAACTCGACAAGGTTAAGTCGACCCCATTCCGAGACCCGCTCCAGAGAGTTCTCGACTTCAGACACAAGTTTGATTCTGCTTTCCTCCACTTGTGACCTAGAGGCATTGGCTCGACAGGTGTATAGTGCGTCCACCGTACTATCATCTGCATAGCAATGTATACTGCGTGATTGTTGCAGCATGTCATTGATATGCAGAATGAATAGTGTAGGGGACAGCACTGAGCCTTGGGGAACACCGGCGTTAATGGTCTTCATATCTGAGCAGCATCCGTCAACAACGACCTTAATCTGCCGCTCAGATAAAAAGCTAGCCACCCAGTTGCATAGCCTCAGGGGAAGACCGTAAGATGGAAGCTTCGCGAGAAGGGCCTTGTGCCAGACCCGGTCAAAGGCCTTTGCGATATCCAGGCTGACTGCCAAAGCCTCCCCGTTACCCTCGATGGCTTCAGCCCAGCGGAGTGTGAGGTACACCAAGAGATCACCGGCCGACCGGCCCTGGCGAAAGCCATACTGACGATCGCTGATCAACCGATGTCTCTCGAGGTACCTAAGGAGCTGTGTGTTTATAACACGCTCCATCACCTTAGAGAGCAGGGAGGTTATCGCAATAGGCCTGTAATAGGCATGATGACACTATTAAAGAATCAGAGAATAAACGCTTTTACAGAAAAATATATGCTAAAAAAGTTCTAAAATATGATCCCGTTTTAATATAAACATTAAGATTAATAAGATTTTCAATAAAATAAAAGTATTAAATACAGCAATCGGCCATGTTATCTGAAACGCCAATCAAAAGGAATGACGTCACGCCTCAGTTTATGTCATCGTGTTGCTTGAAGTTTGACTAGCAAGCCGACGCCATGACACCTACGAGCGTTTTTGCGCTTAATTCAAATTACATAGCAGAAAATACATTAATTTACGTTAAAAGTTGAGTTTATTGCTGAAATAAACTTTTTTTCGAAACTAGGAGACGTGTACCTACAATAAGGAAAGGTATTTGAAAATCTGTCATCATGCCCATTGGACGGGTCACTGCGGTCACCCTTTTTCGGAATTGGGTGTACTAAGGCTACCTTCCACGAAGACGGTACTTTACTTGTGGTGTAGGAAAGCGAGAATAAGCGCGTTAAGACGGGAGCCAACTCGGGAGCGCACGTCTTTAGTACGATCGCGGGGATATCATCCGGCCCGCACGACTTCTTGACATCGAGGGCTTGCAGAGCTCGTCTGACGGCCTTTTGAGTGAAACGCACGTCCTTCATCGAGCTCTCACACTGCCTGATGGTCGGCGGTGCGGCACCTCCGTCGTCCAGACATACATAGCAGAAAATACATACATAGCAGAAAATACATTAATTTACGTTAAAATTTAAGTTTATTGCTGAAATAAACTTTTTTTCGCAACTAGGAGACGTGTACCTACAATAAGGAAAGGTATTTAAAAATCTGTCATCATGCCTATTGTGTTTAAACTCAAAAATAAAGTCTTAGATAAAGGCTTAAACAGACATGTATACAAATTTGGATCCTAAAATATTCTAGTACAAATTTATTATTCTAAAGTACAGTTTAGATTTATAAATTTTAAAGTATGTAAGTACATAGAAAAATAAAACACATTCAGCTTGAGATTCAAAAGATAAAATCTTGTTGAATTTATGATATTTAGATCAGAATCAAAGAAAAATACTGCAAAAAAAATGTTTTTGGCAGATAGAGAATTAAAAAAATTAAATGTTTGCTTTGTAATGATAAACTAAACAAATAGGTACCTACTCTATTTATATGAGGACTAGTTAGTATCATAACAATTTTTATTAATAAAATAATTATGTTAGAAAGTGTGTAAGTCTTTTATAAAATTAACGGGTAAATGACTAAATTTGTAACAATTGCAAAATATAGGTATACCTACTTAGAATAGCGCTAATATTCTTAGTTGCACATGCACATAAAAAGGCATATCTTGTACTTTATTATTTTTTTACTTTTCATTTCTTTGTAACTTTCAAAAGATAATATCAATTCTAACGCTTTCACTGGTCAATGAGAGTGCAATGAATTTTAATATTGTTTTCATTAAAATACTCGCTATATTACAATATCTTTACTATTTTCTACCCTTTTTATATTCCACAGTTCCAGTACAGTACAGGTATCAGAGGAGTGTAGACAGTAGATGTAGAAGAAATTATGAGAAATTATGAGCTCTCAGGCATGCACGGTGATGGACAACATCGTAATTAAAATACCACAATGTTTTCCCCACCGTGGAGCAGCGATGGATACGCACTTAAAAATTTCTTTGTCGGAAGTGCATGCCGGGTTTAAACTACGTATCTTTGTCTAAGAGCCCGCGGTCCTCGCTTCTCTTCTACTAATTTTTTTCTTTCTATTATTTTTGTATAGCCTTACTTAAAAAAAGTTTTAATAAAACGAGTCACAAATATTTCTAAAGCATACAAAGGCTGACTAAAATGCGATATACGGTTTTCTGGGATCTGCCGTCAGCCGACAAAGTGCATAAAGCGATTCGTATTTTACTCTGTTACTCTACATGTCTCCTGAGGCCTTAGTGTAAGTCTGCACACGCAAAAAAGTTTCTAACGCGTTTGCGTTAACAATTTAATTATCGACCTTATTCCTTTCAGGTTAAGATCTATCTGTCCAATTTTAACTCGGACGCAGTAGTAACGTTTGCTCGTTTGCAAACTTACACTAAGGGCTCTGTTTCCACGGATTCCTCCTGGATCCACGCAAATTTATATTTTTATACAATTTCCATCCTTCTTGAGTAGTAATTTGTAGAGTAATTGGAAGAACAAAATATCACGTATTTGTGAATATGGGTGTTCTCTTTTTGAATCTTCGGCACAAACGGCTTGATTAATGATTATGTCAGAAGGTCATAATAAAAAGCATTATTTTATTTAAGACCTGTTACGTGACATAAACGTTAGGAATAATACAAAGAGCTCCTTTCTTAGATGTTATGGGGAGCCTAGGCCAACAGAGGACTATGAAAGGCTAACGAATGAATGGATGTGAAGTGCGTGTGTGAGATGGAAGAAAGAAAGAAAGAAATAAAAATGATTTATTTGCGCAAATAATTATGGGTATTACAGAAGTTGTCTCATATATTTAAAGTCCGCCATATTTACCTCAGTAAGGTATGCAAATATTTTTAAAGAAATAAAAAAATACTATTATTATATTAAAGAAATCAAAATACACTTAAATTTACCTATATAACTTATTGACTTAAATCTAAATAACTAATTTTTTTTACAAACCATGTTATTTATTTATTTATCCCATATTTTGCCTTTTTTTATTTTGTAGTTATGAATTTATTTAGACGGTGTTTGGATGCGTGTGTGTGTGTGTGTGTGTGTGTGTGTGTGTATATATGATTTGTAGTTCTTTCAGAAGTATTGTGGACAAAAACTAATATCGAACGGCACAGAAATTACAACTTGTTCAATTTACGATACATGCTTTTATGCAACAAAATTATTAAGAACACGACGACGACTGTAGAACTCGACGCTTGGACTTACTATAAGAAGCTTACTGAGAGTAATAAAAGATATAGGTATGCGAATTTAGTATTACACCAGCTACGCATAAACTTTGGTCAATTTTTAAGCCTTTGTGATACTTACAAAATAAAAATATGAATTTATAATCCTTTTTGCATTGATTTTTGTGTCTTTGTGTGTGTCCATAGTACCTACCCACAATATTACGTAAGCGTAGATCTTATTAAAATTCCTCAATCATGCACATAGGCGTATATTTAACATTACTTCTGTACAAAAACATTAGGCCAAAGCACAATGAAAAATATCCAACGCTTTATCCGGTAGTCTCGCCTAGTGTAGAAGCAGCCTTACAAGGGTAGTTCTCTTAAATGTCACTAGTCAAGCGGCCAACAATTGAACACAAGTAGATTAGACTCTGTCGAGATACCTTAAAGTTGACCTATCAACCTCAAACAAAGTAACGTAGATAAGGTAACAAATCGTTCGGCAACCGCGATTGGTTCACTCGATACTACTTAGTACGATTATGGTATCGATGTTTAACAATCGATACTCGCGTGTAGAGTATCGAATGATAATAGTGGTATCATATTGATCGGTTGTAATGTTCTTTAAATTTTAATACTTTTTACTTATACATATTTTACTAACATGCATGTATCTGTTTAAACAAAAAATAAAACAATTTAAGTAGGTTTGCTTAAATAGAGCGATTTAGTCCCTAAAGTTCACGTCAATATTTAAGACATAATTAAACATACATATATAAGAAATATAATGCCATCCTTAGTTTTTCTTGAGCTCTGTTTTGCTTGTTGCAAAAGTACGAAAAACCAAGTCTTGTTTACGTAGAGTATTTTAAGTGAGTCGGTCGAATGATAGGTCCTCACAAGTACATGAAATGTAAGAGACATTTCTCTCACTCATTATCGAAAGAGATATCGATATTACTGTCAAGTATCGAGTACGTTTCATCCCTAACCGCGATGCCGACCGGAACGATACCCTCTCGCCGCCGCGCCCAGTGAAATATTATCTCCTATGTGACTTACGAGTACTGGCCTCTCCGAGCATAATGACATTTTAGTTATACAACGTTTTATCTACACGGGACGAAAAGTTCCGAGATAACTTAAACGCCAACCGGTATATTGTTTCACAAAGTTGACAGCCATTGTAATTTGTTAACGTCAGACTTCGGCCGGCGACACTGCGTCGCTGCCCGACCGCCTGACGTAACCTAAAAATACGCCGCACTCTCCCCGGTCTTCCTATCTATCGTACTGATTTAAACAATGATATTTATCATTCGACCGTACGAACGCATAAAATTATTATCCAACATCGATCTATTAGTTAGATTATTTAATACGGCTACCGACTAAAATGGCGCTAATAACTCACCCGATTGTATTGTGATAATTTAAAATCCGTTCTGGACGTGCTGCCGTTGAATTTACTTGAAATTTTGAATGAAGCATTAATAATAGATGAGCTTGATAAGCTGGCTTGGTCGCCTACGTACGGTTGCTAAGATCTTGCATCATCGTGATTGACATGATTGATTTTACGCAAATCTGGAATGAAAGGAGTGTAGCCGACGCGCTGACGATCATCCTTCCTTGATATTCATCTATCTGGCTCCTGACATTTTCTAACTTTAAGTAATTTGCTTAGCATTTATTATATGCTACTACTTTCTAGAGATTCATTCAAAATTATAGCGGTAACTGTTATTTTCTTGCCGTCACAAACGGACTATATTCAAATTTTTACTCAATAAACAGTCTCACAATCAAATTTTATGTCAGGTCTTTTTGTGTACAAGTTAAAAAAGTCTTCTACAGGTACCTTCTTCTTCTGATATTGTATTTATTCTTCTTTAGGACGCAAATTTTAAATTGCCATTTCTCGGTTTCTCCCACACAGAATACAGAATTCACGCGCTATTGAAACTAATATTCTATTCCATTAAACTTTAAATATTGTATGTCAACATCTTCGTTTAAAGATTTAAAGAAAACTTGTTAATATAATCTGTAAGTGAAATGGTGACAGCATTCGACACTCTAATCTGATAATTAAAGATATCTTTGAAAAATCTCTAATTGTTAGATTGGGACCAATCTTGAAGAGTACTTACAGTTTGGTTTCGGTCTTAAAAGTTAGAACTAAATCCAAAGAGTAGAAAGTCGATAACTATAAATACCGTTTATGTTCATTCCCTGAATCGATCGAAGACCTTAGAGGCGGGTTTGAAAACATCTGACAGAGTATTAACCACTATACCGTAACTCCACCAACCCACATTGGAGCAGGGTGGTGGATAAGCTCTAGGTCTCCCGGATTGTAGGAAAGATCCATATCCAGCAGTGAGGCGTAAAGGCAATAAGAGTTGCAGCCAATATCCTGACCAAACTTCTATAAAACCGAATAAACCTCGCTTGGAAATAATTATCTGATACAAAATGAGGATGTCACGTTTACTAATTTGATAGTAATTTGGTCGTCAAAGACCGGATTACTACACATCTGACTTTTTAAATAACCCAACTAGAGTGAGAGATAACAATTGCTAAATGCTGTGAATGTTTTTTGAAAGAAAGAAAGAAAAATGATTTATTTGCGCAAATATGGGTATTACAGAAATTGTTTTATATATTTAAAGTCCGCCATATTTACCTCAGTAAGGTACGCAAATATTTTTAAAGAAATAAAAAAATATACTATTTTTATATTAAAGAAATCAAGATATACTTATATCTATCTACCTATATAACTAATTGACTTAAACCATGTTATTTACAAACCTGTTTACAAACCATGTAATTTAATTATTTATCCCATATTTTGCGTTTTTTTTAGTAGTTATGAATTTATTTAGACGGTGTTTTCCCACGTCGTCGGCTTTGGGCACCCAATTCACTGGGTTCTTATATGCTGAGAGGAAAAAAAGCCGGCGGCAAAAAAAACTCCCAGGTTTTTAGTTCCGTAATCCCTCATGAACTTAATTGTCGTCGTCTAGAAATTCAGAAACCATTCAATAAAACTTAGGTTTAACTTAGCCTGCCTCCCTGTGGTCATACTACCAACATTTTATACACCAAACTTTCTCATCAATAATGAAAGGGAATCTTTGAACCTGTCATAACTTTCCAGACAATCCCAGGTGCTATACATTTTTTATAACAATTTGAAATCTTACTCTTTATTCTACTAGTTGGAGCTTTGGATTGGAAATTAAATAATTGGTATAAATATACGTACAAACCAAGATTTTAATTTAGTTGTATATAACTCGGTAATATTGGTTTTTGTTTTTAGGGTTCCGGACATTAAAAATAAAAAAAAACCTTATAGGATCTCTTTATTGTCCGTCCGTCTGTCTATCGGGAACCTTAATTTCGTCCGTTAAAGCTGTGAAATCAGAGAAATATGAAGACAACTAAATTTACCTAAAAAAGAATTCAAGGATTAATCTGAATATTATCTGGCAACCCTTTTTGAGTCCCACTGTTGGCCGATCAGCAGAAGTTGTTTTGTATGGATAAGCTAAGATCCGTATGCGTATCCACGGGTCGTTTTTTTTTTGGTATCGGGGGGTGGGGGGGATACCGGGTTATGTGGGATTTGTACCGCACTAAAACCTCCTCGGTAGCCTACCTCTGCGCTTGAGGAGGACTCCGGGATCCATTCCATTCCATTCATTGGAACGCACCGGTGTTCTACACGCGCGGCGCCCTAGAACGGACCCATCTTCGGGAGAGCAGATGCACTCTCCTGCACTGTCAGGCGTTCACAGCGGCATGCGGCCACGCCCACACCGCCGAACTTCCCGAGGCTGCTGGCTAGACGGGTCGAGCTCCCACTCTCACCGACCACAACCCCTTTTAGTCACGTTTAGGAAGCGCCCTTTTAGTCGCAGTAGGCAGGGGATACCGTAGCTCAATTCTTAATCCCGAAGCTACAGGGACTTATTGGGAAGGCCTGGAGCTTATTCCACCACGCTGCTCCAAATGCGGGTTGGTGGAGATGCCAGTTATTGGCCGACCCGCTGTCGAATGTTTTAAAACCGCCCATAAGGCCTCCGACAAGGTTAAACGACTGTTATCTATCGACAAAAACCGGGACGGACGGCTTAACGTGCCCTCCGAAGCACAAAACGCGCGTGTTTTTTTTTGCCACTAGCGGTCACCCATCTCACAACCGACCGCGCCCGTTTGGCTTAGTTGCATAGATCGTTTGCATTCTACGCTAACCGCCGGGCCAAGCGCGCTTCATGAATACTATCTAAACATTTGTAAATAAATCATAATAATACTTAATCTTAAAAAGGCATCTTAGGGTGGCGAGTCTAACTCGATCTATTGCGGTTTTTTTTTAATTGTTAAATACATAAAGGATGCCCGACTATTCGTTTTCGGTCGTTTCATTAAAAGAATAGCTTTGACATGTTATAGTGGCCGCCCGCGACTTCGTCCGCGTGAACTTTGATATTAGTCAAAGTATGATTTTATGTGCCCTTGCCCAATAAATGGAATATTCAACAAAAAATGAATTTTTCAATTCGAACCAGTAGTTCCTGAGATTAGCGCGTTCAAACAAACAAACTCTTCAGCTTTATACATAAAGTATAGATTTGCAAGAACGATAGACGTAGATTCAGAAGCTCAAAAATTTGTGCATTTTCACTGGATGCCAATTTTCTAAGTATGAACTATGCAAAATTATGATAAACTTATGAATAGTCCATGAAACTTTACGTGAGTATTTTGCATTCATTACAATAAATTAGGAAACCAATGAGTGTTATTAAATAAAGAAGAACGCAGGCGTTGTACTCAACTAAGCAAACTGGTGGGGTCGTGTGTGAGATGGGTGACCGTTAAATGCATAGTTTCATGCTTTTGTCGATAATTTGTTTTCAACCTCTTTTAGGCCCCACTACTGAGCACAAGTTTCTTCTCATAAGCGAAAGAGATTTAGGCTATAGTCCACCACGCTGGCAAAGTGCGAGAAATTATGAGTTTCTCTCGGGCATGCACAATGACGGAAAACTTCGTAAGTAATTAATAATATATCGAAACATAGCATTCATTAAACTGGAGGCCTTTATGGGTGGTTTAAAAAACGACAACGACCAATCCGTCACTAACCCGCTTTGAAGCAGCGTTTAGAAGCAAGCGAAGCCTTTCCGACTGAGAAGAGAGACTCGTGCCCAGCAGTGGGATGCAAAAACAAATGCAGCCAAAAAAACCTACAAGCACTTCTTATGAATAGGCTATTTCTACATAAAAATTATAAAACCTTATCAACGTAAACAGTAGGCACCAGCTGAATATTTTGGACAGCCAAGTTTTTAAAAAGCAATCACCACAAGTAGTGATATCGTGATTAATTCGTAAAAAGATTATCCAGATGATCCGGCCCCATAAGCCGGGACGGGCTAGCAGTATCGCGTCCACAGAGCAAAGAAAAACAAGAGTGCCCTAACCTGCCATGTCATTGTGTAGTAGAACATTGAAAATTTTGAACTTGAATATATACTTAGTTCGTATTGTATATTCACCGATTTGGTAAACGTCGAACTGAAAAAATAATTCAGTCCTCCATTCAAACCTCAAACCTTGACAGCCTCCGTGGCGTAGTGGGTGATGAGCCGACTGCGAAACGTGAGGTCGTGGGTTCGATTCCCACCCAGGACAAACTAATGACCACGATTATTTGTTCTGTGTCTGGGTGTTAATTATCTATATAAGTATGTATTTAGAATTATATAAGTATGTTTATCAGCTTTCTGATTACCATAGTACAAGCTCTGCTTAGTTTGGAATCAGATGGTGTTGTGTGAATTGTCCAAAAAAAAAGATCGATCAGCAGAAGTTGTTTCGCATGGATAAGCGAAGATCCTCCTTGTAGCATTTCGTTACTGTTTCTTTGTTACCGCCTTCATTGATCTCCCACTACCTTAAGGTTGACTGGTAGAGAATGCTCTAAGCATTGAGAATGCTCTAAGCATTAAGTCTGCCTTCTATCCGATTAATTTGTACGGTAGAAAAGTTTAAATAAATAAATAAGATCCGTATGCGCATCCACGGATCTTGACACCGAATATCCGTATCCGGATTGGTATCCGCGGATCTACTTTGTTAAAGATCCGGCTCATCTCTAACACGCCCCTGGCCACTTCTTGTTTTTCCATATCTATGGTAGCGTCTCAGTTTCAAATAAGTGAATTAACGTGGAATTGAATTAAGTTTCGTCCCGATTCGAGATTATGGCGATTTAGTGAGATTATCTGAATGTGTTAAACGTCGCTTGTTGGGTTGTAATGGAAGGGCCGGCCTTTGTTTAATTATAGATAGTGGAGTAACGCCCGAGTGGCCAGGCTTTAGTGCCTACGTGATTACATTGGAATGAATTTTCGGAGTAAATAAAGATTCGGTGGGTCACCATAAATACATATAGTGAAAGACCTTAATGGCTGCAACCCTCTTTGCGTCCCACTGCTGTGCACGGGTCTCTCCCTATTACTGGGGAGGCCTGGAACTTACTCCACCTCGCTGATCCTATACGAGTTTGTGGAGATATGGGTTAGTGGCAAACCAACTGTCGTATCTTTTCACACCGCCCATAAGGCCTCTGAGTAGGTTTAACGACTGTTATCTATTGATAAAAATGGAGAACTACAGCATAACGTGTCCTCTTAATCACGGATACTAAACCACTTCATTTATAAAAGATAGAAAAAATAAGTTACAAATTTTTTTTTTCTTCTTCTTCTTCAACAACCTAAAGTACTCACTGATGTGTATAGGTCTCCTCATATGCACGCCATCTCGTGCAGTGTAGCGCTTTCTACATCCAGTTCTTTCCTGCGACCCTAACAATGTCATCGGTCCATCTGGCGGGTTGATGGCCAACATTTCGCCGCCCAGTCCAAGGTCTCTCCCACTCCACTCTCTCACTCCAGTACTCTTCGGCTCCACCTTCCGTCTGGTGTTCGACTTACGTGGCCCGCCCAACGCCTCTTATTCTGGGTGATAGTGGTAGCTATATCTTGTAATTTCGATCGTCTCCGAAATTCGGTGTTTCTTATACGATCACGGAGTGACACACCTAACACCTAGCTCTTTCCATTTTACGTCTCGTAAGCGTCAAAGTTTATGACGCATAAGTCACGACAGTTACTAAATTAATCAAAATTAATTATGGTCAAGCCGCACTAGCCTTTAGATCGGCGATCAGTGACAGACAGCGGGTTAGCCACTAAACCCGCATCTTCACCAACCCGCATTGGAGCAGCATGGTGGAGTAAGCTCCAGGCCGCCCCAATAACGGGGGCAGTGGGACGCAAAAAGGGTTGCAGCCAATAAAAAAAGGAACATAATATATCCATTACCGTGGAGCAGCGATAAATCACATTACAAATTTCTTTGCCGGAGGTGCGCGCCAAGGATTGAACCCGACATCTCCGAGTCAGGGACCGTGGTCAATGTCATTAAATACGGTGTCATTATAGATGCTTCCCGAACAGATCGATAGTTTCCTATTTTCATGCACCAATGCTCAAATCTCGTCGTTCTCAGCGATGGCCTATCTTTTCTGTATTCACGCAGCGTTGATTAAACGTGCCTATTTTGGGGCCCACTACAGCACTCCCATAATTGCATTTTCCTTTAACAAGCTTATAATGATCTAATACCTTTAAGCGAGCAAATCTTGTATAAGTCTAAATATATCATTTGAATTTCGGAAACGACTATAACGATTTTCATTAAATTTAGTATGCAGGTGATTCTGGGCCACTAAGTGGTTTCAGCGATAATCATCTTCAACGTACATTGAAAAATATGTATGTGTCTCTCTGTGACAAAGTATGTTACCGACATAGCTCTCAAAATCAGCAAGGCAGGCCATATAGTTAGGAGGACTGACAACCAGTGGGGAAGAAAGATCCTTGAATGGCAACCACGTCTCGGCAAAAGGAGCACAGGCCGCCCTCCAACCAGGTGGATTGACGATCTGAAGAAGATAGTGGGAAACCGCTGGATTCAGAGGGCGCAGGACTGGATGGAGTGGCGAACATTAGGGGAGGCCTATGTCCAGCGATAGACTTTAAAAGGCTGATGGATAAATGGATGGAAGTATGTAATACCATATTTTTAAAACTTCTGTAGATGATGTTGCTAAGTTTAGTTCGCGTCATGTAAAAAGAACGCTTGAAGAAAGTGGAGGGGGTATATTTGCGCATGAGTAAACTCACACACGAAAGTTTAGGCATATGGTTTTTTTTGAAGACGTGAAAACTTCTTTAGCGGCGTTGTGCACTTTTTTGTGATGGGTAAAAAATGTTGAACTCGCGTCAACTACACGTGGCCTGATTGAAAATTCGTAAGACGGAGGGGTGACAGCTGATGACGGCTCGACTGTCTACACTTGTATAATTCGTTTATATCAAGTATTTAAAATATGAACATTGAACAAAGTGCATCTAATAATGAAAAAAGTGACGTACTTTATATAAAAATGCTAGATGGAAACCAACTGAAAATACTAGATGAAAAATAATACTGATAATAAAAGCAATTCGTGCGAAATTATTCCCTAACCATTACAAAATGTCAAAAATGCACAACGGTAATGTCCAAGTTTTCACTTCTGCCGGCACTACCGGAGTGCAATCCGTTTTTTTTAACTAACCTTTCGCTCGTGACTTTGTATATTGGTTATCGGTAGGTTACTGAAAAACCTCATACCACCAAATAGAACGATAAGTCGCCTTATATGCAGCTTGACAATCATCGTTATTTTTACATGAGGTGACCTATAACACTAAGCCAATGAGTCTCTGAAGAAAATCAATTGTTTGTATCCGAGCAACGCTTGGCCATCCGGGGACTGTTATACTTACAGTATGTGGTAGAACTACTATGGTGAATCTTTTTTTTGTTCCAGTGTAAACGTGCAGTTGCCGGCCAGACTTACATGAGACGACCATCAACCTCGGGAGTATCAGTATATTCTATACATACGACCTTAGATAAGACTTACCTATGTCAGCTTGAGTTTATGTGTAGATGCACCGACCACTTAACACCACGTGGGTTGCATGCTCGTTTGCTGCTCTAATCAAATAAAAACGTTATTTTATTAAAATTCTTCTATCCACCCTCCCAGCTCACTCCACGACGCTTCTACAAAGCTATCTATTATGGAGAGAAGACATAAATACCAAGAAGGTACCAAGACAAAGACAAGACTGTTATTTGTGCAAAACACCCAGACATAGGTTATTCATATATATGTACTTTTACACTAAAAGTGAGAACATACAGGTACGTGTTTGTTCAAATTTTACGCCACTCAAGTTCTACTTTAGGCTAATAGGTATTTTGCGGTAATCGCACTATGTGGAGTGGACTGTATGAGATGTAGAACATACATATGTTCAAAACACCGCTGAAACTAATAAGTAATTCTAAACCACCAACCTTAACCTGTCGATCTGGAGGTGGTGGGAGCGCATGGCGTTTTTCACTTTTATTCGGCACGACCGATGGGTCTTGAACACGAAATATTGGACACTCGGAAACTGCATAGCTGAATCACGGCACTGAGAGGTCCAAAACTAGTCGGAGTTTTTTTTTAATTATGGCATTGCATTCTCTGTATATTGCCAGCGTCAAGTACAATTTTTGCATCACTTTTTTGCCAGTTTCGGTGAAACTGAAAGAGTAATAATAGGTAAAGTAAGTAAGTCGTCAGTAATAAGTCAGTCAGACATTCAAGTAAAACGATGCATGCGATGGCTTCTTAACCAGAACGTGAGAAATGGAATTTTGGAGGCAAGCCGAAAAAGCCTATTTTCGCACTGTTATTTAAATTCACAACACTCGTGCACTATAATTAAACTATATCGAACAAAATGCCATCAAATTTAACCGATATTACTCAAAAATACACCAAGAAAGTAAAAATAAAACAAGAGCACAATATGTATTTTTCGACTTCCCGCCAAAACTCAGTTGGAGTTTTTTATTACTCCTATAGACCAATAAGTACGTAAGTACATTATTCTTAGTCTAAGATTACTCCATATTTTTACGTTAGACGTTGGTTGTCATTGTCGATGGAATTCTTCTTTGTAATAACTTACCAGCCAGTTGCAAGGATTGAACAAGTATGAAGGCACACATTTTAAATCCTTGCCATATTAACGTGGCTATGATATATAAACCCGAATCAGGTACCCTTGTTTTTTTTTAATTCATTAAAACAGAAAAACATACGACATGAAATGTATTTTTTTCCATTTTCAAAGCGTGTGACAAATATTCTTAGAGAAGGTTTTTTAGGAAGTTTACTTTGTAAATAGGCCAAATGGCACACACCGTTTTATCTTTTTAAGTTTATCAGGTTTCTGTTAATATCTTAAAAATATTAGCTTCATTCATAACTTTATTGCTAAAATACGCTGTGATTCGGAAGACATCGTGAATATACTGCCTCACCACTGGCGTGTTCACCTCGGTAGCTATCGTAGAGATCGATGCAGATAATTGAAAAAAGGTAACGACTCAGAATCTTAACACCGATTTAAAACTGCGACGGATAAATTAAAAGAATCCAAGCCTGGTACGTTACGATTGTTTTTCTCTCCGATTCTTTGCCAGCGATTGCACCGATAAGCGTGTTGTGAACGAACTTTATGTTACCTTGTCCGGGCGTGCGTATTTTGTGTAGGTAGCACTCTCGTGCATTTTTATCACTCAGTTTTAATTAGGATTTTAATTCGCACTCTTTACATAGGCTTTTTAGTAGAACTAGCAAGAGCTGATACAACATTTCTTCGGTCATTAAATTACGAGGCTGTTGCAGCTCTATGAAGTGTTTTGGAATTGTCAAGAAATGATCATAGGGTCTTTAATAGAACCAGCGAGATAGAACTAATAGAACTAGTAAAGGAAAGATAATTTGACGATTAATTTTGCTTTTTGATATTTAGTGCACAAAGTATCGTGTATATGATTCTATTTATCCTACTTTAGATCTATTATCTCTCTTCTATTCCTTTCTTTTACAATTATTCTCTTTATTGTTGTTGCCACCTTTAAGTATGTTTTTTACACTTCCTCGTAAGCTGGTAAAAATGCTATATTGGCAGCTCGTGTTATTTCAAATTGTACACTTAATTGTCAATAAAGAATAAATAAAGTAATAATTTAAACACAAATACAATTTCTTTCAAAATTATAAAATCTCTGAGTTCTCATTGGTTGTATTGGGTAAAGATATTATAACTATGTGAGTTATTGCAATTCTTAGCTTAAGTTAGAAGCTTAACGCATTCTTACTTAGGTATCTGAACCTACGTCGACAGGTAGATGGACTTAAGTCCAACCGCATGTGTAGTTTTCCTGTGACTCTGATCTTTTTCTATACTCCGAAATTATCTAGTTTTAAAAGTATGTTATGATAGAATTATCGAATAAACTTACATCGTATTTAGTAATTTATATTTTTGTTTTAATAATAATTTGTACCATTAAGTTATAGATATGACGACAACAGATTATTTTATCTGGAGAACGTTAGCAGAGGAAATATCAACCACGAACATTCGTAACAACATACTAATACACTGACGACATTATGTACGTTTACCTTACCTGCCTAACTATGGTAAGAATATAACAAACATCAATATGTTCCACATTCAAGAAGTTAACTTCATTCGCGACCAAAAGAGCGGAAAAGCGGTATCTAATCAATAGTTCGAGGCCCTCTACAGCTACTTTCTCCGGGTCATTAAATTTCTTTTGATTTCCTATTCCAGCAACCGCCCTCCGAGTTAACAGGCAGTAGAAAAAATGGAGTAAGCGCGTTATAAAAGGCGAGGGTGTACGTTCCGAACGATAATTCACAAAACCGAGCATTTAATGTGGCTGAGAGCCTGAGCGGGACATAATCATCCGCAAAACTAAATTTAATGTTAATAGCACTTCTATACATATAAACTTGTAATATGCAGTGGTCTGTACGTTATTGTTATTGATGAAAAATTACGTTTGGGCTTAGAATAATTACAATTATATTATAGAAACCAATTTCGCGCGCCCAAATTGAAGCATGTTGATTGGTGCCATTAATGGCACCAAACGCTGGGCCGCTCCGTAAGACTTAAGGTTAAATATCACAACACTATTTAAAAACAATAGAAATCTAATAAAATAAATTTTAAGACTGTTTTCAAGATTTTGTAGTATTTTATATTTGGTCAAAATAAAAATATTTTGTTTGTCAGATGTGACAGCTGTAGGAATCTATTTAGTGCTTCAATTTTGACAGCGCGCTTGTATGAAGTCACTCATTCTATACCTACATATTTATTTTAAGCGTTTGGGAGTCATTACTGCAAAAACTACTAATTTTAGATTTGTGCCTTTCAGTCCGTATATACCCGTATGTTTGTTTTGCGTATCACGTAAAAACTACTGATGTAATTGAATCGACTTTTACTGATGTATAGATAGATGACCAAGTTAAAAAATAAATAACCACTGTACCTAATATTGCCCGATATTCCCGATGTCGGGGTAACTAATACTTAAGTACATGAACAAATGTTATAGCGGTTTCAAACGATCGTATTTTTTCTGTTTATGCAGCGCGTGTACGCGCGAAACAGCGAGATTTGACATTTTCCGGTACAACAGATGCGCGCGTGTAAGCGCGTTTTCAAAACGAGCGTATACGCACTAAAATACACGAACGACTAACTCGTTCTTTAAAGATGCTACAAAAAATCATCAGATGATATACTGGTCATTTTGGGCAGTTGTCAATAAAAATGTCTCCGATGACGCTGTTACCATAACCGATTCCGATTGCAACTGACGTTTTAAACACCCCGAGTGAATTTACTTTATATTAGAAAGGCGTTTCAAACCGCAGGGCACAGCTAGTTGTAAAATAAAACCTCCGCGGGGTGTTGGTCGCTAAGAATTATTATATTAAGTGATTTTAATTATGTTGAAAGCAGATGACACCGTACCCTCCTCTCCGGTGTCGACCGACCCGAGCTACCTTCTCGCCTTGTTGACATTTTTAGCCGATAATTGCGAGGTTAAGCTTTGCGGTCCCATTTGCTCATAATAAGGGTGAGCCGTTCCAAGTTATGAGTTATTTTGTAGGTGATAGAACCTTTATGGTTCACTGGGAGGCACCACCCTGCACCTACTTCTGCTGTGAATATAAATAAACCTAACAATAAGGCAGACGGGCCACGTGATGTTAAGCGATCACCGTCGCCTATGGACACGGGCAACCCTAGGAGAGCCGCCCGAGCATTGCCGGCTTTGGAGGAGAGCTTTTTTTACAGCTTTCTTGAAGAACCATTTTATTAACCAATTTTATTCAGTTACAGTAAAAAAGCCGCAGTTGTCGACCAGACTTACATGACCAACAGCCTCTAGAGTAGCAGCGTAACTGCATACGATCTCAGACAAGACTTATACATGCTTGCTTGAAACCTTATTGCGGACTGAAGAAGAGAACTGACTTATGTGTAAATTTCTTTCGTCTACAGCTGTTTGTTTGTGCTATAGTACATAAAATAAAACCATTTTATGAAATAAACTTAAAATGTCAGTATCAAAAAAGTTCGTGTGTGTGTGTGTGTGTTACGAGATATTCTGAGGGTTTTTGTTCGCAAGCTTTATTCCTCCCAGATTTCAAAACCAAAAGCACACGAATGCCCAAAACGACATTGTAAGTATGTATTAAATTTGTATTTTACATTGTGGTGATTTACGACCTACGTGGCGCAATGGTTACCATGCCGGACTGCCAATCGAAGGGTCACGGGTTCGATCCCGGCGAAATTGAAATTTGAATGATGAGTTTAAATTTCCGTTCTCGATCTGGGTGTTTGTTTTTCTGTCTTTGAGTGTGTCCATGGACACAGGGTATATCCACCCCACATGGCGCGACGAGTGTAAAGCGTTATTATTATTATATTATTATTATTTAATAAATTTTGTAAATCTTTTCTAATATGCATATCTATATAGCGAAACAAATAAATAAATATGTTTGGACAATTCACACAACGCCATCTGATTCCAAACTAAGCAGAGCTTGTACTATGGTAATCAGAAAGCTGATAAACATACTTATATAATTCTAAATACATACTAAAATAGATAAATTAACACCCAGACATAGAACAAATAGTCATGTTCATCACACAAATATTTGTCCTGGGTGGGAATCGAACCCACGACCTCACGTTTCGCAGTCGGCCCATCACCCAGTAGGTACGCCACGGAGGCTGTCATTAAAATCATCAAATGGCGAACTACATGTACTTATTAATTTTTTGAAACATATTATCTTATGTTTGTGCAAATAAATATCTTTGTCTATTATACTTATATGTACGTATAACAGTATATTTTTTACCTAAGTCTCGTGGTGTTAAGGGTGGCTTGGTGACGTGGTGGCTAGTCACAATACATAACATTATACTAGGCTCTATACTCCACTCGACTCTACACACTCCACTTAGCCACTCTGTTATCTCAAATAATAATGTACTTTTTTTAAGAGAGTGTCGCTGGGAGTTTTTTCCGCCGCCTTTTTTCACTCGGCTCAACATCTAGCCCAAACGGGCACCTAAAGGCGGTGACCGTGAAAAAATGACATTCATTAAGCGAATATTTTCTATTCCTAATAGGAAATAAATAGTTTTTCTTTCTTAAAGTGTAACTTTTCTGAGAAGCTGATCTCCTCTTGATTCAAACATGAACTCATAATGAAGCTAAAACGTAATGAAAACTTCACTCACATTTAATATATACCGTACTTTCAATTCAAATAGTTCCATAACGTAGTCAAACTAAACAAACAGTTAAAGAATACACAAATAATGAGTACACCCTGCAACTTAGCGCTAGCAAGAGCTTACACAAATAGCTCGGTGGAAGTTTTTCGAACTCCCTCCCATCTTCCTGCTTTCAGCGTTTAAAGTTCCCTGATATTGCTTGAGGCTCGAACAACTATTTTAGTTCTGTCTAGGACTTAATCTCGATATTAATTTTTCAATTTGGATGAAACTCTCTTTGAGCTTTGATGGGGACGGGGTTCTCCACACAATGCCTAGAGCTACTTTGGTACCTATTACGCTGATACAATGCCTCTTAAAGGAGATACAGGAAGGTTACGAACCCATTATCACTTTTTCGAACCGCCTGTATGGCCGCCGATAAAGTTTTACAAATTTAATTTATCGTTATGAACTAGAGACTACAGTTAACATAATAATACCCTTTGACGACCTGCGTGCCGCAATGGTTACCATGCCGGACTGCCAATCGAACGGTCCCGGGTTCGATTCCCGGCGAAACAGAAATTTGAATGAAGAGTTAAATTTCTGTTCTCGGTCTGGGTGTTTGTGTTTCTGTCATTGTGTGTCCATAGTACCCACGACACAGGATATAACCACCCTACTATGGGACTATGAGTGTGAAACGCTATTTATTTAAATTTAGTGTTATTTAGTTTCTGTAGTCTTCACTTACGTTTATTTTTTTATTTAAATGGAGCATCGAACATGTTCGTCTATTCTCTATATCTATTGCTGTGATCTTCACGCAACCTCTGAGGGTTGCATTGTTACTCCGAAGGCTAGCAATCGCCTCGTGTTACTCTGGTCGGCATCGGCACCTTTCCTCCAAAACACGTAGAATTGCTTCACTGCCGGTTCTATACGTTCAAATGTTATTAAAAGAAATTAAACATATTTTTTTAAATCATGCGAGAGACATTGTAGTTATATATTACACGACTGTACTCACGTCAATTTTTATCGGATCTGCCGACATGTTTCTGCGGACATGCGAGAGACGCGCATAATACCCACGTACAGAAAAAAGGCTTATTGAATCTTCTCTAAAGATACATTTTATTTGGTATCGGGAGGGAAACCTTCAAAAGGTACCCAACACCTTGGGAGAGGATACCGGGTTATGTGGGATTTGTACCGCACTAAAACCTATTCGGTGGCCTGCCTCTGCGCTTGGGGAGGACTCCGGGATCTCTACCGGTGTCCTCCACGCGCGGCGCCCTAGAACGGGCCCATCGTCGGGAGAGCAGGCGCTCACATCGGCATGCGGCGACGCCCACACCACCATCCTTCCCAGGGCTGCTGGCTGGACGGGTCGAGCTCCCACTCCACACCGTCCTCAACCCCGGAAGCCCCCTTTCAGTCGTCTCTTACAATCAGGCAGGGGATACCGTAGCTCTATTCTTAATCCCGAAGGTACATAGACCTCTAAAGTTACGAGTACCTACAGAAAAAAGTACATTTCAAGCGGAGTTATTCTATTTTTAAAAAGTAATATAAGTGTTAAAACGACACAATTTTGTATACGACCAGTCAATACTGAAAGAGTTCTAACAAGAACAATTATTATAATATACGACCCAATTGAAACGTATTAATTAAAACTAAGGACCTTACACGTAACAGTTTTCGGGCGACTCAAAGAGCGTATATTAAATGACTACGTCCACAAAACACGGCGCGGGGGCGTAATAGGTTCTTAGGAGGGTTTGATTAACAAAACTCTTGACGGAACCCTGATCCAATATTGAGGGGTGTACCTAATAGCCAAACGTAACGCAACACCGTAGCTGCGTGCCTCTAAATCCGACGAAGCCAATAAATCACACGAAGGCAAACACTAGGGCTTTCTATGTATATTGTTACGCATACAACGATGTCGGAGTGGAACTGTTTGTGCTCTACTAGTCGTAACAAAAGCGAAGTGTTTCGCAAACACAGTTCCCGCTTTGGTAAATGCATGCATGTCATGTATGATGATAGCGACACGGTATTCGGTCCGATTTAAATACAGATTGCATTGCCTGTTTTTGGGTTTTCAAATTTGAATTGCAATATTTTTGTTGGTTTGATCACGTTTTTCGTGTCGATGTACATGAGTTTGACACTTATTAGCCACGGTGTTGTGATCACTGTTGTCCGTTGAGTAGTTGTTTAATTTTAAGCTCATTAGAATGTTCTATGGATGTTCTTTTGATGCAAGATTGCAGTTGAAGAGTCAAAATGTATGGCTTCTATTTTTCCCGAATTATTTCTAGTTCTGAAGGAAATTTGCTATATTTTTCTTACAATAAACAAAGGAGGAGCAGCGATGGTGGAGTGGTAAATAACCGCGGTCTTCGACGCGACCGATCCCAGGTTCAAATCCTCGGCGCGCACCTCTAACAAAAAAAATTGTAATGTGCGCATTTATCGCTGCTCTACGGTGATGGAAAATATTGTGATATTTAATCCTGAGATAAATTCATAATTTCTCGAAAGCATGACTTCCACCAATCCGGACTTGGCCAGCGTGGTGGACTATGGCCTAAATCCCTCCCACTTATGAGAGGAGACCTGTGCCCAGTAGTGGGACATAAAAAAAAGGTTGATAAAAAAACAAAGGAGGGAGACTGCAACCCTTTTTGTTCCCCACTTCTGGGCATGAGTCTCTCCCCATTAAATAGGAGGCCTGGAGCTGCTCGCGAGACTACGTAAGTATAATTGTAATTGCGAGAAAGATAATAAAATCTTGTTTAATATCTTATCAGTTGGTATTTTTTGTCTCGGTAAAAGGAGTACAGGCCGCACTCCAACCAGGTGGACTGATGACCTGAAGAAGACAGCGGGTAGTCGCTGGATTCAGAAGGCCCAGGACCGGGAGGAGTGGCGAACGTTAGGGAAGGCCTATGTTCAGCTGTGGACTATAAAAGGCTGATGGATGGTATTTTTTGACATAAGTTGTTGGGTTTAATTTTTTAACTTTTTTTCACGTTACTAAGTACTCGAATTAAGATCGAAGTCCTCATTTCTTCTTAATTTATATAATACCTTTAAACCCTGTGTTAAAACCAAAAAACGGCTCCAACGATTTTCATGAAATTTAGTATGCAGGGAATAAGGGGGCGATAAATCGATCTGGCTAGGTTTTACTTTTGTTTATTTACTTTAGAAATCGTTTTTTATCTGTGTCTATGTATTCTGTATTTATGAAAAATTGCTACAATATCATTAAAATACGAATCTAAACGAAGCTAACGCTAATTTAGCAAGAATGCTAATGCTTAAAAAGCTAACACACACAAGTGCGCTTGTCATACACATCACTACTACAATAAGAGCCGAACGGACTTTTTCAAACAGAATATCTACTAGCTTTTTATACCACTTACTAGCGCAGTATAAAGAGGACGGTAAGTATTATTTCTGCAAAAAGACGCCACAAAGCACGGGTGGCGATCCCGTCTAAGAACGCATCTTCAACCGGTTATTTATATGAAACTGGTTATTTTATAGAAGAATTCAACCTCTTAGCTTATTTGCTACAAAGTAGCCTTATAAAAATAAGGGTGGACGCCTTTCGTAATCGATTTACAAAGAAAATGTGTTGTTGTATTGGACAAATACAATTAATATGCACTAAAATTATAAATTCGAAAGTAATTTTGTCTGTCTGTCTGTCTGCTACGCTTTCCCGCTTATTACTTAACCAATTTTAATGAAATTTCGAACACAGAGTGGACCTTGGAAAAGGACATAGGATGACTTTTATCCTACGGGAACCTTTAAAACGGGTTAAGGCGGGCGAAGCCGCTGGCGGAAGACTAGATAACCTATATCGAACAAAATACCATCCACTTTATCCGTTATAACTCAAAAATAAACCAATAAAATTAAAATAAAAAAGGACGTTCAATCTTCTCCGTGTTCCCGCCAAAACTCATGAAAAAAATTTAACGGTTTAATCCGAAATGCAGGCTGGGATGGTTCCAGCGGTACAGTAATGCACATGGTGCCGTGTCACCAAAGTATCAGCATTTTACAAATTATAATGCCTCATTGAAAATGATGTTGCGTTGAGTTTGAGCTGTTACTTGATAGCCACCTCACTATATCGGGTCGCATTTCTGAAATGTCCTCGGTATCAATGTACCTGGGCAAAAAAAGGACAAAAACATTCTTATGTTCAATTTTTGGGTCTCCTGAACAATTTTAGGTACATGACGCGGTATCGGTGCGCGCACTTATAATAGTATATTGGTTACACGTTTTAAGTTCCGGTGATATTCGTTGTTTAGTATTTCAGATATATAATATATAATAAATACAGCTTAGTACGCCAGTAACAAAATAACCGACAACACAGGAACCCTTTTGTTGGTAAGGGGGGAAACTTTTAAAAGGTTTATTTATATGGTAGAATTTAATGAAACTACTAGTAGCAGCGCAGCTACATTAGATCACATACAAGACTTATTTTTGCTTGGAGTTGTGTGTAGATGGCCATGGGCTGCAGTAACCACATATCACCACGTGGCATGCTCATCTACTGTTCCATTCACCCAATAGGTATCAGAAACGCTTGGGAGAGATACCGGAAATGAGGTACTTATCAACTTCAAAAGTTCAAGAAGAAAATGTGCTAAAACACATGTAAATGTCTAATGTCTAGCCACGTTCATGAGATAAAGCCTGATGACAGACAGAAGAACAGACAGACGGACGGGAAGCAGAGGCTTAGTAATAGGTTACGGAACCCTAAAAATACCATCCTAAAATTATCTATAGTAGATTAGAAGAGCCACAGTGGTGGCAAGCATCTAGTCACTAGCAACAATGTCATATCCCGATCCGTGGTGTATAAAGCTACACCATGGTTTGCACAAAATGTTTAAACATAGCAGAGGAGCCGGAGGGGATTTCTGGACTTACTCGAGCGCTTCAGAATGCTTACTTTGCAATGTACGCTTTTAAATGTCACAAGGTCTGAAATAGGGCCTTATTTATTTATTTGTAACGATTTCCAAAAAGGAGGAGGTACTACGTTTGTCTATATATATTTTTATGCAAGTTCAACGATTTCACCGTCGATTGTTGATTGATTTTGAAAACTTAGTAAATAAAATTAATCTCATTGGACATATTTGAAATAACACTTTATTAATTTACAGAAAACTTCGATGTCTTACCTCTTGCTGAAATCGTTAGATTATTTGGTGTTTAGAATTTTGTTTTATTGCCTACTATTTAGTACGTTATGAACTCCTCCTACCTTGAGGTAATATAACTTTTAAGGAAAAAATCCTCTGGATTTTAATACAGAGATGGAGATTATAAGCCTGTCACTCTCCCTAATTTAGAAAAGCTATATTATTGTCTGATGACATTTTACTTATACATTTAAATTATAACATCTAGACGATTCGCAAGTCGCTAGAGCAAAACAGCATTTAGCCTCGTGGGCTCCCCTACTAACAGGAATGACCTTATAGCCGTGCTTTGATCCGCGAAAGGTGATTAATCACACGAATGTAAACATGGGGTTACGCACCCCATGGAAGATGGTCTAGAAATTGAGATCATTACGTTTAAGTTTACCGAAAACATTATTTAGGTAGACTTTAGCTTGCTTGAAGCGCGCATGGTCCTGCGGCTGATGTAAAACGCAAGCGATCTATACGCAGCTAAGCAAAACGGGCGCGGTCGGTTGTGAGATGGGTGACCGCTAATTTCAAGTAACGTGCGTGTTTTCGTGTTTTTAAGACCTCGCTAAGCCCGCATTCAAATAACAAATTAAATAAAAGGAAAATTCCAGCGACCTCGAGACTTTTCAGTTACGATATCTCTACGACACGATTCCAGCGTCCCAGCAGTGAAGCTGCGATAACATTCGAAATGAAGTCATTCGTACTGATGTCCAATATCAATCCGATGTGTACCAATGATGTCAATCCGATAAGTAGCCATACATCAGCTTCTATATATACCTAACATTTTTATTCGTAAATCCGACTGAGTGTTTAACGTTACCAATAACCTGAAGTTTTCAATTTGCCTCCGTATCTCTGAAAATAAATAAATAAATATCTTTTGGACAATTCACACAACACCATCTGATTCCAAACTAAGCAAAGCTTGTACTATGGTAATCAAAAAGCTGATAAACATACATATATAATTCTAAATACATACTTAGATAGATAATTAACACCCAGACACAGAACAAATAGTCATGTTCATCATACAAATATTTGTCCTGGGTGGGAATCGAACCCACGACCTCACGTTTCGCAGTCGGTCTTCACCCACTAAGCCACGGATGCTGAAATATTTTTTTTTATTTATTCCATGTAAAAAAACTATCCAGTAATAATTATATACTATATATGACATTTTTATTCGTACAATTTTACAAGCAATGAAGGAAATCCGATTGATGTGTTCATCGTTCATAGTTTTCAATAACGAGCTGATTTCAATTATTCGCCGTGTCTCTGAAAATAAATAAATGTCCAGTAAAATAAACCTACACATCTAACTCTCACGAAAATGCTGAATAAAATGCTTACCGTATTAATTTTTGGAATGAAGTTCCTTATCGTGCGTTGCGAAACGGGGCTACACGGAAAAAATTAAGACGAAAAGTTGTAACGACACTTTTTGCTATAGTTGTAAGAAGTGCGGCTTACAACTATAGCAACCGCCTCGACATTGCTTAAATTTGTTGACACCCATCCTTTTTATAACCGCTTTAGGTGTTGCTTAATGGCTACCCATCCTACTTATGACCGCACTGGACATTGCTCAGATTTATTGCCACCGATCCTACTTTTGACCGCACTTGATGTTGCTTAGTGGCCACTATTGACCACCCATCCTACTTTTGACCGCTCTCGACAGTGCTCAGCTTTGTTGACACCCAAACCTAACACTAATGCAGAAAGAAGAAGAAAACATGAGGCGCAGAAATTAAAAAAACAAGAAAGTAAAAAAATACAACTTCGTTCCATCCGGGTGTCCCTTGACACCTCAGTTTTTTTTGGGATCGGGGGGGGGGGGACACCTTTAAAAGGTACCCAGCATGTTGGGAGGGGATACCGGGTTATGTGGGATTTGACCGCACTAAAACCGTGGCCTGCCTCTGCGCTTGGGGAGGACTCCGGGCTCTCCAGTGGAACGCACCGGTGTCGGCGGATCCGATAAAAATTGACGTGAGTACAGTCGTGTAATATAAGTAACTACAATGTTACTCACGATTCGCACTCACGATTCGTTCAATAAGAAGACTACAAACATACTCAAAATTCGATAATTAAATCTAATACTTTTAAAGGAACAATTCTTGTATATACCTACGAACCAACATATTTTTGAATCTCGGAAACGGCTCCAACGATTTTAATGGAATTTAGTACCCTGGTTTCGGGTGTGATAAATCGATCCAGCTAGGTTTTATTTTTAGAAACTTTAAGTAAAAAAAAAATATTTCAGCGATAATCAACTTAAATAATATAAACTAAAACGACTATTCCTAACATCTATTGGAGAGTATTAATAAATAATATTGTGGCGTAGAAAGCCGTCAAACGCCATCCGCCAATGTCGATTTGAAAGAGCTCTATAAAAATTTCGTTCATTGAATTAAAGCTTCCTTGACTGACTGCGGAACTAGAGACCCGGGTTCAAACCTCATTCTCTTCTCATTCAAATCCATATTGCTTTATTTTTTTTGTGAAAATATTTTTTGGGAGTTATGAGTACCTATTTCTGATGGCGTTGTTAAGTAACACTAAGCAAATGAGTATTTCGTTTGAATATAACCAAGAAAATAAATTGTTTTTATCCGAGCTACGCTCGGTCGTCCAGGTGCTAGCTGTATTAAAATAGCAGTATGTCGGCATTTATAATATTGCACATGACATTTTTATTCGTACAATTTTACTCGCAATGAACGAAATCCGACTGATGTGTTTATTGTCCGTCGTTTCCAATAACGAGTTGATTTTAATGATCCTCCGAATCTACTTTAGAGATCCGTGTGAAATGGGAAATGAAACCCCACTGAATTTTCCATATTAAAACATTATCACACATACAAACATTTTTATACATACAAGAACAGCGATAGCCGCGTGGTGAAAAACCGCGGTCTACGACGCGACCGATCTCGGGTTCAAAGCCTCGCACCTCTGACAAAGAAATTGGTAATGTACGCATTTATCGCTGCTCCTCGGTGATGGAAAGTATCGCGATATTTAATTGATTACGATGATCTCCAACGCCGTGTATGCCTGAAAGAAATTCATAATTTCTCGAAAGCATGACGTCCACCAATCCGCACTTGGCCAGCGTGGTGGACTATGGCCTAAATCCCCTCACTTGTGAGTGGAGACCTGTGCCTGGTTGAAAAAAAACACATCCAAAGATTATATTCTACAAATGTGTCTAAAAATCGATCTACGCAGCTAAGCTAAACGGGCGCGGTAGGTTCTGAGTTGGATGATCTCTAGTGGCAAATTTCATGTGCTTCGGAGGACACGTTTAGCCGTCGGTCCCTGTTTTTATCGAAAGACAGCAGTTGTTAAAAGTTGTAGCTGTCGGAGGCCTTATGGGCCTGCTTTGCAGCAGCGTTACAGAGTAAACCATGCCCACAAGTGGGACGCAAAAGGAGTTGCAGTCATATTCGTTGTCAAACGATTTTTTTTGGAATTTCAGGCACACATCATATATAAACATAAAATAATATAAACCAAAAAATAAAATTACATTACATAATAAATAATTTTGTCCGCGGCATAAAAACCTGGGAGGTTTTTTTTTCCGCCAGCTTTTTTTCCTCTCAGTGTACAATAACCCATCCTGGTGGGTGCCCCAAGCTGATGACGGCAAACCTCGTATGGTTCAAATAAAATAAATCATTATAAAAAGCACAAAATTGGGTTTACGTCTAATTAATTAAAACTATACAAAATTAAATGTAATACTACATACCTACTTTAATGTTTCTTATGTATTCTTTAATAGTAATTTTAGAATTTAAGTTTCAATTAAGTCATTAAATTTAATTAGATTATCAATGAAATTAAAATTTGTACACCCTAAGGGGTAAATATGGAGTTCTAAATTTGTAAAACCTTTTTTTTCACCCATATTTGTGCAAATAAAATATTTTCATTTCATTTCATCAGGATTTTTTTATTTATTGAAAATTTTAAGGTGCTACGGAACCTTCTAACTGGCACTTAGATGTTTTTTTTACATTTCGGTAGTGTTAAATCGTCGCTTGCTCATTACGCGACAATGGTCGCGCAGTTAGGTATTAGAAAGGCTCTCCCTAATGACATCAACTCTTTGTTCTGTTCCATTATTCCATTAAAATTTGTTCCTCGCGTTCTCCTTAGAATTCGCACTAATGCGGGTTTAGCCATCTCGCTGTTGGGTGTTTTAATACTGCGATATCAAGGAGTGAAAGAGAAGGCTGTGTGCAAACCTTTTTGCGTCCCACTTGGCACTTGGTGGCTGGGCCCATGCTCCGTTGTGCTCCGTTATGCCAATAATAACGGGGAGAGACCCAAGTCTCTCCCTGTTGTTATTTAAGAGACCTGGAGCTTGAGCCGGGGTGGTGGAGAATAGAGATGAGGTTAGTTGCCAACCCGCTATCGGCAGTTTTCAAACCGCTTATAATTAAGGCTTCCGACAAGGTTTGATGACTGCAATCTGCGAACTATGTATACATATATGTAGGTACCACACTGATACCGCAACAATAATAATATAGCTACAACAACTGCAAGTTATTTGCGTAGATCGTTCCATTCTACGCCAACTGCAATGCCATGCGCATTATCGCAATTCAATATGCGCACGGATACTTGATTGGCTGCAACCCGTTTTGCGTTCAACTGCTGGGCACTGATCTCTCCCAATTTTTGGAGAGGCCTGGAGCTTACTACACGCTGCTCCAATGCGGGTTGGTGGAGATGCGGGTTAGTGGCCAACCCGCTTTCGAATGTTTTCAAACCGCCCATTAGGCCTCCGACAAGGTTTAACGACTGTTATCTATCGATGACAACCGGGTCCGACGGCTTAACGTACCCTCCGGAGCACAGAAACGCGGATGAAATTTTTTGCCACCAGCGGTCACCCATCTCACACCCGACCGCGCTCGTTTGGCTTAGTTGCATAGATCGTTTGCGTTCTACGGTAACCCACGGGCCATGCGCGCTTCTACTTGATTAAGTTGGTGATAATAGCTAGTTGAATCTTCTTAAATTTTGGTGAATTCGTTGGCGAATAATCACGCTCGCTCGTTACGCGAGAATGGCGGCGCAGGAAGATTTTAGAAAGGCCCTACTAATGACGTCTCGCTAACTCTTTATTCAGATCTATTATCTCATTTTCAATCATTCCATAGATTAATGAAAGAATTAATTAGAGCATTATAGTAGTTAGTTCGCTTTACGAGTGTAGAAACTAGGAATGGGTCTGCAAGAAATAGCTAAATGCTTTAGGTATTACTGATCAAAGCGATACAGCCGGGAGTAGATCGAGCTAGTCAAAAGCTTTAAGTTATCCTAACTAACACTGCACACAATTAGCTTCTTTAGCCAACTAAGGAGATAATAATGGAATAATAGAACAGAACGGAGAGTTATTTGAAAAATACATCCAGTTGAAAAGTCATTAGGAGAGTCTTTTCTAATATCTCCATCCATTGTCGCGTAACGACTATGGTAGAAAGGCAGGCGCTCCTTGTATTGTGACTTTGGTGAGTGTTCTGAGGAACTTTTCAAAATGATGCCTTTTCTTTTTTTTATTTGGATGGAGTAGCAGACGAGCATGCAGCCCACGTGGTGTTAAGTGGTCGCTGCAGCCCATGGACATCTACATAGAACCTCAAGCAAGCATAGATAAGTCTTGTCTGAGATCGTATGCAGTTGCCCTGCTTCACCGGAGGCTGTTGGTCGCCTCATGTAAGTGTGGCCGGCAACTGCACCTCTCCACCGAAACACAATAGAATTGGTTCACGACAGAAGTGGGCGCAGCGGTGATACTTCCTCGGGCGAACGATAATAGTTGCTGGCCACACTTACATGAGGCGACCACCAGCCTCCGTAGTAGCAGCGCAACTGCATACGACCTCATATAAGACTTACCTATGCTTGCTTGAGTTTGTATGTAGATGGGCTGTAGCGACCACTTAACACCACGTGGCCTGCATGGTCGTCTGCTACTGCTACTCCATTCAAATAAAAAAAAGAAATGGTGACGTAGACATCATTTAGAAAAGTTCCTCAGAACACTCACCATAGTCGTTACGCGACAATGGCGAGATATTAGAAAAACTCCTAATGACTTTTCAACTGGATGTATTTTTTAAATAACTCTCTGTTCTGTTCTATTATTCCATTATTATCTCCTTAGTTGGCTAAAGAAGCTAATTGTGTGCAGTGTTAGTTAGGATAACTTACGTTGCGTTATTAGATATCTAAAGCAGACTTTGTGCTATGTGATATCATCACTGCTGCCAATTGACCATCACAGCCAGCATCAAACAAGGACAAATCTTATCCACGGTTATATGCAGTTGCGTTGCTACTCCGGAAGATGGACAAACCATAATTATATACGTATACGCAAGGTTATCATATACCTTGCTACTTAAGCATGAAATAATAATAAACATTTTTACAAGCTTTTATTTTATTTATTTAGTTTCACCTGTCCCGTTGTCAGTAATCAAATCTTGTAAGTTAAATTTGATCCACTTTTCGGTTTCCAATTGAGCTGAAATTTTGCATGCATGCATAAATCGAATGACGATGCAGTATTATTATAATAGAGAGCTGAGATGATGATGGAGCTGGAAGGTGGCCACAGGAACTCCGTGATTAATCGACGCAACCCCATCGAGTTTGGACTCGTTTGAACCGTCTTGACGATTAATTATGAAGACGAATATGGTCATAGGACCTCGGTAAAAACGACACAACCCCGTAGTCAAATAGTATCAAAATACAAAAAAGGCTAAAAATAGAATTAAAAGAAAAAAAAATTAATAACATGCTTTTACTTAAAAAACTAAAAAGCTAAAAATAATATAAACCTGACAATTTTATAAATAAAAGGGTGTTACATTGTGATTGCTAAAAAAATAATGAAGATGTAATATGCCAAACGTTATTTAATGTTCCATGAAAATGTAACACGCTTTTATTTATAAAGTTATCAGGTTTAAATTATTTTTTAAATTTTTAGTTTTCTTTTTCAATAAAAGCTTGTTTTTAAAAAGATTTTTTTCGTTTAATATTTGAACCAAATCCTTATTACGTTACTCTAGCAATAAATCTGTAACATTACTCTATGTATAATTAAGTATTTAATTATCAATTATCTATACAAATAAATAAAATTGGAGTGTCTGTTTGTAATATTAAAATAACCGCTTTTTACTACATGCATATGAATGTTTATACGGTACATATGCCAAAATAACATTTTTTACAATTTTTGTCTGTCTGTCTGTCTGTTTATTCCGGCTAATCTGAAACGGCTGGACCGATTTTGACGGGACTTTCACTGGCATGTAGCTGATGTAATAAGGAGTAACTCAGGCTTCTTTTGTTTTGTCTGTCTATCTATCTGTATATCTATTTGTTGCGGTAATCTCTGAAACGATTGGACCGATTTTGACGGGACTTTCACAGGCAGGTAGCTGATGTAATAAGGAATAACTTAGGCTACTTTTATTTTATGATCATTCTGAAACTACCGCTATCCTTTATACGTTTCTCCCACCAACAAATCAATATTTGTGACACTTATATGATACTTTTATGTTTGATAGCGATCCGTTCTTCTTATCTTAATTTATATATTTTTTTCATTGTAACTGCTTTCCTTTTATTAATTAACAGAGGGTTTGAGTATCTTATTTTATGAGAGCTAAGAATGAAGCGAAACTGGGGCTGGTATTGTACTCATTATGTTAAAACGACACTGCGGCGGTGCAGCACGGCGGTTACGTACCTACAGCATATAATAGATCGGTAATAGATCGAGGACTTCATATGTAATGCTATAGATAATTTTAAATAAAATAATGAACAAATTTGCGGAGTATATTCACTTCATGCTAATGATCCTTTCTAACGCGGGTGAAATCGCGGGGCGCAGATAGTATTATTATAAGATTTTGATATACCTAAAGATATTTTATTTCAAGGCTCTGGTTGTAGTAGTAATGTGTACTGATAAGCGCGGGTGAATCAGCTTTTAAAGCCGTAACAAAGAATTCTGAACATCACTGTCACAATACATACATAGTCTCTGTCATACCAAAAAAAATACTCGTACCATACTCACACAACTCTTTTACGTTTAGTAGTAATGCTCTCAAGTTACCTACGCACCAAACCAATGCGTACGATATGTGCACGCATCACAACATTCACAGCCCAAAGGACTTCGTGAATCAGAAAATCCATATTTAATCAAACTTTAAAAACACTGTCTCCATTCACATTCAATAAATAATGTGATTTACATCAACTTCAAGAAAATGTTACGCGCTCATAGGCCGTGGTGGAGGAGTCAAGGTCCGAACATCATTGGAGGCGCTCTCAGGTTGATTGCACAGCCCATTTTATTCCGGCTGAGCCACTCAGACTTGCCGTATAACCTGATGAACAAGTGAACGTCTGTAAGGCCAACTGCAACATAGTCCATTATAGGAAAAAGGTTCCAGAAGGAGAAGAAAAAATAAGAAGTACACGTAGTTAGGCTTCTAACCGTAGCGTGTGCAGCGGTATTTCCTCGGCCATAGGCTGCGCCTTTACGCAATACCACAAGGCTACCATAGGTACTCTTTTATTTTTTTTAAAATCCCCAAAACCGCCGATCGCATTTATAAAACAAGAAATAACTACAAGCTATTCACCAGAACGTGGCCAAAACTTATTTACGCAGTATCTCGTGTTGGCTTTATTAAATTCTAAGGTCGTAGGTTGTGTGCTTATTGCGTGAACTGTAATGACCACCGTACACGAGGCGGCTACACTCATTTGCATAAAAAACTCAGTGCTACTTACAAACAACGTATCTAATGTTTCACACATTGTAAGTATGTCACAAAAACCATCTAAAAATCTTATCGTATGCTCCTTACTCAAAAATATTGCGGTAATTAAAATAAATGTTATCTCGTTTTTAATAACCAAATTCCACAGTGATATTTGAGATACCAAGGTACTTAACATTGCGCCCGCGCATAATTAGGTAACCTAACTGTATTTGCCATCTTGCTGAATGCTTCAAACGCACAGAAGGTATACTTAATTGTGATTATTTTAATTAATTAGAGACAGAAAACAGTCATTACTATTGTTATATTTAAACGAAGTTGCCGTGCGCACTAAGAACCGGTTTTACTCTATAAAATTTAAATAAGTAAATCATTTTGAAGAGAGAGCCGATAACTCTCCGTTTATTATGAGTATTTGACTTGGTTATGATTACAATAGATGTAGAAATAAGTTTCCATGAATTTACATAGGTTGTTACGCAGCCATAGAATTTAGAAAACTGTAGAAAGCACTTTTTGGTACTTATTGAATATTACCGTGCGCGCATGGCCTGGCGGTTAGCGTAGAACGCAAAACGATCTATGCAACTAAGCCAAACGAGCGCGGTCGGGTGTGAGATAGGTGACCACTAGTGGCAAAAAATTTCATGAGCGTTTCCGTGCTTCGGAGGGCACGTTAACCCGTCGGTCCCGGTTGTTGTCGATATATAACAGTCGTTAAACCTTGTCGGAGGCCTTATAGGCGGTTTGAAAACATCCGACAGCGGGTTGGCCACTAACCCGCATCTCCACCAACCCGCATTGGAGCAGCGTGGTGGAGTAAGCTCCAGGCCTCCCCATTAATGGGGAGAGACCCGTGCCCAGCAGTGGGACGCAAAAAGGGTTGCAGCCATTGAATGTTACCGGTATTTTATGAGCATTATTTTTCAACCTTTTTTATGTCCCACTGCTGGGCACAGGTCTCCTCTTAAAGTGAGAGGGATTGAGGCCATAGTCCACCACGCTGGCCAAGTGCGACGTCCACCAAGTCATGCTTTCGAGAAATTATGAATTTCTCTCCGGCATGCACGGCGATGGAGAACATCGTAATCAATTAAGTATTACGATATTTTCCATCATCGTGGAGCAACGATAATTGCGCACATTTCAAATTTCTTTGTCAGAGTTGCGTGCCCAGGATTTAAACCCGGGATCGGTCGCGTCAAAGACCGCGGTTTTTTACCACTCGGCCAAAGTACGGAAATGCATGTAAGGTCACGCATTTCAAACCCGACCGCGCCTGTTTTGGTTAGCTACGTAGATCGCGCCGCAGTTTTTCTTCAACCTTTTTATGTCCCACTGCTGGGCATAGGTCTCGATATTTTCCATCATCGTGGAGCAACGATACAAGCACACATTACAAATTTCTTTGTAAGAGGTGCGCGCAGAAGGTTCAAACCCGGGATCCGTCGCGTCAAAGACCGCGGTTTTTCACCACTCGACCATCGCTACTACCACTTAGTCATACCTACATTTACCTATACAGCTATAAACTAACTTCAATCAAGCTTTTCCACAAAGGAAATAATAGCTGAGAAGCGCTTTCCAAGCCGTTAAGCGATCCGCATTGATAGACAATACGTTACTATATTTGGCTCGGAGCCACCTCTAGGGCTTAGGTCACAACCACGAGCCATATGAAACTTTCAGAATGTGTGTAACGGTGAAAACTGTTATAATATGTACTGCATATTATTATGCATAAGGAACACTTCTTGGTTAGGTTTTAGGCACATCACTTGAGAACTTTTAAGACATCGCAGCGACTACTTAACACCACGTCGCCAGCTCATCTACCACTCTATTTACATAAAACTTCAGCTTGCATATTTTGAGAAATTAGTCCGATAAATATTTAAGAGTCTGTCGCGCAGAGAAATATATCTAGTAGGTATAGTCCTCCCCATCGCTAGTTGAGTGAAAGTTGTGTTAAAGATACAGGGTAAAGAACAATATAGTGTCCCATACGATCAGCTGTCACGTATGCCCATTATGGACTTACAGCCATACTGTTATCTCAATTATATATGTAAGTACTTTTTTTAAAAGAGTGCTGCTGTGAGTTTTTGCCGCCGCCTTTTTCTCTCAGCTCAACATCTAGCCCAAACGGCCACCTAAGGGCGATGACCGGGAAAAAATGACATTCATTAAGCGAATATTTTGTATTCCTAATATGAAATAAATATTTTTGATTTTGATTTTATTTTGAAATATCCTTATCCAAATCTTCACCGACCCGTATTGGAGCAGCATGGTGGAATAAGCTTCGGGCCTCCCCTATAATCATCCCGTGCCCAGCAGTGGGACGTAAAAAGGGTTACAGCCAAAGAACAACATCTTAGCTCCATCACTCTCACTCAAACTTTTTTTTTTGTTATCGGGGGGGAACCTTCAAAAGGTACCCGGCATTTTGGGAGAGAGTACCGGGTTATGTGGGATTTGACCGCACTAAAATCCCCTCGGTGGCTGCCACTGCGCTTGGGGAGGACTCCGGGATCTCCGGCGGAACGCACCGGTGTCCTCCACGCGCGACGCCCCAGAACGGGCCCATCTTCGGGAGAGCAGCTGTGCTCTCCTGCATTTTCCGATGCTTACGGCGACATGCGGCCACGCACACATCGCCGCCCTTCCTGGGGCTGCCGGTTGGATGGATCGAGCTCCCACTCCCACCGTCCACAATCCCGGAAGTCCCCTTTTAGTCGCCTCTTACGAACAGGCAGGGGATACCGTAGCTCTATTCTTAATCTCGATGCTACAGGGACACTGCCCACAAACAATGGATACTGAAAGTCAACTCAAGCTGTACTGGCGTAAAGTTTTTCGCTTGGATAAATTGCGGTATTTCATCTCAATGGTTAAATAAATTTAATACCCATTCTCGGTGCTCATAGAAAACTCATTATTAGAAAATACCAGTGCCGTCGGGCTATGCAGTGAGAATGTGTCCGTACCGTCAAAAACTATTACCTAAGTACCTTTATAACGGAATTAGTGGTCAGAATGAATCGAGGTTATTTTTCTTTGAGGATTTTTTGTTAACTTGCATATTGTCGCGGCAAGTAAAGTAAACTCAATTCCTGACGCATTAGTAAAATTGTTTTTTTTTATTATAGCTACTTCTAGCGCAGAATACATACCTACTATATAGAATACATACCTACTATGTAGGTTTTACTTGCTCTGTTTTGTTTTTGTTTTTGTGAAGGAAAACAACACTATAAAGTAGCTGTACTGGGAAGCTGAGAAAATATAATATATACATATATTTTCCCAGCTTCATATAAACCAGAAGTTAATTCATTAAAGTGATTTCAGAAGAAAGTTAGCAAACCTACTACAAAGTTTGCATACGTAGAGTCGCCCGATTAGTCGATTTAGTCTGCGGGAATGGGATGAGAAAAAATATTATTAAAACTGAAAAGGGGTAACTTCTATACCTTTATTTAAATACAACTAGCGAACCCGGCAGATTTTGTCCTGCCTTAGATCTATTGCGACTATAAATTAAGATATAAACTATCCTATCTTTCAAGTTGGATGAAACTGTACAACGTGTGCAAATTTTATTAAAATAGGTTAAGTAGTTGACTCCATCGCGGACAAACAACGTGACACGTAATTTATATATATTAAGATTAAAAGATGATGGCTTTGACTGATAGTGGGAAAAATTTCATGCGCGTTTCCGTGCTTCGGAGGGCACGTTAAGCCGTCGGTCCCGGTTGTTGTCGATAGATAACAGTCGTTAAACCTAGTCGGAGGCCTTATGGCCGGTTTGAAAACATCCGACAGCGGGTTGGCCACTAACCCGCATCTCCAACAACCCGCATTGGAGCAGCGTGGTGGAGTAAGCTCCAGGCCTCCCCAATAATGGGGAGAGACCCGTGCCCAGCAGTGGGACGCAAAAAGGGTTGCAGCCAAGATTAAAAGGAATTTTGACATTTCTTACCATTGCTCTTCGCACATTAATGAATCAAAGTAAGGTTAGAGTTTGCTTCAGAATCGTTCGATTTACTTTAAATATGGAATTTACCCATTTCAATTAATTTAATGAAGCACAGCCGAAGGGAAATCCCATTGGACACAGATCTGAAGGCAATTACACACACATACTGAAATAGAATTAACTAGCCATTAAGTATATATTTGATTGCCTTCGCTGAATGATCATTGATGAATCTGATTTTGAATATTATCAAGTCGCAGGTTTCAACGATAATTCCGAAAATTGGAGTCAATTTTCCAAGTTTTCATTTTCGAAAAATAATACCTGCATGAATTTACAAAAAGGCTTTATGTCGCCTTCAGTATATATTGATAGTATAATTTATAACGTTTCACACTCACAGCCCCACAGTAAGGTAATTAATACCCAGTGTCGTGAGTACCATGGACACATACAAAGACAGGAACACAAACACCCAGACCGAGAACAGAAATTTAAACTCATCATTCAAATTTCTGTTTCGCCCGGAATCGAACCCGGGACCCCTCGATTGGCAGTCAAGCATGGTAACCATAGCGCCACGCGGGTCGTCGATCACCAGTTCACCAGTCGCGGTCACCAGTGCTTGTAATATTATCCTATTCAGTGTCATATTACGAGTACATAGTCACGCGGGGTTATTATAATATTAAAATTGACATATTACAATTTATTACATATACCATCAACTCCTTCAACATTTAAAAAAGAAATAATTCTGAGAGATACAGGTCTCTACTAAGGCTCAGCAGTGGGATGCAAAGAGATTTGCAGCTATATAACATTTTTAGTGTTTATTTAAATAAGAGAACGAAGACTTGTAAGCATTTGACCTTATTTTATGCTCATTTTACTAGTTTTTTGGTTACCGAACCGTAATAAGTAAAAGGACCCTTTACTAATAATCATTTCGATGTCCGTCTGTCTGTGTCGAGACCATAGTTCTCAAGTACCTACTCAAATTCAAATGAACGGGTCAATAATTCGTTACACTTTTAAGATAATCTAACTTTCAAACGTTTAATAATAAAATGCTACTGTTAATAACTCATTATATTGTTAATAACCCACTTTGCAACAAAACGATTACCAGTGCCGGATAAAGCCTGCCCTTAAGTTACACTGAAAAGTAGCTGTAATTAAATATGTATAAATACAATAAGATACTTACTAGGTATATAACGTATCTGCTCGTGTATGAAGAACGAAAGAGACAGATAATATACAAGAAATTTGGAGCTCCCGAGACGTGATGCCTTTAATTGCTTATGGGCTAGTCCGGCACTTGTCAAAACCTATACAAAAGTAAGATGTCACCAACAAGGGAATATCCGGAAACCAAAATTTGGTTTTTTTACAAATTACACGAAAAAAAACGTTCTTATTCCTTAAAATCAAATTTTGCGAAAAAATATCTGCGTACTAGTTTGTACGAAAGCCTGGATGTGCGAATCAGGTATGCGATTTTCATGCAACTTTTCATTAAAATTAATATAACTTCGTATTCTTACATTTAATGACTTCCAAAGCTAGAAAGAAGGTTGACGCTTAGTCGATATGTAGTTCGCTTATAGTTTTTTCTCTTTGAATAAGCGCTTCAACACCATCTCTCTCAAAGTAGATTTTCGGATAGGTGCGGCAGCGCACAAAAAGATTTTGGAAGCAAAGATTTCACAATCGTTTTCCGATTTTAAAATGCAAATCCGCAGAATTTAGCCATGGCAATTGAAAAACTGGAATTGAGTTCCGAAATGGTTCTACAAATTCTGAAACAGTTCTACGTATCGAATGGCCATTTTATTTTTAAATGCCTATGAAGCTATCGATGTACTGTCTCATACAATCTATTTTCGCTCTGTCAGTGCTCAATGGCCAATGTTCAGTATGGATACATTGTCCAAATATACATGAAAAGTTTTAATTGCCTTCTGTATGGCTGTTCGTTCTATCAAAATTTACGTTTATTTTTTTTTCACTGACTACAATTTTAGCGTTCCCACTGGTCTCGGATCTCTTTCTGTTGAAGCGCTCTGAGCTTTATTACGGAATGCTACTATGATGCTGCATGGTTTAATAAACCTGCTATCGGATGTTTTCAAACCGCCCATGACGTCTTTCCGATCCATCAAAATCTACTGCCGACCTTATCCTATATCTAATACCTATAAACGAGCAATTCTTGTATATACCTAAATATATTTTTGAACCTCGGAAACGTCTCCAATGATTTTGATGTAGTACCCTGGTTTCGGGGTTGATAAATCTATCCAGCTGGGTTTTATTTTTAGAAATTATAAATATATACAAAAATATTTTCAGCGATAATGAACTTAAATATAAACTGAAAAATACGGTTCTTCCTGACATCTATAGGCGAGTATTGATAATATTGGGGCGTAGAACGTCGTCAAACGCCATCCGCCAATCAAAGAGATGACAATGTCGATTGGAAAGAGCTCTATAAAAATTTCGTTAATTCAATTAAAGCTTCCTTGACCGAATGGTTACGTGGGCTGACTGCGGAATTAGAGACCCGTGTTCAAACCTCAATTAAAACCATATTGCATTTTTGTGATTTTTTTTTGTTTTGGTTTTGTGATTCTCGGTCATCCAGGTTCTTATTTATTATATGAAGTATTTTTTTCCACTTCCTTTTTCACATTTTTAAGAGGTATCTTTTCAGAAAATGAGCATGCTAAACATTTGCAGATGGGAGAACATACACAATTCGTTTTAGCATGAAGAAGCCATTCTTTTAATCATAATAATTATATAACTTACGTGTCGCGTTGTTTGTCCGCGATGGACTCCTAAACTACTTAACCAATTTTAATAAAATTTACACACCGTGTGCCGTTTGATCCAACTTGAAAGATAGGATAGCTTACTATCTCAATTTAAAGTCGCAATATTAATTTATTTCTGATACTTTAAGGCAGGACAACGTCTGCCGGGTTCGCTAGTAATATATAAATTGCGTGTCACGTTGTTTGTCCGTGATGGACTCCTAAACTACTTAACCGATTTTAATAAAACTTGCATAACGTGTGCAGTTTGATCCAACACAAAAGATAGAATAGCTTATATCCATATAAACTCAAATTACACGAGCTAAGCCGGGCTGGACCATATTACTTCTTTTATACCTATTTTCTTTTAAGCTACAATGCACGCTTACAATCATCAGTTCATCATTGGAATAACCATCATTTTTTGTGCTACCAATTAGTGGAATAGAGACAAAGCTCAAGCTTGTACTTATCAGATCGGACATAGGTACATTGTGATGGACAACAGGAGCCCACGAAAGCGTAGCAAGGTGGAATCGTGGCAATGAGTTAATCTGGCTTTTGATAAGCTTTGACGATTGCTCTAATATTAAAATATTAGTCACTAACGGTCACCGATCCAATTATTCGCCGCGTCCACTTAGTTAGCTCATTAGGTCGCTTATGTTTTACTCGGAGTACTCCAATCCAGGGTGTTGTTTAATTTTCTGCTAACGGCACGTAAGGACCGTAATTTAAAAATTCTTGTCATTTGATACCGCCTCAAGTTTCCTTTAGCTACAAACTTATGAGTACGCCAATGCCATCTATTATCGCTCAAACGAACTAACCGGCACTGCATTTTATCTCGACCGGTCTTCGGTGGGACGTGTTAATGCAACGACCGACAAAACCGCTCCTCGTCAATATTTACACAAAATCCCATAATTTCAACCGCCATGCACACAATAGATTTATAAGATAAACAGACAGTAAAACGAGTGTAAATACGATTGACAACATTTTAATATATGGTCTTATGTTTACTTTGGGTTGGTTCACTCTGTTATGCCTACATGCGTTAATGCTGTACCGTGAAATCATTGTTTTTTGTACGCTCTGGAGATTAAATATGAATAAAAGGACAAAGCTCTGTGAACATATTGTGTTTTTTTCAGCCCGAGTTGACTTAGTAAGCCTGTGGGATTTTGCATTTCGGCTTTCCGCGCTTCGCTAAGTATCTGCATTTTGCGTGTGAGAATTTATTATTTTTTTAGGTCGCGGTCGTTAGCGAGCAAACTAAATATACACGTAGATTTTTTGTTTAAAACAAAGTACTTTTGGAGAACAAAAAGTTCTGGAAAATAAAATCGGGTTCAAATATATTCGTATGTAAAAAATGGTACTAAATTTAGAATGAATCGCGAATTGAGACTCTTTTAAAATTATTATGATCTTATAATTGAGGTAACAAATAAAGAACAGCAGAAAAAAGTTTTTTATGAATACTTAGTAGATAATTCTATATGATATACCTAACGGTTAGGACCGCCTCAATTATTTAATAACAAATATTCTTTTCAGCAGTCTTCTCTTGTTGAGTTACCAAGACTTAGATAGACAGCTATAAAAAGACAGGTAAGTATCTATACCTACGATGCGATAATTCAAAATAGGAATAATTGATCATTGAAGAACGATTTGACATTATAATTGGATAAGATGATAATTCACGAAATCCTTACACCTACAGGAAATACGCCGTCCCGAACAACAAACTGTCAATAACCCTAAAACGCAACGAAGCTCGAAAAATAATTATAAATTCGCCGATTCGCGACAAACGTCACGTCGAATCGCATCTATCAAAAATCTACATAAGCGTAAAGCAGATGTAACTGCAGAAAGGTGCACGTAGGTACTCATATCGAAAGGTACTGACACTTTGTTATTGGATATCCACCTGAACAAACGCGTTCGATCGCCGTCAAAGAGCGGATTTTAACAGTTTCTGTTTACAGATTACCCTATTGACAAACAGACTTCAAAGCAGGTAATTTTGTATGGGATATTAATGCTATTAGTGCGAAAGGAACCGGATGTATGAGTAAATACTAGTGATTTTTCTTGGTCAAGACGTTATTGATTTTGCGGTTATTAAATCTTTTAGTTTGAATGTCGTAAACAAGTATTTTAATACGTTTGCTGGGCACGGGCCTTATCTCTTGGCTGTAATCCTGTTTGCGTCCCACTGCTGGGGACGGGTCTCTCCCAATTATTAGGGACGCTTGGAGCTTACTCCACCACGCTGCTCCAATGCAGGTTGATGGAGATGCGGGTTCGTGGTCAACCCCCTGTCGGATGTTTTCAAACCGCCCATATGGCCTCCGACAAGGTTTAACGACTGTTATCTGTCGATAACAACCGGGACCGACGGCTTAACGTACCCTCCGGAGCACGAAAAAGCGGATGAATTTTTTTGCCACTAGCGGTCACCCATTTCACACCCGACCGTGCCCGTTAGCTTAGTTGCATAGATCGCTTGCGTTCTACGCTAACCGCCGGGCCATGCGGGCCTTATCTCATGTGTTAAAAATTGGGTTACATAGTGGTTAGTGGACTTTCCTAAGGAAAATTCAAATATATCTTAGGCATTAGGTTCACCACGGTATTTTCCTTCACCATTTTTTATTTTAAGACGCGCGCAAATTTAATACTGATTCGGTTTTATAGACATAATTTAGCTACAATTTGTACATGGACGACTTTGTCGATCGAATATATAGTATTTGAGCTAGCAATGATTCAATGCTTGCATTTTTTTGGAAGGCCAATCTCTACTATCTATTCACCAACCTGCATTTAATTTTGTCCGACGTGGTGGAAATTCCCTAAATTCGTCTTATTTTCTAAAATCGGAACATAAAAGTTATTGTTGAACAAAATGTATTAAGTATTTTTAGATTTAATTTCATCGCCCTAGATACATCCTTTTTAGAGTTTATCGCTTTATGTGCCGCTTTTCACACATTATTCTACTACTAGATATTTTATCACATAACTATCAGTAATAGTAAGTCATAAAAATTAATTAGTTTAAGTAATTAAATAGAAATTTGTAAACCCAAAGGCCAACCCACTGTCGGATGTTTCCAAACCGCCCATAAGGTCTCCGACAAGGTTTAACGACTGTTATCTATCGACAACAGCCGGGACCGACGGCTTAACGTGCTCTCCGAAGCACGGAAACGCGCATGAATTTTTTTGCCGCTAGCGGTCACCCATCTTACACCCGACCGCGCCAGTTTGGCTTACACGCATAGATCGCTTGCGTTCTACACTTCATCATTTCATTATTTATACAAAATTTCATCAATTAATATTCGTATATGTAACGAACCGTGAGTGTAACGTAATATGATTATTTACTACCAGCAATACTCACGGTACATTGTTGATGGTGCTCAACTAGTTTCGGACCAGAACGAGGTTCTTCCTCATGAGCCGTGCGGGCGGTCGGTAGGAGGCGCGCGCGGAGTCCCTGAAGCTTCGGGATTAAGAATAGAGCTACGGTATCCCCTGCCTGATCGTAAGAGGCGACTAAAAGGGGCTTCCGGGATTGCGGACGGTGAGAGTGAGAGCTCGACCCGTCCAGCCAGCAGCCCCGGGAACGACGGCGGTGTGGGCATGGCCGCATGCCACTGTAAGTGAGGGTGCAGGAGAACGCATCTGCTCTCCCGAAGATGGGCCCATTCTGGGCCGCCGCGCGCGGTGGACACCGGTGCGTTCCAATGGAGATCCCGGACTCCTCCCCAAGCGCAGAGGCAGGTCAGGCAGGTTTTAGTGCGGTACAAATCCCACATAACCCGGTATCCTCTTCCAATTTCTGGGTACCTTTTGAAGGTTTCCCCACCTATACAAAAAAGGAGGCGCGCGCGGAAACCATCAACAATATATTATTGCCGGCGGTAAATAATATAATTAATATTCGGTAATAATCTGCGCTTTCTTTATAATTGCGTATTTTTTTGGTTATCTGACCCCAAACCCGTCGGCTTTCCACTTTCTTCTTTAGGTAATTTTATGTTTCCTGTCCATGACGTTGCTATTTAAATACAAATTATAATTTCATATATTTCTAACAACACTCGTACGAACATTAAACATGGCTTTAGTACACTTTCATTTTTTTTCTTTGTTAACATCGTTAGTAAGTTTGCTGTCATCACGATATTTATTTAATTAGTTTCTTGTTCACAATACCAGAAACCCAACGAGCCTAAACCTTTTGCATGTGATTTTTGTTTTGTTAAGCCGAATACTACTGTAGTAAGTATATATTGGCCGCAACCCTTTTTGCGTCCCACTGCTGGGCACGGGTCTCTCCCCATTATTGGGAAGGCCTAGAGCTTACTCCACCACGCTGCTCCAATGCGGGTTGGTGGAGATGCGGGTTAGTGGCCAACCCGCTGTCGGATGTTTTCAAACCGCCCATAAGGCCTCCGACAAGGTTTAACGACTGTTATCTATCGACAACAACCGGGACCGACGGTTAACGTGCCCTCCGAAGCACGGAAACGCGCATGAATTTTTTTTGCCACTAGCGGTCACCCATCTCACACCCGACCGCGCCCTTTTGGCTTAGTTGCATAGATCGTTTGCGTTCTACGCTAACCGCCGGGCCATGCGCGCTTCAAGTATATATTATGTAACGTTAATTTTAATTGTTTTGTAGACCAGAATTTGCCCTTTCGATGTGGAAACTGTAGCTTATCTGAGTTATGTGTCTGCAAGCTATTTTTTAGATCCCACTGCTTGGCATCGGCCTCTCGCCGTAATTGGGGAGGCCTGGAGCTTACTCCACTACTCTGCTTAATGTGGGTTCGTGGGGGCTAGTGTGCAACCCTCTGTTTAATATTTACTAGCAGCCTATAAAGCCTTTTACGTGACTTAACGTGCCCTCCGCAGCACAGAAACGCGCAGCAATTTTCCACTAATGATCACCCGTCTTACAGTTGACCGCGTCCATTTCGCAAAGCTGCGTAGATCGCGTGCGTTTTGAAATAGATATAATAGAGATTAGTTCGTCAAAAAGTCTACAAAATAAAAAAAATGCAGTAAAAAAATTAATATCTGTGATATATCTGTATATTTTTATTTACAACATATTCTTCTTTTACACGGTGTTTCTACTCTTTTCTTTAAATAAGTAACATTATGCAATTTTCTCAAAATGCCTAATTCACTAATTTCACATAGGTACTAAATTTATTTAGTAAGTATATTTTGAACCATACCGAAACATTAAAACTTTAAAAATAATTAAATTATAACGAACGAACGGGAAGGTGTTATCTTAATATATATAAATTACGTGTCACGTTGTTTGTCCGCGATGGGCTCCTAAACTACTTAACCGATTTAAAAAAAATCACACCGTGTGTAGTTTGATCCAACTTGAAAGATAGGATAGCTTACATCTCAATTTATAGTCGCAATATTATTTTATTTCTGATACTTTAATTGAAGGCACGACAATGTCTGCCGGTTTAGCTACTTTCTTATATTTTTTGTATAAATACAATAAATAAATATCAACTGTCTTAAGCAAAGCCAGTGATATCAGTAGTTATAATTTAAGGTCAAACGAAAAATATTTCGTAATTATAATTCAATTTATAGCCAAGATTATGGTTATTGTCTTATTTCTGAAAAGTGTTGCAACAAAATCTGAATAGACGATTAAGTTTAGCGCAATTATTATATTTATTACTACAATTATATTAATTCTTTTCAAAATTTTGGTTAATACACAGAGTTTTTACTTATTCTTCGCATATTAATATTAAACATAGATAACATCTCTTTATTAGTGAAATCGTTTATATATTTTTCGCAATTATAATTGTTTACTTAAAATTTTACCTCTGTCGCAATTATCTTGATTTTATTCTTTTTTATTTATAATGAACGTAATCGCTAAACTAAATAGGTTTTAATTATTACAAAACTTTATAAAAAGGACTATTCTAAAAAACCAAGTTCGGTACAAACGAAATGTAACTTAAATCATAGAAACGAATATTAATACTGCGAAATGGTCACCGTTAAAATCGATACCTAACTAAGGGGGTGTGGTAAGGGATGAAAGAGTTGTTGGCGGAACTTAATTAATTCTGTGTTTGTTTCTGTTTTTTATTCTTGAAGTTACATTGTCATTTACATTATTAAAGAAAGATAAGACTTTCAGTAGTTATAAGTTTCCTGTAATCATTTGATTCTGTACACAATTTGTCTGTCGAAATAATAAGCCGACTTAAAAGCTACATCATCATTATTATGTACATAGCCTTCTTCCATATCTTTACTTCTATTTTCTTTCTCGCTTTCGTCAGCTGATACAATCGAAGGCCATGTCAGAAAACTATGATTCTTAATATTGTTTGTATTGATGATTAATAATATCATCCGCAAAGTGCCGTGAACATCGCTACAGACGCATTAATAGCAGACGGGCAAGCACATTAAACGCATATTCTGTGTCTGATTAATGACGACAATGGCTGATATAAAAGAACCAGTAACAATAATTCATGTCACTATGTTTGTACAAGTTCGATGTACAATGCACGGTAGACGAAGGGGGTGATATTTAACTCAAAATCAATGCCAACGGTAGGGATACCATCGGTTTTGACGGCAAAGTATTATGAGTAGTATGTTCTCTTCTGCTTCTGGAATTGGCATAATCTAAAGAAAAAAACTTCAGATTTGATCAGTTTGGTGAATAGAAAAAAAAATTGAAAAATTGGATGGTTAAAGAAATAAAAATTGTTACTTTTCATGTGTTCAAGATACCTTTCGTTATAATATTACCTATTTGTATTTATTTTTAGTTGGACTTGTCCGAAATAATCTTAATTAAAACAATGGTATAATTCGGCACAATGAAAAAAAGCTTTGATACTGAATTTAAATTAAAGAAATAATTTGAAACAGAAAACATTAAAATTGACACAAATATAACAGCGAAAATAAAGTCCGAATTTAAGGATTAAATAATTAAATAGGAAAAAACTTTAATACTTTTAATGAAACAATCAATGATATTCCGAAGCGAAAACTGATGTCCATTGTTTAATTTAAACGCTATTTAAAACAACAAAAATAAAAATGTCTGAAATCAGAATCGTCCTCCAAAATACCACGATGTGGCAACACTACCCTAACACCATTGTATGCACACCGCGTCTACCAGGGTGGTGGGGGTTCATGTCTTTTGCTTATACTAATAACACCACCCCTAAAAGGGTGGTACTTTCCAAGGGCCCGACTAAACTTCGTATGTTAATATAAACACTCGTGTAGGCATGGAATTCAATGTAGGTAGCTAAATGCGTTATTATTACCTTCGTATTAAGTAACCCCGGCCGGAATTATTTGTCGAGGGCTTGTCGAGACGCCAGACTGGTTCATTATGAAGTAAACTGTCTCTATTTAGTACTAACGAATGGAGGAGTCTTTGTTGTAAGCTTAGACTGAGTGCTTTAGATCAACGCTTAAGTCTCACCTCCGTTGTATAGTTTCACTTTAATTTGCAGTTCCACTTTTCTATTTTTGTAAAGATTTTGCATTTTAACTTTTTTCTGGAATGGGGAACTAAAGATTGGTTTTTGTTTTGTAAATTAGTTTTTTTTGTTATTTTAATTACAGGCAAAATACGTATAATTTGTGGTTTTCTTTGGATATCATCTTGACAAAGTTACGTGTGTTTTTGCTAGAATTTTCAATTTAAAAATAAAACATTAAAGAACTATGCAGCAATTTCTGTTTACTCTTAAATGTTTTTATTGTTTATTATGTATAACATTACTTCATACAGTGTTAGTATGACATTCATATACATTGTATAGATATCTATACCTACTCGTATAACGCGTCCAGTCAATAGTACTGTTCGCCTTGTAATTAGACGTTTAAAATAAAATTTGAGTACATCAGTCAGTCTCGCGCACATGTCCGTACTCATCCAATCATATTACCTATATACCTACTTTACTAGCTAAAAATAAAAATGATCAACTATTGAGAAACATGGAAGTAGAACGCGCAAGCTATACCACACCTCGTATCACGCAACTAACATTGTAAAACCGCAAAAAACTATAAAACCTCGTCCAAAACTCAATGCGAAAGTGCGGATGTCTTAAATAATACGCCTTGTTACAGTGCAAAACGGAAGCGGGAGTACTCTAACATCGAATACAAAAATCTCTCGGTCCATGTAAATATAGAGGAACAAACTCTCAACGACACAGAATTCGTAGTGTCTGATAGTGGAGCGCCAAGCAAGCGTCTTCTACTCTAACACGTGTAACGGGCAAGCCACACGTGCTACTCTAGCGATCGGCTGTAAGTCGCTTTTCAGAAGCAATGCTGCTAACGTTGTTACACCGCGCACACTATCGGATGCCGGTTGCGGCGATTTGACGATTGAAGAACAAGACTTTATGCTACTAGTGTTATACTAGACCTTATACTAGGCATGATGACAGATTTTTAAATACCTTTCCTTATTTAAGGTACACGTCTCCTAGTTTCGAAAAAAGGTTTATTTCAGCAATAAAGTCAACTTTTAACGTAAATTAATGTATTTTCTGCTATGTAATTTGAATTAAGCGCGAAAACGCTCGTAGGTGTCATGGCGTCGGCTTGCTCGTCAAGCTTCAAGCAACACGATGACATTAACTGAAACGTGACGTCATTCCTTTTGATTGGCGTTTCAGGTAACATGGCCGATTGCTGTATTTAATACTTTTATTTTATTGAAAATCTTATTAATCTTAATGTTTATATTAAAACGGGATCATATTTTAGAACTTTTTTAGCATATATTTTTCTGTAAAACCGTTTATTCTCTGATTCTTTGATAGTGTCATCATGCCTATTCTATAAGTTATAATCGACACTTTTTATCAAGAAAAATCCAAACTATCTGTTGGCTAAATATTGTTGCTGTCAATAATTCAGAACAGAGAATGACATTTTTCTGAATATAATAATACTATCGATTGTATAGCTGCTTAATAACGAATTATTGACAGTATGAATATTATTTATTATTTTAGACTATCTATAGTATGCTCATTATCAGTAGAAATAGGCATATTTTAACGGCAACATACCGCGTTCGAGCGCTGGGAGGTGTCAAAACGCAATGCAGCGATGACGCAAAAGCGCAGATCGGCGATGCCAAAGTAGCATGTGTGCAAAGGCTCTAAGGGTGGGGGAGGGGGTGTCGCGACGCTGGGCGGACACATGTACGAACCCTCTTTCGCCTTGCTCTTATCATAAGAAGCTAGTAGAATCGTCAGTGCCCACCCAAACCCGCGCCCGTTCAAATTTGTATGCACATTATACATGAGTAGACGTGTCGACTTCATCTTTATATTGCTGTCGCAAGGATGCCGATTCTGTACGCTACCAAATCGTAGACCTTTGTAACTTATTGGTAACGTCGGTTTTACTTTAGTTTACCAGATGATGAGTTACAGACATTATACTTTTGATGATAGGACTACAATATTTCGGTGTCGGACAAATTTTTAAATACTGTCAATTAGTTAAATAATGCTTAGAAAGCAATATAACAAGATTTTATGAACAACGCTGTAAAAATATTACACTCTTTTGTTCAAGCAGTCAAGTTAAGATCATCCCGTTATATTGAAAACTTAGAATAACACCATTCATAGCGCAGTTCATTCATCCAATACGATATAAAAAGTAATCTAAATCAAACGGCGGAGGTTGGTTTTCATTAAGGAAGAATAGAGCAGGACCAAGTGGCGTTTCAGGGTACAGTAAAGTAATTAGATGAAGCCTCAGCCAATTAGTGCTCAATGACGCTCTGAGACTTAAACACATTAGCGTGGCGCTCAATGAGCTCATGAGCTCGTTAAACATAGCGCGGTTAGAATTCAACTATACTTTTTGCTTTTACGAGGCAAAGCAACGATTGAGTGGAATAAAATACTGGTTTTCTAAGTTTATGCAAAATAGAAAGGAATAGTTTAGTGCTATGTTTAATACCTATTTTGTTTTTTTATGATATGCAAACAATTTACAAGTACATACTGAAATGATAATATTCTTATATTAACTTAGAGGTAAGAGTGGTTTCAGACCAGCGTATTTTACACTCGTAAAATTTGTTCTTGGAAGCGCTTGTAAGCATGAAACGTTGAGATTTGACTTTTTCAGATGCAAAAAGAAGCGCGAGTATAAGCGAATAAGCCGAAACGACCGTACACACGCAGAAAAATACACTAGTTTGATATCGCTCTTATGGTCGCTCTACACGTAACGAGAAATCGTATTCAATTTCTCTGTACAGATCTATTTCCTCAGATTTGTGTGGATGGTAAATCGTTGCAATTCATCGTTCAACGGCGGCAGTACCATTTCATTAGATAAATCGTTCGTCGGCGATCGTGATCCTCACAGTTCGGCCTGTGCCGCAAAGCGTGCTGCAAAAATATGTATGCTCCTGGACTTTTTTACTTTAAGCTTTAAACATAATTAGGCCCAACAAAGCGCAATTAGGCCCAAAAACGCAAGTGCTTCATCATCATTTTCCACATGGATAACACGTTTATTGTGTGAACTTTTGCTGCGGAAAACTAACGATCAACGCCGATATCAAAAATCGAACGATTTCTCGTTACGTGTGGGGCGGGCATTACAGAATATATACCAAGATTCATTTTACTTTGGAGCTCGCGATATTTCGACACAGTTGCATGCACCATGATTACACATAAAACTGCGCCGAAATATCGGGAGCTCGACAGTAAAATGAATCGTGGTTTATATCCCGTAATCAATAATTCAGATGTAGTGAACAACCGCGATAGTCTCAAAAAGAAAAATATTGTTCAATAGAACAGTATTTTATATGCCTTGTAAGCTTCAGGCGTCCCCAGTAATAGAGAAAGACCCGTGCCCAGAAGTAGGACGCAAAAAGGCTTGCAGTCATATTGTACCTACTCGTATACTACATACTAATACAATACATCATTTCAATTTTGGGGAAATGATTAAAAACACAACTGCTTGAAAGTTTATCGTTCATAAAGTGAGTTCCTTTTTTCAACCTTATGTTTGTTAGTACCCCTGCTGGGCATGAGTTTCTTCTCATAATAAGAGGCCGGAATCTTGCTTCCACTACACAGATGCAATGGGATATGCGGGTTAATGACCAGGCCGCTGTAAACTGTCGGATGTTTTCAAATCGCTGATCAGGCTTCTGATAAAATTTACTGCTCTCTACTGATAACAACAGGGACCTTTTTTGTATGTAACCTTTCAAAAGGTACCCGGCACCTGGGAGAGGATACCGGGTTAATTGGGATTTGACCGCACTAAAACCCCCTCGGTGGCCTGCCTCTGCGCTTGGGGAGAACTCCGGGATCTCCAGTGAAACGCACCGGTGACCTCCACGCGCGGCCAGTTTGGGCCCATCTTCGGGAGAGCAGATATGCTCTCCTGTACCTTCCGATGCTTACGGCGGCATGCGGCATATGGCCACGCACACACCACGTCCTTCCTGGGGCTGCTGGCTGAACGGATCAAACTCCTACTCACACCGTCCACAACCCCGGAAGCCCACTTTTAGTCAGCTCTTACGATCAGGCAGGGGATACCGAAGCTCTATTCTTAATCCCGAAGCTACAGGGACTTACAGCTTAAGTTATCTTCCAAACTACGAAAACTCGTATGATTTTCTAGCGGTCACCCATCTTACACCCGACGGCGCCGTCAAATACGGTAAGCTCTTATATTTCTAACGTTATTTAAGCTCATACTTAAGCTAATTATATCTCGTTTAAGAAGAAGCTGTATGGCGCCTGGCGGGATATTTAACGTTTAGACGCCAACGATAGCCGCTAGTCGCGCCACAAGTGACCGATAGTAGCGATTTATCAAAATCTAATACTTTGGATAATCGTTTAGTTGAGCTTTCAAGTACTTACAGCATTCTACTAGGCCTCCGTATCTTCGATTTAGATGGTGGTAGATTATTTCTTAAATATATCGTTGATATGGTGAGAGGCCTATTACCGAAATAGTACATGATGTTTTATGCAAAACGAAATTTTATTAACAAGAACAAAAATTGAATTTAACTTCTGTTTCATTACTGTATTCAAGTATAGAATTATTGTTATAAAATTACAATTTGCTCTTTGCTAGCTTATACTTATGTATGTAGATAGGTACTTATTTCAGTGTTCACAACGAAACTTTCGTTTAGGATAGCAATCGTAAACTTAAATGTTTACTTCGACTACCTCTTTTTAATACACTTATATTAGCTTCACTTGTTTGTAACTATGAGTTTGTTACCTCTCCTATAGACTCGATTTTGACCCCCTTTCAACGAACAGATTTAATTCAAACTTTGGAAACTTATCAAGGATCGGTGGCAATACAATAATTGCATGAGTTTATCTAATGCCGAGAACTTGAAAAAAAAATAACAATACGAGCACATCGAACTAAAAAAATGAAAATAAATATAGTTTAAAAACTAAAAACACGCTTTTGAAGCATATTAAACCAAAAAAGTGAAAAATAATCCTTAATATAAGCAGAAAATAATAATGAATAAAAAATGCTAGTATTATTTTGAAAAAAGCGTGGCGCTCTATGTGCCATATTTTTTTATATTATTATCTAGCATATATTATTCTATTTTATTATATTAATGGGCCTCAAATGATCTAAGTTCTTACGGACTCAATCTCAAGTATATAAGGAACAATATTATTATATAATAAACAATATAAGAAACCTCATACAATAACCTACAATACGTATTTGTAATTTATTTCGTTAGATACATCATTAATTAAATATTGCATTAAATACAGCAATTGTAAACTTAAATGTTTATAAACTCCTCAAAACATTCATTGTGTTGTACGACAGTTGATATTAAATAAAACGGATATTTTAATAGGTCAAATTTCGCAAACCCCCAAACAGTAGGGGAGCCTAGGATTCTAAATTTGCAGTTACTAAAGCGCCATGGGGACCTATTGGATTGTGAAGATTAAGTCCTAAAACGAAGAAAAGTTTATGTTAAGTTTGCTTTTTTAGTGGAGAGGAGAGTATGTACAGTTTAAAAAATGTTATAAAAAGGGAAGGGGAAAAAATATCGCACGTGGCAAAATGCATGTTAAAGTAAAATTTTAGTAATCTGATGATTTTAGTATGAATAAGGGAGTGAGATAGACACAAATCTGCAAAATAAAAAAATTGTGTGAGAGTGTAGAAATATTCTACACTCTAGGATGAGGTTCATTGTTTAGTACTTGTATTTAAAAGTAATCGCCAAACAATAATATGATATTCTAATCTGACAATTTTTGATCCTATAAATAGGGTGTTTTAATCTTGTTATACTGAATAGAGTGCAAGGTATGAGATATATCTACAGAAGTCGCAAGCTCGTATGTTAATGAGAAGGCGTCTTTAGTGAATGAAGTCTTTATTATAACTTTCTTAATATTTAACCTAACTTATTATAAGGCACACACCCTATATCTGTATATCGCGATAATGCAAAAATCCCCTCTTGGGACTAAAAATACCAGGCCTTTATGATTGAGTGACTGTCAAACTCGAAAGTCCGTGAAGTTTTGAAAGGAACCACAACTGGAGGAGACACAATAATGGTCCAGAATGGCTTCTTTGTAAGAATCCAGTTTACTGAAGCGTTATAAAATGTCTTTATACTCATTATGCCTCTAAAGACCCGATAATATTTACCCTTTTCTAATGCTGTAAATCGAGCACTTTTGTGGATATCAAAAAAATATTTCAAGGATATTAGTGTGATTTGGTAAATCGATGAATTTATGGTGACTACCTGAACCGATTACTTTAAGGTTTTTTTATGGAGTAGCAACAGAGAATCTCATGCTGTTAAGAGGTCGCCGCAGCCCATAGGCATCTACGCACAACCTAAAGCAAACACAATAATTCTTGTTTGAGGTCGTATCCAGCGGCCCTGCTACTCCGGAGCCTAATGGTTGCTTCATTTAAGTCTGGCCGCCAACTGCACCTTCCCACCAAAACACAATGGAATTGACTCTGACAATAGAACGTGTCTGATGGAATTTTATTAGTGCACTGCAATTAATCTATATCGAAAAAAAATGTCTAATTTATGACATTTTTTCGATATAACTCAAAAATACTCCAAGATAATAAAAATAAAACGATAGGTAACACAATATGCCTTTTTAATTCCCACCAAAACTTTAGGTAAGAAGCACCTAAATTAGTTGAACTTAAACAAGAAAATCGTTAACGCATTGATGTAAGTGGCATCAAATCAAAACTCTAATTTAAAGAGTGTGTATCACTGCAAGCGTTCGCGGAACGAATTGTCTTTTCAAAGGGGAGCTTTCGAGCTTTTAATATTCTGTCTCTGTGTGTCTGTTCTTAATTGCCGTCGCATTTTAAAAGAACCCAGTTCAGTTTTGTTTTTAATTTTTCCACGGAAGGGGTGAAGCGGAATAATAGCGCGAAATTCATGCAGCGGCAAATTTTATGAAGGTTTATTACAATCTGTTGAGGAGGTAAATCATTTTACTGTGCTCGGGAAATTTAGCGGCCACTTATTTCAGCGCTAGGAGTTTAAGATAATACATTTGGATTTACAATTGATTTTTATATTGAAATACGTCGTTTTTATACCTAAGTGGAGACTTTTGTCAATAGGCTATTCTATCAAGTATCGTTATTTTAGGATAATTAACGATGTAATGGTTAATGGATAAACGTGATGAAATTCTATAAAAAATAGGGTGTATATATAATTATTTATAGATTTACAGAATCTTAACGTAAGCAGGAACCTACGTTTCGTAGACCGTCTGATTTGAATAAGTATACAAGAAAAATATTCAACTTTTCTTAAAGAAACTAAGTACCTACTCGAAATAATACAAACAGCAAGGAAAAAGTATACAAATTATCGCGGTTGTCATATAAATAAAATTTGTTTGGTAGACCAGAGCCATCTATGAAGAAGGTGACAAACTTCTGTCAGTTACTCATTTCTGTCTACATTAGATGGCGCTGTTTCAATAAGTACACGATTTAAATGGAGTAAGAGATAAAAGTTTGAAACTTTATAGTAATTTCTATTGGCAGGTAACTATTACTTACTCTACAACAAAGATGAATACAAAAACTAAGAAAAACAATACAAAAAAACGTGAACAATAAATGCAAAACTCGCTACTGTAACCTATACCTAGGTTTCTTGTTAGCATAAACAATGTGACTGATTGAAAAAACAATTATTAATGTTTCGGCTTCCAGAGTTGTGGGCGGTGAGATTGGGAGCTCGATCTATCCATCCAGCAGCCCGCAGGTGGTGCAGTGCGGTGGTGCACGCACGCCGCCGTGAACACCTGAAGGTGCAGGAGAGCACATCTGCTCTCCCGAAGATGGACCCGTTCTGGGGCGTCGAGCTTGGAGGACACCGGTGCGTTCCACTGGAGATCCCGGCGTCTTCCCCAAGCGCAGAGACTGCCACCGAGGGCGTTTTAGTGCGGTCAAATCCCACATAACCCGGTATCCTCTCCCAACGTGCCGGGTACCTTTTGAAGGTTTCCCCCCGATACTAAAAAAAAGGTATCTAACTTACAGGTACCTACAGAAAGCATGTATCGGATTCTATCAATAAGTTAGTTAAACTTTGTAATCGGTATCGAGGCTTAGATTATCCAAGAAACCACCGATGTGCCCATTAACCTAAACGACATCCGCTCATTGTGATCCAATAAAATTAGGCGAAGAGCTCGCAGCCGTTGTTCATAAAGTGTTTTAGACAAATAACGATTTTTTTCTAATGGATTGTTTGTTATTGACCCTAGAAGCCTTTATAACTTCATCTGGTTTTGAAGGTAAGCTAGAGAGATGGTGAGGAATGGTCACGGATTGGCCATAAATTCATCTTTCGTTATAGCAAAAAGATCCCACGATCGTTATTACTTAATATTTGTTTTGTCTAGGCAATTGAGTTCAGCTAACCTTTCATTAAAATAAAATTTTGTTAGTTAAACAATATTTAAAGTAGGTACGCGATATTTTGACTGTGCCTTGAATAAAATAATCAGTACAAAAAACACAAGCCATCTTATTGGAATAAATTTATATACCAGTCATGTGGTAAAAAAAATCATCGCATTTATCATTTTCTGGAAAATAATTATTATAACGATTATAATAATTTCAGGAGTAATTTAAGCGTTATTTGCTTAACATACAGTAACACTGTAAACAGGTTTTTATTTCCAAAGAAAATATAGTATATTAACTTAAATATAATATATTTAATTATATAGTATATTACGTACATTTACTTTAGAAATTTAATCCTGTTTACAGACAAACTTCTAAGTGCCTCAAACACATCTCAAAAAAACTCAGCCAGCTCTTGGGTCAAAATGTAAAGTCAATAAAATGAATGCCCTCTTCTTTTCCTTCCCTACCGAGTACTATAAAATGAAATTGAATAATTAAAACTGCCCAAAGAGGCCGATTCAGATCACATCCAGATAAATTACTGGCTGAGAATTTGTATTAACACGGAATTTCTTTTACAGAGAAATCGGGATAGATTAAAATTAACATTTCTAATACAAGATCTTATCTGATCGTAGTGATCGTGTATGTGAATAATGTTAGAGTCTCAATCTTGTAAGGATACTTTTCTATAAACATTTAGGAAAGTACTTACGTATCTGGATGAATAAACTTTTTACTTCCTGTCGTAGTTGGAGACATACCTTCTTAAACATATTTGAAGTTACATATCAATCTTAACTAATATTATAAATGCAATTGTTTGGATGTACGTATGTTTTGATGTATCGACGAATGGTCCTTGTTCAATCAACCAAGAACGGCTGAACGGATCGGGATGATATTTAACACAGAGACAGATTATTGTCTGGAACAGCAAATAGAAAATGCGGAAAATGTACTGTTTTCGTGGGATAGATTAGTATGTTAATATAAACTGAAGTTACACAAGCGATGCCGGACCGAATCACTAGTGTAAAATAAATTTTATGTTCATCAATAGAAAGAGAAAACTGATGATTACCTAGCTCCTTAAAATGTGGCTGTGGCTACAACCCTTTTTATGTCCCACTGCTGGGCAAGGGTCTCTCCCCATTGTTGGGAGGCCTGGAGCTTAGTCCACCACGCTGCTCCAACGCGGGTTGGTGGATGTGGATTATCACAATTAAAACCTTTGAAAGGGTGAAACTCTGGGAATAAAAATAGCACGGCAATTTGCCACTAACGATCAGGTTGCAACTCTTTTTGCGTTCCATTGCATCCCTCCACTCCACGATACTCCAATGCAGCGATGGTGTACTAACTTGTTTATTGGAACTTAATTTAAATTTGTTTCCTTGGATAGATCAGTCTTACTATGGCGAAAATAGCGTTCCTACTTCAGATTCCCGGTTTACTTGCGGTCACACTACTTATAAGTAGAAGCTTAAAAAGTGGCAGATCCAAAATTGTATCCAATCACTTACAATTATCGGCGCGCAATGCAACCCTCGTCAAGTATACCGCATCCAAGAAGTAGTTTTTGGTCTTCTCCCCTTGTGACACGAGAGAAGAAAGAAGCTCTTTGTATTGTAACTAAAGTATACCGTTGACATCGCCTTAGGGCCATATCACACACGCCAATTCTCGGCGTAAGTGAGTCTGTGAGTCGCAAGCCTATTTAAGCAACGCAATACTAATAGGTACCTACTACGTAGCACTTAATTTTTTTTAACAGTTTGTTGTGCAGATTCTACGTTCACTCGTATCCATGTTCAAGGCAAAATGGCTTTGAAATGAAAGATATTTATAGTTTTGTGAACTTTGTTTGCTTATTAAATCGAGTTTATAGTAGGGCTACTTTAGGTATATATCTATAGATATCGCATTTGCGGTGCTGCAGCAGTAAACTCGTAGTTTGTTCCTACAACCGCCTACGCTAAAAATCGTTTGTGTGATATGGCTCCTAACGATGACCCATTCTACGCCAAAACGGTTGACCAACAAATTTACTTCGCTTGTGAACTCTCCAGTGTACGAATGAAATATTCAGATTCGTCCAAACGATTAATAAAATATCAGCTTTCCTTAAGAGTAAATTAAGTTAAAGCAGGAGTGACAGTTAAGGTGAACACTTCGTAGCCGTTATAGGGGACATATTATAACAAATATTTTCTCTGCAGAATAATTTTATCGTGAGTCTCGGAAAATTTTAGTCATAACGAAAATATTATTTCTCAGGTCAGGTACCTAGCTGGTTGGTGTTACGTACCAACTTAGAGAACAGTCGGAGTTTCATCAAAATAGTTTCAGTAGTTTTTGCGATATGTGTGTCCACGCAGTTTTAGAGGGGGTATGTATAATTTAGGTATTTTTGAAGTAAAAAATTCTTTAGTGGCGTTGTATACTTTTTTGGGATGGGTAAAAAAATTTAAACTCGTACCAGGACACGTTGCTGATCCAATATTCGTAAGACGGAGAGGTGACCGCTGAGCGACTGTCTGAATACTTGTAAAATTCGGTCGGTTGTAAAATATCAAGTGTTTAAAAAATATGAAAATTGAACAAAGTGCATGTTTTAATGAAAAAAGTGATGAAGAAATAGTGAAACAAAATGAGTGAGTACTTTATAAAAATTCCTTACAATACTAGATTTTTTTAAAATAAATAAACCAAACAATAAGGCAGACGGGCCGCGTGGTGTTAAGCGATCACCGTCGCCTATATATGGACACGGGCAACCCTAGGGGAGCCGCCCGAGCATTGCCGGCTTTGGAGGAGAGCTTTTTTTACAGCTTTCTTGAAGAACCCCATGTTATAGTCTACTGGGAATGCCTCAGCTGGAAGGTTGTCCCATAACCTACACGTCCATGGTAAAAAGGAGCGTGCAAAGCGGACTGTGGAGGACCGCCACGAGTCCAGGTGTTGCCGGTGGAACTTTAACCTTCGTCTGGTGGTATAATCATGGAATGGTGATGTAGGCATCAATTTGAAGAGTTCCTCGGAGCACTCACCATAGTAAAGTCGGTAGAACACACAGAGCAAACCTATGTCTCTTCGCAAGCTAAGCGGTTCTAGCCTGTCAGTCAATCTTGGGTCGTTGACGATTCGGACTGCGCGCTTTTCAACGGAGTCGAATGGATGTAGCTGGTACTTAGGTGCTCCTGCCCAGAGATGGAAAATAATACTGATGATTCGTGCGAAATTGTTCCCTAAACATTCCAAAATATCAAAAATGCACAACCTTCATGTTCAAGTTTTCACTTCTGCCGGCACTTCCGGAGATTTTTTTCTTTCATTTATGGCATCGCATCTGTGCATATGTCGAAGCGCGCATGGCCCGGCGGTTAGCGTAGAACGCTAACGATCTATGCAACTAAGCAAAACGGGCGCGGTCGGGTGTGAGATGGGTGACCGCTAGTGGCAAAAAAAATTCATGCGCGTTTCCGTGCTTCGGAGGGCACGTTAAGCCGTCGGTCCCGGTTGTTGTCGATAGATAACAGTCGTTAAACCTTGTCGGAGGCCTTAGGGGCGGTTTGAAAATATCCGACAGCGGGTTGGCCACTAACCCGCATCTCCACCAACCCGCATTGGAGCAGCGTGGTGGAGTAGGCTCCAGGCCTCCCCAATAATGGGGAGAGACCCGTGCCCAACAGTGGGACGCAAAAAGGGTTGCAGCCATCTGTGCATATTGCCAATATGAAGTCTGCCGCTCCTCTTCCAACGTCTTACGCATCGAGATACTAGGAGTATGTACCTTTTTTTAACGGAGGGAAAAACTTCGAAAGGTACCCGAGCATTTTGGGAGACGCCGCATTATGTGGGATTTGACCTCACTAAACCCCCTCGGTGACCCTCCTCAGCGCTTACGGAGGACCCCGGAATCTCCTAAGGAACGCACCGGTGAACGAGTATGTAAGTACTTACCTAGTACCTATCAGTGGTCTTACGTCGCGAGTCGCAGCATTAGATTAGGGATGCAACGTTCGTTTTTTCGATCATTACAGTTCGATAATGTTTCTGTACAGTGTCTTCGTCAACCCAACTTGTTTTTTCACATTTCTTTCATTTCACATTTTCTTTATTTTTTTTCTTTTTCATATTTTGGAATATGAAGTTGCTGATACAAAATTAAAAATCAAAACGTTGGTAGAATTATATTTATTAGTTTCTACACACAGTTACAAAAAATTACATGCATACTGATAGGGCACAGTAATGACACAATACAAAGAGAGTTTATACTTAATAATACTTGTCCCTATTACCACTTACAGTGCATTTTAATTAGATAAATAATCTTTGACAAAACGTATCGATAAACGACAATAAAATTAGATCTTATAACAAACTGCACAGAAAAGATATTTTTCCGACACCGCATTCGAGCAATCACTCAGTTGTAGCCACACATCTCTATCGACAACAGCGCACGCACACAAACAATCCCTCAGAGCAAACGCGTGCCGAAGTTTGATAAAGTCCCGGGTTCATGTTTAATCATATGACATTAAAGGCGAATGTACACTGCGTTGCGCGTCATAGCATTAGATTAGGGATGCAAAAATTATTTCGATTGTTTCGATCGAAACAAATTATCGATACCACATTCGATAAATGTTGTGTCCTGTGAGCATTTAAATGCTAGGTAAATATAATTTTACTTAATTCAGATAAAAAAGAATTATTATTAAATTCATCTATGATACATCTCTAGACTCGGTCCTCGTTTTATTTTAATAAATTAAGTACTAGCACCTTTACTTTCGTAATCGCATTTGGCGATATATGAATTTATATCTATAACTTTTTTATTTTTTGAATTTATATATTTATCTGAAAACCGTAATTTACGAAACTGCGATTTCAATTAATATTCAGATAAACTTTATAAAAGTAAAAATATTATCGCCTCTCGCTTTAGTCGTAAAAAAATTGAACTTCAATAGACATCAATAGTAGGTACTCGTGTAAAGGAAATTATTATATTTATCGATATATTAATTTCCTTTCCACACTTTCAATTCACTACAAATTATTTTTGCTATCTACTGCTGGTTAAATTATCGATATCACACATGTGCATTCAAAAGTGCAGTTCATTTATCCCATCTTTGAGTATCTTTGATTGACTTTCTGATTGTCTTGCCAATTTTTAGTTTTGATTATTTGAGCTATCGACTACTTCGCACTTGTAGCTGAAAAATATCGACACCACATGCGTACTTAAAAGTATCGATTCATCTCTACAACATTATCATTTTCCATTACGCGGGGATGTTGATTGACTGTTCAAACGTTTGTTTATCCCCCGAATGGCTTGTCAACTTTGTCCAAACCTAATTTCGCCCTGTAGGTTGTAGGGCGTTTTTGATTGGATTTATGTGGCGATTTTATCTTTCTCCGTCACGTGTCAAATTGTTTTTTTAGCCCGTTGTTTGTCATTGGCATTAAACACAGTCCAATGGACTAGATACCGTAGAAACGTTAATAAACGTTATCATATTATTTATTATTGCAATTCAATTTCGGTTGAAGTTCAGCAGTGATTGATTAAAATAATAAAAGGGATGGTATAATTATTAACGTGTACAAATTATCATATTTGAGTAAATAATAAACGCAATAACGCCTGATAAAAGTTACAAGCAATGATGGGAACGCTGCTTGTAGATCCTCTTGTAAAGCAGATTACAAAAAAACAACAGATTGGATTAAATTGGTAGTCAGAACAAAAATCATTGAATGAAATGAATGAAAATTTCTGCATGTACCTAGTTAGCATTCACTTACTATAGTTATAGCAGACTACTGTAGTTATTAGCCGATTAGTAAGTACATATACCGTCAATTACGCCAACTTTGCAATCAGGGAACGCCCAAAATACTGTTTCTAATAATACTTTTTTAATATGGAAAAAAGTTATAAAGTTGAAGCAACACTGATTACATCGATAGAAAATAGACTATACGTGTGGCAACGTGTGGTAGTTAAGTTACACAAAGTAACGCTAATGCTTCAAACTTAGCTCAGTTACCTGTCATACTAAAACCGGGGAACGCGCGAACTTAAAGCACATTGTGCGTCATGGTTCATAGTGAAATCAAACGTATGTTTTATGTATGTCATATAGAGTAAAACAATATGCTGAGCATTTTGATGATAATTTCGTTTCTGTAGATCGTATACAATAGTTATGAGTAGTGGCAAAGTTATATAGTAACGTATGCTTGTCATCATTGCCCGCAGTAAAAAAATATATTTAGGGTTGATACCTACTTTATGTTTTCTTCTTACTAAACCAACTACATAGAAAGAGTGTCATATTCTCATATTTTTGCGGTTCATCTATGGATGTGAGTGATTTTATCTCATCACAACTTTAAAATTTGTAGGTGGTAGAACGGGGAACCCGGGGAAGTACCACCGGTGCACCCACTTCTGCCGTGAACCAATTCTATTGTGTTTCCTTGGAAAGGTGCAGTTGCCGGCCACTCTAACATGAGGCGACCACCAGCCTCCGGAGTAGCAGCGTAACTGCATACGACTTCAGACAAGACTTACCTACCTAGTGCAATACTAGAAGTATGGGAAGTATGAAGTATACGGGTATGAGGACTATGAGTTAGGTAGGCAGTTGCGTGAGAGCTATCGGCGCCAACGGACGTGTCCTACCCGGATTACTGGTGACAAACGAGGTAATACACTGTACATTTGGCGCCGAGAGTACTACATTACCTATGCTTGCTTGAGGTTGTATGTAGATGTCCATGGGCTGCAGCGACCACTTAACACCAAGTGACCTGTATGCTAGTCTGCTACTCCATTCAAATAAAAAAAAAAACATGATGTGTAGTTAAAATCCTCATCACATTAAGTGACACTGGTTGTGCTATTTTCTACTTTTTCATTAGTTTTTAATTACAAATTGTAATCCATTTAACCTGCCTATATTAGCTTCACCTGCATATTTGTTGGTAACTGAGTTTGTAAGCTTGTTTGTAACTCTATACTAGATTTTCACCCACTTTCAACCGACAGATTTAATTCAAACTTTGGATACCTAGCAAGAATCGGTGGCAATACAATAATGTCATGACTTTTACAAGTTTGTGGTCCTTATTCGAGTTTGCTAATATTTAGATTTTTTCTTTCCGTTCCGTTAATTTTGCCGTTGACCTCTCTATTCTCTCCATAAAACCCTTCAGTCCCATCAGTGTCACGTTTTTGTTAGCATCTTAAGTACTTCGCCATTTAAATGTCGGAACCGTTATTCAAAAGTTCTATTGTCTAATAGAGATCTACTGTCTAATAGAGACTGAGTCAGACAATTCATAAGTCACCTCTTCTTGACTCCATCAAAGCTACCACTGCGAGTCCCCCGATGCTCGCAAGACGGCCGCTGTCCGCCTACACGGCTCTGCACTTAGCCACACATGTGTCTATGGGGGAATACACCCCTAATAGCTAGTTATGAAGCGTTGTCTGAACATGAATTAAGACAGTCTTATGATAAATTGGGTGTAATATCGTCGTGAGAGCAGACCGTTTATTACTTATTATTCACAATGTATCTCTTTTTATTTAATGAATTACAGGTTGGAAGGCTTTCATGAGGGCATGCTAAGATAAATATTTTAACTTTAATGCAGGCAGATTTGCCACGTTGCATAACTATGCATGAAAGTAACCTAACAAGGCACTCCTAATTTTTTGGCACCTTACTTAGTTACAAATGTTTTTGAAGTCACTAAGGTTGGTGGACCATGAAAAGCCACGCTTCTTTGAAGACCAACTATTAAAAGGTCGTAGTAATTGACATGTAAAGACATATTTCTTCTACTACCCACTAAGATCCATCAAATTCAAGGCCACAAACTTCGCGGCGACTCAAACGCGCTGTTATTGTGGCATTTCAGTCTCACGCTTCGTAGATTTCGGTTGTCGCCCCGCTCGCTCGTTATTCGCGCGCAGAGCAAAACGTATTTTTTTTAGTTAATAACCTATTATTATTTTGTATTTTTTTACTGTGAACTTTCGTATAAGGCATATCCGTATATATTTATGGTACTAAAGAAAAAACCAGTGCTTTGTCTTAATTTAAGTTAAAAAAGGTAGTGTTCCTATGAAATTTGGTGGTTCCTTATAATACCCATCATTAACAATCTAAAATTTGACGGTTGGCCTTGCTATGGTACATGAGCCTTACAAGAAAAAATTAAAAACCATGAACATAATATTATGAACACTTACTTTTCAGTTATAAATACGTACCGTTACAGGTAATGCTTTATATCCATATAATTTTTATTTTTATAAGCGTTACCTAATGAACTTTTTAACTCTTAGGAACATTTTGGCCTTACAAAGAACGGACCCATATGAATGCCATTTTGGGTAAAAAAAACAATAAAAATATATTTTTTCATTATAAAACGTGCTGGCAAGTTATTTGATGACACTACACTACTCATTACTATTTATTTTATCTATTGCTTTTTCATTAATATATTCTTAGTATAAAATGGTGTTCAACTTGTTCAAGTCATATTCGTTGAGTTTTTATAGATAATAAAAATATATTGAGCATTAAATGTTTCGCATAAATTAAGAGTTTAATAAGGAGTTTTAGTAAAAGCGGATATATTTAATGTTACAACTCTATTATTAAGTTTAACGACTGATATATAATATTGGCATTACATACATCCAAGATGCATTATTCTGGAGACTCTACCCCTTCTTTGAGTCTTACAGTTGGGCACGAGTACCCCATAATTGAGGAGGCCTGGAGCTTACTTTAGTAGGATGGTAGATCATACTGCTTCAATGCAGTCGACTTATTATGTTTGTTTCAACGCGCATTGGAGCAAGTTGAGGAAAAAGCTTAAGGCCTCCCAATCTATAAAAGGTACCTAGGTACCTCAACTATTAACGATTAAATGAAACATAATTTTCGGATGAAATTATTTATTTACCCATTAACAATCATTTCATTTATAATAGCATGCCAATACATACCATACTTACATACCTACAATTGGGAAAACATTATTACACTCGCACTGCTGCATTCGTAAAAACATACCAGAATTTTATCTTTTTACAAAAAACTATGTATATTTTAAATGAGTGCGTTCAGACGTATTTCCCGTAGCAAAATTCCACGTCCAATAGCTTCGCAGTCTTAATAAATATACAGTAATGGTTAATTCCAACTGAAAGAGCACGCAGCGTCTTTTTGAGGCAAAATATTACAAATTATTTTGAATCTTATCTGTGTGATACATCATAGTTCAAAGTTGTTTGAATGCAAAGGAGGGACAGCGGCGCCGCGAGGCTGCAAGAACCTTCTAGCGACTAGTCAAGAGGTTGCCCCTTGCGGCTCCGTGGTCAGTCACTTGCTCTTACGGCCGCTGCGCGCCGCTGCTCTTTCAGTGGGAATTGACCCTAAGATGCAAAAGTATAGTAGATATAGCATGTTCAAGAAACTGTCGCGTGAACTTGTTGGTTACACATAATATAACCTTCATCCATGAACACATTAGACACGTGCAGGCCTCAGATAAAGTAAAAAAAGTAAAGATAGAACGCTCCGAACAACGAAGTATGACGATCGGTTGAAACTGCACCTAGGCGTGTACACACACCTGACACGCAATCTCGTACAACAAAACAGCACCTTTTTTTTTTTTTTTTTGGTGTCGGGGGGGAAACCTTCAAAAGGTACCCGGCACCTAGGGAGAGGATACCGGGTTATGTGGGATTTGACCGCACTAAAACCCCCTCGGTGGCCTGCCTCTGCGCTTGGGGAGGACTCCGGGATCTCCTAAGGAACGCACCGGTGTTCTCCACGCGTGGAGCCCAGAATGGGCCCATCTTCGGAGGTTAGATGTGCTCTCCTGCACCTTCCGATGTTTACGGCGGCATGCGGCCACACGCACACCGCCGTCCTTCCCGGGGCTGCTGGCTGGACGGATCGAGCTCCAACTCTCCCCGTCCGCAACCCCGGAAGTCCCCTTTTAGTCGCCTCTTACGATCAGGCAGGGGATACCGTAGCTCTATTCTTAATCCCGAAGCTACATGGACTAACAAAACAGCACCTGGGCTTTGCAAAAATATAAAAATATCACAAGTTTTTTTTAAATGAGTTGTAATGAAGATAACTGGAAATATTATTGAAGTGATTGGAATTATTATCGCAACACGTGTGCGTAGGTCGCGTCAGTCACGCACACGTTTACAAAACCAGCCTCACATTGTTGTTCGCAGAGTACCTATACTTTTTTTTATTTGATCTGAGGTGCAGACGAAAATCGATCAAAAGAGGGTACAGCACTTTTAAACCTTGATTGTACAATTATTTGTATAATACATATTGTATAATTAATTGTATAATACATTAGATACTATCTTTACGAAGTTAACAGGCGTAAAACGGTTTATCTACATAATAATATATCGCGTGTAAAGATGTTTTATTTCACGAAACGCTGACGTTAGTCGACACTGAGCGCTGGAGGTTACTCGAGGTACCTACATTTACCTACACTAAAATTATGTGCACGCCTCACAACATTCATAGCCGAACAGACTTCGTGACATAGAATATATATACAATCCCTGAATTCGTATCAACATCTGTGTATGAACCTATCTAAAAATACAATGGACTTAGTACAAACAAAAAACGAATGCTACGAACTATAATGTTGAGGCCACATTTTGTATTAAATAAAGAATACAGTTAGCATTGAGCTAATGATATTTGGCATACGGAAAAGTTTGAGCAATCATGTTTTTACTACAGAGCAGAGATGCTGCTGAAATTCTGTGCACATAGAACACCAACTTAAAATTTGTACATCCATTAATATTTAATTAATTAAATTTTTATTCGCTGCTTGTTTTGTCAGCGACATAATAGGCATGATGACACTATTAAAGAATCAGAGAATAAACGTTTTTACAGAAAAATATATTCTAAAAAAGTTCTAAAATATGATCCCGTTTTAATATAAATATTAAGATTAATAAGATTTTCAATAAAATTAAAGTGTTATCGGCCATGTTATCTGAAACGCCAATCAAAAGGAATGACGTCACGTCTCAGTTAATGTCATCGTGTTACTTGAAGTTTGACGAGCAAGCCGACGCCATGACACCTACGAACGTTTTCGCGCTTAATTCAAATTACATAGCAGAAAATACATTAATTTACGTTAAAACTTAAGTTTATTGCTGAAATAAACTTTTTTTCAAAACTAGGAGACGTGTACCTACAATAAGGAAATGTATTTAAAAATCTGTCATCATGCCCATTATTACGACTCGTATCAAAATGAATTAGCAAATCGATAGGTTAAAAGAAGTACCTACCTAATGTACATAAATAATTACATATACTATAACAAAATAAGATTGGATATAAGGTATATCACCCCAACTATAGATATATGTATATCCTGTTAATATATCCATATCCATTTAATATATCCGAAAATGAGGTGAGATGTAATCGTAGAATCGTAGCTAATTAACTAGATTGTGTCCGCAACTTGTCCCGCGTGGTATTCCATTATATGTATCGCGTTATCTATTTTATCCCATGGAAGTAATCACGATAAAAAGTAACACTATGTTAATCTAACTGCAGTTAGGATTTATGACACGATTTTGCCTGCGGCTTCGCACCTTCACCTACCATTCCGTTCGTATTGTCAATATCATTCCTTCACAGAGCGTGGTCGCTCCATGAGTGTATGAAACGGATATAGGATATATTTAGTTTCATAGAACGAGAAGGAAGGATATACATATATCCGAGGTTGGAAGTATATCCAGAGATATATTTACATCCGGAGTTAATCAAGCCTAAGTATAACAAAAACCAAATCACTTTACTTATACGCAATGCGTTCCTTCATAATTCACTAGTTAACATAAAAAAAATCTCAAATAAAGTTAATAATGGAGAACCAAAATAATAATTTATATAAACAAAAAATCGTCGATCGTACGAATTTTAACATTGTGTTTGAAGATAAAATTATTTCTATGACTTGCAAAAAATCATCTAAAAGAAATGGAGATAACACAATCAACTCATTGTACTTAAAATTTATCGATATACTTACATAAAATTAAGCAATTCACACATTTCACAATGGAATGAAGTGCTCCTTATTATAATAATAACCAGTGAAGATACATAAAAACGAAATACATACAGCCGAATATAGTACCTCGTCCTTTTGGAAGCCGGTAAAAATAATAACAGCTATTAAATTTAAATAATGCATGCTGTCACTTGTTTAGAACGCTTTATATTTACCTCGAGAAATTTTCAATAATCCTACATACCTATTTGCTATTGGAATTTAATAAATTACCCATAGATTAGAAACAAATTGTCAAGTACTAATGTTAAAACGATAGACTTAGGATATATACATTAGTATATCCCAAGTCTACGGTTAAAACTCCAATAATAATTTTAAACATCTTATGTAAAGAGTCAACAATAAAGTACTTTCATTTTCAGAACTATTTTTTTTGTACTTCTTTTTTACTTTTACTATTAAATTTTAGGCGTTGGTACAGATACTACAGATGCTTTATATAAATCTGTGTGAATAATGATCATAGGAATTTAATTTTGACAAGCTTTTAATTTTTATAACACAATCTTATTTCACTTATTCGGGATAGGAATTCTTCATCTTGGAATCTTTAACAGCCGAAGGACAAGTAGTTACTTTAAATATTGCATTGTGTTCAAAGATTTAAAAAAATATAATTGCCATAACCGGAAATCGAATTACCTAAAATAACACTGTACTTTCACCGTAATTCAAAACGTCAACGAGTCAAAATTTCTTCTACAAACATGGTTAATTATATTATCATGTATGTAGGGAAGTCCAGACCTTTCTGCAGTTCTATTAAAGTTATATAGACTATATACTATACTACTATAGACTAATAGACAAAATAATGAATATAATATGTACTATAATATTACAATATAATATGTGGCAGTAACAAGGAGCAAAAAATATATAATCTGCATAATCTTGGTATCTATACGTGAAATACTCGTAACACTAATCTATACCACTACTTTTTGATTAAAACATTTTCTAAGTTTACAATAAAGTGGACTAATTTCACGAAAGAAACACATATTATTTTAAATTTAAAGATGCCGTTAATATCGAGACCAATGAAACTTTGATGACATTAACCCCTAATATTGTCTACAACTAAAACTAAAGCTTCTAAACTATGTCTTTTATGATTTTAAGAATGTTAAAAATGTATACAATATTTAATTAATGATACGATTTTAAATAACTAATTATACCCCTACCCATAAAAAATCACAGAACATAATTTTTCACAAAGCAGTCTCAAGAAGAATTGATGAATTTCATATGGTCAATGTTGATGATATTTTTATTGCTTTAAAAATGCCTTTTTGACGTACAGTAAGGTGCAGAAGTGGCGTAGAAGCGTGCAGGAGAAAATCGACCGAAACTCACTACTAACCCACTACTTGATTTGATTGTACATTGTACTGGACGTACATTATAAGTTATCGACGTGGCGACCATTGATCAATATTGTATATTTGGTGACGTTTCGTCTTTTCATACGCATGGCTTCGCAAAATAATTAAACAACCTACGTAATAACATCATTAGCGTGATTCAGGAACAGCGCCATCTAGTTAGTTATGATAGCGAACGCGCCTACACGAGATAGATAAATAAAACTTATTTCTTTTACCACTTTTATTTTTTATTAATACATTTTTTTAATTTTTCTTTTGCAAATGTGTTGCCTGACCTCTGATTATATACATTTTTATACATTTACTTATAGGTTTCAAGCTGTCCTGTTTTTTATGGATAGAGACCTTATGCTAAAACTAACTTATTTTAACATTTAAAATCTATAAGACACGCTCATATTGTGTAATGCCATTGTTTTGCAATGGATTATGTTATAATTAAAACTACTTTTAATTGTTAAGCCTAATTATTACACATATAATGTAATTTAAATACAGATATTATGTACATATATACATATGATTTGATAAAAATAAAACAACGACTTTCTAATTCATTGATCCCATCAAGAATTTTATTCGAAGTATTACTCTTATTCCAAGAATTATTACATACATATTTATAGTCAGTTATTTTAAGGAAAAATATTTTTAAATAAGTAACCATACTCCACCAACCCGCATTGGAGCAGCGTGGTGGAGTAAGCTCCAGGCCTCTCCAATAATTAACAGGAGAGACCATTGCCCAAATGTAATATAACATCTGACATGAATCACGAAAATATTATAAGCCAAACTGTACTTTTTTTCATACAAATATTTACACAAAAACCAATACCTATAAATACTAATTATGTATCGTAGGTATGTATATTAACTAAATGTTATTTACTTTTTAATTTCCCTTTGATTTTTTGTTCAACAATTTAATAGCTGCGTGAAGTTAACAAGTGTGTAAGTTCAATAAAATACATTCTATTGCTTTTTATTACTTTTACTTTCCTCCAAAATGTTTAGAAAAATATATCATTTGCGATGTAAATATAAATAATGTTATTTAATATTATTTTATTAAAACATTAAACTATTTTAGAATTTATTAGTTATTTATTACATCATTTTAATTGTAAAATACTTTAAGCTTCAATATTTGCAGCACTCACTTCAACCAAACGAAAAATAATATTTCGTTGGCATAACTTCAGTGAAAAACCAGTGTGGCAACAATTAAGAAAGACATTTTCTTAAGTTACGTAAAGATTAATAAAATAAATTTCAAACACTACGATCATAAAAATATTGAAAAATCATGACACATTATCAAATTAGAGCATACATTAGAACTTATTTATGTTCGAATCCGTTCTTCAAATACAAAATCAATTGGGATACTTTAAATGAGCTTTCATTGCGTGTTATCTTCATACATTATGCACGAGAAAAAGGCTTGTGACGTCACAAACCGTTTAAATCAATTGACTAAATTTTAATTGATTTAAGCGGCAGTAAAAATCATGTATGTAAATGATTTGACAATTATGCTGCCTCCCAAGCTTACTTTTGTGAAACTTTTTAGGTGCAGCGCAGACGGCACACTTTTTGTGCGATCGAGTCTGCGGGCGCACAAATGTCTACATGGCGCGCAAAAAGTTTGTCGCGGATTTTTCGCAGACTCAAAGCACACGACGCACACCTTCGATCATTTTGTCGGCAGAACTGTAGGAACGTACACACTATGGAAATCGTGCAGAGATCGCGATGTATTTTATTTTGTACTTGAAGTACAGAAAAATAAGAAATAGAGAATTTTGAGTACATCCTATACTTTCGGGAGAGATTACAGAAAGAACAGTTCCATATTAAACATTCAATCTTGAAACAATATCCGGATAAATTTTTCAAATTCTATAAATGCCCATATTTTTCTTTTTTATTATTTATCATGATATTCTGCCTTAGAAGTATCATGAAGAGCTGGTCTGTTTTGTATTTCTTGTATTAATATCGTTACATCGATCTCTGGTACCATGCTAATATCGTGTACGTTACGCCCACCCCTAACAAATGCAGATTGCAGACTAAAGTGTGCGCCGTCTGCGTTACTGCGCGTTGAAGCAAACGTTCTATTTCTTTCGCATACTTTTTGTGCGGCGCTGCGCGGCACGGTGCGGCGCGGTCTGCCAGAATTTCACGGATTCTTTGTGCGCCAGACTATTTGTGCGTCGTATGCGTCACGGACAGTCTTTCGTCTGCGCAGCACCTTAAAGGTATTATACATTTTGATATTTTTTTATAAAAAAATACTAACTCAACTATATTTTTGACAAGAAAAGATTTCATAATGTGGAAGTTATATCCAGAGTGGAAACATGTGTTATTTATTATGCGATAGATGCTATTTAGAAAATTACTTTCTAAACTTTTGTTCATTCATAATGTCTTAAGATGTACATAACTTTATGGCACCTGTATGATGATTATAAATTGGCACTAATTAAAGAACATCCTTAGACCTTTATTACTGATATGAAGGCACTAAGCGAGTTTAAAGAGAAACCAATGCTGACGAATAGATTATCAACTAAATGTTGATAATCCTTCGAAATGGAAGAATATTTGCGGCGCTTGAGAAGCTGTGCATGGTCGGCTTCGGCCACCGCCTTCTTAGTTGTTTCAATAATATGTGATGGGACAGAAGTATCCAATTGAATTCGAAAAAATAAAAAAATAAAAGTAAAAATATAAAATATTGAATTTGCGGCGCTTGCGATGGAAACTATGGGTCCATGGTCGGCTGACATGAAAACATTTATGCAGGACATGTCGACCAAACTGATTCTAGCCTCAGGTGACCAGAGGGCTGGCAGCTATTTTGCTCAAAAAATTAGCTTATTAGTTCAGAGGGGAAATGCTGCCAGCGTTCTGGGCACAATGCCACAAGCAAAAATTTTAGATGGGATTTTCCTTTTATAGTTAATTGTTTTAGTTTTTATTATTACTTTTAAGTTGTTTGTAGTAAAGAATTTACATAATGAATCTGAAAATATTTTTTTTAAAGTTAAAATAATACCTAGTCGTTAAAATTGTGAGCTTCTTAATTTCATACATTGCACTGTAATCTGCATCATAGCAAATTGTATCCTAACCTAATAATAACACTTTAAAGTAATGGCAAAAATTCGTTGTTATAAAATATTGTTTTCATACTATGCAATTGCAAATTCATACAATGTGTACATGTTATTAACACATAGATGAGGGTTATTACGAGCTGAAGCCTAAATATATAAAAACTATACAACTACAAACTATTTAAATAAACAAATAAGTTGTAGCCCTTTTATCTAACGAAAACGGGTTTACCACGGTCGTTTATATTATCTATTATCTATGGGTGCGATATCTAAAAATCTTACGATCAGTCAGTTCTACCAGTAGTCTGTCAGGTTACTATAGTTACAAGAAGACTAGTAACTGATTTATTGCTCTACCACCGCAAGGGAAAACATTGTGATATTTAGTTATGTAATTTTTCATCACTTTGTGTCACTCATTTCTCGAAGAGAAATCCGAAGACCTGGTTGGGGTATTTAACCTACCTAACGTGTGTAGTGTATAGCTCAGTACTCATAAGTTTAGGTTAAGTGTTATTAGAGTTAGGGCCTGTTTCACCACCTTCAAGTAAAGTGACAAGTACGCTAATTGTCAGTTAAAGTCACCCGTAACATCAATAACAATTTCACGATGTTCGAGTAGCACTAATCATATTATTATGATAAACTGACCCATACTCATAGCTTTAACTTGCCAATTAACTTTACTTGGGACGTAACTAATCAACACTTTACTTAGATATGGTGAAGGAGGACCTTAGTCATAATAAAGACATAATCCCGTCAAAACGCCTTCGAATACACCCGAACATGCGACTGTCTTTACATATACATATGTACCTTATATAGTAGACTAACACCCGTATTCATAAACAATACTATGAGATCTCATAGTGCTCGCCAACGCATAGGGTTTATCTAAATGAATTCATAGACGTTACTTCAGTGAAGCCGGCTACTATAAGTTTGTCAAAATCGACATAAATCGTTGGCCTGACATAACGAACACGCTCTTTGCATAGCGTTGCCTTCTGATTTTGGCAAGTATACTTCTTGAATACGGCCGTAAGGTTATGAGGTATGCTCATGTCCGGGAGGAGTTCTGCGCCCAACCGTGGGACATTAATTATAGTAAGTTTTTTTCTTCTTCGATTATGGCATCGCAAACTCTGCATATTGCCAGCGTCAAGTATAATTTTTGCAACACGTTTTTGCCAGTTTCGGTGAAACTGGACGAGTAATAATATATAAATATATATAATAAACGTTACACACTCATAGCCGCACAGTAAGGTAATTAATACCCTGTGTCGTGGGTACCAATGACACATACAAAGACAGGAACACAAACACCCAGACCGAGAACAGAAATTTAAACGCATCATTCAAGTTTCTGTTTCGCCGGGAATCGACCCCGGGAACCCTCGATTGGCAGTCCGGCATGGTAACCATTACGCCACGCGGGTCATCAGAAGAACTGTAGTCAATATGTAGTTAGTAAGTCGTCAGTAATCAGTCAGTCAGACATTCAAGTAAAGCGATGGCTTCTTTACCAGAACGTGACCAATGGAATTTTAGAGGCAAGTTGAAAAAACATATTTTCGCAGTTATTTTACTTCACAACACTCGTGCACTGTAAATAACCTATATCGAACAAAATGCCATCAAATTTATCTGATATAACTCAAAAATACACCAAGAAAATGAAAATAAAACAAGAGCACAATATGTCTTTCGACTTCCCGCCAAAACACCATTATAGTAACTTATTGATATCTTCTTGGGTAACGCACACGTTGACAAAGTATACAAAATATACACACACAACTTAAATAAACCGGCATTTATAGGATAAAAGAGCTATATACTATTCTACATGTAAATAACAATGTTTCTACAAAAAATGCCGAAAATATTTCTTATACTGATAAGTGGCAAAACTTAACAAAATTTGTGTAAAATAGGCTTCTCACAGCCACTGACTAGTAACTATATAAATGGATTGCTAATAGACTTGGTCATCATTGATAAAATAAACACACATTTTGTATAACTATCGCTAAAATATAAATACTACAGCCATCGGAATATATTTCACCTACAAAACTACATTACAACTAGATAATTCTTTCAATATTTTTATATCTAATTAGGTTATTTAATAAAGCGTTTCCGAACTTGAATTCTAAAACTTCGATTCTATTCCTAACAGACTCATTTTCTGTTTATTGAAACTAAAACATCCCATAATAGAGTGGAATTTCAATAAACAAGTAAATAAGAATTGTAATGATATATTTTACTCAGATTTGGCAACATTGATGTATATTATAACGCTCTTATGAAGGGCTGACATTTTTAATAAGGTTATAAAATATAATATTGCAATTTTTTTAACAGAATATACATACATCACTATTCGATTTCGTAATTGTCCTAATGGACTGTATCGTAAGCTTAGAGCATCAAGGTATGACAGGTATGACACCCGTCAGAGGAGTCCTGCCTTTACGGGCGAATCCCTCGTCCCAACGTCCATGCACAATGTGCCTTCTAGTTATACAACTAGTGTGTCGGTGTCAGTGTTGTCGGTGCATAGAAAATGACGCTGTTAATTAAAATTGACATATTTAGAAATGTATGCGTCTGTAGCGATGAAAGAATATTTGTGAATGTGTGACAAAATTAAAATGTGTGCGTTCTTCCCCCCGCACCAGATTTGGCACAAATATTATGTATCAACGCGAGGCGCTATGCCGTCTCTACTGAAGGGTGAGTCAGTAACTTTGATGCTCTAAGAGCGTAAGTTATCGTAAACGAACGTAAAGTTTTGCAAACACTAATATAATGTTTGCAAAACTGTTTTAAGAAATTGCACTTAATTCTAATTCTACATCAAAATAGCACATAAATTGTATTGTGATTCTATATGAACCGGCTTAATCATGGTACATTTTCAGAGGAACTATTTTGACCGTCGCAACATCTCATGAGATCGTCCGTTTCTCGTTCAGGTTCGAAACTAGTCGTACTAGTTTATAAGTGATCAGAATACAATTTAGTATAGTTTTGCTGTAGAAGTACGGACTCAGTTTAAGTTTCTAAAACAGTTTTAATTTTTAAAAACTTATAAAAAAATTTATTATTCCAGCTGTGCCCCGCGGTTTCACCCGCGTTATTTTTTTTTAAGTATCCTATTTTACTTCTGATAACTCCAAGAATATATGTACAAAATTTCATGATGATCGGTTGAGTAGTTTTCGCGTGAAAAAGTAACAAAAAACTTACTTTCCCATTTATAATATTAGTTGGATATTATTGTTCATTTATCTCCTTAACTAGAATGTAATGAAAAGTTCAATACACGATAGTAGGTGTGTTAATAGTATAGTCATTTTTAAATAGTGCGTATTCTACAGCCATCTCGAGAAAGTACCGTAAGTAAATCCGATGTACAAAAAACCGAGTTTAGTTTACGAATAGTTTCACAATAAGATTGGATACTATTCCTAGCGGTTATTAAAAATGTCAGTACCCAACAGACGCGCAACTAATTCTGATCCCACCCGAGAGACCGTTCGACGGCCATCTTCCACTGCTTGTACCTCATGTCGCGTTCATCCTCGCTGATCTTCGGCGAGTACGTGACCCCGCTGGCCATCTGTATTGGAGCATGTTGGACCGTACTGTCCACCCCCCAGTACGCTACTAGCGCCGCTCCCAAAGCGGTACTCTCGGTGAAACCGGCCTTTATAACGTCGATCCCTATTAGGTCCGCTTGCATCTGCATTACCATCTCGTTGGAGGTCATGCCGCCGTCCACCTGCAAATCATTCGATTTGAAAATACTAATAAGTACCAAAATCTGACAGGTGCAAAAATGACGAACATAAGTAACCATTTCATTCATAGCATTAATTCCTCTATCTATCAGCCTTTAAAAGTCCTCTGCTGGACATGGGCCTCCCCTAATATTCGCCACCCCGTCCGGTCTTACGCCCCCATTCTTCCCCATTTTTTCATAAATAAATAAACAGGACACCGTTAAGCGATCACCATCGTCTATGGACATGAGACAATACTGAGTTGTTACCTTAGCATGACCGGCTTTGAAATAGAGCATTTTTCACAGCTTTCTTGAAGAACCCCATGTTATAGGCCACTGAAAATGCCTCAGCTGGAAAGTTGTCCCACAATTAAAGTAGGTAAATCTAGTAGTGCCTGCAGTTTTTCTTGCTGTTGAACGTATTTATGTTGTGTAGTAAGGCCGTGCTCACTTTGGATACTATTTCATCCGAATTTGATTCGCGTGTAAACGTACGACTACGCACGAATTATCCCGACCTTCCAAGGACTATGGGAGCGCTCAAACTGCATGCGATCAGTATACGTACGTTTACTTACGACGTCCGAATACAATTCGAACTTGTTGGGATTTATCACGCAGTCGTACGTTCAGTTTTACTTAAAAAATGGACAGAATGCATGTAGAAAAGTTAATTAACTTGATTTACGGACATAAATGTTTATGGGATCAAGGCGATGCTATTTATCACTTACGTGACCTTACACAGATTGTTCATCGCAACAAAGATGACTTCACGTACACGATATCACCGGTACACTGCCTATTTGAAAATGTATTCAATGTGAGCACTCAATTCGTATGAATAGTAAGGTATGTTCGCCTAATTAGAACCGGTCCCTAGTATGAGCCACCATTTCAAAAATTTCGCTCCCGATACTAAACTGAAATCAAGGCTCTTTTTAGTTTCGGAATAATTTACGGAACAGGAATACGAATTGAGATAACCTGTTTTTAATAAGGTCCCTTGAAAAGCTTTTAAAAAAGAATTTTTGTCATTAATTTACTTTGGATTCATGATTTTTGGTTATTGTTTTAACTTCAGATATATGTCAGATATATGCAATTTGAACATTTCATGTTTTTTAAATTAAAGTACTTCTTAAATCAGATTTATAAGGATTCACAATAACCTGGTCCTTATTAAGGGAACTGACCTTACTCGTACGTTTACGTACGAACAACTTCGTATCCAAAGTGAGCACGGCCTAATGCTGTTGTTTCGATGGGTAGTTCCTGTAGCCAGGACATGAGACTCCAGCCTACTTGGAGTTTTATTAGCATGACCATGAGTTACAATGACCACCATGTGGCCTGGATTCTCGCGTGCCACTCCACTTAAATTTTAAGAAAGCCATCAAGGGACGCCTTTCAGATATATTATGAATCTTCTAAGTCTAGCTTGAAGTCGTACGCTAATGGCATTGCTACTCCGGAGTTCAGTTCGGTATAAATCTGGCCGATAATCGCACATTATCAAGCACAACAGGATTGCCTCATTACAGATAGATACTCAAAATACCACTCCGGTCAAACTACCGAAGTTGTACCATAAACAAAAGTTGTACATACAACACGTACAACAAGTTGTGCATATAAATAATTTAACTATACCTTTAAAACCTGAAGCGGAATGCCGCAGTCCTCGTTCATGGCGTCCAAGATGTCCCTGACTTGGTAACAGACTGCCTCCAAAGCCGCCTTCACTATGTGGTTGGAGTTTGTGTCCTCTGTGATGCCGCAAATAACCCTGTGAGAGGGAGAAATATTGAAATTATTTAGGAGGCATGGCATTATCTGCAACCCATTTTGCCTTCCACTGCTGAGATTTCCATTATTGGAGCTTACTTCACGCACTGCTCCAATGCGGATTGGTGTAGCATGGCTATTATACAAACTAATTTAAAATATTTAGCAGCCGTAGACGAAAGGTTTATACACCGGCCTCAAACACGGAGGTTCCGCGGCCCTGTAGCGGCGTACCGAGGGCCGCGGCTTTAGCTTTCAGGCAACAGCAAGCGCAATTCGCTGCCCATTCTTCATCATGTACAGACGCAAAGTGATTAGGAAGAGGAAGCTTTGCTTTGTGTAAAGATGAACAATAAAGGGTAAAAAGAAAAATATACCTCTATATACCTATTTTTTATTTTCAGGCGAAGATAAATATGGGTTCAAGAAACATGAATATTTTTGATTTGAATATTTTAATAATCGGCGTGAACTTTGCGGCTTGATGTAAAAAATTGCAACTGCCCGCGTCCTGGCCGCATTGCCAGTAGTACGAGAGCACACACTGAATATCAGCGTAACAGAGTAACAAACTACAAACGACCTTAGATGTGACTAAGTGAGTAGTGTACCATTGCCATATTAATAATGAAGAATAAACCCATAATTATAAGAGAAGCACCCACCCTTTGGCATCCTGCCTCCAATAGGGTGCATACAATCCACTGAAGGTAGGCATAAAGACAGCGCTTCCGTTTTCCGTGACATTTTCAGCGATATTCTGGGAGTCCTTTGCAGTGTTGATGAGACTGATGCTGTCCCGAAGCCAACCCAAACCACCCAGCTGCTTCTCACATTTAATAACAAGTAAAAACTATAGTTATAAGTAAAACGCCCACCCTCTGGCATCCTGCCTCCAATAAGGTGCGTACAGTCCACTGAAGGCAGGCACGAAGACAACGCTACCGTTTTCCGTGGCCTTTTCAGCAATCTTCTGGGAGTCCTTCGCAGTGTCGATGAGGCCTATGTTGTCCCGAAGCCAGCCCAAAGCCGCTCCAGCTACTGCTACCTGCATAATCAATATTCGATCATTAGAACTTTGTGATAAACAAGTATGACTTAAGAGATTTAAAAGAGAACAGCCTGACTAATAAACGTTGTATATTATAACAATAATAGGGATCGACTACATCTATATGACAAATAAATAAAATATTGTCCACCGATCCGCAATTGGCCAGCGTGGTGAGCTATCCTTCTCATGAGATGAAATCTGTGTCCAGTAGTGGGATATAAAAATAGGGAATAGGGAAGTAAGCACATTTTCACTACACAAATCGTATTTGCAGTAACGCCTCTTAGATCAAGCCTCTGAAGTTCTATTAATTAATATATATAAAGACCATGTCTTTCCCTGACATTAGATGGGGATGGAAAAGTTGTCGAATAGCGACCACGTCTCGGCAAAAGAAGCACGGGCTGCCCTCCAACCAGGCGGACTGACGACCTCAAGAAGACTACTCGAAACCGCTGGATTCAGAGTCAGAGGATGTAGGACTGGATAGAGCGGCGAAGTTTAGGGATAGCCTACGTCCAGCAGTGGACAATAAAATACTGATGTATGGATGGATAATTCCTTCATAAGAACTTTTCTATAGGTGGTATAGCTTTTACAGTTCCCCCACACGCATGTGGCATTCTACGCCACAATATTATTAATATTCTCCAATAGATATCAGTAAGTCACATTTCATAGTTTATATTTAAGTTGATTATCGCTGAAAATTCGAATAAAACAACAAATTTTACTATAAAACGTCTTGTGAGGATAGGTAAATATGTTTATAAAGTCCCGGCTTACCTCGAGGATTACTTCGGGGGCGCCCGTCATGTTCTCAAAACGACAAATTTAAAAAATAATAACCTTTAAAAATAAAACTAAATACCTGGATCAATTTATTACCCCCTAAACCCTGGGCACTAAATTAAATGAAAATCGTTGGTGCCGTTTCCGAGATTCAAAATAACTTTAACCCCTTTTTTCGAGGGTAGGTGCCAAAAAAGTAAACAGCTGTTTTTCAAACTCCAAGTTTAATTTTCTTGTTAAAATTATTTGTATAGTGTTCCAAATTTAATTTTGTATTTAATTTGACTAATAATAGTATCTTTCACTTGATGTTGATATTTGTTATGACAAAAGAATAGTTTAGAGTACATACCAGTACCACCCATCAACAACAACTAAAACTTTGCTCACTTTTACACTTATTATCACCAATTCAATTCACTTCAATTCTAAATGGCACGCATTGGAGATATTGAGAAAGCCCAGAAAGAGATGGACATGTTGTGGACCAAAAAAATGGCAAGCTTCGAAAGCCGGCTGGATTCCATCACATCGCCTTCAAGTCCCACTCTACAGGAGCTACACAACGAATTCTCAGCATTTAAGTCAGTGGTAAGCGAAATGCTTAAAGTTCTGCGCCACCAAGTTTGTGAAGCTTCCAAAATCTTAGATACTGTTGACATGAGGAGCCGGCAAAAAGTCTTATTATTTAATGGCATTTCTGAGGATCCTGATGAAGATGTTGAAGTGAAGGTACTAGGACTTATTCATGACAAGCTGGGCCATACTCATATCACTAGCTCTGCATTAAAACGCTGCCATCGCCTTGGAGTCAAGGGAACAGAGAATGTTCGTCCTGTGCTTGTACACTTCACTTCTCACGACACCAAAGCAGAAGTCTGGCGCTCGAAGGCTAAATTTAAAGGCAGTTCGGTGACAATGGCTGAATTTCTTACAAAGTCCAGGCAATTAGTCCACAAAGGAGCCCGAAAGCACTTTGGTATGCGCAACGTCTGGACGATGGATGGTGTGATATATATAAAGCCGCCGGGCGGGGTGCGAGTTAAACTTTCCACACAAGAGGAACTTGATCGTCTTTGTGAAAAGCATCCTTCGGTCGAGCAATCGGCTGAGTCTTCATCATCATCCTCATCAGACGAGGAGCCCCCGAAGAAAAGTGGTGAAGCCAACGTCAACCGCCAGCGCCAAAATGCCAGAGGCAAACCAGTCCAGAGCGAAGACCGGAAAAGATCTAGGCGTCAAGCTCCAAAAAAATAAATCTCAGGTATTTGATCCCAATGAGCCCCGGATATACATTTTGTTACTATTCTTCATAACTTCTATTTCACGATCTATCATTCACCATTCTCGTAGCTACTTTGTGACTTAGTAAGTAGATGATTATTGTTTGTGTTTGTACGGCTTTTATTGTTGAATTTCTACTTATTTTAATTCTGTAGTAGGTAGATTATTTATAATTAGTTGTTTCAAACTTTTTAGTTGCTGTCAATACATTTGGTAATTTTACTGACTGGACTGTGGCTGTCAAATGACAATGTAAACGTCGTATATCAAACGTCATATTAGATTTCGTTTTCTGTAGCGTTGATTCTCGCTTTTTGGCACTACCAATGATAATGACATCATGTCAATTTTATGTCTGCTTTTGTATTGTAAATCTCAAGTCAGCGTGTGCAACTTTGAATCGTAATGCTATGTATGGTTTGATTTTTATAACATGTAAACTAACGAATTTTTGTTGTCATCTATATAATATACGTTCAAAGTTGTATCTCCTGCATGCATTTAGTACCTGTACTAATTACTTTTATTTTCTTTTTATTTCCATTGTGTGCATAGCACATAAAGTTGTATAATCTAGTGTTATAAAGTAGCGAATTATAGTTGAATGCTGTTTTACCCAGGGCTTCATAACGTTATAAAAGATATCAAAATTTAATGTTATATAACGTTATACGTATTTCGTTTCGTTATTATTTTGACATTACTAACGAAAAGACGAATAGAGGTATTAAAAGAATAACGTTATGAAATATCAAAATCGAAATAAAATAACGTTATAATATCGTTATTGCTAAGCGATATTGCCGCGTTGTTAGCTCGCTGCATATGATAATTATTATTCCCCGTAAATATAACGTTATTTTCTAAATAGCGTTTAATGATATAGCGTTATTTTGTTGTGTAAATAACGTTTAGTTGTAAAATGTTATGTTTTTTATAACGATATGGGCACAAGTAGATAATAACGTCATGATTTTATAGCGGTATTTGAAGTTTACCTATAACTTAAAGCTTGTTGTATGTATGTTTATTATCACTTTTTTTTGTCTTTTTACCTGATTTTGAATTGCCTGTCGGATTGTAGTGTTGATTGTGTGAATTGTAAGTAATTATGTTATATGTAGCTTTTTAACAGTCAACTGGTGGGTTGGTGTGTGTTATATGAGCTATTTTTTTTAATAACTACATATACTATTCATACTAACCTATATATATTTATTTTATTGTATTATTAAACATATTTATTTTTATTTATATTATTAATTTATTTATAATATTACCTTTTTAAAATGTCAGATAATGAATCGTTTTACTCTGCTAATGATTCAGATGCATCATACACTTCCTGTTATGATAACTGGGAAACAGCCACACTGAAAAAACAAGTTGAACGTGTTTTTGCTTGTAACAAAAAGTACATGAATGTGTGCCATATTAACGCACAAAGTATTCCTAGCCACTTTGCGGAGCTTGAAACCACACTATCTGGTGGCCACATTCATGCCATACTGGTCTCTGAAACATGGTTAAAACCATCCCTTCAGTCTTCGCTCTTCCCTTTGTCGGGGTATACTCTCATTCGAAACGACCGGACAGATAAAGGTGGCGGTGGGGTTGCAATTTATTTACGGGCAACCATTCAACACAAAATCATAGCCTCATCCCCATCTAGTTACTCTGCTTCTGCCGAGTACTTGTTCGTGGAGCTTGACATGAAGGGTGTAAGGGTGTTACTAGGAGTAGTATACTGTCCTCCTTCTATTGATTATTTCAACGAATTAGAGCGTGTACTTGACACATTAGGTTCTGATTATGCACATTACCTAATCATGGGGGATTTCAATACAGACCTTTTAAAAGACTCCCCCAGGGCACTTAAACTGCGATCTATTGTAGAATCACTCAATTTACACATTTTACCATTAGCTGCAACTCATCAAAATGTTGATACTGAGCCTACTTGGCTAGATTTGGTGTTGACCAATTCTCCTGAGAGTATACACACGCATGGTCAGCTTTCGGCGCCTGGCTTCTCTCGCCACGACCTTGTTTATGCAGTTTATAAACTCAGACCACCAAAGCAAAGTCCCTGCGTATTAAACATAAGAAACTTCAACAAAATATCTATCGCAAAGCTGAAGGGTGATGCGTCGCGTATTGACCTGTGCCCGGTAGTGGAGGCGTCTACAATAGATGATAAAGTACTCCTGCTTAATAAATCTATTCTAGACCTATACGATGTCCACGCACCCGTGCACAGAGTTAAGCTAAAACGCGATCCAGCTCCTTGGATGTCTGATGGTGTAAGAATGGTGATGAGAAGGCGGGACCGAGCTTTTCGTGCATTTAAAAAAGATCGCTCTGAGGAGAATTGGATAGCATTCAAGGTAGCCAGAAACCGATGTAATCAGATGGTGCGAAAAGCTAAACGCCGATTTATTCATGAAAATATTATTAACAGTTCTCCCGCTGACGCGTGGAAATTCATTCGATCTCTCGGGGTATGTAAACCACCTCAACAAGAACGAGACCTTGGTATCTCAGACCTTGACTCCATAAATAATTTCTTCGTCTCGTCTACTCCTTTGGATCCAGCCATAAAACGTAAAACCATCGACGGTCTTAAGAGCTTAGTGCCTCAGTATAAAACCGCCTTTCAACTTTCTTCTGTTACAGAGAAGGAAGTTAAGGCAAACATTTTGAAAATAAGCTCTAAGGCTGTTGGCTGTGACAATATCAGTAGGTCGATGATTTTGCCGATAGTTGAGGTTCTCTTACCCACTATTACGCATATAATAAATTATTCTCTTCTATCGGGCCAGTACCCATCTAGCTGGAAAAAAGCGCATGTGCGACCTCTTCCTAAAATTTCTCTCCCTACGCTTCCGAGTCACTATCGCCCCATCTCAATTCTTCCTTTCCTTTCAAAAGTTCTGGAAGCCTGTGTGCATAAACAACTCTCTTCGTATGTCTGTAAGTATAACCTGCTGAGCGATCATCAGTCTGGTTTTAGATCTGGTCATAGCACCACAACTGCTCTAGTCAAAGTCATCGACGATGTTCGACGGGGCATGGATGATAGACTGGTCACAGTGGTGGTGCTTATCGACTTTTCAAATGCATTTAACACAGTCGACCACGATATACTCCTCTCCATACTTTCTCATTGCAATATGTTCTCCTCAACTGCCCTTATGTGGTTTACATCTTACCTTCGCGAGCGACAGCAGTCAGTACACCTGGAACAGAAGTGTTCCAAATGGGCTGATATCTCTGCTGGCGTTCCCCAAGGCGGTATTCTTTCTCCATTGTTATTTTCGTTGTTTATCAACTCCATCACGTCCGTTATTGACTGTTCGTACCATCTTTATGCTGATGACTTGCAGCTTTATGTCCACTCTAGAACTGGCGAACTTCCCAATGCAATCGCTGTCGTAAACCGCAATCTTGAGGCTATAAAACTTTGGTCGATAGCACATGGGATTAAAGTCAATCCTCTGAAATGTCAGGCGATACTAATGGGCAGCTCAAGATTACTAACGAATGTGGACATCGTGGATCTTCCAGCAATATTATTTGACAATATAACTATACCCATTAGTAACACTGTTAAAAACCTCGGCCTACAGCTTGATAGCGGTTTGAATTGGCGGCCACAAATCAATGAAATCAGTCGGAAAGTCAACGGCTCACTCCAGTCCCTGTACCGCTTAAAAAACTTTCTGCCGTTTAAGACTAAACTGATGCTTATTAACGCCCTTATTCTACCCATTATTGATTATGGTGACGTGACATATCCGGACCTAAATGAAATACTTCTGGACAAACTAGATCGCCTCCTTAATAACTGTATCCGATTTGTTTTCAATCTTCGCAAATACGATCATATCTCCAGTTACCGACGTCAGCTGAAATGGCTTACTATTCGGCAGAGGCGTAATTCTAGAATTCTCTTGGTTCTGTACTCAATTTTACATGATCCAACTTCTCCTCGTTATTTAAAGGAAAATTTTCACTACCTCTGTTCTACTCATGACAGGGGCTTACGCTCTTCCAATAACCTTAAGCTCGAAATTCCTCCACATAAAAGTGACTTTTTCCGATACTCTTTTACAATTCAGGCTATACTACTGTGGAACACCCTACCTGAGACTGTTCGAAAAGCTCCGAATAAAAATATATTTAAGAGGCTTGTTCGCGATCACTTCCTTAAAAGTAACATCTGAATCATTTGAAGTTTAGTTCTGTTTTGATATTTTAAGCTATCGCAATGCGTTTTACTTGTTTGGCATATAGGTAACCAATATATACTTATTATTATAATATATATTTATTATTATAATATTATATATTTATTATAAAATTATGTTTATTTTATATTTTATCTGTTTATTATGTATTTATATATATTTATATGTATATTTTTATATATTATATGCATGTACCTATTATTAATAAATACTTAGAAAATCTTATTCATTCAATTACTTGTTTTTGATTAATTTTTTTTTTTTTTTTAAATTTCTCTTTAAATAAAAGCATTTTTTTAATTTATTACGTGCCTACCCGTAGCTCTCACCATCACCCAGGGTTGACTGGCAGAGAATGCCATTAGGCATTAAGTTTAACCCTGTAGCCCTTAATTTAAGGTGGTACGAATGTTAAATAAAAAAAAAAAAAAATAATAATAAAATAAAATAATATGAAATAGTAATTTACAAGAATTGCTCGTTTAAAGGTATTAAATTAAGAAAAAAATCGGTATTAAACAAATCTTAAAGCAGTTCTTACCGATCCCTCCAAAGCGTAGCACGGTGGGTTCTTAGATCCAAGCTGATATGCAACCGTAGTGAGAAGTCCTCTGCTTGAGTTCACACGAATATCGCCAGTATTGTAAAGCACGAAGCACCCAGTTCCGTACGTGGCCTTCGCCTGGCCCTTCTGGAGGCACATCTGACCGACCAACGCCGCTTGTTGGTCGCCCAAACATCCAGCTATTGGAATGCCTTTAAGTGGTCCCTCGGGAATGTGTCCGTACACCTGGAATGAGTGGTTTTTATTGTTAAAAGACGAAACGAAGCAAATGATAGGTAGCTGATAGCACAGATTGTTTCATTAATATAATTAATATTGGTTTTAGATTAAATAATGAATGACACAATGGATATTATTATAATTATAATAATTCTTCGATGATTATCATAAATAAATAAATAAACGTTACACACTTTCAGAGCCCTACAGTAAGGTAATTAATACTCTGTGTCGTGGGTATACACATACAAAGACAGGAATACAACACCCACACCAAGAAGACCCAGAGAAAAGAAATTTTAAACTCATCATTCAAATTTTCAAGTTTCGCCGGGAATCGAACCCAGGACCCCTCGATTGGCAGTCCGGCATGGTAACCATTGCGCCACGCGGGTCGTCTATCCTTCTATACGTGTGTAGATTGTCAAAATAGTTTGCAAAGAAACGTCGCCATCTCTGATATTTCAAAACAAACAACACAAATTACAACGCTATAATAGAAAATGTGGGACAGCAAATAAATTATCTGTTTTAATTTTCCACTAAAATTATAATAGTTTAATAGTAATATTCAACATTAAAAATAATTAATAATATGTAATTATACAGGACTATATAATTAAAACCAACGATAGCAATAATTCATTAAATGATTTATGCATCTATATATGTTAATTGATATAATTTTAATAACACTAACTACAGTAGCAGATTTAATAATATAGCAAATATGTGAGCAAGCGACCACAGCCAAGTCACAGCGGATTATAAACACAATTATATTACTTCATTCAGCTTTAAATAAGAGCTTCATTTTACTAAATAGTGCTGTGATTAGGGAGTATCCTTAATAAACACAAAACCTAAGACTGAAAGAAGAACCGGAAACCGAAAAATATTATGTATTTAGCCCTTTAATCTCACAAATAACCGTTTACCAGGTAACGGGGTTGTATGCACGTTTTGGTCTCCAAGTACATTATCTAATAAACTGTCATCGGTCACGACGACCAGTCACTATAGTTCCCTGCTGGTGACTGTAGTTACTAATAACTGATTACCCGCTCCATACATAACACAGTCATACAGACACTGCGCAAGTGCATACATCTCCACAACGTTGCTACTCGTAATAAGGCAATCGTTAAAATAAATATACCAGTAATTGCTTAATAGAATTAATTTTCTATTTAATTTACACAGAAATAAAAATTAATCTTCATTAAATCATAGATTAATAACTTCATTAGATAATAAATTCGACTAATTAACTGGCAAATAAAACATAATAAGCTTACGCACAAGCTAATTACTTCTAATGCGCAAGCCAAATAAAAGGTGGGTAGTAACAATAACATTATTTTATGTTAAACTACATTTACAATAGACACTAAGAGTTATTATAATACTTAAGAAAATTACGCATACAAAGCACAAATTTTACTGTATATTAAAATAAATGCCAGCAACAGTTACATCGTCATTGAAAAGTTTTATTTTAGATCCACTAAAAATGGTACATTACAATCTGTAACATTCATTTCTAAATCCAACTTAACACTTTTTTTATGATGTATCAAGACCATATTCAATGTTGATTTCGCGTTCCATGGCAAGCGCATTGAGATAAAAAATAATTCGCTAATAAAAGTTACATAAAAACACAGCTTAATAAGTTTTGAGGTGCGATAAAGTACCTATAATTTTAATCGTGTTTGCTAAGCAAAGGCCTTTTATTGCTATCACTAAGTGATTTTTTAAAACGCTCAGGCATGCACTGTGAATAATAATAGTAATGAAAATATCACTAAAGCAGCCAACATCAAGCATGCACTGTGAAGAATAACGTCATAATGAAACTATCACTAAGGCAACCAGTTTTCTTAGTCAGAAAAGTATCTTGTGGGATTCGAACCCATATCACTCGACTACTCTATCTCTACACAACTACGCTTAGCCCTACATTATTCTTAACACATTAGGTACAATATTATAAGAACACATACATTATAGGAACTTTATCTGCTTTTGCAGTACACAATTATTTCTCTTTTATCTCTATGGATAGTGATAGAAGGTAACAGAAAAAGGTGAGTGAAATATTTTTACGGAACATTTTTCATCATGCGCAAAGCGTCCAAGAGTAAGGTTATTGACATTCTAGTAACAAAAATAATATTAACGGACTGAATAACAAAAATAAAAAAATTAAGCATGGTTACAATGGTAAATATAAGTAAAAAAGCAAGCATTTATGTTGCAAGCAGAGAGCATTGAACTAAACATTCTGTCACAAAAATAAAATATGATCGTCACATCATTATTCCACAAAAAAAAAATGGTCAGATAAAGCTAAAATCTCATTCAGACAAGACTAGAAAATCACATTGCAAAAACAATGTACCTAATAAGTATTCAAAATATCTTATTCGTATGACACATTATTATAAAAAAATACATAGGCAGATGAAGCTTAAATACCATTCAGCTTGGGCTAGAAGGTGACATTGGAAAAAAATAATAAAAAAAAATCCAGAAAAAACTTAAGTTCACTGGCCTAGGTGTACCTTTCGAAGGTTTCCCCCCGATACCAAAAAAAAAGGTCATCGACTGGCATTGTCTCAAATATGAATATACATATATGGCTTAGACAATAAAAACACGTAGGCATGTATAGCTAAATACTCGTACATATTATTAAGGGGCTAGAAGGTACACACAAATTAGCAAATATTAAAATATGTACATGAAATTAAGAGAAATCTAGCACTAGTAGTTGTGGGCTTATACAGCTAAATGTCAAAGCATTGTCACAAATATGAATGAATAAATATGGCTAACACATTAAAATAAAAAAAATACGTAGGCATAAATGGACTGAAAGTTAACATTATCAAATATTAAAATATATGAATTTAGACAAAATCTAACAAAGGGCAGTGACCGTTAAACATCAAACCATTGTCGCAAATACAAATGTAATTGAAAATTCAAATAAAAAATAAATGGGAAGGTGAAAACCTATCTAATTATACGAAATAACAAAGGAAACAAAGCTACAGAGAAGGTGTAACTGCGTAAACATAAGACCTGCTCACCTCTGAACTCGACCTGATCTCTGGCAGAACGGATTTTGGCACTTCAAAGAACCTGAGCAGCAATGGGTCCCAGTTTAGGTTTTCTATATTCATGAGCATTGTCCTTGAAGCGTTTGTGACATCCGTGACGTGTTTTCCCCCATTCACACCGCCTGTGAACAGTTAAAAAATTACAAGATGTACACATATCTACGCATATATTCTAACTTAGTAAAACTAACTTATTAAAACTAACTTATTAACTTATTAAAACTGCAATTCCAGTCAGATATTAAAAATATATAAGATTAAGACAAAATAAATAAAATAAAACATTAAAAATGTTCCCTAAAAATATTGCAATAGCTATGCTCTAAGTCTCTCTTTTTTTTGTTCCTTATATGTATATTCTGTGTTGCTTTGCTTCAACAACAAATAACATGTAAATAAAATGTTTTATCAAAGTTATGTAGCAAAAATAATACGACATTATTAGTATGGTATATTACTTATCAAATGAGGTTAGATTATGATTATCTTGAAGATGTTAAAAGCAATAAAGATAAATGATAATTACAAATTTGTCCCTCCTTGTCTGTAATATCTTTTAAGTATGAAATATCTGCATTTCATCTCTAGCCTGTCATACCAGTATATTAAGTTTTATATTATACAGCCTGCTGCTGTAATCTAATCTAGTCAATCTGGAAATTTCTTCCTTAAGGGTAAAAGCTGTTTCAAAAGCAAATATACAATGATATACTTGATTAAGTAAAATATCTAAGTATTTGAAATCGTGGTTGAATATTGCCAAGTTTATTTTTCTTGAGATCAGCAATTGGACATGAAAGAGTGTGTGTGTGAGAAAGATGTGTTGAACTTAAATTTAATTAATTAAAGTAGGTACAATACAATGATAATACAATACAATACATTTTATATCTTTCATGTAAATTAAATGTATGTTCTAACTGAATAGTTGACTTTCAATTAGAACTACTTACTTAATTATTTTAACTATGACAGAAGCCTTGGTGACTGAATGTGAATCTAAATATTTTTATAAGTGTGACCAAACCTTATTATTTTAGTATGTACTCGTAGTGAGTATCAGAGCCTATAAATGAGGGACTTGGCTACATTAGATCATTTATTGATTGAAATTGCCGTAGCAGCCTACCTTACCTCACCAAACCAAAATATAATACATAATACTGCAAATCTGAAATCTGCTTTGTGTAAGAAATACTTTTTGAGAAAAATTGAAAAGACTTTACAGCATTTTACTGCTGTAAAGCTGTAAGCAGACACAATTTTTTATAGTTAAGTATAACTAAGTGTAATATTAAGATATTCATATAGGAGTTTTCCAGGTGATAGCTATTAAAAAGTGTTTTTCATAAATCAATAAATTAACTTTTTAGCAAAAAGATATTACACACTTCAAACGGTAAAAAATAAAATTGTTCAGTACCTACTTCTTCTTGCTTATGGTAATGACTGTTAAAACTATTTTGGAGTTGGTGCCCATTCAGAACAAAAGACACGACATTTTACTAATACCTCCTTTTGGAAGTAGGTAAAAAGTCAATTTCGTCTAAAATCTCACATAGGATGTGAATATCCCTAATTCACTGAAATACAAGTCAAACAAGACTAAGGAATTACCTGTTAAATTCCAAATGATCCAAGTGTCCACAGTTCCAAATAGGCAGGTCCCCTTCTTTACAGCTTGTCTTACAGCATCCACATTGTCTGAGAGCCATCTGAACTTCACTGCACTGAAGTAAGGTGACATAGGTAGACCACAAAGTGGCTGAAATAATGTTATACAATAAAATTTATATTTCTATGTAGTACAATTGAATAGTTGACTGATTCTGTGTGAGGTATTTATCGATGCCAGATTAAATATGAATATTATAGTCTTCCTACTTCAAAAGAATTATAAAATAGGAATAGAATATTTCCATACTTTCCCCGTGACAGTTTTACTGTGCACAAGTGCGCTCCCCGTACACACTACTATTAAAACCAGAGCAGATTGCCCTATGTAAGTAGTTGTCTGTAGAATATTTATAACCAAACTCACCTTCAAATAATTCATGTTTCTTGTTTTATTTGGCACCATGTCCAACAGCTTGTCTATTGTTGAAGAGGTCCTCATGTCCAGCCAAACAATGGCATTGTGCAGTGGTTTCCCTGTGGTCTTGTCCCAAACTATAGTTGTCTCTCTCTGATTTGTTACTCCTACAGCAATGATGTCCTGAAAATATGAAGGTTTCATATGGTCATTCACTCTGATGACAGTGTTCAATCCCCAACAAAACAGAAATTAGTTTGAGTTTTAGTCTGTTCTCAGTATGGGTGTTTATGTTCATATTATATACATATGTGTGAGTCCATGGTAAGCACAACGCACGGAATCCCACGACTATATACATGTAGGTATATACATATATACATATTTTTTTTAGGATTAGAACTTGCTTGAAGTAACTGTCAACAGTGAAAATACCACCCTTGCATGGGCATACCCAGGGGGGGGTAGGAGGGGGCAGCTGCCCCCCCCTGGATCAAGGTCTAGATTCAGGGATTCAAAAATCACAAAAAATCTCCTAAACGAAAAAAGAAACCTATAAAGAGTACGCTAGATAATATGCTACCTCCTGTTGTTTCCTTTGTATAATATTTAATATTTTGTATGCGTGTCTTCGTATAATAGACCAGGGTCGATAATTTTGAAAATGGTAAAAAGTGAAAAAAATTACAGTAAGATGAAAGCCATTGGAAAAGGTAGAGAATATAACAAAAATGAAAGGAAAAAAAATACGAAAACATAAGTATACAATATTATAACATAAAATCTTATGTTTTTCGAGTAATTTAAGTATAAATTTTAATAAATATCCCAATATTGTACATAATGATTCAAAAGAATTTCGGATTCGAGTTTTCATTATTTGTGTTTTCTGAGATCATTTACTGTAGTATTGTATATTTTTATACCATCAGAAATTAGAGATTTCATCGAACAAACAGCATATCGACCTTTTCAATTAAAATACTAAAAAACACGCTTTTTGAAAATACGAACTAAAAAGTTAAAAATAAGAAGAAAATGTATTTTACTGTAAATAAAGCGTGGGGTGGTTTTTAAGGTACTATTGACACCATGCACCCCACGCTTTTATTACAGTATTAGGTATTTAAGTATTTTCACAAAAGCGTGTTTTTTAGTTTTTTAAAGTACATTATTTATTTTTAATTTTTAGTTGGATTTTTTTCATATTATTGCATAGTCATCAGCCCTTGACCCCTGTGCAAATTTTCAAGTTAATCAGATGTTTAGAAGTAGGTGAAAATGAAGTTAAAAGATTCTGTTACATACATACATACAGGTCAAGCTAATAAAAGCGTGTTAAAAAAGCAGATAATTTGACGTGACAATTTTCCATTGAAAACTAGGGTGATTTTTCAAAAAGAGGTAAAAAAAAATATTTTAAATCGAAAAAATTACTGTACTGGTTCATAAAAAAATTTGTGAAAAAAATATTTTTTTAGCAAAAGATAAAAATCAAAAACTTAGTTATTTGAATATTTCACATAAATTTTGAAGTTATTTGAAAAAAGTGTAAATATAAAAGTTGTAAGTAGATCTTTTCATTACCTACAACTTTGCCATTTAACTTTTTTTACAGAACTTGTAGTTTTTCCGGAAATCGACATAAACCGTTATTTACCCTTAAAAACTCACCCCCTCCCCCTTTCCGATCTCATATCGCGCGTATATAATTTTTCCTTTCATTTATGTTACACACATATTCTCTACCTTTTTCAATGGGTATCATCCTACTAAAATTTTTTTTGGTCTCAAAAATTATTGACACTGGTCTATAACGTGAAAGGCAAATATACGCGCGGTACCCAGCTTGAAGAAATTTGCCCCCCCCCCCCCCGACCAAGAATCTAACCCCCCCCCAACCAAAATTTTTCGCCCTCCTGGCCAAGACTTTGCCCCCCCCCCTGGCCAAGAACCTGGGTACGCCCATGCACCCTTGCATCTATTTACACTTTGAACCAATTATGTTGTGTTTCAGATTAGAGGAGTATGGCGAAATGGTTACCATGCCATACTGTTAATTAGCGGGAAAAAATTACTGGAAAAGTAATTGATAAGTTTCAATTCCTTTCTTGGTCTGGTTATTTGTTAAGTATCTCTTTGTGTGTGTGTCCATGACAAAGTGTGAATATGTTTATATATTCAGTGCAAACTGCAAAGGTACAGTTCCCATGCACAATAACATAAAGTAAATTATTAGCTTTCTAAGTAGTAAATACTGTACAATAACCTGAAACAATGTTATCAAAATGTGTCTCATGTAGTTCTGAAGGTAGGGCTGCCATCTGTCCGGATTTCCCCGGATTTGTCCTAGTTTGAAGGGCGTCCGGGGGCCGTCCGGCAGGGGTTTTTGAAAAGTGTCTGGGTATAACCCGGACACTTTTATTGTCAGGGGAAATCCATTTTTTAATGAATAAGCGATAAATTGAAATAAATCTTAATTAAAAATTGATCCACAATAACCCGCATTCAAGAAGGCTCGGCAAAATATTCAATGATCGATGGAATTAAAAAAATTATAATGATGTTTTTATTTTTGTTGCAAAAAATATAATAATATAATAAACAAGTCTTCAACATGCTTCAACTTTAACCAGTAAGTAAGAGTAAGTAAGAGGTACCTAAACACTAAATGGGTTTCAATTTCTGTAGACAGTCTGGGTGTTTTTGTTTCTATTTTTGTGTGTATCCATGGTATCCTTGACGCACGGTATATATACACTACTATGGGGCTATGAGTGTAAAACGTGTTATTTATTTATTATTTATCTTTCTAGATGTACCCTGTAGATGTGGAAGAACAAGCCTACCATTCATTTATAACAGCTATAAATTAAGTGTAGCTTATAAATTACAATAACAATAATAAAGTACAGACCTTGGGATTGCCTCCTAGAGAAACAAGTTGTTCTACAGCTTTCTTGATACAAGTTGTGACGACTTCTAAAATCGCGCATGGGTCCTGTTCCACCCATCCTTCCTGAGGAAAGTGTTGTTCTAGCTCCTTCTGGTGAATAGCCACCACCTCTGTGGAGTTCGCTTTAAATATTATAAAGCGTGCGCTGGACGTTCCTTCGTCTATTGCACCAACCAGGGGGCCAAATTTACCATATTGCGCCATTTTCACCCTCAACAAACGTTCCCCATTAACAAATAACTAACTGCAGTTCCTTATCTGGTTGCACTTTGCTCACTTTACAACACCAACAGTAAATTATTATCTTCAAGTATCGTTATATACGTCATAAACAATTAATGCTTACACAACGAGACCTTCATAATTTAAATCGATAAATATAATTGTTTCAAAAATTAAATGTGAAGTTATTGCAAACATATATGGTCCAACGGTAATACTTTATTTGTAATCGTATATAATACTAAATTTATGTAAAATAAAATCTTTATGTACAAAAGTCCAAGGAATTTAAGGAAAGGAAAATGGAAAAGTAAACTGAACTGAATGAGATGTCAGTCAGATAAGTCAAGCGTGCTGTCAAGTGTCAAAATGTTCATGTCAAATGTATTATTTGCTTAATTTTTTTCAGTAATGGCATCGCAAACTCAATCCATATTACCAGCGTCAAGTATAATTTATGCATATTATAGTTACTGTTTCTTCTTATTAGTCATAAAAAAATCAGTAAGTCGTCAGTAATCAGTCAGTCAGATGTTCAATTAAAGCGAAGCGCGAAGGCTACTTTACTAGAACGTATCCGATGGAGTTTTGGAGGCAAGCTGAAAAAACATATTTTTGTTATTTCATTTCTCATTAAACACTCGTGTACTATCACTATAACTATCACTATCACTAACCTTTAACGAACAAAATGCCATGAACCATTTGCCATCCGATATAAACTTAAAAACACAGGAAGAAAATTAAAATAAAACAAGAGCACCATATTGACAATTTTCTTTCCGCGACTTGCCGCCACAACTTCTTAAACAAATAATGGACACATTTTATTATTGTGACTATTTGTGACAGCGTCTCACACGATTAGCTGTCACATGTGCCCATTATCGACCCATAAACATTCTGTTATCTCAAATATGTGGATTAGGCAATGTATTTTATGATATAAAACGTGCGGTCAGGAATAAGATGGTTGGACGTCGTTTGACTGTGTTGTGCCATACTTTTAATGACAGTTGGAAATAATAGGCATTCGAGGTACCGCATAAAATATGTACACGTTTACAATCTTACCTTAGTAATACGAAACAACCGACGGTATACAATTTTTAATAAATCTAACAATAAGTTAGAAGAGGTGCAATCTAAATTCAAGATTTGTAAAATAGGTGTTCCACAGGGTAGTATTTTTGGACCATATTTACGAGTATTTTTGACGTATAATAAATCCACTATAGTAAAATACTCATGTGCTGTGTACACTGATGATGCAGTAATTTTATTTAACAATGATAGTAGGTATTTATTGAGGATTATTGAAATGAAAAAAGAAGTATACTACTAACTATAAAAACTTGGCTAAACACAATGAACCTCATGGTCAATTTAAATAAAACAAAAATTATGCAATTTAAAAATTAATAAGCAGAACTTAGAAATACAGTTGAAGTAAAAGAAGTAGTACTATCGAATTTCTTATGGGTTTCCTTAGATACTCACTTAAATTAAATTGGAAGAGTCACACTGATAAAATTAATAATAACATAATATTAATATCTCTTCTTCCTACTTCACTTCACTTCTATAGGCGAAGAGTCAAAGAGCCTAGCTACCTACTACATTGTCTATCATTGTTGTTAGGTACCTACTTGATATCAAATAATGTATCTATATGAGCAGCGATGGCCGAGTAGAAAAAAAACTGCGGTCTTTGACGCGACCGTTACCGTGATCAGATCCTTGGCGATCACCTCTAACAAAGAAATTTTTAATGTGCGCACTTATCGCTGCTCCACGGTGATGGGAAACATCGTAATATTTAATTGATTACAATGTTCTCCATCGCTGTGCATGCCTGAGAGAAATTCATATTTTCTCGAAAGCATGACCCAATCCGTATTAGGCCAGCATGGTGGACTATGGCCTAAGTCCCTCACTTGTGAGAGGAGACTATGCCCAGCAGTGGGACATATAAAGGTTGAAAAAAATTTATGTTAGTATTTCTAGCTTCAGTACAGCCTGTCTCTTCAACATCTTTCTAGATCTTATTTATTTTTTATTATTACTTATTATTTATTTATAGATTTATCTTTAATAAAATTCCTAACTGTGGTTGTCTGGAAGAAACCGATAGGTACTATGCTTTGTTATCAGAAAACGGAAACAAGGTTTTTATCAAATTACTTTATCCGATAGACACACTCACCTCAATATATCAAAGTATCTATCAATCAATATCTTCAAGCCTCTCATTTGCTTGTTATAGGATTCTTTTTTCGGGGGGATGCATTTGATGAGAAAGAGGTAGGTATTAATTTATTATAAGAGCTCTGTTTGTTATACTCGTATTATCTTTTCGTTTCTGAGGGTGGGTTTTATTGTTTATTTAACCGAGTCCTATTATATAAGGATTCGGGTGTTTGAGTTGCGTATTATGTGTAGATACATAATCCACCTCCGAAGCCTAAATTAAGATTGGATAGTGGCCAATAAGTAAGGATGGTACCGAGTAAAGTGCTCTTACATCCTAAAAAGTCAATGTTCTTGCTTTGGGAAAACGGTACGGTAGGTCTACCGTTCGGTACTGAAACGCCAACTCGATTTGTTGTGACCCAGAGTGAACCTCCACGTGATTTAGCACTTCAGCATGTGTATTGTTCACTGACCAGATTTTTACATAACCACTGTATCTTAGGAATCTTAAAAAGAATGCCATTAGAAGAATGACAACAGTCGGGCGTCGGACGCCAACAGATCGATACGCGCGCGTGTTTTTAAAGATCACGCCACAAGATCGCGAGAACAGGCCAAAATGTTCGCTGCACTTTTTGTTTCGACAGTTATTACGTTTATAATTTTTATTTTACAGACCACTTACAAACCAAGGAAGTTTCCCCCCGGTAAGTTTATGTCATAAAATTCTATTGTGTACCACCGATGGACCTGCCAATTTGATACCATGTTAGATAATAAATGCTTGCCATTCTTCGAACTTATCAACAAGAGACGGTACTAAGCTAAAGAAATTGTTTTTGATTTATCCAGGTTGATGATTGAAGATGTTTTTTTGATTGAAGCTATTTGAAGTAGGGACAGGTAAATAAAAGGAACCACAATTCCGAATCTCGTGAGCTATTTCAGAGCACGTGCATCTAGCGACTTGTGTTGTTGCATGTGAATGACAGATAGATAGACATGTGTTATTAATAGTCCGTTTGTACTCGGATGTCGGAAGTTATTGGTTAATACTGAACTTAGTTCAGGTTGAATTTTTAATGCACATGAATGAAACCACGCTCCTAATTTTTTCTAAAATTGTATGATTCGAATATGGAACGGCGTCGGTAAATATAAGATTCCTTTCATTATTAGGTAGGCAGGTACCGTTTTCGACTGAGGTGCTATAATTTATAGAAATATTTATAACGCATTAAATTAAACTTAGTTATATGTCTTATGTTATAAAATTAAATTAATAATCATTGTTTTTAAAATAACTATAAACACACAATAATAATTGGTCTATTAGTTTTGAGATAGTTGCATTCTTATCTGCAACTTTTGGATAAAAGTACACAATAACAATATCCAGTTTTATATTTTATTATTTACTAGTGGACCGCGCAGACGTTGCAAATAATTCATTAAATTTTTTTTTATTGGAACTGAGAAAAAATTACAAAACAATAAAAATCCTTAAAAAGGCCCTAATTAAATCTTATTAATTTTTCAAAACAAAGTTGCTCAAATCTAACCTAAAACCTAGTGTTATCCCCCCTTGCCCTGATGACGGCTTCCATGCGCTCCCTCATGGATGGACGCACCAATTTTAGGACCTCTTCTTGAGGGATACTGTCCCATTTCTCAATAACGGCGTCTTTCAGCTCCTGAAGAGTCGTGGGAGCAGGATCACGGGACCTAACCTTGCGTTTTAACTGGTCCCAGAGGTGCTCTATCGGGTTCAGATCTGGACTTCTCGCTGGCTACTGCATGACAGGGATCCCAACCTCTTGAAGGTAGCCGCGCACAATTCCAGCAGTGTGCGCGCGAGCGTTATCGTGCAATAATGTGAACCCGTCGCCAATAAATCTAGCATAGGGGACCACATGATCTTCCAGGATCTCTGTGATGTACCGGTGAACAGTCATCGACCCTTGCCCGCGAGTACCTCCGGTTCGGGAGACGCAAGAAAGTTCAGTTTTGCCGTCGGCCGACATGCCGCCCCAGAACATGCAGGAACCGCCCCCGTACCCTACCGTCTCTTGGATGCAGGCTTGGGCAAAACGTTCCCATTGTCTTCTGTATACTCTTTTGCATCTATCGTTTCAGAAAAGGCACACTCTCATTTGGTCTGAGAAGAGAACAGCTCTCCATTGGTCCTGGGTCCAATTGACGTGGGCGCGAGCAAATTGCAGGCGTGCTCGCCGGTTAACTTTGGACCCGTAGCAGGTCTTCTAGCCACTATATTTCTCTCCTTTAGTCTTCTTCTAACTTTACAGACACTCACGGCCCTTCTACGAACTGCTTGAAGCTGCTGTTGCAACTCAACAGCATTAGAGAACCGATTTCTCAAAGACTTCGATACGATGAATCGGTCGTTTCTCGCAGAGGTGCAGCGACGTCTACCAGACCAGACCCACGCCTTCGGACAAAGCCACCGGTCTGCAGGAACCTCTGGTACACTCTTCGAATAGAAAAGTGACTCAAGTGCAATTGCCGAGCGACATCACGCTGTCGTAGTCTTGATTGCAGTAGTGCGATCACTTGGGCGGCTTCAGTAGCTGTAGTGTCCATCTTCAAGGACGTTTTTCTTTCTGGTGGAAGATTTTACTCTGTGTCTTCTTCGACGGTTGGTAGCGAATTTATCCCCCAATAAGCTTGTATCAACCCTTTTATACCCAAAAAACAAAACAATACAAACAAAATTTCAAGAGGAGAATCAGTTCCATTTTCATTTATAGTGACAGGCAAACGCTCCTCCCTGTATTGTGCTTGTAGTGTCAAGCTTTTTCTTTATTCAAATGAAATGGATATTTTTTTAAATAAATTTTAAAGGGCTTTCAAATGATACAAATATTGGTAGGAATAATTGCTTGTCTTAAGTATCAATATTGCTTGAAGTTTATTTTTGCGAGGGTGATTTTTTGGTGTCGAGTTTAAATAGTTAGTATTTTGTGGCAAAGTTACGAAAATTATGATTTTCATGAAATATTTTTTGCAGTATTTATAATAGTTAGGTATCGTAACCGTAAACAATATTAAGTAAATATACATACATATTACCTACTTAAATAACTAATATGAAATTTTAATATGAGTTGTTAGTATGTACATACATACAAGATTTGGTCAACAAAATACCTATAATTAAATTACATACTAACGTATTTTATACCATGAGAACATCTCATACCTACTTTAAATTAAAAGCATAACGATATTTATATCATACCTACTTCGTCGTAGTTTAATAAATAGAGCCTTCAGTTCTTTCGTTTAGCATTAACGTTTACGGCCATCTTCAGAATTATGAAGAAGTTTATAGGTAAATAACAATAACGCTTGTTGTATTATTCTTCTTTATTAGTACATTGTATACTTAGTTTTAGTCCATAGGTCAACAAGAAAAAAAAACAACATTAGAGTTAAAAAAATTGAATGGTGGCAAGGATTCTATCCAATGCCGTAAAACGGATAAAAAAACCGGGCAAGTGACAGTCGGACTCGCACAAGAAAGGTTCCGTACCTACCATTCCGTTCCATACCATAAAGCATGTGGTGCATATCGTCAGGGGGCTCTCTTAAATATTTATTGTAATAATATTCTATTTTTAGTATATTATGATGTCTGTGAAAATTACAACTAACTGTCAGCTACCACGATCACTATCACGAGACAGCCTAGTGATAGACAGAGTCTTTATAACGGAAGTACATACGGAACCCCCGTTTGTAAATTTTGGATACGGAACCCTGAAAAAGAAACACGCTTATATTTCTCGTATGTCAAGCCAGCTTTTCCATCTTTCTAGTTTCCAGTAGTTACGAAACGTCGAACCCTCCTAGAGTAAATAACCCTTGGGCTCCTCATTCAGAATGACTTGTACATATATATGTACTTACTACAAATAATATTATGTATCACCTTTAGAACCCCTTTCCAATATGTTTGGAACAAAATCAATCAAATCAAATCAAAAATATTTATTTCATATTAGGAATACAAAATATTCGCTTAATGAATGTTATTTTTTCCCGCTCATCGCCTTTAGGTGCCCGTTTGGGCTAGATGTTGGGCTGAGAGAAAAAAGGCGGCGGAAAAAACTCCCAGCAGCACTCTTTTTAAAAAAAAAAGTACATATATAATTGAGATAACAGTATGGCTATGGGTCCATAATGGGCACACGTGACAGCTGATCGTATGAGACACTATAACCTTTCCAATATAATTAGACAATATAATAGGTATATGTATACTTGAAGTAAAATAAATTAATGAATATCTTTTACCCTAACCAAAAACTTATACTTAAGTGTGAAAGTAAGCGAAAATTAATGTTTATTTTCAGTTTGCCATGTTATATGATTTCCAATAAACTGAGGTGGAATAAATATGGGGTATGTTTTAGCCAATACCTTCAATATATACAGCTTTAGTTTTCTACAAAATCGGCATGGAGAGACATTTCCAAAGTTTCCCATAAGACATCGTATCGATAATATTATTTATTCTGTATACAAACAAATTTTACTTTAATTTTAAGAAAATGATGTACCTAAAGTCCTGAGCTGTGTTTTATTAAGTAACACGTAATATAAAACAATTTTTGTGATTTAAAAAAATCTATACCTACCTATTATTGTATCTCAGGCATTGACATTTGCCTTGTTACTAAAAATATATTATATTAAAAAGAAGGCTTCAGAGGTTAAGGTCCTGTATGGAGAGAATAGGAAATACCTACATTATGTCTATCGTATTCGGTCAATGAACTCATATTTATTCATGTACAGTAAGTGCGACAAGTGGGTACCCGCTTCTACTTCCGACCTAATACAATAGGGGTCCTGATTCAATGCGGTTATATCATAGCTATACAATTCTAAGATGATGAAGTTAGCCAAATAATGGAATAAAATAACTGTTCAATTTTTACGCAATACATTTGAAATAGAATGGTGACTAGTCGGTAGCCATCGTTGCTCGTAGTTTACAGCTAAGCTTGTATTTTTTAATTGAATGGAGTAACCTTAGAGCATCAAAGTTGACTGACTCTCCCTTCTGGAGAGACGTCATAGCGCCTCGCTACGATACATAATTTTTGTGCCAAATCTGGTGCGGGGAAAGAACGCACACATTTTAATTTTGTCACTCATTCATAAATATTCTTTCATCGCTACAGATGCATACATTCCTAAATATGTCAACTTCAATCAACAACACCATTTTCTATGCACCGTCACACACACACAGCTTCATTTCAAGCAAACCTAAATAAATAAATAACGTTTTACACTCAAAGCCCCACATTAGGATAGATATATCCTGTGTTGTGGGTACCATGGACACATACAAAGAAAGAAACACAAGCACCCAGACCGAGAAGAGAGGAAGATAGTACTTAAATAGATAGCGCAGCAATTTCAACACAGGTTTTTTTTTAAAGTTTATCGCAGTCAGGCAGTTATTTTGCACCAATCAGCCACAATAGTCGATAGGGAATCCAAAGACTACTTAGAGATAAAGAACAGATAACCACAGGTTGTGAACAATAATTTTAATGAGTGAGCTAATTGAGTTGCTACCTACTGTCATTATTAAGTTTTAAGGATTTTATTTATTTCCATTTATATACGAGTACCTACCTAGTCAGTAGTCATCTACTAAATCTATGTCGTAGGTAGAGAAACAAAAAAAAAATCTATAAATTGATAACAGCGCCACCTATCACTTCGACCTACAATTAGAAACGCGTTAACTTACATTACCCCTATTTTATTACACATCTGTAAATTATTCTTATTGCTTTCTGAAATAAATAACTACCCAATTTATTTTCATGAATAACAATCAACAAATTAAACGGATTAACGAATACACGTAACAGCAATTACCTATAATTGGATAAATTAAAAACTACAGAAGTAGGTACTTAATATTTTTGAATGAATTTTAATGGAAAATCGCTCATTTATTTTAATGACATTATAACATTTAGTCATGCATCCAAACGTATTTTTCTTATTCAAGCAATAATAAGCTAAGTTTTTAGTTCAGACATTAAATCGGTACGTATCTACTTTAGAGAAAGAATCAGTTGTTATTGTAGTAAAAGAGGCCAATGTATTCAATAACAAAATTTCATATACAAAATATAAGAATCAATATGTAATTTCATTCTGTTACCAAACCTTTTCTATATTTTGTAATAGAAAATTTTGCTTTAATAATAGGTAACTACTGCTACTCGACAACAGATGGCATGGCAAACCCAATCTACGTTCGTCGAGTCGAATAATAAGACATTTTCAGGAAACATAAAATCTTGATTTAAATTGTGTCGTTGCTTTAAAATAAAGTACCTGGACGACCGAGCGTTGCTCGGATAAAAGCAATTTATTTTCTTGGTTTAGTTTCAAACGAAATTGATCATCCCCGAAACCAGGGCACTAAATTTCATCAAAATCTTTGGAGCCGTTTCCGAGATTCAAAAAATATATTTAGGTATATAGAAGAATTGCTCGTTTAAAGATATTTATTAGATATGTTCATTTTAGTCTGATGTCTTAAAACGTTTCTTATTTTTCGTACCTATACCTGTATCATGCAACCAGGCTTTTAATGTTATTTCTTCCTTATTACTTCATAGATGGCGGTAACGAACTCATACAAAAATTATGAAATTATCAAGGTACAGTTACAGTTTAGAAAGGCACCTATATTGTTATCAGAATCAAGCTTTTCATAACTATCACAATAGGTAACTATCAGTAGGTACTACAGTAATAGAATAGTAGATAAGTCTTCTCTTATCAAGTTTAGAAAAAAGTTTTAAATTGAAATTTGGTTTAAAAAGCGACCTTTTTAATTATCAAATTGGTCTGTCTTCTTTGTCAAATTGGTTTTGGTCTTGGTCTCTTAAATTGCAATTAGGAATTGTATGTTACATGATAGGTAGTGGTGCTTTAACTAAGTAGGTACATTCGTAATTTATAGACCATCTAATCATTCTTAATGTAAAATGAAGAATATTTTAAAATGATTTTAAAATATTTTTAAGGACGCGAAAATTTGTTACGTACTCGTTACTACGTCATCATCTAAGAATATGAATATCTAGGAATATTCATATTCCTAGATGTTATGTCATCGGGGAAAACCTTCAAAAGGTACCCGGCACATTGGGAGAGGATACCTGGTTATATGGGATTTGTGCTGCACTAAAATCCCCTCGGTATTCTGCCTCTGCGTTTTGGGAGGACTCCGGGATCTCCAGTAGAACGCACCGGTGTCCACCGCGCGCGGCGCCCGGCAGGGGCTCTTCGGGAGAGCAATGCGCCTGAGAATGCAGGAGACTGCACTCTCAGGCGCTACAGGGACTAGATACTATGTAACAGTATTTTATATTTGGTCTGTAGCTTCGGTATTAAGAATAGGGATTCCGATCCCTTGTCTGATCCGAGAGACCCGTGTTCAGTAGTCGGACAAAATAAGGGTTGCAACTTTTTTAATTTTTAGTTCATCTAAATTTAAATCCATCTTACGCTCGGTACAGTGGGACGTAGCGTATAACTTATGTTGTTATTATTTATTTCTACAGGTCCAAAATGGTATCCATTCCTGGGATGCAGCACACTTGTCCAGAATCTGAACCGCAAGTTGGGATCACAGTGCAAGACATTGTCGTACCTGGCGAAAGAGTATTCTACAGATATCCTTGGACTGAAACTGGGAGGAGAGCTGCTAGTAGTAGTGTATGGAGAGAAGAACATACGACAGGTCCTGACTGAAAAAGAGTTCGAGGGAAGACCAGATAACTTCTTCATTCGCTTACGATGCCTCGGCAAGAGAATGGGTAAGTTAAGTAAAACCACATTTATGAATGGTAGAATAGAGCTACGGCATCCCCTGCCTGATCATAAGAGGCGACTAAAAGAGGGCTTCCGGGGATGCGGACCGGACGGTGAGAGTGGGAGCTTGACCCATCCAGCCAGCAGCCCCGGGAGGGACGGCGGGATATGCGTGGATATCGTGAACACCTGAAGGTGCAGGAGAGCACATCTGCTCTCCTGAAGATGGGCCCGTACTGGGGCGCCGCGCGTGGAGGATTCCGCGCACCGGTGCGTTCCAATGGAGATCCCGGAGTCCTCACAAACGCAGAGGCAGGCCGGCGCGCGAGGGGTTTTAGTGCGGTCAAATCCCACATAACCATACCGGCTCACCCAAGGTGTCGGGTACATTTTGAAGGTTTCTCCCCCGATACCAAAAAAAAAACGTCGGTGGTAGAGACGACCCGCGTGGCGTAATCGTTAACATGACGGAATGCCGATCGGAGAATCCCGAGTTCGATTGCCGGTGAAACAGAAATTTGTGTGTGTCCATGGCTCCCACGACACAGGGTATAACTACTCTATAATGGGGCGATGACTGTGAAACGTTGTTTATGCATATTAGGTACTTACCTTATAAATTTTATTACTAAAATAAAGCTTGAAAAAAAATCTCCTATAGCACAAGTAGCGTTTCGAATATTAAAAGGTACATCTAATTTAAGAAAATAACAATTGTATTTTATTTACATTGAAACAGTTTATTTGTACTTTGTAGGAAAATCACAAAAATCTATTGATATGTTATGAATTATTTATTTTCAAGTAAAAAACATAACAACTTCACAATCATTAAATTTATATCTAAAGTAGAAAAAACAAATTCAGTTCCATAAAAGTTACATAAAAACATCTATGTAGTAGGGAAGCCCAAGAGGGGATTTTCGGATTTACTCGAGCGCGTCAGATTAAGATATGGGGTACACTTTGCATCGCTTAGAGTACTGCCACGATTTAAAAAAACCGTCTTCGTTTCTATTTTTATCTTACTACTCTGTCAAGAAAGTACCAGGAAAAGATCAAAAATACTTGTCAAAATGGTCATAATTAGAATACCCCGTTACCGTTGAACCTTAAATAATAAAAATTCGAACTCCCCCGAGATTGCCAAAATGCTGTATTTTATTTCGCTGTTTAGTACACTAAAATAGTATATCTTAATATATATATTTCTTCTATGCGTGTGTATGTGACTGAACTCCTCCTAAACGACTGGACGGATTATGATGAAATTTATTGTGTGTGTTCGTGGAGATTCGAGAATGGTTTAGATTCACAATTTGGGCCACTGGAAATGTTTTTTAATTAGGTACTTTTTTACTTATTTAGTTTTCCCATATAAATTGTTCCTGTCTGTCAAACGTTTTGTATTTCGTGCCGTGTCGTTCTAAACTTTGACACAGTCAGAATAACTGGACAGTTCGTATGTCATTATTTGTTTTATATTTTTTTTGATTTTTTTTGACAGTAACATGAAATCTCTTTAAGATAATAAGAAAACAAATCCTCTTTCAATACTTTTAAGGCAGGACAACGTCTGCGGGATCCACTAGTAGTAGTATATAGTATGAATATACTAAAATCATCAGATTACTGAAATATGACTTACCATGCAATAATAAATAATAAAATAATAATCCATACTAATATTATAAATTTGAAAGTAACTCTGTCTGTCTGTCTGTCTGCTAATCTTTAACGCTTAAACCACAGAACCGATTTTGATGAAATTTGGCACAAACATAGAAAGGACGTTGAAAAAGAACATAGGCTACTTTTTACCGCGTGAAAATATCTCATTCCCACGGGAAGTAAATGAATGAAATGCGCCTTGGAGTGTTACAAACACACTACATGTTATTACTTACTTCATTCACGTCCATTATTATATTTTATAACTTATATCCTTATGTTTTATCCTTAAACTTTGCTTTTCCTTTATTATTTCTGTACAAAATTATTTACTTTCTCTGTTTATTTATTTACATTTTAACGCAGCTATCAAAATTGTCATGTCTGTCTTTTATGTTTCTTATTTTTTTTAATTCGTTTTACGGCATTGTATAAAAATCCTTTTAGCCATTCAATATTAAATGAAAAGAAAAAAAATATGTTTCCTTAGAGCATCAAGGTATGACAGGTATGACACCAGGGTGAGTCAGTAACTTTGATGCTCTAAGTATGTTTCTTATTTCATTTCATCTCTATATATAAAAATGATTTGCTGTTCGTTAGTCTCGCTCAAACTCGAGAACGGCTGAACCGATGTGACTTATTTTGATGTGTCTTGATATATTAGTAGAAGTTCAAGGAAGGTTTAAACGGTGAGAAAATATAGAAAAATTACGAATTTAATAAAAGCAACTTATTTTCGCAGGACGACGTCTGCGGGGTCCACTAGTAATAATATAATATAATAACATAATATAACAATACATTTCAATTTATTCTACTATTGATCGATATTTTGTCGTTTTTTTACCCGTAACTTTCGTATAATTTTTTAAAAACCTATCGGCACTCTTCCCACCATTTAAACGGATAACATCATATAATCTTTTTATCTCCATACCACCCAACCTATAAAATCCACAAGGTCCTGATGACCCTCGAGAAAATCCACAATTAGCCTCGTTGGCTACCCTTCTAATAAATCTAATGAAATATGGGATATATTTAACATCTAAATTGTGTAACATCTAAAGTTGGTTTTAGCATCTGCAACCTAGCATTTTTTTTGTGTGTTAGCAACGAATTAATTGTAGGTAAGGTTCTTTTATAATAGTTAATCCATTTGACGACCCACGTGGCGTAGTGGTTACCATGCCGGACTGCCGATCGGAGGGTCCCGGGTTCGATTCCTGGCGAAGCAGAAATTTGAATGATGAGTTTAAATTTCTGTTCTCGGTCTGGGTGTTTGTGCTTCTGTCTTTGTGTATAACTACCCTACTGTGGGGCTATGAGTGTGAAACGTTATTTATTTATTTATTTATTTTACTACTTCAACAAAATATCAAAGAACCAGCGTCAATTTGTGATAGTCAATTATAATGACTAAGGGCTAACGATAAATATATTTGCTTCTGTACTCAGCGACTAATTTGTAAGTGGGCCACTATAACAGTTTTATAGCTTCAACACCTGTCTACTAATAGAATCAAATATCATCCTCAAAATTATTTAAAGAGAGCAACAAAATTAGTAAATCATATGCAAAGAAAAAATACGAGAAATCACAAGTTTTAAAATAAACGGGTTGCACTCCGGTAGTGCCGGCAGAAGTGAAAACTTTAACATTAACGTTGTGCATTTTTGATATTTTGGAATGGTTAGGGAATAATTTCGCACGAACTACTTTTATTATCAGTATTATTTTTCATCTAACATTTTCAGTAGGTTTTCATCTAGTATTTTTATAAAGTACTCACTCATCTTCTTTCACTATTTCTTCGTTATTTTTTTTATTAATAGATTCACTTTGTTCAATGTCCATATTTTAAATACTTGATATAAACGAATTTTACAAGTATAGACAGTCGAGCCGTCATCAGCTGTCACCCCTCCTTCTTACGAATATTCGATCAGGCCACGTGTCCTGACGCGAGTTTAACATTTTTTACTCATCCCAAAAAAAGTGCACAACGCCGCTAAAGACGTTTTCACTTCAAAGAAAAGAGGGTATCTTATTAGCGTATAAGTGACGTGGTGTAATGTGCAGCGCATCTAAATCAACCTCATATAGGCACAAAACTTGATCTCAGATGCCGTAGCATAGCTGGTGGTAGCCTCATGTAGTATGATGGAAAATCGCACTATGTTCTAACCAAACGACCGAACCATAATATATTACTTATCAATACTAAGGTGAAGAGTTTGTTTGTTTGAACGCGTTAATCTCTGGAACTACTGGTTTAAATTGAAAAATTCTTTATTATTAAGCCTTTTGGCTATATTACGTCAGGCTATGAACAATAACAAAATCCACGCGGACGAAGTCGCGGGCAGCCGCTAGTTACCAAATATTGCTCCCGCTCCCGCCCCCGCGATTTCAACATTAACGTATAACGGGCTTTCAAAGTGCAATAAAGATGGAACGAAAAGAACGCATTGTTGCAGCACCATTTTGCGAACTGAATAGCTTCTGCAATCCCGTTGTTCACTTAACAGATATGTAAATTCTTTTTGAGCTACATACCAGACCATGCCTACATAATAATTATGACTACGTCTTTTGGAATTTCGGACATTACATTTCTGCCGACTATGGGACTTGCAATAGGAAGCTTGTACGTAGGAAGTAATGTAGTTAGCTTATTTTTTTCATTTTCTTGATGCGCAGATTTCTTTCCTCATTTTCGATGTGGGATTTTATTCGTTGATGATGGCATGACATAGTTTAAAAAGTTTTTTGAACAGGGAGGAGTTTTAAACGTTTAAAGGTTGACTGTTGGATTCTAAAGAGGCTTAATGTTACTTAACAATGCCATCTACCGAAGTATTTCTCAATAAAAAATAATAGTGTTACTACTACTCAAAAATATATGTCAGGAAGAATCATATAATTTAATTTACGTTTAGGTTTAATACCACAAATGTAAAAATATTTGTGAATGTGTGCCAAAATTAAAATGTGTGCGTTCTTCCCCCGCACCAGATTTGGCACAAAAATTATGTATCGAAGCGAGGCGCTATGCCGTCTCTACTGAAGGGTCAGTGACTTTGATGCTCTAAGGGCGGCTATGACGAATTTGGACCTTCTTACTATAGCATCATTGGGTGCAACAGTGTTTCTTTCCTGGTCGAACCGCACAAATTCTACCACCTACCAAATGAGTGGATAATGACTAATAATCAGTTTCTGACTCAGGTATCACATTCGCCGATGGTCCGCTATGGAGAGAGCATCGCCAGTTCACGGTGAGGCAGTTGAGGAACGTGGGCTTCGGGAAGACAGTTATGGAGAAGGAGATTCAGACTGAAATGTGCTCTATACTCAAGTACATAAAGGAGAACAATGACAAGCCAATCAATCCTAAGAACATTCTCGCGATATCCGTCGTGAACATACTATGGAGGTATATGGCTGGTGAGTACATTTTGTATTTATTGAGGTAAAAATACTGCTGGGCACAGAAATATATCCTGTACTAAAGAGTAAACATTTAACTCAATTTTTTTACAGGCTCTATGGGAGATAAAATGTTAGTTTTTTAAAAGCATACACCTTTTTTTCTAAGTCTATAGTTATCGAAAACGTGAAGAGCCTCCAAAAATCTAAAAAAAATCGTCGTTTTCGTCTACATTCGATGAGTAGGTAAGTGAGGTAAACGTCCGTACTATCGTCAGTTTTTGTCAGTGTCCCAATACTCGTCATTCATAGAAAAAGTACACCTTTTGGACCTTTTGTATGCAATGACGAGTACTAGTACGCTGACGATATTATTGACGCTTACCCTACCTACGGCTGATTGAAGTTTCAAAATAATTTAAACTAGCCTTTCGCCAGCGGCTTCGCCCGCGTGGACCCGTTTTATAGGTTCTCGTGGGATAAAAACCATCTTATGTCCTTTCCCAAGGTCCACTCTATGTGCTCCAAATTTCATTAAAATTGATATAGTAATTTAAGCGGGAAAGCGTCGCAGACAGACAGACAGAGTTACTTTCGAATTTATAATATTATAAAGTAGGGACATTCTCTCCTTAAATCCAAAAAATATGCCATTTACGCAAGCCACATTAGTCAAGGGAAGTAAATTAATAATACTTTTGTTTTTATTTGTTACGTACTTTTCACAAGAAAACTTGAAATACGATTACTTCTTGTTATTATAATATAAGATGATAACATTTTTATTAGAAACAATTAATTTTATTTATATCTAAGATCATGATTAGAGTAGTTTACAATAAATTTACAGCGTATCTTAAATTAAAAAAAAATAATTTGAAAATCAGTACAGCAGCTATTAAAAAAACCCGCAGTAGAAAATATCTGTAATTTAATTAGTATGCTAAATTACATCGGTTTATATTGTTTTCATAAAACACTCATTATAATCAAATTAAAACTAGGTGACCGCCTGTGGATTCGTTCGCTTTTCCCAAAGTGAGCCCACGTTCGTCGGCATTCTTTGTTTGCAGTTCTGGGTTGCAGGATGCAATTGGTGAGAGAGTCACCTCTCATACGAGCATTGACCCTTGAAGTGTAGATTTAATCTTTTCTACACCTGATGAATTTCGCAGAACAGCCGGTAGATACCTTGATACATTGTAAACGCAATGGATGTAAAGTCTGTAATGTTTACATTTTAAGATCATAAATAAATAAACAAAAGCGACCCTTATTTTTACAAATATCATCCTAGGCGTAAACACAAAATGTATAAGAATCGGTCAATCCGTGTCGGAGAAGTTTTATTACAAACACTGTTACAAGAGAATCTTATATTTAATTTACTCTACGCAAAATTTGGTATTTGCATGTGAAATTTTTAACACATTTAAAATAGACAAAAGGATAAAAATATAATATCAAATTATTTAAAGAAGATTATCCAATTCTGCATATTTTTGTGGCTCTAAAATATAACCATAAAATGAGCTATCACGTAATATCAAAAGTGATTCAACATTGAAACGATATCGAAATTAAAATATTAAAACATCTTTGAAGCAATGTTTTAATCAAGTTGATGTATATTTTAATGGATTGCACTCGGCTTTTATTAATTACAAACATTAATATTTGCGATGATATTAATTTTGTAATTATATTAATAAAATGGTTTTATAATTAAAAAGGAAATATTACAAAGACATTATAATTATTAATTTTATCACTATGCTCATGCGCATGTACAAGGTTTATTAATAAAAATTTATTGCCGGAACTATTATTTTCCAAACAAAAATATTAAAAAATCTTTATGTAATTTTTTGTGTAGATTTAAAGATGTTTCTGGTAATTTTTGACTCAAACGACAAGTAACATAACAATAGTTCTGTAGGATTTACGGAACATTCTAAGGATAACTTTTATTGTGTTATTATTACGTTTGTTTGTGTTTTGAAATTGAAAAGCATCATCTCGGCAGAAATGAGTGCAGCAATGAAAGGTCTAATATCTATTGAGAGACTTTCACCCCATAGATGTTCGATTACTCAGCTACACGAACGCATCAGTACTAGGGTGTGTACGCTGACGAAATGATCCATTTTGTCTGTACTGGGCGCTATTAAGGCATCGGATAGCAATTTAGGGGTGAAAAACACTGACAAAGCGTTTCTCTATACGCCTTACTGACGAGCATGGCACAATGCAATCGGTATTGGAAAGTATCAATCAAGACCCTTGATCGCCAGTCGGGCATAGAAATAATTTCGCCGTCTGGGTCGTTAACTTTTGAATTTTCACAAAAGCGTACCTATAGAAGATTCTCAATTCATAATAACTATTCATGTACGTATGCACGTCTCTTTACGAAGCAATAAACCAAGCCTCTATTTCATTCTGCAATAGGATCGTCATAAATTTCGGCGCTTTCCTGCTTTCATGACTAAAACCTAGTTTATGTTTGGTGCGGGTACATTAGCTAGATGACCTTTATGAAATTATCTACCTATTAACGTCACAGCTGGGCACGAATATTTCGTATTTCTTTCCCTTAAAATGTTAGGTATAATTTGCTTGGTCCAGGTAAATCTCACACTCATTTACCTTTAAATGCATTTTGTATTTCGGTGAAAAATGGTGGCCGAAAAGTAAAAAATATGATATTGCTTGCTGGAATATAATCCTTTCATTATTGTTATCTCAGCAACAAGCAACCATTCCCGCCACCGACAGCGGTCGGGTGTAAGATGGGTGACCGCTAGCGGCAAAAATTATATGCGCGTTTCGACACTGGGGCTCTACGCTAAGCGACAGAGTCCGAAAATTCGCATATTTTTATCACAGTTTTGACCCTTTTCTGGTCTTCCTATTTAGGGATACATGATTATATAACAAAGTTATCAAGAATATGGAGCTATTAACGATATAATACTTATTATAATCCTCTAAATTTTCATTTGGTCGCGCAAATATACACGATACTTCGGACGATAGCGCTTAGAGTAGGGCCCTAGGTCGCAATAGATATAACCGTTAAATCTTGTCGGAGGCATTATACGCGCTTTGAAAAAATCCGGCAGGGGGTTGACCACTGAGGAACCCGCATCTCCATCGTATTTGAGTAGCGTGGTGGAGTAAGCTCCAGGCCTGCCCAATATTGGAGGGGGACACAGTGGCTCGTTTTATTAACGAAATAAGCTATGGTGACAATGTATGTAGTAAGTTAATACAGCACACGAATATAGTGTGAGTGAGGACGTACTTAGTCAATATTCTGAGTTAATTGAACATGGCCCTAAGTTCCGTTAATGAAACTATTACGATGATCCCCGTTTATATTCACGACGTAGTTGGTAGTTGATTAGACGTGCAATCTGATGTACAGTCAAAATTGTTATAGAAACCGACTAATATAACATCATCTTTGCCCACTGGCTATACCAATTGTGGATCGATTTTCAAAATTGCTTTTTTGTTCGAAAGCTTATACTCCGTCACCAAGTGAAATTCTGATGATTGGATCGCAGGGAAAATATTTCAGAAAAAATCAATAGTTTTTTTATTGATAAATGTACATATATTGAGTAATTCATATATTCGTATGGACCGATGCTAGTATTTTTTCAGGCTATCAGGTTGACATGATGCAGTTGAGCTGCAAGAAACGATATAGTACGTACCTACTGAAATGTAAAAACGATTGAAGTTTAGCCATGAGCTTTACGCCTAAACAATTAGCAGGTGCAATAAAACCCAACACAATTATAATCAGATCAACCTGTTCCTAATCAAGGTAGACAGATAAGCACCGTCAGGAGCCGAGTTTAATTGGTTTGTGATACGGACTCTGTTCTAGATAGCGTTTGTTTTGAGGATAGTGTAACCTCATTATTGTTTCGTGCAGGACTGCAGTCTGCATTCCCATTTGCAGTTTGAAACTACAAGTTTTTATTGGGATCGCTGGGATATGTGTATTTATGGGATGATTTTGGATTAAACTTGTAGTTTCTGGATTGTAATGTTCGTATTACGAAGAGTGTGCAATCTTGCGACAGGTATAGGCCGCAAGCAATCTACATATATAGCAAAGTGAAATGAGTTTCCTCCACGAAAGCAAAATGGAGAAGCTCTTTGTATTGTGATGAAAGCGTTTAAAACAAAATCGCACGGTCCGTTCATTACTCCTCTCTCAAAACGCAGCATTGATATTGCGAGATGTTACTTCCCCGTTGGAAGTCGTATTAAAAAAATACTCGGATTTCCATAGTATTAATCTTTTTTGTCTAAGCTGAATAATAAAGAACTGAAAATCGGCAATTAAATATAACAAGAAACAAGAACCTCATAGTTATCATGTGTGAAAAAAATATCACTCAAAATCTTAAACTATGAACGTTTTATGAAAAGGAATTCAAAACATCTATTAGCTTTAAAGGCTCCTATTATTTAAGGCAAAGTAAAACCAGTGTTGTTACACAAATTCATTTTAGGGTTTCGTAGCCAAATGGCAAAAACGGAACCACTATAGATTCATCATGTCTGTCTGTCTGCCTGTCCGTCCGTACGTCACAGCCACGTTTTTCCAAAACTATAAGAACTATACTGTTGAAACTTGGTAATTAGATGTATTCTGTGAACCGCATTAAGATTTTCACACAAAAATAGAAAGAAAAATAATAAATTTTGGGGATTCCCCAAACTTAGAACTGAATCAATTTTTTTTTCATCAAACCCATACGCGGATCTCTATCGCGGATATCTATGGATAGGTCTTCAAAAATGGTATTGAGGTTTTTAATATCATTCTTGCCTAAACTGAATAGTTTGCGCGAGAGACATTTCCTAAATGGTAAAATGTGTGTAACTTCTTAAATAAGAGAATGATAAAACTAAAAAAAAAATATGATGTGGATTACCATGCAAACTTTCACTGATAATTGGTTTGAACGAGATCTAGTAAGTAGTTTTTTTAATACGTCATAAATCGTAAACCGCAATTTATAGTGGATAGCAAAGATAGTTAAGTTGAGTCCGTTGGTAAACAAAATTCAGTTTGCAAGCACTAAGAAAAATGTGAGCACGTATTCGTTAACCTGAACAAATTAATGTTGGAAAGAACAAGCTTCAGACTCCAAAGTAAGTTAAAAAGTTTCTGTAAAAAGAGGTAACATTGTTGTTCTAAAAATGTACAATGCTGAACAAACTCAATCCGGTATGTGTTTTTGCTTAGTCACGTAGATCGCCTGCATTCTCTGTCAGCCGCAGCATGCGTACGAGTACTTTATCTATATTTTTTCAACCCTTTTTGCTGGGCTCAGTTCTGCTTTTGGAGTGAGAGGGATGTAGGCCATAGTCGACCAGCTGGCCAAGTGCGGATTGGCGGACGTTATTTCGAGGAATTGCGACTAACTTGCAGGAATGTACGGTGATGAAAAACATCGTAAATAAATATGGGGTTAAATATAATGATCACCGTTAAAAGCTTTGATACCCTTAGTTCTTTTACCAAAAATATATGCTTAACAGAACCAGAAAAATAAAGTCTAAAATTACAATATAGTACTAGCTATTTTAGTCACGACTGCACTTCAAATTGTATTCGAACACCAACTGTAGTAAATGACCACCAAATCGTAGCGAGCAAATTAATGCGCTATTTCTGCCTAAATAAACCTCTGGGAAAGAGGGGTTTCACATAAGCCGTTAAATATTACAATGTTTCTCCTCACTGTGGAGCAGTGATAAATACGCACCGCCGGGTTTGAACACCGTGTATCTACGTGTCGTTCCCGCTCGGCCGTCGCTGCGCTGTTCATATTGCCCTTTCTAATTTCCTACTACATACACTAACTATTCAATAAACAAACAGGATGCAGTTTACAAACTTATTCAAAACACTAACAAAACTCCCGCACGTGTCAGGGAAATTAAGCAATATAGTGCTTTAAAGAGTAAAGTTGAGGCCACGGTTGTGGGTATAACATTTTGGAACTGTATTTTAAAACAATAAATAGCAAAATTAAATTAGTTTAGTGGTACAGTACCTTACCATAAGGGTACCTTACACAAATGAGGCGTTTAGGCCATAGTCCACCTCGCTGACTAAGTGCGGATTATAAGGACATCATGAATTCGGCATGCACGGCATCATAATTAATTGACTATATTTTAACATTTCTTTTGGACTATATATTTCATGATCATGGAGCAGCGATAAGTAGGCTATTATCAGAACGCACCAACATCCGAGGATTTGAACCTAGCATCTCCGTGTCAAAGCGCGATCTTTACCGCTCGGCTATCGCAGATCGAACGAACAATACCTAAGGTAAAACATATTTATTTAGTATCTATCTCATTTTTAAATTAAGAATTTCAAATGAGATACGTAATAATAAGTACATGTAAGACTATCTCTGAAATAAAAACAAAAAAAACATTTTTTTGACGGATACTTTTTAGGGTTCCGTAACCAAATGGCCAAAAATCCGGAACGGAACCCTTCGGGACTCCGACTCGCACTTGGTCGGTTTTTTATATCTATACATATAATAAATCTGTAACAAGTCGGTTTCTGTACATTGAAGATATTTGAAAAAAACTGTCACTAGGGCTATTTATTAGCGTAATAGAACCCAAAACAATGATTTTTAGAATTATTGTCTGTTTGTCTGTTTGTCTGTTTATCTGTTCGTTTGTGCGCGCTAATCTCAGGAACGGCTTAACGTAGAAGGCTGCGGTTTTCACTGAAGTATTGGTATTTTTTTGTATTAACATTTAGGGTTTGTTTTATTTAAATCGGTTCACAAACAAAAAAGTTACGTCAATTTCAAGAATGATGAAATGGATGAACACCTGCACGCTATAATAAAGTTAATGCGAGCGGTCACACCACAAGTTTCGATAACTACTAACATCTCTTAATATTCTGATAGCAAGTTTTCAAACACTTATGCTAGATTTCATCTCTAAATATTTAAAAAAACCATACATATCATATCACCACATATTCAAAGAAATCCTCAATACAAAATGTACAAAACCTTAACAAAACGAGGCTACTGCCGACATCTATGTTCACATTCAGAACTATTTAGTGATCTGTTGCAAATTCGGTATATCGACAATTTAGTTTACACGCTATACGATAGATGTCGTTGTTATTCATTTATTCATATTTAAATGCTTTTTACAGGTAGATTTACAGGTGGTGTTACATAATCATTATTTTACCCAATAACGCTATTACAAAGTGGATAGGTGGAGATTATTTCAAATAATTAATTACGAGTATATTTACTTAATAAAGTATCTAATAAAAAATTAACAACAGAGAGCTTTGAAACTGGCGCTGATATTGTACTCATTGTGGTAGAGCATTATGGAGGCGCGGCGCGGTGGTTACATCCACATATTATTGGTATCGACCTTATTTAATAGACAATAATAATTATCGACTCGCGCAGGCGCGGTCCCAGGGGGGGGGGGGTCGCAGCCCCCCCCCCAAAATTGAAGGCTGCGACCGCGCCTGGACTCGCGTGGCGCAATGGTTACCATGCCGGACTGCCAATCGAAGGGTCTCGAGTTTGATTCCCGGCGAAGCAGAAATTTGAATGATGAGTTTAATTTTCTGTTCTCGGTTTAAGTGTTTGTATTTCTGTCTCTGTGTGTCGCATAGTACCCATTACACAGTGTATATTTTATCCCTTCTCTGGCGCTATCAGTGTGAAACGTAAAAAAATCAAAGTGTTCTACCGACTTTACTATGCTGAGTGTTCTTTTCAAAATGATAGCTACGTCTCCATATCATGATTACACCACCAGTCGAAGGTTAAAGTTCCACAGGCCGCTTTGCACGCTCCTTTTGATGTTTGAACGGATGTGTAAGTTATGGGACAACCTTCCAGCTGAGGCATTTCCAGTGGACTTTGACATAGGGTTCTTCAAGAAAGCTGTAAAGAAAGCTCTTCTTGAAAGCCGGCAGTGCTCGGGTGGCTCCGCTGGGGTTGCCCGTTTTCATAGGCGACAGTGATCGCTTAACCACGCGGCCTTTCTGCCTCTTTGTTCGGTTAATTTATAAAAAAAGTGATTTCGAATAAACGAATAAGCAATTGCCGAGGGTCTAATAAAAAATGTTATAGAAATGAGCAGACGTTTTCAGTGGTTAATTTAATAAGAGCTATTACATACATACGCAGTACTGGCACTGGTGTTATGCTAATATGCTAAAGCGTCACGGCAGCAGCACGGCATGGTGGTCACGCCTAGAATAATATTAGTAATCGATATATTTATTTCTGATGCTGTGTGAAGGGTTGTTAATAGGACCAATTGACTCTTAATCGCGTAGGGCCTGATCCTCTCACGCTGCTCCAATTCAGGTTGATGACGTCTTCATTTTTAGTGGCATAACTGCTGTCGCAAGTTTTAAATCGCTCAAAATACCTCCATTAAGTATGAACGACAGTATGTTAACGACAATTGCAACCAACGTGTAAGCAACCAAGAATTTGACTCCCAACTACTAACCACGCCTGACATAGCGTAGACATTTCACCACCTTTCTGCAATATATTTAAGTTACATAAAGATAATGAATCTATGCATTATTTGCAGCACAAATTATTTAATTATAATGATCCTTTCCGCGGGCACAGCAGTACTATCTAAACACTTTAAAAACAGGGTATTATAATACGTTTAATTTGTAAAGAGAAACTGATGATAACGACTGAAAAGTCGATATTATAAGAGGAGTACAGTAACAATTGTAAGGACTCAGGAAGAATGTATTTACTCAACATAATAATATGAACTTTTGTATCATAAGTAATTTCATAAAAGGTAACAATAATCCAAGGGACAGTGGAGGGCAAGCGGTCACGAACGAAATTGCAACCTCATCAGCAACGACCACTCTGACAAGAGTGAACGACTAAGGAGGAGGAGGAACAAATAATCCAAGTCTAATCAAGCCTTTTGTACAAGTCTTTATCTACGCGGACGACGTCGCGGGCACAGCTAGTAGTAACATATTTTTATATAGTAACGTATTATGGTGACAAACATGTCATTAAGGAGTCAAAGGCCGGACGAAAACTTGCATCAACTATATTATAGTGGTTACGTATTTTTACTAACTTAAAAAAAAATAAACGTTCTGAGGTATGTTTTTACGAGTATACCTTCTTTTTGCATCCTACGGGGACCAGGTACTCTTGGGAGAGGGGATACCGGGTTATGTGGGATTTTTACCGCGCTAAAATCCCCTCGGTGGCCACCGACTTGTTATCTCTGCGCTTGGGGAGGGATCTCCAGTGGAACGCACCAGTATCCTCCACGCGTGGCGCCCCAGAAATCTTCGGAAGAGCAAATGTGCTTTCCTGCACCTTCAGATGCTTACGGCGGCATGCGGCCACGCACACACAGCCATTCTTACCCGGGCCGTGGCCTCTTACGATCAGGCAGAGGATACCGTAGCTCAATTCTTAATCTCGAAGCTACTGGGTCTACAAGAAGAGATGGTTTGGGTGAGATGATGATATGAGATATGTCAAATTTTAAAGAAAAATAATAATATTTAATTCAAGTATTTTTTTAAGAAGATTTTTTGACGGAAATATGAACGTTTATGAAATTCTATTGTTTGGTATTGTTATTGTTATCATAGACTTGGAGAATTATATCCTAAGTCTATGGTTGTTACAAAGAACACTATGATCGTTCTTACGCTGAGGTACGTATGTAAGAAAATAAACTAACTTTCGACTTACTTAAATATTAGATGACGATTCTACTCGTATTTCCTAATATTTTTCAAATGTTCGCCTCATATTTTTCGTTGTATATGAAAAACTTTGGCACTTTTTGCTGGAACCAAACTTTATCTAATATTGTTTTGTTACATACTGTACGTGCCTACCGTACATAGGGCCCAAGCCTGATTTCCAGCTAGGCAAGTATTTGAATAATGAGCTTAAATTTCTGCTCTCTGTAGAATTTTTTGAGTCCATGGTACACGGTATTTGACGGTATCCCTATGGATACCGTCTAATGGCTCTATAGCCAGCCCTACATTGAAGGTACTGAGTGTGATACATGTATACCTCTTACGTTTTGCACCGGCACTCTAGGCAAAAGATACCACGTACATACCTATATATAAAGTCCTAGTTTGTAAACCTCATTTCAGTGGAGTGTAATCAACTCCTTGACAACTACAACTCGCGATGAGTTTACTGCGGTACTCAGCTACAGGCGAACTTTTTTAATCTGCGTCCGGAGTTAAGACTTACAGAAATCCTAAGCTCAGTGTTTCAATTGTTCAACTGGAAAATAACTGAGCTCATTAGAGGTCAGCTGCGGTAGTTATTTACAATTCATACTTTTGTATGTGTGGATTTTTTAAAGGTCTTTGTAATCGTCATCAACAATCCTTTGTTGTTCTACTGCTTGATATTTATTATGTCAAAGAACAAACTGTCAAATAACTTGGTAGGTGATGGAACTATTATGGTTCGCCCGGGAAAGTACCACCGCTGCACTCACTTCTGCCGTGAACCAATTTTATTGTGTTTCGGTGGAATGGTGGAGTTGCCGGCCACATTTACATGAGGCGACCACTTGTTTAGCTGTTGAGATTTACTTTACGACTAATTATTATCATTCCTACTAATATCCTATACAAAAATTGGTGAAGCCAGCAATTTGATGGTAGATATCGTGACACGAAGCTTTTCTATAAAGACTATAATAGAAATAACAATCTAGGCTAACAGCTGTTTTCTTTTATCTAACGGCATTCCATGTAATAAATATAGTATTAATTATGTGCCTGCATAGCCATCGCCTTTGGCCTTGACCTTAAGAGGTATTTTCTGAGCTGAAATTTCCTTGTAAAGCTTGCCCTGTAATGTTATTTATTATCTAAGTGCATCCGCAGTCATACTACATTTAGCGTTGGCGATCAACAATTGAACGATGGTTGCTAACCGTATTTGTGTCCCAGTAAGAACGGTTCTCTCTTTAATTTAGGAAGCCTGGAGCTTATTTCACCATGTGCTCTAATGCTAGTTATTGGAAATACCGTTTAGTAGCTAATTCACTGTCTGATTATTTCAAACTGACCATAAGGCCTCCAGCAAGGTTTAACGACTGGTATCATTCGGTAATAAACGTGACTGATGGCTTAACGTACTTTTCAAAGCACGAAAACGCACATGAAGTTTGCCATGAACATCTAGAATCAGCTCGCTACTTTAATTTCCGGTATGTGGCTAAACTGTCAATCGTTCGGGCTAAAAGTAACTAGTGTGCGGAAGTAATAACAACTTGCAGTCTCAGAGGTAATCTAGAACACTGTTTTCTCCTTCACACAATTGCATCGCGGTAATAAGGATATACGATCGGCCTGCAGTCGTGGGCGAGCGTTATTACTCGTAGCAACGTGAAAAATGACGCTATTCCATTTAACCAACCTAATGCAGGTCCGTTTTGTACCTTTGCTATTAGTGTTAGTGGCTAAGCCTTGATCTTGAAATGCTAGCTAGCTACTAGTCTATTTGCGTCATGATAACACCCGCAAAAATAGGTAGTATAGTCCTTACATTTAAATTTTTGTTCATCCATCAATCCGTCATGTTTTTAAAGTACACTAAAGGACGTAGACCTTCCTTACTATTTGCTAATTCATTTGCTCAATGGACTCTAGGACTTTCACGCTGTCTTCCTCAGGTCGTTAGTCTAACTAGTTAGCGACTTTTTCCTTTCCTTACCGAGTGTTCCTTGTGCGGCGATGTAAGCGTCAATTTGCCCATTTCCCTCTCTTATGAAATATTACGAGTAATATAGGTACCTGAACACGTACTGCCAAATTCACCTTCGACGGACCGTTTCAAACGGACCGTTTGTTGAAGTGCACCTTGTACTGCCACTTCGAGTTGACACATACCGTCCGCTAGAGGCGCTGCTAGTAGATGTATGGAGAAAACTTAATTTACTTTACGTAGATGAAAACGGTGCAATCTTGTACTAGAGCAGGGTTTCCCAACCTTTTTTTTCTTGAGGCTCCCCGGACTATTAATAATATTTTCATGCCCCCCCCCCTCTCCCTTTACTTTTACAATAAATACAAAAAATGCACATTATGTACTTAAAAGCCTTTTATTTTAATTCTAATAAACAAACATTAAAAGTTAAAATTAAAATAATAAATGTTTTTTTGCCTGTTTACCACCTTAGTGATAATAAAAAAAGGAAATACAAACGCTTTGCGCCCCCCTTGACATCTCTCTATGCCCCCCTTGGGAGGCGTGCCCCCCTGGTTGGGAACTCCTGTACTAGAGGTACTGTTCCTTAAAATTACCACAATATTAAAAATATTTAACCTGTCCCTTGGTTCTAAACATGTATAAACATCGAGCCAGACCAGCTGAGTGGACTTTGAAATTAATCCTTAATCTTTCAGAGAAAAAGTGCAGGTCTCTTCTTTCTCTCTGTATTTGGTGATGATGATTTTTCCTCTGATTCCAAACTCCGAATTCCTCGGAGTGGACGAGTTCGGATGTGCACGCGATAGTGTGTCGGATAAAGCGACGGCATTGTGATAAATCGCCGGCTATTAGCTGAACAATTACCGCTCTTGTTCCTCCCCTTTGTTCTGTCTGGGTTTTGTCTCGTCTTTATTGTAAGTGTTGTCAGTAGCGATGCATTCAAACTTACTTCTTATAACTGAATAATTAGACTACACATGCTGTTCTAATGTCGGCAGTCAGATAAAAGCACAAGTACCATCTTCGACAAAATTTTACTATCATCTTTTAAATATCATACTTAGTTTTATTACTCTCTGTAGAAAAAAATATGGCTATGGTTATAGTTTTCTAGCCTATGGCTTCAATACTTTTGCTTCCCGCTGTTGTAAGTGTTGCAAGTAGAGTTGTAGTCAAATTTTTGTTTATTTTGGAGTAGGAACACTTAAGTTTATGTTTCGATGGTTTCATAGCAGCCAGATTTAATTCGGTGTTTGATTAGTAAGGTATGGATTTATGTTAGTCTACCGGACTACCCATTACAGGATTAAGCTAGAACTACATACAGTTGAAAAATGCTGCTTAAATAATAAAATGGCTACTTCAGCGAACGCAGTTTGATGCTCATTTTTTACCGACTTCCAAAAGGAGGAGGTACTGTATTCGGCTGTATGTATTTTTTTATTTTTTTATATATGTTCACCGATTACTCCGCCGTTTTTGGACCGATTTTCAAAATTATTTTTTTGTTCGTATGCTTATACTCCCGAGGTGGTCCCATTGTCACCAAATCAGGATCTGATGATGGGATCCCAGGGAAATCGAGGGCAACTCTCAAATTTTATAGGCACACACATTGATTTTCTTATAGTTTCTGAAGCATAAGAGATATTTCCGCATAGAAATCATCAACTCATGTTGCTGAGCTGATGATGGAAGGTACTGCGACAGTGAGGAGTTGAGAGCAAATTCTTTCAATAAATAGTTTTTTATTCGAAATCTTACATTTCCGAGGTGGTCCAACTGTCACCAAGTCAAAGTCTGATGAAGGGACTCAGAGAAATCGAAGGGAACATTCAAATTTTATAGCACAACAAATGATTTTCATATTTTTACAAAAGCAAAACAGATATTTGTGTATAATTATCGTCATATCATGTTGCTGAACTGATGATGGAAGGTACTACGACGGTTAGGAGTTGAGAGCAAATTCTTTCAATAATTGGTTTTTTGTTCGAAATCTTACATTCCTGAGGTGGTCCAACTGTCACCATGTCAAAATCTGATGATGTGATATTAGGGAAATCGAGGGAAACACTGAAACTTAATAGGCAAACACATTCTTTTAGTCATATTTTTAACATAATGCAAATATTTATGTCTGGTGATTATCACCTGCTGTTGCATAGCTGATGATTGAAGGTACAACTCCTCAACGGTTAGGAGCTGAGAGCAAATTCTTTCTTTAATTTATACGTTCAGGTGGACTGATAGTAGTATTATTTCAGGCTATTAGATAAACATGATTATGAACGGTAAATCTGTTTAAAGTTTAGAAGTTAAGTGAAAATTTTCCAATTATGCTAATACATACAGAATTATTAAAATTACTAAAAAGAGTGAAATAAATTAAGTTTTTAACAAAAAAATAGAACCGACTTCAAACGGTAAAAAATAAAATTGTTCAGTACCTACTTCTTCTTGCTTATGGTAATGACTCTTAAAACTATTTTTGAAGTCGGGCCCTTAGTGAAATGTCCTGTCTTAGTAAATATAGTGTACCTTTCGTTCTGAATGGGCACCGACTCCAATATAGTTTTAACAGTCATTACCATAAGCAAGAAGAAGTAGGTACTGTCCCACTGTCTGTACTGTCGGTGCCAATTTAGAACGAATGGTACGACATTTACTAAGGGCCCGACTCCAGAAATAGTTTTAAGAGTCATTACCATAAGCAAGAAGAAGTAGGTACTGAACAATTTTATTTTTTACCGTTTGAAGTCGGTTCTATTTTTTTGTTAAAAACTTATCATAGGTAATATTATGGTTCGTCCGGGGAAGTACCACCGCTGCAACGACTTCTGCCGTGAACCAATTCTGTTGGAATTCTGTTGTGTTTCGGTGGAAAGGTGCAGTTGCCGGCCACGCTTACATGATGCGACCACCAGCCTCCGGAGTAGCAGCGGAACTGCATACGACCTCAGACAAGACTTACCTATGCTTGCTTGAGGTTGTGTGTAGATGTCCATGTGCTGCAGCGACCACTTAACAACACGTGGCCTGCATGCTCGTCTGCTACTCCATTTAAATAAAAATAAAAAATAAATAAATAAAACTATATCGGTGACTATCTATCATTCGTTTTTGATTTTGTCACACACTAACTATACATTATTTTAAAGTAATGATAGATATTAACGGTAATTTTAATTCAAAATCAGAGAAGTAAGTGAATGGCACTGGAAACATATGCTTTTAAATATTATTCTTCTGTGTTGCACAGTATATTGGACAAGAAAGTTTTTTTTATTTGAATGGAGTAGTAGACGAGCATGCAGGCCAGGTGGTGTTAAGTGGTCGTTGCAGCCCATGGACATCTGCACACAACCTCAAGCAAGCATATGTAAGTCTTGTCGGAGGTCGTGTGCAGTTGCGCTGCTACTCCGGAGGCTGGTAGTCGCCTCATGTAAGTGTGGCCGGCAACTGCACCTTTCCACCGAAACACAATAGAATTGGTTCACGGCAGACGTGGGTGCAGCGGTGGTACTTCCCCGGGCGAATCATAATAGTTCTACCACCTACAAGTTGTGATGGTGATATCAAGCAAATACAATCTGTCTTATGTTTCAGGTGAGCGCATCAAGGAAGATCGTCTTAATTTACTGCTGGATTTGTTGGAGAAGAGGTCAAAGGCTTTCACCATCGCAGGCGGCTGGTTGAACACCATACCTTGGTGCAGATTTTTTTTCCCCAAATCCAGCGGATTCACCTTAATCAATTCAGTTAATCAGCAGCTGTCGGACATTATTGGGGTAACGAATATTTTTGATTTTGATCCCTTTTATTTGCATTTACTCATTCGTGTAACGTGTAACTTTTCCTGGAACTATCGTACTGAAATAATTACACTCCTTTGTTTTTCTTGACAATATCCAATTATATAAATTAATGCCACTGCTTTTAGTACAAGATTATTTGACCACTGACGAGCCTTCCAACATTCCAAATGGCATGGCTGCATTCCAAAATCGACTCGTCAATGCCAAAAACTATAATGTTTTTTAAAATATGGCATCTAGATCGTGGATTTCCATTTGAATTGAAATCCAGCACGCCGCTCTATTTAGACGTATCGGCGTGGCGACTCTGGAGTGACCGTCAATGTTAGAAACGTACCACCAAACGTGCGTCACGCGCCCCTATAATATTGTAGGAATTTAACTCGTTCACTCAAAGTTGAGATAAAGGGTCTTGCCACAGATAGATAAACCACATCAACGTGGTCCTAAAACAGTTGTTTTTATTGGTATTATACTTAGTACGAAATCCTAAACATATGTTGGCTGGCTGCAACCCTTTTTGCGTCCCACTGCTGGGCACGGGTCTTTCAAGTAAACATATTATGTATTATGCTGAAACTAGTAAAAGCAATCTACATTCATTTTTCATTTATTATCATTTATTTGCTCTTACATTATGATCTTATTACATTTCGTTATTAAAAGTAAAAATGTATCCTAAACCCTTTAAATAGGGCAGCCAAGAAATGGTATAGTCGAAGTTTATCTTTCTAACGAGGCCTCATAAATAAGTGGAAAGGAACCCACGGACTTTAAACAGAAACAAGTTGAAATACAGACTTTTCCACAGTAGAGCTAGTAGTAATACAAATCGTACTGAAAACTTTAAGAAAGTTTATTCTTGACCGTAGATAAAAACGTACTGCGAGAATATTTTTTAAAATCGCGTTATTTTTTGGTTCTCTCGTTTTTTTGCTCTGGTCTCTCGGCAACTAGCTTTGATATTGTTACGACTATGAGTAGCATTATCTCGAAAACAAAGCGTCGTACAGCAAAACCCAAAAAACGCATAAATAGGTATTATGTCTACAGCGAAGATATTGGACTATAGTGATTGTGCGTTGTGATTTAGACACTGTTAAGTGGATTTTTGTGGAAGCAGACAATAAACGTCTTCTACGTTACAAACGGCATTTTCATTACTCATAGCGCCTATCAATATTATGGACTAGCCGCTAGCCAAGCCGTTTAAATACCGAATACGAAGGGTTCTGTATAATTATCAATAAAAAACTAAGTTTATTGTATGGGAACCCCTTTAAATATTTATTTTATTCTATTTTCACGTTAGCACCCTTCACGAACGGAACCTAAAACCGGCAAATGGTACTTTCAGTTGATGTGCAAAACATCCCTTAATTGCTTGTAAATTTAGTAGGTATTTTAATTACGTTTCTAAATATATTTTTTCGTTCTGTTTACAAACATATTTATCGATTGCTTTCAGGAAGCAATTATGAAACACAAAAGTAAACAAATACAAGACAAGGACTACATCTACGCGTTTTTGGAAGAAATGGAGAAGAAAGAAAGTTTCACAGGTAAGTCACATTACGAAATAAAATGAAGGTCTAGTGAACTTTAACTCATAAATAATTCAGGACTTCACTGAAAATTAAGGGAGTGCGAGAATTTCTGAAATATTTTATGAAATAAAACTATTTCACCAGCACCAGTGGTTACCAACACATGACAGGTGTATTTTTGTCACTGGAACAAGGAAATAAATGGGAAATAACTTCAGCCAGTCAGTCGGCCAGTCAGGTGTAGGTATATGTTCTTATAAGTTTGAACTTCGCGAAATTTATTCTTGGCAACAAATATTATTACCGACATCCAAAAGGATGAGGCATTGTATTCAGCTGTACGAGTAAGTATGTTTAAGTATTATTATAATTATCACCGATTACTCCGCCCTTTGTGGACCGATTTCAAAATTCTTTTTTTGTTCGTACTTCCGAGGTGTCACCAAGTCAGAATCTGATGATGGAATCCTAGAGAAATCGAGGGGAACTCTCAAATATTATAGCTTACACATTGATTTTCAAATACTTCCTTTTATTTTATTTTATTTATTTATTTATTTATTTATGTGAAACACCTTAAAACTAAGATTCACAAAGGGTTAAACCTAATGCCTATTGGCATTGTCTCCCGGTCGACCCTGGGTGATGTTGAGAATGTGAGGTAGGCTTTCATAATAAACTAAGCTACAGGAACAAATGATTAAGAAGAAGAAAAAATGTTATAGTAGAGTAATGATATATTATAACTACATTTTTCAACCTTTTTTATGTCCCACTGCTGGGCACAGGTCTCCTTCTCACAAGTGAGAGGGATTTAGGCCATAGTCCACCACGCTGGCCAAGTGCGGATTGGTGGACGTCATGCTTTCGAGAAATTATGAATTTCTCTCAGGCATGCACGGCGATGGAGAACATCGTAATTAATGAAATATCACGATATTCACCATCACCGTGGAGCAGCGATAAATTCGCACATTACAAATTTCTTTGTCAGAGGTGCGCGCCGAGGATTTGAACCCCGGATCGGTCGCGTAGAAGACCGCGGCTTTTACCACTCGGCCATTGCTGCATAACTACATACTAATAATATAATACACACTATAATACACATACATAATATATATATATATATATATACATAGATACATACATACTCACATAAATAAATACATGCATACATATATACATACATACATATATACATACATATAAACAACTACAACTTAATAAAATATTTATGCCCGGTAATTTACACCTCATGTTACTAAGCTGATGATTAAAGGTACGAATCCTCAATGGTTAGGAGTTGAGAGCAATTTCTTTCAATAATTTATAAGTTCAGATGGACTGATAGTAGTATTTTTAGCCCATTAGATTAACATGATTTTAAAAGGTAAATCTCATTTTAGAAGTTATGTGGTAAATTTTCCAATTATGCCTGTACAAATATACAGAATTAGTAAATCAAAATTACTAAGAAGAGTGAAATTAATTAATCTTTAGCAAAAAAATAGAACCAACTTCTAACAGTAAAAAATAAAATTGTTCAGTAGCTACTTCTTCTTGCTAATGGTAATGAATGACTCTTAAAACTATTTTTAAAGTAGGGCCGTTAGTAAAATGCCGTTCCTTTCGTTCTGAATGGGGACTACTTCATTTTTTTGTTAAAAATCTATGAGATATTTGGTACACAAAAAATCACGGTTTGAAAACGATTTCTCATAGAAATATATATTTTTTATAAAATACGAGTAGTTTGGAATATAGAACAATTAAAGAAAATGATTGAATCCAATACTCAGCTATAACTTAACTTTCAAACGTTTCGTGTTTTGATAGACTGTGGTAGCCAAGCTCACTTCATAACCGAAAGTGCTGCTAGAAATATAGGCATTGAATTCACGCCTACTTCTCGTCTGAAGTGGCTTAGGTCATTCGTCTTCTGCCATCTCCGAACGGTGAAATTAAGTCGACTCTCACGGTAGAAGTCTGTTTACGGTCGACGTTACCTAGCATCTGCGGCAAAATGCCACCCTCTTATAAGTCTGCTTGGCAACATCTGCAGCATCTCACATCAGTTGATCCTGATTGTCATAAGCCCGGTCCCGTTGATCTTCTTCTCGGTGTTAAAGTCTTCGCCTCTCTACTACTTCCTGGTAGCGTGGCTGGAGGACTAAGACAACTTTCGACTCTTAATTTCCTCTTTGACTGGCTTCTGTTAGGAACTGCTAGTGATGAAAAAGATCTCCAATCGTTTTTTCATAAAACTTACCTAATGAAGAAGTCAAGCGTTAGGGGAATCAAACTCATTCGCATTTTTATCATTCGAACATTTAAATCCTGATGAAGATGTGAAGCAATATATGCAACTCATCAATCACGTGATCCCGTGAGAAGGTACGCGTCAAGGACGATGACAAGTTTCCAGAATTACGTGACACGTGACGTGAACCGACATCGTCTTGCATTGCTTTCATTCTCACGAAAGAAAACTTATTAAAAGCATACAATAAATTTATAAAGTACTATCGTATTTCAACAGTGGTCACATGAGTCGTATTCTACTGGATACATTTTGATTTGTCCAAGGAAAATATTTTAATCTTCATCACTGTGCCGCACCTCGTTATCCTCGTTATCATATAACGATATCTCGTTAAATCGACTAAAGTTTTGTGTCCAATAGCCAACCTAATAAAATTCGTAAAGGACCTTTACGTTCCCGTTCTTTCGTGTCTGTGCGCTTGGTCTGACTCCACCTCTCATGAATTCGCTCTCACTCTTCACGCTGGAAGGCATTCGTTGCAAACCGCGTAGGTAACATACATGACGTCATTCCCGTCGCTCAGTGGGGACACATTCCTTGAGAAGATAACCCAGCCGACATAGTCTCGCTTGGTCAGCTTCCTTCAACTCTTGCTACTAATCGCATATGGTGGCCGGGCCCATTATGGCTACCCCGACCATATTCTTCTTGGCCCCGTTCTGACGGAAGTTCTGACTTCATACTGATAGTTCCGAAGAACGAAACCCTTTTCGCATCCCACTGCTGGGCGCAGATCTGTCCACCACAACGCTGATCCAATGCGGGTTTTTCAAACCGCCCATATGGCCTCCGACTTGGTTTAAAGACTGTTATATATCGATAACAACAGGTCTCCGGAGTAAAAGCGCACCTGCATACAACCTGTGACAATTTTGAGCCCTCCATGTCCATAGGCTTTAGCGACCACTAAGCACCACTAATTCTTATTAATATGCTATTACTTTTCGCTAAATAAAGAAAAGAATAATCTACGTATTTATAGTAAGCGATAAAAATAAGAATCGAAAAAGAGAAAAAAAAAAAACAGAAAACAAATTGTAAATCTATTCTTAACTTTGGCTGCCGGGTTGCCGACTTTAAACTCGAGATAATATGACAGGTAACAGACTCTAACAACAGGGCGCTAACAGGCCTACAACTTTTGGAATGTTTGTTCTAGTTTAGGTGCGCGAATAACGGACGAAATGTTCTGTTTTGGTGGATGCAATATTCCTTACGTATTTTATGAGTCTATCCCGATCCCGACCGCCAAAGCTTCCGTGCGCATGAAATTGGTCACAATTCATTTCACACCAGTCCGTGCCGTGTAGATCGCTTGCATTCTACGCCAGCCGCAATGCCATGGGCATATTCACGAGACTCTAGAAATTTGCAATTAAATAAATTAGTGATCTTTAGCTTTGTATCCAATTTATAGTGGCTAACGATCCAGTAAGCTATGAATCCGTTTGTTACGGTGGCATGACAGAAATGCTATAATCTCCTGCCGGCGTTGTTCCTACTCCGATTTATATTAAATATTAATCATACTTTCTAGATATTGGACGAGGAACTGAGCTCATTTCCTACATTTCTGAGTTTTGATTTAAATATTTGTATCTCAAGTAGTTAAAATAAGTATTTATAATTATACTAGCTGTGCCCGCGACGTCGTCCGCGTGTATAAAGACTTTTATAAAATGGATTGATTAAAAATTAAAGATTATTTATTTGCATTGAATAAGTAGCAGGTAGATTATTCTTACATATAGTGAAATCACTTATAATACAATGTTCATATGTTCAGAAGAAACCTAATGTATTTTTTCTAAATCCTTCAAACCTAAAACAGTAAGGAATGCTTACTGTACTTATCTTACTATCCACTTTTCTCACGTTTCGCTTTTCTCGCGCAATCAGATTCTCTTTACAAATATGTACCTCGTTTATTAAAGTTAAGAGATACTGCCGTGCCCGTGGCTTCATCTATGTTAAAAATAGTATCTTTAGTAAATTGGGTGAATTTATACTGCAAAGAATGTATAGACTCATTCTATATACATAGCTTTAACCTACTGCAGAAAAGAGGTGCACTATTGCACTACTTGTACTTGGGAGATAAAATTTCTAAACATACACGTGCTTAGGATTAAACAATCGGAAAAATAATTGTAGGGTCAATTAATAAACTATAGGTTTAAAACTTGCGGACAGCAGTTTGGTCATAAGTTTGGGTATATCTAACTCATATAACATTGTGAAAACTAAAGCAGAAGGCAGGGTCTCTACACAGTGTGCTATCTGTATTTGGAAATAAAGAATATTTTTATAAAGAATCTTTAAAGAATCCTTAATATCTCCATCAATCAACGTGTGTGGATGAGCCCTCAGCCCGTACGCAATAAAGAGACGCAAAAAATGAGTTAAGGTATCATTGGTCCAATTAACAATGTTCAGCATCATACGTATACCTTCCCAACGATGGGACAACCCGCGTGGCACAATGTTTACCATGGCGGACTGCTAATCGAACTGTCCCGGGTTAGAATCCGGCAGAAATTTCAATGATGAGTTTAAACTGTTCTCGGTCTGGGTGGTTGTGTTTCTGTCTCTATGTGTGTTCATGGCACCCACGACACAGGGTATATCTAACCTAATGTGAGGCTATACGTGTGAAATGTTATTTTTTTACACTATGTACTTACTTTTATTAGACTTAAGGCTTTTATTTGAAATTATCTCCATCGATTCACTTTGGAGAAGAAATGAATATTGCTCAATAACGCCATCTACCGTATGGCATGTAAACTTTGTGGTTGATAAATCGAATGTCAAATTACCAAATAGGTAGATATTGAGATTAACAGTTGGTTCACTAAAAGTTTAACTATTCGTCACCTAGATGTCTGCAGTAGTCTCGTTTTGTTAAGGCTTTGTACATTCTGTATGAAGGTTTAGATTCCGTATCTTACAACCTTAATGCTGGATGCATTGAGATTGTAAGATTTGGATTTCGGTTCATCGGAGCTTGAGGCCTCCTCAATATTGGGAGAGCTCCATGCTCAGCAGTGGAATGCTAAAAAGGTTGCAGCTTGATATAATGTAGCGATAATAATCGTTTCAGCTGCAGCCTGTTCATAATCTTCCACCCCAAAAGAAGACTAATAAGCTGAGCAACTAACTCAATGGAGCCTGTGATGTAAGGTTCGGCGGCGGTAAGGCTCGCGATGCGCTTATTAGGTACCTATAGTCTAGCCATACTCGGCCAACGAAAGAAAATACAGTAAGCTAATCTAAGTATATTTAATATAGTCGACAATATTAGTGAGAGTTCAAAATAATTTTACTTAAATTTAAACTTTTATTTATGGTTTTGAATGGGCTGTTACCGAAACTTTCATACAAATTCCCCAAAGTGCCTTTTAAGTTTATGTCGCGTATTGTGTAAATGAACATAACTTTTTTGTTTATCACCCGATTGATATGAAATACACACTAATGTTACGGAAATTCATTCAACAATATATCAGTAAACACATCATTCAAAGAAGGGAAAAGAATTTGAGAATGAAATATTAAGTTAAGGTTAATTATTGTACGCTTGAGATACCAACTTTCGAATCCATTTTATTTGCTATTGAGGGGTAGTTTTGAAAAAAGCTTAAATAGAATTCTTACTATGTTAGTAAAGATTACAAATACAAAATTATAAGTATATTACTCTGCACAAAAATATTCTGTACATCAAGTTTCGACACTCAATTTTCAAAGAGTTTCAAAGAAAATTGACATTTAAAGGGTGAATTTCGGGAAATGCCGAAACATGTATTCTTTTATTTTGGTTAGAAAATATTTTTACCAAATTTCAAGAAAATCTATTGAAAAAATCCAAGTTTTCCATACAAATTTTCATCACTCATTTCACACCCTTAAAGGGTGATTTTTAAAATTATCTATAGCTTAAATGTTAGCGAGGACCAATATATATAAAACAAAAAAAGTTTCATCAAAATTCATCCAGTAGTTTTTGCGTGAAAAGCTAACAACAGACAGACAGACAGACAGACAGACAGACAGACAATAATTTCAAAACTTATATTTTTAGCTTCTGTTACTTATAAAAAGACCCCTAGAAGTATTTTTTTTAATTTATATGCAATGTACAGAATTGACCCTGCTTACAGTTTTATTATATGTATAGATTATATAAGTATGTTTACCAGCTATCTGATTACCATAGTACAAGCTCTGCTTAGTTTGGAATCAGATGGTGTTGTGTGAATTATTGTCCAAAAGATATTTATTTATTTATTATTAGTATCGGATGACTTATTATTAATTTATTAATTTATTGCCAAAAACGTTTTAGGTAACAATAGATCTTACAAGTGGATTGCCATTGTTTACATGACCCAGGTAATGCCTGTTAAAATATAATGTACAGGTGAATATAAAAACTTCAAATACCTACTTAGGTAATCTAAAAAGTGTGTTGCCAGTGATGACCTACGGCGCTGAGAAATAACGCTTCACACTCATAGCCCCACAGTAGGGTAGATATACCCTGTGTCGTGGGTACCATGGACACACACAAAGATAGAAACACAAACACCCACACCGAGAACAGAAATTTAAACTCATCATTCAAATTTCTATTTCGCTGGGAATCGAACCGGGGAACTTTCGATTGGTTGTTCGGCATGATAACCATTGCACCACGCGGGTCGTCAAACAATCAAACATGTTCTTTTACAGTTAGCCTTTTCCAAAAGCACTAGTTCGCTCAGCGAGCGATGGAGAGAGCAATGCTTGGTATTTCGCTACGCAATAGAATCCGCAACGATGAACCGTAGACGAACGGTTATCGAACATAGCTCTCAAAATCTTTAATCTTTTTCCGCTTTTATAAACAAGTTTTCTTATATTTTTTTGCAGAGGAGCAATTAAAAGTTATTTGCCTGGATGTCTTAATCGCTGGAGGGCAAACTACGAGCAATTACATAGACCTCGCTATATTAGCAGCTCTGAGGCATCCCGATATACAAGAGAAGCTGTACCAGGAGATTAAAGATGTTCTTGGGGATGATATACCTTGTTGGGCAGATACAGGCAGGTAAGTGATACGATTCCATTAACATTTCGATTAAATGACTACAGTAGCAGTTCCATAGCAAAGCAAAACTAAATGAAACAACGTTAAATCGAAGCAATTATTAGACGATAAGTATCCCAAATTCGAAAATGTGAATAACATAAAAATATGTGTAGTAGGGACGTCTTCAAATAAACATTAGACAGGACGAAGCATTTTTATTTTTTTTATTTAAAAGAAAGTAGCAGACGATCCATAAGATTTGCTTTTGTCTATCTTTTTATTAAGAGGCCGTATATGAAATTTTGCCGATTTACCTGATTTAACACATGAGATTTTGCAGTAAAATTATAGTATTTCCATTAATTTCATTGCACAATATAACTGAACTTGTCAACTTATAATGTTTTAAAATTAAATATGAAAACCTCTAAGATAGCGGTGTTATCTATTTTTGAAACTTAGTACTTTTTGGCATTTTTGGAATTGTCAAGGTAAAATTATACTGAAAAATTTGTAAGAGTCATCATAGTTCCCCGTATCGTTGCGATCTTTTTGCCGAACTAGCACTGAACAGTAATAAATGCTTTTTAAATTTCTTGCTTTTAATTAAAATTATCTTTTAAATTACTATTGGGGAGCTGACTAAATTTTTATCTTGAGTGGATAAAAAAATTAAGTATTTTTGCTAGGCGGGTAATCGAAATTAAATTTTGATTACCATAAAAGTCTGCATAAGTAGGTACGAGTACTTTTTAAAATTAAAATTAGTCAGAGTATTGAAATAAAGTGACTTCACTATTTTGTACTCGATCACACGCTCAAAGTTGTCGTGTTTAGTTATATTATAGGCAGCTTTCAAATGTCGCACCCTTAGAATTATTGTGACCTATCCAGAAATATAAATTATTAGGAAACGTTAAATAAAGTTTTGTACGCTTACACTTCTTGTAATAAATGGAGGTTATCAGTGGAAAAAATATTAACCTCATAAGATAATATAACTCATCACTTTAATTTTATTGTTTACTTATTTATCTGTACTATGTTTAATAAGAAAATTTATAAGGAAATGTTAGTAAGATATATTTTTTTAATATTTCAAACAGAAGGTGCCGATATTAGGTCTTTGTAATATTAAGGCCACAGGTTTTACAAAATACTCTGTGTTATATAAGCCTGTTGCTGAATATTCGGTCAAAATATTTAATATTATAAACTCAAAGACAAATAAGATCTTTATATCATTAAAAATTATCACTCGCAGTTACCTTAATACTAAATTCTATATAGGTCAATTTCGAATAAGGTCACTACTAAACTAAAAATGGAATGGCCTGCACAGGCATGTTACTGCTTGTGTCACTATAAAACTGAACAAACGTGGTAAATTGAGAAAAATTAAAGAGACCGAAGTATACCTTATGTAGCTTTCTACACCAAAATCAGGCCCTGTTGTGTAAGAGTCGATGTAGATAGTCGTTTTATGACAAAGGCAAAATCATGAATTTTTGGATTAGGTCCCTATAAATCAAGGGCTGCGATGTATATTTTATGACGTCTAGGAATACATTTCTATATTCCTAAGATGTATAAGGAAGCAGGAAAGAGCCCAGTTAATGGCGCACAAAACATACAGTGATTGTTCACATTGAAGATAGTATAACGATTTTTTTTCAGGCTTAACTACATGTCAGCGTTCCTTCAAGAGGTCCACAGATACTACACCGTCGTCCCACTATCAGGACCTAGGCGGGTCCTCAAAGAAACCATGATGGACGGTTACGTGCTGCCGAAGGACACCACTATTCTCATCGGAGCAGGGGACCTCCACATGGACCCCAGATATTTCGAGAACCCCGAAACGTTCAATCCAGATAGATTTATCGATGAGAAGGGCTTAGTGAAAAATCCAGAACACTTGATTCCCTTCGGTATAGGTGGGTAGCTTTGGCATTTAATATTTATGAAAGATATTTTTTTGTAATTTGTAGTACACTCTCCGGTTTCTCTCGGCTGATTTGAGTTTATATGATTACTAGGCTTCAACCAGCGGCTTCGCCCGCGTGGATCCGTTTTATTCCAGTTCCCGTAGGATAAACCATCGCATGTCCTTTCCAAAGGACCAGTCTATCTGTGTTCCAAATTTAATTAAAATTGGTAGTGGTAGTTTAAGCGCGAAAGCGTAGCAGACAGATAGACAGAGTTACTTTCGAATTTATAATATTGAGTACCAGCCTTCCGCCAGCGGCTTCGCCCGCGTGGACCCGTTTTGTAGGTTCTCGTAGGATAAAAACTATCCTGTCCTTTCCCTAGGTCCACTCTATCTGTGTTCCAAGTTTCATTAAAATTGGTTTAGTAGTTTAAGCGGGACAGCGTAGCAGACAGACAGAGTTACTTTCGAATTTATAATACTAGTAAGTATGGATATAATCCCACATCATAATGAAATTATGAATTATTTTTAGGGTTCCGTAGCCAAATGGCAAAAAACGGAACCCTTATGGATTCGTGATGTCTGTCGGTCCGTCCGTACCTATGTCACAGTCACTTTTTTCCGAAACTATAAGAACTATACTGTTGAAACTCGCTACGTAGATTTATTCTGTGAACCACATTAAGATTTTCACACAGAAATAGAAAAAAGCAATAAATTTTGATGGTTCCCCATATTTAGAACTGAAACTCAAAAAAAACATTTTCATCAAACCCATGTATGGGTAAATAGTAGTGGTAGTAGTAAGAACTACTACCACTACTAATAACTACTAATTACTACTACCACATACCCATGGGATTTCTGGCATTTTTTCTAAACTGAATAGTTTGCGCGAGAGACACTTCCAAAGTGGTAAAATTAGTGTGTCCCTTCCTGTAACTTCTAAAATAAGAGAATGATTAAACTAAAAAAATATATATGATATGCATTACGATGCAAACTTCCACCGAAAATTGGTTTGAACGAGATCTAGTAAGTAGTTTTTTTAATACGTCATAAATCGTAAACCACAATTTACCTTTCATTCAATCTTAATGTAATAATTTCTATGGATAATCAAAGGCAATGATGTATTTTTGTTGCCGCTATTGTTATACAAATAAATACTAAAAATAGAATAAAATAAATATTAAAGGGGGCTTCCATATAATAAACGTGATTTTTTATAGATAATGGTACGGAACACTTCGTGCGTGAGTCCGACTCGCACTTGGCCTGTTTTTAAATTAAAACGATACAAACGCTATACACTCATAGCCCCACACTTGGATTCTCTGTGTCGTGTGTACCATGGACACACACAATGACAGAAACTCAAACACTCAGACCGAGAACAGAAATTTAAACTCATCATTCAAATTTCTGCTTCGCCGGAAATCGAACCCGGGACCCTCCGAGCGGCAGTCCGGCATTACGCCACACGGGTCGTAGGGCAGTAAGTTAAACTGTACTATGTACGTCGTGTATCTGACGACATTGCAAGATCATGATCGACTGCGGATCGAGTGTCCCATGTTTGTTTTCCAGCAAGAAGCACTTAGTTCTTTAAGTTTCATTAAGTTATCATTAAGAGTTTTAAGGTATTGATCTGAGTCTTTTGCATAGCCTTAGTTTATTTATTGTTTCTATTCCAGGACGAAGACGTTGCCCGGGCGATGCGTTAGCGAAGTCCTTCATCTTCATCACCATGGTGGGAATTATCCAGAACTTCAAGATACAATGCAGTAACGGCATTCTACCACCTGGAGAGCCACTAATCGGTCTCATAGCAGGCGCCAAGTATTATACAGCGGAATTCGTTAATAGACGCTAGTTAGAGAATTGTACCTATAAGCGTAATGAATTTAAATTTGGGCTTCTATATCTCATGTAACATAAGAATAAGCTGAGTACTGAAAACTGATGCGCTTTCTTCACTTCTCACACAAATTATGTTGCGATGGTTGACGCCGGGCCAGGCCACACTAGCTACTACTCGGTCAAGTTAACATGACACCTGTGAGGCTGTTCGGTATGCATCCGTCCATAAGTTCTAACATTTTCTAAATCCTGTTTGGCATATTTAGACAGTTTTTATCATGAATTTATAAGATTAGCGTTTTCATTGGTAACATTAAGCCACTGAATGAATAATATTGCTAGAATTTACCTATTTTCCGTGTGCAGCGATGCTGCAATCTGCATCGCGTTTTGGCAAATTAATTGCGGCATTGGCGCGTTCAACGACTTTAAGGATGCTGCAACGTGACTTCATGACTAGCTAAATTCGAACGCGACAGCCGCTATTGCTATTAGGTAGTAATTTAGTTCAGGGGCGGCGAACCGACGGCACAGGCACGCAACGCAATATTTTGGGCACGTCACTGATCACAATATTCATTTTGCATTACGAAAAAAGTCTAAAGTAGATATTATAATAATATGACGAAGGAACGCTTATTAATGTTTGGGAATAATTATTATTATCATTATTATTTTCCCAATAATCACAATGTCAAAACTATTTGATGGCACGCCTGAGGGCCCACTCTGTACGCCCGTATCCGAAACTAAGTGAATTTTCGGGCCTTATTTTTGGATTAGATTGAAGAAATTCTAGCAATATTATTCATTCAATAGCTTAATGTCATCAATGACATCGTTTATCTTATTAATTCATGAAAAAGAAGCGATCTGAGTATGCCGGACTTATCCGCTGGACAATGTTTTTTTAATTAATTTTTATTTATTTAGTTCTCCCATATAAATTGTTCCTACGTTACCTGTCAAACGTTTGTATTTCGTGCCGTGTCGTTCTAAACTTGGACACAGTCAGAATAACAGGACAGTTCGTATATCATTATTTGTTTTATATTTTTGTTTCACAGTTACATGAAATGTCTTTAAGATAATAAGAAAACAAATTCTCTTTCAATACTTTTAAGGCAGGACAACGTCTGCAGGGGCCACTAGTTTCTTTAGAAAAATGGTACTTTGATACGTAAAGGTTCGCCGTCCCTGCGCTAGCGGAATCGCGCGTTATAGGGTTTTCAAGTGTGCTTGCTAAAACTGCTAGTGTGGCTTTGCCGTTATGTACATGTATTGTATAAAGTATGCTTCAAAGCACACACTCGCATACGTATGTGTTGCAAGCGTTAGCTTTCAGATATCGGTCTAGTTGTCCTTTATAATTCGTATTTATTTTTATTTATTAGCTAAAGTTTTGATTGCATATTAAACTTGAGGTTCAGAAAAGTCTAGACAGAGAGTTACGTGCAGACTAATAGCAGGAATCGAAAATTAAAATTTATTTACAAGTACATCTTTATAAAACTAAAACGGAAATCTAGTAAAATACCTTGTTTTGTAATATAAAAAGTATCATATATGCTATGACTGATTTATTTAACACCCTCTAAGTCATGGTTCAGAACTTATCAATAATGAAATGAAAAAAAATAGTAAGTTGGTTATCTGCTGATTTTGATAATTTCTAATTTAGAAAGTACTAGGAAAATATATTTATCAAATATGAAGAGTTACGTATGGTACAAGAAAATGTTAGAATAAAATTTGCTATTAGTACACATGTACATCTATATAAATTTATGTTATATCTTATACGCTGATAAATTATTTATTACGTCTGTGTACCCGGTGGTTGGGAAATATAGTTTTTACAAAGTTCAAAGTGTTTTATTTACAACATGACTGTTACCATTATACTCACAAAAGACCCCACTGCTATTTGTTACATAGAGCAAAGAAGGAAATTTGTGAGTATATAAAAAGTAAAGCTCCCATTGCTCACATATCACTATTTATGTCTCAAAATGTATTCATTTTAGTGGTTAAGTAATCTCCAGGCCTCCCCAATAATGGGGAGCCCAGCATCGGGACGTTAAAAGGATGCAACTATATAACCTGTATCGGTAATGGTCGCTTTAGTCATAGCCTGTTCATGATTATTTGCTCCAACAAGAAGATAAGCTGAGCAACCGGCCTCTTCTGCAAAGCTCGGGAGTCTTCTGTAAGGCTCGGTGGCGGGGCTCGCGGTGCGCTTTACACCTGTAGGCTAGCATCCCATGAAACATAACCAACTGATCTCTATTTAATATGGTCGAACATATCGATACATTATTTTATAATTTTGATTTCATTTTAAAGTATTAATTATAGTTTTCTAATTTCATCTAAATCCACCAAAGCGCGTTTCAAGTTTATGCCGCGTATTGTTTAAATGGACATAACTTTTTTTTGTTTATGGACCATGTAATACACGCTAAATGTTACGATAATTAATTCAACAATACATCAGTAAATCTGCAGTCAAAGAAGGGAAAAGAAATTGGGAATCAAATATTAATTTAAGGTTATTCATTGTAAGCTTGAGGTAACAGCTTTTAAATCCTTTTTATTTGCTATCAAGGGTGATTTTTTAAAAAAAGTGTCTTGTTATTTTCAGAAAAGGTTACAAATACAAAATTTCAATTGAAATCCTTTTCCCAAAAAGATTCTACACATCAAGTCTCAACACTCAATTTAAAAAAAATCGAAAAATTTTGACACTTCAAGGGTGAATTTCGGAAAATGCTGAAATACGTATTCCTTTACCAAGAAAAATTGTTCATTAAAATCCGTCCACTAGTTTCTGTGTGAAAGTCTAACAGCAGACAGACAGACATACAAAAAAATATAAATTTATTTTTTGGGTTCTATTACTTATAGAAAAAACCCATAGAAGTATTTTTTTAAATTTATTTTCAATGTGCAGAATTATCCCTACTTAGTTTTATTATAGGTATATATTATATATGTACATATATATATATATATATATATATATATATATATATATATATATATATATATATAGATTACTTATATACTTTTTTACTTATATTATCCAATCTTTAAAATTATAAATTCGAAAGTTACTCTGTCTTTCTGTCCCGCTTAAGCTACTAAACCAATTTTAATGAAAATTGAAACACAGATAGAGTGGACCTTGGGAAAGGACATAAGATGATTTTTATCCCACAAGAACCTTTAAAACGAGTCCACGCGGGCGAAGCCGCTGGCGGAAGGCTATGCTTTCCCAAGGTGCACTCTATCTGTGTTCCAAATTTCATTAAAATTGGCTCAGTACTTTAAGCGGGAAAGCGTAGCAGACAGACAGCCAGACAGAGTTACTTTCGAATTTATAATATTAGTAGGGATTCATGTTTTTACATGATTCACGTTCACGATTGTTAAGTGTTTTAAAGGATATGACACTTAACATAGGCGCTCTTTGTATTGTGACATAGGTAACACACTAATCAGTCTTACAATTCAGAGAATCCTAGTGTAGAGATTAGTGACTAAGTATTTTTTGTAACACTGTATATGTATCTTTACAATAAATCATTTCAAATAATTTCATTTCATTACAAATAAAAGAATGAACGATGAGAACCATATTTCCATGCCTATTGTTTTCTTACCAGACACTTTCATCAAATATTGGGAATATCTCACTCTTGCCTAAGTTTCAACAGTGAAAAAAGCTCTCTTTGTATTGTGGTAACAGTCCGAATCGTCAACAACCTAGATTGGCTCACCGCTCTAGAACTGCTTAGCTTGCGAAGAGACGCTTTGCATCAGTTGCCATGAATGTGTTAATTGACGTGTAAACTGACAACCTTTCATCTGAAGCATTTCCAGTGAACTGTAACTATTGGAGAACCCCTTCAAAAAAGCTGAAAAAGCTGGCAATGCTCATGACTCCTCTGGAGTTGCTCGTGTCCATAGGCGAAGGTGATGGCTTAACATCACTCGGGCCGTTTGTCTTTTGTTCAGTAATGTGTAAAAAAAAAGTTTCTTCAAAGATAGGTTTTGTACTATCACTATTCATTTCTACTGGTTCTATAATTTATTAGTACATCCATTAAAATACTAGTTGCATTAGAAAGTAAAGAAAACAAACAATTAGTGCAACTGATTTTACCTCGACTATTCTCACAACCTATACCTGCGTTAGACAGTTCACGGATAAAGTTTAATTACAATTTGAACTATAGATTTACTTCTCTATAGGTCAAAGGTTGTGAATTCAGGTTGCCAGACAAGTTCAATGTCACTACGATTAGGTGTTTTGTTGATACGCTACGAATGTGATATTGAGTGTTACGACAATTTTCACTTTTCTTAAAGATTTTTTTTAGTAAATCAATATAATAATCAATAACATTAGAGCATCAAGGGTACTGACCTTAGACTAAGAATAATGTACTTACGATGGTACTGACTCACCCTCGGGTGTCATACCTGTCAATGGTGATGCTCTACGTCAATAACCAATAGAACGATACCCCTATATTTGGAGCATGGAAAAACCCTGGTTATTTCCATCATTTCATCTGCCCCACTGCTGGACACAGGTTTCCTCTTGGAATTGAAACAATAAAAATAGGATATAAAGGGTAAGGGGAAAAGCCATAGCTGACTAACTTTGGATTGGTCGACATTAAGCCTTCGGCAAATTATGAGTTAGCAACGTGCATAGTCGTGAAAAACATCATTAGTAATTAAATACGATTATAATTATCACAAAAATTTCCTTCGCCGTGGAGTAGCAATAAATATGCACTTAACAAATTTCTGTGTCAGAGGTGCGCATCCAGGATTTGAACTCGGTATGTGCAAAAGAAAAAATCTATAAAATCAATAAATTTAGTTATTGGTAATCGAATCCAAGAGTACCTGTGGTTTCAGTTCACAGCTCTAGGAAATCAAAACGTTGAAAGTTTAATTACAAACCCGAGTAGAGAATTATTTCTATATAGGTCAAAGTGTGTGGATCCAGGTTGCTAGACAAGGTCAAAGTCACTACGGCGTATTGTTCATACGCCACGCTACGGGTGTAATATTGAATGTTACGCCGATTTTCACTTTGTGATTATAATAGAGTGAGCTTTTAGTTAACTAGTTAGTTGTTTTTTAAATCTTTTTGGCATACGTTTTTCTTACAGGGATTCAGGCCATAGTCGCCAAGCTGGTCAAGTATGTATGTAGGTATGTAGGTAAGTATGTATGTATTGCTGGATGTCATATCTAGGAGATGGTTTAGGGCTTTGAATAAGTTAGTTTATCGTTTTTTTACTTTTTTTATAATTTCACATTTGGGAAGTACGTAATGTGGACTTCATGCCTTCGATATTTTTTTTTTCAACCTAAATCTCGCTCGGTATGATATGCGCGCTGTGCATGGAGCTGATAATAAATACGCATGTTCTTAGTCAGAGGTGCATGCCGGGATTTGAACAGTGCACTTGCAGTATCACTGCTTCATGCCAGCTCCAGTAAATTATGTTGTTATCTTTAGTGTGTGAAGTAGTAAGACGAAGAAATTGTTTAGACTTCACGTCTAATTAGCCCACTATCGCTTTAATAAATTAATATTAGGGCGGTAGTGCCATCCAAGGGTAGATAGGGTAGGGAGGGTAATCTTATCCCCAGTACTGCTGATTCAAAGGTTTAAAAATATGGCTGTTTTGAGAGTATGAGTTACAAATAGGACGGAATCGATTGACTGATCAATCAACTTGTGATTGACACACAGTCTGAGCGAAAGATGCGAGGTTTGTGTATGTTATATGCAAGACGTTGTACAGAATTTTCCTTAATATTAATTTCTCCTGTATTTATTCTGTGTGTACATGAACAATAAAATAAATAAATAAATAAGACGTCAACCGTAATAAATCCTTATGAGACAATGTATATTTCCGCAAGATACTTAGAACATCAAGGTATGACACCCGTCATAGGAGTGGCCTTTACGGGCGAACCCCTCGTCGCAACGTCCATGCACAATGTGCCTTCTACTTATACAACTAGTGTGTCTGTGTGTGTCGGTGTCAGTGTTGACGGTGCATAGAAAATGACGTTGTTAATTGAAATTGACATATTTAGAAATGTATGGGTCTGTAGCGATGAAAGAATATTTGTGAATGTGTGACAAAATTAAAATGTGTGCGTTCTTCCCCCGCACCAGATTTGGCACAAAAATTATGTATCGAAGCGAGGCACTATACCGTCTCTACTGAAGGGTGAGTCAGTAACTTTGATGCTCTAAGGCAAGATATTACAATAAATTATAATAACAGATTTAAAAACCTTCAGCATCCATGATTGAAACTACTTTTTGAATAGTTCTCTTTTCTTTCTAGTATGTCATACGTGACACTAATCTATCAGAAAAGTGACATGCTTGTGACTTTTTGTTTACTAAGCTGAGTTACTACAAAAATATTTGTGTTTTAAGTTTGCCTGCTAAAGACTAAGAAGATAAATTAATAAGTTATTTAAAGTGATAGAAGTAAGTGTGCCACAACCTTATTGTATTCCAACACTCAAGCGAAAATAATTGTAATATTGAATTGTTTAAACAAAATTTAAGAGACTTCTTGAGGTCTTCATCGTTTATTTACTTAGTTATGTATAAGTTACTTATGGTTATCTTAAAACTGTGACCCAACACCAACATCGATTAGTTCATATAAAGAAGGTTTTTTTTTTATTTAAACAGCCTGTGAAATATTTCTTTCATAACACTAAAGATTATAGCGCGAATATTGCTATTTATTTAAGACACTACCTCGACGTCTGCGAACTTCAATTCGATAGAATTTAAAAAAGTTGCCTAGTAAACGAAAAAACAGATTTGAGATATTATTAAGGATAATAAAAAATACACACTGGACTACGCCAGTTTAAATAAAATAAAAAAGTTGAAGAATAGCCTCCATAAAAATAGATTTTCATGTAACCTTTCCTAAAAAATATTGAAAACTTAAAACGAATAACTACACCTACCTATTGACTAGATTTATTTCCAAAATGTATTTAAGTTCCCTAAAATGTATACCTTCCTGAAGCCCGTAGTTTGTTGGTCGAAAGCTGAATATATAAAGGAAATGATACAATAAATAAAATGTTTGAATAAAGTTACCTCATCTAAGAAACAAGCGCAGGTGCACTAAGAAATATTAATTAAAAATTATAATATGTATTTCACCATAAATTCGTTACTTTGTACAATATTAAGTCCCGTATTACATAAATCATTATTAACTGACCCAATATTGCTACGGGTATTTAGTTGTTTATAAATTGATAGTTACTTTATTTAAGACTGCAGCGAGCGCGCTGGTGTTTCTGCAACAAAAAGGTAAATTTCGTAGGTATATAAGAATAGCATAGATTTAATATCTGCTTTACATTACATGAGTACTTAAATAATATTTTATTCAGTCAGTTAGTTAAAGTGACTACCCCCTAAGTTTTAAAAAGGGCTTCAAAAATCAACAGGAAAAATACAGCCATAGTTAAGTTGTGTCTAAAAAGGGGATTTTTAGGCTAATTCTGTAGAATTTGTAGGTTTATTGTCAATCGTTCTATGTTAGATTCCTACAAGTACTATATAACAGAAGTCCACACATATTACTCTGTATCAAAACGCGGGAATCTACGCAATGAACTGCGGGCAAAGCAACATACATATTATAACCATAATTCTAACTCTTGTTTAATAAGTGATGTATTGATTCAAACAGTGCATAAACAGATTAATGACAATTATCGATAATGACTAACGCCTAATTGCAATCAGGCTTCAATCGAATAATCAAAGAGCGACTGATTAAATCGGATCAACACGGATTTCCTGCGGTGATTGGTTTGTTCCATCGGTTAGCTGATACCGCTCTAACGGGGTGAGGGAGAATTCCGATCATAGTACAAGGCCCGTAGCCAAAGTAACATTTGGAAAACGATAACGAAGTCAGATAACAATAATATTATTATGTGTGGGATTGTTTATATCGCGCCTCTTGTTTATGAATAGTCAATCACAACTACATGATAGCCAACACGGATTCAGGCGCAGTCGCTCAACAACAACAAACCTGTTAAATTTTGTTACTGACGTCACGAGTACAATGGACGCAGGAAGACAGGTGGACGCTGCATATTTTGATTTTAAAAAAGCGTTCGATCGGGTAGATAATGATATCCTTCTAGCGAAATTGATGCGTTTTGGATTTACTCCAAAATTACTAACCTTTTTTGCGTCATACCTAAGGAACAGAAAACAATATGTACAGCTAGGACCTCATAAATCACACCACTACTTCACTAGATCAGGAGTAAATCAGGGAAGTACATTAGGTCCCAGTATGTTTCTGATCATGATTAATGACTTGCCGAACGTCCTCTGCGCCTCTAGGTGTCTGATGTTCGCGGATGACATAAAAATTTACCTACCTGTACAGAATGTCAAAGACTGCGAAGATCTGCAAAGAGACATACACAGTGTTTGGCAGTGGAGTAGCGAAAATCGGTTGCTTTTAAATGAGGATAAGTGTAAATCTATCACGTTCTCCAGATCTCGTTCACCGCTTTGCCACACTTACCATCTTCACGACAAAGCGCTTGAGCGAGTCTACACCATTCGAGATCTTGGACTGTTACTTGACACGCAGTGCAACTTCAGGGAGCATGTGGCTGACTTGTGTAATAGAACTTATAAAACTCTAGGTTTTGTATTAAGAACTGCTACGCAATTTACAGATTGTAGGGTAACGCTTATTTTATACAAGACGTATGTGCGTAGCAGGTTAGAATACAACGCAATCGTTTTTGATCCACATGAGAAGAAATATTCACTCATGTTGGAAAAAATACAGAGAAAGTTTTCGCGATATGTATTCAAGCGTCAACATGGCTTTTATCCCTTTTTATATCCCTCCCTTTTCGTCTACGGGATGGTAGGGCTAGATTCGCTTGAGCTAAGACGAAAACTGCACCTTATGGTTCATTTCTTTCTCTTGCTCAATGGTAAAATTGATAACCCCTCGGCACTGAGTTGTTGTAATCTTGAGATTCCGCGATGGCATATGCTTGGTGGGCACGGCGGCAGGAGGCCCGGCAGACTGCTGGCGGTGCCCGCGGTGCGCACGCGCCGTACGGCCGCAGCACCGCACTGCGCGGCACCTGTCCTGCTCAATACTTTCCTTACTCGGACGCCAGAATCTGACATATTCCATAATAAGTTAAGTAATTTTATTATTTTATGTAGAATATTTTTAAGTTTTTATTTGTAATTTTTTATGTTTTTTGTGTAATTATTAAGAGGTGCATGTAATATTTTAGGTTTAGCCTGTTAATTACATGTACGTATAAATAAATAAATAAATAAATAAATAAATAAATATATATAAATTAGTGCGTAGTAAGGTAAATAGAAGATTAGGGACGGGCCTATTGTGTTAGGTAGTTCGAGAAATTTCTAGAGAACCTTGGGTAGCAGTATATAAGGCACGCACCGAGCCGCGACAGGACGCAATTTAGTTCCGGAAATCGAAGCGATCTCTACCAAGCGACAAAGAAGAATTATTCGACGATTACAGCGATGATATTGAACTATAGTGATTGGCTTAGCGATTTGGATTCTGTTGAGTAGATTTTTGTAAAAGGAGACAATAAACGCCTACTACGTTACAAGCCGCATTTTCCTTACCCATAGCGCGTAACATTACGTAAAATCACGTGGTAAATCTTCATCGTTATAGCCAGTTGGCAGCCAATGTCAAAATTCGTAACGAAACAATTTACTATCGAATTGTCATCGACCACTATCCCATAAAAATGCGTAGGTAAGCAGCACTTTTTACCGACTTCCAAAAGGAGGAGGTACTGTATTCGGCTGTATGTATTTTTTTTTTTTTTATATATGTTCACCGATTACTCCGCCGTTTGTGGACCGATTTTCAAAATTCTTTTTTTGTTCGTATGCTTATACTCCCGAGGTGGTCCCATTGTCACCAAATCAGGATCTGATGATGGGATCCCAGGGAAATCGAGGGGAACTCTCAAATTTTATAGGCACACACATTGATTTTCTTATACTTTCTGAAGCATAAGAGATATTTGTGCATAGTAATCATCATCCCATGTTGCTGAGCTGATGATGGAAGGTACTGCAACAGTGGGGAGTTGAAAGCAAATTCTTTCAATAAATAGTTTGTCATTCCAAATCTTACATTCCTGGGGTGGTCCAGCTGTCACCAAGTCAAAGTCTGATGAGGGGATCCCGGAGAAATCGAAGGGAACGTTCAAATTTTACAGCACAACAAATGATTTTCATATTTTTACTGAAGCCAAACAGGCATTTTTGTATAATTATCATCATATCATGTTGCTGAGCTGATGATGGAAGGTACTACGAAGGTTAGGAGTTGAGAGCAAATTCTTTAAATAAATGTTTTTTTGTTGGAAATTTTACATTCCTGAGGTGGTCCAACTGTCACCAAGTCAAAGTCTGATGATGGTATCCCAGAGAAATCGAAGGGAACATTCAAATTTTATAGCACAACAAATGATTTTCATATTTTTATTAAAGAAAAATAGGTATTTGTGTATAATTATCATCATATCATGTTGCTGAGCTGATGATGGAAGGTACTATGACGGTTAGGAGTTGAGAGCAAATTCTTTCAATAAATGGTTTTTTGTTGGAAATCTTACATTCCTGAGGTGGTCCAACTGTCACCATGGCAAAATTTGATGATGTGATACTAGGGAAATCGAGGGAAACACTGAAACTTAATAGGCACACACATTCTTTTAGTCATATTTTTTAACATAATACAAATATTTATGTCCGGTAATTATCACCTCATGTTGCTAAGCTGATGATTGAAGGTACAACTCCTCAACGGTTAGGAGCTGAGAGCAAATTCTTTCATTAATTTATACGTTCTGGTGGACTGATAGTAGTATTCTTTCAGGCTATAAGATGGCTATTAGATAAACATGATTATAAAAGGTATCTCTTTAACGTTTAGAAGTTAAGTGAAAAAATTTCCAATTATGCTTATACATACATAATATGTGAAGAATTATTAAAACTACTAAAAAGAGTGAAATAAATTAAGTTTTTAACAAAAAAATAGAACCGACTTCAAACGGTAAAAAATAAAATTGTTCAGTACCTACTTCTTCTTGCTTATGGTAATGACTCTTAAAACTATTTTTGGAGTCGGGCCCTTAGTAAAATGTCCTGTCTTTGTAAATATAGTGTACCTTTCGTTCTGAATGGACACCAACTCCAATATATTTTTAACAGTCATAACCATAAGCAAAAAGAAGTAGGTACCGTCCCACTGTCTGTACTGTCGGTGACCATTTAGAACGAATGGTACGACATTTTAGTAGGGGCCCGACTCCAAAAATAGTTTTAAGAGTCATTACCATAAGCAAGAAGAAGTAGGTACTGAACAATTTTATTTTTTACCGTTTGAAGTCGGTTCTATTTTTTTGTTAAAAACTTAATTTATAGTTATTGCCGTCGCTACGATCGTGAACTTCAAAAAAGATAGCGGAACGAACGACAATGTCGAATTTAGATATCGTTTCGCTACGAAGCGATGTTACTTTGGCTAAGTCCCCTGGGATTTTTCACGTTATTGCGATATGATGCACGATGGCTGACTCTAATCCTTTTGCGTCCCACTACTGGGCACGGTTCTCTCCCAATTATTGGGGAAGCCTGGAGTTTACTTCGCCACGTGCATTGGAGCACGTGTGGGTTGGTGGAGAAGTGAATTAATGGCCAACCCGCTGTCGGATGTTTTCAAACCGCCCATAATGATTCCAACAAGTTTTAACGACTGTTTTTCTATCGATAATAACCAGGACAAACGTGCCCTCTGAAGCACAGAAATGCGTATTAATTTTTTGCCACTAGCGGTCACCCATCTCACACTTGCGTTCTACGCTAGCCGCCGGGCGCTTCATCGTAATGCACGATATTATTTTATTATCTTCTGAGTTACTGTGTTTATACATTACGCTGATTCCACATAAAGTAGGTTTTTCAAAGAAACTTGTGGAGTAAAAAAATAGTGCAGAATCATGTTTTATTCAAGTTGCCTATAAAACTCCATAGGACACGCGCTGCTGAAGTAGCCATCACTTTACAAGCGATCTACGCTAACTAAGCCAAACGGGTGAGGTCGGGTGTGAGATGGGTGACCGCTAGTGGCAAAATTTCATGTGCATTTCCATACAGGGCACGTTAAGTCGTCGGTCCCGGTTGTTATCGACAGATAACAGTGGTAAAACCTTATGGAGGCTTTATGGATGGTTTGAAAACATCCGACTGCTTGTTGGCCACTAACCCGCATCTCCATCAACTAGGGTTGCCAACATTTTTTTGGCTGAATATAGTATTTTTTTTAAATAGTACGCTTAATAAAATATGATTACAATATTGTATTTTATTGTATATGTTATTGTATTAGGAAAGAGTAAAAAATTGGTTAAGTTATATTTTTACTCATTTTTTTTAAATAAAAACCTTTTTTTGCACGTCTTCAATTGTTTAATTGTTTGAGCCAATTATGACAGGAATGCGTTAAAAAAAATGCGAGATCTTTTTTTATTAGTATTGGTGTTGTAAAATAAAAACATTGATCTAGTGTACTGAACTATAGTATTTACGCGTACTGTATATTTCTTCAACAGCGTATAGTAGAGTCCCCAAATACAGTACGATACTATATTATAATATTATAGTACGGTTGGCAACCCTACCACCAACCCGTATTACAGCAACGTACAGTAAGCTCCAGGTCTCCCCAGTAGTGGCCCGTCCATCCAAAAGTGCCCAGCAGTCTCAACATCAGGCGCGGTCGCAGCCTTCAATTTTGGGGGGGAGGGTCATCAAGAAGTTTGGGGGGGGGTCACTTAGAAATTTGGAGGACGAGATATCCCAAATTGGCTTGTTTCGCCTTCCATCTACACATGACTGATGGATTTTGGGGGGGGGGGGTCATGTCCCTTGTGACCCCCCCCCTGGGACCGCCACTGCCCAACATACGGCTAATGTGGCTGTGTTACACGTGCCAGGTTTCAGCAATCGACCTACATAGATAGTTTTCATACTACACAAGTCACAGAACAACGCACATTTAATGAATAATTAATAATCTCTCTGCAGTGTATCCACGGCGCTCATTTCCATAATGGGGCACACTGTAATTGATTTAACCACAAGTACATCTACTTCGCTTAATGAGAAAAATGTAAGTAATTACTTCTGTTGCGAACAATCTTGGCACTACTTTTTAATCCATTGCATGCTCCTTTTTACCATGGACGTGTAAGTCACAATAATGGACTACGACATGGAGTTCTTCAAGAAAGCTGTAAAAAAGCTCTCCTCCAAAGCCGGCATTGCTCGGGTGGGTTGACCGCGTCCATAGGCCCATCTGCTTTTTTGTGCGGTTTATTTATAAAAAAATATACTTAATATTTTAAATGGGAAAGTAACTCTCTCCCTCTCTCTCTGTGTGTGACTAATACTGTGTCTTTTATGTTTTCACATATGCAAATTTTTTTTCTCATGAAACGGGTCCACGTGGGCGAATGCGATGGCGAAAGACTATCAAATATAAAAAAAGTACCAAGTGCGAGTTGAACTCGCGTGGACGGGTGGATGGAACCCTCCGTACAATGCCAAAGTCAAATGTTGCTATCTAGGTGATGTTTTAAAGAACTTTTTTCCGTAACTGAACGTATTATATTGAGATTAAAAACAATGCGTCGTGTTGCGATGCTTTGCTGTGTTTGTCGCTCGCTTGTTTACAAGGGTTAAAGGCAATTTTCGATCAAATCTATTTAAGTAGCTCTTTATAACTATTTCGTACTTCTAAGAGACCACGGAAGTGTTAAGCTGTTTTCTCAAGCGCACTAGACTCCGATGAAGCGGGAAATATTCTCGGTAAATTAGTTTCAGCGTAATCAATCGACTTTTCTGAGTTTTGTGAATTTATCGCGGGCGAAATAACAAGATATTTAAGGAAAGTGTCGCTTTGGTGTTACAGCTCCCCTAGACAAAATGAATTCTACTAACGTTAACGCTTGTAGAATACAATGAAAATGTATAGGATTGACACTTAGCTAAGTTATCAAAAATATCAAAATTCAAATGAAAGGGTGTAATGAATAATCTGAATAACGACAACGGGATAATTTTGTATTTTAATGTCCCTCCACATTTTTAGTTACATCCTTATTTTTTATGTGATCTGAATTTAGTGTTCAGTACAACAGATAGTACACAGTAGATAGTACGGAGCGCCACTAATTAGATAAGTAATTTGATTCTATTATCATTATTCTATTATTTTATTCTTCTCAGGAATTCAACCCAGAAAAACACTTCAGATGGGACAGCATCAAGAAATTTATTTACTTCGCCATCACATGTTCATCGTCCATTACAAATTTTGATGTATTTTCAAAGGTGTTATATGAACGTGGTATACCTACATTATTTAAAATTAGATTGTCTTTCCTTAGAAACAGTAGCCAATTGAGATGTAAACATTTTATCTGTTAAATCAACGAATTCAAATTAAGAATAAAGGTCGACTTACATCCAGCGTCACAGGATTCCAGCGCTGGATCGGCACTGGATCAATGTAAGCATGTTTTAATCCATTACAGCGTCTAGTATTCAGCGTTGAATCCGAATAGACTCGTTCCTATTTTTCAATCCAGTAACCTCCCACCGCCCGCCGCGCACTCTGCACCAGTGTCACTGGAACCGAGTAAACGCAACGGGCCAGCATCCGCCGCGTAGTCGTATAGTGACCACACTTCTGTTTGTCTGGTATACAATAAAAGTTTGCCAAAAATGTCTAAATCAAAAAGGGTCTGTTTTGACATTTTTTAAAGAACTCTGCCATCACTTATTTATTTTCTTCTTATTCTCAATCAATTCATATGCATTGTGAAGCCATAAATTTAGATTTTTTTCGCGTGAAGCGTATGATACAAATATTTTTAGCAGTATTTTAATTGCCTGCGCTTTCCAAGACGCGGAATACTCATTTTTGCTGCAAACTAGTTGTCACCCTAACTAAGAGTGGTAACAGTGTCTACTGGATTGAATGTAAACGGCATGATCCAGTAGCAATGCCAATCCAGCGCTGGAATGCAGCGATGCTGGATTCAGTCACTGGATTAATCAGTTTACAATATTAAAGTCACTGTACTGTATTGCCGTACAAAATTAAGTAAGGTTTAATTTTATGAAGTAGTTTCAGCCCAGCGTATTATAAACTTTGCGCGCCTTAGAGCATCAAAGTTACTGACTCACCCAGTAGAGACGGCATAGCGCCCCGCTTCGATATATAATTTTTGTGCCAAATCTGGTGCGGGGGAATAAAGCACACATTTTAATTTTGTCACACATTCACAAATATTCTTTCATCGCTACAGACGCATACATTTCTAAATAATAATAATATGTCAATTTCAATTAACAGCGTCATTTTCTATGCACCGTCAACACTGACACCGACGCACACAGACACACTAGTTGTATAACTAGAAGGTACATTGTGCATGGACGTTGGGAGGGGTTCGCCCGTAAAGGTCACTCCTCTGACAGGTATCATACCTATCATACCTTGATGCTCTAAGGTTTGGTATATAATAAAGCCCATATTCATAATATTACTTTATTGATAAATACCACACAGTCGTAACGAACTGTTTGGTTTTATTTTAGTGTGGCTTTTGGACTTTATATTCCTGGAAGTGACTATGGGGATGACGTACATGTGCATGGATTTCTTCATCAAGCAGTACACGAGAAAACTTGACTTCAATCGAGCTTTGAATCCACTCTTACGTGGAATATCAGCCGGTATACTGCTGCAAACTTCGGTTTGGACTTTAATCGTAAGTTTTTAACAATGTTTTTCTTGATTAAACACAAGAAAAGGAAGCACGAGTATACTAGCGACGTTTATTTACCTGAGTACCTGGACGACCGAGCGTTGCTCGGATAAAAACAATTTATTTTCTTCGTTTAGTTTCAAACGAAACACTCATTTGCTTAGTGTTACTTAATAACGCCATCTGAAATAGCTCCTAATAAAAAAAGTTATTTTAATTAAAATAAAAAATAGACTTATCCTTTAGTTCAATGAGGTTTGAACGTCATAAAATATAATCTTTTAATCTTTCTACCACCCAACCTATAAAATGCACAAGGTCCTGATGACGCTTGAGGAAATCCACATTGAGCCTCGTAGGCTCCATTGTTTGACGGCGTTTACGCCACAATATTATTAGTACTCTTTGGGAAGAGTCGTATTTTTCAGTTTATATTTAAATTGATTATCACTGAAAATATTTTTATACAATTAAAAATTTCTAATAATAAAAATTTTCTGGATCGATTTATCACCCCCAAAACCGGGTTACTAAATTTTATCAAAATATTAGGAGCCGTTTCTGAGATTCAAAAAATATATTTAGATACAAGAATTGCTCGTTTAAAGGTATTAGATTAAGGGATGGGTTTTGAATTTAGTATTTACAAATATATTCATAAAGACATATACAAAATAATTTCTTATCCTAAATAAGTGTGTCCTTTAAGAGCTTATTTAATATTTGGTTTGGTATGCTACCAAAATGAAAAGTATTTTTTTATTGATCTTAAGTGATTACAAGCCATAATATGTATAGTCGTATTTCACACTGCTTTACTGCTACCGTTCATCTCGAAGCAGAATAGGTATATCTTCCGCAAATAGGTTAGTATTAATAGTGAGCTCCCCACGTCAAAGCCCTGGGGAAGTGTGTTTTTGCAGCTACCCGGTACATAAAAGAGATACCGTGTTTAATATGTTAAATGGATTGGAAGGCAAAATGTTCATCGCAGGCAGGCGGCCTGCGCCGTTATATCCGTAAATCAAAGGATGGTGTGCTATAATATTTATAAATACCGCCCAAGTGCAAGTCGGACTCGCGCACTAAGGGTTCCGTACCTTTACCTATAAAACGGCAACAAAATCACGTTTGTTGTATGGGAGCCCCTTTAAATATTAATTTTATTCTGCTATTTACTATTTATTGTTATATTATCTGTAAAATTTCAACTATCTATCATGGTTCAAGAAACACAGCCTGATGACAGACATGTGACAGACAGACGAACAGACGGATGGACTGCGGAGGCTTAGTAATAGGGTCTCCTTGGCACCCTTCGGGTACGGAACCCTAATAAGAATGTTAACCGCTTGACAGTCACAGATCTGTTACAGAATATATAATTCGCTTTGTCACGGCTACCATGGTCACATGCAGAAACAATCATACTCCTAAATAATTAGATCAGTCGCAAATATTCAAACTTTGATCCAAATTTTTGTCTCACTGGTAATTGAATTTTGGTTCCTCAAGCACAGGCCAGTATGGTAAGCATTGCCCCATATAGGTTGCTAATCTTTATTTCCTTATGGTGTTTTCCAGCACTGTGAAAAGGTGCATATGAACATATCGCACTAATAATACAATAGTGTATCAACTCAAAATCGATCATTTTTCAGAATCAACGAAAAACTTATTACTCACTTCCTATAATAGTTTCAAAATGAATAACTGCCATATGAGTTTTCAAACTGAATTTAAATGAATAATATGTTTACTAAAAATAAAAAAGAATACTAATAGTTTAATTATTTAGAAATTTTGAGTTAAGACTGTCTTCGTCCATAAACTTTTTTTTAAATAAAACATTATTTTTAGTTAAATCATTATTGGTGAAATATTTTGTATTGTTAGAGTCTAAATAATCATTTTTCTTATGGTTTTAACTTAGTTTTTGTACATACAACATAGATGAAAACCGATTCCTGGTGTATATCTTTACAAGGTATGTTTATCCATTTTCTAATATCCATTCTGCTTAGGTTGACACTAGATGGTATTGTCTGAATGTGGTAGAATATTATAGTTAATATTATATTATATACATTTGAATAAGATAATTTGTTTCATATGAACTGTTTATTATTTTGTTTATCTTTTTTTATTAATATCCATTAATAAATAAATCCAGCTATTTTTTTATGTAAAGTAAATTATAATTTAAATTAAATTCTCATATTTAATCTGTCAGTTACTGGAGTATTACACATGAAAAAGAAATTTAGATAAAAGAACAAATACTCAAACGAATTGAGAAACAAACATTTCGTAAAAAAATAAGATAAACAATCTTCTAAAACAAAAATAACAAGTCTTCTAAAACAAAAACAGTCGTTACTAATACTAATAACTTTAAAAGTATAGATTATTCTTAACTATTTATCAAAATAGACCTTTAAAAACAAGAATACACAAATATTAAAACAATACAAATTATTTGCATAGTACTATTCATATTTAAAAAAATATACTTAATAATTATTATATCCCTTTTCTTATTTTGAGTTAAACCCCCACGCGCGTGTTGCACGTCAGTGATGCCGAAGTGCGCAGTAAAAAGTTGTAAAAATTACACTCTAAAAAACGCATATTTATTATACTTCAAGACTATTTATTGTTATTTTAGTTGTGTGTGTTTGTGTATTCTTGGGTCAAACCATTTGAGAATAATAAAGTCTGATTTCCAGTTCGTCGCAAGTTACGTACGAAAACTTTCTGGTAGATTTGATCTTCGTAAGAATTTTAGTAAAAAAATGAAAATGGGTGTTCTTTTTCAAGACGAAACACCTTCATGTCGTGCCATGTAACTAAACCTACAAATAAATAAAATTTTAGTCAAATAAATAATTGATGCATGCCTGTCACAAATAGTGTATCAACTCTAAATTAATAAAATAATAATTATAAGTAAGCATTTTTCTCATAACACTTGTACACATTCGAATGAGTTATAAATATTACTGCAATTGACAAAATATAGATATTATGAATAATAAATTTATAAACCATACAAAAATCAACTTAACCTCATGACTCAACAAAACTGTATCATATCAAAAACTTCTAACCTAATCAAATATAGTGTCATAAGTAGAAATAATACTTCAGTAATAGTGAAATAACTCCAAATAACACCAATCGCGTGTTTAGGTCAAATCAACAATACTGTACTAATTCAAAATAAAAATATAAATTTTACATACCCGATTCAGTAATACTGTTGCAACTCAAAATATTACGCCAAGCGGCACGTGCTCTCTCGCTCACTGATGGTTGGAACTAAAGATGACGCAATGTTGCGGGAGAGGAGTAGGCAACCGAAATGTCGTAAATAGTGACTTATAGCGCCATTTCTTATCTGTTTCTTGCACTATTCGAACGACGGTTTTGATGACGTGTGAGGAATTAAATTTTACGTGTGTTTATAGTATTATGTCAAATACGACGTATTTTGAGTTGATACACTATTGTATTATTAATGCGATATATCTTATTTGAAAAGGGGGACCCTGATACCGAAGTGGGTGTTAGCTTCTGCGATATATTCGCACCATTCGCAAAGATGTGTTTTATTTAGATATGAGCGCCGCGCCGGCGCGCCGCCGCCGCCGCAGATTTCGCCGCGCCGCCGCCGCCGCGAAAAGGTAACGGCGCGCCGAGTGAGCGAGAGAGATAGTTGAATCGGTCACTAGTCAAATAGTATGAACGTGCTCGTTGTTGAAGTAGGACGCGTTAAGCAGTTAGCTACGAAAAATGGCTGCGTCGTCGGCTCTAGAAAATGTGTACATTTATAAAACGAAAAAAGAAAAAAATACAGTGACGTCGCTACGGACGCTATCCCGAGTGAAATCAAAGCACAGTTACTGCTGGAACTATTTTGAAAAGTTAATTGTAAATTAAAATGAAAAAGAAAGAACAGTTCTCAACGATCAAGTGTTTTGTGACGCATGTTTAAGAAATGCAAAGGAAAAGACTGCTATTTACGGCTATACTTCCTCATCTATTTTTATTTTATTTTTGATATTATTGCACATTTGTGGTCAGAAGGGTTTAATTTACCACCTTAACTAAAAAAATAACGAAAACTATCCTCTAAAGCCTCTTAATGCATTTGTGGCCTTATGCAAATTTCCAAAAATCAACTATCTGGCAGATGCCTGGATATCGCAAAGGCCTTTGACCGGGTCTGGCACAGAGTCCTTTTCGCGAAGCTTCCATCTTACGGTCTTCCCGTGAGTCTATGCAACTGGGTGGCAAGCTTTCTGTCTGAGCGGCAGATTAAAGTCGTTGTTGACGGATGCTACTCAGATATGAAGCCCATTAACACCGGTGTTCCCCCAAGGCTCAGTGCTGTCTCCTATTCATTTTGCATATCAATGACATTCAATTTTCTGCAAAATTCAATTAAATTCAAATTTCTGCAAAAATCACGCGGTATACATTGCTATGCAGATGATAGTACGGTGGACGCACTATACACCTGTCGAGCCAATGCCTTTCGGTCACAAGTGGAGGAAAGCAGAATCAAACTTGTGCCTGAAGTCGAGAACTCTCTGGAGTGGTTCTCGTAATAGGGTCGACCTAACCTTGTTGAGTTTAACCTTACAAAGATACAAGTTTGCGCGTTTACCGCTAAAAAACACCCATTTGTTATAGCGATCAAGTTCCAGGGAACCGCGCCCACCGTTGGTGAAAGTGTCGGTATCTTGGGAGTTGACATTACGAGTGTAGTATCGGAATCACCTGGAGAACAAGGTCAAATTGGAATCCAAAAAACTTGATGTCCTCAACAGGGTGAGGCAGTACTTCACTGCGGGGCAACTCCTAACGCTGTATAAGGCCCAGGTAAAACCTTACAAGGAGTACTGCTCCCATCTCTGGGCAGGAGCACCAAAATATCAGCTATACTCATTTGACTCCGTTCAAAAGCGCGCTGTCCGAATCATCAACGACCCAAGCTTGACCGACAGGCTAGAACCGCTAAGCTTGGGAAGAGGCTCGCTCTGCACGTTCTACCGACTTTACTATGATGAGCGCACTGAGGAACTTTTTAAAACGATGCCTATGTCAACATTTTATGAATATACCACCAGACGAAGGTTAAAGTGCCACCGACACCATCTGGACTCATGGCGGTCCTCCACAGTCCGCTATGCACGCTCTTTTTTTTACCATGGACGTGTAAGTTATGGGACAACCTTCCAGCAGAGACATATCCAGTGGACTATGACATGGGGTTCTTCAAGAAAGCTGTAAAAAAGCTCTCCTTCAAAGCCTACAATGCTTGGGTAGCTCCCTTGGGGTTACCCGTGTCCATAGGCGACGGTGATCGCTTAACACCACGCGGCCCGTCTGCCTTTTTGTATACACCGACCTGCAATATCGGCGAATTGTTATTCGAAATTGTATAATTACGTTGTTTTTTTCCTAAGTGCCAAAAATGTCACACTTTCCTGAACCGTAATTAATTTATTTTTAAGTTTTAATAAATGTTAATATTTTTATCGATAAACTACGTGTTTTATTTTTATTTTTTATCAGCCAACATCTAAAAATCCTTTGGAGGTCACGCCGCCGACGATGCCACCGCCGCCGACTCCAAAAAGTCGGCGCGCCGCCGCCGACCTCCCACCCATCGGCGCTCATATCTAGTTTTATTTTATGCGAGTTGAGATATTTTTTTGCAATTAGCTTATAAATTAATTTCCGTGCAAAAATTATATTAATTACGAATTGCACCAGCTAGAATTGTAACAGGGTTTTGTGAAATTGATATAGCATTAAATTTGAATCAGAAATTAGCGAGGTATTGAATACATTGACAAAGACTAATTAATATTAATACCGATAATATTAGCAAAGGTCTGTAATTTATTATGTCTAAAATTGTTTTTGTTATAAATCATAAATTTCATAACACACTAGCCGTGCCCCGCGGGTTCACCTACGTTAGAAACGATCATTAGCATGAAGTGTATAATTACTTTTCCGTATATTTTATTGGTCCCAATTGAAACTCAAAATGTTATTTATACTAATAAAAGGCTTTTACCTGAACGACTGACGGCACAGCCTAAACCGCTGGTTGTAAAGACCTGAAACTTGAAGGAATTGCTCTTTGTATGACGTAGACATTCCATAAAAACGGATTTTTCGAAATTCTATCCCTAAGGGCTTAAAAATAGGGACAATGTTGTATGGGACAACGTTAATCCTTGGTCTAATCTACATCAAATTTTGCATAAACATTCTTTAACAGAATTGATGGAAGACGTGTTTCATTTTTTTAACTTATCGCCAAAAAGAGGGGCCAAAAAGGGGTAGAAAATTATTTTGTAGATTTTGCATCATTACTCCTGTTCTGTTGATCCCACATAAAAATAAATATTGTTACTTTTCAAACAAAAGTGCGTCTTGCCGTGCCGTTGACTTGACACGTGATGTTTTACTATTTTCTTTCTAATAGCGAAGCCGACGCCACTTGATGTCCTTTGCGATGCAGGTTTTCCAATCCAGTAGCAGGTGTAGCCTCCTATATCCTCGTTGAGCTCTCCGCTATCGCTGAGATAAATTACACTCAGAGCTGCTATATCTATGTTATACTTAGGTAGCTCTCTTGCTATGATGGCCGTGTTGTGTTTCTCTCTGGAAATATGTTGTTGTCATCATCCAGAAGAATGCGGACATTCCATGCACCCATATTCAAGTGTCTTATCCATTCACGTCTATACTTCTATATACTTTATCGACCGCTTTAAGATGATGTTTGAATAGCCGCGGTTAGCAATTCAGACAAGAGATTTTCAAGACACGAGAGACAGGCTATTTTCTTTTCTAGGCCCATCCCCGGATTGGGGAAAGCAGAGCGATCCCTAAACAAGTGTATTTTGATGTGAAAGGTGCTGCCGAACCTGTTATCCCATCTCAGATTAATGACAGGAGCAACCACTCTCTCCGGGTCGCCTACGTACCGTTAACTTGCTACAAACATGTACCCACCATGGTTCATAGCTATGTATTTTACGTACGGCAAGCAATTGCGCTAGTGCAAGTCCTCTCCCTCTTCTTCCTCCTCCAAGACAAGTGGATCGGGATACGACTGAAAAGATGAGGAAGACGCAGTGAATAGCCGCATTCAATTAAAAAGTTCCTTGACTGCGCCTTTAGTGGTGCGTCACATTCACCATGCTTCATTGATGAAGAGACCATAGCGGATGCCATACTAACAGTGCTCGCTTTCTTCACCAAAGATGTCTTCGTGTGCAAAATGAGGGAACGATAAACACATAAGTGTTTGCAGTCCCCTTCGCTAGGTTTAGCCCACAGATCGACGTGGTTTCAGCTACTTGGAGCCACTACCAAATAGTTTTGGAGGTTTGTAGCCCAGTCAATCGTTGTCGCCTTACGGCCGATCGACAGGTCTAGAAAGGTCATACTACCAAACCTCCACCACAGCCCAAAATTGTATTGTATTGTGTGGATTTGTACACTAATTACTATAATAGCTACCTCACTATATTTTCTCATAACCTATTTTTTTACTTCAGCATGCAAGTGATTTGGCTGACTCAGTGCGGTACCTGATTGCAAGTTTATCTGAAGTGCATCCTTGGTCAAAGTGTCAGAAGAAGGAAATCAACAATACACAACCATGTGTATCTACAGAAGACCTCATATCTATGTGTCAAGTTGATCAAACCATAAAGCTGAACTTTACATCTGCCCACATCAACTACGTGTAAGCTTCCAATTATCCCATCTCGTGTCACAAAAAGAAGGTAGGTATAGAAAAATAAATACTATAATAACTATCCGCAGCAGCGTGCGTTTCTTCTATAACTAATATTACAGATGCATGGATGAATGTCTGTCAATCAATTATGCAAGAACGGCTGAACGGATCGGGATAAAATTTGGCACAGAGTTACATTACAGTCTGTAATAGTTCATTACATACGCTACTTTTTATCTCGAATACCCTATACCCTTGGGATAGATTAGTATAGCCATAAAAACACAAATCACCCGTGCGAAACCGGGCCGGATAACTAGGTCATATAGAATTTATTACAATCATTGCAGTCCAGAAGAAACATTCATATTAGATGACATCATATCGTTGTGTCAAACAAATTTTTTGATATTTTATATTGGATTCGAAATATATTATTCAATGAACGTCCAATGAATTAATGTTATTTCTCATCAAACTCTATTAGACTGAAATTAGCTCTGTACATTTCTTCTTAGGTATTCTTTCTAAGGTAGTATTTTCAGATTTGAGTGGATCTATCTATAAAACAGAACGCAAAAAGAACTAAACAACTCAATATAAACTAAACTTACACTACAAGTACTAAAAAATCTTTAAAACAATACAATCCTCTTTGTTCTTCCATTAAGTCGTTATCTCGCAAATGAGAACGAACATTTTCTATTGTCGTTTCTTAATTTGTTTTGTTAACATTTTAACCGACTTCAACAAGAAGGAGGAAGTTCTCAACTCAATTTTTTCCTCCTCGACTTTTTTTATAAGGCTAACCATATTTATAGATACTTTCTTTGTTGACGATGATTTGTATCTAGTACAGGGTCGACACGTAATAAAAAATTGTGACGATATGATAATGATCTTTCAAGTTATGAAGAAAACTGTTTCCAAAGATCTGTTAATTTGAAGCTCATTTCCGTATTTGTGAACAATTTACAACTTTTCCTTTTCTGTAGGGTGTAGCAAAATTTAAGGATAATTACATTTAAAAAAATGATGAAGAAGATCTTTATACAGATGAATATAAATTAAGTTTTTAACAAAAAAATAGAACCGACTTCAAACGGTAAAAAATAAAATTGTTCAGTACCTACTTCTTCTTGCTTATGGTAATGACTCTTAAAACTATTCCTGGAGTCGGGCCCTTAGCAAATGTCGTACTATTCGTTCTAAATTGGCACCGACATCGACAGTACAGATAGTGGGACAGTACCTACTTCTTCTTGCTTATGGTAATGACTGTTAAAACTATATTGGAGTCGGTGCCCATTCAGAACGAAAGGTACACTATATTTACTAAGACAGGACATTTCACTAAGGGCCCGACTTCAAAAATAGTTTTAAGAGTCATTACCATAAGCAAGAAGAAGTAGGTACTGAACAATTTTATTTTTTACCGTTTGAAGTCGGTTCTATTTTTTTGTTAAAAACTTAATTTATTTCACTCTTTTTAGTAATTTTGATAATTCTGTATATATTAGCATAATTGGAAAAATTTTCACTTAACTTCTAAACTTTAAACAGATTTACCTTTTATAATCATGTTTATCTAATAGCCTGAAAGAATACTACTATCAGTCCACCGGAACGTATAAATTAAAGAAAGAATTTGCTCTCAGCTCCTAACCGTTGAGGAGTTGTACCTTCAATCATCAGCTAAGCAACAGCAGGTTTTAATTACTAGACATAAATATTTGTATTATGTTAAAAATATGACTAAAAGAATGTGTGTGCCTATTAAGTTTCAGTGTTTCCCTCGATTTCCCTAATATCACATCATCAGATTTTGACATGGTGACAGTTGGACCACCTCAGGAATGTAAGATTTCGAACAAAAAAACCTTTATTGAAAGAATTTGCTCTCAACTCCTAACCGTCGTAGTACCTTCCATCATCAGTTCAGCAACATGATATGACGATAATTATACACAAATGTCTGTTTTGCGTTTGTAAAAATATGAAAAACATTTGTTGTACTATAAAATTTGAATGTTCCCTTCGATTTCTCTGGGATCCCCTCATCAGACTTTGACTTGGTGACAGTTGGACCACCTCGGGAACGTAAGATTTCGAATAAAAAACTATTTATTGAAAGAATTTGCTCTCAACTCCTCACTGTCGCAGTACCTTCCATCATCTGCTCAGCAAAATGAGATGATGATTTCTATGCGTAAATATTTCTTATGCTTCAGAAACTATAAGAAAATCAATGTTAGTGCCTATAAAATTTGAGAGTTCCCCTCGATTTCCCTGGGATCCCATCATCAGATCCTGATTTGGTGACAATGGGACCACCTCGGGAGTATAAGCTAACGAACAAAAAAAGAATTTTGAAAATCGGTCCACAAACGGCGGAGTAATCGGTGAACATATATAAAAAAATAAAAATACATACAGCCGAATACAGTACCTCCTTCTTTTGGAAGTCGGTAAAAATCAATTTTCATATCACATATAATGAAACAACGAGTTTTGATTTCTGTTTTGCCAGTCGAAACAAGACAATTTGAAACCAATGCGAATGTGTCAGTCAGAAACTAACTCTACCCGGCACCTTCATTTGTTTATTATTTACGTCTTTATTTCAAGTCTGTCAGAATCGCATTGACAACTGTCCTCAAATCGTTGTCAAAAGATATTACTGCGCTATTTGTCTGAAATAGTCTTACTTCGACTGGCTACAGAAATCAAAACTCGTTGTTTCATTACATGTGATATGAAAAATACAGTGTGTGGCTCGGGATGAAACAAAGACGATTTCAGACCAGGGCGATGACAGCCCGAGCGAAGCGAACTCTCCGCCCTCGTCAGAAATGGTCTTGTCTCACCCCTTGCTACACAATATACTATTGTACACAATTTAGTATTATACCCATTACCCATATACCCATTTCTCTTGCAGGAGATCGGTCACAGCCGTCGACAGAGCCAGTTTGACTACTAGGTTCTTTATTGTGGGAGTCGTTTGGATCTCCAATTTCTTTATTGTCACCATTCAGGACAGCTCCATCTTGAAGGTTATTATCGATGGTTATTATTATTTTATCGCCACTCTCTAAACAGTTTATTGCCATTTTATAGCGCCAGTAGTTAAGTTGGTACTAGATGCAAACTGGATCACTTGTTTAGAGTGAATAAGAAGTGGCAATTAATTTTGTTTTGATTTAAGGCTGGGTTTAGGGTAGTATTATTAGAATAATATTGATTTAAAAAGTAATGCCACGTTCAAGGTGAGCACGCAATAAATAAACGATAGAAAGTAATAATTAAGTTTAGTTAAAATATGAAGGTTTAAATAACAGTTTTGTTAATGGCAGATGGTCGGATTTTATTGCTTACTTTTCAAAAAATTGCGCACACAATCGCGCTTGTCAGTACACATCGCTACTACAACCAGAGCCGACCGGACTACTACCTATATCCATGTTGTTACTTAAGTAGTCCAGAAGCACGCAGCTCTAATGGTTCTAAAGCGATTACAACGCCAATCACGTCCCACGTTTAGACGTCAGAGAAGACTTTATTACTGAACCTCATCGTCTTGTTTTTATAACGATTTTGTAAGTTTTACCTTTTTTATTTGAATGGAGTAGCATGCAAGCCATGTGGTGTTAAGTGGACATCTGCACACAACCTCAAGCAAGCATAGGTAAGTCTTGTCAGAGGTCGTATGCAGTTGCGCTGCTACTCCGGAGGCTGGATTTCGCCTCATGTAAGTGTGGCCGGCAACTGCACCTTTCCACCGAAACACAATAGAATTGGTTCACGGTAGAAGTGGATGTAGCGGTGGTACTTCCTCGGGCGGACCATAATAGTTCTACCTTCTACTCCTTTCAAATTTATTCATAGTCCTTACTTGTATAAGCCCGATTTACGCTTTTGATGCACGTAATACATCATGCGCATTTCCGTGTTTCGGATGGCTCCGGTTGTTGTCGATCGATCATAGTCGTTGAAGCATAGGGCGGTTTGAAAACATCTGCGGGTTGCCATTAACCTACATCTCCACCATTGATGGTTATTGGAGCAGTGTGATGGAGATGGAGTAAGCTCCAGGCCTCCCCAATGGAGAGCTGCTTCAGCCGTGGAATGTAAAAAAGGTAGCAGCAAGCAATAGATCAAGAGCTCATTCATCTGTTTAAAAAAACTTGATTTTTAGGATATTTAAATAACAATTGAATTTATATACATGAAGGTTAAATCTCTGGCAAAACCTAACTAAAAATACCTAATTTAGTTAGAATAATAGTCAGAGCTGCGTGGCGTGCGGATTAGATCCCGGTGCCCTTTATAGGTGTCTAGTAGCCTAACCCCTCGATTATCAGCACTGGGTATTTATTTTAAGTATTTCTTCTTAAAAAATCTATTATAAACAACTGTTTGCCATCATGCTGTACATAGGTTACGGAGTTTAAACTGAACGTTCATTGGCTGCAACCCTTTTTTTGCGTCCCACTGTTGGGCACGGGTCTCTCCCCATTATTGGGGAGGCCTGGAGCTTACTCCACCACGCTGCTCCAGTGCGGGTTGGTGGAGATGCGGGTTAGTGGCCAACCCGCTGTCGGATGTTTTCAAACCGCTCATAATGCCTCCGACAAGGTTTAACGACTGTTATCTATCGACAACAACCGGGACCGACGGCTTAACGTGCCCTCCGAAGCACGGAAACGCGCATGAATTTTTTTGCCACTAGCGGTCACCCATCTCACACCCGACCGCGCCCGTTTTGCTTAGTTGCATAGATCGTTAGCGTTCTACGCTAACCGCCGGGCCATGCGCGCTTCGTAATAAACTGAACGTTCATTATAAAAACGTTTTAACAGCAACACAGTACACAGTTAATAAAAGTTTTTATCGTTCCGAGATACAAGAAAAACCCTTTGTACACTTCATAAATAAGGTTAAACGCTACAACTATCTCAGCTGCATGTAAGAAAGGCGGCAGTAATAAGTGTAACAATAAACTAGTTCCGTACTTTTAGTTGCATGCCAGTTTCTTAAAGCCCTATCACACAAGCGTATTGCTAAGCAACTGGAATATTAACGCGTTCAAAAGTTACACACACACAACTTGTAGTTTGTGGGTCAAACGACTTTACTTTTGTGAGTGCTCACAGTTCCACCGACACCATCTGGACTCGTGGTGGTCCTCCGCAGTCCACTTTTAACGCTTCTTTTGACCATGGACGAGTAAGTTATGGGATAACCTTCCAGCTGAGGCATTTCCAGTGGACTATGCTATGGGGTTGTTCAAGAAAGCTCTACTCCAAAGCCGGCAATGAAGGTGCGGTTGATGGCCAGGCATCATCAGAAGGTTTTATCGGAGTAGCAACACAACTGTTCCCGACCTAAGGCAAAACTCAGGTTTGCTTAAGCTTGCCTGTATATGTCTAAGGTCTGCAGTGTCTTTGTCCGTTTTCCTCCTTACAAATTAAGACATATTGTGTCACTTTAAGAGCCGAATCTTTATTGCGCTTTTTCGAGTCTTTTGAGGAACACTGGGCAAATAAAAATTTCTTGATCTATTTATTTTTTTACATCTTATTTCATTGCCATCAGAAATTGCATCAAATTGCTTATGTCACATACTTCACTAAACATAGAAAACCCTATCGATTTGTGTTATTTTCATGAATTACTTTCTAAAGAAATTGTACCAGCTATTATTACCGACGTCAACAAATCGCTTGTATGATAGAATCTAACAATAATATTCTTTTGTTATTCCAGCTATTCAAATTAGCGTTCCTATGGAGAATGGTGTCTACAGTGTTTCTCGTCGTTTTCATAATGTTCACGTCCGACAACTATGCTTCGAGGGCTGTCTTGGAAATTTTCGACATCAACGAATATTCGAGCAAATCATACGTGAGTATTTTCAAATGTGTTGTAAAATAGCGTACATTTTAATAGATAACTCTATAAAAATACCTAATAGGATATTGTAAGCAGTAGAGATACATATTGACTATACGAGTACCTTTTGTTTTTACTCATGATTAGTTTGTATTACATTATTGCTGCTTGCTGCAAACCCGTTTATGTCTCACTACTGGGTTCTGGTCTCTCTCCGTTGTTGGAGGGGCCTGGAGCTTACTTCACCCCGTTGCTCTAATGCGGGGTGGTGGAAAAGCGGGTTAGTGACCAGCCCGCTGTCGGATGTTTCTAAACCACCCATAAAGCTTCCAACAAGGTTTAACTACTGCTATCGAACGATAGCAATCGGGACGTACAGCTTAAAGTGCCCACCGAAGCACGAAAATGTGCGTGAAAGTGAAAAAGGTGCCACCCATCTTACACCCGAGTCAAACTGGCGCGCTTTTATCGCTACGTAGACGCTTGCGTTCTATTCTAGTCGCGGGGATGGGTGTTCTTCTTTTAGTGGTTTCTGCTTTTATTAGTAGTAGAAACTATACTTTTCTGGTACGGGTCTGTCTGTCTGGCGCTTTGTTTCAAGTTTTTGACGTGATAACGTCTTTAAAATCGTTTTAGTCGGGTGACATGTTCAGAAACTTGTGTCACACCAAAACCTCACGAGCGCGATCGCAGGTATAACGAGAGAGAGACGGACCGATCTCCCGTCTCATCTCGAGCGCTACCAGTCATTCCGTGAAACTTGTCACGCGGAATCCTCACGAGCGGAGGCTGGCATAGCGTTCGAGTGAGTGGACCGATCTTCCGTCTCTCTCACTCTAGCGGCATACAAACGAATGGAGATTTTCTCGTGCGGACGTTATCACGTAAACATCTCGATCGTAAACCTACTTTACAAACAATTTGCCGTTTTTTTAATGCACTTTTTTAATAATGCTTAAAACATTACACTAAAAAGCTAATCTTTCCGATCGAAAATGCTATCAAAGTTAAGATCGCATGAGTGGTTGCTAAAATTAACGTAATTGCCCTTGGCGCTGGATAGGCACTGATGAGATTGGCATTAGCGGCTTCGTTGCAAAGCATGTGATTGTATCGCGCATGAATGGCGCTCAAGTTTATAAACAAAAATGTAAACCGACTTCAACTTTGTGTGTAATGTTATCTTAAAGTTGTGTGGGTGCGATTTTGAACCACTTTAAACGGCCAGATTTTATTCAAACTTTGTTTTGCCGTTTGAGGACAGTTGACAATACACTATATTATGTATTGTATTTAAAATAACAACAGTAAAAAAATAGTTAAAAATAAGGAACATAGTTCCAAAAACTAAAAAACACGCTTTTATAAGAAATTCAAATAAAAAATCATCATATCTATAAAAGAGAAAGTGTGTATGTATGTTCCTTATAGACTCCGAAACGGCTGGACCGATTTCAATGAAATTCTCGGAGAATCTTCAGATTGGTCCAACGAGTAATCCTGTAAACTTTGGTTCACTTCATGCTAATGATTCTTTCTAACGCGGGTGAAACCGCGGGGCACAGCTAGCAGAAAATAAATTTGAATTAAAAATAATGTAAAAACGCATTTTATTGTAAAAAAAAGTGTGGGGTGCTTTTTAAGATATTAACAAAATGATTATCCTTCCAATGATATCTGTCAGAAAAATAAATTCAAATTAATTTTGTATTTTTTTTGTTAAATTTCTTATTAAAGCATGTGTTTTAGTTTTTTTAATCTATTATTTTTCTTTTGACAAGCTGTGGTCGTAATTTGATGTCGTTCTTTGCCAGAGGAAATAGATGTTCCTCACAAATTGTTCCATCGTCACTATGGTGGAGATCCCGGTCAGTGGGTAAATATCTGAAGTAAAAAGTAGTCACAAAGTACTTCCGTAACAACTCCTTTGTGATTAAAAACTTAATTTTGTGGAACGAGGCGAGAGTCCGGAATGAAGTGCAAAGAGAAAGTCATTGAATTTCATTCGACGAATCATTTCTGCTTTTTATTCTTCAACAAAACTCTGTGATATTGGCTAAGGTTCTCGTTAATAAAAGTAAACAAATACCCTTATAATTCTTTTCCATCGACCCATGAGCCTTGAGAGTACGGTATCCCTTGCCTGATCCGACTAAAAGGGAGCTTTCGGGGTTGCGGTCGATGTGAGTACGAGCTCAACCCGTCCAGCCAGCAGCCCCGGTAAGGACGGCGGTGTGGACGTGGCCGCATACCGCTGTGAGCGCTTGAGGGTGCAGGAGAGCGTATCTGCTCTCCCGAAGATAGGCCCGTGCTGGGGCGCCACACGTGGAGGACACCGGTGCGTTCCACTGGAGATCCGGGAGTTCTCCCCAAGTGCAGAGGCAGACCACCGAGGAGGTTTCAGAGCGGCACAAATCCCACATAACCCGGTATTCTCTCCCAAGGTACCTTTTGAAGGTTTCCCCCCGTTACCAAAAAAAGGTCTCCTCACGGAAGTGAGAGGTATGTCATAATCCACCACACGTAGAGGAGGCTATAATCCACCACGCTGGCCAAGTGCATATACTATAGGTACCATACTTACCTCATTTTTTTTCAACCTTTTTTTATGTCCCACTGCTGGGCACAGGTCTCCTCTCACAAGTGAGAGGGATTTAGGCCATAGGCCACCACGCTGTCCAAGTGCGAATTAGTGGACGTCATGTTTTCGAGAAACTATTAATTTCTCTCAGGCATGCACGGCGAAGATAACATTGTAATCAATTAAATATCACGATATTTTCCATCACCGTGGAGCAGCGATAAAATGCGCACATTACAAATTTCTTTGTCAGAGGTGCGCGCCGAGGATTTGAACCCGGGATCGGTCGCGTCGATGACCGCGGTTTCTTACCACTCGGCCATCGCTGCTCTCATGCGCTCTCATGCTCATACCTCATACCCTTGAGAAATTATGAGTTTCTGTGTTGGTGCTGTAAAAAATTGGCATTAATGAAATAATATGACTGTATTTTTATCACGGTAAGTAGAGCAGTGACAAATATCTTTGTAAGAGTTGCACGCTGAAAATTTGAACCCGCTATCACCGTGCCGTAAACCGCGGTAACTATTACTGCTTGGCCATCGCAGCTCGAAAGCTATAACTTACGGTAAACTTACAAATTACTTTGAAAAAAAAAGGGTTGTCTGTAAAATCGGTTTACGGACGATAGTACTCGTGATAACAATATAAAAAAACATTGATGAAAAATTGCATACTTTTAGGAATTCAATTCAACTATCATCATTTTATTATTATTATTGTATTATGCAAAGAAGAAGTAATATGATTTTTTTTTTGATAAACTAACATTTATACTCGCTCTGACGTCACACGAGAAAAGAGACAATGTGTCATTACTCACCAGACGACGCGGCCGCTTGTTCTGCGCTCTCGCTCGTTCAGGCGGAACGTGACATTTTGTCGTGAGTGCAGCCGGTGTTCATCGATTTATAAGACGTTATCACGTCAAAACTACCAAAGTGGACGCCGCTCAAAGTTTCATTTTTAGTGCAACCATTTGCATATTTTCTTTTCTGTCGGTTTCCATTCCCGATACAGTAACACTACGTTTTGTCGATTTTCCTGCAGCATCGCCAATGGGCATGATGACAGATTTTTAAATACCGTTCCTTATTGTAGGTACACGTCTCCTAGTTCCGAAAAAAGTTATTTCAGTAATAAACTGAACTTTTAACGTAAATTAATGTATTTTCTGCTATGTAATTTGAATTAAGCGCGAAAACACTAGTAGGTGTCATGGCGTCGGCTTGCTCGTCAAACCTCAAGCAAAACGATGACATTAACTAAGACGTGACGTCATTCCTTTTGATTGGCGTTTCAGATAACATGGCCGATTGCTGTATTTAATACTTTTATTTTATTGAAAATCTTATTAATCTTAATGTTTATATTAAAACGGGATCATATTTTAGAACTTTTTTAGCATATATTTTTCTGTAAAACCGTTTATTCTCTGATTCTTTAATAGTGTCATCATGCCTATTGTCGATTTATTTCCGTTTCCGCCATTTTCCTTTTCCATTCTATCTCTTCCCTTTAATCCCTGCATTCATGTATTTATGCCTGAACAATATATTGTTCTACTGTATTCAAGATTTATAGCTGGTTAATGGAAATTACAATAGTGTGTTAACATTATAAATGTTACTTAAGAGGCCGTATACGAAATTTACCCCATTTCACATAGGAGATTTTGCAGTTAAAATACAGTATTTCCATAAGTTTTATTGCACAGCGAATTCGGCAACATTTCGTATAAGTACGTATTCCTCTTAAGGGGTTGGCTGTAACTATTAAATTGCAAATTTCTTTATTCAACCTTTTTATGTCCCGATACCGGGCACATATTGTCTCCTCTAACAAGTGAGAGGGATTTAGGCTATAGTCCACCACGCGGGTCTAGTGCGCATCGAGAAATTATGAGTTTCTCTCAGTATTTCTCAGTTCGTTATCACCGTGGATTTTTGTATAATACATAGACGAAAGGAATTTTCATTGTATGAAATTTTATTGGCGGTAACTCTCACCACCAACCAATCACCAACCATCAAGTAACTCCTCCTCCGGAGTAACACTTTAATTGTACACGAAAGTCAGGCAAATACTAGCTTGCCTGATTTTCGTGTTATCCTTGACCTCATCTGCTACCCTGTTTAAAAGAAACGAAAAATCTACTACCTGAAACCACTAAACAAAGGCAAAATGTGCTCGGGTTTTGAATCACTTTCCTGTTAACGGTATGAGAAGTTAAAAAAAAGAGCTAGTCAAGACGTAATATTATTTTAATTGATAATACTGTAAGTTTTCCTTTAAGTTGAAGAGACATAAAAATCTATTTAACAAAATTTTGTAGGGAATTATTATTACCGTTTGCACCCCAAAGCTCGTGAATTCAAAACTCCCTTATACTTACTCCTCACTAATAAAGCGACGGATTCACTTACTCCTCATTGACAAAGCGACGGAGCCCGAGGCGAAGTAATGCGAGACGATCGTCTATCGTCGAAACCACAGGGAAGAGCAACGTTCAGTTGAACTCTCAAAGGAAACTTAATATCCAACAAGTAGATTAATTAATATCCTAACATTGAAATGAAATGAAATGAAATGAAATATTCTTTATTCACTGTACGGTTCCTTTACAAACTCTTAGTGAACGTTATTTTTTTTGTTCTGTCTGCTCTGGGTGCGCTTAGGCAATGCTGAGCTGAAGAAAAGAGCAGACGGAGAAAAACTTCAGCCCTGTTTTAAAATATGAGGTATACAATAATAAGCTTTCTTACAGAGTAGCTATGGGCAGATAAGGAACGTACGTGACAGCTACCGCATGTGTCAATGTCGTCCCACAGCCACCTGTTAACATTGGCAGTTTGATTGATTTAAATCTATTACATCAGTTATAGAAACAGCCTTGTGGGAATACAGCTCAATCCCAAGCTTTTTTATCAATTAAATAGTCCTTAAGATCGTAATAAGCCTTGCAGCACAGGACTTGTTTGACTTTCTTTTTAAATCTGTGCAAAGGAAGGGATTGAACACTTTCCGGCATTTTATTATATATTCTGATCGACATCCCGATAAAAGAGTGGCTCTTTTTGCGGAGCCTACACTTGGGGAATGCAAGTTTGTGGCCATTCCTTGTCGAAACACAGTTCGAACTATGTAAATCCAAAAAAGTCATAAATCCGTGTTTATTTTTACGAACATACATTATATTTTCATAAATATATTGCGATGCAAATGTTAGTATATTCGTTTCCTTAAATTTTTCTCTCAGAGACTCTCTAGAATTTAATTTATAAATTGCGCGAATAGCCCTCTTCTGCAAAATAAATATTGTGTCGATATTAGCAGCATTTCCCCATAGTAAAATACCATACGACATTATACTATCGAAATAACTAAAATAGACCAGTCTAGCTGTATCGACATTTGTAAGTGATCTTATTTTTTTATTGCAAAGACGGCAGAACTTAGTCTATTCGCTAACCGAGAGATACGGGGTCCCCATAGAAGCCTAGAATCTACAGTTAACCCAAGAAATACAGCTTCATCAACAAAGCTCATTTCCTCGCCATTCAATTGTGGTTTTACAATAATTTCTTTAACATTAGGTGGTGAAAACTTAATACAATTGGTCTTTTTATTATTGAGTAGTAAGTTATTTACATTAAACCAATTTACCACCTCAGAGAGAGCATTGTTCACATCGTCATAATCATCAGTTTGTCTGTTAGTTTTGAAAATTAAGGAAGTATCATCTGCAAACAATACTATCTCGTGATTATTCTCCACCATATGGTGGTGCCATATATATGGCAGATCGTTAATATATATTAAAAATAAGAAGGGGCCGAGGATTGAGCCCTGTGGGACTCCCAAATGAACTACAGACCCGTTTGACCTTTTACCGCTCACTTCAACCTTTTGGATCCTATCACTCAGATAAGACTCCAGAAGCCTGAGCGCGGTTTCTTTGATGCCATAGTGATTGAGTTTCCTGATTAATGTTTCATGGTGTACACAGTCAAATGCCTTAGATAAGTCACAAAAGACACCCAAAGCATCCCGTGACGTCTCCCAAGCATCCACTATGGTCTTAAAAAGCTCTACACCGGCATCTGTGGTTGATCGACCCCTCGTAAAACCGAATTGATTTTTATGTATAAGTCTATTATTAGTAAAGTGTTTTAGAAGTTGTTCTAAAATTATTTTCTCAAAGATTTTACTAATGGAGGGCAGAATTGAAATAGGTCTAAAGTTGGAGGGATCAGAGGGCTGATTTTGTAACTTTGAAAGAAACGATTTCATTTACTTTGATTGAAATAATTTCTGTCAAAATTAAAAATCAGCCAATAGTGGGCTGATTTTGTTATTCTGAAAGAAATTATTTCAATCAAAGTAATTGAAATAATTTCTGTCAAAATTACAAAATCAGGGGGCTGAAGTACTGCCCGACTTAAATAAAGGTATCACTTTACTATGTTTCATTAGATCAGGAAAGTCACCACTTTTAATACAGTTATTGAATATTATAGCTAAGTGGGGTGCTATTAAGTCAATTATTGAACTAAGAATTTTTACAGAGATACCCCAAAGATCAGTAGTGTTCTTAATTTCTAAAGTCTTAAATATCTTTACAATATCTTTAGCGTCTACGGGCCTGAATGTAAACTTACATTTGCATTCGCTTACATTTTTCTTAAGCAATGATTCGGCGGCTTCAGGGGAAGACCTAAGCGATTTAGTTGTTGAGACTGGAATGTCAGCAAAGTATTTTTCAAATGTTTTTGCTACAAGTTCGTCTGATTCAATGACGGTACCATCCATAATAAGTTTATAGACACGATGACGGTCATTGAATCTTCCAGTCTCAGCGTTAATAATGTTCCAAGTCGTTTTAATTTTATTCTTACTAGATTTAATTTGGTTACCAATATGCAATTACTTGGCCGCGATACAAACTTGCTTAAACAATTTCGAATAATTTCTAACGTGTGCGCAAAAGGACTCGTCTCGATTATACGATCTCTCTTCATAGAGGTCATATAATTTTTGTCTACTTTTATGTATCCCTTAAGTCGCCCAATCACTGAATGATTTACAGTTTTTAGGAGAGATTGTTTTTGATGTAAAAACAGTATTATAAATTTTGTGTATATTAGAACATAATGTCCCATAATGTTTATTTACATTTTTATGGGCTGGAATAGGAAACCCATTTTCATTAGCACATCTAAATCTCTCCATGCGTTTTTTAGTCACTGGAACGACCACCTTGCTCTTACTAACCTGTCTGTCCATCCTGTAATTAAAGCAAACTAATTGGCCACAATGATCAGAGCTTAAGTTGTTTATTATCATAGATTGCGCTGGTGACCTCTCTGTAAAAATATTATCTATACAAGTAGCTGTGGATTGTGTAATCCTAGTTGGTTGTGAGAACACGTTAGTAAGATTACAGCATTTTAAGACAGACAAAAACTTTTTGCTTATGGCTGAATCCTCCAATATATTTATGTTAAAATCACCACAAACAACTATGTCCTTCTTCTTTTTAGTTTTGTTGCACAATTTATCCAATAATTGTTCCAAAACTGACTCAAAAGTATCATACAAAGAGTTTGGAGGTCTATAAATACAAACAATAATACAATTTAATAACTCCACACAGGCTGTTTCTATAGTTCGTTCAATAGAAAGGCTCACGATTAGATACACCATTTCGGGTATTTGCCAGGTGTTGACTGGTATCAGAGGAAATCTGTATAAATTTTATAAAAGGCAAATTTCACTGACTTAGTCCCTGTAGCTTCAGGATTAAGAATAGAGCTACGGTATCCTCTGCCTGATCGTAAGAGGTGACTAAAAGGGATCTTTCGGGGTTGCGAGCGGTGAGAGTGGGAGCTCGATCCATCCAGCCATCAGCCCCGGGAAGGATGGCGGTGAGTGCTTGCACATCTGTTCTCCCAAATATGGGCCCGTTCCAAGGTGCAGCGCATGGAGGACACCGGTACGTTCCACTGGAGATCCCGGAGTCCTCCTCAAGCGCGGAGGCAGACCACCGAGGGGGTTTTAGGTCGGTCAAATCTCACATAACCCGGTATCCTCACCCAAGATGCCGGGTATCTTTTGAAATAAAAATCTACACTGACACTTGATTAACAAGGTATTAACGTTGCCCTGCCTGTGGCATTAGGCTCACATTTACTCTGCTGTTTACTTCTACATTTTCCTAACTATCAAGAGCTTCAGTTTGAAGATATCACAAGTAGGTTTCCAGTATACGGCAAGTTTCCAATTGGTGATGTCGATGCAACGCCATCTGATCCCGATTAACACCCCACAGATACCCCGAGCTCTTGGATTATTAGGTTTCCTTTGAGAGATAGTACGTTTCTCGTCTCAGTGGTTGATAGGCAATCGGCTTACATAACCCGACCGTTTGCTTCAACACTTACTATCCTATTTTAACTATCATGAATAGGGTTCTGATCTAATAACGTGAACTCAGAATCTTGAATTTTGGTACGAAGCAATGTCTTATGTACTATAAGGGAAAAAATGCGAAAATCGTAAATTTTTAGTTACATCATATAGATATTAAGAATATTTTACGGGACCGTCGGCGCACGAGTCCGTCTCGCTTTTTTTCATACGACATTATACTATCGAAATAACTAAAATAGACCAGTCTAGCTGTATCGACATTTGTAAGTGATCTTATTTTTTTATTGCAAAGACGGCAGAACTTAGTCTATTCGCTAACCGAGAGATACGGGGTCCCCATTGAAGCCTAGAATCTACAGTTAACCCAAGAAATACAGCTTCATCAACAAAGCTCATTTCCTCGCCATTCAATTGTGGTTTTACAATAATTTCTTTAACATTAGGTGGTGAAAACTTAATACAATTGGTCTTTTTATTATTGAGTAGTAAGTTATTTACATTAAACCAATTTACCACCTCAGAGAGAGCATTGTTCACATCGTCATAATCATCAGTTTGTCTGTTAGTTTTGAAAATTAAGGAAGTATCATCTGCAAACAATACTATCTCGTGATTATTCTCCACCATATGGTGGTGCCATATATATGGCAGATCGTTAATATATATTAAAAATAAGAAGGGGCCGAGGATTGAGCCCTGTGGGACTCCCAAATGAACTACAGACCCGTTTGACCTTTTACCGTTCACTTCAACCTTTTGGATCCTATCACTCAGATAAGACTCCAGAAGCCTGAGCGCGGTTTCTTTGATGCCATAGTGATTGAGTTTCCTGATTAATGTTTCATGGTGTACACAGTCAAATGCCTTAGATAAGTCACAAAAGACACCCAAAGCATCCCGTGACGTCTCCCAAGCATCCACTATGGTCTTAAAAAGCTCTACACCGGCATCTGTGGTTGATCGACCCCTCGTAAAACCGAATTGATTTTTATGTATAAGTCTATTATTAGTAAAGTGTTTTAGAAGTTGTTCTAAAATTATTTTCTCAAAGATTTTACTAATGGAGGGCAGAATTGAAATAGGTCTAAAGTTGGAGGGATCAGAGGGCTGATTTTGTAACTTTGAAAGAAACGATTTCATTTACTTTGATTGAAATAATTTCTGTCAAAATTAAAAATCAGCCAATAGTGGGCTGATTTTGTTATTCTGAAAGAAATTATTTCAATCAAAGTAATTGAAATAATTTCTGTCAAAATTACAAAATCAGGGGGCTGAAGTACTGCCCGACTTAAATAAAGGTATCACTTTACTATGTTTCATTAGATCAGGAAAGTCACCACTTTTAATACAGTTATTGAATATTATAGCTAAGTGGGGTGCTATTAAGTCAATTATTGAACTAAGAATTTTTACAGAGATACCCCAAAGATCAGTAGTGTTCTTAATTTCTAAAGTCTTAAATATCTTTACAATATCTTTAGCGTCTACGGGCCTGAATGTAAACTTACATTTGCATTCGCTTACATTTTTCTTAAGCAATGATTCGGCGGCTTCAGGGGAAGACCTAAGCGATTTAGTTGTTGAGACTGGAATGTCAGCAAAGTATTTTTCAAATGTTTTTGCTACAAGTTCGTCTGATTCAATGACGGTACCATCCATAATAAGTTTATAGACACGATGACGGTCATTGAATCTTCCAGTCTCAGCGTTAATAATGTTCCAAGTCGTTTTAATTTTATTCTTACTAGATTTAATTTGGTTACCAATATGCAATTACTTGGCCGCGATACAAACTTGCTTAAACAATTTCGAATAATTTCTAACGTGTGCGCAAAAGGACTCGTCTCGATTATACGATCTCTCTTCATAGAGGTCATATAATTTTTGTCTACTTTTATGTATCCCTTAAGTCGCCCAATCACTGAATGATTTACAGTTTTTAGGAGAGATTGTTTTTGATGTAAAAACAGTATTATAAATTTTGTGTATATTAGAACATAATGTCCCATAATGTTTATTTACATTTTTATGGGCTGGAATAGGAAACCCATTTTCATTAGCACATCTAAATCTCTCCATGCGTTTTTTAGTCACTGGAACGACCACCTTGCTCTTACTAACCTGTCTGTCCATCCTGTAATTAAAGCAAACTAATTGGCCACAATGATCAGAGCTTAAGTTGTTTATTATCATAGATTGCGCTGGTGACCTCTCTGTAAAAATATTATCTATACAAGTAGCTGTGGATTGTGTAATCCTAGTTGGTTGTGAGAACACGTTAGTAAGATTACAGCATTTTAAGACAGACAAAAACTTTTTGCTTATGGCTGAATCCTCCAATATATTTATGTTAAAATCACCACAAACAACTATGTCCTTCTTCTTTTTAGTTTTGTTGCACAATTTATCCAATAATTGTTCCAAAACTGACTCAAAAGTATCATACAAAGAGTTTGGAGGTCTATAAATACAAACAATAATACAATTTAATAACTCCACACAGGCTGTTTCTATAGTTCGTTCAATAGAAAGGCTCACGATTAGATACACCATTTCGGGTATTTGCCAGGTGTTGACTGGTATCAGAGGAAATCTGTATAAATTTTATAAAAGGCAAATTTCACTGACTTAGTCCCTGTAGCTTCAGGATTAAGAATAGAGCTACGGTATCCTCTGCCTGATCGTAAGAGGTGACTAAAAGGGATCTTTCGGGGTTGCGAGCGGTGAGAGTGGGAGCTCGATCCATCCAGCCATCAGCCCCGGGAAGGATGGCGGTGAGTGCTTGCACATCTGTTCTCCCAAATATGGGCCCGTTCCAAGGTGCAGCGCATGGAGGACACCGGTACGTTCCACTGGAGATCCCGGAGTCCTCCTCAAGCGCGGAGGCAGACCACCGAGGGGGTTTTAGGTCGGTCAAATCTCACATAACCCGGTATCCTCACCCAAGATGCCGGGTATCTTTTGAAATAAAAATCTACACTGACACTTGATTAACAAGGTATTAACGTTGCCCTGCCTGTGGCATTAGGCTCACATTTACTCTGCTGTTTACTTCTACATTTTCCTAACTATCAAGAGCTTCAGTTTGAAGATATCACAAGTAGGTTTCCAGTATACGGCAAGTTTCCAATTGGTGATGTCGATGCAACGCCATCTGATCCCGATTAACACCCCACAGATACCCCGAGCTCTTGGATTATTAGGTTTCCTTTGAGAGATAGTACGTTTCTCGTCTCAGTGGTTGATAGGCAATCGGCTTACATAACCCGGCCGTTTGCTTCAACACTTACTATCCTATTTTAACTATCATGAATAGGGTTCTGATCTAATAACGTGAACTCAGAATCTTGAATTTTGGTACGAAGCAATGTCTTATGTACTATAAGGGAAAAAATGCGAAAATCGTAAATTTTTAGTTACATCATATAGATATTAAGAATATTTTACGGGACCGTCGGCGCACGAGTCCGTCTCGCTTTTTTTCTTATAAAAATGAATTGCAATGAAAAATAGCAACTTAGTAACATACGTAATTAAATGCCTTGAAAGCGATATCGGGTTATTTGGAAGATTAAAAAAAGATGATGATTTTATTTTCAATAAAATGCCATCATATTGAAAAGAAAATCTTTGAAATTCCGTTCCAAGTGGAAAAGTCTTTCCATACCAAAAGCGATGGAACTGTCGGAAGGAATTCCTTATTCCTTTACCGAGTAAAGTGCATTTGTAAACTGATAGTTGAGTGCACTTTGTGGTGTTATGAACGATGCTTTACAGAAAAGCTTCTTTGGAGTACGTTCGTCTGTAATGTGAATAACAAAGAAATGGATGATCCATCTGGCAAGCACCTACTAGGACATCTGGAGTATTCAAGGAATAAATTCTGGACGCAAATATTGTAATTTGTAACGCTTATTATATTACTAGCGGCCGCCCGCGACTTCGTCCGAGTGGACTTTGGTATTAGTTACAGCATGATGTTATATACTCTAAAGCCTTCCTCGATAAATGGACTATCCAACACAAACATAATTTTTCAGTTCAAACCAGTAGTTCCTGAGATTAGCGTGTTCAAACAAACAAACTCTTCAGATTTATATATTAGTTTAGAAGTACCTATAGAAATAGTTGTGGTTAGCTTTATAAAGAGCGAATGCCCGTGCACATAATAAAATGTTTGCAAATACTTTATTCAATATTATGTACTTATATGTATACATTCATGAGTACGGAATAAAATAGTGTTGTGTATACCGCTATCATTGAATACTGTATACGGAAATACCATTATTTTAAAAAGTGCATACTGAATGTGTTATAAGTTATTAAAAAACAAAGACTAATTTAATAGTTGTGCCCTGCGTGGCGCAATGGTTACCATTCCGAACTTCCAATAAAAGGGCCCGGGTTCGATTCCCGGCGAAACAGTAATTTGAATGATGAGTTTCAGTTTCTGTTCTCGGTCTGGGTGTTTGTGTTTATGTCTTTGTGTGTGTCCATTGTACCCACGACACAGGATACCCTACTGTGAGGCTATAGGTGTGAAGTATTATTATTATTATTAGTTTGTGCGACTTACTTATATCTTTATCTATACAGCGTTGTATACGAAAGAAGAAACATTTTAAGTAATATCTATCCCTTTATTTATATTATGCCATTATTAACTTAAAAGCAACTTATTTAATGGGGTTCTCATTCAAATGCATTGCAAATAGAGTTATAATTTTGCAAATACAATGTTACTTTTATATACGGGTAGTTTTGTAAGGCACACAGGCAATCACGTGCCGCATCGAGCATGCACAGCCGCAAGCGCTGACTGCCACAGAATACTAACCAACACTAACCTACTGACCGCCGGTTGAATAATGTATACGGCGACGTGCACGAGGCTTGCCCGCTGTACAAGCCAACATCGCTTAAAACAATACCACAACTGTAAAATTTGCTTGTTCCTTCCTACTTAGGAACTTTTTTGAATTGCCCTATTCTCACGTAGCAATATAATAATGGCCGTGCAAGGTGAAAAGTAAATATTAGATCGAAAATAATCACTTAGCCCAATATAAATAAAAAAATAAAAAGCCTTTATTCTTGCGAGATTTTACACTATTCTATATATAAGTAATTAAGTCCTAAATTTTGACACTAACATTAATTTATATTATTATAATCTAATTTTTGAAATATATAGAGTTTTTTTTTCTAAACAATGGTAAATTATTAAGCTAATGTTAACAAATTATTTTTCGCAAGTACCCCTCCTCGGGTGAAGGCCTCCTCCAAAAAGGGCCACTTTTTTCTGTCCTGTGCCAATTGTATCCAGTTGGGACCGGCTATCTTTGCTATTTCATCCTGCCATCTCATATGTGGTCTTCCAACGCATCTTTTACCTGTTGGGCCTTTCCACTCAGTCACTCTTCTAGTCCACCTACCATCCTGGACTTACTTAGCCCAATAGCTAGGCATAATTCACAATGCTCGCACAATATAAATAGCGCCCGCAGTAAGCCCCTTTTTATTAATTTATTAATTTATTTTATTTTTCTATAGTAGGGAATGCGTTACGCACCATCTCGACCTTTGTCAGGGGAACAGAGGGAGGTGTATGGGACTCCTCTCTGCGGCTATGAGGCAGGGGTAGGTATACCCACTAAACCCTACTGCGCTCCTCCATCGTAAAAGTGCCGATGTCGTGGGAAATCGGCTGAACCTTAAATTTCCACAACATCGTCGGCGACTGCGGATCAACTGGATCAACCTGTATCAACATACATATAATTAAAGCGTGTACTTATTTCTTTTTTTAAACTATCTTAGCTTTATTTTCAATATATTTGTGAGGCACACAGTCAATCACGTGCCGCATTGGGCATGCACAGCCGCAAGCGCTGACCGCCACAGCTGAATAATGTATACGGCCGTCGCGGCAGAGCTTGTACGCTGTATGTATAAGCCAAAATCGCAACAATACAGTACTGTAAATTTTACTTGGTCCTTCCAACTTAGGAACTTTTTAGGGTTTAATACCACGAAAAAAAAAAGAGTACACTTTTAGGATCATCCGAGTGTATGTCTATCTTTGTGTGAGAAAAAAATTGCTTCGTAACTACTGGACCAATCGAGATGAAATTTAATCTAAAGTCACTACAACAGCTTTACCTGTTCCGTTTTGCTCAGATACTTTTTTAGAGTTTGATACAACGAAAATCCTCCGGAGATCCCGGGGTCCTCCGTAAGTGCTGAGAAGGGTCACCGAGGGAGTTTTAGTGAGGTCAAATCGCACATAACCCGGCGTCTCCCAAAATGCTCGGGTACCTTTTGAAGGTTTCCCCCCCGTTAAAAAAAAGGTGTAATGTAACCTACTAATTTGACTCAGAGTGACTTTAGTTTGATTTGTTTTTTGGTGGATCGCACTTATTCTCATCGCAATTATAAATTCTTATTTTTAAATAATAAATGAATATAATGTTCTTCTAATCCCTACTTCCCTACTAATATTATAAATTCGAAAGTAACTCTGTCTGTCTATCTGTCTTTCTGTCTGCTACGCTTTCCCCGCTTAAAATACTGAACCAATTTTAATGAAATTTGGAACACAGATAGAGTGGACTTTGGGAAAGGACATAGGACATAGGTTTTTATCCTACGGGAACCTATAAAACGATACACGCGGGCGAGGCCGCTGGCGGAAGGCTAGTATCATATAAATTGTTTTATCCGAGCTCGGTCGTCCGGGTACTAATAACCTTATGCCACATGGTCAATGCTGCGGTCGGGTGCTAGTATTACACACTTACAAGTCATACCTCCTTTTTTTGTCGAATTATAATATATGTTCTAAAGTTCTAACAAAAGTCAGAGGAAAACAGCACTGTAGGCTAGCACGTGCAACGAGCACAGTTGGGGGTAAATTAGATCGGAATAAATAACTTTAGAAGCGCGCATGGCCCGGCGGTTAGCGTAGAACGAAAGCGATCTATGCAACTAAGCCAAACGGGCGCGGTCGAGTGTGAGATGGCTGACCGCTAGTGGCAAAAAATTTCATGCGCGTTTCCGTGCTTCAGAGGGCACGTTAAGCCGTCGGTCCCGGTTGTTGTCGATCGGTAACAGTCGTTAAACCTTGTCGGAGGCCTTATGGGCGGTTTGAGAACATCCGACAGCGGGTTGGCCACTAACCCGCATCTCCACCAACCCACATTGGAGCAGCGTGGTGGAGTAAGCTCCAGGCCTCCCCAATAATGGGAAGAGACCCGTGCCCAGCAGTGGGACGTAAAAAGGGTTGCAGCCAAATAACTTTACAGGAAAACGCGCGCTCTAGTTGAATGTCACGGTCATATTTACAAAAATTTTGTAAACCTGCAACGGAATATTAATTTGTTTGCTTACATTTCAATTAACCTTTGAATTTCTGCGAAGCTTAAGCATCTGCATTCATTTAGATTTTATATCTCTCATTCCAATAGGAAAATTAAATTAAGTATGCGTTTTAGTGGTGGCGTAAAATGGAATAGATTTTTTTTTCACTGAGTATTAATTCTTCTCTAGTAAGTGGAATGTAGTGAATAAAATTCAAGTCTGATTTTCGTTATAACTTATAATTGCTGTTCATCATTCACTACGCGCATACTTTAACGCGCTTGAAATTACCTACTTTTAGAGGTCATCCTAACTCTAGAGCCCTTTTTTTGTATTGGGGGTTGAAACCTTCAAAAGGTACCCGGATCCTTGGGATATGATACTGGGTTATGTGGGATTTGTACCGCACTAAAACCCCCTCGGTGGCCTGCTTCTAATAATAATAATAATAATAATAATAATATCTTTATTGCCTCTGCGCTTGGGGAGGACTCCGGGATATCCAGTGGAACGCACCGGTTTCCTTTACGGAATGGGCCCATCTTTGGAGAGCAGATGTGCTCTCCTGCACCTTCCGCTGTTTACGGCGGCATACGGCCACGCACACACCGCCGTCCTTCGCGGGACTGCTGGCTAGACGGATCGAGGTCCCACTCTCACCGCCCGCAACCCCGGGAGCCCCCTTTCAGTCGCCTCTTACGATCAGGCATGGGATACCGTAGTTCTATTCTTAATCCCGAAGCTACAGGGTCTAACTCTACAGCTCTTGACTCTAGACGTTCTAGAGGTTTCTAGATTGTTTTTAACTTTACGCCAGCCGTCGGCAGGGCTTACGTTGCTTGCGAATAAAGCAAATTTAGGTATTTTGTTTTGGTGGAAACATGTGGAAGCGACACGGATCTCTCCCCATAATAAGGAATATGCATATTTTTAAAAGTAAAATGTTAATTGGAAAATTGCATATAATAATGACAAATAATTTTTATCAAAAACACTAGGAAATATGGAAATGTCAAAAGAATATCAAACTTTTAGTTGTTTTTTTATTTCATCTGTTTTTAATATTTTTTTGCGAATCCTTATAACTTAACAAGTTAAACGCAGTTTTTAACGGTTAAAGATGCAAATCACTTCTTTTCCCCATAGTTTTTAGAGTCCGATGCGACGGTGAAGTCATATTTATCGCTTCGTTAGTATGGGCCGTTTGTAACGATACGCGGTTGGCTCATATTTCTGTCTTTCGGGGCAACCTGTCCAATTGATGTCATCCTTTAAGAATAATTGATCTCTATGCCAAATAGGATCGATTAATACGATAAAAAAATCATGCAAGTTCCTTATTGGGTATGCAAGAAAAATAACTCACTCTTAATATGCTGTTCCAATTCGGGTTGGTGGTAATCGCGCATCTGATATGGCTGAATTGAGTTCATATTCATGCATACTTTAAAAAGTTTACTCGAAACCATGCTAAGATGGTAAGATAACTGTTAGTTTATTTTAATACATGATTCTATTGCTTTTGAAATCGATAATAATAAAGTCAATTGACTATACAATTTCGTGAAGTCACAAATATATTTCTCATACAGATCGTGTGAGAATGTAACGTTGACACCTCTACATACTTTATTGAGTATTATAAAGTAAAGAAACCCTGTGTCGTGGATACCATGGACACACACAAATACACAGACACAAACAGCCAGACCGAGGATAGAAATTTAACTCATCATTCAAATTTCTGTTTCGCCGGGAATCAAACCCGAGACCCTTTGATTGAGTCCGGCATGGTGACCATTGGACCACGCAGGTCGTCATAGCATTAATTTTCTCTTTCGCTAGGAATGTTACCCGGATCTCATTGCAGCTTAGTGACCATTGCGACATACGAGTTATCAAAACCCAAGCGATCAATACAACAGACACAGTACCAACAGAAAATACATATCGACGGGGGAAAGCGGAAACGTCGTAACTTGAATTTTTGGTAAAATCAACTTTTACTATATTATTATATAGTAAAAAATAACGCATCGAATGATCTAGGTCTCGTCTTTCTACGATAATTTTTTGTAACGATACGACCTGGGATTTTTTCCAAGTTTTTGCACTAATCATAAAAAAAATTGTCGTAACTAGAGCAAAATCTGCAATTTTTGAAAATATCACAGATACGACAATACGTCAAGAATAAAACACAGTTACGACTTTTTTTGTTCATAACGGAATTTGTTTTGATGAAGATATGACATTTATGTTGCCCAAAAAATTAACGTCGACAGAGATACGACCATTAAACTCCTTGAAAATGTTGTGTAATTTTATAGATACAACAATTTGTTCTGTACTAGGCATGCATATGAAACACACAACATTATTACATTTCAAACATTAAATTTTAATGTAAAAATCATACTTACACCAAACAAAATTAGAGTTTTGTTTTGTATACAGAGATCAGTAACGACACTTTACCTCCCTCCCTACCTTCTATCGTACCATCGCGTTCTCGCTTTATACGCCGTTTCGGCCGCGACTCAGTTATGCGCAAGCGCCGATTTGAGAAAGCGTTGATTTGATTTGATTTAAAGTATGTAAATTTTTTAAATTTTTACGCTAGATATTACCCAAAGATTTATAGTATATACTTAAGATAACGCGATTCAAGGGTTTGCAAAATTAGATGAAAGAGGAAAGACTGGCAGTTCAAACAGATCTTCGGAAGACACTATAAACCATGCATTTTTTTATTTATCTCTACCTTTGGTACCATCACATTAATGCAGGAAGGATTCTAACAAGCTCTTTTTGCCAGATGATTTCAAAAATATATCCAATTTATATCGCATTTACGAAACAAACTATACTGGAGAAGGTGTGTAACAAATGTCTTTCAAAGTTTTGTCAAATTGGATAAATGATAATTACAATATTGGTATTCATGTTCCTAAGAAAGATAAATGTATGTTGTGTATGACACAGACATTTGATTTCAAAAACTTTGATGAAATTTCTAAATATAAAGACCACATACGAGAAAAAGAAGAATCCTATAAAAGGTTTAAATGTCGTGTGATGCTCGTCATGGGGCTAATGAGATATCCATCTGTATATTTAATTACCTTCAAGAAGTAGACCAACGAGTAAATGTGAAGACTGTTCTATTGTACTGCGATTCATGTTACGGACAAAATAAAAATAAAACTATGTTGAGTGTGTTAAGACATTTTTGTCCATAATTGTCAATGTAGAGGTAATTCAAATCAATTATCTCATACCAGGTCATACATACATGCCGGTTGACAGCATGCACTCTACTATAGAGCGTGCTGTAAAGAAAACAACCATGAGGGCGCCTTCTAATGGCCTACTATCGTTGAAATGGCACGTAAATAACCAGGTCCATATTGAGTCTCTATTTTAGAAGTCGTAGACTTTATAGGATTCGAAGAAAATGGTGAGCAAAACATTGAAGAAGGATCAACGAATTCAAATTTCGAAACTATGTATTGCAACATTTAAAAAGGCGCACCCAGACATTATGTTTATAAAAAAAATCTATGCTCCCAGATGCGGAAACAAGGTCAGTTTCCCTATGTAGCTTAGGAAATGCGCAACCAAAACTTTTCTTATATTCAACTCAGCTTCCAATTTCAATTCAAAAATATAAGGATCTTAAAAAGATAGTGGATAAACAAATTATTCCCAAACGTTTCGCTCAAGAGTATTCAAATCTAAAGCATGACAAGAAAATTAAAGACGTTTTTGTTCAATCAGAGGAAGAAGAAGAAGATTGTGATTGATGTTATATGTTAAAACCTAATATTTTTACGTATTTTTCGATGTACCAAATAATTTTGATCAATAATCATACTGTTTTCCCAGTTTATAATAATTATTTTGTTTAAACTGTTTTAACTATGAAAAGATGATTGGTTTTTGTTTTATTTCATTATTTTTTTATATTATAATATGATTACTTTTAAATTAATTAAACTTCACTTTTAAATTGTAAAACTTACGAGAAAGTTAAAATACTTTCCTGTTTATTTTCTTTTTTAAGTTTATTTGCTGTAATTAGTTATTATAAAATTCTTTTATAAACATCTGTCTGCATTTTTGTACTTAAAACAAAACTTCGATGTAATTTAATCAAATGAACGATATACAGCTAAATGAAATATGTTTCGGCATTGACATATTTAAGTTACAGCAGATCTGTCGCGCAAAAAATATGTCTTTTTTAAGTTGGCCATACATTTCACCTCACAGATATAACATTTCAGCTGCCTGAAATAAAAACATCAATTGGCGTAACTTATGAAAAATCGAGTATACCTTACTTTACATCAATTTAGACAAATACACCAAATAAGCCTTAGATAAATATAAATACATTCTAATTTATGACTTTCTTTCTCTATAAATATACAAGTTATGAATTTTCATAATCGTTTATTGGCTCTAGTGTAAACTTGGGTTTTTCTAAATACGACGTTTCCGCTTTCCCCCGTCGATATAAATCGGGTCTAATTCGATTCCGGAATACGGGAGCAATAAACAACAGTGAATCCTGACACAGTGTTGCATTATTAACACAACCAGTCAGCTTTATTCGTGCGGATATTTCCTTCTATGATTCCGTATATAAAGCCGGTGGGACCTTCTTATTTAAATAAACAAAGTACGATTCTTACTCATAGCCTCACACTTAGATTTTTTAATGTCGTTGCGGTGTCATGGAGACACAAAAAGACAAGCACACTCAGACCAATAGAAATAATGCATCATTAAAATTTCTGCCTCGTTGGAATCAATCTAGCTCGATGGCTAGCGTAGTGTAATGCAGTACAGTAGGGCACGGTCGGGTGTGAGATATTATGTATATGACAGCTAGTGGCAATAATTTCACGCGAGTTTCTGTGCTTCGTGCTTGTGCACGTTAAGCCGTCCGCTTCGGTTGTTATCGATAGATACACCTAATAGTCGATAAACCTTATGGGAGGCCATAATGGGCGGGTTCGATCAGATTAGATTGAATAGCACATAGGCTACTTTTTATCGTAGGATAGATTACTACAATTCTAAAAATCAAATAACCCGAGCAAAGCTGAACCTGGCTGGGTATTGTCTTATTTTTTGATTCGAACTAAGACAGAGCCATTTTCAAGTTAGTCCAACTCACCCTTGTCCTGTAAGATTTACATTTTACAAATGACATTTTGCTTTGGTACGGAACGGTCGGTACGCGAATCCCTTTCTAACTATGTTGGTATTTTAAATAAAGTATAGAGTTGCTTTGGACGATAAAGGATAAATATTACGCAGTGGATTGCGTAAAAAATTCTGGGGTTGTACCTTTACGTCTGTATGTTCGGTATGTATATTCTTATGTTATGTAATTAGGATGTGTTTGTAGGTTAGTAAAGACGTAATTATACGGGCTGAGCACGGGATTTTTGCCATTATTGACGCTTCTGACAAGGTTTAACGACTGTTGTCTATCAATAATAACTGGGTCAGTCAGGCTTAACATGCCCTCTGAAATGTAAAGTTGGCTATTAGCGATCACGCATTTCACACACGATCGCGTTCGTTTGGCTTAGCTGCTTAGATTGCTTGCATCACATTATAAATTTCTTAGTCAGATAAACGCGTGTTTGGAATCGGGGACGCTGGTTTCAAAGGGCGGTATCCCATCGACTAGCTGCTCGCTTAGCTGTGGACATTTCAATCTTTATAGTATAAGATAAAAATTGTCAAATTAGTATAGTAGCCACTGGCAAACCTTTTTAATAAATAAATAAATTTAATAAATAAATAAATATAAAATTTCTAAATTTCTAAGTTAGATTTTAGTCAGTACTTTTATTTATTAATAATATAATATAATATTATCATACCTTACTCAGGTAAATATGGCGGATTATTAAATGTATAAAACAACTTTTGTAATACCCATATTTGTGCAAATAAATCATTTGTCTTTGTCTTTGTCTTTGTCTTTGTCTTTGTCTTTGTCTTTGTCTTTGTCTTTGTCTTTGTCTTTGTCTTTGTCTTTGTCTTTGTCTTTGTCTTTGTCTTTGTCTTTGTCCTTGTCCTTGTCCTTGTCTTTGTCTTTGTCTTTGTCCTTGTCCTTGTCTTTGTCTTTGTCTTTGTCTTTATTTCGTTATTGCATAAGTTATGGAAGCTGCCATCATAGTTTCGTCGTACCTAACATTGGTTGGTGGGGAACCACGGGGAAAAAGGTGTTCTTGGTAGGTTACCAGTTGTAACACGCATGGCATACAATTCTTTATTGGCTATTTCTTGAGCATTTGATCCGCTTCAGTCCGATTGTTTATAAATACGGGGGCTAGCAACAGATCGTGCATCGAATTATATCACATTCTGATCTGATTCTGATCGCATTATTGTACGGATGCCAAATAGGGTGACCTTCATGCCGTTGTATCGGATTAATTAGCTGACATAGATTTAGTTAACATTAATAGATGGTTACTTGGCAGCATATTATTATTAGGTGTATTGTTATAAGTGCCTAGATGTATTAAATGCTACCAATTATGTTGTTAATTGTGATTATATTACAATTAATATTATCGTATTATGCGATTTAGATTTGTGTAGCAATGCCATGGCACGAGTACGATAGATGTAGTTGTAGCGTTAGCGTTATTAGTATTCCTCTAGATTTTCCAACGTGAGCGTGGGAAAATAACGCGTCAAATAAATAATGTTTCACAAATTATACATACGGTATAAAAACCACAACGGCGTATTTAACATAGATTCAATATGATTTTGTAGGTAGTAGAACTTTATCCCCTGTAACTTCTTTTATGTAGCTTTAGTAATAAAGCTACGGTATCCCCTGCCTGATCGTAAGAGTGACTACCCCTTTTACTCACTCCGGGGTTGCGGGCAGTGAGAGTGGGACGGTAGTTCGATCCGTCCAACAGCGGACCCGGGAAAGACAGCGGTGTGTACTTGGCCGCATGCCGCCGAAATGATCTGAACCCTTTTTGCTTTTTAATAATTCGACCGGAGAAGTCGGCCAGACTTACTTGAGGCGACCACCAGCCTTCGGGTAGCAGCGACCATTTACACCACTTGATGCTCATCAGCTATGAATCCAATCAAATGAAAAAAAATATAGGTGGAAATATTTTTGTAATTTTATTTCAATTTATATTAAATCGTAAATTATTATTTCAACCTTTGTGGGACATACCCACTCTTAAGCGTTAGTGGCCTTCTAGTGGGTTAGTGGCCTCTCAGAGGTGAGAGAGATTTAGGACATAGTCCTTCACGCTGGCCTAGTGCGGATTGGTGGACATCACGCACTTTTTAAAATCTTAAATTTATAACAGCGTGTAAATAATTTTTACCACGGACGTGTAAGTTATGGGACAACCTTCCAGCTGAGGCATTTCCAGTGGACTATGACATGGAGTTCTTAAAGAAATCTGTAACAAAAGCACTCCTCCAAAGCCGGCAATGCACGAATGGTTCCTCTGAGGTTGCTCATGTCCATAGGCGACGGTAATCGCTTAGCACCACGCGGCCTGTGTATATATAAAAAAAAAACTCTGACAGAGTTACACGTTGGAGGTTTTAAATCTGGTATCCCCGTTTCGGAGACTGCGTTTTTTAAATTTGAATGGAGTAGCAGACGAGCATGCAGGCCACGTGGTGTTAAGTGGTCGCTGCAGCCCATGGACATCTAAATACAACCTCAAGCAAGCATAGGTAAGTCTTGTCTGAGGTCGTATGCAGTTGCGCTGCTACTCCGGAGGCTGGTGGTCGCCTCATGTAAGTGTGGCTGGCAACTGCACCTTTCCACCGAAACACAATAGAATTGCTCACGGCAGAAGTGGGTGCAGCGGTGGTACTTCCTGGGGCGAACCATAATAGTTCTATCACCTACCGGATTTTGCCTCACGGCCATTGCATCCCTGCATTTACTTAACTTTAGGTAACTAATTAAAGTTAAAATTAATAATATATTACACATTATTTCGTTTCCAGTCAACAGCAGACCGCGTGGCCCACGTCTTCGGGATTGGCTTCATTGGTGTCTACGACTTCGGCACTATATCGCCATACACCATGGTGGATAACGCCATCATAATTTTCACCGTCGTGTTCACTGCCCTGGCTTTTGCGAGGTCACTCATAGGTATTTGGGTTACATTACATGTATGTGGTTCAAAGTTATACGTGGTAAGTGTAATTAACGGTTACATATAACTTTGAGAAATTATGATTTCTCTCGAGCAAGCACGGTGATGGTAATTGACGTGAAGCAGCGATATATAGGCACTTAACAAATTCTTAGTGGTGTGTGCTGTAGGTTTGAATTGGGTATGTGTCATCTTGTAGAAGACCGCGGATTTTCCGTTCAGCCATCGCTGCTCAATCACACCAAAAAATCGTTTCGACTTAGAAAATAGACCCTTGCCTCTTGGAACAACAAACTTCAACTAATTGTCGAACTCATACTTTTTCGGGAGATTTCAATAGTCTATTTCACAGGCTTTCTTTCCAGTTAAGGCAACTGACGATATCATGTATTTTGGTTTTCAATTACTTACTATAAAATTTATCTTGTGGAAATTGTAATTTATACTTCAATAAAAAGTAGTGCCAGAGACAAACTTAAAAACATCAATAAAACCTTTTACCTAGTAATATATATATAATTATCGCAAAATGTCTTATTATACTCGTAACTAGGTATTATACAGATCACCTGCACGGTGGTTATCAATCTACCAGTCTGAGGTTCCGGGTTCGATTTTCTGTGAGAGTGCAATGTTTTTTTTTTCTATTTCTATTCTTGTTCTGGACATGTATTATTAGACAAACAAAATATGTATATAGTACCCGGATGACGGTTTAAAACAATAGATTTTCCTCAGAGACTCATTGACTTAGTTTTGCTTAACAACGCCATCTACAGAAGAAGCTGCCAATAAAAAAATAGTATTACTCGCCCATACATGTCAAGAGAGTTATATATTTCAGTTTATGTTCAAGCTGATTATCGCTGTAAACACGGATAAAACGATATCGATTTCGCTCCCGAAACTCCCTGAAAGAACATACAACTATATATGTAAAAAATTTGTGTCACAGCGTTTGTTACCATACTCCTCTAGTTCCAAAACAGTTGAACCGATTCTCATGAAATTTTGTGTGCATATCGGGTAGGTCTGAGAATAGGTTGTTATTTATTTTTAAGCCCCCTAAGTAATAAGGCTCGTCCACCCCAAATATTTAAACGCGGTACGGAGTTCGCGGGGTCAGCTGATCCTACTGCTATTATAAAGGCGAAAGTTTGTAAGTATGGATGTATGGATGTATGGATGTATGGATGTTTGTTACTCTTTCACGTAAAAACTACTGAATGGATTTGAATGAAACTTTACCACAATATAGCTTATACATCAGAATAACATATAGGCTACAATTTATAAAGATATTGTGTGAATTGTCCAAAATATGACGATAAGTGTCAAGTAAGTAGGAAAAAATCTACCATCTGCGAGCTATTCTGGCATGCGCCGCCAAAACCGCTAGAGGTACAATTGTGTTGTACTATGTAATGTATGATGTTAATGTTTATCTTATATAGTCCTACAAAAAAGCCGGTCCACGGTACTTCAGAAGGGACTTCACTTTATGCTAATGATCCTCTCTAACGCGGGTGAAACCGCGGGGCACAGCTAGTTATATATAAAACGTTGGAGCCGTTTCCGAGATTCAGATAATAAACACATATAATTTATATACAAAAATTGCTCGTATAAAGGTATTAGATGTAGTTGGATATTTTGTTTGCAACACGGGTGTACTGATCGTGAAACGTTCTTAGTCCAGGTCCTGTATCTCGCATTGACGAACTGCGTTGAAATCGAGATAGCCATCACTCCTCACTATCTCCTCTTCGCTGTCCTACCCCTGAGCACGGAATTCATGGACGCACACAAGATTTATGCGCTGTACATCTATTTGAACGTAACAACGTCGACGTCGGCCTACGTTGTAAGTTGGAGACTTGCTATTTTTTATTGTCTTATTTAAACGATTGAGATGCTGCGCAAACGTAGACACATTTTGTTGCTGACACGGCATACCATCACAGGTAATCTTAGTCGCGATGTCATGTAGCTTTTTGTCATGTAGTTGAAGACACGAGTAACATTAACGAATAGTCCATTGCTGGAAATAGACCTCAATGGTTACCATACTGGGTTGCGCAATGGTAACTATTGAGGTTTATTTCCAGTAATGGACTGGGTTGCCAATCAAGGGTCCTGGGTTCGATTCCCGGCTAAGCAGAAATTGAAATGATGTGGTAGCAAGTACTATGTAAGGTAGGTAAGTACTAGTGGTCCCTGTAGCTTCGGGATTAAGAATAGAGCTACGGTATCCCCTGCCTGATTGTAAGAGGCGACTAAAAGGGGGCTTCCGGGGTTGTGGACGGTGTGAGTGGGAGCTCGATCCATCCAACCAGCAGCCCCGGGAAGGGCGGCGATGTGTGCGTGGCCGCATGTCGCCGTAAGCATCGGAAGGTGCAGGAGAGCACAGCTGCTCTCCCGAAGATGGGCCCGTTCTGGGATGTCGCGCGTGGAGGACACCGGTGCGTTCCGCCGGAGATCCCGGAGTCATCCCCAAGCGCAGTGGCAGCCACCGAGGGGGTTTTAGTGCGGTCAAATCCCACATAACCCGGTACTCTCTCCCAAGCTGCCGGGTACCTTTTGAAGGTTTCCCCCCCATAACAAAAAAAGGTAAGTACTAGTGAGTAAGCTACAAGTATTAGTTTCTGTTTTCGGTTAGGATGGCTGTCTTCCTGTCTTTGTGTGTATCCATGGTACCCATGACATAGGGTAATATTTATCTAGCCTTCTGTGGGGCTATGAGTGTGAAAGGTTAAAAGTTATTACTTGCTTAATTAAGAGAGTCCCTAACCATAAATAGGACACAGAAAGGGCTGCAGCTGGACAATCTTTGAATGACCCTATTCAATATTGAGGTAGAACGACGTAGACACACGGCTCCATTAATCTTTGTAAAAAAAGTCTAAGGCAGTAATTAATATCCAATCTATCAAAGTTGAATATCGACTCGGCCAGTGTCAAAGCGCGATAGCGAGTAAACGATATGCGATGGGATGATGAATATATCATATTGCGGGAGGGAAGCGACGGAAAATTGCGACTACTTTTAAAAGCATACTTTTCTTAAATAAAAAAATTACATGATTTTTTAAAATAATTTAAATAAATTAAAAACAAATTTCATAATTATCAGTTTTGTAAATATTTTGAAAACTAAGAAATCGGACCTTTGTGCAATTTTATTCCCGAAAATTGCTGTTTAACAGTTTTGCTTAATCTGTGAGCATTAGTTTTATTTTAATTTAAAATAAAAAGTGCTTGCCAATTAATTTTCGATATTTATAAAGTAGTTACGACGTATAGATAAATAATTAAAAGCGCTAAACTTCAATCTGAAATCGATTTGACTAGCGTACTTTTTCTGTAATCGACCAAAATGATATGACAATAAAAATACGATAAAAAATACAATTAATATACTGGCAGTTTTTGTTCGCTTGGCTCTCGAAATATCAAAAGCGGGTATTGATTAAAATAAAGTATGCCATGGGACGTCCATATAAAATATATTTGTTACGTAGAACCTTGCAACAAATTTCAGGCATGTAAGGTATTTATTACAATATTAAATTTCAGTCCCTTGTATAATGAATTGTTCACTTGTAAGCCTTATACGTTACCTTGCTTTATCGATTATAATATCATATTTTGTTACGGATTTTGTTATGAGTAAATACTATTAACCCAGTCTGCTCAGAAAATGACAAAAACTGTATGTAACCAGAAAAACCGCTTTAGCCCTATAGATAATAGGCTAGTTGACTCTTTTTGAAGTAGGTCCTAATTAGTTCATATTTGTTAAATAAGGCGAAAAAAAATATACCCATATTTTTTTAATACCTATGAAACCCCAAAACTGTAATATAAAATCACATTTTTCATAAACGAGCGAAAACGCTACCTGCCATGTTAGTCTATTTATTATCTGTGCTCTGAGTCATACGTATTGTAAACAAACAATTACAGAGTACATTGCTAAGAGAGTACTATGTTCGTTGATTGCTAACCAACCAACTGCCCAAGCACAGAGTATTTTTTATTTCCCAAGTTCCCATTAATTTTTGTTATAAAGATGATTTCTAATAGTTTACATGAAAAGTATAGCAATTATCGTTATTGCATAGTCCGAGAATGCAAAAATACTTCGATAAAGATAAATATATAGTATTTTTGTAAAGAGGAATATTTTTTTTAATTATATTTCTCACTCCTTTAGTTACTGTGAAACAAAAATATTGAATGGCTGCAAGGATTTAATCCAATCCCGTAAAACGATTTAAAAAAAAAGGCTTTGTTTACAATTTGTATGACGTCACATCATGGCAGACTGCGTTTTTGGCGTTTAAAATAAAAAAATAAAAAACACATTTTTTAAATTAGGTTTCTAAATTAATCTTACGCTTTTAATTATTAAATTCGATATATTTTGTTTTCCTCGCCATAATGCTGTAAGAAATATTCATTTATGATATGAAATTAGTTATGAGTCAAGTAGCCTATTGTATAAAACCAATATAATGCTCTTTTGCCGAAAATTATAATATCAGTTGATATCCCGTAACGCGCCACAGATTTAAATCACCAATATTCATAACTGGAACCCTTTTTTGTGTCCCGCTTCTGGGTACTCTCCCCATTATTGCCACCTGTTCAATTTACCACACTGCTCTAATTTGCAGTGGAGCAGGTTCAGATTTGGGTTAGTGGTCAACCCACTGTGGATGTTTTCAAATCGCCAATAAATACTCACGACAAGATTTAACCACTGTTATATACCGAAGTACGGAAACGCGCAATCAACTCACTCATATTGTGAAGTCTTCGCCGAGGCCACCTAGCGACCGCACGCGATGGCTAATGATGTAGGACCTCGGTACGGTCCTACGCAGTGAGATGTATTATGGCCACCACGCTAGCGTAGGGCGGATTGATCATACCTCCGAGAAATAATGAGTTTCCCTAAGGCATGCACAGCGATGAAAAACATCGTAATCAATTAAATATCACAATAATTTTATTTTGTCAGAGGTGCGCGCTGAGGATTTGAAACCGGCATCTCCCGTGTTGGTGACCGCGGTCCTTACCACTCGACCATCACTTCACATCATAGCCCCAAAGTAGGGCTATATATACCACGGATACATACAAAGACAGACACAAACACCCGGACCGAGAACAGAAATTTAAAGTCATCATTCAAATTTCCGTTTCGCCGGGAACAGAACCCAGTACCCTTCGATTGGCAGTCCGGCATGGTAACCATTGCACCACACGGGTCGTCAAATCATTGCTGCTTCAGTTGTTATCTACAAAATGTAAATGTAGATTCTACATGAAAGCTCTTTGTATCCTTCCTATGGACGGCATTTGATAAGTCATTAAATCTTTTATCTATTGCCTTTTTCTTCTTTCTTCTTTTCAGCCTTTTGTAGTCCACTGCTGGCACGTAAGCCTCCCCTAACATTCGCCACTCCTCCCGGTCCTGCGCCTTCTGAATCCAGCGGTTTCCCGCTGTCTTCTTTAGGTCATCAGTCCACCTGGTTGGAGGGCGGGCTGTACTCCTATTGTCTATAACAACAAAATTGCCCTCCGACTTGTCTACATGTATGTAGTGAATGTGTCATCACATAATCGCTACATGCCATTTTTCGTCACACTATCCAATTTACTTCTCTTCCAAGGCGCTCCAATTTTTTTTTCAACCTTTTTATGTTCCACTGCTGGGCACATGTCTCCTTCTCACACAATTGAGAGGGATTTAGGCCATAGTCCACCACGCTGGTCAAGTGCGGATTGGTGGACGTCATGTTTTCAAGAAATTATGAATTTCTCTCAGGCATGCACGGCGATGGAGAACATTGTAATTAATTAAATATCACGATATTTTCCATCACCGTGGAGCAGCGATAAATGCGCACATTACAAATTTCTTTGTCAGAGGTGCGCGCCGAGGATTTGAACTTGGGATCGGTCGCGTCGAACTGCGATTTCGCTACTCATGTTATTAAAATCCGTACGGCGGTTTGGTTGAGGGTTTAAGGATTACTATAAGATTACAACTGGAACATATAGCACCAAATAACTGAAATACTCATTAAATTTGTCTCTAGCGGTCTCTCATCTTATCCTGAATCGTTCCCGTATTGCGACAACAGGGCTTTTTGCACATTGCTTAAATTATTTATTACACATTTTCCTTTGTTGCAGGCAATGTTAACACTTTCAATATCGAGGTTGCTCCACAGCGAATTTCGTTCAGTGAAAAATGTCTACATTATTGGAATTTTGTGCTTTTTGGGATTTGGACTTTCTCTTCCTATTTCTGCAGTAAGTAATAAATAAGTTAGTAAAATAGTAAAGTACCTAACGGCTCGCATTGCATTTATTTTATTTTGTGTTTAATATTTGCTGTTATAGTGGGAATAGAAATACATGATCTGTTACAATTTTAGCTGTCTTACTATCTTGATTTCTCTGATACAACCTGGTGACGGATGAACTGACAGACAGATATATAGACTGACTTACAGCGGGCTTTTAGTAATAGTGTCTTGTTTTACCCTTTGTAAGCAAAATCCTAAAAAGTTATATTTTCCTAATATTTCATGTATAAGCTTTGTGTTCATTGTTATTATGTGTTGTAAAGCTATTATTTCCCAAAGCCCACCAAACTCCTCACAAAAGTTCGGTAAACACTAACTCAAACCGAAAGCTTAATGCGTTGAGTTTATATTTAATACTAGCCTTCCGCCAGCGGTTTTGGCCGCCTGCACTCGTTTTATCGGTTACCGTAGGTCTTTCCAAATCTCTATCTGTGTTCCAAATTTCATTACAATTAGTTAAGCAGTTTAAGCAGGAAAGCGTACCAGATCTGATAAACTGGTACGGCTTAGTCTAAAATATTTTCCATTCATTCATCCCTCCATCAGGCTTTAGAAGTCCACTGCTAGACAGAAACCTCCGCTAAAATACGCCACTCCGTTTGCCACTTTAGCTTGCAGATTTTGAGAACTAGGTACTGTATGTCAGTAACGTTCTTTCGTCTACGGATTTCATCTTTACGGATTATGACACGTAGAAAAATACCAAGCATAGCCCTCTCCATCCAGAGTGGCGCCGTCAACGTCGACCGATAAGGGCGTGACATGGTCAGTAAACGTAATTTTCGTCTTGTCTATTTTCATCTCAAGGCCCGACAGTTTTGAGGCGCTATGGAGGTCACCTTCAATAGTGCTGAGTTCTTCCAAGAAGTTCGTAAAGATCTTCATATGTATATCATCGGCAATTCAAAGGTGTGTGAGGTGTTCGCCATTGCTGTTAATGCCCTTCCCATTACATCAGCTTAAACAGGTCGCGTTGATGCGACGTCAACGTCACGTATGCGTAGCGACAACGTTGGACGCCAACACTCGTAACCTAAGGATAGGGGCCTAAGAAAAATGTTCGAGAGATGTATGAGAATTTCGTATAGATCTTCATATGTATATCATCGGCAATTCAAAGGTGTGTGAGGTGTTCGCCATTGCTGTTAATGCCCTTCCCATTACATCAGCTTAAACAGGTCGCGTTGATGCGACGTCAACGTCACGTATGCGTAGCGACAACGTTGGACGCCAACGCTCGTAACCTAAGGATAGGGGCCTAAGAAAAATGTTCGAGAGATGTATGAGAAGTTCGTAAAGATCTTCCTATGTATATCATCGGCAATTCAAAGGTGTGTGAGGTGTTCGCCATTGCTGTTAATGCCCTTCCCATTACATCAGCTTAAACAGGTCGCGTTGATGTGATGTCAACGTCACGTATGCGTAGTGACAACGTTGGACGCCAACGCTCGTAACCTAAGGATAGGGGCCTAAGAAAAATGTTTGTTATTTGTTATATTATTTACTGAAGCTTTCTACGTGTTCTATAAGTTGAGTGAGTTGAGCGACTTTCTTGATCTCTAACCGGAAGACATTAGCACGGTCGGGTGTGAGATGGGTTACCGCTAGTAGAAAAAAAATCTAGCGCGTTTCCGTGCTTCGGAGCTCAAGTTAAGCCATCGGTCACGGTTGTTATCGATTCATATATTTTTTACACAAATCGGATTAAAAATAGATAACAACGACTACGGTACTCAATTAAACACAAATATCTGCTTCACAATGTAAACTAATTAATATAAATTCAACAGACCGATACTTTTTTCAATTAATTTGAGTGTGAATTCAGATCTCGTCAATCTGATTGCGGCAATACAAAATTATTAATTAAATTAATTAAAATAAATACTGCTTTCTGCGTTCGACATAACTTAATCTGATTTAAACACAAATAACTTTTATCAAGGTTAATTTCATATTGAAGTATATATCTAAATCATATACCTACGGAAGCTGATGAAAATGTACAGTGTGTTTATGTTCGGTATAAAGTCCCATTGCTGGGCATTGGTGATCCGTTCAAATTGTGACAAAGACAAAAACCTACACCAAAATCAAGATCAAGACCAAGTCCAATTGCCAGTAGGAGGAGTTTTGGCGGGAAGTTGTGCTTTGTGCTCTTGTTTTATTTTCATTTAATTGGTGTATTTTTGAGTTATATCGGATAAAGTTGACGCCATTTGTTCAATATAGGTTAATAACAGTGCACGAGTGTTATGAAATAAAATAACAGTGCGAAAACAAGTTTTTTCGGTTTGCCTCCAAAACTCCATCGGACACGTAATTTACTTGAACATTTGACTGACTAGACCGATAACTGTCGACATTTTTCTGTGACTACTATGTGATGTAAAAATATACTTGACGCCGGCAATATGCACTGAGTTTGCGATGCCATTATTAAAAATGAAAAGTGCCAGTGACAGCATTAGTCACAGTCTCGGTTCCCGTCCCAGTTCCAGTTCCAGTCCTTGTCCCGGTCTCAATCACAGTCCCAGTCCCCAGTCTCAAGTTACGTCGTCACATGTTCTTGCTGCGGTTTGAATTAGGGGATGGTTTAACCGGTCGCTATTCCATACAAGCGAGCAGCGATGGCCGATTGGTAAAAGCCGCGGTCTTCTACGCGACCGATCCCGGGTTCAAATCCTCGGCGCGCACCTCTGACAAAGAAATTTGTAATGTGCGCATTTATCGCTGCTCCACGGTGATGAAAAATATCGTGATATTTAATTGATTACGATGTTCTTCATCGCCGTGCATGCCTGAGAGAAATTCATAATTTCTCGAAAGCATGACGTTCACCAATCCGCACTTGGCCAGCGTGGTGGACTATGGCCTAAATCCTTGTGAGAAGGAGACCTGTGCCCAGCAGTGGGACATAAAAAATGGTTGAAAAAAAATTCCATACAAGATTAAATACTACCTAGGTAGCCTTCTGAGCAAAACACGTAACAAGCATAACATGACGCTGTAAATTGCCCTTTTTTACCGACTTCCAAAAGAAGGAGGTACTGTATTCGGCTGTATGTATTTTTTTTTTTTTATATATGTTCACCGATTACTCCGCCGTTTGTGGACTGATTTTTTACCGACTTCCAAAAGAAGGAGGTACTGTATTCGGCTGTATGTATTTTTTTTTTATATATGTTCACCGATTACTCCGCCGTTTGTGGACCGATTTTCGAAATTCTTTTTTTGTTCGTATGCTTATACTCCCGAGGTGGTCCCATTGTCACCAAATCAGGATCTGATGATGGGATCCCAGCGAAATTGAGGGGAACTCTCTAATTTTATAGGCACACACATTGATTTTCTTATAGTTTCTGAAGCATAAGAGATATTTACGCATAGAAATCATCATCTCATGTTGCTGAGCTGATGATGGAAGGTACTGCGACAGTGAGGAGTTGAGAGCAAATTCTTTCAATAAATAGTTTTTTATTCGAAATCTTACATTCCCGAGGTGGTCCAACTGTCACCAAGTCAAATTCTGATGAGGGGATCCCAGAGAAATCGAAGGGAACATTCAAATTTTATAGCACAACAAATGATTTTCATATTTTTACAAAGCAAAACAGACATTTGTGTATAATTATCGTCATATCATGTTGCTGAACTGATGATGGAAGGTACTACGACGGTTAGGAGTTGAGAGCAAATTCTTTCAATAAATGGTTTTTTGTTCGAAATCTTACATTCCTGAGGTGATCCAACTGTCACCATGTCAAAATCTGATGATGTGATATTAGGGAAATCGAGGGAAACACTGAAACTTAATAGGCACACACATTCTTTTAGTCATATTTTTAAAATAATACAAATATTTATGTCTGGTAATTATCACCTGCTGTTGCTTAACTGATGATTGAAGGTACAACTCCTCAACGGTTAGGAGCTGAGAGCAAATTCTTTCTTTAATTTATACGTTCAGGTGGACTGATAGTAGTATTCTTTCAGACTTTTAGATGGCTATTAGATAAACATGATTATAAAAGGTAAATCTGTTTAAAGTTTAGAAGTTAAGTGATTTTTTTTCCAATTATGCTAATACATACAGAATTATTAAAATTACTAAAAAGAGTGAAATAAATTAAGTTTTTAACAAAAAAAGAGAACCGACTTCAAACGGTAAAAAATAAAATTGTTCAGTACCTACTTCTTCTTGCTTATGGTAATGACTCTTAAAACTATTTTTGAAGTCGGGCCCTTAGTGAAGTGTCCTGTCTTAGTAAATTTAGTGTACCTTTCGTTCTGAATGGGTCGGTGCCCAATACAATATAGCTATAACAGTCATTACCATAAGCAAGAAGAAGTAGGTACTGCCTCACTGTCTGTACTGTCGGTGCCAACTTAGAACGAATGGTACGACATTTACTAAGGGCCCGACTCCAGAAATAGTTTTAAGAGTCATTACCATAAGCAAGAAGAAGTAGGTACTGAACAATTTTATTTTTTACCGTTTGAAGTCGGTTCTCTTTTTTTGTTAAAAACTTAATTTTTGACTGCCGTGAAATAAATTGTACTTGTACTGAAATGTTGACCTCTAACTAAAACAAAAGTCACCTAAAATTGACTCTAAATACATACCAAACATTCGCGGGAGTTGAAAACTGATTTTAACCATAAAGTAATACAAAAACTCTAAAGTTTCGCCGCGTATTAACTCATACAATTGGCCTTACGGAGATCTTCCGTAACTTATAGAAACCTCCAAAATATCAGTAAAAACTTTAACCGTAAAGTAGCACAAGCGTAAAGTCGCAAGTGTGTATGGCATAACGGCTGGCGTAGACGTTGTAGACGCGTAGCAGTGGTTTATGCAGCTTAGCGAAACGGGCGTGGTCGTGTCTAAAATGGGTAACCACTACTGAAAAATTTGCTTCGGAGGGCAAGTATTGGTCTAAGTTGTAATCTATTGATTACAACGGGTTGCGAAGAAATTGGTCACTAACTTTCATCTACACCAACCCGCAATGGAGCAGCATGGCAAAGTGTCCTCAGTTTTTCTTAACAGAAAGGAGGACTTTAGAAAAAACTGAATCAGCCTCGGTATCAGCTGTGAGAAGCAAAGTATTTTAAAATACAATAAACTTTTTAACGACGATGTAGAAGCAAGATTCACAATCTCGAGCTCATCATTTTCATATTCTCAAGCTCACAATAATCGCAAATTTACATCGAGTTCAAGGTGCAACCAGACGCCGATTACTCCTATGCTCTTACGTTTGGAACAGGCTGGCATAAACAATTCAAATGTTACGCGAAAAATTCATCGTGCCTCCTCGTTCGCTAAGATCGAAAATTCTACACGGGAGAACGTTTCGACAAGGTTATCTTGAATACAAAACATGAGTGTCTATCTCTTCACATATTTACAGCGTGTATATATCGTAAAAATACACACGAAATGTTGGTTAATAGCGGAGCCACGTTTCTGTTAAATAGTTGACGCAATTTTATTTGCACTATCGTCTTCACCAACCCGCATTGGAGCAGCGTAATGGAATAAGGTACTGGTGTCCCCTATAAAGGGAAATGCAATATAAACTATACCCTGTGTATGCTTTACTTGTCTATATTAATTTTTGTATATATTTTTTAGAGCAGGCATCTAGGCCCGTGAAGTAAGTAAGTTTTTTTTTATTTAAGTGAAGTAAGAGACAGCCAAAGAGTGACCTCATGTCAAGCTGGCAGCAGCAATCGCCCATTGTTACTGTAATACAACAAAAAAATGCTTCAAGAAATAAATCGGTACAACATTACCTATTGCCAAGGGGGTCTTTGAACCTGGCCATGTATTTTTTACTATCACATACTAGTTTCACTCTTATACGACCTGTCAACGTGGCTGCTAAATTATAATAAGCTGTACCCAATTCATAGTGTTAACTAACCGAAATCAACGCGCTACAAATTCCTGGAATTCCCATCGACACATAGTCAACTATCTGAAATTTGCAAATTCAAACTTACTAACCACGCGAATAATTTACTCAATATTCAAAACATTTAAAATTTCGGCTCGAGCATTACCAATTTTGCATGATATTACCACGAGAGCGGGAACGTTAGGAATTATAGATGTCAGCGCGAAATTTATGCGGAACTGGTCGGTGAATTACGTGGTCGCAAGGCTGACAACTATGAGAGCCTTTATTGAGTGTCTTAAATTTAATCGCTAGTTACTTGATCACTTACCGCTGCAGGGTTTAAATTAATTTTCAACAGAAAATAACAAAATCATTATCATAATATTTAATACTAGCTGTGCCCCGCGGTTTCACCCGCGTTAGAAAGGATCATTAGCATAAAGTGAAGTCCCTTCTGAAGTGCCGCTGGACCGCCTTTTTTGTAGGACTATTTAAGTACATTTTCATCATATATACATTACATAATGTGTAACTCTAGCAGTTTTGGTAGCACACGCCAGAATAGCTTGCAGATGGTAGATTTTTCCTACTTACTTGACACTTATCGTCATATTTTGTACAATTCACACTATATCTTTATAAATTGTAGCCTATGTGTTATTCTGATGTATAAGCTATATTATTGTAAAGTTTCATTAAAATGAAAGAGTAACAAACATCCATAATTACAAACTTTCGCGTTTATAATATTAGTAGGAAGTAGGATTCTCCAAATGATTCTTTAAAATAAATTGCAATTATTTAAAAAAATCCAAATGATTCGAGAAGTTTCTGGAACTTTCTCGAACATACTCAATAAAATTAAAATTAAAATAGTTTGCTAGATCATCCCAGAAATTTTGAGATCCATCCAGAAGTCCCTGTTGGTTAGAAATGTACAGATATATTTTTTTCAGATTTTTCCACCCATTTCCACCTACCGCAATCAAACTCCCTTACTATCATCTACGTACTAAGGGGTATTTACCACCCCAACGGGAAGTTGATTGGAGTTAATGATATTAGAGAAAACCGTGTCTTTACGTACAAAGAAAACCCTTTACTTTATATATATATATATATTAATATTACCACAAAGCAGTTCCACCGGATCATTAGTACTACTGAGTAACACGCTGCAACTTCACAGGCCGATGGACGCCTCATTTAAGTCATTACGGCAACCGTTTTCCAATGAAACTAATAATCCAATAAAATTTACCCTATTGTCTAAGAAAGATGCTCATTATATTGGGCCTGTATGGTCTATTATTAATTTATGTCTTATTTTATTCGTCATATTTCATCATTGAATTTTAATTTTAAACTGTCATATTCGAAATCGAACCCGAAAATTTACTAATGCGCATCTAAATAATATAAGATCCATACTAATATTATAAACGCGAAAGTTTGTAAGTATGGATCGATGGATGTTTGTTACTCTTTCACGTAAAGACTACTGAATGGATTTTAATGAAACGTTGCTTTAATATAGCTTATACAGTAGAATAACACATAGGCTAAAATTTATAATGTGTGAATTTAATCCAAAATATGACGATAAGTGTCGAGTAAGTAGGAAAAAATCTACCATCTGCGAGCTATTCTGGCGTGTGCTGCCAATACCGCTATAGTTACATATAATGTAGCGTATGATGGAAATGTTTATTTTAAATAGTCATACAAAAAAGCCGGCTACAGTATATATCTATATCTCATATATATATAATGAGAGCTAAGAATGATGCGAACCTGGGGCTGGTATTGTACTCATTCATGTTGGAGCGACGCGGTGCGGCACGGCTGTTTCGTACAGAATAAATTATTGTTGGTAATAGATCGAGGCCTTCATACGCAATTCTGTAGATAATTTTATATAAAATAAGGAACAATTGCCTAGGGTCTAGTAAAAATAAAAGAATGGGTTTCAATTAGGTACATGAAATCTGCGGATTATATTCACTTCATGCTAATGATTCTTTCTAATGCGGGCGAAACCGCGGGGCACAGCTAGTACTAAATACTATTTCATACCATGTTATAGAAATCTATTGGTGTCCAAATTATTTCTCTGAACAATGTTCGTTTGAATTGATCGGGCTATACATTAATGATAAATTGATTCTCAATTCTAAAATGGACGATGCACTATTGCTAGTAAGAGTGCCCCTAATGCTAAATTTACATTTACTCGTGCGCCGTTCGGATCTTGTAAGTATTGCAGATTAAATGATAAGAAAAGGTTTGTGATATATATCTTTTCACCATTGAGGACAGCGACTACTTTATAAAATATATAAACTATAAAAGGAACTATGAAAAAGCACATCCGGAGCACGTCAAATCCTGAATATTGTAAATAATTGAAAAAATTACTACTATGCGACTATACTTGTAATATTCGTTTATATCAAATATTTAAAATTTGGACATTGAACAAATTGCATCAATTAATGAAAAAAGTGACGAGAAATAGTGAAAGAAAATGAGTGAGTACTTTATAAAAATACTAGACGAAAACCTACTGAAAATACTAGATGAAAAATAATACTGATAATAAAAGCAATTTGTGCGAAATTATTCCCTAACCATTCCAAAATATCAAAAATGCAGATCGTTAATGTTCAAGTTTTCACTTCTGCCGGCACTACCGGAATTTGAGCTGTTTTTTTCTTATTTTAAGTCCCTTGTGGAGGTAAGACCAAGAAAATCTATCGTTTTTATCCGAGCAAAGGTGGGTTATCCAGATACTTTTTTAATTAATAGAATACTTACCGTCTAAGTATTATTTTTCATACGCGATATGTCAACTGTTATGGGCTTAAAATCTAAAATTTTTAAGAAGATGATTTTTTGAAACGCTATGACTAACAAGGTACCTACTTCTCATATCCAATCTTTCCGCGCGAGTAATTTTTTAAATCCCTTATTGGGCTTTCCAACTATAGCCAAATGTAGGACACAATGGTCGCTACGAAATTCTCAGTAGAATATTAAATCGAATTTGTAAGAGCAATTATTCAGTAGTGTTTCGAAGAAAATTCATTTAACAGTACATGAGATATGTTCCTTATTTTTAGGTATTTTCAAAAAAGTATGCTCATATGTGTATTTTATGCATGTTTACGGATTTATTACGCCTGGTGGACTGTTTTCAGATGTTTATTAATAAAAAAACTCCTTCCGAATTAAAAAAAAATGTAATGTGATTTTTATAAGTCCCAGGATAATGATATTGTTGGTGGCTACTCGAGACAGCGATACTGGTAACAGATTTGGTAGCAGGGACTGACAAAATCATAGTGTAGGGCTTGAGAGTAAAACCTTATCTAATACTTTTAAATGAGCAATTCTTGTATATACCCAAATATTATATTTTTTTAATCTCGGAAACGGCTCCAACGATTTTAATGAAATTTATTACCTTGATTTCGGGGGTGATAAATCGATCCAGCTAGGTTTCTTTAATTTCAAATTATAAAAAATATTTTTAGCGATAAACAACTTAAATATAAACTAAAAAGGTTATTTGGAACTCCGTGGAAAAATATGACTTCCTGAAATCTATCGGAGAGTAATAATAATATGGAAATGACAATGTCGATTTGATAGAGCTCGGTAAAAATCATTGAATTTAAGCTTCCTTGGCCAAATTTCTGACTGCGGAATTAGTACCCGGGTTTAAATCTCAATCAAAACCATATGGAGTTTATTTTTAAATTTTTTGTTTTTTTTTTTTTTTTATTGAGAGCTATTTCAGATGGCGATTAAGATTGTTTTTATCCGAACAACGCTCGGTCATCCACCTGGATAAGGTTATAAGCTAAGTACCTACTTATTTATTAAATCTAATAATTTCATCTTGCCAACAAACTTTATGGAATTTTTTAAACAACAAAATATTTTTAATTAAAATTGATACCCACTTCAATGCAAGACGCTTTACGTCCCTCTGCTGGGAAATACTGAGAATGGGTCTTTTCCCTTTATTGAGGAGGCCTGAAACTTACTTCAGCACGCTGCTCTAATGCCGGTGGGTTAATGGCCTGACGGATGCTTCCAAACAGTAAGGACTTCGACAAGGTTAACGACTGATAGCTCTCAATAACAACCTGCACCGACGGCCTAACGTGTCCTAAGCGCGCGGAAACGCCCATGAAATTTGCCACTAGTGGTCCCATAGCCGACCGCGCCTTCAAAGTCAACTTCAAATTGAATAGTTACTCTAATACTGAACCAATACGACGTACCTATTTTAAAAATTATAAAATGTCAGCCTTGTCGCTTGCCCTTCGAAATATAACTGTTTAATTTTCAACCTTCAAACACATTTCAAACAAAGTTAGATGCGCACTTGTTCAAATTAGGCTAACTACTCGTATTAATGTTTGAAATAAAGTTAAAGTGCGGCGAATTAAGATAAACAAATTGAGTGTACTTATAGTTAGAATTCGCTTTGACTCGATACGAAATGATTAAGCTGTATCGCTCATATGTAGAGAGACTTAAAAAGGACTTTAATATTAAAATATCCAAGCACGTTTTTTTGATGGAATGAGGCAGAAAAACATGCAAGCACGGTGTGATCGACGCAGCCTATGTAAGTTTTGCCCAGTGCATGTGCACTTTTAGCAGCGATGGCCGAACCACGGTCTCCGACACGGAGATACCGAATTTAAACCCAACCGTGTACCTCCGACAAAGAAGGAGGGCAAAAAACGGTTTAACTCGATTTCCGGCAAAACTATGTAAAAAAATATGGCTAACTTGTAGTTAATGGAAACATCTGCAACTTTTGTATTTACAGTTTCTTCACATATCCTCAAAGTTTATGTGAAAAATTGGGACAACCAAGTTTTTCGTTTTTATTTTTATCTTTTACAAGAAAAATCGTTTTTTATAAAATTTTGTAGGAACTTAAATTACCTTTTTATAATCTATTTATTTTTCACCTTAGTTTGGCTTAATATCTAAAAAAAGACACACTCAGTTTCAATCGAAAAATCACGTGTCAAAATATCAGTTCTTTTAAAAGCCGGTGGGCTTTTTGTTTGTTGAAATCTCTACTTTCTGATGGTGGAAAAAAATAAAAAATTACTAAGGAAAATGTTCTCGGAAAACAAAAACAAAATAAATAAATTATTATAGATAATTTATTTTTCCTTGCCTTTTTGTTATATTCTATTTCTTTTCTAATGGGTTTCAATTCATTTAAATTTTTTTTCAATTTTAATAATGGTTTCGCAAACTCTGAGCATATTGCCAGCGTCAAGTAAAATGTTTGCATCACTTTGTAGTCGTAGAAAAAAATCAGTTCGTCGTCAGGTATATAACGAAGTGTTTAATTTCTCTATGGTCAGGTATCAGTCAGTCTAGTCAGTCAAGTGTTCAAGTAAAGTGATGGCTACTTTACCAGAACTTTGGAGGCAACCCGAAAAAACATGTTTTTCGCACTGTTATTTTATTTCACAACACTCGTGCACTGTCATTAACCTATATCGAGCAAAATGCCATCAACTTTATCCGATATAACTCAAACATACACTAAAAAAATGAAAATAAAACAAGAGCACAACTTTTCCCTTTAGACTTCCCGCCAAAACTCTCATTCATTTCATTTAATTTAATTTCATATTATTTTTTCACTTGTCACTTTTTTCGAAGGCTTCGGCATTTAAATAGTATATTTCATTACAAGTACGGAAAGGCTGTCATTGCAAGGAGTTCCGACAAATGTCTACCCGAGCCGAGGCGCAGCCGAAGGTGAGGGTTGACAGTCGGAACTCCTTCCAATGACGGTTCCGCACGTGTACTGAACAACTATTTGTAATACAGTTGCGAAAAAATGAAGCAATTTAATAATATAATAAAAACTCGCAAAGAACATTTTTGAAAAATGGCGCCAACCGTAGAAGAAGACCTACCTTTATGCAGAGATTATTTTTGTTTTCTTCACCCATTCTGGGTAGGCAAAGGGAACTATGCCCATACAGCCAAGTCTTCAGTAGAATTTTTTTTATTGATATAAATGAAAATGTTAATGAGATGAAATGAAATGAAACCTAACCTAACTCATTGAATCAAATCATTAAATCTGATATTGAAACAAATAAGTAGCTTTTTTTAGAAATATTTGCATGAATCATAAAAACTTCTAAAACTTCGTGGTTGGTTTTTTTCTTTTTAATAGACATTATTTTGACAGTTGGAAAAGAGAACGCATGAGTGCGGAAAAGGTAAAGAAAAAGCACGTGTGTGTAATAGCTCACTTCCCGCACGCTATACGTCCCTGCAATACGTCACTTTTTGAGCAACTGTATTAAAATAGTATATATTTTACTACAAGTGCGAAAAGGCTGTCATTGCAAGGAGGGTTGACAGTCGGAACTCCTTCCAATGACGGTTCCGCACGTGTACTGAACAACTATTTTTAATACAGTTGCGAAAAAATGAAGCAATTTAATTAAATAATAAAAACTCGCAAAGAACATTTTTGAAAAATGGCGCCAACCGTAAAAGAATATAAGCAGAGATTTTTTTGTTTTCTTCACCCATTCTGGGTAGACAAAGGGAACTATGCCCATATAGCCAAGTCTTCAGTAGAATTTTTTTATTGATATGAAATTAAAATGTTAATGAGATGAAATGAAATGAAACCTAACCTAACTCATTGAATCAAATCATTAAATCTGATATTGAAACAAATTAGTAGCTTATTTTTAGAAATATTTGCATGAATCATAAAAACTTCGTGGTTGGTTTTTTTCCTTTTTAATAGACATTATTTTGACAGTTAGGAAAGAGAACGCACGAGTGCGGAAAATGTAAAGAAAAAGCACGAGTGTGTAATAGCCCACTTCCCGCACGCTATACGTCCCTGCAATACGTCACTTTTTGAGCAGCTGTTTAAAAAAAATTTTAGGTGTTTCTTGGCTCACATTTTTTAAATTTATTTCTTAAGCTTACCATATTCGTTTAATTAATATCAAACGTTAAGTTTGGGCCTTTTGGCGGGAGCTTGGTAGATTTATGTTATTACTTTATTATTAATATTATTTTATTTTCATAACCTTGGTGTATTTTTGAGTTAGGTATATTTAAGAAAGTACGAAATAATTTTATTTTGTGTACAGTGCAGAAACATGTTTTTTCCGGTTGCCTTCTAAACACTATAAGATACGTTCTAGTAATGAAGCCATCGCATTACATTACATCTGACTGGCTAGACTGACTGATTACTGATGACTTATGGGTTCTATCTAGGTATTAATACTTCGTCCAGTTTTGACAAAACTGGCAAAAAAATGATGCAAAAGTTACACTTGACGCTGGTAAAATGCACAAAGTTTACGATGCCATAATTGAGAAAAAAAAACGTAAAGTTACTATAAACCAAAAACAAATAAATCAATGTTCAACTGAAACTTGCAATAGTCTGTAACTCTCGTTCGGGACAAACTTCCCAGTCTCGACGAAACTTTTCTTAGAGCGGATACAAATATAACGCTATCCACGACCGAGTGGATGAACTTTTTAACTATTGTCAACAACGCAATAATTAATTAAAAAAATATTTTTTTAATACAGTTGCTCAAAAAGTGACGTATTGCAGGGACGTTTAGCGTGCGGGAAGTGGGCTATTACACACTCGTGCTTTTTCTTTACCTTTTCCGCACTCGTGCGTTCTCTTTCCCAACTGACAAAATAATGTCTATTAAAAAGAAAAAGAAAACCAACCAAGTTTAAGAAGTTTTTATAATTCATGCAAATATTTCTAAAAAGAAGCTACTAATTTGTTTCAATATCAGATTTAATGATTTGATTCAATGAGTTAGGTTAGGTTGCATTTCATTTCATCTCATTAACATTTTCATTTCATATCAATAAAAATTTCTACTGAAGACTTGGCTGTATGGGCATATTTCCCTTTGCCTACCCAGAATAGGTAAAGAAAACAAAAAAATCTCTGCATATAGGTATTCTTTTAAGGTTGGCGCCATTTTTCAAAAATGTTCTTTGCGAGTTTTTATTATTTTATTAAATTGCTTCATTTTTTCGCAACTGTATTAAAAATTGTCGTTCAGTACACGTGCGGAACCGTCATTGGAAGGAGTTCCGACTGTCAACCCTCACCTTCGGCTGCGCCTCGGCTCGGGTAGACATTTGTCGGAGCTCCTTGCAATGACAGCCTTTCCGCACTTGTAATGAAATATACTATTTAAGACTTGCTGGGGAATGAATTGAAATTATTCGTACATCTTTGACGACTTTGTCCTGTTTAGCAAGTTTTTAGATATCATCTAAATAATAAAGAACTACATAGATGTGTCGTCAGATTTCACATCAGAAATAATTACCATGAAGTGCGTATATCACAAATTTACACGACATCGAAAGGCCGTATTTCCACTTTAAAAGTACAATTTTCCGTTAGATAAATTCGACCCGTTTCGTCATAAAACTTATCGAACATTGGATATTTGCTCAAAGCAAGTGGAACCACTAATTGAAAGTGACAAAAGTGGAAATATGAAACTAACGGTACAAATACGCAGGTAAATTAAATTTATCCATCGAAAACAATTGGCACGTTTCTCCTCCGAAGAACAGAAACGATCACGTAATTTATCACTAACGTTCACCCATCCTACACACGACATCACCAGTTTCGATTTGCTACGTATACATAGATTGCTTGTTTCCTACGTCAGCCGCAGCAATGCGCGTGGCAACGTACGTCATGAGATTCATATTGGAACGAAGTTCCTTATCGCGCGTTGCGAAAGGGGACTAGACGGAAAAAATTAAGACGAAAAGTTGTAACGACACTTTTTGCTATAGTTGTAAGGCTTACAATAGCACTCGACATTGCTTACTTTGTTGACTCCCATCCTTCTTATTACCGCACTTGATGTTGCTTGGTGGTCACCCATCCTACTTTTGACTGTACTCGACATTGCTGAGCTTTATTGCCACCATTCCTACATTTGACCGCACTAGATGTTGGTGAATTGCCACCCATCCTAATTTTGACCGCACTCGACATTGCTTAACTTTGTTGACACCCATCCTTTTTATAACCGCTCTAAATGTTGCTTAATTGCCACCCATCCTACTTTTGACCGCACTCGACAGTGCTTAGCTTTGTTGACACCCATCCTTATGACCGCACTAGATTTTGCTGAATGACCACTATTGGCCACCCATCCTACTTTTGACCGCATTTGTCATTGCTTAACTTCGTTGACACCCATCCTTTTTATAACCGCTCTAGATGTTGCTTATTGGCCACCCATCCTACTTATGACCGCACTCGATATTGCTTAGCTTTGTTGATACCCAAACCTAAAACTAATGAAGAAAAAAGAAAAAAACATTATGAAGCGCAGAAATTAAAGAAACAAGAAAGTAAAGAAACACAACTTCGTTCCATCCGGGTGACACCTCAGTTTTTTATGTAACAAATTTTTAAAAAAGGAACCAAAAACTAGAAAATAAATCAGAATTTGGAATGCTTAGAATACCATTGTACGTTTTAAAGTTTCTATGAAGGAAATAAAATTATTAACAGTACAATTTTAAATAATACATACAATACATTTTATGTACGTGGTTTTTGTTTCGGCAAAGATGGATACAAAAGTTGTTAAGAATAATAAACCTTTGTACACATAACGGCAGTAGGTAAACTATACTCTTAATATAGGTATCTTATGATACGAAAATACTCCCCAACGTCAAAATGTTTATATTGGTAGTACAAATTCGATATCACAGTACAACTTGAGATCTATCAGATAAATCCCTTGCGGGTTTTAGCGTTGATGTGGCAGTCACATCGTCTGTTACGAAGTATTCTCTTAATAGTCCTTAGAGAATACTTCGTAACTGTACTAAAACGGCCCCACAGAATTTAAAAAAATTCGTTGCCATAATATTTTTTTTAATTATATAGGTATAGGTAATGAGCTTGCTCTGCTACAACGTGTCATTCTGTACGCATTGTAGCTTATAGATATAATACTGTAAGAAAAAACTGTGGGATACTTTTAATACGTAGAAATAGACTATCAAAGTAGCGCTAGTGACTAATCTCCTGAATGTATGAAAAAATTGCTAAGATACTATTTATATTAACTTATTTCAATTCCGTATCTACTGTTAGGGTACATGTCTGGGAGTTTAAGGGCGATGGTTAAGACTAAAATTTTAAATTACATGTTTTTTCAATCCCTTCCGTTCCATCCCTTCCTTTGCACAGGTTTAAAAAGTAAGTCAAAGAAGTCCTGTGCCGCAAGGCTTATTACGATCTTAAGGACTATTTAATTGATAAAAAAGCTTGGGATTGAGCTGTAGTCCCACAAGGCGGTTTCTATAACTGATGTAATAGATTTAAATCAATCAAACTGCCAATGTTAACATATGGCTGTGGGACGACATTGACACATGCGGTAGCTGTCACGTATGTTCCTTATCTGCCCATAGCTACTCTGTAAGAAAGCTTATTATTGTATACCTCATATTTTAAAACAGGGCTGAAGTTTTTCTCCGTCTGCTCTTTTCTTCAGCTCAGCATTGCCTAAGCGCACCCAGAGCAGACAGAACAAAAAAAAATAACGTTCACTAAGAGTTTGTAAATGAACCGTACCATGAATTAAATAATATTTCATTTCATTTCATTTCATTTCATTTCATTTCATTTCATTTCATTTCACTTCACTTCACTTCGCTTCGCTTCGCTTCGCATCGCATCGCTTCGCTTCGCTTCACATCACTTCACTTCACTTCACTTCACTTCACTTCACTTCACTTCACTTCACTTCACTTCACTTCACTTCATTTCATTTCATTTCATTTTATTGTCCTGCCCGTACTTTGCAAGCGCGATGATAGACAATGTCCTAAATGTCTTTGAAATTCAATAGGAGACTAGTGCCCAGCAATGGAATTTTAAAAAGGGTTGATAAAGAGTAGCTGAAAGCACGCCATTGTCTATCATCGGCATCAGAACGTTGCTTCAAGCATCATTGCGTGTTGGAGGGTGATTCAATATTAGCTCCTTTTGATAGCAATATGGAAATGTAAAATGCATATTGGTTTTATAACTCCACCAAGCTCTTCAATAGTTTTTGAACATTGAGTTTTATTTTACCCTATTGCTGTGAGTGTTTTTGAATTTTGTATTTTGTATTTCATCTCGGTATTGGCTGCTCCGTTAGTTACATTGAGTTGATTAAAAGTAGAACGTGTAATTAAGCTATACAAATACATTTGTAAAGATTTTGCTATACATTTAATGGTACCATTGTTTGTGATGTCTATTGTAATTTATGTAATGAAGTACATGTTCACAATAAAAGTCATGCTGGCTAAATGTAGAGATTTTAAATTACTAGTTTTCACTTGTTAAAAATAAAGTACAATAATCACATTGAAGGTCACTTTCACTATTACTTTTTTTCATAAATTTTATACTTTACATATGTATTTTTAACTCACGGGCCCATTGACTGGACAGTTAGAGCTCTCATTGTCGCCGCCCGCAAATCCGGAAGGCCCCTTTTAGTCGCCTCTTATGATTAGGCAGAGAAAAATGTAGTCATAATTTTATTCCCCAAGCTGCAGTCGCTGTCTGGTAGGGTTTTATCCCCGTATCAGATACAGCTATGTACCTTAACCACTCAGCTATTGAATCAATTTACCTATTTCACCTTCATATCTTGCTCTATTCATACATATTTTTTTCCAGCTGAAAACAAACGGCATGATGGGGTTGCTGTGGGGCCTGAATCTGACTGCTCTGTACCTTGGCGGGTTCAAGGCGGCCGTGGTGATGTGGGTGTACGGAGTTGAGAAGTTCTGCACCGACATCCACTTCTGGCTTGGATTCCGACCCACTAAGTTCTGGAGGATATGCTGGGTGTTTCTACCTGCAGCGCTTTTTGTTAGTATATTCACACCACTTTTTTGCTTTCCATTGCTGGGCGCGGGACTTTTCTAATTATTAGGAATCTTAGGAGGGCAATGATGCTCCAATGCAGGTTTGTGGAGATGCGGGTTAGAGGCCAAACCGCGCCCAGATGTTTTCTAATAAGGACCCTCGACAAGGTTTAAGACTGCTTTCTATCAATAACATAATCACTGATGGATTAGCGAGCACGGTGAAGCACGGAAACAAGCGGTAACCCATTACATTGTTTCGCTCAGCTGCGTTCTGCTGATGATGGGCCATGCTCGCCTCAATTTAAATGTCTTTGGTATTTTCCTGTAAGGCCCGGACTCCACCCATGTGAAGTACTAACGCCTACTACATTGCGCTGCTCATAACGAGTTGCAGGCTAAGCTGGTCTACTGTTGTGTGTTTTGGATCACCCTTAAAATCTGTGATTAGGTGTAACAGTCACTGTTATACCAAGAGCCGTAATTTAAAATGGACTCTTTCATTTTTCTTTTCATTTCGATCATTTCGGTTTCGGAAACTAATTTAGGTTCAGGGATGGCGATAGTCGGCATAAAATTTAATCCAAAACTAAAGCTGTCCATTCTTGTAGAGAATCAGCGAATAATTTCCTACTCTTTCTTTTCTTGTGGAAGGAATGCTATTTTGTAAGCTCAGTAAATATTCCCAAAGAGAGTAAAATCACGACGAGCGCATATTTTTTCCTATTTTGGCTTCAAAATTTTGGATAACCAAACTAGACTGAACCTATTTAATTTAAGTCAAACTATAATAAAATAATATTGCAATTAAAGCAGAGATGATGACCGACAAGGCGGCCGGACAATTCCTGGTCAGACCTAAATGGGCGGCCGTCAGCATCTGGATTTACAGCACAAGAGCATTGTTGGTTGCTCTTACCTGAGGTTAGGTAAGACCATATGTACATAGATGACAGTGAGCACTACGTGGTCCGCATGTTCGTCTGCTACTTCATAAAAGTTACATGGTCGATGCAGCTCATGGGTATCCAAATTACAACCTCAAGCAAGCCTGTGGTCGTGGTTGCGTTACTACTCCGAAGGCTGATGGTAGCCTCATATAAGTCTGCCCGGGAATTCGATCTTTCCTCAGTAACACTATAGAATTGCTTCAAGGCCGCATACCATACCAAACCATTACACAACATATTATATATTTACCATAGGTCTGCCTGCAACTGCACCTTTCCACCGAAACACCGAATACCGGTGAAATGGTGCTACTTCCTCGTTCAATTCATTTAACTATTCTAATTTGTACAAAGTCTTCCTACAACTTTCTACAGCAAAAAAATTACTCAACGGCACTTCAGAAATTTGTGCAGCCACAGAACATATTAAAAGAGGTAGAATGGCAATAATGCGCCGTTCGAATAAAAACCGGTGTCGTCGATCCAGCCCCACCTTTCACCTCCACTACATCTGTACTTAAAATGAATATGAAGCTTACACACATATTTGTAATTTCAAATCTAGTCAATCTTAGCGCCGCGCAATAACGCATATCGCAGCGCAATCGCGTGTTTATGTAGAGACATGAGCGTTGCTCATATCCTTGGCGCGTCTGCCCCGCCCACAATTCCATTTAACCTCTTTAATATGTTCTGTGGGTGCAGCGGTGTTACTTCCCTAGTATAACGCAGTTCTACCATCTTCGGATGAATGATGAGAATGCGCATCTCGTTACGATCCTGACCTACATATCGGATCATAAATATGCGTACGGTTAGCCGCAGCCTAATGTGTCAATTTAGTGCGTGCCATGCTGGTGTTTATGAGCATGTAGTCTATTTTGGCACACACGATTAAGTACTGCGTGGGCATGGCTCCCCCAACCCACAATGTAGAATCCCTAAATATAGTTAAATTGATGGAAGAAATATCTGCTAAATTACGTTGGTAAGAAGCTCAGACTTATAAGTCTGTGGCAAGAAGCAAATACATATATTAATTCTCTCTACTGCGCTGGTTACGCTTCGCTCCGCAAATCGTTTGCTATGCCAGCCGTGGTCCAAGTATTATTTATTCTTATGGTCCAAGCTTCGATTTAACTCTGAAGGAACAAATGATCCGGCTCGTCTTCGCTCGCTCGCTTGGATGATTTGAGTATATATTATTATGATTATATTAATCTATCTCACGGGAACAGTACATTTTTCCGGGATAAAAAGTTACCTACATGACGTTCTATTATAGACTATAATCTTTCTCGGTTTCTTCGAGCAACAAGTATCCACAGAAACTTACGTTGAAACACTTCAAACTATCGCATTTATAGATGAAAACTGGTTTCCGAAACACTAAAAACAAAGAGTACCTCTATTTACGAGAAAAAGACGCAAAAATAACTATGCCTATTACTGACAGAACAGAGGATAAAGGTGCACTAACTAATTTTTCACCCTTTATACTCTAGGCCGTATTTAAAGACTTTAAAAATGGCTCGAATATTTCGCAGTAACGTGAGGTGAGGTGTTTCCTTTTTTATACCGAGGATATAAAACTCAACTAAAACGTGCCATTCTCTTTTTTGTTGTTTCGGTTTTTATAGTCTAGTTTGTATTGCATGAATTGAGTAGGTACAGATTTTTTGAGTGTTAGTTTTCATCATAAAGCTTAGTACTAGACGTTTGAGCGATTTGCGTTTACCTTTTATTCGGCTATTCGAATAAATGTTTATGTTTGTGTAAATATTCATTTAGAGTTAATGTTTGTGTAAATATTCATTTAGAGCTGCAGATTTTTTAACGTTTTTCACGACAAGATTTTAATTGGTGACGAAGCAATTGATTAACGCAGATAATCCCTACTTTCCTACTTATATTATAAATTCGAAAGAAACTCTGTCTGCTACGCTTTCCCGCTTAAACTACTGAACCAATTTTAATGAAATTTGTAACACAGATAGAGTGTACCTTGGATTGGTTGTCTGTAAAGTCGATTTACGGACAATTGTTTAACGTGACAACGTAAGCCGAACGTTCAAGCCTCAACGCGACGCTTCAAGCGGTGATCGTAACGTACAGTGAGCGTAAAGTACAATGAGTCATCCTTTTTCATGCATGTTCCGGCGTTCATCGATTTATTAGGCGTTGTCACGTCAAAAATATTACGTTACTCACACAAGTTTTCAGGCGCGGTCGCATCCTTCAGTTTTGGGGTCAACAAAAAATTTGGGGGGGGGGGGGGGGTCACTAAGAAATTTGGGGGAAGAGGTTTTCCAAATTGGCTTGTTTCGCCTTCCATCTATATATGACTGATGGATTTTGGAGGGAGGGTTATGTCCCCTGTGACCCCTGGGACCGTCACTGCAAGTTTTTAACGTTTAGTGATCATGCTCTCGTTGCACGAAACTGAGCGGTCTCGAGATTAAGCACATTAAAACGTTCATAGCCGAACGGACTTCGTGACATAGAACATTAATATCGGGGTCTCATCGAGAGAGGTGCAAAATTCTCGAGGGACTTTCGCAGGGCACACTGAAAACCAGCAGATATGGTCGTGCAATTGGCCATAGCAAGGCTGAGTGTTGTCCTATTCGTAAGAATTACACTGCAGGCTTGATTTGCTTAGATTTTTAGTGTACGATATACAACATTAATATTTATATGTTTTATACCTATATTTTTTATTCTATTATATGTAGAGCTGTAGTGAAATTTACGAATAAATGTTTCTTTTTCTTCGAAACTTAGGAACCGTTCAAATAAACGACTACGCTGTATCACAACTAAACCCTACGCGCTACGAAGTAACCGTTCGTAACCGCATCGGGAAAAAGATCGCCACTTTATAAAGGTCTGCTAAAACACTGGTGATCTGTTTTTAACCCTCGACGCAAAAACTATGGTGTGTTATAAGTTTGACCTGTCTCTCTCTCTCTCTCTCTCTCGCTCTCTCTCTCTCTCTCTGTGTGTGTGTGTGTGTGTCTGTGTGTGTGTGTCTCTCTCTCTCTCTCTGTGTGTGTGTGTATGTGTCTGTGGCTGTTCGTGGCATCGTAGCTCCCGAACGGATGAAACGATTTTGATATTTTTTTGTTTGATATGTGAATTATTATTAGTCGGGAGTGTTCTTAGCTATGTTTGATGAAAATCGGTCCAAGATGGCCGCCGCCACAAAATGGCGGAATTAATTATATTTTTTAACATCTTGTAACAACAACAACATATTGAGGGATATGGATAAATGAAAGGTCTTGAATAGAAGAATAATGTACACTGTGCTGAAACGGAATAATGTGTATTACCTAACCAAATGAAATCTAAAAACTCGAAAAATATTTTTGCCTAACTGAAATACTAATTCAACTAACTAATCACTATAAATACATTCCTAATATTTATACCTACTTTATAAAGGACAAAATAAAAGTAAAATTTAAAAATTAAAAATCCCCCGACCCAAATATTAACTCTAAAAACTAACAAATAATATTTTAAACCTAGTTTGTTCGTCACATATTCAAGTACAAATATTTTTATTTTCCAAGCGTCATCGCGTCGGGGGACTGCTAAACGTGAGGGCAGACACGATTACATAGATAGAAAATATCAAATACAAAGACAAAGAACTTTATTTGCACAAATATGGGTGTTTACAAAAGTTGTTAATACATATTTAGTACGCCATATTTACCTTCATGAGGTATGCAAATATTACAAAGATAAAAGAAAAAAAAACTTAATAATAACACAATTTATAAAAATGTACATTATTATCATATCAATTTTATTTTTATTTGATCCCATATTGCGCATTTTGAAAATTAAAATTTTTAAATTTTATTATTAGTATGTATTTATTTAGTTGTTTGTTTATTTAATTATTTATTCATATTTATTTGTACTTCGGATCGAATCCGATCATCGGCTTTGGGTACCCATATTGCAGGGTTTTTGTACACTAAGAGGAAAAAAAGCCGGCGGAAAAAAAACCTCCCAGGTTTTTATGGAATTCCTTTATGCCGTTTTGTCGTTTAAGAAATCAGTGACTGAGTAATACGCCTTTTTCAGTAAATAAGTTTTAAGTTCTTTTTTAAACTCGTTGCCCGTTTTGATTTTGAGGAATTCCGGTAGACCGTTATATATTTTTGGTCCCATGCAAAAGACACTATTATGGTATTGTTTCGTTTTAGAAGCAATTGAACATAATTTATTAGGATGCCTTTTTGATTTAAGGGTTTCATATTTAGCTATTTCATTTTTGACCATTAAAGAGATTTCGTAAATATATAAAGAAGGAAAAGTCAATATTTTTAAATTTTGAAAGTGTGGCCTACAAGTATCAGTTTCCTTTAGCTGACATATGGCTCGAATGCACTTTTTTTGGGCCTTAAATATGGTTTGTATTCCCGTCGCGTTACCCCAAAATATTATTCCGTATCTTCAGTACATCAATAGGAATTATTATATCTTTCTCTTAACAAATATTGCCGCCAAAATTAATAAAATATTTTCAGCGAAATATTCAGACTTTCTCTTCAATAAAGGATTTTATTGTCTTCTTTCAAACGAAAAACTGCCATTTCCTAAAAATCTCAAAAAGGATAAAAAATCTGCCATCCGTATGGGCCGGTCGTGCACTAACTCTTTTCAAGCCATGCTACGGGTTTTGAAGCGGTTTCATGTGTATATTTCTTTCCAGCGCATAATCTGTAGTGTGTCTCATTCTAAAATTTAATATTTTTAAAATCGTTGGAAATAGACGCGCGGGGGTTCGTGCGGCATTATAGATTTTTTATATACATCTTGACATAGTCAAAGTCATAATAAATCTATGGTATGATATCGGGTGTTTTTCTGAGGCGGGAAATCGTATGTTACGGCTCAGCAACAGTTTCGTTTACATTAGAATATAAAAGAAAACTTGATTGGTAAATGGGTACAGATGTTTCCTGGCACAGGATCAGCCATTACTTAACCGCAACTGGGCCAGTTAAGACTTAAAGAAAAAATAAACGTAGTTGACGCTAGCGTTCGTCGCAATCCTCGTCTGGTAGAGGTTGAAAAACAAATGTTCCTGGATGTGCTTTTTGACAAATGATAACAAATTATTTGAAACCCCATCTTCAATGACTTTCTGCGTACAGTTCACGGACGTGGTTTCAGTTGAATGGTCACAGCCCATACTGCAAGAGCCAGCATGGACAAGTTTCGATAGTTGTTTCTTCGAAAATTGATATTCCGCTTTGGTAATACCATGTTGAAGCGCGCATGGCCCGGCACTGAGCGTAGAACAATGGTTTTGTTCTTCAGTCTATTATCAATTTGACAAGAGCGACTTTCACATGTGTCAGCTTAGGGGCACCTAAGCACTACGTCATCCCAAATCGGTGTCGTAACTTTATATGCCTAACGTCGTATTAGTGACTTAAGGGTTAGTGAAACGTGTTTTTCCTCTACGCAACCCCTAAATATTTAGGCATCTGATTTAGGCGTATCCTATGGTTAGTGCAAATGGGTGAAGATATAGTTTTAAACCGCCTTTTTTAATGAACTTTATATTTTTCTTTAGCATTACCATCCTTTCTGACGCGGGTGATTTAAGGTATCAATAGCTTAAAATTCAACAATAATGAAGACTTTCTTTCCAGATTGCCGCTTTTAACCGGGTCCAAAGACTGATCTACTTAAACGATATGCAGCAGAAAATAACTGCCTTCGCGTGGGTATCGGTGACGCTGCTGACCGTACTAATTTTTCATATCAAAACCATTGCCAGTTATATTTTACAGAATGTGAGTATTTTATTCGGTTGTAGTAGCTGTACTTAAATTATTATGTGTGTTACAATAAAACTATTGCAGAGAAATAAAAGCTGAAAGAGTTTAACAACCTAGTGTAGTGGTTACAAAAATATACAAAAAAATACTAAAAAACCGACTTCAAAGGTAAACTATTATTTTTTACTTTTAAGTGCATATTAATTTGTCTTGTAATAGGCAGATAGTTTTCTTTTAAAGTCGATTTTTTTGATACTTATTTTTTTTATTTTTTTTAGTAAATTTGAAGTACACTAACTAATTTGTTTTAATATGGTTTCCTGTTCTTGGTGTCACTGTTACAACCTTACTTTTATTATACTAACACAGGGAATCCTAGTGTACTCGTAGTGCTGTAAGTGGGAAGTATTGTCGTTATTATTTTTTATTGCCATTTGTGGGAAAGAAATTTCTAAGGAGCGGGATTATACGGCATTTTCCATCAGCGTGTATGCCTAAGAGAAACTCATAATACCTCGAAGGCATGATGTCCACAAATCCGCTCTTGGTCATCGAGGTAGATTATGGTATGGCCTAAATCTTCTTTTCACTAGCAAGTCTGGGCTTGACCTGATAGAGCCGAATTCTTTTCCCGAGCGTTTTTAGAAAATATTTGAATACTACGGCAAACTTTACAAACTGGGCAGCCGCATCGAGCTCCAGGTTTAATTTCCGGGCGGAACAAAATATTTTTTACGTTGGCAAGGATTTCCACGGCCTTTTGCCTACTTTTGACTTTGACTTACGTATGAAAGGGAACAAATACACGGGAATTTATTTTGTTCTGAATAATCTTTAGCCCTATGTTTGCCTTTTAAATGGTTCTGTATTTCAAATGACGATTTAAAACCAATTTGTTACAAGCTTTACCGGTGTTCCACACCTTTTTTTACGTTTAATGTATTCCTTAAACCGAACTGATGTAAGAAGTGAAAAAAGTGAAGTTGATGCTTAATGCATGAGTATATTCAGCAACAACTAGTATTATAATAAACAAATCGAATGTTGTCAAAATTAAATCCAGTCAGCGTGGTGTTGATACTCATAACGTAGGTAACGTAATAAACAAGCTGGACATATAAGATTGGGCTTACCACGAATAAGTCAGGACTAACAAAGACAAAGACAAAGACAAAGACAGACATTTATTTGAACAAATATGGGTGTTTACAAAGTTGTTTATATATATTTAGTTCGCCATATTTACCTTCATGAGGTATGCAAATATACAATGATAAAAATGTAAAAGGAAAAAACTAAACTATAATAAAATTACGTAATGTACATTTACATATATTTTACTATTTTTTTTTGTCCCATATTGCGCCTTTTATAAATAAAAATAAAAATACTTATTTATTTATATTTCGGATCGGTTCCGATCGTCAGCTTTGGGTACCCATATCACACAGCTTATAGGTAAATGAAGCAATTTAGCGTACCATGCTAATAACTTTCAAACATAAAAACTCGTCTTATTTCCGAACCTGGGCTTACACAGGTTCTTGGTTAGGGGGAGGCAAGTTCTTGATCAGGGGGGAGGGTATTTATCAGATTATTGGAGTAAATTTGCCTTCCACGTCACACAAAGACACGCACAAAAATATAAAATACAAAAGAAACAGCAGGAAGTAAGTAGCATATCTAGCTTATTATTTATTATGTTTTTTGTTTCGTTTGGTAGATCTTTTGGGATTCTTGAATCTCTGAATCTATCCAGGGGGACGGCAGCTGCCACCCCTTGCATCCCCTCGGTACGCCAATGTTTCCGACTGTTGCTATTATACTTAGGGTCTATGCTACATACGTAGAATCTTAAAGGCATATAGAAAGTATGGGATTGACAATTAGCCAACGAAACGTCACGCAATATCGATAGTTATCTTATGCCCACCTTCTTATCTCCACCAACCCGCATTGGAGCAGCGTCCAGGCCTCCCCAATAATGGGAAGAGACCCGTGCCCAGCAGTAGGACGTAAAAAGGGTTGGAGCCATCTTATGTCAATTCCATATGTTTTTATTCTATTCTATACGTAGAGCGTCAAAGTTGACAGGTATGACACCAGTCAGAGGAGTGGCCTTTACGGGCGAACCCCTTGTCGCAACGTCAATGAACAATGTGGCTTCTATTTATACAACTAGTGTGTCAGTGTGTGTCGGTGTCAGTGTTGACGGTGCATAGAAAATGACGTTGTTAATTGAAATTGACATATTTAGAAATGTATGCGTCTGTAGCGATAAAAATATTTGTGAATGTGTGACAAAATTAAAATGTGTGCGTTCTTTCCCCGCACCAGATTTGGCGCAAAAATTATGTATCGAAACGAAGTGCTATGCCGTCTCTCCTGAAGGGTTGTTGCTCTAAGATTCTATAGCGTTACAGTTAGTTCAACTCATTTGTGCGCGCGGCGCTATGTGTGGGTAAACCTGTATATACACAGTGACTTTGTGTGCGTCACAAGAGGTACAGTGAAGTTGCTCGGACGACGACGGCCGCGTCACTGTCATACAAATTAAAGCTGCATAATTACTAGCCCACGCACACATAGCGCCGCGCGCACAAATGAGTTGAACTAACTATACCGATAGAAGAATGTCACTTGTCAAGGCTCGCAGGTTAGATTGCTTGCGTTCTACAACAAGATCATGCGCGCTTAGACAGCTTGTTAATTCGTTATATTACGATAAATACATAGTTTTCATTGCATAACAATATTTTCCAACTTAAACTATCTCAGCGAAATCTTGATACTCGTGAAGTACTTTAACAAGCTGGACATTAGACATTTGCCCCACCGCACTTCCAACATTATGAACTTATGGATGTTTGGAGCTCGTAAGCTCGGTGCAAAAGATTTCAGGCGGCCAGATAACAGGGATATTGAATGGCTAAAGACCGGGTTTTTAGCTTTCTATGAGGTTCATTGTAGGTAGGTTAGTGAGGATGGAATATTTAAAGCTCCGCATAAATCGAACTGGTCCTGTTCAGGTAATACAGTAGACACATTAGCTGGCCCTTTTTATCCCACTACAGTTACAGGTAGTTACTAAAGATACGGGAAAGACAAGTCTTTTTCTATAACTGGGGAAGCCTGGAATTTCATCCACAGCGCTACGTTTATTCAAGCTGGTGGAGATAAGAACTAGTAGCCAGCTCTTGTAGTAGCAGAAGGTCTCTTACAAAGTTTGACGAGCTACGAGTAGAGATCGATAACAACGGGTTACGGCACCTTAAGGTGCCCTTTCGAACATGAAAAAAATTCTCACTCCCAACTGTTTCCATTCTGCTTAGCTTTATGCATAGCTAGGTATTCTACAATTACAGAACTATTAACTAGCAGTATTTGTTATTTTTTATTGTATAACAAAATTCAGCCTCGTGAATTTTCTAAGCGCAGCTTTAAAAGTTCTTAAAACAAGCTGGATATTTTGACATCCGGCCCACCGCATGTCCGCCAGAACAGCTTATGGAAGTTGGAGCTCGTAAGACGAAGTTAAACGGGAAAGTGAACGGTTTTCGCTAGTGAAGTGAGTTTATATAAAGTAATATTTCAGGTTAACAAAATTTAAGATTGGTACAATTAGGCTATGGTGTCAGAATATAAGTATATATTTGACATGAGACCTTAGTCGATACTAGTCGGTACTAGAGTGAGTATAATATATCAAACGAATTCTCTTTCTTCTAGTGTAACAATTTTGGGAATGTAAATACCCATAGAAAAAAAAAGACGAAAGTATTGGAATCTTGAAACAGCACCACTCGTTCTATTTCTATTCCATTTCTGAACAGTCTGTTTATTCATTAAATTATTTTCTATTGCATTATATTTTAAATACTAAAATTTAGTATCATAAATTTTCGCAGCGCAGTGTTGATTAAGTACTTAAAACAACTTGGACATTTGACATTTGGAACACCGCGCTTCCAAAACAACTATGAGCTTATTGAAGTTTGAAGCTTGTAAGCTCGTTGCAGTCAAAGTTTATGGATGGTCAGAGAACACAAATAGCGGTGAATAGCTCTTGCTAAAGACCGGTATTTTAGCATAAAAGATTCTAGTAACTATCGACTAAGATTATTTATCGATAAAAGTGGGGCCTGAGTTATTAGTCCCAAGTGTTCTTCGGAGCACACATATACTTATGCTTATATGCAATTCAGTCACCCCAAAGTGATGATCATTATCGTTATCGTCATCGTCATCGTCCTCGTCGTTGTCATCGTCATCGTCAATGTCATTGTCATCATCATCATCATCATCTAAGTTTACACCATATTTTTAAACTACTGAACTGGTTTTTATAAATCTAGTACTGTTTTTAAAGTTGCAGTAAATTGTAATAAAACTAAAAAGTACGAGTAAATTTATCAGAGGACTTATTACGTAGAAATTCAAATGATATAGATATCTATAGAATGTATAAAAATCTCGTGTCACGATATATGTGCGGGATAAACTCCAAAATTATTTAACCAATTACGACGGAAAGCAATGCTTGTAATTTAGCCCAAGTTAGAGGACAGGATGGTTATTATTTTAACGTGGAGAACGTCATAGGACAACGAAATGAAATGTTTATTTATTTAGCCTTACAGAAAGAGTTTATACAGATATGGCTAGGACCTATCTATTAGACATTACAAATGCCTGAGTCCGAAGGCTCTGCTCTTCCTATAACTTATTCTAGTAGACTATAACATATTATACAGTTCAAAAGCATCAACAGAATAAAGTATCTAAAATAAATCAGATGTAAGTAATGCTTATTCAATCTGTAAGCTCTGGATTTTGTTTTCAATAAATAAATAACACAAATATTTATGTTTTACACGGATATCATATTAACGGAGCAATACTACAGTGCAATTAGATTAATATATGGGTAAAATAAATGTGTGTACATTAATGGGAGTATGTAACTGTGTATGTTTATGTTTTACGAGTATTAGTGTGAAAGGGAGTGAAAAATGCCAATAATGTACTATGTGTGCCTGTTTTGTGTATAATTATAAAACTCTATTTATTTTACCTAACTTATCAAACATGAGAATGTTGCAGTTTATTTATATGGCCCAGCGGTTGGCGTAGAACGCAAGCGATCTACGCAGTTAAGCCTACGGACGCAAGTGTGAGTGCGCGATTCCGTGCTATGGGCCATCGGTCCCAGTTGTTATCGAGAGATAAAAGTCATTAGACCTTTCGGAGGCCTTATGGGCGGCTTTAAGAAGTTCAACAGCGGGTTAGCCACTCACCCGTTACGGTTGTCAGAGCGTGGTAAACTAAGCTCCTAGGCCACAGTAATGGGGAAAGACACGCCCATCAGTGGGGCGCAAAAGAGAGTTGCAGTCTAACAAGAACATATCAGATTGATGACCTCCTTTCTGAAATTAATTAAAAACACGTCGATAATTGTAAGAATAAGTTATATTTGTTTGGGTTCATTTCCTAAAATCCTGGAGCTGAGGTCAACCGCGTAGGGTGACGATATTTTACGATATAAGCCGCTTACGTCTACGATGTTTCATATGTAGTTTCCCACGTTTCAATGTTACACCTTTGAGTGATATTGAATGTACACGGTGAAAGTAATTTCACGAATTCCTGCCCAATGTCAATGTCAGTGTTGGATGCGAAGGTCAACGAACTAACTGTTTGAACTGTTTTGTCTGTTGATTTCGGCAATAAAGGGGTAGTTTAGTAAGTTCTACTAACTCAATGGTTCAACCAGGGAAGTTCCAACGCAGTGCCCACTTCTGCCGTGAAGTAGTTCTATTGTGTTTCGGTGGAGTGGAGTAGTTGTCGGTCAGAATATAAGGTAGCAACGTGACTATATAGGGCCACAGGCGAGATTTTGTATGTAGTTGAGCTGCTACTTTGAAGCCTCATGCATGTCTGGCCGGCAACTGCATCTGTCCATCGAAATAGAAGTGGGTGCAGCGTTGGTACTTCCACGATCGAACCATCAATTATTCTTCCATCTACTAAAGAGTTAATAGTCCATTCATAACTGTTTGAATTTATACGGCGAAAGTAATTCCATGAACTTCTACCCACTGTCAATGTCAGCAGGTCGTCGTACTGACTGTTTCAACAGAATATTATTACAGAAATGCAGTGCTTTCGGAGCAAAGTTAGTCCGAATTGTTTGTGTGCCTTTGATGTCCGTGAACTTCAATGTTGATTTTGCAACGTTATCTCTCGTATAAAGTGCATTGTTTAATTAGAGTTGTAGGTCAGACAAGGTAAATAGTTATAGATGGAAGATGGAAGTAGGTTATATTTCGTAGATGCCTGTATCAAAATGTTGGTTAGGCTTTTTAATTAGAAGAAGAAGGAGAAACATTTATTCATAAAACTTGACTACATACACATAATTGTGAAAAATATATAGGTATATGTATAACATATAAGTATTAATGTTGAACAAGATAAGAAAAAAATCTTAGTAAATCGAGACTGCAGTATATTTTTTACGAATAACTACAGCACTCAGCCTTACTATGGCCATTTGAACGACCTATGGCCTGCAAGTTAAGAGTATGCCCTGCATGCATTATGATTTTCAAAATTTAAACTCTAAGAATGATAGGACATTGCAGTTGCAGATATTTACTTCATGGTAATGATTCTTTATAACGAGGTTGATACCACAGCTCAGCTTATCATCTTCTTCATATAAAATTCTCCAAATTTGCCAATTCCTCCGAAATATCTTGACTGATTTTTATGAAATTTTATTTGTATGACGGCGTAGGGGATGGCTGAGCGGTGCCGTCATCTACATTTACTGCTAGCTATAGCTATAGCGTACACTATTTATCACTTCACTTTAAATTACGAAATTATTATTCACGAACTAAGCAAACCGACAGTGTGGTATTAGAGGTTTGTACTGCTTGGTATCTCGATTAAGACTGATCACTTCGCATGTCGACTCCTTCAATACGACTTCGTTCACTTCTCACCATTACTGAACTAACAACTAATCGTGACATCAGCTTTTCCGTTTACCCACTTTGCAAAATGTAATCAATTGAGTTACTTATTTGACCATTATGAGAGACTCCAAAAATATTCCACGATATAATAAATCCACAAGCGATATCAAACTAGCGTATCTTTCGGCGCGTTTGCGTATTATTTGTTTATTTTTTGACGTATTACCGTGGACCATCAAAGCTGTAAGTCATAAGGGCGGTCCATTCAAAACATTAAAAGGCACTGTGGAGCTCGCTGGATCAGCTGGTGTTGGGTGCAGCGCGTGGAGGACATCCGTGTGTTCCAAAGGAGATCCCGGAGTCCTCCCCAATCGCAGAGGCAGGCCACCGAGGTGGTTTTAGTTCGGTACAAATCCCACATAACCCGGTATCCTCTTCCAAGGGGCTGAGTACCTTTTGAAGGTTTCCCACCCGATACTAAAAAGGTCAGCTAGTGTTATATAATTTATGCCAATATTTTTTTAATTGCAGAACCTGGCAGCAGCATTTCGAAGTTCCGCTAAATATGGACCACCAGAGCCAGAAGACCGCAAGAGGCGACGGAAGTTTGATGTAGCACTTAACTACAGGAAGTGTAAACACGATTGTTTGATTTTGGACGTGAGTCTTTTAAATAATTGTGTTTCAATCATGCTTGGCATTGGTCTTCTCCCAATATTAGGAAGCAAGCCTGGAGCTGGAGTTAAAGTTGGAGGAGATGCGGGTTAGTGGCCGAATATGATAAGGCCTCCGAAAAGTTTCAAAGACTACTTGCTATCTACGAGTATCGGTAAAAACATCCTCCGAACCACGAATACGCGTATGAAATTTGCTTCTAGCGGTCTCCCATCTCACACCGAAAGCGGCACTTTTGCTTAGCTACATAGATTATGTTTAATGCCAGACGCTCTTCAATCTTTAAGAACCTTTTAATGAATTAATACTCCCACGGAGTGAGAAGAAATTGAATATATGTGGGTTGGTGATGATTGAGAAACTTGGTGATACGGCGTTGACTTGCACTGCAAAAGGAGAATGAGAAAAATAAATCAGTGGAGCTAGTTGAACGAAAAGCGAGACTTCCTTTTACATAGGCGAGTTTTTTTTTCATTTTGGAATTGCTTACCTTTTTCATTATTATAAAAAACCAAAAAAGACTACAGTGACAAGAAAAATATTTTACACTATAAGAACAGACTTGGGTTAGAAAGTAAATCCTTGTCAAAACTTACGCTATTTAAATACTTATTTCTACAAGGCTTTTGGAGCTAATCCGCATATGCGGCTTATAAACTATGAGAACTAGAGCTTTCAATAGAGTTAACTACTTTGCCTTAATATTCTCATGTAAGCAGCAAACTTGTTCATTCAGCTTAAGCCGTCGTTGTGCCAACTTGCTCTCATCTAGGAGCCTGAGTGACGACCTCAAGCGGTATTAAGAACTTTGTCTGTCCAAACTGGACTTACAGATTGTAACTTACAGAGGTTGCATCTTTGACCCACATTAGCCCACAAAGCGGTCATAACCCTGTGGCTGGTTTAAAACTTATGCGATCTATATAGCTAAGCGATAGAAACGCCGTCGAGAGTGGAATAAGTGATTGCTAGGGGCTTATGCGATTTTCGCTTCGTAGGACGCGCCAAGCATTCGGTCATGCTGCTGTCGAAAGTAGCTCATGGCACTCTCCAACTCCCAAAATATCTTCATGGTCAATCCATAGCATCATTGTGACGTGAAATAAGGACAAACAAACACACATTCATAATTATAATAATAGTGTGGACTTAGTCATAAAATTAAACGCTTTTACTTATAATTAATCTATTAAAAATGTTTTTTTTTCATTTATAAAACCACTGGTGGAAAACTAAACGGGTTGAGTTTCAGAATTTAAAAAAGCTCTTAATTTAGACGTAATATAATTTATCTGCGCGCTATTTTCCTCCTACATTTCAAAGAGTTCAGTACAAAAAAACCGACGCTGCCTACTCATTAACCCGCGCTTGGATGGTTGCCTGACTTCTCCAAATTCCTTCATAATTAATACTCTACTGATCCGAAGTACACTTAGCGCATTACATTTTTACGGAGCTAAGTAATAAGCCGTGAAGTTTTTATTTCAAACGCCGCATTTTAATGAGCGCCAACCTTAAATTTTGACACACGAATTTTGTACAAGGCATACGTGACTACACGAGATACAAAAATTAATTTTGGACGTGTCATGCATTCTTAGGAAGAGTGCATAATTTTAAAAATTTTGCTGCACTAAACGGTTACCTTTTTTTCTGTATAACCAACTTCAATTAAGCTCGGGGTAAGAAATAAAATTGCATAAATGTCGACGACCCGTGTGGTACATGTTTAGATCACTGGCGGGACAGAAATTCAAAGGTGACTTTAAATATCTGTTTTTGGTCTGGGTGTTTCTGTCCTTGTCGTTGTGTACGTCCATGGCACCCTCAACACAGGGTATCCTACTGTGTGGCTATGAGTGTGAAATATTATTTCATATATATGTTATCGTAGTTAAAGATTCTGATAGTTTGATGGATGACTCTAGCGAGATGGATGACCGCTAGTAGCCAACATTTTGTGAGCGTTTTTCCGTGCTTCGGAGGGCTTCTTTGTTAAGGCGTTGATTGACAATAGTCGTAATAGGAGCAGCGATGGCTGAGTGGTAAAAAACCGCGGTCTTTGACGCGACCGATCCCAGGTTCAAATCCTCGGCTCGCACCTCTGGCAAAGAAATTTGTAATGTGCGAATTTATCGCTGCTCCACGGTGATGGAAAATATCGTGATATATCATTGATTACGATGTTCTCCATCGCCGTGCATGCCTGAGAGAAATTCATAATTTCTCGAAAGCATGACGTCCACCAATCCGCACTTGGCCAGCGTGGTGCACTATGGCCTAAATCCCTCTCAATTGTGTGAGAAGGAGACCAGTGCCCAGCAGTGGGACATAAAAAAAGGTTGAAAAAAAAGTCGTAATAGGATTTACGTAGGAGGCTTGGAAACATCCAAAAGCGGGTTGGCCATTAACCCGCATCTTCACCAACTCGCATTGGAGCAGTGTGGTGGAGTAAGCTATATATATATCAGACTATATTGCAGACTGCAAGAAGAAGAGGAATCTGCAGAATATTTAATACGGTAGCGAAAAAACATGCATTCCTTGGTTTGCATATAAAGGGTAAAAGTCTTTTAAATTCGTGCCCTTACGAAATTCTATGTTATTTGCTTAATTTGAATAAAAAGAGTGACTGAAGTGTTCTTTAAATGCTTGCCAGTAAAAATTGCTAGGGTAAATGTGATACCTAGGTATCTATTTTAATACCAGGGATGTTTACTTTATCAATAAAACTTGTCATTCAATACGATAGGCTTCGCTCATTTGAGCGCCAACCGATACGATACGATAGGCTTCGCTGATTTGAGTCTAAACTGTTATAGTGATCTATCCCATGAGAACCGTAATTTTTTTCTGGGATAAATAGCACATAGGCGTGATGTTCCAAACTATGAATATAAAATGTCTTTGTGCAAAATTTAATCCAGATCCGTCCGGCCTTTATTACGTGATTGAGCAACAAACGTCGAAACATACGAGTACAAACTAGAAGCAAAATAAATGCTCGGAAAATATTCTTAGTGATACAGCCAAGTTCTCACACGAGCTATCAAATATTCGAGTTCACACATTAAGGGATGAACATTTTTGATCTAAAATTACGAGTAGGTATTATACGCCGCGTAGATTTTGTACATAATTTATGTTAGATTATGTCGGAACTTTTTAAATTTAAATGTGGTAAGTTCTTGACGTTTGAAGATGTTACTTTAAACCGTAGCAACCATAATTATGAGTTAAGTTTTCATTAAAAGTTTGGTTTTAAATGAAACTGCTGCCTATAGGTATAGTATTATTATTGGAAAGGCCTGGAGCTTACTCCACCACGCTGTTCCAGGGGGGTGTCGGTGGAGATACTGGTTACGGCTAACGGGTACATAGTCCCCGACAGACAGAACGACGTTTAAACGTGCCGTAAGTTAGGTAAAGTTTTTCACTAGCGTCACGTAATTCACAACCGGCCGCATCCGTATGTACTTAGTCCGTAGATCACTTGAGTTCTAAATAAGCCGCCGGACCATGCGCGCTTTATCAAATCAAGGTCTATCGGCACATTCGGCATTATTTACTTGCTTTAACAATCAATCAAATAACATAGTAATTCTCTTGCAGGAGAAATTTGACTGTAACCATCTGCCGTTAATATTTAAGAAGAAAGAGAAGCTATCCAGTTCTGAGTCAGAGTCATCGCTCACAAATATTTACGAATCGGGAACGTCGAAACGGAGGGCAGCAAGCGTTATAGAAGTTCCGTCGACTAACGACTAAGATTATGTGTATAAAACTCGCGATGTGGAAAGTTCAATGACCGTGCATGAAGTGCATCCGCTCTATACAGTGTTACGTAATTTTGTTTGTGTTCGATATGCTGTGGCAAGTAATAAATAATTTAAATCAAGAATGTCACACAATGGAAACAATATTATGGTATTTTTAACTCTTATAATATGCTAGTTCATTGCAACCCTACACAATTTTGTGTAGCGAGAATAAAATAAAAAAGAAGGATATTTTTTCGAAAAATCGGTAGTTACGTCGACATTTTTTTGCCGCTGTAATAGAAGATAGACAAATGCGCGCAAATCTTTGTCATAATTATTCGTGGTGGAATCCTATGTTAAGGAGGTACCGAAATACCTAACAGGGAATATGCATGAATTTCTTTAACGTAAAATGTATGTATTTCTTTTTAAAAAATGCAAATAATAATAACAAAATGAATTTTTTTTTGAAAACTGTAGGAAATATGGAAATGTGAAATATGAAAACGTTAGTTATTTTTTTTTCATCCAATGATGTTTTCAATATTTTTTTTCAGAATCCTTATAAGTTCACGAGAAAGAAACTATTTCAATTATAAACCTTTAACGGCTAAAATTACAAACCACTTATTTTTCCCATAGTATTGGGCAGTACGTTCGTGGACTGTGACGTCACATTTTCCGTTTCGTTAGTATAGGCTGTTTTCGACCCTTCTCGGCGAGATTTAACTTTGGCTCATATGGCTCATTTGGCTGTCTTTCGGTATGCTCCAATCGATGCGTGATCCATATGTCAAATAGGATCGATTTTCGAGATTCAATCGGTGGTAAGAAAAAAGTCATGCTTCCTATTACTTTATTTACCTTGCGATGCTTTAGAAAAAAGACACATCTCAGTCAAATGGTGAAAACCAGGTCACTTCCAAACGAATCCCGAACTGTCATCCAAACATCAATTACATACGCGAGCGGGAATCTGCCTAAGTTTTAACATAACTCTAAAAAACTTGATGTCATGCAAATGTTTGCCGTAAAAATTTAATGATAGAAATGAGGCCAGTATGTAAAACATAGCTCTCGTCTACTATATTACAGTTTGTAAAGCGAGTAGCGACGAATGGGGATTTTTTATTCACTATAAGCTGAAATATCTCGACTGTATACGACAGATGATTTACAAATCATGTATGAATTTCCACGGGAATGAGTCTAGTGATGTCATTATGTTGTACCCATTCGCTTGGAGAAATTCATTCCTAATTGGGAAATGGATTGAAAAGTTAAATATTTTATATTAAGCTTTGTACTAATATAGGTACAATGAATATATGAATTTTGTTTTCTTTCTGTGGTATAGGCATACAAAAAATATAACCTCACACGCATAGACACATACTTAGTTTCCCTGTGTCGTGGATACCAAGGACACACAGGATAAAGACAGGAACACATACACCCAAATTGATTTTAGCCTCGCCGGAAATCGTAGTCCCCCTCGGCATGATAACTATTGCGTCAAATTACCGTAGTCATTCTTCAGTCGGAGAAGTACAAGTACAACTGCTATTGCCTGGAAGCAATTCTATTGTGCTAGGGGCTCTGCATCGTACTGATTATTAGAACTAGAGTAAATAATCATGCCTTAAACGTTGTTTTTTTATCATAGTATTCATATTATAGTTATTGGAACTAAAATGGAAACGATTAACATTTGCAAATAATATGACTTTAATTACTTTCCTCATTTTCTGAAATTATAATGTTACTAGTGGATCCCGCAGACGTTGTCCTGCCTTAAAAGTTTTGTAAGAGGATTAGTTTCTTTATCATCTCAAGGGGTTTTAATGTTACTGTCAAATAAAAAATTAAAAACGAACAGTGACAGATGAACTGTTATTCAGACTATGTCAAACTTTTGGACGATGGCGCGAAGAACCAATGGACTTCTACTAATATTTGATTTGACGACCCGTGTGGCCCAATGGTTACCATGCCGGACTGCTAATTGAAGGGTCCCGGGTTCGATTCCCGGCGAAACAGAAATTTGAATGATGAGTTTAAATTTCTGTTCTCGGTCTGGGTGTTTGTGTATCTGTCTTTGTATGTGTCCATGGTACCGACGACACCGAGTATATACACCCTACTGTGGGGCTATGAGTGTGAAACGTTTATTATTTATTATTATAAGAAATGCAAATTCATTTTTCATTTTTTCAATATTGGCATCGCAAACTCGCATATTGCGAGCGTCAAGTACTTACTACTTATAATTTTTATAATTTTTGCATCACTCAGTAGTCATAGAAAAAATCAGTAAGTCGTCAGTAATCAGTCAGTCATGTGACGTTTCCCGTGCTTTGGAGAGCACGTTAAGACGTCGGTCCCGGTCGTTGTCGGTAGATAACAGTCGTTAGGCCTTGTCGGAGGCCTTATGGGTTTGTCAACATGCGACGGCAGGTTGGCCACTAACTCGCATCTCCACTAACCTGCATTGGAGCAGCGTGGTGGAGTAAGCTCCAGGCCTCCCCAATAATGGGGAGAGACCTGTGCCCAGCTGTGGGATGCAAAAAGGGTTGCAGCCAAATGTTTTTAGGCCGCCCTCGCTACAGATGTTTTTCAAGAGCACTTCAACGTTTTTTCAAATTAAGAATAACATTATTATTATGATGACTTCTACTCGCCGTCGGCAATAGCTTTAATCATTTTAATCTCTGAGAGTAGATCCAAGCCCGCGCGAGACCCTAACCGCTGTCGCATGTTTTCAAACCGCACATAAGGCCTCCGACAAGGTTTAACGACTGTTATATATCGACAACAACCGTGACCGACGGCTTAACGTGCCCTCCGAAGCACGGAAACGCGCTGTGAAATATTTTGCCACTAGCGGTCACCTATCTCACACCCGACCACGCCCGTTTAGCTTAGTTGCATAGATCGTTTGCGTTCTACGCTAGCCGCGGGGCCATGCGCGCTTCAAACATTTACTGTCCAGTTATTTTTATATATTACCTACTATTTAATTTATTAATTTTTATGACACAAGAATTGCAATTAATTTGTTCATTATAATAATAATGTCATTCTTAATATGAAAAAACGTTGAAGTGCCTTTATAAAACATGTCTAGCAAAAGCTGTAGATATTATGGACAGAGAAAATGTCAGTTGTGATTTTATTTGAATGGAGTAGCAGACGAGCATGCAGGCCACGTGGTGTTAAGTGATCGCTGCAGCCCATGGACACCTACATACAACCTCAAGCAAGCACATGTAAGTCTTGTCTGAGGTCGTATGCAGTTGCGCTGCTACTCCGGAGGCTGTTGGTCGCCTCATGTAAGTGTGGCCGGCAACTGCACCTTTCCACCGAAACACAATAGAATTGGTTCACGGCAGAAGTGGGTGCAGCGGTGGTATTTCCCCGGTCGAACAATAATAGTTCTACCACCTACAAAATTTATCAGCTAGGCGTTCCTCATCCGACCGTAATTTCTCCTGTTTATTTAATTGAAGGTGGACCGAGCACGGGTCCATTGTGCCTGTTATTAAAATTAAATGCTCTTTTGACAAGTTTAGTACTTACTACGATTATAGGATAGAATAATAATTTTTTTATATATTTTTTTGGTTACAAGTTTTGTTAAAAACATCTTTTTTGAGTCTCAATATTAAAAATAGGAAGTAGCCGCACTGCAGGGCACGGGTCTCTCCCCCTTATTGGAGAGGTATTGAGCTTACTCCACTACGCAGCTCTAATGAGGGTTGGTGGAGATGCGGGTTATTGGCCAACCCGCTCTTGCATGTTTTCAAACTATTCATGAGGCCTCCGACAAGGTTAAACGACTGTTATCTATCGTCAACAACCAAGACCAACGGCTTAACGTGCCTTCCGAAGCACGAAAACGTGTATGATTTTTTTGCCACTGGCTGTCCCCCATCTCACAGTCGACCGCGCTCGTTTGGCTTAGCTGCGTAGATCGCTTGCGTTCTACGCTCGCCGCCGAGCCATGCGCGCTTCAATATGGGCTTCAGATCAATAATTATTGTCCTGAGTAAGTTAAAAAAATTGTCCATTTGAAAATTTCTTCTGACATTGCTTAGGACCCTTTTGAAAAATGTGGCTATGACCTGTGTACGTGTGTGTATGTAGAAAAAAGCGAATCCTACTTATCCACATTTATGATAATATTATCTAGGACTTAACTGTTATGTAACTCACACCATTACTTTTGTAAACACTGTTTATTGTACGGGAAATATTCTACCTGACAGTTTTTTTTAAATAAAATTGCCATTCCGCTAATTATGTTTACGGACTTGTGAATTCAGGAAACCGTATAGCCAAACAAGCCTACTAAACCTAAAGTCATCAACCAAGTGCATTTAAGATTGGGTGGTGGAAATATTAAAATGTTATAAAATGTGTTTTCGTTTCATCGTTGGGAATAGCGCATACGGGTTTTAAAAAAAATTATACCAAAGTGACAGGTAAATGACGATAGATATCGATCAATAGTAGAATAAATTAAAAACATGGTAAGTAATATGTCAGTAATCAGAAAATTATAGTAATATTATGATTATAGTGGATGGATGGAGCAGGCAAGTAATAAAACGACATTTCGGCACTCTATCTAATTTTATAATTGAATGATATGAATATAATTTTCTTTAATTTAAAAAGACATGTTATAAATTAATATGCCCATTTTGACATCAGGAACTTATGTAAAAAGATGATAAGTAGATGTTTTTTAATCGCAGGAGTGCTCAACAGAGAGTATATATCCCATAACTTAGTCTGACGCGCTCGAGTAAATTCAAAAATCCCCTCTTTGGATCCTCTACTACGCCCGATGTCACCCGATTCTAACTCGCCTGGACTGGCTCCATGCCAAAAACGATACCCATAATTTCCAGATACCTATATACAAGTACTTATAGGATATACGTTTACGAGAGCTGATAGGCAAGTAAACTTGCAAAGCTTACCTGCAATTTCCAAGCCTACACCTTTACAGTTATCCGTTGAAATGGTTGTTATATTTGCAAGTTGCATTACTGTTACTGTAAAAGTTTTCTGTCCTATATTATACTAACTACAACAATAAGGGTTTTTGATAAATTTTTGATCTTTACTTGGTAGCATTTCAAAATAATTTGCTACTTCTATATTTATGTTTTCGAACCAGCAGGCCTAGATTCTACAATCAAACGCTATAATTAGAGCATCACAGGTATGACACCCGTCAACGGAGTGGCCTTTACGGGTGAACCCCTCGTCCCAACGAGGATGAACAATGTGCCTTCTAGTTATATACAACTACTGTGTGTGTAGGTGTCAGTGTTGTCGGTGCATAGAAAATGACGTTGTTAATTGAAATTGACATATTTAGAAATGTATGCGTCTGTAGCGATTAAAGAATATTTGTGAATTTGTGACAAAATTAGAATGTGTGCGCTCTTCCCCCTGCACCAGATTTGGCACAAAAATTATGTATCGAAGCGAGGCGCAATGCCCCCTCCACTGACGGGTGAGTTAGTACCTTTGATGCTTTAAGACGCTTATTATTTTTTATCCTATAGAATACTTAGAGCATCAAGATATTAATTTGATGAAGATGAAGAAATTAATATGAGTAAGTCAGTCAGTACCTTTGATGCTCTAAGATAGAATAGGATAAAAATAATTGGAATGACATAAGATAACGATCAAGACCACGTGACATTTCGTTATTTAAATGACAATCCCATACATTTTTCATTATACGAAAATTCAGGACAGCTTATATCAAGCGGCCGATGTAACCTAATTCTAGCTCACAGTTTCCTCGAGCTGGCTCTACGCCAAAACACGATATGTACAGGTACCCAATGATTTCCTGAAGCCTATATTCGTATCAAATATATTTCCTAGAAACGACAGGCAAATTGTTGTGCACAGTAAACCTGTACCTAATTGGAAGCTGAAATCGTTCCAGATTAACGCTTTATCTATAGAATACTTAGAGCCTCAAGATATTAACAGGTATGACACTGAGTAAGTCAGTACCTTTGATGCTCTAAGACTAAGATAGAATAGGATAAAAAATAATTGGAATGACATAACATAACGGTCAAGATCACGTGAAATTTCGTTATTTAAATGCCAATCTCATACATTTTTCATTCTATTCTACAAGCGTTTACAATAGTAGAATGCTACTTGCCTAGCCCCTTCTAAATTCAAACGAATATTCAGGATAGCCTATATCAAGCGGCCGATATAACCTAATTCTAGCTCACAGTTTCCCCGAGCTGGCTCTACGCCAAAACACGATAGGTAGCCAATGATTTCCTGAAGCCTATATACGTATCAAATGTATTTCCTACCAACGACAGACAAATAGTTCTGCAGAGTAAACCTGTAATTGGAAGCTGAAATCGTTCCAGATTAACTCTTTTGCTGGAGTTGAGATGAAGGTAGGCATCATTTCATTTTTTCAAATTTTTTGTGTCCCACTTCCGGGTGCAGGTGAGCACTCCTTCTACAAGTGATAGGGATTTAGGCCACAGTCTCCCACGCAAGCTGAGTACAGATTGGTGGACATCATGCCTTAGAGAAATTATGAGTTTCTCTCAGGCATGCACGGCGATGAAAACATCATAACAAATTAAATATCATATTATTTCCCATCATAGTAAAGCAGCCATAAATGCGAACATTACAAATTCTTTGTCAGAGATGCGCGTCAATGATTTGATCCCGGTATCTCCGTAATCAAGGACGGGATCCTTACCGTTCAGCTATCGCTGCTACATTGCATAGACTGTAAAAACCATCCGCCCAAAAGTCTTTACAAATAAATTGCCATAGATCTATTTACGTTTTCAGACCCGTAAAGCCAAACAAATCAAATTCAAGATAACCTTAATCAAGCGTCAGATGTAACCTGATTCTAACTCACTGTTTCGTCGAGATAGCTCTGCGCTAAAACACGATACCCCATGATTTCCTGGAGCCTACATACGTATCAAATGTATTTCCTAAAACCGGTAGGCAAGTAGTTAACTCTGCTGAGTGAACAGCTAATTTGTTAGCTGAAATCATTCCAGATTAAAGATTTTGCTGAAGTTCGATTTATGTTGCCTGCACATACAAACATAGACAGAGCAGCTACAGTAGATATACGTATGCATATATCGAATTCAAACCTACGGTACAAACTACCCAACTCTATCAAAGAATTTGTTAAGAGCGTATTATCGTTGCTCCACAGTGAGGAAAAATAATAATATGGTTACAATCACTCTGCATGGCAAAATCCGCACTTGGCCAGCGTGGTGAATTATAGTCTAAATTCCCCTCACTTTTGACTAGTACCCAGGAGTGGAACAGAAAAAGGATTGAAAAAAATTACAAACCCAAATTCAGGATAGCCTTAATCAAGCGTCCGATGTAACCTGATTCTAACTCACAGTTTCCTCGAGCTGGCTCTACGCCAAAACACGATATCCAATAATTTCCCGGAGCCTATATAGGTATCTTTTTTTGGTATCGGGAGGGAAACCTTCAAAAGGTACCTAGCACTTTGGGAGATGTTACTGGGTTTATGTGGAATTTGACCGCACTAAAACACTAAAACCCCCTCCTCCACCGGTGTCATCCACGCGCGACGCCTCAGAATGGGCCCATCTTCGGAAGAGTAGATGTGCTTTCCTGCACCTCCAAGTGTTTACGGCGGCATGCGGCCACGGACACACTTCCGTCCTTCCCGGGGTTGCTGGCTGGACGGGTCTAGCTCCCACTTTTACCGTCCGCAACCCCGGAAGCCCGTTTTAGTCGCCTCTTCCGATCAGGCAGGGGATACCGTAGCTCTATTCTTAATCGCGAAGCTACAGGGACTGGGAGCCTATATACCTATCAAATGTATTTCCCTGAACCGGTAGGCAAGTAAACCTGCAAAGTGTACGTGCAATTTACAAGCCGATCCAATGGTTTAGTTGAAGTTGAGATGTATATGTAGATGTAGCTTTGGTGATTAATTGGCTGTGTTTGCACCACTTTACCAATTACACACACAATTTACAGGATGGATTTTGATGTCAATTTAAATAAACTTTATAAAAGGCAAAGACTTTTATTTGCACAAATATGGGTGTTTACAAAGTTGTTTTAGTTACCTATATATTTAGTTCGCCATGTTTACCTTCTTGAGATATGTAAATATTACAATTATAAAAATACTAGCTGTGCCCCGTGGTTTCACCCGCGTTAGAGAGGATCATTAGCATAAAGTGAAGTCTCTTCTGAAGTGCCGCTTTTTTGTAGGACTATTTAAGACTATTTAACGTTTCCATCATACATTACATAATATGTGTAGGTAAGTCTAGCGGTTTTGGCAGCGCACGCCAGAATAGCTCGCAGATGGTAGATTTTTCCTACTTACTTGAAACTTATCGTCATATTTTGGATAATTCACACAATATCTTTATAAATTGTAGTCTATGTGTTATTCTGATGTAATAATGTATTTTATATTATTGTAAAGTTTCATTAAAATCCATTCAGTAGTTTTTACGTAAAAATTTAATAAACACCCATACTTACAAACTTTCACGTTTATAATATTAATAGGATAAAAGAGAAAAACTTAATTCTAAGACAATAATTATAAAATGTTCATTAACATATTTTTTTAATTACCTATTTTGTTTGTCACATATTGCGCCCTTAATAAATTTAAATAATTTCTTCATTTATATTTCGGATCGGTTCCGATCGTCTGCTTTGGGTACCCATATCACAGGGTATTTGTTTAACTGAGACTAATTAGTTTACTGAGGTCAATAAAATAAAAAATAAAACGAGATAATTTATGCATTGCAGTTTTTGTAGAACGCAAATGGATCGTACAGCTACATCGTAACGTATGTTTGGAGTAGTAATTGCTAGATGCAAAAAAATATTTGCATTTCGCGTTTCAAAGTGCCGATTGGTTGTTATTGACCTTAGAGCATCAAGGTATGACAGGTATGACACCCGTCAGAGGAGTGGCCTTTACGGGCCATCGTCCCAACGTCCATGCACAATGTGCCTTCTAGTTATACAACTAGTGTGTCGGTGTCAATGTTGACGGTGCATAGAAAATGACGTTGTTAATTGAAATTGACATATTTAGAAATGTATGCGTCTGTAGCGATGAAAGAATATTTGTGAATGTGTGACAAAATTAAAGTGTGTGCGTTCTTCCCTCGCACCAGATTTGGCACAAAAATCATGTATCGAAGCGAGGCGCTATGCCGTCTCTACTGATGGGTGAGTCAGTAACTTTGATGCTCTAAGTTATTGACAGATAGTAGTCGTTAAACCTTGTTGGACGACTAATAGCGACATCGGCTGAGAAAAACTAACAGTATTACCACCTTTACTTCTCCCTATTCTGCTTTGTAGCAGCGTGGAAGAGTAAACGCTAAATCTCCATAGCCGCAAGACGAGACCAATAATGGAACGCAAAAATAAATGTGATCTTTCAATACAAAATTGGGGCAACACTGAAACAGAACTGGAACACTGAACGTAGTAGAAATATTTTAGTTTCACCGATTTCAAGACCAAAGTGTAGTCTAATATTTGGAAACTTATAAAAGACCCAAGCCTTTGCGAAGACTCTATAAAGAGATAGGGGCGTAGAAAACGAACTAAAGTTTTAACTGCTCCAAATACAGAAACTGAGTGTCAAGGCTTGTACTTCGAGATATGACCGATCAAAAGTTACAAACATTTTCAAAAGGCAGATTTTTGTAGTAAAAATATAAAATTCTAGTCACCTTCCTGAGCGTGAAGGTGACTATATAATTTAATATTAGTAATATTTTCTACTTTTTTTAAATTGACTTCGATCTGACTTAAAAAAATATAACATTTAAATAAATTTACAGTTGTTAGTCATGCAAATATAAATTTTAAATAAATTTACAGTCATTAGTCATGCAAATATTTCTAATCGAGCGCAAATTTTCAAGAGTTAGTTTTTATGAATCAGTTTTAGAAGTGCAGATATAGATAGAAACATAAATTTTAAATAAATTCACAGTCGTTAGTCGTGCAAATATTTCTAATCGAACGCAAATTTTCAAGAGTTAGTTTTTATGAATCAGTTTTAGAAGTGCAGATATAGATAGAATAAATATTGAATTGCGTTCAAGTAATACAAATTAAAATTAGGTACGTGTTGTGAAAAGGTTGGCTAGCCCTGCTTAAAAAGCTGACTTATTTCAAATTGTGCTGCTGGCTGACAGAAAGTTATTTCTTTACTAATGAAGTATCAAAAGACATTTTTTCAAAGAGAAAATACCATAAAGATATTATTAGTTCTTGTAGGTGGTAGAACTATTATGGTTCGCCCGGGGAAGTACCACCGCTGCACCCACTTCTGCCGTGAACTAATTCTATTGTGTTTCGGTGGAAAGGTGCAGTTGACGGCCACACTTACATGAGGTGACCACCAGGCTACGGAGTAGCAGCGCAACTGCATACGACCTCAGACAAGACTTACCTATGCTTGCTTGAGGTTGTATGTAGATGTCCATGGGCTGCAGCGACCACTTAACACCACGTGGGCTTTTTTTTGGTATCGGGGGGGGGGGGGAACCTTCAACCGGGTTATGTGGGATTTGACCTCACTAAAACCCCCTCGGTGACCTGCCTCTGCGCTTGGGGAGGACTCCGGGATCTCCCGTGGAACGCACCGGTGTCCTCCATACTCCATTCAAATAAAAAAAATGCTGTTTATAATTATATATATAGAGTATATAGTTATATAGAGTTCTGTAGCACCACTCACACGGCTTGTGTTAGTTGTAGTTGTTAATGGATTTAACCTAAAACGATTATTTAAATGTTTTAGGTTAAATCATGTATATTGATACGAAATGATCAAATACGCTTGTATTGGATGCACCAAAGTTGTAAAAATATAAATTGTAGCCAAAGAATAGGATACTGTATCGTGTGTGTCAATTGGACATACAAAGATAAGAACAGATATGTTCAGGCCAGAAATATCCTTCTTAATCATTATGACATTTATGTATATTATATCTAAAAATCGATCCTTGGACCATTTTCACGATATTATTATATTGATGAAACGGTCATCAGAAATATAACTTGCATTAAAAAAAAGTCCTAGTAGGTAATTTATGCTTAGTCCCTGTAGCTCCGGGATTAAGAATAGAGCTACGGTATCCCCTGCCTAATCGTAAGAGGCGACTAAAAGGGGGCTTCCGGGGCTGCGGGCGGTGAGAGTGGGAGCTCGACCCGTCCAGTCAGCAGCCCCGGGAAGGACGGCGGTGTGTGCGTGGCCGCATGCCGCCGTAAGCATCGGAAGGTGCAGGAGACATCTGCTCTCCCAAAGATGGGCCCGTTCCAGGGCGTCGCGTATGGAGGACACCGTTGCGTTCCATGGGAGATCCCGAAGTCCTCCCCAAACGCAGAGGAAGGCCACCGAGGGGGTTTTAGTGAGGTTCAAATCCCACATAACCCGGTGTCCTCTCCCAAGGTGCTGGGTACCTTTTGAAGGTTTCCCCCCGATACCAAAAAAATATAATTTATGCTTGAAATGTTTGGTCCTTACCTCTCTAGGTATTGGAATTGCGGCTTCACATTCTGGTTCATGTTACAGCTGTTACTTGCACTTCGCAATGTTTGTTTGTGAAATATATCTTTTTATTGTCGCACATACATTTTTATTTGGATTTCTTCTGGGTTAACCAATATTTTTTTATGAAATCTACCGATTACAATATCTCGATGTTGTTTCAGTAGCAAAATAAAAATGTCTTCCGCATGTCAAAGAAAATAAAATAGAAGTGTGAGTTCATAATAATATCGCCTACAGAGGTTTGTCTGTACCAATAGCTAAACGGGTATTTAAAACAAAATATATTTAAATCATTAAACGCTAATACTCCCACTTCTACCAACACGCTTTTCCCTGCTCTTTTTTCTCCGATCCCATATAAGCCTTAGGGCACCTAAAGAGGACGATGGTAAGCCGATGACCGTAGTGATTAATAGTGATAAAAATCAAGTGTAAATCATTATCCAGGATGTTAATAAACTATTTCATTTCATTTTATTACTTTGGAGCAGCGTCATGGAGTTACTTCCAGGCCTCTACAATGATGGGGTCCCGTGTCTAGCGGTGCAACACAAAGAAGGTTGCAGCCAAATGCATTTTTTTGATGTGTAACTTGTGATATAAGCTTGTATCTCGCCCCAAATTTCACAATTCTAGGTCAGCTGGAAGTATTCTAAAGATTTAATGATTTTGAGAAACGTATGAAACATGCGAAAGTAGAAGAGATATTCTGACATTTTCTTTAAAACTGAAAAGTTGTGCTATTTTTACTGATATTTTAAAAAATTCTACTGATACGGATAGTCTTTTCTCAGAAATAAGAAGGTTTTTTTAGAATTTGGAAGAAGCTCCACCACACGGAGGGTAAGTGGACATGGCATTTTATGTCCCACTGATCAGTTCTCCTCTTACAATAGAAAGGGATTTAGGCTATAGTCTACCACACTGACTGGCCGATCGTGGATTGCTGAACATCATACCTAGCGTATTTTTTGTCAGAGGTGCGCGCCGACGATTTGAGCCCGGTATCTGCGTGACGGGCCTCGCGGCTTTTACTGCCAGTACTGACTGGCCGATCGGTAAATTACATTTTTATTTATTTTTTGGTATTTAACAGACGAGCTAATTCCACCTGGTGTTAATTGGTCGCCCATGGACCATAACACACAATCTCAAAAAAGACTGAGGGTTGGTATACAATATACTTTTGGATGTATGGTTGTCTCACGTAAGTCCAGCGACAAGTTGAAATGAAATGAAATAGTCTAATAACATCCTGGGTAATAATATACACTTGATGTTTGTTATTGTTGTACGGCCATCGGCTGACCGTCATTCGCTTTGGGTGCGCTAAGACTTATATTTACGCGGCGGTAAAAATACTCCAGCCCTGTTTATCAGATACAATGGTATTTATTATGAAGCATGACTGTGGGGCGACAAGGAGCACACGAGACAGTTATCGTGTGTGTCAATGCTATCACATTGCCATCCGTTCACAAATTTTAAAAATGTTAAAATTATTACATGTCTTAAAGAAACAGCCTTATGTGAGTTAAATTTAATCCCAAGCCTTTTTATCATTTAAATTTAAGTGAAACCCAGTAGAAGTACTTCACGGCAAAAATGGGTGGCGGTGGTACTTTTCTCGTCCACCCATCTAGTCTAGTTGAACCATGAGAATTCCACCACCTATATAATGTCTGCAAACCCTTTTGCGCCTCACTGCTGGACACGGATCTCTCTCGTTATTACTGCAGAGGACTGGAGCTCGTGGTGGAGTACCACGCAGCTCCAATGCGGTTTAGTGGAGTTTCGGGTTACTGGTCATCAAATCAAAAAATATACTAGACGATCCGTGTGGCGTAATGGTTACCATGCCTGACTGCCGATCTTAGGATCCCGGGTTCGATTCCCGGCGAAGAAGAAATGTCATTGATGAGTTTGAAATTTCTGTTCTCGGTCTGGGTGTTTGTGTTTCTGTCTTTGTATGAGTCCATTGACCTACTGCACCGGATATATCTTTGGGGCTATGAGTGTAAATACTTGGTATATACTATATTATGTCAAGTATTTATAGAATTTATTTTCAACTAACTTTGTCGGCATTTTTACCACGTTATGTCATGTAGGTTTATAAGTTTCAAACAGAGAAATTATTTTAAAAAGAAAACCGTTCTCCTTTTTGTAATATTTCTCTGGTTTCGTGACCAAGATTCGCATAAAACCTTTTTGAGCAGACGCGTCTCACAATACTTGCCGTCAAACACAATGTGGATGCTAAATTTGCCAGGTTTCTATCAGTGAGGCAGTTGAGTTGAAGTCCCAGCAAATCATATGGCACTGGCTAGGCGTCATTTTGAATTTCTTGCTCCTACTATATACAATAGAATTAATAAAACCTTACATATTTTTCACCTGTCTTTTCATGAGTGCAAAACAAAGCTGACTGAGTATTTACAAAACTTAACATATAATGAGACTGAATTGCTTATTTTAAGTAACTTGTTGTGAATTCATAATCACACACACACACACACACACACACACCCACCCACATATACACACACATCACACATCCTATTTGTCTTTTGTTTGATTATTACTTATGTGTAATCCTGTTAACTATCTCTATTTACCAACTATAAATGTAAATGTTCTTGTACTAAATTGTCAATACCTGCTTTAAAACGTATACCGAGGTGGGCGTAAACAGTGGCGACAGAGTTTATACTATAGTCACTGTTTACGATCATTATAATGTTTTACATTGTTGTTACTTGCAGTTAATAAATAAATAAATAAAAAATAAAAATTACCTGCAGTTTCGAATAGTTTAGTATCAATAGTAGCGTAGTATTCTTCTAAGTATCTATGAAGAAATAATTAAGACGACAGTACAACGTTTGATGGTCAGCTTATAATAAATTTAAAACGAGTATACTTTTCGAATTCAGCCAATATAAAATGAATAGCCAGAAATGGTTCAAAAAATACCTGTGTGCATTTTTCATCCGTCCCTTGTCATATTTTTTGTAAGCAATAAAAAATTTATGGATTTTTCATGGAACTCGCATAGTTAAGTTATATGCAGTGGCGTAGCTATCATAGGGCCAGGTGGTGCTGTGCACCAGGGCCCCGGAGCTCAGGGGGCCCTCTAGCCTCAGCTTTCGAAATAAATATTCTATGTTGTCATGTGCGTCGTTGTTTATTTATTCCCTTTTTCTTCCATTAAACACATGGAGATTCTAATAGAGACGACGTATGGATTTAGCCTACTAGGGATAATTCAACTCACTGTTTCCTATTCTTATTCCTATCAATAATTTTAAAGGCCAATATAAGTTCAAACTAGTGTTTTGAAAGTAGTACTACGCGAAAAGATGGGAGGAGGGCCCGATTCTCTCCCTATGCACCAGGGCCCTTGTCCCCCTAGCTACGCCACTGGTTATATGACGTTTACGAGTTTGAACAGGAACAAAGGCAAAGTGCATTAAGGTGTAGTCAGATTTCAATATCACCGATATATTGATAATTCGACGAAATTACCATGATAGACTTAGTAATGGTACTTATAGTTGGGTGTAACAGTTTTTGCGTCAGACGGCTGGGCATGGCTCCATGCTGCTCCAATACTAGTGCACTCCTCAACCTACCCTCGGAGTACGCTGACACTTCCACTGCTGACGTTCAAAGTGCTTCATGGTACACCAGTTTTCTGAAACATTTCACGAATTGATTGAGAGGAACTCGGTCATGAAAATCTGTCGTTGGCTCACGGATCGGTTTGTGGGTGGGTTGGTCGCCAATAGCCAACCCACTGTATAAGTGTTTTGGAACCGCCTATAAAGCCTCTGCAAACTAAACATTAACATGCAAAAACATTTGGTAATAGCGTTGCCCATCTTACTGCGAACGCACACGTTCTACTTAACCGAAACGATCGCTTGCATTCTACACCTGTTTCAGTTCCCTGCTCAATTCGAACGTGCTACATACTCGTATTTATTGATCTCAGTCGTTTGCTGCAGCGATTTTTGCGTCACATACCTGGATACGGGTCTCTCACCAAAATTGAAGGCTTGGAACTTACTCCATCATACTGCTAAAATACGGTTTGGTGGAGATGCGGGTTAGTGGCCAACCAGCTGTCGGACGTTTTCTAAATCCCATTAGGCCTTCGTCAAGGTTTAACGACGGTTATCTATCGATGACAAACTGGACTGACGGCCTATCGTGCCCTACAAAGCAAGAAAATGCGCATTTTTTTGGCTCTAGTGGTTACCAATTTCACAACCGACCGCGCCCATTTACCTGCTATCTACACTAGCAGCCGGCAATGGGCGCTTCTCTCAGATATTAATAGATTTTATTGTTGCACAGAAGCCTATACTTAGCAGTCTTAGCACTACATAATCCAGACGGGCAAATTTTTTTTACGAAGACATAAACTGAGAATTATTAGGACGACTCTGTTTATTCAATGTAAAACTTTACAAATAAAAAAAATAGATCAAACAATTACAACAAATTTAAAAACAAAATCAACGTGCCATTGTTAAAATAATCTTGAAGACATTTTTGGTGAATAATTCCAATTAGGATAACTAGTAGTGAATAATTTAAAGGGACTTTGGAAAAAGTGATATTTGTAGTGCGCAAATATCTAACCAGTGGTCCCTAGGATTACTACGTTCTGTAAGTTCTGGATGGAGTACAAGAGCGCAGATTATCCAAAATGGTCCTGCATAAGACTCATGCGCAAAGAAGCCACAATTCCTTTGGCTGGCTGCAACCCTTTTTGCGTCCCACTGCTGGTGCTTACTCCACCACGCTGCTCCGATGCGGGTTAGTGGCCAACCCGCTGTCGGATGTTTTCAAACCGCCCATAAGGCCTCTGACCAGGTTTAACGACTGTTATCTATCGACCACAACTGGACCGACGGCTCGTGCCCTCCGAAGCACGGAAACGCGCATGAATTTTTTTGCCACTAGCGGTCAATTCCTTTACTACCTTGAATTAAGCCACCGAGGAGCCAACGATATCTTAGGCCAAGGTAACATCAGGGATTAAAATTTGTGTAGTCTCTTTGAGTCGATTTTTGACACAAGCATTCTTGTCTATTTTCTTAGCGAGTGTGATGTGTTAATATATGTAAGAAGGTCATGTGTGCCACTAAAAACCACGCAATAGTGATTTGAAAATACTACAGCACTTCTGCACCTTACTGTACATGATAGCAATCAAAGTAAAATTTAATTTCCATTTTATGTGCTAACCCTAGGATTTCGTGAACACCGATGGGCGGAGTAAATGCATTCGGGAATCGGGTAAGGAGTTTTCACTGTGCATAAGATGAGCGTATTAATATTGATTTATGTATGGTATATGTATATAATAGGCATTTGAAAATACGAATAAATATTATTAGACATACTTAAGATGGAAGTGGGTTTTTACCAGTGGTAGATAATGGACCACGTTGCGGAGTTTCCATTCTGGTAGAGCTTATAACTTCCAATGCACAATTTGACGACCTGCGTGGCTCAGTGGTTACCATGCCGCATTGCCAATCAAAGGGTCCCGGGTTCGAATCCTGGAAAAAAATTGAATGATGTTGGGTGTTTGCGTACAGCGTATACGAGTATATGTAGCCTACTGTGGGGCTATTAGTGTGAATGTAAAGTGTGAAAAAATGCTTACAATTGCGCATGTTCACTTCGATTTTTTCGTTCTGATTTTGATGTTCTTTTACACATCACCATGAAAACGAATTCCATAATTCATACATACATAATTAATAATAACAAAACTACAGTAACGAAAAAAATGTAGGCCATTGAACCGAGGAATAAGTGAAACCTTCAGAAGCATCGCTTCGGAAAGTGAAAAGAAGCGAAACTGAGTGAAAGACGAAAGCAAAGTGCCGGTAGTAGGATCCTTATAGGATATATTTATTTTCAACCCTAAAGCATCCAGTATTAAGAGCGATTATAATTAATTTTACTACCGCAGAGGTCTACTAAAAATGGACGGTAAACAATTATTTATGAAACCCTCGATTGGCGCCCAGCTAAGCTGACACCCGCTGTTCAGTTTCATGGTGTTTCATATAAACTTATGGTACGTTAGTATATCCGTCTATGGTGTTTCAGAGCGTTGAATTTACCGGCGCAGTACTGCGCAGGAAAGTCTCCGATTTCACATTTGTCACGTCGAAGGATGGAAAGTGACGTCTTCAAAGTCATAAGTTTATTCACGCGTGACGTGACATTTTTCTTATTGTTTATTTAAATTCTAAATCTAAATAAATAGTTATAATTAATCTAATCAAGAAAAACATTTTTGACAATAATAATTTATCTCAAAATTGAAACATATTTGAATTGAATTGTTTTTCCTTCCCGTCGGCAGCAATTTAAAAAAAATTTAGGAAGACTAAGTTTGAACTGAAAAAAATTGCATAGGTCTAGAGTTCCCCCCCCCCCCCTTTCCTAGCTGGCACGTAATTCAAGCTCACGCTTGGCCATAATTTACGTGTAGAATATCGATCGGGGGCGCAGATGCGCGCGCAAACGACAAGGACGGCTGGGCCAGACGGTTCCCGCGATCGCGACAGTTACCCCTCCGCTCGGCACGGGCGTAGATCTCTCGGGTAACAACATTACCTACTTATCTACCCTTGTGTCACTACTACTATTCGACATCACCACTCAGCGGGTGATGGCTTAGCGTGCGACAGATCATAACCTGTCACTATTTAATTTTTTAAAGCTAGCTTCAAAGTTTTGAAAACTTTTCAATAATCGATTTTTGGGAGGGGGTGGCGCCTTAAGGCCGGTGGCACATGGCACGGGCGCGAGCGTGCGTTCGTGCCGCAACCGCGCGTTAGGGTGCCGGGTGTTTTGCGTGCTAAACCTGAGGATCTTTTTGCCAGTGTCGCGAGCGGAAGAAAAGAAACTGGGGGGTTGCGGTCGATAGGACCCCCCTTGCGGGCGCAGGCGCGGCCCTCAGTGTACGGACCCTAGCAAGTGCGAGGCCTCGCTCGGCCGGGCAGGACCGGCAGCCGGCAGGCCGCCGGGCGGTCGGCGCAGGCAGCACCATGCCACGTCGGAACCGCCGCGTCCATACGGTGGCGATTGTCCTCGCGCTTGCCATAGCATGGCTCCCCAATGCGGACAGAGCTGCGTAAGTATTCAATAGTTTTTATCATCATTTTGTAGATTCGAGTGCGACTTCATTCATTCAAGTTATTAATAAAAAAAACTTAAGCGATCTAACTTAAAAAATATTATTTTATCCTTATAATTAACCTAAAATAACCTAAACGCGTAAATTTATACCATGACATAAGCAAAACAATTTTAATTTGTTAATAAATTATACATTTAGTAAAAAAAGTTGTTTTATTATAAAATAACCAATCTAAAGTACCTACCTAATCATGTGTTCCATTTGTTTCAAACCGCTATCCTAAACATACCTTCAAAATGATACCTAAAACACACTTATCACTAGTACTTACGAAAGTATAATGCATGAAATAACATAATAGAGAATGAAAAAATTATACCTTCTGTAAACAAGTAAATTAAGAAAACCTTAATCTTAACTTAAATCAAGAATCCACACTCGATACAACGATGAAAGGCAGATCAATTCATAAAATAATTATCTAGATCTGTTCAGCCCTACGCTAGGGGCGGAGCCGCGAAAACCGCCCCGCCTATTCGTGTCACTACACTAGTATATAACAATCCTGTAAAGATGCCTACACACTGGGTACATGAAGCAATCATATTTCATAACATAAATATTTCGACGCCTAGTTAGAAACGTCGATGGAGGAAAGGTGGAATCTTGTAGTAAAACTTACATGTTAGGAAGTACTACCACTGAACTTACATATCTCTGATGCATAGAAGAAAGTGCGGTTGCCGGCCAGATTTACGATAACTGTGGTAACCATCAGCTTCTTAAATAACAGCGAAGCTTCCTAAAATCTTCCAAAAACCTCGTTTGTCCCCTGAGTTTTGGTGCTGTCTATGAATCGCCAAATTCAGCACCATAATCTATTTATATTATGTAGTCTGCCGTTACATACATAAAAATTACAAAATTTTACGTTTTTAAAATATATACATATATATAGAATACAGTGCTTAAATTTGACCATTAATGTGAATCACGTCAATGTCTGTCCAAACGTATTTAAAATGAATCCAGTTTTCTTTTGTACCTAAATTCCAAATAAAAGTTTCAAAATAATCCATGACGTCCTAAAAATTAAACAGTTTATAATATTGAAATTAAAAAAAATGCCCTTTTACCCTAATTAAAAATTTACACTATCATCATACAAACATTCATTAGGTATATCACTTTCCATGCAATTAAAACAACAATGTAAAGGAAATTTTAAGAGTGCATTATGAACTATTTATTTTATTTTATTACCTAAAATAATAATTTAATCACCGCCATATCATCATCACGAAAAAATGCAATCATCACACATCCTCAACATCATTAATTCATCATCACTTATTCATTATACAACTTTTCAGGTATGAACGCTGAAAAATTAGTTTGAAGGGAGTATGCAAGCAGCTCTATAGTTGCTCCGACTATGTATTTTATGTACTTTATGTGAACAGATTCCAGGAATATGACGTCACAAAAACGCGGGAAAAGTGAAAGCTTCAATAATAATAACATGCTTATCGGTGTTCGTAGTAAGCTTTTCAAGGTCAGTGTATTCAATATCTGTACCAGACAGCTTTAACATTGAGAATTATAAAACGCGCGGAAAACGCTTTATACTAAATAAACCTTTTTGTTGGACTTGTAAATAAAATAATTTGCTGTTCTAATAAGAATATGACGCCTACGCTCTTTTGTGACTTTACAAAAAACAATTGTTTTAGAACTTTTCGACTCAATATTTTACAAAAAATGTGGGACTTGTAAATTCATAAGATGGTTTGTTTTTCAAACATGAATGAGATTGACTCTACGCCATGTCGTGAGTCAAGATTTAACTTTTTTGTAAAATCTTAGTTTTAAACAGTAGTTTTACGAGATTTTTACTCAAGTTTGTACCAACATATTTACTTGTACCTAAGTATCATGGCTGTTCAAATAAGAATATGATTTACTCCATGTCCTGCTGTGAATCAAGATTTTACAAAAAAAAATCACTTAACATTTTACAAAAAGCGTTTGATGGACTTGTAAATAATATAATTTGATGTAAAAATAATAATATGACTGACTCTACGCTACGTTGCGACTCAAGTTTAATTTTTTTTAAATCGATATCACTAGAGAATTTTCACTAAATGCTAAATACTGAATATGTTTTTATGTGTTAAATCGAAATAAGGTCGTGGTGGTTAGCGCTTATAATCGGTTATGGACAAGGGTAACGCCAAGATATCTTCGCGATGCCGGCTTTCTAGGAGACTAATTGTTTAATCAAATTGACGCGAGAAGCGACTCATGCTTTCCTTCTGTCAACACTCAATATGGAAAAACTTATGTCCTCAACTTATTTATTCGAAAATGTGACATTCATGTGAATAACAAAAATTCATTGCTACATCCGGGGACTTTTACGTGCTTTGTAAAGGGCCTTCAAATGGAATTCTGGAGATCCAAAATTCGTCTTAACAACGAGAATAAGCTGAGACTTTAAGACCTGAACGTTGCTCGACGTATGTTAGTCTGCGTGAAAAAAATTGCTGGCGACAAAAGTTACAGTATAGTACAGTAACATTATAGAAAAAAATATTAAAAGGTGTTGAAGCATTATTCAAGGATCCGAAGAAATACAGAGAGATAATATCTCTCTGTGTTTCTTCTTGATAAACTACTGCAGAAAGAGTTTTTGGCGGGAAGTCAGAAGGGACAAGTTGTGCTCTTGTTTTATTTTCATTTTCTTGGTGTATCTTTGAGTTATATCGGATAAAGTTGATGGCATTTTGCTCAATATAGGTTAATGACAGTGCACGAGTGTTGTGAAATAAAATAACAGTGCGAAAACATGTTTTTTCGGCTTGCCTCCAAAACTCCATCGGACATGTTCTGGTAAAGTAGCCATCACTTTACTTGAACTTTTGACTGACTAGACTGACTGATAGACGACTCACTGATTTTTTTCTACGACTACAAAGTGATGCAAAAAATTTATTTGACGCTGGCAATATGCACAGAGTTTGTGACGCCATTATTAAAATTGAAAAAACTGCTGCAGAATGCTGCAGCAGCTGCTGGATTGTAGTTTGACCCCGAACACATAAATTGCACTAAATAACGTTTGGAAATTGTAAATAAATTTTGTTAATGATTTTCATTTTATTTTAAATCAATAATAAGGCAATTGACTTTACCACCTTGTGACGTCACAAATATTTTTCTCATACAAAATGTATAAGGATGTCGCTTTAGATAGCTCATTAAAAGTACCTGTCTCAATAGATTTGGCAGTCAATTACCGTATTCCCTGCAATCTCTGTCCTTTAGCTTCTTAGAGGAACCGTTTAACTCTGCAATGTGCTTTGATAGCGAAAATGGAATGTTTCATCGTTTATGTTCACCACATTACAAGTTTACCAAGTTTAAGATAAGTGCTGTGTTTGCAATCTGCGAAATTTGATGATATTTACTATGCTAGATTAGTATCCACTAGTGGCAAAAAAATATATATGCGCGTTTCCGTGCTTCGGAGGGCACGTTAAGCTGTCGGTCCCGGTTGTTGTCGATAGATAACAATAGTTAAACTTTGTCGGAGGCCTAATGGGCGGAAAGAAAATATCCGAAAGCGGGTTGGCCACTAACCCGCATCTCCACCATTCCGTATTGGAGCAGCGTGGTGGAGTAAGCTCCAGGCCTCCCCAATATTGAGGAGACACCCGTGCCCAGCTGCAGTGGGGCGCAAAAAGGGTTGCAGCCATTATAATTCTATTTATTTACCGATTCTCAGCTACAAACATGTTTTTTGATAACTTTAATCAGTAACTAGGCCTATAAAGTTGACCCGAGATTCTTTTTGTTTTGTTGCTGGTCATTTTTGCATTAATCAGGTGAAGGCAGACATACCATTGCCTAATTGAAACCAGTCACAAGATGTACGAAAGTGTTTAACAATATAATATAATATATATATATATATATATTGAAAATATTGCAACCAAGGCAAATATATTATTTATTCTATATAAAAATACTATTCTGAATTAAAAAAATCATGGTCAAAAATTGTTTATAGAGATCTACAGCAATACATTTATAAAATTTATAAAAGACCTTAAGTAAACACGTCACAAGTAACACACAAACTTATATAAAAATCAGCATCCAAAATGCTGGCTTGTGGATGGGTGACTAAAATGCTGGCAGCATTACTTCGCTGAAAAACTAAAAGTCTTCTTTGTGCGAGGTAAGTGCCAGCTCTATGATCACCTATTACAGAAATTAAGTATTTAAAAACAATCTAGCGTCTGCATCCCATGCCCTACACGCCAAAGGACAGAAATATATACTATAAATATTATAGTCCTGTAGTCCGGAGTTAGACTACTGTATTTCTGCACCTGGCGTATCTCAGCGTCGCTCGGTTCGAATGGGATGGTGCCAAAGTGTCGACGCAAGTAGCGTCCCACACTAGGCACCTTCCATTCACCCAGGGAATCAACTTCAAGCTGTAAAGATTGACACTATGGACTTTATGGCTGTCTTTCTCTAGCCTACAAATAGCTAAGCGCACTTCATGTAAAAGAAGGAACCGATTATGTATGGTATGACAATAATTCAGGTTGTTAATAAATTTTATTTATACTCAAGAATATTACTCAATTGGGTACAAAGCGCTATGTATACAATGTATGATGTAAGTTATACGTCTAAAAGGTCAAAAACTTTGGGATACCTTATATTCTTAAGATGATAGCTCCTACCGAAGTATTTTAAGCTGCGTCAAACTTATACAGGGACACAGACTACTGCAAGAAATATTGAGCTGTATCTTCATGATTGAAGCCGAGAGATTTGCTTTAAGCGGACACTCTTTACTAGCAGCATCACCCTATTGTGTGCGGGTCTAATACCATTTTTGGGAAACTTTGAGCCTACTGGACCGTTAGATGTTTTAAATCGCGAATAAAGACTCCGACAGGGTTTAATGACGGTTTTTAATCGATTGTTAGCGGGACCAACAGCGGCATAAACTAGCAGTTACTTGACCGCTTCCGTTTCGCTAGCTACGTAGATCGCGTTTTATGTAAAGCGCCAGGCTGTGCGCGATTCAACCTTATGGAAGGAACAAATTTTATGATTCGACCGGAGAAGTACAAAAAAGGTTTAGAAATAAACATTATTATTATTTTTGCCCTGTAGTAATAAAATTCTTCCTTAATTCTATTGTGTTTCGTTGGAAAAACCACGGAGATCCGAATAACGCACTCCCCTCAGTTTTCTCTGTAGCCAAGATGTACATACTCGTAAGTCAACCATTAGCATCCGAAGTAGCAGCACACCTAGATACAACCGTAGGTAAGGAGACAAGGATTTCATGAGCAACAGTGACCACTTACCACGTTACCTACATGCTCGTCTGGTATATCATTAAATTAAAAAAAATAGACCAACCATGATTCTAAAAGTCTTTTAAAAAAATTATTAAATCTGAAGTTACAACCACAAAGAGATATGATTTTAAATCGTATTATTTATTAAACCGCAGTCCGTGGTTGAGTCAAATCGTATTCACACTCAAAATTAATGGTAATTTAATTCTTGTAGAGATATTGGTCGAATAGCATTTGTATCAAATTTGAAATATCATATTTGATACAAAAGCTATTTATTAAAATAAATACAGTCAATTGATTGTAATAATTGACACTATTAATAGTTCAATAGTTCACGTTCACCATCTCCAAGTAAAGTGTTGATTAGTTACGTTCCAAGTAAATTTAATTGACAAGTAAAAGCTATGAGCACGGGTCAGTTTATCATGTTTTTTTTTTATTATGATTTGAACCCGGGATCGGTCACGTAGAAGACCGCGGCTTTTACCACTCGGCCATCGCTGCTCTTTAGATTATGATTAGTGCTAATCAAACATCGTGAAATTGAAATTAACGTGGCGAGTGACTTTAACCGACAATTAGCGTACTTGTCACTTTACTTGAAGCTGGTGAAAGAGGCCTTGAAACATAGCTAACATTTAAATCGGATGTAAGTTGTTTATACCTCAAAAGGGTACCATGTTTCAAACAATAACTACAAGCTTAATGGATTTGAGGACGAAGGATTGCCAATCAACGACCTCGGGTTCGATTCCCGGCCAAGGAAAATTGAAATGATGAGTTTCAGTATCTATTCTCGGTCTGGGTGTTTGTATTTACGTTACCCATGACACAAGATATCCAACTGAGCAGCTATGAGTGTTAAATGTTATTACTGTAGAATTGGTGATACTTTAGCAGTTTAACCAAGGCATATTAATCGCCTTCAAATTTATCTTTTCGCTGCCCACCTATTTTTTTGTAATATTTTATAATACAGTCTTCGCTCTTTTTGAAGTTATCTTACTTCAAAAAGAATATATGTTATAGTGAAACAGAACACCAATAAAGACCAAACATTCTGATAAAATACTGCTTCACTTCTCAAAACAAAGAGCTCCTTTTTTTCCTTGCTTAAAAAGAAAAAATCTGATTCGACTGATATTAACAAGACAGTCAACTGTCGTATATGAAACAATAAATAAGAATACAGACTTAATAAAAGAACATAAACTCCAACCAAACCGAGAAAACATGGCATAACAATGTCAAAACAAATAGCTCAGCAACAAACCAATTTGTTATTTTACAGCACGACACGACAAACCGTTATAATTGGTACATCGGGCCACCGGGAATTTCATGGTTTTACTACATGCTCCAATTATAGCAGTTTCGCGTATCGATAAAAACCGGTAAAGTGAGAGACGGAATCGCACATACTGGAATCCGTAGTGGCGGGCTGCAGGGCTTTCAAACTACGCTATAATATAATAGTAGTATATAGCTCATAGCACAACAATATTGCGCACCATACATTATTATGGACACGTGGACACTGTGCTCTACTATATGAATTGGTGCAATGCGCTAAGCTCATGCTGTGCCATAAATTCTCTTGCTATGTAGGGGAGACCGGGGCAAGACGAAGTTTGGGGCAGGACGGGGAGTAAACTATATACTATTATATTATAGTGTAGTCTGAAAGCCCCTTTATAATCAAAGTCAACTGAAGGTTGGGTGATATTCAGGTGTTGACCACAGTTGACCACATAATTCATGTGTCGGAGTAGATGAGGAAGACGAAGAGACACATATTTGTGAATGCAGTCTACCCGAATAAGATGTGTACTTGTTTTGTCCCTCAGCTTTTCCCATCTTACCGCAGTTATGGGGCAAAACGGGAAATTTGTTGAATTTTTTTTTCCTATTTCCCATAAAAGTTCTGTGATTTTTCATGCTAGAACTAGAATTAGAACTAGAACGTTTAATTATAAGAGACAAATGTATAATTGTTTCCTCTCTTGTTATACAATTTTATTAAAGAGTTTAATTTTCCTTGTATAACGAGTTTTGTCTCTATCTCATCTTGCCCCAGTCTCCCCTATTATAAATGGCGTATATATTACGCGTATCGCGTAATGTAAACGCCATGCTTTATAAGCATTAGGCCTTTATACTATATAGCACAATAGTTAGTATAGCGTAGTCTGAAATGAGAGTTGATAGAATTTGCATTTTATTTGTGTACTGCTTCTTGGGCACTGCTCTATTCTCTTTAAGCCTGGAGCTTATCCTACTATGCAGTCCGGATGTCAGATGTTTTTCAAAACGGCCATAATGCCCCCGACAAATTTTAACGACTGTTGCCTATCGATAACAACCGGGACCGACGGCTGAATGTGTCCTCCAAAGTACGGAAACCCGCAAATTTTTGGCCACCTGGGTGGGTCACCTCAGACCCATCTAACACCAAACATCGCCTTTTTGGCTTAGGTCGTTTGCGTTATGTGCCGGGCCATGCGCGCTTCATACATAATCAGCTGTGAAGCAATTCTGTTTCGTTGAATAACCTCTAGTCTAGAGTTTAGATTAACAACTGCATACGTCCAAAAGAAATACGAACCTTGTAACTTATAGCTTTCGGTTCCTGTATCAATTGTCATTTATCTTAATTTTTTATAGTTCCACGGAACCCTAATCCAACACAGCATGAATGCAACCGCCATCAAATCTATACATATAATAAAACTGTAAGCAGGGTCAATTCTGTACATTGCATAGAAATTTAAAAAAATACTTCTAGGGGTCTTTTGATAAGCAACAGAAGCTAAAAATATAAGTTTTGAAATTCTTGTCTGTCTGTCTGTCTGTCTGTCTGTTGTTAGCTTTTCACACAAAAACTACTGGACGGATTTTGATGAAACTTTTTTTATTTTATATATATTGGTCCTCGCTAACATTTAGGCTATAGCTAATTTTAAAAATCGCCCTTTAAGGGTGTGAAATGAGGGATGAAAGTTTGTATGGAAAACTTGGTTTTTTTCAATAGATTTTCTTGAAATTTGGTATAAATATTTTCTAACCAAAATAAAAAAACGTCTTTCAGCATTTCTCGAAATTCACCCTTTAAATGTCAATTTTCTTTGAAACTCTTTGAAAATTGAGTGTCGAGACTTGATGTACATAATGTTTTTGTGCAGAGTATTTTACTAATAATTTTGTATTTGTAATCTTTATTAACAGAGTAAGAAACATATTTAAGCTTTTTTCAAAACTACTCCTCAATAGCAAATAAAATGAATTCTAAAGTTGGTATCTCAAGCGTACACAATAATTAACCTTAACTTAATATTTCATTCTCAAATTCTTTTCCCTTCTTTGAATGATGTGTTTACTGGTATATTAATGAATTAATTTCCATAACATCAGTGTGTATTTCATTCAATCGGGCCATAAACAAAAACGTTATGTTCATTTCAACAATACGGGACATTAACTTAAAAGACACTTTGGGGAATTTGGATGAAAGATTCGTTAACAGCCCTTTCAAAACCATAAATAAAAGTTTAAATTTAAGTAAATTTTTTTTGAACTATCATTAATATGGTCGACCATATTAAATATACTTAGATCAGCTTACTGTATTTTCTTTCGTTGGCCGAGTATGGCTAAGCTATAGGTAGGTACCTAAAGAGCGCATCGCGAGCCTCACCGCCGCCAAACCTTCCATCACAGGCTCCATTAAGTAAGTTGCTCAGCTTATTAGTCTTCATTTGGGGTGGAAGATTATGAACAGGCTGCAGCTGAAACGACTGTTATCGCTACATTATATCAGGCTGCAACCTTTTTAGCGTTCCATTGCTGGGCATGGAGCTCTCCTAATATTGAGGAGGCCTCGAGCTCCGACTAACCGATATCCAAATCTTACAACCTCAATGCTCTTAACCTTCATACAGAATGTAAAAAGCCTTAACAAAACGAGACTACTGCAGACATCTAGGTGACGAATAGTTAAACTTTTACTGAACCAACTGTTAATCTCAATATCTACATTTGGTAATTTGACATTCGATTTATCAACCACAAAGTTTACATGTCATACGGTAGATGGCGTTATTGAGCAATATTCATTTCTTCTACAAAGTGAATCGATGGAGATAATTTCAAATAAAAGTCTAAAGTCTAATAAAAGTAAGTAGTACATAGTGTAAAAAAACGTTTCACACTTAAAGCCTCACAGTAAGGTAGATATACCCTGTTTCGTGGGTGCCATGAACACACACAGAGACAGAAACACAACCACTCAGACCGAGAACAGAAATTTAAACTCATCATTGAAATTTCTGATGCGCCGGGATTCGAACCCGGGACCCTTCGATTTGCAGTCCGGCATGGTAAACATTGCGCCACGCGGGTTGTCCCGTCGTTGGGTATACTATGACGCTGAACATGGTTAATTGGACCAATGATAACTTAACTAATTTTTTGCGTCTCTTTATTGCGTACGGGATCATCCACACACGTTGGTTGATGGAGATATTAAAGATTCTTTATTTTCAAATACAGATAGCACACTGTTTAGAGACCCTGCATTCTGCTTTAGTTTTCACAATGTTATATGAGTTATGACTTATGACCAAACTGCTGTCCGCAAGTTTTAAATCTTTAGTCTATTAATTGGCCTCATAATTTTTCCGACTGTTTAATCCTAAGCACGTGTATGTTTAGAAATTTTGTCTCCCAACTACAAGTAGTTGTATAGTGCACCTCTTTTCTGCAGTAGGTTAAAGCTATGTATCCTATGCATTCTTTGCAGTATAAATTCACTCAATTTACTTAAGATACTTTTTATTTTTAACATAGATGAAGCCACGGGCACAGCAGTACTACGTATCTCTTAACTTTAATAAACGAGCTGCATATTAATTGTAAAGAGAATCTGATTGCGCGAGAAAAGCGAAGCATGCGAAAACTGGATAGTAAGATCTGAGTACAGTAAGTAGTCCTTACTGTTTTAGGTTTGAAGGATTTAGAAAAAATAATAACATTTTATTATAAGTGATTTCACTATAATATGTAAGAATAGTCTACCTACTACTTATTCAATGAAAATAAATAATCTTTAATCAATCCCTTTTATACAAGTCTTTATTCACGCGGACGACGTCGCGGGCACAGCTGTACTGAAATAAGTATGTACCTATATGAAGTGTATATAAGAATGACAATGCAAACCGTACAATAGAAGATAATTTTGAATAGAAGAACATGACGTGACAGCAAGCAATATAATTGAGAATTTCTACTGCTTTAGTAATTTCGGGCTTCGCGTATCGATCATCATCAATTATGAGTCGTATCTTTTGTTGTGTATCTATTTCTAATCACGCTTGGAGTGACAATATGAGATTGATTTTTTTTATATTTTAACTAGTGACTGCCCGCGAATTTGTCCGCGTGAATTTTATGAAAGTAGCCTAAGTTACTCCTTATTACATCAGCTACCTGCCAGTGAAAGTCCTGTCAAAATCGGTCCAGCGGTTTCGGAGATTAGCCGGAACAGACAGACAGACAGACAAACAGAAATCAACACAGAAACCTTTATGGACTCATGCACAACACTTTGCTGAAGATCATGACATGATCAAATGTATAGTTAACGATTCTATAAAGGACATACAGACAAACATTAATTTATATGTATATATAGATTTGGTGTAGTAAACGAGCATGCAGGGCACGTGGTTTTAAGTGGTTGCTGCATCTACACACAACCATAAGCCACCTTAAAAGAGGTTTTTCATAGTTTCTATCTATAAACCAATACAAGTAAGAGGTACATCGGTCGACCTTTCAAAATATCTTCATCTTTCCACCCTTATTTTTTTTAATTCCCTTAATCATCGATTTTCGTAGTGCCCACTACACAGAGAAGAGTCGACCAAATGACCAAACTAATAAAGATAATTTTATAATTTCGTGCCAACCAAAACCTTTAAATAGTGAAATATCATTGGGCCATTTCCTTGAAACACTTCATTAAAAATATAAGCTAAGGTGTAATTTAAAGGTTTTTAATTTAACAAACTAAGTAGAGTAACTAGAACAGCACAAGTTAGTAAATGAATGCAATACATGGTGTGGAAAAATTAGTAGTGTAATAATCGAGAATAAAAATCCTGTTTGTCATACTGGTGTGACTACAAGTCGGGACCGCATTTGTTTACTATTTGACTCCAACTCCTTATGCATTCTAGTGTTAGGCATGAGTTTCTCTCCATTATTGTGACCATCACTGCTTCAATGTCGATTGGTGGTGATGCGAGTTAGTGGCCACACCGCTGTTGGATATTTTCAAAGCGCTCTCTTTTGTATGAAGTCTGTTTCATGGAACCAAAAATATATAACGGTCTACCAGGATCCCTTAAAATTAAAACAGGCAACGAGTTTAAAAAAGAACTTAAAACGTATTTTCTGAAAAAGGCGTATTACTCAGTCAAAGATTTCATAAATGATAAAACGGCATAAAGTAATTCCATAAAAATCTGGGAGGATTTTAATCGCCGGCTTCTTTCCTCTCAGTGTACAAACACCCTGTGATATGGGTACCCAAAGCCGACGATCGGGTACGATCTGAAATATAAGTAATTAAACATTTTTTTATAAAATACGCAATATGGGACAAATAAAAAATAAAAATAAAATAGAAGTAAATGTACATTTTTGTAACTTATAATTAAGGTTCTCTTCTTTATATTTTTATCTTCTTAATGTTTGCATACCTCAAGAAGAGAATGGCGAACTAAATATATATAAACAACTTTTGGAAACTCCCATATTTGTGCAAATAAAAGTCTTTGTATTTGTCATAAGTTCTATGGCAAGGTTTATCGACTATCTATGGATAACAACTCAGTCTGTTGGCTTATAGCGCCTTTTGAAGCACAGAAACGCGCATGAAATACGAGTATAGAACTGAAGACCTGAAGAAGTTAAAGGGAATCCCTTAAAGTCCAAGGGCGCATGACATGACCCCATGGAGCAGTGAATGTTAGAGAAGGCCATTGTCCAGTAGTTGACCTCCAAAGGCTTATCTGGAATGGCTTCAACCCTTATAACAAGAAGGCATATAACAAAATGCTCAATCGACATACCATCACATTTTTCTGGCGCAAACGTAAATAATAAACTATTCCAAACCATTTGTGTTCAACCACAACGAAATGCGAGATAAAATAAAATCGTAAATCATCCTATCTCGTCAAGCTACTGACCCGTTTTAATGTTAAGCATCGATACCATTACTACGGGTTACCAATGAAATTCATTACCAAAGTTTACTGCGGTTTTAAAAGAGATTTACTTATCTCTTTTGTTAATGGATGGATCCATTAAAAGCCTTGTATTATTTTTGCAATGTTATTGTGAATTAAAGCTGTGCTATTGCTAATTTACATTGCATTGACTAAAACTTCCTATAGATGTTCTATCGGTTATGAATGTTGTTAGGCGTGCACATGCGTATGCATGCATCTGTGTGCGTTAGCTCTAGAGCGCTCAGTGTCGAGTAACGTTAAGGTGCGTTTAAACGGCGCGGGATAGCACGATCCCACGCGAGCCGAGTTGTCTGTGTAGATACGGCTCGGCTTAATCCGAACGCAAGCCTGCTCGTATACACGGCGCGGCGGCACGAGGGTCACAACATCGCTAAAATACTCAATATGAGTAACTTCCTTCGGCACGCGCTCCGTACCGTCTGTTTAGACGGCGCGTATTAACACAAGCCGAGCCGAAGATGGCGCGCGCGCCTTTGATCCGTGTTGAAAAACCGACAAGCGATGGATCGTACAATCTTTGCCGAGCCGAGCAGAGGCGCGGCGAGCGTGACTGTTTAAACGACGCGTGGTGCGATGAATCACGAGCCGAGCGCGGCTCGGCTCGCGTGTTTGCGCGCCGTTTTTAGCATGACAACAAAAACGTAAAAGAATTTTATAACTTTTTAGATTTCTTTTATGACGTTTTAAACATATAGCACATAAGCGCGCTTGTCAGTATATCATTACAACAATTAGAGTTTTTTAGTTGAATTAAGGAGTAGCAGAGAAATATGGTGCAGGTGTATAACTATATGATTATTGTAATTCATGATTCTCTTGTTCTATAACAAGTATCACCGCTGCACCCATTTCTGTCAACCAATTCCATTGGGTTGTGGGGGAAATGAGTCAGACTTACGCGAAAATCATCAACTTTGGAATTTTCGAAGTTACAGCAATGGCATACGGGCTTAGCCAAAACTCTGACTTGCTTAAGAGTGTACAGATGTGTAGGTACCTATACCTAGTAGCTTCGGGGTTAAGATAAGAGCTACGGTATCACCTGGCTAATCGTAAGAGGCGTCTGAAAGGGGGCTTCCAGGGTTGCGGGCGGTGAGAGTAGGAGCTTGATCTGTCCAGCCAGCAGTCCTGGGAAGGACGGCGGTGTGTGGCCGCATACCGCCGTACGCATTGGAAGGTGCAGGAGACCACATCTGCTCTCCCAAAGATGGGCCCGTTCCAAGGTGCCGCACGTGGAAGACACCGATGAGTTCCACTGGAGATCCCGGAGTCCTCCCCAAGCGCAGAAGTAGGCCACCGAGGGGATTGTAGTGCGGTCAAATCCCACATAACCCGGTATCCTCTCCCAAGGTGCCGGGTACCTTTTGAAGGTTTTTCCCCCGATACAAAAAAGGTACCTATACCTACTACATCTCTGCTACTACATTTAAGTAACCATGATTAATTAAAAAAATAGGGAAAGAAGAAAAATATGAAAAAAGACAACTTAATATTATTTAAATTTAAAATTGTCGCATTCATTCGTCTTACTTTCACCGGATTTGGTGCAACATTATAAAAGTAACTTAACCTGTAGTTGTAATCATAAATTAAAGTGCACGAACAATTTTGCACGCGAACCGTATTGTTAAGTTTTAAAAATTACTATAATAATACTAGCTTTAAAATATTTTTCGTAGACAGCGCTTATGACTAAGGGATTTAAAAATAGATTACAGCCGATTCTCAGACCTCCCAAATACACATATAAAACTTCATAAAAAACGGTCAAGCCGTTTCGAAGAAGTATGGCAACTAGCACTGTGATACAAGAGTTTTCTCTTATACCTTTATATGAACAATTCTTGTAAACGTATATATGTATATACCTAATCTATATAATATAATCTTGAAAACTGCTCCAATAATTTTCATTAAATTTAGTATTCAGTGGGTTTTGGGGGCGATAAATCGATCTAACTGCAACACCAACTTTATTGTTTTCATCCGGGTAAAGCTCTGTCATCCAGGGACTATATATAAAGAAGAGAAGAACATTCAGCATGGTTCTTTGAACACAATCAGTCAGTACTTCTATAAAACTTTAGTAAGTAGTCAAAAATTTGATGTGCGCTTTTGTCTATACTAATATTATAAAGAGGAAAGATTTGTATTTTTGTATGCTTGTAATGAATAAACTCAAAAACAACTGATTCGATGTCAAAAATTCTTTCAACATTAAAAAGCTACATTCATCCTAAGTAACAAAGGCTTGCTTTTTACCACGGCAAAATGCTTCATTCCTACGTGAAAATGGGTAATAGGGTCAACGCGGTTGAAGCAACTGGCTAAACGCCTATGATTTTAATATAGCAATGAAGCCTGGAATAGCACATAGGCTATTTTTTATCCTACGGAGACCCATTAAACGGGTCCACGCGGGCTAAGCCGCTGGCGGAAGGCTAGTATTAAATAAAGTAACAAATGGCTTTGCAATTCACGTTGTGCCAATTGGTCCATAAGCCAATTTGTTTTCGTCCCTGAAATCGCTTGCACTTGATAAACTACCTCTGATGCCTTATTTAAAATCGCTTTTAGTCTGATTTCAAATGCAACAATCCCACTGCAGAGTCCAATAGTGGACTCAGAAACAGATAGCTAGCAAACCATCCATCCATCGATCAGCCTTTAAAAGTGCTGGACTTAAGGTTTTCCCTAATATTTACCACTCTGAATCCAGCGGCTTCCGGCTTTCATCTTCAGGATGTCGGTCCATCTGTTTGGAGGCAGGCCTATGTTTCTTTTATCTAGATGTGGTCGCCAAAGTTGTCAGTCTTCCTAACCATGCCATGGCTTGCAGCTTGCAGATTTTGAGAGTTTATCGGTTACCTTGGTTCATATTATATGGATTTCATACCGTAACCTATACCAAGCATAGTTCTCCCCATCACTCGCTGCCTTGAGCCCTTGGAAAAGGTTAACAGTAAAATACCACATCTCTCCCCTTGTATGTACCTATATACTTGTATACTTACGACTATACTACGATTGTATACTTACGACTATACTTTATATACTCGGATATTGCTAACCCTTATCGGAGGCCTATAGGTGGTGTGAAAATATCCTATCCTACAGCGGATTGGCCGCTAGTCCGCTTTTCTACCAACCTGCAATGGAGCACCGTGGTGAAGGAAGCTCCAAGCCTACCTATCTTAGAAATACCCCCGTGGTATAAACCAAATGGTGGTAACAAATCAAATTTCACCACCCTTTCTTTCCACTTTTAAGCTTTCGAAATACACTATACAATAAATCAATGGAAAATTCCCATCAATATAATATTATATCGATGAAAATTCCTCACTAACTTTAGAAATCCAATGAGAATTTATAATTAGCTCGGTTTGTGTGCTGTCAATAAAGTTTTAATTTTGAATGGCCGTAGCTGGATTTCAGAACGACTGCGAACAAATTTCATAATTTATTGCGACTTGAATGACTAATTGGTATTTACATTTCAGAGTTGTTAGTTAGTTGTAATGACAATGACTATGCATCATTTTGTAGGTTAGTCAGTCAAAGTCAAGACGGAGTAGCGTACGAATAGGTACCAGCTTTAACAATTTTTTTGCAATTGGACTTTTATATCAGAAAGGTGCCGGTCTATGTTTAGTTTTTAGGCCTTAATTAAAGTTTTTATTTTTGTTTAAGTCAGGTGACCGCTGCAGAAGATATCTATTTCTTAGTAAGTCTATCTTGATTCTTGCCTGAGGTCGCATGCAATTACGCTATTCGTCTGAAGAACAAAGGATTCCCTGGTTGAATCATAAAAGTTCTACTAGTTATAAAATATTACTTAACCTATCAATTATTTTATAACATCCCAAGTAATATCACGATAGGGTTTCATAGCTATTCGTTAGAAATATTTGTGATAGTTATGAATGTAAATTATGTTAAAATATGAATGTAAAAGAGTTTTACTCATACGAGCATCGTAATTATAAATTTTAGTGAGTGAGTGAGAAACATGTTCAGTAGTTCTAGTACATGTTTCCCAAGAACATCGAACGACTTATGACTCCGTTGTCCCAATTTCAGCAAACTGCACGCAAGCATCATCCGCCGGAATTGCTTCCAATTCTGCGTTGTGTACGAAATCACGGAACACCAACGTTAGGTTCCGGTAAAAAGTTGTATCAAGAGCAAATTGTCATGTAAACTAGCTTGCGGTAAAAAGTTGTAACAAGAGCACATGTAATTTAAAACCAACGGAGAGATTTTTGTAACTGTAGATTAGTGTAGATTGTCAGTGTTAATGATCAAATAATTATGTAGTAAAAAGTCTCATTATAGTATTATACTCGTAGAAGAAAGTTGAAGTGCGCTTGGTTCTGTAGCTAGCGTACAAATCAAACGATCCATGCAGCTAAGCTAAACGGTTGAAGTCAGGTGTGAGTTGGGCGATCGTTGGGTATGGGAACGTTAAGCCGTCTAGTAGGTTACCGCTAGTGGCGAATTTAGTGCGCGTTTTCGTGCTTCGGCTAGCAAATAAAACTATCGGTCATTATTGTTAACAATAGATATCAGTAGTTAAACCTTGGAGGCTATCAGATAACCCGCATTAGAGCAGCGTGGTAGAGCAATCTCCAGGCCTCCACATAATGCGGAGAAACCCGAGACCTGCAGTGGAACGTAAAAAGGGATTCGTTTAACATGCTAAAATGTGCCTGGTCAGTTCGTAAGTAAAGTTAGTTTCAATAAAAGTAGAGAGAAATATGTTGAGTAGTTCCAGTACATGTAACTCCCGATCTCCCGAACATCAAAACGGCTAATGACTTCGTTGCTCCACTTTCAGCAAATTTCCTTAAAATTCTGCAATTGTTTCAATTTCTATTTTACATACGAAATCACGGAAAACCAACGTTTTTCTAGGTTGCGGTAAAAAGTTGTACGAAGAGCGCATGTAAATTTCATTCTAATTGAAATATTTCTGTAACTGTGGAATGTGTGTCAGTTTTAATGATCAAATAATTATATAGTAAAAATTCTTACCTAACTATATGATTCTTCCAATCTATGTAATGTACCTATTGTTGCGGCACGATACCGACAGTAATATGACCGCGCACTTCACATGAAATGCTGGCCACGCAAGACGACGCGAGCAGTGAATATTGTAAACAATAGAATACCATTCAGTGTGACGCTCACATTGAAACGGCCAATCAAAAGACGATCCTAAACGCTATCGAAGTTTCTTACTTACTTAAAAAACTTTTATTTAAATCCGCTAATAAGAATAAAAACTTTCATAGTGCGAACTCTACAGGTTGAGCCCTTTCATTTGACACCCGTGATGGGTGAGCTGTACCAATAATTGTAATCCACAATTTTGTTGCGAAACGTAGATAATATATGTATTTATAATTGTATTGTTTGGTAGCGGCTATCTTCGATTGTCAGGCATTTGTCAGGATGTGTCGTATTTTACAAGTTAAGCCCTTTCATTTGATACGCGTAGTGGGTGGGTTTTACAAACATTTGTACCTAATCCACTATTTTAGTGCGGTAACCGGCGTTTGCGCGTTTATTGTTTGATCTTTGAAATGCATGCAGCCGCAAAACGATAAGGTTTGACATTTTCTGGTACAAAGAATAGTGCGCGTGTAAGCGCGTTTTCCAAAACGACCAGATACGCGCCGAAAAGTACGCTAGTTTGTAACCGCCCTTATTGCGGCATCCATTTTGGATTCACAACAATACAGATTGCACAGATTAAGTTTGGACGACACCATTGTCACAATGTAGATATAAGTATACAGTAGAGTAACATCATACTATCGGCCGAATTGACACACGCACAAAGACAACTGTCATTTACACGGCCGCTAAGTAATCTTAGGAAGGCAAGTACGCAGTGCCACATTGCGCTATGGACTGAAAATCGAGTTTCATAATTCACCTTTTGGAACGAAGTTCCTTATCGCGCGTTGCGAAACCCCTTTCGATATTTGATAGACGGAAAAAATTAAGACGAAAAGTTGAAACAACACTTTTTGCTATAGTTGTAAGAAGTGCGGCTTACAACTCAACCGCACTCGACATTGCTTTACTTTGTTGACTCCCATCTTTCTTATGAAATCACTTGATGTTGCTTAGTGGCCACTATTGGCCACCCATCCTACTTATGACCACACTCGACATTGCTCAGATTTATTGCCACCGATCCTACTTTTGACCGCACTTGATGTTGCTTAGTGGCTACTATTGGCCACCCATCCTACTTTCGACCGCACTCGACATTGCTTTACTTTGTTGACACCCAAACCTAAAAATAATGCTGAAAGAAGAAAAAAACATTATTAAGCGCAGAAATTAAAAAAACAAGAAAGTAAAAAAATACAACTTCGTTCCATCCGGGTGTCCCTTGACACCTCAGTTTTTTCTTAAACGATCGAAACGATTTGATGAAGCGATCACCGCCGCCTACGGGCAACAACAGGGGAGCCTTCTGAGCATTGCTGCCTGTGAAGGAGAGCTTTTTTAGAATATTACTACGTCGTGTAAGTTTATTTATTTACGGGCTGAGTTACGCTACTGTCTAGAAAGGCAGGCGCTCCTTGTATTGTGTCATTGTCATCCAAACTAAACGTGTGTACAAAATTTCAACTCAATCAGTCGAAAAAAATCTGCTTGAATAATTGGGCAACAAGATTCTACCCGAACGATATAGTAGTATAGTACGAAAATAATTAATGGAAATAAAATGTATGTAAAGTAAAAGTGCTGCTTGCTTAAAATAAGGTACATTTACGAGACAAATACGAGTAGCACTTTTGCTTTACATAAATGCCTTTAATAGTGGTAAGACTTTCATGGTTCCGACGGGGAAGTACCACTGCTGCACCCATTTCTGTGGTCAAGCAATATGATTGTGTTTCTGTGGAAAAAGGCGGTTGCAAAGGTAAACGAGGCGACCATAAGCTTCTAGAGTTGTAATGCAACTCAACTGCAGACGACGTCAGGCAAGACTAAAGCGCAACTGTTGCAGCAACTGACAGCTGGAAACTAGCTGTTTACATAATAATAATATATCTTAATGAAGCTGCACACATACAGCAATTCTAGTTGGCAGTTTGGGTGATCGTCAACTGTTATCAGTTGCTGCAATCTATGACTAAATTTGTTTCTAGTTGCTGTTATTTTTAAGGGATATGTAAAGATGCTGTTTCCCCAACACCGAGCACCTTCTTCTTGTATATCATCAAAATGAGCTGAACAACTTAGCTATCAAAGTTCCTTAAAGATTACGATAAAATAGCGACAACCGTTAACCGGACTATTTGATTATAGCAACTGACAACTTATACAGGAAACTTTTATAAAGTTTACAGTTGCCTCAACTAAAGTTGCTCCGACTGCAAAACGCATTAATCTTGCTTGCAATATGCATTCGGGTTATCGAACTGAAATCTCATGAATATAACGTGTCTAAGTACTAAGTAAATTACTAGTATTTACTTTGTATGCCATATATTACTACAATATAGTTCAAAATACTTGGTGCATGTATAGCATGTGTAGTTGTCCGAAATAACCAATGTTCAGTTTACAGCCACATAGAGCTCGATTTGTATTCAATGAGGCGAATGCACAGAAGTCTATTTGTATCAAAAGGACTATTCAGTTCACAAATTGACCAGCAAATTGAATGTCCGTTTGGCGTATAGTTGTAGTGATGTAGATATAGACCTTTGCTTCTGGAAACCTCTCATGTACTTTGTTGGCTTTGTTTATGGAAGCATGTGTAGGTTGAATTTAGAATTTTCACGTTTAGCAAATGACTCTCGCCATAGAACGGTACGACATTCGGATCATAAAAGAGAAAAATAAGTTTAAATGCGAGCTGAGATGCAGGGTCAAGATAGCCAGACTCCGAAACTCTCTAAAAATTGTTAAGTGCATTAAATTAAGTTATGCGTATTAAATTTATAAGCTGTCAAACACACGAACGGCATACATGATATTGGCCCGTCTCAGAAACATGTCACAGTCGAGATATGAACTCAATCAAGTAACATCGCCACTATATGCAACTAAGTAATCTAGGCTTTCGCCCTAAATAGAGTTATAGACGATATTATTTTATGACACAATGGTTATCATGTCAGACTGCTGACCGACTATATTAACTGGAAATATTTATCCATAAGTCTTTACAAGTCAAATGCTGGACATAGGCCTCCCCTAATATTTGCTACTCCGTCCGGACAGCTTTCTTAATTCTGCGGTCCACCTGGTTGACCTTTGCTCATTTTGCCAAGACCTGGACCTTTTCCTCACCATCGGCTGTCAGATCTCCAAGATTGGCTTGCCTATTGCCACTTCAGCTTGAATGTTTCGAAATATATTATTACCACGTAAGAAATTTTTATTTCGCCAACCAAGCAAACCAATTTAATTTATTTCCACATCTTGATTCGTCTCTAAATATTGAGAGGAAAATGGAGAAGCTACTGACTATTTCAGCCAAAATTAAAATAGGCCGAATAGACAAAAATACGAAATTTTATAACGAGCAGTCGGATTCGTGAAAGCGAGCCAATTAAGAATAAAAAATATTTTCCAGTACACCGGTAAATGGCTGGAGTAAAGGTCAGGCGGTAACTTCTAATTAAGAGAAAACCGGCCAAGCGTGAGTCGGAGCTACACACCCTTCGTGTGTATCTATAAAAAACGTCAATAAAGTCTTGCTTGTTGTATGCCTCCGCCCCTGAATATTTATTTTAATTATTTATTTTAAAAGTGAATATATAATTAAATATTCTAAGAATACTTCGAGCGCCTACCGGTTGTTGTTATTAAGATCCAAAAAAAAATTGCAAAACCTTAAATATTTATACCTATTATTATGTTTTTAGTATATGATACTACTGCGGCAACAACAATACATCTGTGAAAATTTTGACTATTAAACTGCTCATGAGTTACAGCCTGCTAAGAGGTACAGACGGACAGAGCGCGGAGTCTTAGTAAAAGAGTTCCGTTTAACTCTTTTGGTACGGAACCCTAAAAGTTGACTGCCATTTTAAGCTTCAATTGCGTTTATTCGTGAATTGACATAAATTGACGTTTGACAAACGGTAAGCCTACGAAAAACGTAGGCTTCCGATCTTTTAAAAAAAAATTGTGGACACAAAGATGATAGCTGTTTTATTAGAAGAGTGTATTAATATATTATGATTTAAACTTTTCGCCGACAAAATACGGAAGGACGTTCTCTTTATTTACATATAGATAACATTTTAGAGCGTAACTCCCGAAGTTGGTGAAAGATCAAATCATAAGTGTCAACCCTGAGGGAATTGTGAGTAGGACAGTTATACTCTGTATAGTGGACATCAAGAATTCAACAGAACGGAGAACAGAAGCTGAAACTCATAATTTCAATCGAAACCGGGACCTTCGATTGTCAGTCCAGCATAGTAAACATTTCGCAAAATGGGTTGTCAAATTTCGGGGATAATTTATTATTTTCACTGATTCCTACAGAGTAGTTATTACCAATGGGAAAACATCAGAAAAAGCAAAACAATATAGATAACACGCACACGAAGTCGGTGCCCATTCAGAATGAATACTAAATGATCGGATGCGTTCACAAAATAAATTTAACCTTAATTTTGCAATTTAGCACATAGCGAGTTAAACGACCCCTTTCAGATCCCTCGGCATTTTAAATTGGATAATCGACCCGGATATTTGGCGTCCTCACCGCTGTCTCTCACATGCGATAATGAGAACTGACGCACGATCCTTACCCGAACGTTTAAGTGAATGATAATACTGTAAAAATTGGTCACGCATTACACTTAACAATCTTATTTATTATTTAGCTAATTTTAAGAACCGCCTTTAGGTCACGCGCCATTTAAAACCTAAGCACAAACGTCACTTGCAAGCTATGTAACAGCTTTATCTATGTTTATCTGGTTGTATTTAAAAGGCTTTAGCAAGCCATTTAAGGTATTATTTGTACATATTTAATGCATTGAACCGAAACGTGCAATGATATTCTAATCACTCATATTAAGAACTGGCACGTGATCACTCATCCGTGTCCAACAGCCAATTGAATAATGCGAATGCAATGAGCCGAAACCTAAGTAAAACTGGTTGTAAACATAGATGCTGCATATGAAACTCCACCATCTGTTTTCCAATTTAGTAGGTAGTTAGCTTAACAACCCGAGTCTTTTGGTATTTTAAATTGAAATATAGACCCTGATCCGTATCATTTCCCCGCTGTGTCAATAGCATGCGATTATGAGAACAGACACGTGGCCAAATGAATGATGGACACCAAAATCTAACTACCTTAACTGATTGTTATTAAAAAGATCCTACGCATGACCATCCACCCTCCTATTTACCTATTTAGCAGGTGGCGGTTTAACAACCCCTTTCAGTTCCCTCGGCATTTTAAATTGGATAATCGACCCGGATGTTTGCCGTCCTCACCGCTGTGTCAAATACATGCAATAGTGAGAACTGACGCTTGCTCTCACTTGCGAGAGAGTAAATAAACGGGCCATAAAATTTTTATTACGTTACTTTTGTATCTTCGAATTTAAAAGGTAGGTAATTTAAAGGTAGGTAATCCTTCGGTATTTCAAATTGGAAAATATATTCGAATCTGTATCATTCTCCCCGCTGTATCAATTACATACGATTATGACAACTGACTCGTTATTCCTCATGGGTGTCGAACAGCCAAATGAAAGGTGAACGTTCTGCAATGCAATCTTCTACGTGTAAATGACGTGTACGGTGTCAATAAATTGGTCATATGCACCACACTTTTCCTCTTATTTAGCACTTAATGAGTTTAGATAAACTATTGACCCGGATATTTAGCATCTGTGTCACTTGCATACCCTCGGTATTTCGGATTTGACCGCAATAAAACTCCCTCGGTGGCCTGCCTCTGCGCCTGGGGAGAACTTCGGGATCTCCAGTGGAACGCAGCGGTGTCCTCCACACACATCGCCCAGAATGGGCCAATCTTCATCAGCACATGTGCTCTCCTGCACCTTCCGATGCTTACGACGGCATGCGGCCACGCACACACCGCCGTCCTATCGGGACTGCTGGCTGGACGGATCGAGCTCCCACTCTCACCGCCCGCAAACTCGGACACCTAGAAATGTAACTACTTTATCTGGTAGCATTTAGAAGGGCCACACTCATAAAAAATACCTCACATTTTTTGCATCTTTAACAGCTTTCCAACATGAGCACGCGATACTAAGACTTGACACGTGATCTCTTATCGGTGTCAAACAATCAAATGAATGGTATAGGTACCAAAAATTCTAATTACGTATTTTAAAATGGATGACCTATCCAATTCTACGCATTTAACTCCACCCTAATATTTTCCATTTAGTAGGTAACGAGTTTAACAAACCCTTTCAGATCTCTACGCATTTTAAATTGGAATCGCCCCAGATATTTGCTATTCCCGTAACTGCGTCACTTGTATCCGATATGGAAAACTGACACGTGGAGTCGAGCCCCCAATTGGATGATGAATGCTTTGCACCATACGTTTTGTTGCAGTATTGGATAAAGATGACAAAGATGGATAGCCGCGTTGTTTTTATAGTTATCAAATATGGCTATAAGGTTGGCTAATCAACAACAATTTTGTAGGTGTTAGAACATGGTTTTTCCACTGGAGGTGGAAGTACAACACCTCCAGTGCCCAGCATCCACATCTGTCGTGAAGCAATTCTATTGTGTTGTGTTCTTAGTTGTTAGGGGACTTCAAATAATAGAGTGGACTGTATAAAGTATAGAAGAGTATAATAATATTATTAAACTAGAGATCGCGACGCGTATTGTGCGCACTGCCTTATAAGCCGACGTAGTTGGAATGAGCGCTTGGCGATCACTGTCCTCGCGCCCGGTACCGTCGACGGTAGGACGCGAACAATATTGTGTTTCGGTGAAAAGTTGCCGTTGCCGGAAATACGAGTACTTACATGAGGCGACTATCCGCCTGCGGAATAGCAGCGCAATTGCTTCAGACCATAGGCAAGTCTAAAGCTTGCTTGAGGGTGTGTAGATGTCCGTGGACTTTTCTGCAACCTTTCTTGCATCCCACTGCTGGGCTCGGGTCTCTCCCCATTATTGGACAGGCCTGGAGATCACTCCACTACGCTGCTCCAATGCGGGTTGGTGAATATATGGGCTAGGAGCAGTGCAACTGCTTACGACTTCAGTTAAGAATGAGATCGCATGCTCGTCTTCTACACTGGAGTAGCTGTTACTCTAGAAAAACACAAATGAAAAATGAGCAGGACAAAATGAGTCAGTCAGTCAGATAGTTTTTTCCCCACAATTTAGATAGCCCTGCTAGCTAACTTCACTACACTGCTAACTGCTTCAATGCGGTTCGATGGGTTAGTAGCTGTAACCCTCTTTGCGTCCTACTGCTGAGCGTGGGTCACTCCCCATTATTGAGAAGCCTGGACCCCTGCACTATGCGACTCCAATGCGGGTTGGTGGCGATGCGGGCTGATCGCCCACCCCCAGTCGGATGTGCTGCTCATAATGCCTCCGACAAGGTTAACCAATAAATCGATAACAACCAGGACCAACGGCTTAACGTATCCTGCGAAGCAAACGATGAAACAACGACGGAAAGGCGCGTTTAATTCTACCACCAGCGATCACCCATCTCACGCTCGAACGCGTTGTACGCTAGCCGTCAGGCCATGCGCGAGATGTTAGTGGTACATGGTTACATGTTTTCAAACCATGTACAAGGTTTCCGACAAGGTTAAACGACTGCTTAACAAGTACGAACCCTATCAAACATGGAATCGCGCATGAATTATGTCATTCGTGATCACGTACAATTTTGATCCTCTGATTGTTTAAGGTTTACATCGGCCAAAGATTATGCGATCTTTAAGGATGAAAGATAAATATAAGCCATGAATTCATCATAGATAGATAGTATAGTAAATGTGGATGGCAAATATACTAGAGATACTTTTGCATCTATAATTTCAATATGGATTAACTGAATCTGACGAGCTAATTAAAAAGAAAAGAAGCTTTCTCCATGAATCATAAAAAACGTACCAAAAGACATGCAAAGAAGAGATTAGATAAAACTTTCGTAACGTGAGCCAAGTCGCTGTAACGGGCTAGTTTTATATAAAGTTTTCCGTCCAGAAGTTTGCGGAGGGACATAAAAGTGTTCGGGTCTTGTTTCTTTATTTTAAATTCCTCTCGGAGCTCACATTCTCGACTGTCGCAGCCATTTTTATTGCACACGTTAAATGGTTGTGGCGCCGTACGCGAGAATTTAGTGATTTTTCAGAAAATTTTGCAGCGAAAGATTTTGTGGAAAACCTTTTTTTGTGCAATAACTCGCGGTATTGCAGTGTTGCAGTGAAATATGAAAGAATTTTGTCAGAGTTTTAAGTTACGTTAGTTTTTATAGCTTATAATAGAGAAAGACGGGGTCTCGTGCGGTAATAGGTTGCAACATGTTATGCGTATTACTACAAGGCGAGGGAAACCATGGTACCTATTCCACCACGCTACACCTATTCGGGTTGGTGAAGATAACTACCAAAGGGTCATCGCCCAACAAACTCGTCTGGCGCAATGGTTACCAAGTCAATCGAAGGGTCCCGGGTTCGATTCACGGCGAAGTACAAATTTGAGTGATGAGTTTAAATTTATGTTCTCGGCCTGGTGTTGGTGTTTCTGTCTCTGTGTGTGCCCATGGTACCTACGACACAGGGGATCTACCCTACGGTGGGACTATGAGAATGAAAAAAAAAACGAATATAAGATATAATATTGAAAGTTTAAAGACAGAAATCTATTGATAATAACCGATGAGAATCGGTTAAATTATACTCCGAAGAAATTGTTAACAAATTATTCATCTCATTCTCGGCCGCGCCCGACTGCTTAGCCGTAAATATTGCTTATGTTTTATACATGTTACAGAGCCGGGGTACATGCATATTTATAAGCTGTCTACCCAGTTACTACTATATCTTTCGTTGTATTGAAAGGGGCGTTTCGCATGGCAAATTCTTTATTCTTTATGCTCCTTATAAAATCATTTAAATGCACATAAACACGAAATTTTGTGCTAAATCTATCGGAGCACCAAGTGTAAGAAAATAAATATGAATCATCATTCAGAAGATTGCACTAATAACCATAAACTCAATGAAACTACCATTTTGAAGCTCTGTACTGAGCCAATTTCTGTTGAAATTCGAACAGAAAACGGTGTCAACGACAATCTCGCCTGAAGATCTATTTGGTACTGGAGTCGACAAGGCAGGCTGCGAGTGAACTTGAGTGAAGTCGATTGAGTGAGATTGTGTTTTGTTCACTGGTACCAAAATTTAGATGTTATCTCGTATATTTCTTTCGATTCCCGTGATTGATTGAGCCAACTAAGTACCCATCAACTGCCTTTAAGAAACGGTAAGGTACGGTACGGCAAGTACGGTAAGCCTTGGTAAGTGCCAATAGCATACAAATTTGTCTTTTTATCTTACGATAAAAGCGTTAAATGTATTGTATCCAATAGTATCAGTGATAACCTATTGGTAAGGACGAAAAACTTCCACGACTCTAACTCAAGCTTGATTCTAGTTAAGACTTCTGACTTAAATAAGTGTGTTATTTTGGCCATGTAAAAATACTTTTATTTGTACAAATGTGGGTATTTACAATATTTTAGTGCATTTACGACGCCATTTACCGAAAATCTTATTTATCCTTTCTATAAACAAATTAATGTGAAAGTTGTTTGTTTATTTGTCCTCCGTTCACGTCGCAACGATGATACGGATTGACCTGATTTATACAGTTCAAGTAGTTGGTACGCTGGAGATCGACATATGTAGGTTACGTTGTACACTGGGTAAATATCTGATTCCTATGGGAATAAACATGTATTCCACGCAGGCGAAATGTTCAATATACTTGAAAATTATAATAAAGTTGTTCTCTACCTCTAAAACTATTTTTATCTAATCATTTTCTTATTGTTTCATCTGTTCTTTCAATGCTATTAATCTTAATATATATAAATTAGACATCACGTTGTTTGTCCTCTATGGACTCATAAACTACTGAACGGAATCAAATTTGCACAACGTGTGCAGTTTGATCCAACAGATACGATAGCTCATATCTTAATTGCCTGAGAGAAATTCATAACTTCTCGAAGGCATGACGTCCACCAATCCGCACTTGGCCAGCATGGTGGACTATGGCCTAAATCCCTCTCAATTGTGAGTAGGAGACCTGTGCCCAGCAGTGGGACATAAAAAAAGGGTTGAAAAAAATCTTAATTAATAGTCTTAATATTATTGAGTACTTTAAACTTGATTTCTGATATTTTAAGGCAGGACAACGTCAGCCTGGTTCGCTAGTTAGGTATAGTTTTCTCCAACAACGAATTGCGCGCTCCAACGTAAATCTCGAAGGAATCCTTATTGCAAAGTAGAAGGAAACATTCAAAGATATCAGAGAATCGAAGCACGGCTATGCATCTACAAGTCGCATGACAAATAGTGTCAATTTGTCCTTATAACGTCTCGTCCGCTGGGAGCACGAACAAGGAAAACATTCTCCTTCGGTTCAGACAAGTACAGATAGCAAACATCTTCACTTTTTATTTATGGTATTGTGCCACTTTCGCAAATAAAAAGTAAGTAATAGCCTTTGATTATATAGACAACCCGCGTGGCGCAATGGTTATCATGCCACCACTCGAGGTGTCCCGGGTTCGATTCCCGGCGAAACAGAAATTTGAATGATGAGTTTAAATTTCTGTTCTCGGTCTGGGTTTTTGTGTTTCTGTCTTTGTATGTGTCAATAGTACCCACGACACAGGGTATTAGTTACCTTTCTGTGGGGCTATGAGTGTGTAACGTTTATTTTTATTTATTTTATTATGTTCCTATATTATGTCTCACGCACTCATATTCTTTTTAATATATATAAAATACGTGTCATGTTTTTGTCCGCTATAGACTCCTAAACTAATTAACCGAGTTTAATAAAATTAGCAAACCTTGTACAGTTTGATGCAACTTGAAAGATAGGATAGCTTACATCTCAATTTATAGTCGCAATATTAATTTATTTCTGATACTTTACGGCAGGACAACGTTTGCCGGGTTTGCTAGTATCATGTAAAGTACACATATAATTTTTTTAGTCCAGCTGCTTTTATCTAAATATATCATGAGCCTTCTAAGTTTTTGTCCACGTCTTCATAGAAACCGTCTTATTTAATTGGCTTGGCTTAACGAGCTCTGCAGTGGACCCGAGAAAACTGGCTCTTATAGTTTCCACGAAACAAAATGCAAACGACGCATGGTCATTAGGCTTATGACCTTAAGCATAGTACGAAACTATGACGTAGATAAAGTAGGCCAGTCATTATCGACATCAAACATCGCAAACGCGCATGTATCTACGATTCTTTTATATGTTGTTAGGTCCCCTTAGAGTAGTCTATACCAAAAATTGCAACCCTGAAAACCTTGTGCTGCCACCATGGTGCTGGAAAAACTTCGAAATTCTGGCTCTTGTTTCAGTTTTTTTGAAAAAAGTACCTTAAGGAAGCGTTTTTCAGATATACTTATTATTATGTATTTTATCAAGCTAACTAAATTTACTACAATTTAAGCCCAACATTAGCTCTTTAGGTCTATTAGTTGCGGAGGTACAGCTAGTCAAAGATGGGCAAACATTAACCCTACCGACTATTTTCCACGTTTTGGAAAAAAATGCTCATCTTTGACTAGCTCTACCTCCGCAACTAATAGACCTAGAGAGCTCATGTTGGGCTTAAATTGTAGTAAATTTAGTTAGCTTGATAAAATACATAACAAGTATATCTGAAAAACGCTTTCTTAAGGTACATTTTTCAAAAAACTGAAACAAGAGACAGAATTTAGCAGTTTTTCGAGCATCATGGTGGCAGCACAAGGTTTTCAGGGTTGCAATTTTTGGTATAGACTACTCATAAGGGACCTAACAACATATAAAAGAATCGTAGATACATGCGCGTTTGCGATGTTTGCCTTTTTTTGTGTCGATAATGACTGGCCGAAAGGCCCTTCTTAAGCAAATATACAACTTTTATTGAAGTGAAAACTTCTTTTTTAGGTACTTTTTTTGGGGTGGGTAAAAAATGTTAAACTCGAGTCAGGATACGTGGCCTGATCGAATATTCATCAGACGGAGGGGTGACATTATAGCCCTCGTTTTTGCTTCGCCGAAGTCGGATAAAATTAATTAAGTTTTTAACAAAAAAATAGAACCGACTTCAAACGGTAAAAAATAAAATTGTTCAGTACCTACTTCTTCTTGCTTATGGTAATGACTCTTAAAACTATTTTTGGAGTCGGGCCCCTACTAAAATGTCGTACCATTCCTTCCTTCAAATGGGCACCGACAGTACAGACAGTGGGACGGTAGGTACCTACTTCTTTTTGCTTATGGTAATGACTGTTAAAACTCTATTGGAGTTGGTGTCCATTCAGAACGAAAGGTACACTATATTTACAAAGACAGGACATTTTACTAAAGGCCCGACTCCAAAAATAGTTTTAAGAGTCATTACCATAAGCAAGAAGAAGTAGGTACTGAACAATTTTATTTTTTACCGTTTGAAGTCGGTTCTATTTTTTTGTTAAAAACTTAATTTATTTCACTCTTTTTAGTAATTTTAATAATTCTTCACATGTGTATAAGCATAATTGGATTTTTTTTCACTTAACTTCTAAACGTTTAAGAGATACCTTTTATAATCATGTTTATCTAATAGCCATCTTATAGTCTGAGAGAATACTACTATCAGCGTATAAATTAATGAAAGAATTTGCTCTCAGCTCCTAACCGTTGAGGAGTTGTACCTTCAATCATCAGCTTAGCAACATGAGGTGATAATTACCGGACATAAATATTTGTATTATGTTAAAAAATATGACTAAAAGAAAGTGTGTGCCTATTAAATTTCAGTGTTTCCCCCGATTTCCCTAGTATCACATTATCAAATTTTGCCATGGTGACAGTTGGACCACCTCAGGAATGTAAGATTTCCAACAAAAAACCATTTATTGAAAGAATTTTCTCTCAACTCCTAACCGTCATAGTACCTTCCATCATCAGCTCAGCAACATGATATGATGATAATTATACACAAATACCTATTTTGCTTTAATAATAATATGAAAATCATTTGTTGTGCTATAAAATTTGAATGTTCCCTTCGATTTCTCTGGGAAACCATCATCAGACTTTGACTTGGTGACAGTTGGACCACCTCAGGAATGTAAGATTTCCAACAAAAAAACATTTATTGAAAGAATTTGCTCTCAACTCCTAACAAAAAAAACCTTCGTAGTACCTTCCATCATCAGCTCAGCAACATGATATGATGATAATTATACAAAATGCCTGTTTTGCTTTAGTAAAAATATGAAAATCATTTGTTGTGTTGTAAAATTTGAATGTTCTCTTCGATTTCTCCGGGATCCCCTCATCAGACTTTGACTTGGTGACAGTTGGACCACCTCAGGAATGTAAGATTTGGAATAAAAAACTATTTATTGAAAGAATTTGCTTTCAACTCCTCACTGTTGCAGTACCTTCCATCATCAGCTCAGCAACATGAGATGATGATTACTATGCACAAATATCTCTTATGCTTTAAAAAGTATAAGAAAATCAATGTGTGTGCCTATAAAATTTGAGAGTTCCCCTCGATTTCCCTGGGATCCCATCATCAGATCCTGATTTGGTGACAATGGGACCACCTCGGGAGTATAAGCATACGAACAAAAAAAGAATTTTGAAAATCGGTCCACAATCGGCGGAGTAATCGGTGAACATATATATAAAAAAAAAATACATACAGCCGAATACAGTACCTCCTCCTTTTGGAAGTCGGTAAAAAGTTACTAAGAAATTAAAACCCGTTAAAGCGAAAACACTTATATTTCAGCATCCAAATGTACAAAAGCCTAAGCACGCGGACAGACCGGTACTCGTATATAGGGCAAGGTTACTCAGTTGCGTAAAAGGGTGCGCGTTTTATTAACCAACGAAGCGTAAAAAATGTTATGATATAACACCAAAAGGCTAAGTTCGATGGAATACTATTAAAATGCATTATGACACTCATTCCGAGCGTCTCTTTTCTCGTTAGCTTAAACAGCGATAATATGGCTGAAAAGGCTGCAGTAAAAATACTAAGTCTGAGTAATATCTGTATAAATGACTAGGCTTACGACTTTTTCAGGGATTACGGCGTAATACTTCTTAGTTTTCGTTTCAGTCCAAAGCTGGCTAGTACGCCCGTGGGACACATATTTTAAAGCGTTTATTTTTACGAATACTCAGTTTCTAAAAGATAGTTGAGTTAAACATAATTGGCACTACTTTTTAGAGAAATGTGGACTTAAAACTTAAAACGTAAACGGAAAATTTAGTACTTGCATTAAAAATGACCGTTTGTCCTTAAATCCTTCTTAGTTCTATACAAGACTTCCTATTTTAATTTTAAATAAGAAAACTCGACGTAAAGACAAGTTAATAACTTGATAATAAAACCGAAGTGTTGTATGTTAATGGAAATCGATATAACAATCGTATTGTTAATAAATTTCGTATAATTGCGGTTGTTTACACATGAAAATATTCTATTGACTTTGATTCCGAATTTTAATTTATTTATTGATTTTGAATGCAGTAGCAGACGAGTTTGTAGGCCACGTGGAGTTCAATGATCGCTGCAGCCGATGGACATAAAATAATAATAAACGTTTCACACGCAAAACCCCACAGTAGGGTAGATAGGTATACCCTGTGTTACCATGCCGGACTGCCAAACGAAGTGCTTAAATTTCTGTTCTCGGTCTGGGTGTTTGTGTTTCTGTCTTTTTGTGTGTCCATGGTACCCACGACACAGGGTATATATACCCTACCCTACGATTGTGAAGCCTTTTGAAGCGTTAGGTGGTGTGTCCTAGTCCCTGTAGCTTCGGGATTAAGAATAGAGTTACAGGATACCGTACTGACGGACCTGCCTGATCGTAAGAGGCGACTAAAAGATGGATTCCGGTGTTGTGGACGGTGTGAGTGGGAGCTCGACCCGCCCAGCCAGCAGCCCCGGGAAGGACGGCGGTGTGTGCGTGGCCGCATGCCGCCGTAAGCATCGGAAGGTGCAAGAGAGCACATCTGCTCTCCCAAAGATGGGCCCATTCTGGGCGCCGCGCAAGGAGGACACCGGTGCGTTCCAATGGAGATCCCGGAGTTCTCCCCAAGTGCAAAGGCAAGCCACCGAGGTGGTTTTAGTGCGGTCAAATCCCATATAACCCGGTATCCTCTCTCAAGGTGCGCGGGTACTTTATAAAGGTCCCCCAACCACGAAACCAAAAAAGTGGTGTGTCCTGGAACTCCTTATTACCAAAAAGACCGTGCCAGGCAATGTAACGTGGCAGTGGCACGGAAAAAGGGCTGCCATCTAAGATCAATCGATACAAGGTTCACTCATATTTTTGTAGTCTTTTAATAATGAAAGTAGATTAAGATTAACGATTGGGAAGAATAAAGTCTCTGTAGGACAGTGGATTAATTTAGTTACATCGTTGTAATTTCAACAAGATGTACCCGTGTCGTCGCTACACAACTAACCATGTCCAATTAACAAGATTATCTCGTTGTTGCTGCAAGTTCCTTTCAACGGGTTACAAATTGAATTAGCTTCTCACGGAAACGTTAATAAAGTTCTTTTCCGTGAAAGCATCGTATGATCTATGCATACTAGTATTGTCAGATTAAAACATTTCAATTCATTTTCAACCATTTCGTTGAATCCGTTGTTTCACTAATAGTCAGAGTATCAGTGAGTCGTCAACAAAATCAATCAGTCAAATTAGTTCGACGTTCTAGAACAGCCAGGAGTCTGATGGAATATTGCAATTAACCAGATAAGCTATGTTTTTGCGATGATATTTTTTTTCACGTCACACGGGCACTGTAGTAAAACTTAATCAAATAAAATGTCATCAACTTATTTTATAGGTACGAGCATTATTTCAACCTTTAAAGCCTTGAACGCAAAAAGACGTTTGCAGATTTAAAAAAGGTTATCTTAATCAGTAAAATCAAACTACGTTGAACCTGCAAAAAAGTAGATTTTCTAATAAGTCGAAATATTTGCCATAACTGTCTAGGCTTTTATTCCAAAAATCAGTTATAAATCTTGTTTAAAAGTGCGATACAACTGCATTGCAAAAATATCCAAGTAAAGGCGCAAAACTTAAGATAATGATCTACAAACAAAACTTTTTCCTAGAATGCACCTACCTATACATAACCTTCATTGAAAAAACAAATAACTTAATTTTACTACGCAATATCACGGGTCCTGCATGGTCGTCTGCTTCTCCATTTAAATAAAAGCGCACCATCAAATTGGAACTGGAACAATTGGTAAATTTGAAATCGGGTACTCCATGTCGAATTTTCCAATTGGACATTACTACATGTAATATATTTACAACCATTTTACAACCTTATAATTGTATTATTCCAGAGAAAAATAAATAAAGTAACAAAAAATGCAAATCAAAGTTACATGGGCACTTATTTTTACGCTTGTGTAAAAATTGTTCATAAAAATATTTGCCTTTTTTCAAGACCTTCAATCAAGTTGCCTCCACTCATAAATTATTTGCAGGCAAAACAGCTTTTTCCATCGAAGCTGCGTTAATTATTAATTTTTGCAGTAAATGAATTTACGATGGATAGTGAAAAAGAGCGAAAAATTATATTTTATCTGTATTCAGATATAGTGCTGAATTTGTTGGAAAATAATTTAAGAATAAAATTCATGAAAAATATGTAGATTATGATCAACTCTTTTAAATATTTGTTAAATTTGAATAGAAAGTTTGAAACACACACCTGAACGAACGTAGATTTGCAAGCCATTCTACTGTTTCTCCCGGTAGGTAGTTTCACCGGTTTCTCCCCATTGTGGAGGCCTGGAGCTTATACCACCACGCTGCTCCAATGCGGATTGGTGAAGATTCTGAGGGGCTATTGGCAAACCTGCTGTCAGTTGTTTTCAAAACACGCATAAGACCTATGGCATAATTTAACGGCTGCTATCTCTCGATCGAACCAACGGCTTGACGTGCCCTTTGAATCACGAAAACGCATATGAAATTTGCCACTAGCGGTCATCTATCTAACACTGCTGCTTAATCTAGCTGCCTTATTCCATTATTTTTTCTGCCTTAAAGTAACTCTTTTTTTGGGGTCCATACCCGAAGGATGCCAGCAGTTGTCCGTCTGTCTATTATCAGGCTGTATCTCATGAACCGTGACGGCTAGACATCAGAAATTTTCAGATGATGTATTTTGTTGCCGCTATAACGATAAGTACTAAGAAATAGAATTGTAGCGACCTTCCGCTACTCATCAAGAGATGGCGCCACGGATATTCCTGAATCACGCTATCGAAGTTTTCTGAATATTAGACCATATATACAAGCTCCGAATTGAGTCAGTTGGAGCGCGGTCGCTCCCCGGGCATGACTACCTCGCTCGACGGGAGATCTCCCTTTGCCAAACTGGTGACCCCGGACAAGAATACGTCCCTTCTGATCCTCATCAGTCATACCTTCACACCCTTGATGGACTGCAGCAACCACTTGAGCAGCTCATCAGGTTCATCGCAGCGCATCTGGACCACGCTTCCTGACCCTGATTCAGCTACCTCCAGCGACTTTGTGGACGGCTTGAGAACCCACTACTCGCGTCCACACTTCAACCTATCCTCACATCCCGACTCACTGTGGATAGAGGGTATCTCCACACCTCGTTTCATCCTCACATCCCGACTCACCGCGGATAGAGGGTAACACAAGGCAAGATAGAGTGCATTGAAGGCCCTTGTAAAGCGAAGACTGCACAAGCTTGGATTTCTGAAGATATCGACCTCCGATCTGAGCAGGGGGTGATGTAGAAACCTTCCGCTACTCATCAAGAGATGGCGCCACGGGTATTACTGAATCACGCTATCGAAGTTTTATGAATATCCGACCATATATACAAGCTCCGAATTGAGTCAGTTGGAGCGCGGCCGCTCCCCGGGCTTGACCACCTCGCCCGGCGGGAGATCTCCCTTTAAAAGCCAAAGAATAAAATACATTATTTAAGGGGGCTCCCATACAATAAACGTGATTTTTTTAGATAATGGTATAGTACCCAATGTGCGCGAGTCCAACTCGCACAAGGCCGGTTTCATATTAAAGCATTATAAGAATGTTGTCAAAAAAAAATTCGCTCATTCGTCGTTCTTGACGCACACGAAATTCACGTTTTTTGGAGATTCTGCGTTATAAATTGCAGTTAAATTTTATTTCAGATTTTTCTCTCACTGAAATGCATTTTTAAGTCGTGATTATGACGTGTCTTGAAAGAAAATGCATGCACTTAGCCAGACGCCGCTTGTATAAGCCTTATTATGTGAGGGATAAGCTTTTAGCACCAATGGAAGTGTGGCAAATTCTCCTTTGAACGAATACTTTATTGTAATTTTCTTTTTGAGGCACATCATCTTTTTACAGCAGCTGAGATGAATGTTCATTGTTCGGTGTGACAGAATGAGCTTTGGTCTAAAATTATTTTGTAATATCTAATACATTTTAAATTATTAAACAATTTTATTATATATCGAACCGTGAGTGTAACTTAACATGATAGTTTATAAACGACTTACTTTACGGGATACCCCCCAGAGGAGATTGTACGAAGTATCGCTAGCTAAGCTAAGTATAGGTGCTAACTGGCACCACACACTTCATACCCGACAGTTACTCTTTAACGATCACGCATTCCTTTAAGATCTAATATTAAATGTCTATAAAAGTGTCAATGTAATTTTCAAATATAAGTATTTTCAAGGTAAAATTATAAAAATTCGTGGAATTATATCAATCTTTTTTTGTATTGTTATATTTTACTGATATTTAAAACGTGAGTGTTTGGCGACACCAGTTCTGGTACAAATAGTAGGATGATAAACCTCTACTATCTTTCGTTTTCTCTATGGACTACGCCAATGTGTCTTGTATCGTAGCAATCTAAGCTAACGCGTAGCATTTCGTAGCAAAATATTGTATGAACATAATTAATAATGCTTAGGTGGTTAACACAGTGTGTCCGGTGCACTATCCGCTAGTGTGAATGGGTGTGGTTTTTAACTTTGACTAGTAGTAGAATTTTGATTTGCATAGAAAAACCGCAGGGTACCACACACTCACACCGTGCGGGGGTGCGTCGCGCACGACTGTACCGGACCACCGGACGGAGATGCGGTGCGATCCGCGTTTTATGCCACATGAGCTTCGTAGTGCCGTAAGGATTTTTATGTAGAAAGAACGTAAGTACAAACGCATAATAGATGTCGACATAGATTATATTGCGAGCGTCGTGCACCGTAGCTGCGGACAGAGATAGGGTCTCCACAACCGCATGCAAATTTCGTTCTTTCGCACACCGCACTGGCATGTGGCGGCAGTTATCCGCCTTGATCATTGGCCCGATTCAGTCATAAGCTCAAATCAGTAAAAGGGAGGCCTAATTTCAGTATTTCCTGGCAAATTATTTTAACTTACTATAATGTTTGATGATCTATATATAGATGCAAATCCTAGGATTGAGTTATCGACAGTCAAATCGCACAGCTTAATATCTTCAGGACAATTAAGCAAGGCTATCAGGCGCCTATTCATGCGCGTTATCCTTTCAAAAACAGTTATGGAATACGAATTGAATTCATGCATTCATGCATTTTTCTTATTGACTTATTATTCGAACATGACCGAATGATAATTTAAACAGTTTGAAAAACTATAAGCCTGCTTTTGTCAGATTTGGATTATACAAAAAGAAATAGATGATAAGTCATTTTATATTTTACGACGCAATATTTTTGAATTTAGATTTTATTAACATGCCCTACAGACATGAATTAAAATAGATAAGGTATAAAAAATACATACAGGATACAGGATAAAAACCATCCTATGTCCTTTCTCAAGGTTCTCTTTATCTGTGTTCCAAATTTCATTCAAATTAGTTCAGTATTTTAAGCGGGAAAGCGTAGCAGACAGACAGACAGACGGAGTTTCTTCCGAATTTATAATATTAGTATGTATGGAATGTGGAATGGAATTATTACAAAGTGAAGACCCTTAAAGGGGGCGTCAATTAATCACTTGAGGCCAGAAAGAGGGGGGAGGGGCTTCGGAAAAAATCATGAAATAGATATGAATCAAGTTAAGTTAATTAGCAAAGTAAAGCTATGAGTACGGGTCAGTTTATTAGTGCTACTTGAACATCGTGAAATTGAAATTGCAGTAACGGATGACTTTAACCGACATTTAGCGTACTTGTCAATTTACTTGAAGGTGGTGAAAGAGGCCCTTAGTCACAAAAATCGAATAAATGTTATCTTCATACAAAAAAGTAATTTACATTTTTTACGTAATTCGATTTACTCGTATAAAGACTAAAAAGCACAGGTCAGAATCGACACCAGTCAAAATGCACTGCAGTAAGCCTGCAGAAGGATTAACCAAGGCTTTTGCAAGCCTACTCGAGCGCGTAACCCCATCAAAGCCTGGTATGATATCGATTTTATTCAAAAAGAGAATAAACATCAAAGTGCCGGCTTTTTAAAATGAAAAGTCGTAGTGATTCGCTTTTAATAGTTTTTTATATGACATCGAGGAAATTTAATCCATGTTAATATTTTAAACGTAAAAGTGTATGTGAGTTTTATGGAATGATTTTTCTGTATGGAGATAGTTAGGAGGCTGGAGAGTTATGCATGGTACTCCTTACCACGGTACAGCATTTTATTTCCATGGGCAACTCCATTAACATTTGAATGGCATTCAAAGGCGATCGCCCTAAAACAATGATATTAGAAAAAATTGTCGATAATATCACAGCCACTCAAAAATTTCGCCTTGAAATCTGGATCATGATATTTGTACTAATATTAAATACATTGTCATGAAAGTTCAAGTTCAAGGTCTCCGGCTCGGTGTAAAGGTGTGCGAGCCCCATGTTTGTCCGTGTGGGCAAAAGGTGGACAGCTTTGGCCGACATGGCTTGTCGACTGGCCTTAAACGACTTAATTCGTCGTGCTCTTGCCACCGCTTCTATTCCAGCATCGCTAGAACCATCTGGACTATCCAGAAGCGATGGCAAGAGGCCTGACGGAGTTACATTGGTGCCGTGGAGTCTAGGACGGCCACTGGTTTGGGACGTGACATGTGCGGATACCTTAGCCCCATCGCATATAAGCGATACTGCAGATAGGGCGGGGTCCGCTGCCGACCATGCACAGTCTCTCAAGCGCCGCAAATATAGTAATTTGTCGGATAATTATATATTTGCGGCGTTAGCTGTAGAGACTATGGGACCATGGTCTTCTGACATGAAGAAATTCATGTCAGAAATGTCGAACAGACTTGTCCTTGCCTGTGGTGACCATAGGGCTGGCGGCTATTTTGCCCAACGACTCAGTCTAGTCGTACAAAGGGGCAATGCCGCCAGTGTCTTGGGTACCATGCCTCACACGGACTTTTTAGATGAAGTATTTTATTTATAAGCCCTTTTTTATATGTTTTTTTTTATTTTTACTTTAAGTTTTGTATATATTGTTAAGGTTAGTTATTAAGATTAGTTCTAGGTTTTTGTACATATTGTAATTGTTTCAGCCTGTTAAATAAACAGTTCGTGTTTATGCAGAAATTCCGAGACACCAATTTGCTTCCAGGAATGTAGAATATTATTCTATATGCGATAGAGGTATTATTGATTCAGCTTCCGGCGTATTATCAATGATTACCGTGTGATTCTGAGCAGTATGAAAAGATATTGCAGGCAAGTTCCTGAATCTTGCCTTTAACATAATAGTGTTTGTACTAATATTAAACACAGCTCCCTACCATGTCGCACACTAAATCAAGACACATTCATAACACAGGGTAAGTTTGCGTCGAAAGCTCTGAAACACGACGCCGCGCTGTTATCGAGAGGCAAGTTCAAGTTCACGTTTATGCAGAAATTGCGCGACTCTATTTTACTTCCAGGAATGCAAAATATTATTTAATATGCAATAGAGGTATTATTGATTCAGCTTCCGGCGTACTACAAATTATTTCCGTGTGATTCTGAGAAGTATGAAACGATATTGCATGCAAGTTCCTGAATCTTGCCTTTAACGTATTAGTATTTGTAGGTACTAATATTAAACACAGCTCCCTTCCGTGTCACACACTAAATCAAGACACAGTCATAACACAGGATAAGTTTGCGTCGGAAGCTCTGAAATACGACGCTGCGCTGTTATCGAGAGGCAAGTTCAAGTTTACGTATATTTTATGCAGAAATTCTGCGACTACATTTTGATTCTAGGAATGTATAATATAATTTTATATGCGATAAAGGTATTATTGATTCAGCTTCCGGCGTATTATCAATGATTACCGTGTGATTCTGAGCAGTATGAACAGATATTGCAGGCAAGTTCCTGAATCTTGCCTTTAACATAATAGTGTTTGTACTAATATTAAACGCAGCTCCCTACCATGTCGCACACTAAATCAAGACAAATTCATAACACAGGGTAAGTTTGCGTCGAAAGCTCTGAAACACGACGCCGGGCTGTTATCGAGAGGCAAGTTCAAGTTCAACGTTTATGCAGAAATTGCGCGACTTTATTTTACTTCCAGGAATGCAAAATATTATTTTATATGCGATAGAGGTATTATTGATTCAGCTTCCGGCGTACTACAAATTATTTCCGTGTGATTCTGAGAAGTATGAAACGATATTGCATGCAAGTTCCTGAATCTTGCCTTTAACGTATTAGTATTTGTACTAATATTAAACACAGCTCCCTTCCGTGTCACACACTAAATCAAGACACAGTCATAACACAGGATAAGTTTGCGTCGGAAGCTCTGAAATACGACGCTGCGCTGTTATCGAGAGGCAAGTTCAAGTTTACGTATATTTTATGCAGAAATTCTGCGACTACATTTTGATTATAGGAATGTATAATATAATTTTATATGCGATAAAGGTATTATTGATTCAGCTTCCGGCGTATTATCAATGATTACCGTGTGATTCTGAGCAGTATGAACAGATATTGCAGGCAAGTTCCTGAATCTTGCCTTTAACATAATAGTGTTTGTACTAATATTAAACGCAGCTCCCTACCATGTCGCACACTAAATCAAGACAAATTCATAACACAGGGTAAGTTTGCGTCGAAAGCTCTGAAACACGACGCCGGGCTGTTATCGAGAGGCAAGTTCAAGTTCAACGTTTATGCAGAAATTGCGCGACTTTATTTTACTTCCAGGAATGCAAAATATTATTTTATATGCGATAGAGGTATTATTGATTCAGCTTCCGGCGTACTACAAATTATTTCCGTGTGATTCTGAGAAGTATGAAACGATATTGCATGCAAGTTCCTGAATCTTGCCTTTAACGTATTAGTATTTGTACTAATATTAAACACAGCTCCCTTCCGTGTCACAAACTAAATCAAGACACAGTCATAACACAGGATAAGTTTGCGTCGGAAGCTCTGAAATACGACGCTGCGCTGTTATCGAGAAGCAAGTTCAAGTTTACGTATATTTTATGCAGAAATTCTGCGACTACATTTTGATTATAGGAATGTATAATATAATTTTATATGCGATAAAGGTATTATTGATTCAGCTTCCGGCGTATTATCAATGATTACCGTGTGATTCTGAGCAGTATGAAAAGATATTGCAGGCAAGTTCCTGAATCTTGCCTTTAACATAATAGTGTTTGTACTAATATTAAACACAGCTCCCTACCATGTCGCACACTAAATCAAGACACATTCATAACACAGGGTAAGTTTGCGTCGAAAGCTCTGAAACACGACGCCGCGCTGTTATCGAGAGGCAAGTTCAAGTTCACGTTTATGCAGAAATTGCGCGACTCTATTTTACTTCCAGGAATGCAAAATATTATTTTATATGCAATAGAGGTATTATTGATTCAGCTTCCGGCGTATTAAAAATTATTTCCGTGTGATTCTGAGAAGTATGAAACGATATTGCAGGCACGTTCCTGAATCTTGCCTTTCGTATACGAGTATAGTGTTTGTAATAATATTTAATATTATTACAAACACTATTACAAGACACATTCATAACACAGGGTAAGTTTGCGTCGGAAGCTCTGAAACACGACGCCGCGCTGTTATCGAGAGGCAAGTTCAAGTTCACGTTTATGCAGAAATTCCGCGACTCCATTTTGTTTCCAAGAATGTGGACTATTATTTTGCGAAAGAGATATTGATTTAGCTTACAGTGTATGTTAGAGATACATATGCAAATAAAAAGATCACTCCGAGTGGTTCTCAGTATAAAACGAGAAGGCAGGCTATTTGCTTATTTATGGCTGCAACCCTTTTTGCCTCCCACTGCAGGACACGGGTCTCTCCCCATTATATGGAAGCCTGGAGCTTACTTCACCACGCTGCTCCAATGCGAATTGGTGGAGATGCGGGTTTAACGACTGTTATCTATCGATAACAACCGGGACCGACGGCTTAACGTGCCCTCCGAAGCACGGAAACGCGCATGAAATTTTTGCCACTAGCGGTCACCGCCCGACCGCGTCCGTTTGGCTTAGCTGCAAAGATCGCTTGCGTTCTATGCTCGCCGTCGGGCCATGATTGTTTGCTTGCTTGTTTACACCCCATGTAAAATACTATAAGTGAAATAACTTTCATATTTTACAGGGCTGCGGCAATTTCTGGAGTGAAATGAAATGAAATGAAAATAATTTATTGTTGACTGTTTAATATAGATGTGATCTTATACTACCTATAAGATCACATCTATATTTTAGAGTTAATTATTTTTCAGAACTTTGTAAAATAATAATAATATTCGTTCATCATTCATTCATGATGAACAATTCACTGTTGAGAAAGTTCCTTCCTTATTCCTTACAAATTAAAACATACTATGACTTGACTAACTTGATTTGACTTTGACAATATCGCTCGGTTTGTACAAAATTGACTAAAACTGGATAATTTGTATTGACGTGACATTTTTAAAATGGTAAAAAAACCGCCATTCGTAACATAGGATTGCCTTCGTTAGTAGACAATTATGTCTACTGACTTACCAAAAAATAGCCCTTATAGATGATCAAGGGGAAATAACGTGTTATCCAAACTGTTCCGGATCCGCAACTTAGCAAATAAAGATAAAACGATAACAGCTTGGGTATAGCAACCTAAAAAACGAAACGAAACAAGTTGCTTCTTGGACCATTGGAATAGCAAAATGGAATACCCGCACCAATTCTAGCCTCTAACCTCTAGCCATGACCTGATTTCCTCTCTGCTCTGCAAATGAGTTGTATAATTCTTGTTTCACAACATCTAAGGTGATTGTTTCTAAACGGTCAGCAGTTTTCGAGTTCTTAGGATTAAATTTTTAGTATATACAGACATATGTCGAAAAGGTTGAAACGGCATTAAAAATGAATAATTAATGTAATCGGTGTTTCCTTAAAATTCAGTACCATAGCCCAAACTAGTTTGATGAAGATCTACTGGAAATTTTGTTAGGAAGTTGAAAAGAGCGTATTGTATTTTCATTTTCTATATTTTTGAGTTGTAACGAATAAGGTTGATAGAATTTGTTCAACATAGGTTAGTTACAGTGCACGAGTGAAGTGGAATGATATAAGTGCAAGTGCGTTAAGATATTTTTGTAATCAAAACTCCATCACGCACGTTCTGATAAAGTAGACATCACTTTACTCTGACTTATTTAATTATTTATAAAAACACACAAAGATAACATGCTTGACCTAAAGTGACGTTTGAATGATTTGATTGACTGATTACTGACAACCTTAGAGCATCAAAGGTACTGACTCACCCGAGTGTCATACCTGTCAATTTTTAACAACCCGACGCAAAAACGACGGCGTGTTATAAAGTTTGACGTGTCTGTGTGTATGTGTCCGTGTTTGTTTGTGGCATCGTAGCTCCCAAACGGATGATCCAATTTTAATGCGGATTTTTTTGATTGAAAGGTATATCAGTCGAGAGTGTTCTTAGCTATGTTTGGTGGAAATCGGTTCAGGTCTTCAAGGTCATCAGGTCGTTTGTTAGGTGTGATAGGAATGTTACACGCTCAGTTTACTTGCAAGCATATGTGGGATCTGACATTTGAAACACTAATGTCTTGTGGAACCACTGAGCTGGTCTGCTGTTAGGGCTCGAAGATAGGAGACGTAAACCTGGACTGCCTTTTTGTAAACCCATCGAGTTTGGGCTCGTTGGATTTGTCTTAACTAGTTCTCTTTATGTTTCTAATTGACGAGGACCTGATGCTGGAAATCTGGAATCTCTGAGCTGGTCTGATGATAGGGCTCGAAGGTAGGAGACGTAACCCTGGTCTACCTTTTAGTAAACCCATCGAGTTTGGGCTCGTTGAATTTGCCTTGACTAGTTCTCTTCATGTTTTTAATTAACGAGGACCTGATGCTGGAAATGAGATGTGGCGGATGAAACCCTGGAATGCCGGAATGAAACGGATAAACTGATTTATATTTTTGCTGAAAATCTAGAAGGACCAAAGTTTAATCTTTATTGTTTCTCAATCTGTGCAATTCTCCCAGAGCCAGTTTGTGATGAGGATTGTTAAACCACTTCCTTTGGTCGCGATCGCATTTAGCGACCCCATCTAAACTTTTTACGCGGCTTAAAGCCACGTAGGCTTGGCCTTTTGCAAAAGTTTTTTTGCCCAAATATACTACAGCCTTTTCAACTGTGGTTCCTTGTAACTTATGTACAGTAGATCAGTTCCGTTTATTATGTGAGTTCAAGTATTTTTATTTTCCAAGCGTCGTCGCGATTGGGGATCGCTAAACGTGAGGGCAGACGACGTTAATGGTTGAGTCGATTTTGCGAATTTTTCGGAGTAAATTATTTTGTTGCAATCTGTGACTACACCTGTTTTTCTCACTTATCGGTCCCCCGACGCGACGCCGCTTGGAAAATAAAAATACTTGAACTCATATAATATATGTGACGATGATAATTTATTAAAATTTTTAAAATATTATTAAAATGTTTAAAATATTATTTGTTAGTTTTTAGAGTTTATTTTTTTGGTCGAGAGGTTTTTAAATTTAATTTTGATACTCTAAGCTGACGACTAATAATACTATTTTTATATCGCCCAGTTTCAACAGAACAGAGGAAAACTGGATACAAATGTTGACGTGACATTTACAAAATGGTCAAACAACCGAAACGCCATTCGTAAAGCAAAAGTGGGTCTACAAACATACCAACCGTTATTTGTGAGCAAGAAGAAATAACGCATCTCCATACGGTTACCATGTACATATATCCAGACGGTTTCGGATCTGCAACCTAGCAAATAAACAGCAAACGAGAAAAGCTTGGATAGCAACCTAAAAAACGAAAGCAATTTGGACCATTTGAATAGCAAAGAGGAATGCCCGCACCAATTCTAGGCTCCAACCTCTAGCCATGACCTGATTTCCTCTATGCTTTGTAAATGAGTCAAATAATTCTTGTTTTGCAACATCTAAGGTGATTGTTTCTTGACGGACTTCAGTTCTTCGAGTTTTTAGAATTAACTTTTCATTATATACGCGTAGTGCGCGTGACTCCACGGCGCGGGCGCCACTCCATGGGCGGTTTGAAAACATTCGACAGCGGGTTGGCCACTAACTCGCATCTCCACCAACCCGCATTGGAGCAGCGTGGTGGAGTAAGCTCCAGGCCTTCCCAATAATGGGGAGAGACCCGTGCCCAGCAGTGGGACGCCAGAAGGGTTCCTATGAAGGAACCATCAGTTTTTGGAGTAGCAGCGCATTTTACACACGACCACAGGCAAGACGGCTTGCTGGAGCTTGTCCATGGGCTGCAGCGATATTTGAAGACCCGCGTGGCGCAATGGTTACCGGACTGCCAATCGAAGGGTCCCGGGGCGATTCCCGGCGAAACAGAAATATGAATGATGAGTTTAAATTTCTGTTCTCGGTCTGGGTGTTTGTGTTTCTGTCACTGTGTGTGTCCATGGTACCCATGACATAGGGTAGATCTATAACTGTGGGGCTATGAGTGTGCAACGTTTATTAATATTTTTTTTTAAATTTTCTCGATTTCATGTCATAATCTATTACACTATGAGGCTTCGTATCAAATAACTATAATTTTAATTCCACGTATTACTGGGGAAATATGCGTAAAATTCGTTACGTACGGAAAGAAAATTCCACAAAGCGACTCCCACGTCTGTATAAAAATTGTTTCCCTGAATGAAACCATCGTACCGGAAGAACAAAAGATTTAATTTTACCGTACGTAGGTAATTATATTTTTAAATGAGAGTAAAAGTACTCAAACGTTTTTTTGTACAAGAACCAGTGATGTCAAATTCATACGTCTATTGATAATGATATTATAATTATCGTTAACAAAATTAATGTTATTTTAGATTCTTATGCTAAAATTATTTTTTATTTGTGTTGGTTATGAAAATTATGCTTCTATTAATTAGTTTATGGTATTTAAAATTGTCATCAACTCGCATTAGAGCAGCATGGTGGAGTAAGCTCCTGGCCTTTACGATTAAGGGTAGAGATAAGAAGAGGGTTTCCAAAGCTAAAAGGGATGCAGTCAGCCAGTTGACATTGCAGTGAAACTTTTAAAGTAATTATTTCAATAATACTGTATCACCATATTTTTATGTATGAAGCTCGCACACCAGCTCAAAATGAATGAAACGCTGCAACCCTTTTTGCGTCCCACTACTGGGTACGTGTCTCTCCCCATTATTAGGGAGGCCTGGAGCTTACTCCACGCTGCTCCAATGCGGGTTGGTGGAGATGCGGGTTAGTGGCCAACCCGCTGTCGGATGTTTTCAAACCGCCCATAAGGCCTCCGAGAAGGTTTAACTTCTGTTATCTATGACAACAACCGGGACCAACGGCTAAACGTGCCCTCCGAAGCACGGAAACGTTCATGAAATATTTTGCCACTAGCGGTCACCCATCTCACACCCGACCGCGCCCGTTTGGCTTAGTTGCTTATATCGATTGCGTTCTACGCTAACCACCGCGCCATGCGGCTTCAAACACTTTATAAGTGAGAAAATGTAAACATTTATAATATGTACATAATAATATGTATATACATATACATGTAATGAAACACTTTATAGGTGAGAAAATGTAATACATGAATACGTTTTCTATGCCCCACATCAAAGCTTACAGCATTCAGTTATGAGAACTGTTAAAGGGCGGGAGCGGTCAAGGTGATAGGGAAGGAGGGAAGATGTTTTGTCTCGCTTCCTCTATGATCCCGACTTGAGCCGACGAGCTCGTAGTAGGGAAGCCTATGATGCTAAATGTTGGTTACTTCAGGGTCATAAAGACTTGTGCATTATTACATTGGACGGTAAGAAGATAAACAGTTTATATGATTTTTCCGTTTAACTACAGGGGAGAAGGTTTTCAGGTTTTCAAAAAATTTATAAGGCGCGGTAAACTAAGTTACTCGTACATAGAATAAAGTCATAGTGAGCTGACGATTTTACTTTGAATTAAGAGAGTGGGTTAGACATGACATAAAAATGCAAAATAAAAAAAATGACACTCGGGCAAAGGCCAATGTTTATTATTATTTTTATTTGTAAATTTACTGCCAAACGATATGTGCTATTCCTATCTAACAATTTTGACAACAAGTAGTAAGGGAATGGAGACAGCTTTTTTGTTGCGGGAATACTCAAGAGTACTCTGCAAGGTACGCCTGTTCTAATATTATAAATCCGAAAATGTGTTTGTTTGTTTTCTATTTGTTTGTTCTTCTTTCACATTGCGTTGGAGTAAGACGGAATGATTTTTGTGCGAGGTAATATTAAGGATAGGCTCCCTTGGAGAGTGATATATGTGAAACATCGTATTGACGTGAGAAAATCTTTTAATATGTACTTGATCCCTTTTAACGCGGGTGAAACCGTGGAGTAGATACAGCTAGAGTACCCCAAAGTTAATCTGGCGCGCTCGAGTAAATCCAAAATTTCCTCTTGAGCTTCTCTACTGCAGATAATGTTTACCGAAAGTAAAACGGGTAGGACTAGCAACTTAGTTGATGCGCTATGTAGTCCCGTCTGAATATAGGTCAACCGAGGCTTTTTAAATTAAAGATGCCACGCGCTTATAAAAGTTTAAGCAGCCGCAATGTGTACGCAAAATGTACGCAAATAAAAATAGTAGGTACAATGAGCATAGATTACAGTGTGGATAACTATGCAGACTTTTGTTTTATTTGGGAAACTTATAATTATTTTTCGAAAATTTGTTTACAATTTCAACTGCGATTTCGAAATGAGTTAGTAATATTTGACTGTAGGTAATCCTTTGTGCGAATATGCATGTAATTTTTGAAGCGCGCATGGCCCGGCGATTAGCGTAGAACGCAAACGATCTATGCAACTAAGCCAAACGGGCGCGGTCAGGTGTGAGATGGGTGACCGCTAGTGGCAAAAATTCATGCGCGTTTCCGTGCTTCAAGAATTAAAGTATATTTAGGCCTAAGAAGGAAAATAAACAGTATTTTACAAAAATGAACAGAATTTTATTTCTTGAAGGCAATGTGAATCGTTTCCACTTTCCATCTTTTGTGTACTAAAAACAATAAAAGTATAATGTAGTGAAAAACGTATGGTTGGCAACCCTACACCCAACCGTGCCCGCACGTGTTAGCTGGGTAGATTGCTGACGTTGTACGCCAGATACCGGGCCACTTTCTCAACTTCATTTTATTTGAAACACTTTAAAATTCCAAACGTTATAGTAAATTTTCTTCGCTACGAGAGATCGATAAGTCTTAGCTTGCCTCCGTTTCAATAATGTACAAAGGCGTTACTCAGTTTACAAAAGAACAGCTTTTACAGTTTCTGTTCCGAAAATGTTCCTAAATTTCTTTGAAAATATACAACAATAATAATACCTTATGCTTACATTACAGTAAATAATCGGCAAAACCAAATTGTGTTTGGACTTAGAACAGCTCATGTAACAGAATAAATATTTTGAAAAAACAACAGGTTACACTCCGGGAGTTCCGGCGGAAGTGAAAACTTGAATATTTTATATGCAGGTTAGGGAATATTTTCACATGAATTGCTTTATTAGTTAATTGAAAAAAAAAACCTATGGGCATAGCTTTAGCAAACTTAGATATTGTCACAAAAAATCATTCCTCTAGAAGCATTATCCAGGGAGAAAATTGGAGAATACCTACATTTGTAGGAATACGCCGGTAGCGTTTCCTCGTAATAGATGCACTTTGGCCAATTTCTATATTTTAAACACTTGATATACACGCATTTTACAAGTATACAGACAGTCGAGCCATCAGCTGTCACCCCTCCGTCTTACGAATATTCGATCAGGTCACCAGTTCGAGTGCGGGTTTAAACTTTTTTACCCATCCCAAAAAGTGCACAACGCCGTTAAAGAAGTTTTCACATCAAACATTATATGACAGTATTTTCTAGTAAATTCTGTGACCAACATGGGTGGTAAAATTACAATTCAAACTTATTTACGAAGACACGTGCAGAAGAAAACCTTATAATTTCACTGCGACGGAATATCGATAGCTTTATCTCCGACAATAGTCAAAGGCGATTTTCAATATTGTGCAAAGACGCTGTTAACTTTACAAAGGACCAGCTTTTAACGCTTCTGTTTCGAAAATGTTTCTATTAAAATATACAACAATATCCTCTTTTGCTTAAGTTACAGTTAATAGTCAGAAAAACTAGTGTTTGAACATATATCGCTCATGAAAGTTAATTAAAGTTAACTTAAACTTAATTAAATGTGTCACTTCCTAGACGATGAACTATAGTGACAAGAGTAACTGTATTTCCCCACAAAACATATGTGTTTCGAAGGGTACGTTAAGTACTCAGTTCCTGTTGGTATTGATTAGCAACAGTCATTAAACCTTGTTGGAGGCCATTAACTCGCATTGAAGCAACATGGTGGAGTAAGCTCTAGGACTCCCAGATAATTTGAACGACGTCGAACGAACGAGCGAATAATTTGAGACCCGCGTGGCGTAATGGTGGACTGCCGATCGGAGGGTCCCGGGTTCGATTCCCGGCGAAACAGAAATTTGAACGATGAGTTTAAATTTCTGTTTTCGGTCTGGGTGTTTGTGCTTCTGTCTGTGTGTGCGTCCATGGCACCCACGACACAGACAGAAATACGAACACCCTGACCGTAAACCGTGTACCTATATCGGTAGATCTATATACACTGTGTCAGTAAGCTATTACTGTGGGGCTATTATTATGAGTGTGAAACGTTATTATTATTACAATGGGGACCCGTGCCCAGCAGTTGGACGCGAAAATAGTCATTTGATGATTTCCCGCCCCAAGAAATGTAAATTGCTTAATACACCGATCCATTTATTAATTAAAATCATAGAAATATTATTTCTTACTTAATAGAAGTGACATTAAAATTTGCAAACATTCGTTTAATTACAGCGAACGCAAAACAAACCGAGCTAACTCACTGTACACAGTAAACAAATGTACGGAACCAACACTTTGTACATAGTACACAAATGTACTGAACTAACTCTGTGTACACAATAAATAAATGTAGTTTCCGAATAGTTGCGAATGACGTAGTCGGTGCAAATGTTTTGTTTACGCTCGGGAAAATTTTAATAGGTTAAGGTCGGAACACTCGTTAGATTAGTTCTTTTGTATTTTATTTATCAAGAAATAAAATATGAACTGACTGGTACAGGATAAACTAACCTCTGTATGTAGGCATGGATGTTCGCTTGCATGTTTGTTCTCGATCACGAAATAATGACTGAAGTGATCGGGACGTAATATGGCACAACGAGTCACGTCTATATATTTTTAAACGGTTTTTTGTATTTAAATGCAGCTACGATTATATTGACATGAAAAGATAATTTTGAATAAAGCCTTGCCTTTTTTGTATGAACGAAAAACCTTCAAAAGATATCACGGCTGCAACCCTTTTTGCGTTCCACTGCTGAGCACGGGTCTCTCCCCATTATTGGGGAGGACTGGAGCTTACTCCACCACGCTGCTCCAATGCGGGTTGATGGAGAGATAAAAAGATATCATACACCTTGGGATCTTAGAAATTGAGATATCAAGTTGTATGGAAATTTTTCTGCGCTACAACGCCCTTGGTGGCCTTACCGGTGTCAAAACGGAAGCCGTTTTTAGTCGCCTCTCACGTTCATTCAGGGGATACCGAACCCTATTCTTGATCCTGAAACGACGGGTATCAAAATTAAGTTTTTAACAAAAAAATAGAACCGACTTCAAACGGTAAAAAATAAAATATTCAGTACCTACTTCTTCTTGCTTATGGTAATGACTCTTAAAACTATTTCTGGAGTCGGGCCCTTACTAAAATGTCGTACCTACCATTCGTTCTAAATGGGCACCGACAGTACAGACAGTGGGACAGTAGGTACCTACTTCTTCTTGCTTATGGTAATGACTGTTAAAACTTTTTTGGAGTCGGCGGTTCAGAACGAAAGGTGCACTATATTTACTAAGACAGGACATTTTACTTAGGGCCCGACTCCAAAAATAGTTTTAAGAGTCATTACCATAAGCAAGAAGAAGTAGGTACTGAATATTTTATTTTTTACCGTTTGAAGTCGGTTCTATTTTTTTGTTAAAAACTTAATTTATTTCACTCTTTTTAGTAATTTTAATAATTCTCCACCAACCCGCATTGGAGCAGCGTGGTGGAGTAAGCTCCAGGCCTTCCCAATAATGGGGAGAGACCCGTGCCCAGCAGTGGGACGCAGCAAAAAGGGTTGCGGCCAATAATTCTGTATATATATGTATAAGCATAATTGGATTTTTTTCACTTAACTTCTAAACGTTAAAAAGATTTACGGTTCATGTTAGTCTAATAGCCATCTAATAGCCTAAAAGAATACTACTATCAGTCCACCTGAACGTATAAATTATTGAAAGAATTTGCTCTCAGCTCCTAACCGTTGAGGAGTTGTACCTTCAATCATGAGCTTAGCAACATCAGGTGATAATTACCGGGCATATATTTGTATTATGTTAAAAAATATGAACTAAAAAATGTGTGTGCCTATTAAGTTTCACTGTTTCCCTCGATTTCTCTAGTATCACATCATCCGATTATGACATGGTGACAGTTGGAACACCTTAGAAGTTTAAGTTTTAGAACAAAAAAATATATATTGAAAGAATTTGCTCTCAACTCCTAACCGTCGTAGTACCTTCCATCATCAGCTCAGCAAGATCACATGATGATAATTAAATACAAATGTCTTTTTTGCTTTAGTATGAATATAAAAATCAATTGATGTTCTATAAAATTTAAATTTTCCCCTCGATTTCTCTGGGATCCTATCATCAGACTTTGACTTGGTGACAGTTGGACCACCTTAGGAATTTAAGATTTCGATCAAAAAACCATTTATTGAAAGAATTTGCTCTCAACTCCTAACCGTCGTAGTACCTTCCATCATCAGCTCAGCAACATGATATGATAATAATTATACACAAATGCCTGCTTTGCTTTAATAAGAATATGAAAATTCAATTGTTGTGTTATAAAATTCGCATGTTCCCCTCAATTTCTCTGGGATCCCATCAGCAGATTTTGACTTGGTGACAGTTGGACCACCTTAGGAATGTAAGATTTCGATCAAAAAACCATTTATTGAAAGAATTTGCTCTCAACTCCTCACCGTCGCAGTACCTTCCATCATCAGCTCAGCAATATATGATGATGATTACTATGCACAAATATATCTTAAGCTTCAGAAAATATAAGAAAATCAATGTGTGCGCCTATAAAATTTGAGAGTTACCCTCGATTTCCCTGGGATCCCATCATCAGATCCTGATTTGGTGACAATGGGACCACCTCGGGAGTATAAGCATACGAACAAAAAAATAATTTTGAAAATCGGTCCACAAACGGCGGAGTAATCGGTGAACATATATATAAAAAAAAAAAATACATACAGCCGAATACAGTACCTCCTTCTTTTGGAAGTCGGTAAAAAACTAACTTGCCTGATCTCATATTATTAAGTTTCAATTCTACTCAGTAATCAATCGCAATCCGATTTTACCAAATCAATTGAGATACTTTTAACGAGCTATCAAAACGTGATATCTTCACAAACCATTTAAGTCAATTAACTAAATTTTAATTGATTCAAGCGGCAGTAAATATCATGTATATAAATGAACAATTTCCCTGCTTTCCAAGCGTAATTTGTGCAACCTTTTTAAAGTATGCAGTATGATATTTTTTTTTAAATAATGTACAAAACCCTATTCCCCACCGAAGTAAAATATGATTAGGTGCAACGTTGGAACTCTCCCAAGCAAACCATATTTCTTCTATTATCTAAAAATCTGATTTTAGTATCTCGGAGTTGGTATCTTTGTAAACTGGATTTCTTGTAAATCCAGTTTACAAAGATACCAATTATATTAATAATCATTTAATTTACATGTCGTAACATCTTTTAGCTTGGCTTACAGTAAAGTTGTTATGTTTTACCCTTCAGAAATCGCTCAACAGACCTTAAGAAGTTTCCATTGCAATAATATTTCCAAGTTCGTTTCGAAAAGTAGTACAGGCACCAATGGCCTCACAGAAATAAGTAAGTATGTATGTATGTTGATTGTTACTGAAAATATAATCACGTACGGGCAAATTACATCCCCCGTTCTTCCGGTACGATGGTTTTGTTCGGGGAAAATTATTTTACCACAACATGCAAGTCGCTTTGTGGATTTTTCTTTCCATTCGTACGCAATTTCACACATATGTATTTTCCCAGTAAGTAGGCAGATTTTTTTTATTTGCTACGAAATGTCCTTGTGTTATACTTAGTAGTGAAGCCATTGAGTTATGACACTAGGAAAATTGAATATTTATTAGCAAATGTTTAACGACAAAGGCAAACACAGGATTATTTTAGTAAGGTGGCATTTAAAAAGATGGCATTAAACCACGCTTGGAAAAACAAGAGGATTGTTAATTTTTTTTTAATGATTTTTTACCTTTTAAAACAATTTAGTCAGTAGACTAGAAATGAATCGTTAGGGGAGGCATATGTCCAGCAGTAGATTATGAAAGGCTAATGGACAGAAGAATGGATGGATAATCAATACTTAGAAACATTGTATCCATAATTATTACATCCAATTGATGCCAGCTAACGTTATCAAACTATAGTCAGATATTGCAAGTGCAAAAATGTCCTTAGTGAAAAATAATGAAAGTGAAAATCATTTTTCGCTGTAACGTTTTGGGTGCCCAAAGCCGATGGCCCGGATAAAAATATAACTCGTATAAACATAAACACCTTTTATAATAATAAATGCAGAATTGATAAGACATCGCAACAAAAACCGCATAAAATGGGTTAAAATAAAATCAACGTTGTCTTCAATTATAATAAATTTAGTAATTTTAGTTATATTGCTAACTTACGTTTTAATTCTGTTCTCCAAATTTGCATACCTCGCTGAGGTAAATACGGCGAACTAATAAATGTACATAAAACGACTTTTGTAATACCCTTATTTGTGTAAATAAATTATTTTCATTTTATTTTCATTCTCATTTTCATTCATTTTAATTTTAAACGATTTTTACGTTTTTATTTCTCATTTTTCGGCCATGATTCGTGGCTGAAACATTGCGGTGGCCTGCGATGTACGATAAAACAAATCCAGCGAATATTTGATCAAAACGACCGCGCAAACAAAGTATAAACAGACCAAAAATCTATAGCGATTTTTGCTTTAAAATCAACTAGTCAAAATAACTTTGGTTTGGTAAGTTTTAGAGTTTTGGTTAGTTCAGTCATTAATTATGATAATAGAGCATCTTTGGGTTAAGTATGTCTATAACAATAGCTGCTTTAAGTTGTGATATACTTAAAGACATGACCGTTATTTTCTAACTGTGTATGAAGAAGAATTAGATGCTTATCGGTAAATTTACCTTATACAATACCCGCATTGGAGCAGCGTGGTGGAGTAAGCTCCAGGCTTCCCCTATAAGTGGGAGAGACCCGTGCCCAGCAGTGGGACGCAAAAAGGGTTGCAGCCAAATTTACCTTGCTTTTTCTCACTTACGAATCAAATTCTTCACTCAGTGAGCGAAGGAGGGATATTATTCTACGCGACAGAATCAGGTATGTTGAAATCTGGATATGAAGGAAGGTTCATAGCTCTCAAAATTTATAAGCTGAAATGGCAATAGGCAGACCATAATGTAGTTAGGAGGCCTAACAACCGATGGGAAAGAAAGGTCTTTGAATGGCGAACACGTCTTGGTAAGAGGAGCATAGGCTGCTATCCAGCCATATGGACAATCGACCTAAAGACCAAAAGCCACTGGAACCAAAGAGCGTAGGACCGAATGGAGTTGCGAACATAAGGAAAGGCCTCCAGTAGTGAACTTTGAAAGGCTGATGGATTATTTTACTTTAAAGATCTTACTTACTTCTTCAACGAACGAAAATGTAGCACAAACTATTTTCTTCTGATGTGATAATAGATGAAAATAGATTATTTAAAAGCTATTGTTATTTTTAAGAAATTAGCACGTTTAACAAACACAAAACCCTTTCATTGTTTAATTTAAGTGTAACCCTTTATTCTACGACCACTATGACGAACGGACCATCCCGTATTGCCGCTCGATATTCCTCGATTCTTTGCGAGCCAATTTGAATTTTGTTCTCAATCAAAGCGTTTGTGTTTCTATAATTAATAGAGTCAGGCGTTACTTTGCGGAACTCCATTGTTATAAAGGTAGGTTAAAAACTACATTGCAACAATCCGCAATCAGAACGTACATATGATGGTGTATACTTTTTTCATGCAATAGCACCTCCCTCCCTCCCACATAAGACACATGCATATGCAACAATCAAAAATATACACCAACATACGTACCACCAACACGTGCTTCGCCACAAAACAGAACATCATCAGGGTTAATGACTCTACGACCGTCACTCGCAAAGACGTGTTTCTGTCTTTTTCCACGATGCCACGACTCAGGACATACTGCAATAAGCGTTATTGTTAATCTATTCAATTCTGTGAAGCATTATATTGTTACATACATATATTCTATTCTATTAAAATTAAGTGTAATAGGACATTCTATGCACCTCTTTATAACTAGCGTTATTATTTCGAAACCTCCTGCGGCAGGACTAGGTTCCGGCAAGATTAATTATTGCAGTGGACGCAACTGTGCATACAGTTGAATACTACGAAATATTACCCTTACTCCTCGTTCAACGAAATATTACCCTGTGTGGCTTCAGTACCATGCAAGGTGCAAATTAAATATTTTGATTATACCGCTCTGTTGAATAAAGCGTATGTTTTGTATGAAGTAAGTGGGAGCAATCAAATTTCAAGTGGAATTGTTGGGGGTATAATTCTACTTTTTACTTTCATACATCATAGAATGTTTACTTATAAAATAAATAATAATTTTTAGTTAGACATAACGCCTTCTAGTGGGGAAATGCATTTAAAGTTATCCGTCATTTGTTCGACCATTGTGAGCCTTCAAAACATCGCATTTGTCTGCGCAATTACGATTGAAACACCAAACGCGCCTATGTGATACGCTAAACTTTGCACTTCGAAAAACTACAACGCGTACAAGGACTTCGCGTTTTCTTCTCAGCTATTTATACAATCTTTTAATCGCATCATTGCTCTTACGAGTTACATGTGTGGTAAAGTTCGCTGATTCGTATAATACGTTAATTTTACGAGTGTATAATACGTTTTTCTGAAACCACTCCTAGAAAACATGTTTCAATTTCAACCTATCGTATGTTTACTAATAAAATTGTTTCAATACTAGCTATAGATAAGTTGTTGTGAGTTGATAATATGTCATATTTGTAGACAGCATACACTAAGCATAAATGGTTTACAGATACGTAAAGTACGAGTATATTATTATCCTCTTTTTGTATTGTGACGCTTTGTTCTGACACATAATATCCGTAGCTGGAACAATACGAAAGTGCATTTATATGCAGTACTTGTCCGTTCCGTTGAAATCAGGTGACGTAATAATATTCAATGTCAGATTACTCGTCAATAATTGGTCATTTAATCAGTCAGATATTCAAATAATGTGATGACTCCCTTGCAGAATATTTCTGATAGAGTTTTGGAGGCAAGCTGAAAAAACACAATTACGCGCTGTTATATTTGTTTCACATCACTCGTGCGCTGTAAATGACTAACATTCTAACGAAACCAAAATGCTATCAACTGATCCGATATAAGTCAACAAAACAAAAATAAACCACAAAAATTCGAAAAACAAGATAACAATTATGTCTCTTCCGACGTACCGCCAAAACTCTAACAGACGTTTCAAGATCAACCAACGTTTACTCGGTTTACTAATAAAACATTAAAACAGTCTCTTTACTACCCATATTGTGATGTGACATGTTTGAACTATACTGTATTTTGGGATTGCCACATGGACGCATAATATCCATTGCTGGCAGGCTTTGTGGGTGAAGGCCTTCTCGTAAATGTCACTCCTTTGACCAGCCCGGCTGTCTGTAGTCCCGTTCTCTGTTAGTTATCCTTTAAAGGGTGAAATGCAAGTGCGTTATGTTAGATTAGTTACTTATGATGTGAGGAGCATTAGGCTCAGATTAATTAAAATAGTATAGATGGAACGTTGCGAACAAGGAACTGTGGCTGGTTTAAACTGCACCTAACACCACACATGACACGCAAACATACACAAAGAAACTGCACCTAACTTTGCCATTGGAATATCGCGGCGCACTGAGTAAAACGTTGTCAAAAATATATTTAATTTATAAATTCACAAGAAAATTGTCGAAATGTGTCGTGAAAAGTTGTTATGTATAGTATTAAAAAAAATTATAATGATGAGGTAACTTGAATTATGATCGCAACATGTGTGCCTCTGTCACGCACTCAATACCGGCCTCACGTTGTTGTTTGCAGAGTTCCATCTATACTTTTTTATTTGATCTGAGGCGTTAGGTTATTCAAGGTGTGAAATAATTGCGTTAGATAAATGCAACATTATCAGAATTTACAAAATTATGATAAAAGATGAAGTTGTAAATTGAGCAGAACGGGCTAAAGTGGAGTCTTGCCTGTCTTCCACCTCGAGTTCGCACAAATCGAATTCCACCTAGTCCTTCCAGCTGTACATGGGGCGGCCGACTGGACAGCGACCACTCGTCAGCCCCAAATACGCTCGCTTCACAGCACGATCGTCACTCATTCTTTCAACATGGCGGATCCAGCGAAGTCTGTGTGCTTTGGTCTCGCCGATGATATTAGGCAAAGCCACTAGGTTGGAAAAAAAATTTACCTATGTAACAAAATAAGATGTATTTTTTGTTTAAGGTCATACGTGATGTTACTGCTCTAGAAATTAAGGCCTGCCTCATAATTGTGTATGGTGCATCTTTTGTATTTGAATGAAGTAGCAGATTATCACGCAGGCCACGCGATGTTAAGTTGTCGCTGCTGCCATCTACACACAACCTCAGTGGAAAGATGCTGTTGCCGGCCAGACTTACATGAGTCAACTTCAGAGCCATCAGAAGAATTTTAGACTTAATCTTCTTATTATTACTTCTTATTCTTCTTCCTGCTTACAGCACTGAATAATACTCATTTCTCAGGAACGTTAGCTTTGATAACTTCGTGCGTGGGATGCACCGAGAACACGATACGGTATTATGTCGAGAGATTCAAGTTCAAGTTTATACATTATACAAATACGGTATAGGGAATAAGGTTTTGAGAGTGATGTATTTCTATCTGCAGTTTCACTCGCGCTAGAAATTTCTTGGTCACATTTGACTGACTATTGTATTGAAACTTATTTGCCTGAGAGTTACACAATTTTTTTTGAGACTTATTGAACTGGCATGCAAATTTCACCAACCCGGCGGCATCGGCTATGGGCTATCCCCTACCGATATAAAGTTCATAGTCATTAATATTTTAGAACACACCAAGTTATGCGGCCCTAAAGTCCGTGGAAATTTATGACTATAATAAGCCACATACATTCGAATCTTTCTGCTTAAGATAGAGTTGGATCACACGTGATTCCTGGGATTGCTAGCGAGACGGATGATTCTCTTACTCTTTCTATTCTTAAACCTAAGACCTTATTTTACTCAAATTTATTCTCTTCTTCAGATTGCCAGGCTGAAAGCTTATTGCATAGCTTACTCCACCAAGCTGCTCCAATACTGGTTGGTGGAGGTGCGGAATGTTTTCAAACTGCTCAAAAGGCCTTCGACAAGGCTTAACCACTGTTATCGATCGATAATAATCTGAACTAACGTGCCCTCCAAAGCACGGAGACGCCCATGAAATTTTTGGGCCCGCTAGGTCCCCCATCCCCCCCTTAAAATCTCTGTCAGCGACGCTTTACATCAAGCTACGGAACGAGATCGATGGAGACAGCTAGTTGACGGAATCAAGCGGAGTCACGATCCTCATCAATGAGGAACCGATATAGAGAGAGAGAGGTCCCCCATCTCATACCCAATCACGTCCGTTTGGTTTAGTTGCGCAGATGGATTGCGTTCTACGCCAGGCGCCAACCATGCGCGTGTTATGATAATAAATAGTAATTATTAATGCTTGACTTCAACTATAGAGATTACTGATTCGCTAAAAGCTTTTGTAGTTACAAGTAGGTACGAGTAACTGAGTTGTTTTGTGACCTTGTTAAATATGCAGCGGCGAGTAAATCTCGCTTGCACGGGTCAGAAGTTAGTAGTACACGTGCTTTAATGACGTAATTAAAATAAAAATAGTCTCCGCTATCCGTTTTAGAGTAATACTGCTCTCATGTGTAATCAATGTGTTTAATACGCGGTGCCCTTGACAAAAAATATATAAATGTGAGTGGGCTTATTGGGTCGTAATATCGTTCTTTTTTAAAGAAAAGAAGAAAAGAAAATATTTTATTTGCACAAATATGGGTAACAAAAAGGTTATACAAAAATATTTAGACCGCCATATTTACCCTTTAGGGTGTACAAATTTTATTGTAAAAGTTATATTACAAGTTAAATTATAAACTAATTATGTACAGTAAACACGCAAATACGCACGCATTAAAATACAGTATACTTAAATAATTCTACATTATTATCACTTTAGCTGCTTAAATAAAATTTAACCAAAGTTTGTGCTTTTTATGCAAATTTATTTTATTTTATTTGAACCGTACGTGATACTCAGGAAAACGCTATTGCCCATCTTCTGATATTTGTCCCTCGGTCGCCTCTTACGATCTCCCGTGGAATGAATGGGAGTGGTGCTACTCTAACGTCGGACACCACACGGCTGCTTAATACAGCCTCCCTGCGATATACATATGTATTTCGGAGCTAGGCTTACATATATTGTAATACCTTGCGTAAGCGGTTACGTCATACACTACACAGTTAATTACCTTCTACCAACTCTCTGAATACTTTTCGTTTCATTTTTGTTGATATTATGCGTTATCTTCGTTAGTTATAGGTTTTCCGTCACCGTGCATGTCTGACAGTAATTCATATTGACTCGAAGGTATGACGTCCATCTATCAGTAAGCGTGGTCAAAGCGCGCATGGCTGCGCGGATAGCGTAGAACGCAAGCGATCTATGCAGCTAAGCTAAACGGGCGCGGTCGGATGTGGGATGGGTGACCGCTAGTGGCAAAAAATTTCATGCGCGTTTCCGTGCGTCGGAGGGTGCGTTAAAGCCTTCGGACCCGATTGTTGCCGATAGATAACAGTCGTTAAACATTGCCGGTGGCCTTTTCGGCGGTTTGAAAACATTGCGGATTGGCCACTAACCCGCATTTTCACCAACCCGCATTGGAGCAGCGTGTTGGAGTAACATTCAGGTCTCCCCAAGAAGGGGGAGAGACCCGTGTCCAGCAGTGGGAAGCAAAAAGGGTGGTCAACTATGACCTGAATTTGTCTCACCTTCGAAAGCAGGGATACAAAATATAAAAAAATGAAAGAGAACGATGGAAAAATAAGAATAACGTCAGGGGCGACTGTGGTTCAGATGGTACAAGCAAAGTATCTTACGTTAATGAATCGTTTGGTAAGAAATACCTGATGAGGTGAACTATAAACGTTGACGGTTAACACTTACTCTAAAAATGTTAAACGCTGCACGAAGGAAAAATATTCCCCTGGGCTATGGCTTATGAAAATAACGGTCCAAAAATAACCAGAAAAGCTAAGTTTACTCATTAACATTGCTTTGGCCCAATAATTAAGGCAGTATTTTTATAATTTCCACCATAATGACCTACTGTAGCATAATCGATTACGTCACACGCTAGCCCGCCGTGCCAGAAATACGTCCGGGAAATCTTTCGCACGTCTTGATTACTTTCTACGGGCTTATTAGAATGCTTTGCGTTTAACGGCATAATTAATTTTGGAAATTTGCGTGAGGGTCCGTTCACAGATTATGTTCTATTTGATTTTATTATGATTTTGATGAGCACACTAATATAGGTGGCAAAGAAGGTAAATTTAGGGCAGATTAAACGCTACACAAAGATTTATTCTCCAGACCTTTAATAAGCTTATGACAATAATGCCCCAAAAATAAACCCAAAAGCTAAATTTTCCCACTAATATAGCTTTGACCCAATAATTAAAGCAGTATTTTTATAATTTCCACCATAATGGCCTACTGTAGCGTAATCGATTACGTCACACGCCAACCCGCCGTGCCAGTAATACGTCCGGGAAATCTTTCGCACGCCTTGATTACTTTCTACTAGCTTATTAAAATACTTTTCGTTTAACGGCACTATTAATTTTGGAAATTTGCGTGTGTGTCAGTTCACAGATTATGTACTATTTGGTTTCATTATGATTTTGATGCGCACACTAACATAGGTGGCAAAGAAGGTAAATTTAATAAGCTTATGATAATAATGCCCCAAAAATAAACCCAAAAGCTAAATTTTCCCACTAATATAGCTTTGACCCAATAATTAAAGCAGTATTTTTATAATTTTCACCATAATGGCCTACTATAGCGTAATCGATTACGTCACACGCCAACCCGCCGTGCCAGTAATACGTCCGGGAAGTCTTTCGCCCGTCTTGATTACTTTCTACTAGCTTATTAGAATACTTTTCGTTTAACGGCACTATTAATTTTGGAAATTTGCGTGTGTGTCAGTTCACAGAATATGTACTAATTGGTTTTATTATGATTTTGATGCGCACACTAACATAGGTGGCAAAGAAGGTAAATTTAGGGCAGAATAAACGCTGCATAAGTAATTTTATGACAATAATGCCCCAAAAATAGCCCAAAAGCTAATTTTTCCCACTAATATAGCTTTGACTCAATAATTAAAACAGTATTTTTATAATCTCCAACATAATGGCCTACTGTAGCGTAATCGATTACGTCACACGCTAACCCACCGTGCCAGAAGGCCAGAAATATTATGTACTCGTACGTTCGGGAAATCTTTTGCACGATTTCATCGAACTTAATTTTAAAAGATTTCAAAAAAAATGCTTATCGATTTTATACCATTTTAACTTTAATTCAAAGCTACGATAATAAAATCGTAAGTCAACATAAAAACAGTTACGTCAATACCAACATCGATTCACTTAACTTAAAGCGCTAAGTGAAAAAATATGACGTCATCCTTAGAATTTTTCTACATTCTGTTACCCCTAAATTACTCTCTACCGGGGCTCATTGCTTATAACGCCACGCGGACGTCCCGATTGTAAAGTTCTCAATGCTCCGAGATTTGCCGAAGATGGTCGAAATCAGCCGAAGTCTATCTGGGAAACACTTTACATTGAACGGTTCACTCACTATTCAGTTTTTCGGTGTTTTATTTTAAGTACGAAGTAGATTTATTGATTTGAAAATTACTTACTAAAGAATTACGGTTTTTAAAAAGCGTATGATAAATAATAAAATTTGACGAGTTTCATATGGTTCAATTTATTAATTCGTATATCTGAATATACTTAAAATAAAATAAATAACGAAGATATTATATAAAGCTACAACAAAGTCGAGTTATAAAGTTAGCATGACCAATGAGGGTTTGCGAAGATGCGATTATTCTTATGCTTATACGTAAGTAAATGCTAAGTTTATGGCCCATTAGGCCTCCGACAAGGTGAAACGATTGTTATCTATGTAACAACTGGGACCGACGGTTTAAGTCTTTAACGCATAGTGTTGCCAAATGTCTACATTCATTTTTTTTTGTAATAAATACCTATTTTCTTGTCAAATATATTTTTTATTATTTTTCATGCAATAAGTGCCTAAATACTTATTATGAATATTTTTTTCAGTCCAAAACAGAAATTCATGCATTTAAGGGTTAAAGCACCCACTGAATAAAATTTTGAATGAAATTATACCACTAGCCACTCATTTCACACCGAAAGCGCGATCGATTGCGTTCTAAGCCAGACGCCGGGCTATGCTGTACCATATTGATACCTAATATTATAATTTTTTGAATCCATTTTCAAGCCCCACTGCTGGTACAGGTCTCCTCTCGAGAAGGATCTAGGATCTATGTCATAGAACACCACGACGATCATATTGGTTGACGTGACATCCCTTTGTGATTTGTAACTTTCAGGTATGCAATATGATGAAAAACATTCTAATGATATATAAAAATGTATTCTATTAAGTGATAAATACATAACAAATATTACAACCAAAAGTGGGTCTATATAGAAATCCATTGTTCGGAACCAAATCAGCTATCACTGCTTTAAAAATAATAAATATAATACGTGTATAAAAATATCTTATTTTACCATATGCACGTCTTCCCTTTAATGTTCAAGATATACGACATGTAATATCATAAATTCCATTAAAAATGTATGACGCTCTACAATAACGCGAAAACGCAAGATGCTGACGCATGCTCACTTCCTTTGCGCATGAAGCAACGCGGTTGCCAGTTGTCAAGTCGACATTCAGGCTTTCCTTTTGATATGTTCGATAGTTATTTAAAATAAATGTTCAAAAATATATTTGAAAAAAGAACTATTGCACTTATGTACGAGTATCACAAATACGTCTTACATTTATCCACATATATCTTAAGAAGAATGGTTGAATTTTGTTAAAAAGTATACTATAGTTAGAGAACGTTTCTATGTCAGAACTAATAAAGCTGATAAAGCATAGTTCAAAACGTTAGCGAAGTGTAGGTTAAATAGGTTATTAGTCTTCAAATATCCACGATAAGTGTTGAATAGCTTCAAAATATACTTTCATCATATTGTTATTGATGTTATGTATATAAGTTATGTGATAAATTCATAGATACGTGTTCCTTACATCAGAAGAGCGTTCCAGGGTCTAAAGGAGTATTTGCGCCCCTGGTATTCAGACGACTTTAAAATAACAAAAACATCCGAATTGTACCCAAGAAACGGTTGGAAAAAACAGTTTGTCTATTCAATTAGACCCTTAAGTAACTATAACTCGTAACTATTATAGCTTTATTACTTTTTGACGACTCACGACCGCGTTGCTCTATGATCTTGCGTGATGGTGCGTATTCTGCGTATGTTTGAAGCGGCCGAAAACTCCCGAAGTTTAGCGAAATCACACGAGCCCTGGGCCCGGCCTATCATAACGACCCAGCGAGAATGCCTATCGAGCCTTTCCCAGCCGCGAAAATTATTGCGAATGAAAACTTTTGTGTTGAGATATGGAAGATGAAATGCGAGGACGAAAATTGAGTGCGACTGAACTTTGAAGGAGGGATCGGATTTTGTACATTTAATAATGGTTTTTAAAGTACCTACGTGTAAAATCGTATAAAATAAAATAAAAATTCAATGGCAGCGCTACAGAATGACTGCAACAATTTTGCTGCACCGTTTCACTAAGCTCGTGTCTCTCCTCATTACTTGGAAGGCCTGGAGGTGCCCACCAAGATGATTCGTTACGGGTTGTCAGATGTTTTCAAACTACCCAATTTGGTCCCCAACAAGGTTTAATGACTGTGTCTATTCTCTAAGTAACTTTAAAAGATACAACAATAAGTTGTGCTCAATACCTTCTAAAACTAAACAATATCATAATAGTGTATTTTGCATGGGACCAAAAATATATACAATAATCTACCAGACTCCCTAAAAACTAAAACTATTAATGAATTTAAAAAAGAACTTAAAATGTATTTACTTAAAAAAGCGTACTAATCGGTCACTGAGTTTCTAAACGATAAATAATAACATATAATATAAATTAAGTTTTTAACAAAAAAATAGAACCGACTTCAAACGGTAAAAAATAAAATTGTTCAGTACCTACTTCTTCTTGCTTATGGTAATGACTCTTAAAACTATTTCTGGAGTCGGGCCCTTAGTAAATGTCGTACCATTCGTTCTAAATTGGCACCGACAGTACAGACAGTGGGACAGTACCTACTTCTTCTTGCTTATGGTAATGACTGTTAAAACTATATTGGAGTCGGTGCCCATTCAGAACGAAAGGTACACTATATTTACTAAGACAGGACATTTCACTAAGGGCCCGACTTCAAAAATAGTTTTAAGAGTCATTACCATAAGCAAGAAGAAGTAGGTACTGAACAATTTTATTTTTTACCGTTTGAAGTCGGTTCTATTTTTTTGTTAAAAACTTAATTTATTTCACCCTTTTTAGTAATTTTAATAATTCTGCACATATGTAGAAGCATAATTGGATTTTTTGAAAGTGAAATAAATCACTCTTTTTAGTAATTTTAATAATTCTGTATATATTAGCATAATTGGAAAAAAAATCACTTAACTTCTAAACTTTAAACAGATTTACCTTTTATAATCATGTTTATCTAATAGCCATCTAAAAGTCTGAAAGACATACTATCAGTCCACCTGAACGTTTAAATTAAAGAAAGAATTTGCTCTCAGCTCCTAAACGTTGAGGAGTTGTACCTTCAATCATCAGTTAAGCAACAGCAGGTGATAATTACCAGACATAAATATTTGTATTACCTATGTTAAAAATATGACTAAAAGCATGTGTGTGCCTATTAAGTTTCAGTGTTTCCCTCGATTTCCCTAATATCACATAATCAGATTTTGACATGGTGACAGTTGGACCACCTCAGAAATGTAAGATTTCGAACAAAAAACCATTTATTGAAAGAATTTGCTCTCAACTCCTAACCGTCGTAGTACCTTCCATCATCAGTTCAGCAACATGATATGACGATAATTATACACAAATGTTTGTTTTGCTTTGTAAAAATATGAAAATCATTTGTTGTGCTGTAAAATTTGAATGTTCCCTTCGATTTCTCTGGGATCCCCTCATCAGACTTTGACTTGGTGACAGTTGGACCATCTCGGGAATGTAAGATTTCGAATAAAAAACTATTTATTGAAAGAATTTGCTCTCAACTCCTCACTGTCGCAGTACCTTCCATCATCAGCTCAGCAACATGAGATGATGATTTCTATGCGTAAATATCTCTTATGCTTCAGAAACTATAAGAAAATCAATGTATGTGCCTATAAAATTTGAGAGTTCCCCTCAATTTCCCTGGGATCCCATCATCAGATCCTGATTTGGTGACAATGGGACCACCTCGGGAGTATAACCATACGAACAAAAAAAGAATTTTGAAAATCGGTCCACAAACGGCGGAGTAATCGGTGAACATATATAAAAAAAAAAAAAAACATACAGCCGAATACAGTACCTCCTTCTTTTGGAAGTCGGTAAAAAATATTAACTAAAATAAATAACATAAATAAGATATTTCGCGGGATAGAAACCTGGGAGGTTTTTTTCCCGCCAGCTTTTTTTCCTCTCAGCGTACAAAAACCCATCATGGTGGGTGCCCAAAACTGATGACGGTCAACCACGTACGGTTCAAATAATATAAAATAAATTTGTATAAAAAGCACAAACTTGGATTAAATTTAATTAAAGTAGTAAATTTAATTAAAGTGATAATAATGTGAAATTATTTAAGTATACTCTATATTTTAGTGTTTACTGTACACAATTAGTTTATAAAACTTGTAATTCTATAACTTTTACAATGAAATTTGTATACCCTAAAGGGTAAATATGGCGATCTAAATATTTTTGTAAAACCTTTTTTGCTACCCATGTTTGTGCAAATATAATATTTTCTTTTTTTTCTTTTCTTTATTAATAACAACCTCAATTCCCGGCAATATCCATGGGGCATAAAAAACAATTCTTGTCGTTAGACTTGAGAATATAAAGATGGATCAATTCGGGATGCTGACATAGGTTTCCGTTGCGTTTCTGATTCTAAGTCTCCCAAAAATGCTGATTCGTTCATATCTACCAAACGTGTGCAAATTATCGACTCATAGCCATTCTGGTATCTCAAATATATAAATAAATGTATTTTTTAAAGAGTGCTGCTGGGAGTTTTTTCTCGCCGCCTTTTTTCTTTCAGTTCAAGATCTAGCCGGAACGGACACCTAAAGGCAATGACTGGAAAAAAATGTTAATCATTAAGCGAATATTTTGTATTCCTAATATGAAACATTTTTTTTTTTGTTTTAAACAATATTTTATACTTTAAAAACTATACATAGGCCCCACTACTGAGAAGCGAGTGAAGGTCATAATTTTCCCTTAGCGCTAATATTTGACATCAATATTATAGTACTATTTATTTTTTCAAACCGTTTTATGTCTTACTCAGAAGTGTGAGGGATTAAGCCATAGTACATAGCCATAGCCCTAGCGTACCCAAAGCGGATGACGGACAGCCGATGGCCGTACAACAATGACGAACATCAAGTGTATATTATTATTACCCAGGATGTCAATAAACTATTTTATTTCATTTCATTGGCCAAGCGCAGATTGGTTGACGCTTTCGAGAAATTACGATACGTTGTTGATGTTTCTCTCAGGCACGCACGCCGATGGAAAATATCGTAATTAATTAAATCACAACATTTTTCTTGAACATGGATCAGCCATAAATACTCACTTAATTAACTTTGTTAGAGGTGCGCGCGAGGTTTGAACTCAGTATCTCGGTGTCGGAGACCGTAGGTTTTACCATCGCTGCTAGGCTTGCATCAGGACATTATCGGTAGTCCCTGTAGCTTCAGGATTAAAAATAGAGCTACGGTATCCCCTGCCTGATAGAAAGATGCGACTAAAAGGGGGCTTCCGGGGTTGTGGATGGTGTGGAGTGGGTGCTCAACCCATCCAGCCAGCAGCCCCGGTAAGGACGGCGGTGTGGGCGTGGCCGCATGCCGCTGTGAGCGCCTGAGGATGCAGAAGAGCGCATTAACTCTCCCAAAGATGGGCCCGTTCTGGGGCGCTGTGCGTGGACGGCACCGGTGCGTTCCAATGGAGATCCCGGAGTCCTCCCCAAGCGCAGAGGCAGGCACATACATAACCCGGTATCCTCTCCCAAGGTGCTGGGTACCTTATGAAGGTTTCCCCCGATACCAAAAAATAAAATAAAGGACATTATTGGTATCTTCATTATTTCCTTTCGATACGTTTAACAATATAAATACCTTTGAAGCTTCAATAATAAATATCCACCTATTTCGAGAGGCGAAAGTAACGCAAGACTTATTTCTAATAATAAATTAATTTTGGGGAAATTCGTTCATTACTTATCAAAACGTATAATAATGGGTATTTCTAACATTCTTTTATGTTAATGGAAGCAATTTATACGCCCTTTTACTGTTTAAGCTTCATTATACGACTTGGAATTTGATTACTAAGCAAACATTAACAAGCTTTTCGTTCTTTTAATTATTTTGTTTGACCACTAAGCTTGGAATGCTTAGTAGTTCATAAATCACTGACATTCTTATGCGTATATTTTAACAAAAGTAACATGCAAGCTTAAACAAAGTGACGCCGGAATTCTAATTTCCCTTTCCTATGGTATTGCCGACGTAGAAAAAAAGTAAGCTTTTTGAGAATAAAATCGGATCTTAAGCTGTTGCGGACTTTTGAAACCGATACAGCCCTTTGTCCTAAACGTTATGTGATTCTCTAACTGAAAGTTTGAAAAAACGCAAATACTTGTTTTAAGTGACTGAATACTATTTTTGTTCTCCACAAATGTTACCCAATTTCAAAATTTCTTTTGTTGTTAATTACTGTAGTTTTTGATAGTTTGCCTATCGTAATAATACAGTTGTTGAAGCGCGCCCCGCGGTTAATGTAGAACGCAAACGATCTATGCAACTAAGCCAAACGGGCGCGGTCGGGTGTGAGATGGGTGACCGCTAGTGGCAAAAAATTTCATGTGCGTTTCCGTGCTTCGGACGGCACGTTAAGTCGTCAGTCCCGGTTGTTGTCGATAGATAACGGTGGTTAAACCTTGCCGGAGGCCTTATGGGTGGTTTGAAAACATCCAACAGCACAAACTCAACAAACTCCACAAACCCGCATTGGAGCAGCGTGGTGGAGTAAGCTCCAGGCCTCCCCAATAATGGAGAGAGACCTGTGCTCAGCAGTGGGACGCAAAAAGGATTGCAGCCTTAATACAGTTGTCAGAATTAACATGTAAACGAGTCCAAAGCGCAACATTTTACTCAATAGGTGCTGAATCATCTACCATCTTCAGTTTTGACAGCTATCAGGTGAGGATTAGTGATTCGAAAGGGAAAGTATCAGTTCTTTCGTAAAGCTGTTACATTGTGTTTCGGTGGAGAGGTCTAGTCTATTAACCATAAATTTCTGGAGTAAAAGTAACAATTAATAAATGCATAAGTGAAGTCACCTTTGCGCTAAAGAACAATGAATCCATCCACTGACGGTAAACTATTTTTCCATTCCACCTATGAGACCAATTTTCAAAATAACAAATGACGTCTCTCGAAATGGTATGCTAGTCAAATTAACACGAAAAGTCTGACTGCTGAATAGGCGCTAAATAACAATATTAAGTGCACCCAACAACAGAAGACCTACATCTATTCATACACGAAACAATGGCTGTGATTCGACTAGATGACAATGCTAGCAGCGATTTGATTGTGCGCTGTACAGTGTTCTCACAGCAATTGGTATAAATACATAAGTCGCATCATATAAAAAGAACGCTGATGATCAAGCTGCGCACTAGGCGTTTTATTGGTCTATTTGGTGGTAAGAGGTTTTTCAATAACCTACCGATAACAAATATACGAAGTCACGAGCGAAAGGTTTGTTCATAAATAAAACCATAGGCTAGACTTTCGTGTGCGAGTGTACCCAGGTGCAAACATATGCCCTCCACTTTCTTGACTCTAATGCTATAGGGAATGCGGGACATGAGGGGCTCCTCTTCGCCCGGGCAGACTCATGAGGTCAACGGCCTCAACTAGAGCCCTGCGTAGGAAGACCCACAGTCAGTCAGTCAGTTTCCACTTTCTTCCAGCGTTCTTTTTACATGACGCGACCTGTACTAGTGTTTAATATATGAACCCGAATGTATAGGTGTATATATTATGAGCCCTAATTACTTTAAAAATCAACGGAGATGTTATTGTGATTTTATCTAATAACTAAGTAATATTAATAACTACATTTCAGTGAAATAATACGTGGTTCAAAACGTATTATACAAAAATAGTGTTGCATAGTGTAGATTTAGTCTATTGAAAATCATCTTCAGCACAGGCTCATTTATATACTCTCAAATTGTAATGGAAACAAAACTGTGAATTCTTTTCTTCAATAATTACCTTTGAAAGAATAAAAGTAATATACAAAAAATTCAAATTGAGAACGCCCTCCGTTCTTCTGATGTCGGTAAAAATCTCTCGCCGGCTAATTAATCTTCAGATACGTATCATGATTCACTCGTATTAAAGTCACTTCTGCGCCAAGCGATATGAAATCCAGGGAAAATGTTGTTCTACTCCACAAATGTGAACTAATTTCATCATTTAATAATAATTGCAGTTTTCGGTCACTCGCTTAATTACAATTACTATACTAGTCAAACTAACAAAGTGCAACATTTTTTCTCAATAGGAGCTAAATAACAATACTAAGTGCAACCATCAACAGAAGCCCTATATCTATTCTACACGAAACAATAGCTGTGATTTGACTTGATGACAATGCTAGCAGCGAGTTGATTGTCCGCTGTACGGTGTACTGAGAGCGAGTGTTACTAGAGTTTTAAGATATTAGCAGGCGTTAATACATACCTTATAATATGCTTCTACTTTATAGCTTTAAAAATCGTCTGAGTTGCTTGATGACAATGCTAGCAGCGAGTTGATTGTCCGCTGTACGGTGTACTGAGAGCGAGTGTTACTAGAGTTTAAAGATATTAGCAGGCGTTAATACATACCTTATAATATGCTTCTACTTTATAGCTTTAAAAATCGTCTGAGTTGTTACTCATTTGATTACCTACGTTAACTTGTTTCTTTTCAGATTTTTTTATAGTTTCAACGGACCTAAGTTCTACTTAATGATTTTCGCTAAAAATCTTTATGCGTTATGTGTTTACCTATATCTGGCATGTCGGACGATTTTAATTACTGTAAATGTTCTCTTTGTCGCACTTTAAACATGCAAAAAACCCATTAATTTCTTTATGTGTTTACCTAGAACTGGTATGGTATATTGGACGATTTTATTTAATGTAAGAACAAATTTTCTCTTTGTCGTACTTTAAACATGCTAAACGCAAAAAAATCATGAATTTCCCTGTAAATTATAGAATCTTATTTAGGCCAGTTATACACTTTTACTGTTAGTCAAATTTATCCAATTAATACTTCTCAAGTCAAGGTTGAAGCCGTTCAATCCCTGTAGCTTCGGGATTAAGAATAGAGCTACAGTATCCCCTGCCTGATCGTAAGAGTCGACTAAAAGAAGGTTTCCAGGGTTGCGGGCTGTGAGAGCGGGAGCTCGATCCGTCCAGCCAGCAGTCCAGAGAAGGACGGCGAGGTGTGCGTGCAGGCCGCCATAAGGATCGGAAGGTGCAGGAGAGCACATCTGCTCTCCCAAAGATGGGCCCGTTCCAGAGCACCGCGCGTGGAGGACACCGGTGCGTTCCACTGGAGATCTCGGAGTGCTCCCCAAGCGCAGAGGCAGGCCGATGGGGTTTTACTGACGTCAAATCCCACATAACACGGTATCCTCCCCAAGGTGCCGGGTACCTTTTGAAGGTTCTTCCTCGATACCATAATAAAAGGTTAACGCCGCTCCGAACATTATATAAAAACGGACACAAATTTTCATGTCGTTACTACAAGATCTATTATACTCGTATAACAGAAAAGTTATACGATTTCATGACAATTAAAAATGGCCTAGTCACATTTGACTAAGGTATAGAATTTTAAAAGTTAGGCCTTCAAGAGTTAGGTCGTGTAGAGTTAGAAGCTTGGCTCGACATAAGATCTAATAAATTTTTGACGAGTGCGAGTCATATGGTCTTGGCAACATTTAACATGAAAATGGTATAAAGGTTTCAGACACATTTTTTTTCCCTTTTTGTACTGAAAAAGTATTTTTTTAAAGACAATGACTGAGAGCAATCCAGAAGTAGTTATGCTGGTATTAAATATAATAGTATAGGTATATAATTCCGCGTTTATCCACGAGGTAAGTGCACACCACGAAACTACTTAACTTCTTCTATTAAATAACCACTATCGTAAAGTTCTAAAGTTCTGCAATTATGTCGTGACTCGTGAGACCGAAATTGGAGTCGCAACTTAAAAGCTACTTTAGAGTCAGGAGTAATTAATGCATATTAAGAACACCATTTACATTTTCAATGCAGAGCCAGGAGAAACGCACGATGGATTTTGAAATGAAAATTAATGTCAGTATTATTGCGTAATTTTAAAATATATTTTTCAAAAGTCTCTAAAACCTAAAATCGTTTGGGTTTGAGGTCAAGTAATAACAAAAACCGAACAAAGTGAAAATCGGTCTCCTCGGAAGTCGGACTCTTCGGGAGAGCAGATGGGTTCTTCTGTACCTACCAATGCTTATGGCGGCATGCCATTAATACATCGCCGTCCTTCCCGGGGCTGTTGGCTGGACGAATTCAGCTCCCACTCTCACCGCCCCCAACCCCGGAAGCCATCGGAAGCCTCTTATGACTAGGCTGGGGATACCATAGCTCTATTCTTAATCCCAAAGCTACAGGGGCTAATACATGACTGTCTAGATGGATCTAGTACATCTCTATCATCTACTCGACGCCACAGAGTACGGTATGTTAAGACATTGGGTGTTTATTTCAATAACAGCACAACACAACTACTTCGAACTTGTTATCTACGAGTACAATGAATTAGTTTCAGACATTTGCCAAAGACAGCATAGCTTGCGGTTCTGATATTATTATCAACTCTATAACTTTGAGAATAGTTCTCAAATAGCTGATGCCGACTAAAATTCCAGAGCCGACTGCATTTTCCGAACTTAAATTAGTAAGTCTTAACTCTAACCTAACTATGCCCGCATTAAGAACTTAAAATGACTAATTGGCCATTATGCAAAATGAAATTTGTTCTAGAAGCTTGAGTTTGATAAAGTTTTATAAAAATGACCATACTTTGGTAGTAAAATATAATTATCAAAATGCTGTTTTAGTAATGGAACATTTTCGGAAAGGTGCATTTTATTTACACGAATTATTGCACGTAAACTATCAAAATTTTAAAAAGTTTAAACATAATAAACAATTATTATGGTGCATGGGCTCTAATCGAGACTTAATTATTAGTAGATGGTAGAACTATTATGGTTCGTCCGAAGAAGTACCACCGCTGCGCCCACTTCTGCCGTGAAGGAATTCTATTGTTTTTCGGTGGAAAGGTGCAGTTGCCGGCCACACTTACATGAGGCGACCACCAGCCTCCGGAGTAGCAGCGCAACTGCATATGACCTCAGATAAGAGTTGATTGAGAAGAGACTTGAAGAGACTATGAGCTGCAGCAACCACTTAATACCACGTGGCCTGCATGCTCGTCTGCTACTCCATTCAAATAAAAATATGGTCTTAGAGAGACTTTAATATTTATATGGTCTTTTTTGATTTGGGTGTTTGTATCCTTATCTTTTTGTGTATTCGTAGTACCCAGACACATGGAATCTTAGTATGGGTTACGTTACGGCGTTTAGAAAAAAATCTCAACAAATTTTCTTGTTTCTTTTCTAACTGAAAATAGAGTTCTTTATATCAAGTATTTAAAATATGGACATCGAACAAAGTGACGTAGAAATAGTGAAAGAAAATGAGTGAGTATTTTATAAAAATACTAAATAGAAATTAATACTGATGATTCAAGCAATTCGTGCGGAATTATTCCCGAACGATTCCAAGACATCAAAAATGCACAACATTAATGTTTTCACTTCTGCCGGCACTCCCGGAGTGCAACCCGTTGTTTTTTTTGCATACAAGAATCAGACTCAACTGAATCTAATGTACGCAAACAGAGCATTCCGAATATCTAAACCGTAGCTGTTACTCTCTTTGCCGACATTAGTGCCAACTACCCGGAATAGGGCCTAATCAACCGCGCTTTATCGCACAAACGTAACGCAATGTACCTAATGCAAGCTTTTTGAATGTAATGCGGTGTAGAGCGCATGCTAATGAACTAGTTACGATAATGAGAGATCTTCGTGTATCTATAGTAAGTATTCGAATAAAAAACTAGGATCAAACGTTATCACAAACGCTTAAATACACTTAAAAACCTTCATAAGACAAAAAATCCATATACGGTTGCAGACAAGGACAGTCGCACTAGTTTAATGTATAAAATGTAATGCCAGATATGTTATTCCAGTCCTGTGATTGAATCCAGCGCTGGATTGCTTACTGGAAAAATGTAAACCGGCACTGGAATGCACTGAATCTAGTTAGCATGCCAGTCGATTAACTGGATGGGTGGTCTACTTTTGAATGCAGTGCGAGCAATCCAGTGCAACTAGAATATTATAGACGGCCAATTCAGTGCCATTTCAGTGCTGATATAGTATTTTTATATGTAGTACAGTAACAATGTCTTTAACATTGTTACTGTAGTGTTCACACTTCAACGGCTTCTAAATAACTGGAATAATGTAGACGTCACAGATCCAGTTCAGCACTGGACTGGATTCTCGCTGGATCACTGGAATGTAATAATGTAAACTGGGCATAAGTCAATGGGATACAACTTTTAGGTAACTGTAATAAATACTACTGTTATATTCTTTGCTTTCATGAGAGCTAACGCTTTGTTAGGACCTAATCAATCAAGCAAGCCTCACCAAGCGGGCGAGAGCGTAAGACTGATTAACAAACATGGCACTACATGCTGCCAGATCTAGACACAAAATCCAAACGGTATCAGAATTTGAACTGTTACTCTCTTTGCCTACTGGTAGACTCTAATAGCCAACGCTTTGTCCGCATTACCTGGAATAGGGCCTAATCAAGCGCGCTTCACCGCACAAAGCCCGCATGGCAGCGTAACGTAATGCGGGCCTTTTGAATGTTATGCGGTCCAGAGCGTGTGCACACTAGCTACAAGAGTGACTGAATACAGCGAGTAAACTGGATCAGATTCTTAACTTAACATTCACAGATTTAACATTCACAGATTTAATGAAAAACCTACTCGTACATTTATTGGTCCTTAAGCAGAAAACCTTGAGAAATACTCGAAAACATTGATATATTAAACTTGCACCACAGTCAGATGTTATCCGCACTTATTTGCGTACAACCTTTACAAGGCAGCCCCCACGCCTTGCGGTTTAGGGGTTTTTTTGGCAAGCCTGGATTAATAATAATAATAATAAATTTTATTTGCAAATACAGAACAGAAATCTATCATCTAGTACAACTTTTCACTAAAATAAGTTACAATACAATATTACAATGTATTCAGCCAAGCGGGACTTCTAAACTAAGTCATAATTTGACTTGTATCTCAGAAGTCAGCGCTTCTCCGTACATTATCATTTAGCTGGTAAGTATGCAGTAGTCCGTAGTAAAGTTATTTACTTAAGCACTAGAATAATCTTAAACTATAAGATACAATAATATACATTAATATTATAACTATAACTATAAGAACTATAAGATACAATAATATACATTAATATAATAACTATTTCTACTTTATGCCTATATAAGAACAAACGCATTGCCCGCATTACCTGGAATAGGGTTTATTTAAGAGCGCTTCACCGCACTAAGCCCGCATGACAGCGTAACTTAATGCGGGCCTTTTGAATGTTGTGCGGTCCAGAGCGTGTGCACACTAGCTACAAGAGTGACTGAATACAGTGAGTAAACTGGATCAGATTCTTAGCTATTTCTTCTTTATGCCTATATAAGAGCAAACATTGCCCGCATTACCTGGAATAAGGTTTACCTACTTAAGATCGCTTCACCGCACGAAGCCCGCGTGTCAGTGCTACAATGTTACCCTATGCAAGATCTGTTAATTTAGTATTACTCACTTTAACTGCAGTACCTGGATACCCGAGCGTTGTTCGGATAAAAAGAATTACTATACGATAAAAAGAGTTACTTAACAACGCCATCACAAAAAAACATACGCAATATAGTTTTGATTGGGGTTTGAACCCGGGTGTCTAATTCCAAAGCGACGTAACCATTTGGCCAAGAAAGCTTTAATGTAATGAACGAAAATTTTATAGAGCTCTTTCAAATCGATATTGTCATTTATTTGGACTTCGGATTGGCGGATGGCGTTTGACGGCGTACTACGCCACAATATTATTCATCTTACTCCCCAATAGATGTTATGAAGAGTCGTATTTTTTAGTTTATATTTAAGTTGACTATCGCTGAAAACAAGTTTTTTATAATTTAAAATTTCTAAAAATAAAACCTAGCCGGATCGATTTATCACCCCCAAAACCTAGGTACTGAATTTCATCAAAATCTTTGGAGCCGTTTCAAAGATTCAAAAAATATATTTAGCTACATACAAAAATTGCTCGTTTAAAGGTATTCGATTAAAAACAGCACATTGTATTTATCATCATGAAAAAGACCTAATCAATCAAGCTTGCTTCATCGCAAAATACCGTGTGGTTAAGAGCGTGAACACTCTAGTTAGAAGACTAGAGCTGTGTTATAGCATCGTGAAACTTGTAGGTACAAAGATAAAATTGAATCAAAATCGAAATTGTTACTCTCTTTGCCTACATTAGCGTCAGTAATTTGTCCGCATTACCTGGAATAGGGCCTAATCAAGCGCCCTTCACCGCTCAAAGCCCTAGCAAACGTTCTACGCAGATAAGCCAAACGGGCGCGGTCGGTTGTGAGTTGGGTGACCGCTAGTGGCAATAAATATCTGGCAAGGAACTTCTGTCGAATTGAAAAAATATTTATGTGTGGGATAGTCCATTAATTGAGGAATACTTTAGGCTATTAGAACATTACGCTGCTACCAATAGGACCGAAGATCAGTAAAAAATGTTGCAAAAGAAGAAAAAAAACTATATTACGATGAAGAGTTTGTTTGTTTTAAAGCGCTAATCTCAGGAAGTACTGGTTCGTATTGAAAAAAATATTTTTGTTGAATAGTCTATTTATTGAGGAAGGCTATAGGCTATATAGTGAAGCGCGCATGGCTCGGCGGTTAGCGTAGAACGCAAGCGATCTATGCAATAAAGCCAAACGGGCGCGGTAGGGTGTGAGATGGGTGATCGCTAGTGGCAAAAAATTTCATGCGCGTTTCCGTGCTTCGGAGGGCACGTTAAGCCGTCGGTCCCGGTTGTTGTCGATAGATAACAGTCGTTAAACCTTGTCGGAGGCCTTATGGGCGGTTTGAAAACATCCGACAGCGGGTTGGCCACTAACCCGCATCTCCACCAACCCGCATTGGAGCAGCGTGGTGGAGTAAGCTCCAGGCCTTCCCAATAATGGGGAGAGACCCGTGCCCAGCAGTGGGACGTAAAAAGGGTTGCAGCCAAGCCAAGCCATAGGCTATATAACATCATGCTATGACTAATAGTACCAAAGTCCAAGCGGACGAATTCGCGGGCGGCCGCTAGTTACAGATATAAGGATTATATTGCTATATTTTTACACGTTGGGTTACATTGTCAAAGGGTTTTTATACGGATCCCTAAAGTTTTTGAACATATTCTACAGCCTATGATAATGACGGCAATTTCATAATATTAATGGTAAAAGAATTTTTCGAATCGGTCCAGTAGTTCCGGAGCCTATTTAATGCAAACAAATAATCAAATCTTTACTCTTTGTAATATTAGTATAGATAAAGTTAGTAAGCCTACACTATACGAGTGTAGGTATGTAATTTGTTACATCCGTCAGCAGTAACAGTGTTCAGTGGATGCGCAACTGCCGCCCGCGCTACGCTACACCACAATGCCCGCATTGCGCGCCAGTCCGTACGACTAAGCGGTTGATTAGCTCCTATTCAAGGTATTGTGGAGAAACAGTATTAGTTTTATTTTACAGTTAATGTAAATAAACTTGTATACATGCTTTAACAGCTAACGAAGAACGCAAGTGATCTACGTAGCTAGGCCAAACGGGCACGTTCGAGTTTGAGATGGGTGACCGCTAGTATCAAAAAATACATGCCCGTTTCTGTTCTTCGGAGTACATGATAAGCAGTCACTCGCAGTTGTTATTGATGGATAACAGTCGTTGAACCTTGTCGGAGGCCTGATAGGAGGTTTGAAAACATCTTTCAACGGATTAGCACTATCCCGCATCTACCAATCCACATAGGAGCAACGTGGTGCAAGTGCCTAAGGCAACTAATCTCTTACTAAGGCCTCCTCAGTAGTGAGTAAAGATCCGTTCCCAGTAGTACGAAACGCGAAAAGACTTGCAGCTAAGTAAACCTACACTATATTAGTGTACCTAAGTATGTAAGTTGTTACATCCGTAAGCAGTAATAGTGTTCTGTGGCAGCGTGTACTGCCCCGCCTGCACTACACCACAATGCCGCATTGTGCGCCAGTCCATGCGACCGAGCACTTTATTACCCCCTATTCTAGTACAGAGTATATTTGTATATACCGTATTCAAGGTACTTACTACGGACAAACAGTTGGTTGTGTATAAGATAATGTAAGTAAACCTACACTATATTAGTGTAAGTATGTAAGTTGTTACATCCGTAAGCAGTAATAGTGTTCTGTGGCAGCACGTACTGCCCCGCCTGCACTACACCACAATGCCGCATTGTGCGCCAGCCCATGCGACCGAGCACTACATTACCCCCTATTCAAGTACAGAGTATATTTGTTTAAACCGTATTCAAGGTACAACGGACAAACAGTTGGTTGTGTATAAGATAATGTAACCTTCACTATATTAGTGTAAGTATGTAAGTAACTGGAGATTTCGGAGTCCTCCCCAAGCGCAGAGGCAGGCCACCGCAGGGATTTCAGTGCGGTATAAATCCCACATAACACGGTATCCTCTCCCAAGGTGCCGGGTACCTTTTGAAGGTTCCACCCGATACCAAACAAGGTCATCGTTATTCATTTTATTTTATTTGAAGACGTATATCTTGTCTTTACTTTTCATTAAAGTAATAGCAATCCGGCCCGACAATATACTAAGTGCTTATACTTTTCAAATATATTTCAATTGTTTAAAATATTAAGAAGATGTAGATTTGAAAAAGCTGCTTAAAAATTGTAACAAATAGCTACATTTGCCCCATTAAAGAATCTTTTTCGCCCTTTAAAATTTAAAATATTCTATCTTACTTTTAGAGCTCTATGGAACACAATTTATGAATAGAAAAGGCACAAAAATCATCCATTAAACTAGTTAGCTCTACTACCTAGCTCTATACAATCCATTTCCATTAGCTGCATTGAGAGCCTGTGCAATAGGATAACATTGTCACGTGCGCTTGACGTAGTAATGAACTTGACATACTGACCTAACCGGGTTGTGTTTATCCAACGAACTTAGCTGCTAGCTTGGAGATAGGTATATAAGCTGGGAGCTTAATTAACCTGCGTTTGACGTCATCTCACAACAAATTTTACTGTTATACTTAAATGTAATATGATTTATGTTTGTTAGGTTCCTTTTTTCGTTCTTTTTGACTATCATTGTCACCGGCGCTAACTTTAACCTTGCCGTAACTATTTTCAAGATCTTACCGAAAGTTAAGTTACATGTCGCATTTTGCTTCAAAACATAATGAGAGTAACTTGATGGAACCCAGTTGTATTCCTTTTGACGGTTATATTTAACTTTAACCAACATGTACATTGTGAAGAATACAAGAACATAATAAAAAGAACAGAAAAAAAGACTTTGGTCTTCTTAAGAAGAAGAAACCGGAATGAACAAACCATAGAAAATATTTGCTGCTAGTTATCTAAATGCAGAAAATGAAGAAAAAAGAAAAAAACAAAGAATAAATCTGAAGAAAGACAACGACTTTATAATAATAAGCTCTTCGCTAAAATGAAGATACAAAAAAATATATAACATGAAATTAAACCAAGAAAGTAACTTGTTTTTAACCGAACAACTTGGTCATCCAGGTACTAAATAGTAATATGAACATAAACATCTTCATTGAAATAAGCAAGCAACAAATTTTTTTGTCTTGTCAGAGGTGCAATGGGCACTTACGATTTGAACATAGTGTTTCTAGAAACAACAATCTTTATCACTCGGCTATTGCTGCTCCTATGTTTCTTAGTCGTATTCTGTGGTCTTGGTCTATCACGCCAGCCCTTTTATTCACTGAAATGTTTCTTTTATTTTACCGCTGCCGCTGCGACATAGTACTCCGTTCTTAGAGCATCAAAGTTACTGACTCATCCTTCAGGAGAGACGGCATAGTGCCTCGCTTCGATACATAATTCTTGTGCCAAATCTGGTGCGGGGAAAGAACGCACACATTTTAATTTTGTCACACATTCACAAATATTCTTTCATCGCTACAGACGCATACATTTCTAAATATGTCAATTTCAATTAATAACGTCATTTTCTATGCACCGTCAACACTGCCACCGACACACACTGACACAATAGTTTTATAACTATAGTCCGGCCAACGAGACGAGATAAAGAATGTAAACAAACGGACCGTTACCAAGTTACTATTGCGAGAGCGAGCAATTATTATCTCTGTCCTTATCACACGTATGCAATAATGGCGTCAGTTAGTCAACGACAGCTTTTGTTGCCTGTTTCGTGGTACAGGAAAGCAGTCAGTACCACAGTTGTCAACATTTGGTCCCGTTTTGACGGGAAGTCGAAAAAGACATTATGTTGTGCTCTTGTTTTATTTTCATGTTATTGGTATAATTTTGAGTAATATCGGATAAATTTGATGGCATTTGGTTCGATATAGGTTAATTACAGTGCATGAGTGTTGTGAAATAAAATAACAGTGCGAAAATATGTTTATACAGCTTGCCTCCAAAATTCCATTGGTCACGTTCTGGTAAAAAAGCCATCGCTTTACTTGAATGTATGACTGACTTGACTGACTGATTACTGACGACTTACCTACTTTACCTATTATTACTCGTCCAGTTATAACGAAACTGGCAAAAACGTGATGTAAATATTGTTACGCCCTATGGGTAATAAAATACCGTTTGCAACGTAGAAGTTGTTTATTGTCTCCTTATACAAAAATCCACTCAACAGAATCCAAATCACCAAGCACAATCACTATAGTCAAATATCTTCGCTGTAGTCGTCGAAATAATTCTTCGTTGTTGCTTGGAGTGATCGCTTTGATTTCACTTCCAGAACTAAACAGTATGTCCTGTCGCGGCCCGGTGCGTGCCTTACATTCTTACATACGACTACCCACGGTTCTCTAGAATTTTCCCGAACTACCTAATACAATAGGCCCGTCCCGAACCTTCCTTTATGTTACTAACATGTACAGTCATAAATAATAGCCGCGGCCCGCGATGTTGACAACCTATACGTGTACGCATGTATTAATCCTTATGTAAATAAAAACGTTAATTAGCTTCGTCAATTCAGATTAAAATTGTACGAAATGTAATCAAATAAATACTTTAGAAGATGATATTTTGTTTTACCATAAATCATAACATCCCCCGGCGCGCATTCTCATCGCGCATCTATTTTTTGCCTTTAGTACTTAAATGGGTTTTTGTAAAATAAATTTTAATGTATATCACTTAATCGCTCGAGCTGGGCCGGGTCGCTAGTATATGCTATATTTATAATTTATTCAAATAAAAATGTTTTGAATCCCTGAAACTTTGTTTACATTTTTTATCACGTCTCGTTGGCCGGACTATAGAAGGCACATTGTGCATGGACGTTGGGACGAGGGGTTCGCCCGTAAAGGCCACTACTCTGACGGGTGTCATACCTGTCATAAGAAATGCTTTAAGACTCCGTTCGAATTAAGTAGGACCCACGATTCAGTTTCAATTTTTTATCGGTTAACAAAATATTTGGTAGTAGTATCGATTTTAGATAAATAAATATCACTTATAAAATTAAATCGACTTCTAATGACTATGAACTCAAAAGATACATTGTTGTAAGTATAATTAATTAAAAAAAAAGTAATAAAAGTACGAGTATCTAATCAAAAAATCAAACACATTTCAAATGTCCATCAAATGAAAAGGAATAATAAATTATATTAATTTTATAAACAAGTGGCAATAATTTTGAGGGCATTTTCATTTTAATACCAGGGAATTATTATTGAATTAAATATTTGTGACTTTCCCATACTGCTCTGTCGACTATTATTTAATTTAGTGAAATGAATGTACTAGTAGGTTCGATATACACAGGCGTATTCATTATTGATTCAGTAACATTCTGATACAAATTGTTTGTCAGGCGATCGTATATTCACACGTTAATTATTAATTGGGAGCTGGCATAAATCCTCGGCAATACTTGCAATTTTGCGACCTATAACTGAGCAGTTTTTCTCCATATTATGCAAGACCAAAGCTTACTCTGCAACACCGCTCCAATGACAGAGAAAACAAATGATAGTAGAGGTGCCCTAACCAACTATTTAAACCAGAAACAGTGTCGCTATCGAATAGCGAGAACTCATAAGAATATGGACAGTAGTACATTTTATTTATTTTAGACTTTGTTCTCATAATCATAAGGAGCTTTTTAGAGTTTCGTCAGTAAGACGTGTTTTTGCTGTTTAAGAGCAACTGTCGGCCCTGAAGTGTCTTTAGCAAAGGGAGATCTCCCGCCAGGCGAGGTGGTCATGCCGCGCTCCAACTGACTCAATTCGGAGCTTGTATATATGCTCGGATATTCAGAAAACTTCGATAGCCTGATTCAGGAATACCCGTGACGCCATCTCTTGATGAGTAGCGGAAGGTCGCTACATGTCCAATGCCAGTTCAATCTCCACTGCGGGGTGCGCGTTATTTAAAACTCCGTGGCTCCAATGCGGGTAGGTAGAGAGACGGGATAGTAGTCAATCCGATGTCGAATGTTTTCTGATCCTCTATACGCTTCCAACTAAGTTTAGTGATTGCTATCAGAATCTGTTAATAAAATAAGGGACAGCCACTGTTTAACACGCTTCCCGAAGTGTGCATTAAATTTTCTACTATCGTTCACCGATCTTACACCAGACCGGAGCATTTCACTTAGCTGCGTAGCTCGCTTTTTATCTACGCTAAAGTTCTTTATCACCGTAGAGAAACTGATAAACATGCACTTAACAATTCAGAAGAGCGCAGCAGTCGCAGCGCGATTTTAATCCGCTTTCTACACCGCGCAGAATTCAGCTTTTTTTCACCATTTTTTAATTACATTATACACATACTTTGATAAGCTTTTCTAGCTGTCAATTAAGTTACTTATTTTAATGTAGGTTCGATAAACACTGGCATATTGATTACAGATTCATTACTGTCTCGATATTAATTAATCAAAAGTTCCGTCGTATGTTAACACGTTAATCATTAATTGGGTGCTGACACACTTTCTGAGCTCATATACTGTTTGATTTAATCACCTTTATTGATCCGTGAAATTGTGTATAATGGCGGATAATTTATAATTTAGTAAGCAGCGATATCCAAGTAATTAAGACGCTAGTCTCTCACGCGAGGTTCAGGTTTGAGCCCAGGCGAGTATCTCTTACCAAGCAATTTGTAATTAAAGTATTTATCTCTATTCCACGGTAAGGAAACATTGTAATCTTCATTACTTTTTTCATCCTCACGCACGCCTGAGAGTTAAACATAATTTAAAGTTATGTCATGTCCACCAACGTCTACTTAGTTAACGCGGTGGACTATTAATTCCAAGAATGACGTTTGCCTAGTAGTAAAAAAAGGTTCAAAAATGTAGTTTCGATAAACCAGGCGTATTAATTACAAATTAATTACCATTTAGATGTTAATTATTTGACAGCATCATAATGTTAACACGTTAATCATTATTTGGGCGCTGACACATATTCTCAGCTCATATACTGTTTGATTCAATCACCTCCATTGATCCGCAAAATTGTCTATAATGATGGATAATTCGTGAGCCTTGAGTATTAATAGTCGAATGGTTAATACACTGGTCTCCCAAATGGATTATTTACTGTGTTTTTCATTACGGGGCTTGATAGAAATTTGCACCAAGTTTATAAAATTTTTTATATTTGTAATCTATACCTACATATGAAATGCTAAATATTACCAAGCCACGCTGAGTCAAGAAGCAGTAGAGAAGTAGCAGAATACTATACTAAAACTAAATTACTTCGATTTCCTTAAAGAGGTGGATTGTAAAGATTGATACAAAATTAAAAGATATTAGGCCTTCAGTGAGGAGCAAGCAAATTACTGTTTCAACTGGTAGTTTCGTGATCGGAATAATAATAAGATCACGAAAATCTTTGTGCTTGCTTCATAGATTAACTGTAAGTTTCCATGGGCTTTATTGGAATAAAATAGTACCTGGAACTCACGACCTTTAAGGATTGTTGGCCTTTGACATGAACGGGATTGGAAATCATGCAATGGGGGTTGAATAAAATCATCACAAAAGTCAACTAGTAATGCATCTGTAAAATGAAATGAACTTATTATTTTAATTGACTGTGCGGTTTGGACAAAGGCTTAGTGTACGTTATTTAACATTTTTGTTTGTTTTGGCTGCGGTTAGGCAATGATGAGCTAATCCATACTAGTATTATAAATGCAAAAGTTGTGTGGGTCTGTATTGTTTTCACGCCTAAATTACTGAACCAATTTGAATGTTTTTTTGGGATATCAGATCTATCTATTTCTATCATTAACTCCTTGCCTGTGGTTGCTCTGAAGAAATTTCTATTTAACAATAAGGCCGCCATTGTTTTTTTCCTTGTAAATATTTCATTTTTGTATTGTGGTGTACAGTAAAGAATTTGATAAATAAATAAATAAATAGATGCAGGTTAGTGACCAACCTGCTGTCGGAAGTTTCAAAACAATCAACATGGATCAAACCTGATTCGGCTGACAAATTTTCGATAAGGCTGACAAATTTTAACGACTTTTAACGGCTTAACATGCCATCCAAAGCACGGAAACGCGCAATGAATTTGACACTAGAACTTTTACATCATTCAATAATCAATACGAAAGAAAAAACTATGTTACTAAGAGTAGGTACGACACAACAATGGTCACGATATATCGATTATAATATAGATTTTGCGAGTAGGCCTCCTGATTTGCGTGTTCTTAATATTAGGTACGTACGTAGACGATATTAGTATCGTCTTAATATATTAGTATATTATAATATTATCTACTCATCTTGTTTTGTGTTTGTGCTTTTAGACAATGGACGGCAGATAACGTATTACTTGTTCGGCTTAATGGGTGTTGGGTACAATTATTGGCACAATAGATGCTGTTCAAGGCTCCTATGGATAAGTAATCTATGTTCTGATAACACATAACTAAGCCGAGATTTAGGTTATGTACAATTTGGCAATCCACATTATATTCCGAATCCAGGTTACATAATGTGAGGTATTTGTAAAGTATATTTATACTCTTTGTATATTTAGAACAAATTGGATAAGAAATACTTAAAGAGCTGTCATGTTTCTTTTAAGGAAGTACCAATGCTGCACCCATTTCTGCCGTGAAGCAATCTATTTTGGTGGAAAGCTGTGGTTGCCAGTCAGACCAAGGCAGCATAAGCTAACTTACCACGAAATTATCAAATCGCTTATGGGATCGCATCTTTAATGGAATGAGTTATTTGTAATATGCGCATTTATCGCTGCTCCACGGCTTAAAGCATCAAAGATGACTCACCGGTCAGTGGAGAGGGCATTGCGCTTCGCTTCGATACATAGTTTTTAGTATAGCCAAGTCTGGTGCGGGGGGAAGAACGCACACATTTTAATTTTCTCACAAATATTCTTACACCGCTACAGTCGCATACATTTCTAAATATGTCAATTTCAATTAACAACGTCATTTTCTATGCACCGACAACACTGACACTGACACACACACACTTGTTGTATATAACTAGAAGGCACATTGTGCATGCAAGTTAGGACGAGGGGTTGGCCCGTAAAGGCCACTCCTCTGACGGGTGTCACACTTGTCAGTACCTGTGAGATGATCTAAGCTCTACGCTGATAAAAATTTCGTGATATTTAAATGATTACGGTGTTCTCCATCGCCGTGCATATTTCAGAGAAAATCATAATTTCTCGAAAACATGACGTCCAGCAATCCGCACTTGGCCAGTGTGGTGGACTATAGCCTAAATCCCTCTCACTTGTGTGCCCAGTAGTGGGACAGTAATAAGGTTGAATTTTTTTATTTCCGCTTTATTCATATTAATTAGTTTCATGCTAATGATCCTTTTTAACGTGGATAAAACCGAGGTGCACAGCTAAGCTGACTGTTCAGTTTGGAGGCCAAATTATTAAGCGCTCCATCATCTCCGTTTATGCTCGATGCACTTTCTTGATTACTATCGCCATCTCGCTCACTCTAGATTCTAATTAACAAGATCTTGCAGCAGAGTTTTGGTGGCAATTTGAAAGCGGCTTGTCTTACTTTTGTTTTAGTTTTAATACGTTTAGAAAGAAATTTAGAAATTTAATATTTTCACAATACATTTTATTAATTTCAACCTCCTCCTTCCTTCGGAATCCTCTCCCAAGGTGTTGAAATCTTTAGAAGGTTTCCACCCGATACCAAAAAAATAGGCATGGTAACATTGTGCCTTAGAATTTTCTTCTTTTGTATCTATTTTTTAAATTTCATGATTTAAACGGAATAATAATTTCCCAGGATCATTGTATGTGTTAGTCTGTCTTAAGATTATTTATCTGAAAATTAAGCAGAGATACAAAGTTAAAATCAATAAAATAAACTGTGAAAATATTAAATTTCTAATTTAAGGCGTTGAAAACATACATCCATATTTTTTCAAGATCAAAGTCTTAGAACAGTTTTAGCTATACTAGAGTTACATACACAATTAGATACTAATCAAGGTTTTTCATAAAACAAGGTATGGAAATCGTAAATTTTATGAATACCTATGTCAGAAAAAAAATCAGCGTTTTTCCATTTACATCTGTGATAAAAATTTCACGGGCATACGGAACCCTCTATGTAATTTAAGCTCGCAATTGGCTTGTTTTCATTTTTTTATTAATCTACCAGATAGTAAATCTACAACCATGAGTATTTAAATTGTCGGCCACCGAATAATTGTGGTTAATTACAATGCGTGGATTGACCACCTAACCGCAACCGTTTATCCAACCCATCGGCTTTTTAGACGATAATAAACCAAAATTCCAGTAAGCAGATAAATGATTACATTTGATAATTTGTTTTTTCAAATCTTTTTAAAAAAAAATAGAATTAGGCGTTAATTTGCGGAACTCAATTGTTTTAAAGTAAGGTGAAATCTACTTTGCAACAATCCACAATCAGAACATAGGTCACATACAAATACAACAATAAAAAATATACACCAACATACGTACCACCCCCATCACGTGTTTCGCCCCAAAACAGAGCAACATCAGGGTTATTGACTCTACGACGGTTGCTCGCAAAGCGTCCTACATATGTGGGAGTTGCTATTGCATGAAAAAAGTATACACCAGCATACGTTCTGATTGCGGATTGTTGCAAAGTAGTTTTTACTTTACTTTAAAACCATTTTTTGTTCCACTTCTGGGCACAGATCTCCTCTCGGAAGGGATGTAGGCCATAGAACACCACTCTGGCCAAGTGTGGATTTGTGGATGGATACAAATTTCTTAGTATGGATATGATGGCCGCAAGGAGCAGCGATGGCCGAGTGGTAAAAAACCCCGGTCTTCGACGCGACCAATGCCGGGTTCATCCTCGGCGCGAACCTCTGACAAATAAATTTGTAATGTACGCGTCTATCTTATATTTAATTGATTACGATGTTCTCCATCGCCGTCCATGCCTGAGAAAAATTCATAATTTCTCAAAAGCATGACGTCCGACGTCCACCAATCCGCACTTAGCGAGTGTGGTTGTTTATGGCCTAAATCCCTCTCACTTATGAGAGCATACCGGTGCCCAGCAGTGGGACATAAAAAGGTAGAAAAAAAGGATATCATTAAATGAATAATTGTTGGAACAATTTTAAAATACCTATGTTTTAATTATATTTTTTATTAAGAAAAAGCAAAGAACACTTTATATTTAATATAATATATTTTTATATATAGTATAATCAGTATGTAACACCTACGTAGGTATATTGGCTGCAACCCTTTTTACATCTCACTTCTGGGCACGGGTCTCTCCCCATTAATGGGGAGGCCTGGAGCTTACTCTACCATGCTATTCCAATGCGGATTGGTGGAGATTACATATATTACTGTACAATACTGTACATTATTAACATATTATTTATACACACTCCTCAATTTTGGAAAACTAGAATTTACGTATGTAAAATGCAAATATTGTTTAAGTTACGATTATAACTTGATTATACGTTACGAATAAATAGTTTTATTTTATTTATTGTCATCAGCGACTCAGTACTCGTACTCGTTATTTCGAAAAAAAAAAATTATACTAGTCGCCTAGTCGTCCAGATGTTCCTGATGATAGCCCGGACGTTTATCCTATACTTTTATTACCTTTTAATCATCAAAAGTATTTTTAGAGAAAAAAATTAGAAGCAACCACTTTAACTTTTAAATAAATATAATTTAGAAGTGACCATTTTGGGTCAAGCTTGTTAAAGGAAATTCCAAAGAGTAAAAATTGGTCTCAACTTTTCGCCACTTAAACTTCATTACCGGGCAAGCTGCTCATCTAAAATTGTAGAATCTTCAATGTAACTATGTATAACTTGCAATTACTTACTGAGAAGTTATATGGCACACGGCAGGGTAACACTAATCGTCGGAGTGTAGCCATGTTACTTCATGGGCTGTGCGGTCAGTGACTGCCTCGATGGTGCCTAATGACCCGAGCGGACACATCTACTGGAACTAAACATTAAACGAATCCAGCCTTCTATTTAACTTAACGTGTTACGTTTTTTAGCTTAAAAACCTACAGTGAGTAAAAAATATTTTCTTAGGCAAAATATTGTATTATTAGACAATGAAAGAAAGAAAAAATATTTATTTCATAATAGGAATACAAAATATTCGCTTGATGAATGTCATTTTTTCCTGGTCATCAAGCCTTTAGGTGCCCGTTTGGGCTAGATGTTGAGCTGAGAGAAAAAAGGCGGCGGAAAAAAACTCCCAGCAGCACTCTTTAAAAAAAAGTACATTATATATTTGAGATAACAGAATGGCTATGGGTTGATAATGGACACACGTGACAGCTGATCGTGTGAGACACTAGCAGTAGACCCCGTAGCTTCGGGATTAACAATTCGGGATTACGGTACTCACTGCTTGATGGTAAGAGGCAACTAAAAGCGGGCTTCCGGGATTGCGGACAGCGAGAGTGAGAGCTCTAACCGTCCAGCTAGCGACCCCGGGAAGTATGGCGATGTATGCGTGGCCGTATGCCATGTACTGGATACATACATATGCAAGTATTGGAAGATGCAGGAAAGAGCCATCGTTCTCTGAACTATGGGCCCGTTTTGAGATCCAGGACACGAGGTGTGTTCCTCTGGGGATTTCGAAGTTCCACACAAGCACTGGCTGCCAAGGGGATTTAGTGCAGAAAATCTCACATAACCCGGTTTGTCTCTCAGGGTGTCGAGTAACTTTTGAAGGTTTCCCCTCGCTACCAAATCAAAAATTAAAACGCACTGTTACTGGCTGTTAAAGGCACTAAAATGCCGAAGTTGAAGATAAAATCAAATAATTGGTAGCTTCATGTCAAACAAAGACGAAATATGAGCTAAACCATTAATATAAATTCTATAACACCGATCGCTATAAAATATTTAATTTTTCAATTGCTTGGAAAAAACTTATCTAAGACATTCATGTAAACGGTAATAAAAATGTTATCAAAGATTACCGCCACTCACGTTGAGATGCAAAGAGGGCACTTGATTAAGAGCTCTTCAGACTCTTTGGCACCCGAATGGACCGCGATCTTAAGTTATTTATGTTTCGTTTCTTTGACACATTCATTTTATTTTATGTTGCAGAGAAACTGACTTAAGAGGATTTTCCTACTACATATGAAAAACGAAGTTAAAGCGACCTAAAAAAATTCCACAAGGTTTACGGGTCGCTAAAATTGGGCCTTGCATTAAAATTGGAAAGGCCTGGAGCTTACTTCAGGAATCTCTTAGATGTTAGAATTTGATAAAATACAAAAAAATAGAAAAATAGAAAATCATTACGCTTCTAACGTACCATAGACAAAGACAAAGACTTTTATTTGCACAAATATGGGTGTTTACAAAAGGTGTTTTTATACATTTGGTTCGCCATATTTACCTTCATGAGGTATGCAAATATTACAATAATTAAAACTTAATTAAAACTTAACTAATTACAAATTACAAACATTAAAATGTACATTGAAATAGTGTCATTTATTTTATTATATTATTATGTATACTACATTAAATTTATCTTTGTTTGTACCCATATTGCGCCTTTTAGTTTATTTATTTTATTTACTTTTATTTTAGGATCGGATCCGATCGTCGGCTTTGGGTACCCATATTGCAGGGTTTTTGTACACTGAGAGGAAAAAAAGCCTCCCAGGATTTTATGGAATTCCTTTATGCCGCTTTATCGTTTAGAAAATTATATATTATTATTATATTCTTGGTTATTTCGTTTCCGTACCTCGTATGGAAATAAGTAACCCTTAAGATGAAGCCAATGATTTTATTGGTCCTGTTCCTGTATCAATTTCGCTCATCTCACACGATCGGCTGTCACGTGTGCACATTGTCAACCCATAGTCATTCTGTCATCTCAAATATATAAATGTACTTTTTTTAAAAGAGAGCTGTTGGGAGCTTTTTCCGCCGCATTATTTCTCTCTGTTCAACCAAAACGGGCACCTAAAGGCGATGACCGGGAAAAAATGTCGGTCAATAGGCGAATATTTTGTATTCTTAATATAAACTAAATATTTTTTTTTCTTTCTTATGTAGTCTTGTTAGACTGACCGTAATGTTTGACGGGACAAATTTTTTTTATTCGTAACCTTTTCGAGGCAGTCATCAAATAGTAATATCAAACCATAGATTGGGACCATTAGTTTCTAGCCTGTCTACGCATTTTTTACTCCTCACTTCACTATTTACCTAATAATAAAATATCAATGGTGGTTCCTTTAATTAGAGAAAAATATAATAAGGAACGATTTTTTAATAACCAGATAGCGTAATTAGTCAATTAATCCCCATCAATTTCCTAATAATATGTCATAAGGGTGACGATGACAGCGTTAAAATTTATTCGACGAATAATTTTATCCGGAGATTGAAAAATCAGCTCTAAATTATCTAAATCGTATTTGGACAAAATCATGAAGAACGATCTCACGATCCATTGAAGTACTCTCATTCTCTTCCGTTTGCCTTTTGCAGAGCTTTTCAGAGCCACTTGAGGCGGCTTAGTATCAAGGTGCTTTGACTCGATGACTTTTAAAAAGTGTTCTACGTATTTGTATAAGTGCACTCGATGGTCTTAAAATTTATATTATACTAAAGAGGGTACTAAAAGTAACCAGCTACAATCAAAGTTGTGCCGTCGGCGACAACGACACGGGTCAAAAAGGATTGCCAGTCAAGCCATACATAATCGACTTTCCTCTTAAATCTATTTGATATAGTTATATTCTCAACTTTTAAGTAGTTCTTTTCAAATGAGAAGCAATTTATTTTTTGAAAAGCACTTACCCTTGCATCTTTTGTTCGCAATGAGTCTTTGACATTCTTATGTCTATTGTTCTTTCTCTACCTTGAATGTTTTTGTTGAATATCATTTCAAGAAAACTTTTTACAAAGTCCAGTCTAGAAGTAGGCGCATAGTTGTAGTGTTGTTTGCAATAAAAATATGAATGAGTTTAAAAAAACTAAAAAAACACGCTTTTATAGCTAATCGAAGTAAAAAGTAGAGTGGGGTGTATTGTATTTTCATTACTCTGCTCTTACAGATAGATTGATTATAACATTAAATATATTAAGCACCCCACGCTTTTTACTCTGAAATTGATATTTTGAGGTAATTAGTTATGATTGATTGTTCGACTATTTACATTTACATGTAGTTATAAAAAAATCTGATATTTAGTTCGATTAGTGCGTGTTTTTTAATTAAAAGCGTGTTTTTTAATTTTCAAAACTATTTTTTTTCATATTATTGCATTGTCATCGGTGACAGGCAAAGTTTTAAATTTTGTACTGATCTGTAAAATTTAGATGATAAAAATATTTGTATTGTACTCTTAGAGTATCAAAGTTACTGACTCACCCTTCAGTTGAGACGGCATAGCGTCTCGCTTCGATACATAATTTTTGTGCCAAATTCTGGTGCGGGGAAAGAACGCACACATTTTAATTTTGTCACACATTCACAAATATTCTTTCATCGCTACAGACGAATACATTTCTAAATATGTCAATTTCAATTAACAACGTCATTTTCTATGCACCGTCAACACTAACACCGACACACACTGACGCACTAGTTGTATAACTAGAAGGCACATTGTGCATGGACGTTATGACGAGGGGTTCGCCCGTAAAGGCCAATCCTCTGCGGGTGTCATACCTTGATGCTTTAAGGTTGTAACAGGTTGTAACAGTCGATATTTTTTTTTGTTTATTAAATAACAATTAAACGACATCGAATCAGACCCTGAAAAGTGAAAGGGTTATATTCCTAAGTATAACGAAGCGTAAGAGAAAAAAAAACGACTCGATTAGTAAAGTATTTCGGTAGTTATCGTGTTAACAAGAAAAGCTTCCGCACATACACATACACAACGGGTTACCTTAATTTCAGTTTAAAGACACATGCACCAAGTAATAAGTCATCAAATTATCTAAAATGACTGAAAATAGTCCTGTTCTGTAATTTATTTCGTACTTTTGGCCTACTTTCATTTTGATCTTGTTAAAAAACTCGTCTTAGGCTATCTTTCGATTGTCATATTAAGTGTTCATGTTTTCACATGTTTGTAAAACACAACCATTATTTTGTCATAAATAAAATTACAAGGCTATGAGCTCAGATTAGTCTGTTATTAGGTTCACTCATGTAAGTTTCACCGGCAAACGCACCTTTCTATCGAAACACAATAGCGTTGCACTGTGACGGTGGTACTTCTTCGGTCGAACAATAAAAATTCTTCCGTTAAAGACTAAGTTTTTAAAATTCGAAACCGAAAAACGTGAAATTCGAACCTTGTATAACGGTTTGTGTACATCGAAACGATCAAGCGACTTAAGATTATAAGGCTTCATGCTTACTGTTCGATCGTGACAATAATCGTTTAAGAGGTTTAGCTATGGGAGCAATAAAATTAAATTGATCACCAATATTAGGCAGCGAACCTATGCGTGAGTAGTATTCATTTTCTATTTATTTCATGTTTTTAGGAGCTTCATTTCATTCGGTAATCTTTTTTTATTCATATCATATTCAAATGCCAAATAGAATATCACTAACTGGTACTTGCGACGTCGTCCGCGTGAATAGAGACATGTAAATCGGATACGCGAAGCGCGCATGGCTCGGCGGCGAGCGTAGAACGCAAGCGATCTATGCAGCTAAGTCAAACGGGCGCGGTCAGGTGTGAGATGGGTAACCGCTAGTGGCAAAAAATTTCATGCGCGTTTCCGTGCTTCGGAGGGCACGTTAAGCCGTCGGTCCCGGTTGTTGTCGATAGATAACAGTCGTTAAACCTTGTCGGAGGCCTTATGGGCGGTTTGAAAACATCCGACAGCGGGTTGGCCACTAACCCGCATTGGAGCAGCGTGGTGGAGTAAGCTCCAGGCCTCCCCAATATTGGGGAGAGACCCGTGCCCAGCAGTGGGACGCAAAAAGGGTTGCAGCCAAATCGGATACATACATAATTATATACTTAATTATTCGTTCCTATTCGTCGTAACGTGATGTTGTATAGACTAAACCCTTCCTAAAATATAGTCTAGAATAAACGTACTATCCAATACAAATTAATAAATTATAACAAAGGTTATCTATATCTATACTAATATTATAAAGAATAAAGATTTGTATTTTTGTATGTTTGTAATAAATAAACTCAAAAACTGTTCCGATTTCAAAAATTCTTTCATTTCACCATTAGAAAGCTACATTCACCCTGAGTAACATAAGCTACTTTTTACCGCGGAAAAATGCTTCATTCCTACGTGAAAACGGGTAATAGGTTCAACGCGGTGGAAGCAACTGGCTAAATGCTTATAATTTTAATATAGCAATGAAGCCTGGAATAGCACATCGGCTATTTTTATCCTACGGGGACCCATTAAACGGGTCCAGGCGGGCGAAGCCGCTGGCGGAAGGCTAGTATCATATAATTTACAAATTCAGCCATTTGAACAGGAAATAATATGAGTTTAGGAAAACTTTATATCAACCCTTTTTTGTTTAACTTTTAACAGATCTCTACTAGGGATTGACAGGGATTTAAGAGATAGTCCACACACTGACTAAGTACGGGCTGTGTGGATATAACGTCCCATTGAGACAATTTGTGTAACTCTTCTACACATTCGGTGATTAGGGATTACAATCCGGTTTCATTTTTAATCCTGTTGAATTTTACAGGATTGCCGCTAAACCGGTCGGATCCACCGGATCGGACCGGACTGATCAGGATTTTTAAATTATTTAGTGATAATTATTCGATTTTAAATGAAAACAAGGTAAGGATGAGTAATGTTTTATTATTCAGTTTTAAAAATAATAAATAAAAATTAAATTCTATTTTCAAAAATACGAGGAAGTAGAATCGAAATCTATGTTTTTACCGACTTCCAAAAGAAGGAGGTACTGTATTCGGCTGTATGTATTTTTTTTTATATATGTTCACCGATTACTCCGCCGTTTGTAGACCGATTTTCAAAATTCTTTTTTTGTTCGTATGCTTATACTCCCGAGGTGGTCCCATTGTCAGCAAATCAGGATCTGATGATGGAATCCCAGGGAAATCGAGGGGAACTCTCAAATTTTATAGGCACACACATTGATTTTCTTATACTTTAAGATACATAAGAGAATGCATAGTTATCATCATTTCATGTTGCTGAGCTGATGATGGAAGGTACTGCAACGGTTAGGAGTTGAGAGCAAATTCTTTCAATAAATGGGTTTTTGTTCGAAATCTTACATTCCTGAGGTGGTCCAGCTGTCACCAAGTCAAAGTCTGATGATGGGATCCCAGAGAAATCGAAGGGAACATACAAATTTATAGCACAACAATTGATTTTCATATTTTTACTAAAGCAAAACAGGAATTTGTGTATAAATATCATCACATCATGTTGCTGAGCTGATGATGGAAGGTACTACAATGGTTAGGAGTTGAAAGAAAATTCTTTCAATAAATGTTTTTTTGTTCAAAAACTTATGCTACCGAGGTGGTCCAACTGTCACCAAGTCAAAGCCTGATGATGGAATCCCAGAGAAATCGAGGGAAACATTTAAATTTTATAGCACATCAATTGATTTTTATATTCTTACTAAAGCAAAAATACATTTGTGTTTAATTACCATCATGTGATGTTCCTGAGCTGATGATGCAAGGTACTACGACGGTTAGGAGTTGAGAGCAAATTCTTTCAATAAATGGTTTTTTGTTCGAAATCTTACATTCCTGAGGTGATCCAACTGTCACCATGTCAAAATCTGATTATGTGATACTAGAGAAACGAGGGAAACACTGAAACTTAATAGGCACACACATTCTTTTAGTGATATTTTTTATCATAATACAAATATTTAGGTATGTCCGGTAGTTATCACCTAATGTTGCTAAGCTGATGATTGAAGGTACAACTCCTCAACGGTTAGGAGCTGAGAGCAAATTCTTTCATTGTACGTTTAGGTGGACTGATAGTAGTATTCTTTCAGGCTATAAGATGGCTATTAGTTAAACAGGATTATAAAAGGTATCTCTTTAACGTTTAGAAGTTAAGTGAAAAAATTCCAATTATGCTTATGTGTGCAGAATTATTAAAATTACTAAAAAGAGTGAAATAAATTAAGTTTTTAACAAAAAAATAGAACCGACTTCAAACGGTAACAAATAAAATTGTTCAGTACCTACTTCTTCTTGCTTATGGTAATGACTCTTAAAACTATTTTTGAAGTCGGGCCCTTAGTAAAATGTCCTGTCTTAGTAAATATAGTGTACCTTTCGTTCTGAATGGGCACCGACTCCAATATAGTTTTAACAGTCATTATCATAAGCAAGAAGAAGTAGGTACTGTCCCACTGTCTGTACTGTCGGTGCCCATTTAGTACGAATTGAAGTTGAAGTCGGTTCTATTTTTTTGTTAAAAACTTAATTTTCGTCTGCTGATTTTGTCACTAAAGAATCGGCTAACTATTCTTTATTTTCCTGTCGTATGCTATAATTCTTAGACATAAAAAATGTATCGTCAGAGTAAATATTTCTGATATATATTTTTTTGGATTATGTAAGTAGGTAAATATACTGGTCGCTATTATGCGACGTTCTTTTATTTTTACACGTAGTGCAATAGATAGATCTGTACTTAGAACAGTATCTTTTTCATCCAACTTATCTAGAATAACTCTAAGGAGAGTGTCAGCAGAAACAAGGCTGGATTCTCTTCTGCAATAGTATAATCTGCAATATAGCTCTAATGGTTGTAAACTTTCAACATCAAATCTTTCATTATTGATCACTCGTGGTCTGTTAATTTTACATCGGATTTTATATCTCTCAAAAAACTTTCCACCATAGATAAAAGGCTGTTTTAACGTGTGCGGCAATCTAAAATAAGTTGTGTTTCTTTGACTTTTTCTTTCTTCTCTAATATCTTTATGAAGGTATACATCATGTTTGGTAGAAGAGTTTCGAAATAATTTTACCGCGTCGTGTTGCAGCGCGTAATTTGATTATTGATTCACTTTTCGGGCTTTTTTTGCTTTACCGGATCCGACGCTGACTCGCCGGATCTGGTATGCCAGATTGGGTATTCTGTTGATCTGCCGGAACGAATTGCAATCGGTAACGGTGATGGATCAGCAATAATCACTTAAAAATTTCATTAGTGGTGCGTGCTGGTCTTTGAATTCGGTTTGGGATATCGTAGTCTTAACCATACGGTAGTCACTACTCTTCAAATGTAAGAAAACTATTCTACTTAATATATTCAACAAATAAACATAGGCACTTAACCCGTCATCAGTCCGAAAGACCGATGACCGTGCATGACTTATGTTCATTTTCCGCTTGCCATTTATCGTTTCTGAAAGCCGCTCGAAATGTTTGTTCAAACAGAATAATTGTTCTGTTATTGTATGATCAATATTCATCAATGTTGACATTTTGATGGACGACCGTTCTACTCAGATCAACTGTTTAGGGCGACGGGAATAGCGTTTTCGATTTTAGCAATGGAAACGTTTGATAAATGTTCAAAGTAATTATTGTGTTTTTTGCACTGCTGGATACGGATCTCTCTCTACGCTCTACTCTATGGGAGAGGCCTAGATCTTACCCTATGCTCCAGTGCTGATTGATGAAGATGCGGGCTAGTGGCCAGCCCGCTATCGAATTGCAGACTATATATCGATAACAACTGGGATCAATGGTTTAATTTGAAGCAATGGAATGGAAACGCGCACGTATATTTTCCAAGTTACTCATAGTGATGCATGTCTGAACAGTACGAATTATATTTAAAAAAATTATCAACTTATGCAATTATAATGATTTTTTTATTTTTTATTTATGTAGTTTTTTTTTCTTTAATAAGTCGCGGGCGCGAACTCACTCGTGGACGCAGCCAAAAAGCACGCTGTCCACCTATCATCGTATCTAAAAGAGATAGAGACAGTTCTAAGCAGTTAGCAGGTAGTCTACACTCATACGTCTAGTCGCACGCACACAAACACCGTGCCGAAGTCTGCCGAACTGAAACGACGTTAGACGATGCACGGCTTTCAACGCCGCGCCGCTGTGCCGGTCGCCGGTTGTTAGGTTTTATTTTCGTTACGGAATTTCTTGATTCAGTCGCCGCGCTCAAAGCCCGCGATAAAAACTATGCAATAGGTAGCTTAAAAGTGGTTAAACTAATAAGACGCCTATATAATAGTAATGACTGCAAACAAATTACATTTGGTGTTAAAATATTACGTTAAGCGGACCCGTGTAAGCCTACATTGACAACTTTACGCCAAAGAGACCGGATGTAAGCTCCAAACAACTTTCAACTTTAGCTATTATTGTACCCACTACTTTAAACTTCATACTAAGTCCTTATGTAGTTAGAGTTCAAAATAGCGTAACTTACGTCACCACACTGCATTAAATATGTAGATTAAGCGCTGTTTCTAGATTGCCTCGTGCAGACCATAGATTTATTATGACTGACTACGTAGTATATATAAAAAATCTACGATGCAGACTCCGTATTCACTTGTTTTACGATTTTACTGCAGTAAATACCAAGATTTTTCTAACAACAATTTGCACTTACTTAAATGACATTAAATACGATGCGTCTATATTATAATATAAGTTTGACATACTTAAGTTATGTTTATTTCAGCTGAATCTCTTAAAACTGTTCTCGCTCTAGTGTTGTGTTGTGGTTTTGTGAATCCATTGCCACACAGTGATGTCCACAGTATCCTCACAAAAATTAAAATTTTCTTACTTTATGTGTTTCAACAAAGAAAGTATCATCATAAATATTATTTATAAGAGAAAGATGTCGCTATAAAGCGATAAAATTAGCATAAACTAGGTGAGTAGTCCACATTCAAGTAAAGTCGTTCCCTGTGGACTCAGTATAGGTATACTCGTATAGCGCTCACTCGCGCTGAGGAGTTGAAGGACCTGGGGAGTGAGGTATTGAGTGAGTAAAATGACGTATTTATTTTTTATTTTAACCCCAGTATTTTAAAAAGAGGGTAGAGACTTTCGAGCGAATGTTAGATTATTTGTAGATTTTTATGTAATACCTTTAAACGCGCAATTATTGTAAATACCTAAATATACATTTTTTTGTAGGTGGTATAACTATTATGGTTCGCCCGGGGAAGTACCAACGCTGCACTCACTTCTGCCGTGAACCAATTCTGTTGTGTTTCGGTGGAAAGGTGCACTTGCCGGCCACACTTACATGAGGCTACCACCAGCCTCCGGAGTAGCAGCGCAACTGCATATGATCTCAGACAAGACTTACCTATGCTTGCTTGAGGTTGTATGTAGATGTCCATGGGCTGCAGCAACTACTTAAAACCACGTGGCCTGCATGCTCGTCTGCTACTCCATTCAAATTAAAAAAAAATGAATCTTCGGAAACGATTCCGACGATTTTCATGAAATTTAATGCCCAAAGATTTGGGGGTGATAGATTGATACAGCTAGGTTTAATTTGTAGAATTTGTCGTTTTATTAAAATTTTCATACTCAACTTTAATTAACTGAGAAATATGACTCTTACTGACATCTATTGGAGAATATTAATAATATTATGTCGTTGAACGCCGTCAAACGTCATCCGCCAATCCACCTTTCAAACAAAATGACAATGTCGATTTGAAAGAGCTCTTTAAAAAATTCTTTGATGGAATTATAGCTTCCTTGGTTGAATGGTTACGTAGGCTGACTGCGGAGCTAGAGACCCGGCTTGAAACCTCAAGCAAGCATGATGCGTTTTTTGTAACAATTTTTTTTAAATTGAAGGCCATTTTAGATATCTCCATGGCGATATTAAGTAAGTTAGTGTTGTTGGGTGCAATACTGTATGGGTGACAGATACGCGCGTAACATAAGCTGGTGTGATACTGCTGTAAAAGCGATTTCAAACTAGCATATTTTTCTGCGCGTGTACGGTCGTTTTAGCAAACTTTTGTACTTCAAAAAACAACCTCAACACGGGCCTATTCCGGTGTTTTCGCAATCGAACTAGTTTAGGCATCTGCGGCATCAAATACGAGCTTATGAGCGCATCAACGCTCATACGAGCTACATGTGTTTCAAAACCATGTCAAATCGCGTCCACACGCGCTTCTAAAAACAAGATTTTCCGAGCGTATAAGCTAGTGTGAAACCTCTCTTACTGTCTTCGTCATTCATTCTTCGATTTTCACTGGCATGTTTCCGTGAATGAAACACTGAACACGAAACCTGTTGCATATCATTGAGTCCGAACGAACGGCCGGCTCAAACCAATCGTTCACCTCGCATACTTTTATATTCAGTTCTATTAGGAGAGCCCTAGAGGAGATATTTGGGTTTTCTCTAGCGCGTCAGATTATGATATGGGATATATGGACCTACTGAGTTCAGAAGCTAGCTTGAAGTAAGCACACTGTTCCACAGAAGTCCCAGACTTAAAAAGCCCTTTATATAGGAACGGTAAAAATTTTAGTTGTTTTCTCTTATTTCAGGTTATCATGGGCATGTCAATATGGGCATAATAGAATATCTCGTTTGCGTTTGACGATTTTATTTAAATAAAAAATAAGATCAATTGTTCAACTCGACCAAGAGTTCCACACATATTATTTTTATTCTTTTGCAGTTTTAGCTCCACCAAAATCATTAGATTATTGAAATATTACTTACCATGCATTTATATATATTTTAATTTGCCTGATCGCGACCTTTTTACCGTTCCTTTATTTTTAAATTTTCGAAAACTGCCAAATCTATGAAAACCTCGAGTAAATCCGCATATAGCGTCATGGTTTCCCCTAGTATATTGGAGCGCAGATATTTTTAGCCAAACGTGTAACTTTGTACCTCATCTAAAATGAATGGATATCAGATCGTGTTTGTTAAGTAAAGGTTTCTCACGTAGGCGGCATCGAGATAAATTTAAATTGAATTTAGAACAGAAGGTAAGTGTTTGCTTTACAACAGATAGAGCCTTCGTGCGATTATTTAAAGAACATCGCTACTCTCATTCGACGTCTATCGGTTGATTGAGATCTCAAATATGGTATTTAAATGTAAGTACCTGGACGCCCGAGCGTTGCTCGGATACAAACAATTGATTTTCTTGGTTTATTTTTAAGCAAAACATTTATTGGCTTAGTGTTATTTAGCAAAGCCTTTTGAAATACCTAGCTCCCAATTAAAAAATGTCGCAAAAAATAAAAAACGCAACTTGCCTACTTGAGGTTTGAATCCGGATCTCTAGGTCCGGAGTCAACTTTCGTAACCATTCGACCAAGAAAGCTTCAATTTCATTGACGAATTTTTATAGAGGTCTTTCATATCAACATTGTCAATTTTGTTTGAAGGGCGCCACAATATTATTAATATTCTCCAATAGATGTCAGTAAGAGTATTTTTTTTTATTATTTAGTATTTATTTATAGAGCAGCGATGGCCGAGTGGTAATAAGCCGCGGTCCTTGACGCGACCGATCCCAGGTTCAAATCCTCGGCGCGCACCTCTGACAAAGAAATTTGTAATGTGCGAATTTATCGCTGCTCCACGGTGATGGAAAATATCGTGATATTTTAATGATTACGATGTTCTCCATCGCCGTGCATGCCTGACAGAAATTCATAATTTCTCGAGGGCATGACGTCCACCAATCCGCACTAGGCCAGCGTGGTGGACTATGGCCTAAATCCCTCTAAATTGTGAGAAGGAGACCTGTGCCCAGCAATAGGACATAAAAAAGGTTGGAAAAAAAGAGTATTTTTATATTTAACGGCATAAACATTAAATAAAACGAAAATTTATATCAAAAAAATTGCTGGATCGATTTATCATCCCCGAAACCAGGATACTAAATTTCATCAAAATCTTTGAAGCCGTTTCCGAGATTCAAAAAATATATTTAGATAATACAAGAATTGCTCGCTTAAAGGTATTAGATATAGAGTCCGTTTCTGTTCGTCGTTTATTTTCCATAAGTGAAGTGACAGGGCTAGATGTATATTTAGGACTGACAATCGATAAGGGAAAAAGTTTTACGAATGGAAACCACGTCTCGGCAAGAGGAGCACAGGCTGCCCTCCAACGAGGTGAACTGATGACCTAAGGAAGACCGACCTAGAAACAAGAAGATGCTAGATTCAAAGGGCACAAGATCAGATGGAGTAGCAAACGTTAGGGGAGGCCTGTGTCCAGCAGAGAAATAGAAAGGCTGATGGATGGAAGTGACAGGAATATAATAATATACTCGTACCACACTAAACATTTTTAGTTTCTTCCATGTTGGAGCAGCGTAGTAGAATGAGTGGTGAGTTCAAGGCCTTTCCAATTATGGGATGAGCCGTGCTTAGCTTGTGCCCGTGCTAGTGAGTCGCAAACAGGGTTGCTTCTCGGTGAAGAAAAACATTGTAATATATCGGTTTTGTCACTTTGGCCCATAGGACACACCCGCACACACGGTATTTAACACATATATTAATTTCTACATTTTCCTGTACCTCAGTTACACAAAGGTCCGTCCACGAACCAACACTAGGTCTTCGTGATAGATTAAAAAATAATAATAAATGTTATATTAAAAAGATTTAACCAATTCTCAGCACAGTTTAAGTTTATTAGTTTCTATATTTTCCTGTACCTCAGTTAGACAAAGGTCCGTCCACGAACCAACACTAGGTCTCTGTGATAGATTAAAAAAAAAAAAATAAACGTTATATTAGAAAGATTTAACCATTTCTCAGCACAGTTTAAGTTTATTAATTTCTATATTTTCCTGTACCTCAGTTAGACAAAGGTCCGTCCACGAACCAACACTAGGTCTTCGTGATAGATTAAAAAATAATAATAAATGTTATATTAAAAAGATTTAACCAATTCTCAGCACAGTTTAAGTTTATTAATTTCTATATTTTCCTGTACCTCAGTTAGACAAAGGTCCGTCCACGAACCAACACTAGGTCTCCGTGATAGATTAAAAAATAATAATAAACGTTATATTAAAAAGATTTAACCAATTCTCAGCACAGTTTAAACTAAAACCATAATTAGTCATGTCAACGCTAATGTACCATCAAATGTACAGAGAGAGCTTAGGTATTTCACATGTAGCCGACTCTTCGTTTGCTGATTGTGAACTACAGCTGGATTAATTCCCGTATTTGTTCCGGATTTTCTGAGCCTCACTAAGCATTTTCATATCCCTAAAATCTTAACTACGGGAGCTCCGATTCAGAGTTTGACACGCACCTCTATGTTAAATTTATTGCTTTGCCTCATAGTCTTACTGGTTCGGTCCCATGATACTAATAATAGGGCCACACAGATGTACCTATCACGGGCAGTAAAACTGTAAAATGGTACCTACTGTATTCGTTATGTTATTTAAGAAATTATTCCTGCTTTAATGCTAACAACAGTTGTAAAACTTCATATATTATAATATTGTGACGCCCTTACAGGGTTCATACTCATACTAAATACCTTAATTGGACCTATTTACGCAAACCGGAACCAATCTACTCTCATGCCGAAATTGAGTTAAGTACACAGAAAAGCTTAAAATTGCACCTTCTATCGACCCTGTAAAGATCAAAATGATCTGACAATTTTGACAGAACAAAATATTTTCATGACATGTTTACCAATCCACAAATACACTAAACAGCTTTTTCTCAAAACTATCATCATTATCATCATGTGTGGGTTGGTTCTGGTTTGCATAAATAGGTCCAATTAATTTATTAACCTTAATTATAAACATGACTGCAATAAATAAATTACGAAATTATGAATTAACATATTTATTTATCGCTGCTCTAAGTGTGAGGAAATTGCGATATTTAATGTTTCCCATGATGGAAATGCGCATGGATTAGAACAGGCATGCCTTAGACTTACACGAAAATTCTCAATGGCATTATATCTGATTTTTAATCTACACTTGGCAACCATAATGGAGTTTGCTCTAAATCCCTCTGAGTTTTAATAATCGACCTAAGTCCGGAAGTAAGACATTGAATAGTGCTGAAAAAAATAGTACAATCTACTAGTTTTCAGCACCAACAACTAAATGTAAATAAAGCCTACATTAGGTCGTAGTTAGCGCTAATGGACTATCAATTGTTCAGACAGCGCTAATCGAGGTTATTTCACACATAGCCGACATTACATTTGCCAATTGTGAAATACAGTTCTGTTTAATGCTGGCGTTTGTTTCTAACATTATCTCCATTGATCCATGCAATTGTCAATAATGATGCTTAAAATAATCCATTAATTCGTGAGCTGTGAAATGGTTGTTACAAGTTCCATGAGGAAGTATCGGGATCAAATCCGGCGCGCACTATGAAGTTTATTATATGCCTATTTATCGCTCCTACATGCTGCTACTGCTATGTGATATTTCATGTTCCACTACCATGCACGCCTGTAAGTAAAATCAAATTTCTGGAAAGCATGTAAGTCTTTAGTGGTGGTAGACTATGTGGAGACAAAGGGTATTTCACACAACGTAGCTGAAATTCTGTGTTCTTGTAAATCAACACCTTTCTATTCTTTCACTATCCGAATAATTGCTGTGTGTAATATACGAGGCAGGTCAATAAGTCCGTGACTTTTTGAATGAAAAATAGGTTTTTTAACAAAACAGATTAATTCGTAGTCTGATTCATTAATTTTCGCCATTGAGAATACATATGTGTGCACCCTTGCATTGTCTTGATGAAAAAGAACTTTTTATTTGCCAAATGCGGTCGTTTTTTACTCAAATCATCATTGAATCGCTCCAATAAATTATCATAATATTCGCCATTGATTGTTCTACCCGTTTCAAGGTAATCAATGTGGATTATACCGGCTACATCCCAAAAATGGTTGCCATGACTTATTGGCCGACAAACCGATCTTGGTATTTTTCGGCGCCGATTCGCACGGATACCCCACTGTTTGGACTGCTGCTTGGCCTCAGATGTATTGTAATGAATCCAAGTTTTGTCCATAGTTACAAAACGCCAAACTGACAAAAACTCAAACTTAACACCACGCGGCCCGTCTGCCTTTTTGTATGGTTTATTTATTAAAAAAAAACTCATTTTCGTTGTATTTGAATAACGCCAAACATATATATTGTTACAATACAAGGAGCGCCTGCTTACATTGTCACACGATTGCGTTTGTCTTCGATTGTGGGCAAACACGGCACTTATTTTGCGGAAAGTTTCCTCAGTCCCAAGTGGTCTTTTTTTATTTGAATTGATTAGCAGACGAGCATGCAGGCCACGTGGTGTTAAGTGGTCGCTGCAGCCCATGGACATTTACATACAATCTCGATCTTGATATTGTATGTAAATGTCCATAAGTCTTGTCTGAGGTCGTATGCAGTTGCGCTACTACTCCGGAGGCTGGTTGTCACTCACGTAAGTGTGGCCGGCAACTGCACCTTTCCACCAAAACACAATAGAATTGGTTCACGGCAGAAGTGGGTGCAGCGGTGGTACTTCCCCGAGCGAACCATAATAGTACCACCTACAATAATAGTTCTACCAACTACAGATCGTATCGTACAAAAATCATAATCACAACATTTCGCAGTCAAAACAATCATAATAAAATTTCAACCTGTTATCCACTCTGACTTTATTTGAATACCATTCCAATGTAACTGGTTTTATCGAATGTTCCGTTCCGTGCAGCGGTGGTTACTTCCCCGGGCTAACGATAATAGTTCTACTACCTACAAATTCATTTTATCATTTAAAATCGAAACTTAGCACTTCCAATCTCCGATCGATTAATACCATATCATGAATTATTTCAATGGTTTCGGATGTAAATACCTCTACTGGACGTCCAAAACGTTCGACATCTCTTGTGCTTGTACGACCGCATCGAAATTCTAAAAAACACTTTTTTACCATAGAAATCGATGGTGTGGAGGCCCCATAATATTAATCTAGTTTGTCTTGGTTTGAGTGATGCTTATTTCGACAAAAAATAATACCTTATAAACTCTAAAATAAAACTAAGTTCCTTATTAAGCTATTTTTTTAGTTTGCAAGTTATCTAACATGGACAAGTCTAGTAACATGGACAAAACTTTCATATACCCATTTGAAGTTTATTTTCTTCAGTGTAGTGTTAAAACTTAATCGCAATTCAAACTTGTATTGTCAGCAATTTAAATGCCATTAACCTAGCGTTATTTTGTAGAAAAAGTTTTTTCTGGCTTCAAGCGACATGCGACTGCGATAATATCGACGCAAATTGCTTATTATTTCACAACCATATAAAAAGTAATGGTGTGACCGACGAACGATTAAAATGTATTAATAACTGAAATAAAAACATCATCATTAAATGTGAGTGTTCATTAAGCATTGTAGTTAGAAGAACTTCCAAACCTGCGAGGTTTTTTTTCCGCCGGCTTTTTTTCCTCTCAGTGTATAAAAACCCAGTAAATTGGGTGCCCAAAGCCGATGACCCGGATAAAAATATAACTCGTATTAAATATAAACACCTTTTATAATTATAGCAGAATTGATAAAACATCGCAATAAAAACCGCAAAATATGGATTAAAATAAAATCAACGTTGTCTTCAATTATAATAAATTTAGTTATAAGTAATTTTAGTTATACTGCTAACTTACGTTTTAATTCTGTCCTCCAAATTTGCATACCTCGCTGAGGTAAATATGGCAAACTAATAAATGTACATAAAACAACTTTTGTAATACCCATATTTGTGCAAATAAATTATTTTCATTTTCATTTTCCAATGGTTCGACCAGGGAAGTACCACCGCCGCACCCACTTTCTACCGTGAAGCCATTCTACGTATATTGTTTTGGTAGGAAGGTGCAGGCAAGACGTAAGCTTGCTTGAGGTTGTATCTAGATGTCCATGGGCATGACTTCCTTTTTCCTGTACACATACACACAAGAACGCGCGCGCGCTGAAGTGTCCGAGCGTTTGATATTAATATCATACCTTTAAACGAGCAATTCTTGTATATATCTAAATATATTTTTAATCGGAAACGGCTCCAAAGATTTTGATGAAATTTAGTGCCCTGGTTTCGGGGATGATAAACCGATTCAGCAAATTTTTATTGATAGAAATTTTCGTTTTATTTAATGTTTATGCCATTAAATACAAAATTACTCTTACTGAGATCTATTGGAGAATATTAATAATATTGTGGAGCAGAATGCCGTCAAATGTCGACCGTCAATCCGCCCTTCAGGCTTCAAACAAATGACAATGTCGATATGAAAGACCTCTATAAAAATTTCGTAAATGGAATTTAAGCTTTCTTGGTCGCATGGTTACGAAAGCTGACTACGGAGCTAGAGACCCAGGTTCAAACCTCAAGTAGGCAAGTTGCGTTTTTTATTTTTTGTGACAATTTTTTTTAAATTGGGAGCTAGGTATTTCAAAAGGCTTTGCTAAGTAACACTAAGCCAATGAATGTTTCGCTTGAAAATAAACCAAGAAAATCAATTGTTTTTATCCGAGCAACGCTCGGGCGTCCAGGTACTATTATATATTTTTGCAAGTTCATGTTTCGTATGTGGCACGGAAGGATGTGCTACTGCATGAAAAAGTATTATTTCATTGCGGATTGTTGCATTACTATCTGGCTGGCTGGCTGCAACCCTTTTTGCGCCCCACTGCTGGGCACGGTCTCAGGCCTGGAGCTTACTCCACCACGCTGCTCCAATGCGGGTTGGTGGAGATGCGGGTTAGTGGCCAACCCGCTGTCAGATGTTTTCAAACCGCCCATAAGGCCTCCGACTAGGTTTAACGACTGTTATCTATCGACAACAACCGGGACCGACGGCTTAACGTGCCCTCCGAAGCACGGAAACGCGCATGATTTTTTGCCACTAGCGGTCACCCATCTCACACCCGACCGCGCCCGTTTGGCTCAGCTGCATAGATCGCTTGCGTTCTACGCTAGCCGCCAGGCCATGCGCGCATTACTATCTAAGTTAGGTTAAAACTACTGTTTGAACCTAACTTTATAACAATGGAGTCCACAAAGTAACGCCTGAAATCTGAAGTAATTGATTGTAATTACTTCAGAGTTCAAAAGACGCACCTCACTTTTTGCAACCGCCAGCAGCTAGAAACAATTTCCGTTATTACAACTACTGCTGAAAGAGATTTTAAGCCAGAACGATTCGTCACTTTTTAATAAAAGTGAGGGTGGAGCGTTTTTAACTGGGATTACGACTTCGGAAACTGTTAAGTGTGACGGTATTAAAAGATTTCGCATCGTAACTCTTCACATTACAAAATTGAATCTCCGAAAAGCTGTCAGGGGAAGTGTTACGTCATACTAACGAGCAATGACTTCTTTAAGCGAAAAAGACTGCTATACGTCTTTGGCACAATACAAAGAGCTCCTTTCTTAGTATATTCAGTGCCAGATTGACGTATAAGTAAATTAGACTTAGAATTAGTTTGAAGTAAGAAGGTTGCTTTTATCCCTCAAAACGGGATTACACTCAACCTACTGTGATATCGATGCCAATTTTGAGCGTTATTTTGTCGTTGTGTTGTGTCCGGGCGAAATCTTCAATAAGCACGACAACTTGGAAGAGATACCGAGTTATATGACGTTTTAATTACACTAAAACTTTTTATATTCTAATCATATAAATACTTTTATAGTCTAATCAATACATCCATCTATCAGCCTTATATAATCCACTGCTGGACAGTCCATCTGGTTGGAGGGCGGCCTGTACACTTTTGCCAAAATGTGGTCGCCATTCAAGGAACTTTCTTCTCCATTGGTTGTCGGTCCTCTTAATTATATGGCCTGCCCATTGCCACTACAGCTTGCAGATTTTAAGAGCTATGTCAGTAACCTTCGTCCTTCTACGGATTTCATCGTTACGGATTCTGTCGCGTAGAAAAATACCAAGCATAGCCCTCTCCATCGCTCGCTGAACGACCCTGAGCTTATTGAAAGGCTAACTGTAAAAGACCCAGTCTCAGTGCCGTGGGTCATCACTGGCAACACACACTGCACGAAAACTTTCGACTTCAGGCACTGATGTATTCTGGACAGGAAGACACTTTGTAATTTACCGAACGCTGCCCAACTGAGTTGGATTCTACGAGTTACCTCTTTCTCAAAGCTGGGCTTACCCATACGGATCGCTTGTCCCAGCTAGATACTCGTAGCTCGCTAGTACTCCTTGAAAAGTAGCGCTATCAACAGTGACCGGTACAGTTTGTGACATGGACATTGGACATGATTTTCGTCTTGTCCATTTTCATCTTAAGACTTACCCTTTGTGAGGCGCTATTGGAGGTCACCTAGCATAGTGCTGAGTTCTTCCAGGTTCTGCGCCAGGATTACTATATCATCGGCAATCGAAGGTGTGTGAGGTGTTCACCATTGATGTTAATACCCAGCCCGTTCCACTCCAATTATCTCTAATCTAATCAATAATAAGTCTAATCAATAATAACACTGAAATGCGACTTAAATATTACTTATTGTTTTCCAGTAGGTCCATTTTTTCAATTTCAATGTATTCAATATATTAATTGAAATCTATCTGTAAATATTTATTTTTCGAAAATCTACCAGCACTGCCTCTTTAAATATTCTCTCGCATCGCAGCCTCTGGATCTCGCGAAATTTAATCTTTGTCAGTTGAACCCAGGTAGGCGTCGTAGGATGAATCCCACGGGACGCAATTTGCTACCTCATTTAAATTTCTCTATTCCGTTTTAAACATTATTCTTCAACAATGGCGCTATAGAAAAGTTCTACCTTTTGCCTGCTCTTTTGGATGCGAGCTTGATTGTTTTTCGTCGTTACGACGGTTTAAATGTAGGATTTTTTAAGAAATAGTTTTTATTGTATTTGGTTTGCGAAAGTTTATTGTATTATTAAACTTACACTCCAAAAATCCAGCCGTTCTTGAATCATAAATGGTACATACAACTTTCCAGAACAGGAAGCTAAAATGTACTTAGCATTTAATCTGTCAAAGTCAGTTTTGGACTGCAATTTAAATTAATTTTAAACTATTTTTATGAGCTAGAGCGTCAAAACCATCTCAGCGCTATTTTGAGATAGTATTTTCGGATGATTTAAATTGAATTTATGGTATTTTACTCCATATGTAAAAAAATAAATACGATTGGCATACCTTGGGCGATAAGCAATTTAAAAATGGCAGTTTTAAGAAGTTCTTAAAATAACAAAATAAATTTTATAATATATTTTGTTAATCTGTAATTTTAAGCGAAATAGTAACCGTTTTGGTATGACGTAATATGGTTATGTAAACAGAAAGGTTTGAAGTCACCGCATAGTAAAAACGGTCACTTGCTTTTTGCCAACTACATGAGACGGCTATAAGCCTTTGAAGTAGCAGCTGAGTAGTAGGCAAATTTGTAATTCAAAATCCGACGTTGGTGACAAAACGGTGCGCGCGATCTACTTTCCTTGTAAATACTCTTTACTTTGGAAGAATTTTAATATTTTGTGACTTTCTGAATTCAGCTGCGCTTCTGGCGAGTAGCCAACGCTCTGGTTTGACCCGCATTTGGGTGGGGATGTATGTTCGAGCAATTGCCATTTATATTTCGGGACCAGGAAGCTAAAATGTAGTAGTATTTTACCAGTCAAAGCCAGTTTCGGACAGCGAGTTAAAATAATTTTCAACAATTTTGAGCTAAAGTCTCAAAACCATGCGTCTCAGAGCTTTTTTGAGATTAGAATTTCAGAGTTGGGTATTTTACATGTGGTTATGTAAACAAGAAGGCTTCAAGTCACCACAGAGTAAAAATGGTTATGCCTTAAAGCATCAAGGTATGACAGGTATGACACCCGTCAGAGGAGTGGCCTTTACGGGCGAACCCCTCGTCCCAACGTGCATGCACAATGTGCCTTCTAGTTATATCACTAGTGTGTCTGTGTGTGTCGGTGTCAGTGTTGAAGTTGCATAGAAAATGACGTTGTTAATTGAAATTGACATATTTAGAAATGTATGCGTCTGTAGCGATGAAAGAATATTTGTGAATGTGTATGAATACTACCCGTAGGTACATTTGTAACTCAAAATACGAACTTGGATTTATGGTATTTTACTCCATACGAGAAATAATTTATATATATACGATTGAGATTATGAAGATTATCGACCTTGGGCGATAAGCAATTTAAAAATGTTACTTTTAAGAAGTTCTTAAAATAACAAAATTAATTTTATAATATATTTTGTTAATCTTTAATTTTAAGCGAAATAGTAACCGTTTTGGTATGACGTGATATGGTTATGTTAACAAATAGGTTTTAAGTCACCGCATAGTAAAAACGGTCACTAGCTTTTTACCAACTACATGAGGCGGCTATAAGCCTTTGAAGTAGCAGCCGAGTAGTAGGCAAATTTGTGATTCAAAATCCGGTTCAAAATTAAACGATATTTGCGATCTAGATCTCGAAAATACTCGTTAAGACTGTGGGGTCATGAGGGTGAAGCTACAATAAATAATAATATACGATACAAAGTAAGTACGATACAAGTAAGAAGATACAATAAATAATAACTTATTGTATCTCTCCTTAAGGTTGACGGGTCGAAGATGTTATTATTATGTATCTCTCCTTATGGATCACTGGTCGAGGATGTTATTTGACCCGGTCATTTTTTTTTGTTCTTCATTTTTATGCATTACTAGCAGCCACCCGCGACTTAATCCGCGTGGATTTTGGCATTAGTCATAGTTCCTCGATAAATGGACTATCCAATACAAAAATATTTTTTCAATTTGAACCAGTAGTTCCTGAGATTAGTGCGTTCAAACAAACAAATACTATAGATTTTTTGCAACATTTTTTACTGATGCTTCGCTCCTATTGATCGCAGCGTAATGTTATATAGCCTTAAGCCTTTCTCTATGAATGGACTATTGAACACAAAACACAATTTTTTCAATTCGAACCTGAGATTAGCGTGTTTAAAGAAACAAACACTTTAGGTTTATATATTAGTAAAGATTTTCCCCGTTTTTGCAATAAATAAATAAACGCTTCACACTACATAGTCCCACATTAGGGTAGATATACCCTGTGTCGTGGGTACCATGGACACATACAAAGACAGGAACACAAACACCCAGATCGAGAACAGAAATTTAAACTCATCATTTAAATTTCTGTTTCGCCGGGAATCGAACCCGGGACCCCTCGATTGGCAGTCCGGTATGGTAACCATTGCGCCACGTAGGTCGTCACTACATTTTTTCGCTTATGCATATAATAGGTTAGTTTAAATAATGTATCTTTCCTTATATGGATCACGGGTCGAAGATGTTTTTTGGCTCGGTCATTTGGAAGGCTTGCGTGGGGACACAGGTCCAACACGTAGAGGCTGTAACACGCTTTTATTTATACTATTATCAGGTTTAATGTATTACTAACTTTAAGTTCTTTTTTAATAAAAGCTTGTTTCTAAATAGTTTTTTTTCTTTTTATTTTGAAATATCAGTTTCGGAATTATGTGTTCTTGGTCTGGGTGTTTGTGTTTCAGTCTCTCTATGTCAGAGCTTCATAACGTTATAAAAATATCAAAATATAATGTTATATAACATTATACATATTTCGTTTCGTTATTATTTTGACATTACTAACGAAAAGACGAATAGCGGTATTAAAAGAATAACGTTATGAAATATCAAAATCGAAATAAATAGCGTTATAATATCGTTATTGCTAAGCGATATTGCCGCGTTGCTAGCTCGCTGCATATGATAATTATTATTCCCCGTAAATAAAACGTTATTTATATCGTTATTTTCTAAATAGCGTTTACTGATATAGCGATATTTTGACGTGTAAATAACGTTTAGTTGTAAAACGTTATGTTTTTTTAACGATATGGGCACATGTAGATAATAACGTTATGATTTTATAGCGGTATTTGAAGCTCTGCTCTATGTCCATGGGAATGCCACTACCTAATATACCCTATATTTACCCTACTGTGGAAGAAGGACAAACAAAGAAACAAACAAACACACATTCACATTAATAATATAAGTTATGTATAAGGATTGCAAAAATTTTAAATTATGTTTATGAAAAAGGCAGTGAGAAACTTTATTGGTATTATTGTAAGGATTACTTGACAAAATTTATTTTCTTTTGTCCTCAGAGGGACGGGTGGTGGTGGCATGTTCGGCGATGTCAACATCTCTGCAATTCTCGACTCGCTCAGCGTGAGTTACGACAAACGGGTGCGACCGAACTATGGTGGTAAGTTCTAAATTTTTTTCCTACTGAATAATTGGAGCCCACGAAGCCAAATGGGGATTCACTCGAGCACCTCAAACATTTACAACTCGGATGCCTTAGCTATGAAGTTTCCTATGTACTTTATCCCCTCTCCCACTTCCTCCTGCGATACTCTTCAAACTAGCCTAGTATTTCAGAAAAAATTGAAATAATGCCTATGCAGATAACTTTTTTTGCAACATTCACTTTTTTTTGGAAACAATATTGTCATGGTTACGAGGTGCACAGTTAATTCGCCCGTGTTATAATGTGAAGTGAGAGGATGGGATCGTCATGAAAGTGCTAAATACTTCCAAAAAATATTATTACGAAAATAGTTACAAACTTAGGTCGAAATGAAAGTATTTTTTTTTGTTTTAAAAGAAATCGTCAAACGATAATTAGAAGTACTCTATCCTGCCCATTCTAATAACTGGTAGTAATAGAAAATATTCAAAAATTTTAGAGTTCCAAAAAAGGGCTTTGTATTGCTATAACTTGAAACGGTTATTACAATTATAATTCAAACTGACGCGCTCGAGTAAATCCTAAAATCACCTCTTGGGCTTCCCTACTATGATTTGCGAAAATTGTATACACACTTTTTAATGTAAAGTGTTGGAAATAAAAGCTAGCAAAGCTACGATAGTCTAACATCGCGAGTTTCTCACGAGTTTTCTTTGCATACGCTACACTGAGTATAAAGGGAAAAGTATGAATAGATCTAAATAATAATAAAATAATTAGTATCTTAAGCACATGAATATCGAATATATACTTAAATAATATTTTTTTATATTTCATAGTACATTTTATAAACATATTTAGGTATTCATTAACTAGATATTTTTCGAAACCTTGATTTCTGACTACAAACAAAACTTCATATTCAACATATTTATCCTTTACTATATTAGTGCTATTGGACTACATTAACTTCAATAGTCGATATTCATATTTTTGAGTATGCAAAATTTGAATTAACAATAAATCATAAAACTATAATAATAAAACTAAACTCTGACTTCAAATATTTGTCAAAATAATTTAAATAACTTATTTAAAAATATAACAACTACTCTATATTAAAAATGGCTACATTACTAAAGAGGCCGGAACTGTGTCCGAGATCTCTCCTGGTCTTCAAGGTCTGGGTACCGACTGGAACAGATTTGCGTTCCAAATTTTAATACTAAAAGAAAGTACCGTTATGTAATTTCTTTAATTTCTTATCTGTTACTGGAATATGTTTATGTAGGTACTTTTATAATACTTAGCACAATTCTTAATATTACTCTGTATCGTGGGTACCATGGAAACACAAGTATTCAGAAACACTAACACCCAGACCAAGAACAGATTCTAAGAACAGAATTTAATCTCATTCCAATTACTACCCTTTTTGGTATTCGAACCCAGGACCAAAGATCTGTCCGTTGTTGTTGCCAGAGTCTGCCATCATAATATTGGATTTTTGGGAAAATAGGCGAGTATTTTTTTACCGAGATACGCAAAAATGGATTCGTATTAAACATTAAAAAATGATATTTCTGGAGCTGAAAAGCATGAGGTCGGATGTGTGAAACTGCAGGTTTTCAGGATAGCCAAAATAAAAAAGTCATTTTTTGGAAATTATGAAATTGTACATTTTGAATACTTTTTCGTATACAATCTTTGAAGGATAATCGTAACTTACATTTTTAGTTATTAAGAGCAACCTAGCTATTCATTTTGTTTTTATTTTATTACTTTCATTTTTTTTCAGTCACATGCGACCATATGCATGAAATTATACCCCTTTGTAAGTAAAATTCGCATGCAATACAACCGACCTCATGCTTGCATTTTTAACCGACTGAACCTAAAGATTTATATCGACATAACGATGTACTGTGTAATATTAATATAATATTATTATCAAATACTCATTTGCCTTCGGTTTGAAATAAATATGAGCAGTCCATGCTCTAAATTTAATAATAATCATATTAATTAATTATAACACGCCAAATGAATATACGATTGGATCATAAATTATTAGATCGCAATGGCGGTGTTCTGTTCTGACCTAAATAAATTTATTCATGTGCAATACCACAAAATACAGAAAATCTTTTGTTAAAGTTGTAATTATTATTTGTTTGGCATATTTGCCATATCCTTTATAATAAAAAGCAAAATTTTTGCTTCTTTTGTTTGTGACTTTCTTTTATGTTTTGCAAGTAGTACTAATAAGTTTATTATAATTGTTATTATTTTTTTCCCGATAGTTTACAATTGAATTATTTTACATAATATCTTTCTTTTATGTTTTGAAAGTAGTACTAATTAGTTTATTATAGGTAATTGTTATTAATTTTTTCCCGATAGTTTACAATTGAATTATTTTACATAATATATTTCTTTTATGTTTTGCAAGTTGTACTAATTAGTTTATTATAATTGTTATTAATTTTTTCCCGATAGTTTACAATTGAATGATTTTACATAATATCTTATTTATGTTTGGTTTTGTTGAATGCGCAGGAAGCAAATAATTGCTAGTAACATTAGACAGGTATGTAAAATTACTAAAGTTTTAATATTGGATTTGATAGAATTACGTCACAAGAACACCTATAAAATACAAGTGCTGATTATATTCGCTTATCACGTATAATTATGATTTCAAGAATTCATGAATTCAAGAAGGAATCAGTAGCTTTTGTGCTTTCAGATTACAAAAGATTTTAGAAAGAAAGAAAGAAAAAATATTTATTTCATATTAGGAATACAAAATATTCGCTTAATGAATGTCATTTTTTCCCGGTCATCGCCTTTAAGTGCCCGTTTGGGCTAGATGTTGAGCTGAGAGAAAAAAGGCGGCGGAAAAAAACTCCCAGCACTCTTTTAAAAAAAAAACAGTACATATATAATTGAGATAACAGTATGGCTATGGGTCCATAATGGGCACACGTGACAGCTGATCGTATGAGACACTATAAACCCACTTCCAGCTGCTCACAGTTGCGAGTAATTACTAAAACTATATATTACATTTCATTTAGAAATAGCTTTGTGTGGGCGAGATTCATTCCCACGCTCTTTTATCATTAAGATAGTCCCCAGTGTCGTAGTAAGCCTTGCGGCAGAGGACTTGTTTGACTGTCTTCTTAAAAGGTTTTAAAGGCAGGGATTGAATCTTTATTGGGATTTTATTATATATCCTAATGGACATCCCAATAAAAGAAGAGCTTTTTTTATGGAGCCGGCATTTCGGAAATGCCAGCTTGTGGCCGTTCCTAGTTGAGACACAGTTAGGACTATGCAAGTCCAATATGGTTGTGAATTTCTCTTTATTTTTGCGTACATACATTATGTTTTCGTAGATATATTGCGAAGCAAATGTAAGAATATTGATCTCTTTAAATTTTTCTCTAAGTGATTCTCTAACACCTAAGTTATAAATTGCGCGAATAGCCCTTTTCTGCAAAATAAAAATTGATTCAATATCAGCCGCATTACCCCACAGTAAAATGCCATATGACATTAAACTATGGAAGTAACTGAAATAAACTAATCTGGCTGTTTCAATGTCTGTGAGGGAACGAATTTTCTTTATCGCAAAAACTGCAGAACTAAGTCTATTCGCCAACTGAGAGATGTGGGGTCCCCACAGTAATTTCGAGTCTATTGTAATTCCCAGAAAAGGAGCTGCTTCAACAATGGCAAGATCCTCACCATTTAATTGAGGATTTACATTTTCTTTTTTAACATTTGGGGGTGAAAACCTTATGCAATTAGTTTTTTTGTTGTTTAATAGTAAATTATTTACATTGAACCACTGAACTACCTTAGAGAGAGCATTGTTCACATCGTCATAATTGGAAATTCGTCTATCGATTTTAAATAACAAAGAAGTATCATCTGCGAACAATACAATCTCATGACTGTTTTCAACCATGAAAGGAAGATCGTTTATATACAACAGAAACAGAAAAGGTCCTAAAATGGAACCTTGCGGGACCCCCATCTCTACAGGTTTAGCTTTTGTTTAAAGAAAGGAAGAGAAAAGTAGTTGATATGGTACACATATTGGTACGAATAACGTACAATTCCCACTTTTTTAATATAAAATAGAATATTGCTACAGTAGATAGTGATTATTTACGTACATTAATTTAAGCCAGATCTGACAAAATAACGTAGGTACCTACCATAACATAGCCATTTTATATTAGTACGAGTAGTGGCTTGAAAAAAGCTTAATGCTATTCATAAGTAAATGCTATTTTTCTCAATGCTAACAAAATATACCCACGGTTTCAGAAAAAATGCAGATTTGATGACCCGTGTGGCGCAATTGTTACCATGCCGGACTGTCAATCGGAGGGTTCCGGGTTCAATTTCCGGCGAAGCAAAAATTTGAACAATTAAAATTAAAATTTTATAATTAAAATTTCTGTTCTTGGTCTGGGTGTTTGTGTTGGTCCACAACACAGGGTATATTATTATCTATCCTACTGTAGGACAATGAATGTGAAAACATTTTTTTACTAGCGGCCGCCCGCGACTTCTTACTGGACTTTACTTTTAGTTTTTTTCTGAAATAAAACAATATTAATTATTATTTCATCCGCTACCTGGCAGGAAAAGTCCGACAGACAGACAGACAAAAATTGTAAAAAAATTATATCGATATATTATGTACCTTTAGAGATTAGCCTAGTATATTATACATACATATGAATGTAGTAAATAGAAGTATTTAAACATTACAAACAGATACTCCAATTTTATTTATTTATATAGATTTGTCAGACACTTTAATTTTGATGGTAACCTTGTTTACATATATAGAAGCACGATAATTTTGACAACAAATAGACGAAAAAGTTTTGTAAAGAATAAATCTTAAAATTCTTATTTTATATATAAGACATAAGAAAGATTTCTATCAGAAAGCTCTAGAATGTTCTGTTGCACTTGCTTTTACTCCAGCAAACGCTTTGCCACTTGACATGTTTATAGTTCTCTTGAAGAACAAACAAGTCAGTTTACAGGCGAAGAAATAAAACTTGCAGAGCCTGCCACAACTTTGTTCTCAGATCTCGCAGTATTTTCAAAACATGGTACTTTAGGTAAAACAGCCCATCACCACTTTAGGTATACCAGCATATATTTTTTTCAACCTTTTTTTATGTCCCACTGCTGGGCACAGGTCTCCTCACAAGTGAGAGGGATTTAGGCCATAGTCCACCACGCCGGCCAAGTGCGGATTGGTGGACGTTATGCTTTCGAGAAATTACGAATTTCTCTCAGGCATGCAGGGCGATGAAGAACATCGTAATCAATGAAATATCACGATAATTTCCATCACCGTGGAGCAGCGATAAATTCGCACATTACAAATTTCTTTGTCAGAGGTGCGAGCCGAGGATTTGAACCTGGGATCGGTCGCGTCGAAGACCGCGGTTTTTTACCACTCGGCCATCGCTGCTACACCAGCATATCTGTTGATAAAATTAAACTCATTTACACAGAGATGACCAATAAAATCCGACCGTTGTGATTCTTGTTGTTTGAGTATAACCTTTTGTTTTGCTGCACTTCGTAATATTGAAAATGTAACAGCTTTTGATTTAGCGAATGAACGAGCAACTGGAACGGAACATTCGATAAAACCAGTTACATTGGAATGGTAATCAAATAAAGTCAGAGTGGATAACACGTTGAAGTTTCATTATGATTGTTTTGACTGCAAAATGTTTTGATTATGATTTCTGTACGATACTATCTGTAGGTGGTAGAACTATTATTGTAGGTGGAACTATTATGGTTCGCCCGGGGAAGTACCACCGCTGCAGCCACTTCTGCCGTGAACCAATTCTATTGTGTTTCGGTGGAAATGTGCTATTGCCGAACACACTTACATGAGGCGACCGCCAGCCACCGGAGTAGCAGCGCAACTGCATACGACCTCAGACAAGACTTACCTATGCTTGCTTGAGTTTTATGTAGATGTCCATAGGCTGCAGCGACCACTTAACACCACGTAGCCTGCTTGCTCGTCTGCTACTCCATTCAAATAAAAAAAAAACTACTTTTGAAGTCATAATTGAAACGTCTAAACATTTGAGAATTTGCAACTTTACTTTGTGACATACGATAATATTACTATCATAGATGTAACTATAAAACGAAATTGGCGTAATACCTTATTTCTGCATCTATCTACTGAATATATTAGGAAATAAATCATGGGCAAATAGGCAAGGTCTATTTCATGTACCTTTACGAGTTCAAGGTAGGTTAAATTAATAAAAATAACAATCACTAACATAAGTGTGATGTTTTTGTAGCCATAACCCCAAGTGTGGACTAACCGCATGTTGCTTATTTATAAATAACCATTATAACCTTTCAGGGCCACCTGTGGACGTTGGAGTAACTATGTACGTCTTATCGATCAGTTCCCTATCTGAAGTCAAAATGGTATTTAAAAGACCAATTATTACGTAGATGATCATTTAGAGAGTTCATGTCGACAATTTAGGTTAGCGACCTTCGCTCGAGCGTTTATCATTATAAGTCTGAATTGAATAATCGATCGAGCGTGGGCGTCCGGGCGTCACGTCACCGTCCTCTGGTTTGGTTTTCACGGCGCAAGGCGCGCGCGCGACTCACGATTGGGCTTGATTGCAGGTCCGCCAGTGGAGGTGGGCGTCACCATGTATGTGCTCTCTATCAGCTCCGTCTCCGAAGTGCTCATGGTACTCGCCACTGTCAGCTCACGCTTGTCTCGGTCGCTCGCCCCGCCGCGGCGACCGAGCAGCCCCAGACACGAGGCTGCGAGCATGCCGGCGTTATGGAGCGGACCAACCGGAGCGAGACACACCACACCTCATTTTTTAATTACCTTCTCACTAGTACCTTCAATTCGGTCCAATTGGTCTGTGGTGTTCTCTTCCGGGTGCGTCCTTACATACAGACATACTAAAATGTACTTGCTATGAAGCATCCCTCCAAGCGAGACTCTGTCGTTGCTCCATTGTTGTTATTTTTATTTTAAGCTTTTTATGTTCTTGAGTAGGTATCTGTTGTGACTGTGGGTTTCTTACTATTATCTCTCGGAATGGCGTCGAACACTTCAAATTCGCCACTCGCCTAAAATTTTCTTACTTTTACGTAGTCTTGCTATGAATGTGTTTAATGTTTGTAACGTTGTCCAGTGAGATCCGGTTGAACGAGAATACTTCGTGTGATTCACTATCTCTGTTTTTATTTTTTTATTTAACAAGAGATAAAAGCACAAATATTTATATATTTGCAACATTCGCGTTTACGAATTGAAATGTTCCAATGGAAAGCGTAATATTGCTTGTCGCGTAACATCTTTCAGAGGCTGTCGGGTCGCAACCAGGTTGTTGTAAAGTTAAATGCCGATATACCCTTGATAAAGGTTCCAAAAGAAAAAAAAAACGTCAAACTTAGACCAGGGTGTATGACCCCTAGTGGAAACCAAATCAAGGGGACTCGACTCTTAAAGTCACTTTAAGACGTGACCATTACCGGATATTAGATATAGAATTTAGATAATTACAATGCAGTATACGTAATGCGTTAGAAGTAATTAAAGATAGACATATTGCTAACATCAAAATGAGTAATTTTATTTACTGATTAGTATTAAATTTTATAGAATTACGTATACTGTCTTGTTAATTTATAGGAAGATAAGTAATAATTTCTTTTGAAATTTAATTCGGCAAAAATTATATTTAAATGCTAAAATAAAAGTGAGTTACTAATGGTATTCTTGATAATGACAAGTAAATTTTGAATGTTTTAAAATAAATATATTCATAAGAATTGTAAATATCTACTAAATGCTTAAAATAATCGAATACTTGTGTTTATAATGAAACTTAAAATGTGCCTAATATAAAATAAACATGGCTATCCTGGAATGTCTATTAATATTTTCTTCACAAAAATATAAATTTTTCACATTTTTATCATCTATATCCAAGACTCTATTAATTAAATTAAAACAAGAAATTTTCTTTTGGAACGTAATGAATAATGTATTTTAAGGCAATGTTAATGAAGGCGTGTTTTCTTTAATATTGAAAATGTTTCAGGACTTCACCTTGGATTTCTACTTCAGACAGTTTTGGACGGATCCAAGACTTGCTTATAAAAAGAGGCCAGGAGTGGAAACCCTTTCCGTCGGGTCTGAATTTATCAGGAATATTTGGGTTCCTGACACGTTTTTCGTAAACGAAAAACAGTCTTATTTCCATATCGCTACCACGAGCAACGAATTCATTCGTATTCATCATTCTGGATCTATTACACGAAGTATAAGGTGAGCGCTTAACTAGCTTTGACATAATTTAATAAAGCCAGTGACTCACGTACTGATAAATGATGATGAATTTTGTTCCAATTGTTCATTAAGTTTTCGATAACACTCTATAAATTATTGTAAGTGCAATTGGGACTGTAAATTCCCTAAATATTCAGTCACAACCTCTTTGTTCCAGACTGACTATCACCGCATCTTGTCCAATGGATTTACAATACTTTCCAATGGATCGTCAATTATGCAACATTGAGATTGAAAGCTGTGAGTTTCACTCCCTTGTTTACCTGCTGTACATTATATAAATACAATTTTATCCAAGTTTCACATCACTTGGCTTATTTTAGTTGTGAATAAAATATTAGGTCTACTTTACTTTTGATCTTCGAGTTTGTATTCAAATTATTAATAATTCCTAGAAAAACAATTGAAGTCGCAAAAAAGCGCAGATTCGGCTTTCTTATGCTGTAGCAAAATTATAAAAGATGCTTCTCGATTTTACTTTTGTCACCTGACGTTTGGTAATGCTCGTCGTTATCATAATCGTATTTGTACTCTTTTGCTTAGTAGTTTAATCACAACTACGAATGTCTAAAACCCAGTGCGATGGGTGCTTATTTTATCGTTTCATATCTCTGCATGGTACAGTCGGCTACACCATGCGAGACATCCGTTATAAATGGAACGAGGGGCCCAACTCTGTGGGTGTTTCGAGCGAGGTGTCGCTGCCGCAGTTCAAGGTGCTCGGCCATCGACAGCGAGCCATGGAGATCTCCCTTACCACAGGTACTATGCACCTGCCAATCACTTAGACCGTTAAGAAAAAAATTAGCTCCTGCCATTACTTCATAATGTATCCGAACGATACCGCTTGCATGCTCCTCGCTTTATTCGAAATTTTATATTTCAAATCCATTTAATATTCTTGCTATTAATTAAAAATCATGATGAAGTACCCTAATTCCTTATTCGTATTCAAAAATTTTAATAATGCCGAGATTTATTACAGGAAATTATTCACGGCTGGCCTGCGAGATCCAATTTGTTCGATCGATGGGCTACTATTTGATCCAGATTTACATTCCTTCCGGTCTGATCGTCATTATATCGTGGGTCTCGTTTTGGTTGAACCGTAATGCAACACCCGCTAGAGTGTCACTCGGCGTCACTACGGTGCTTACGATGACTACACTCATGTCTTCTACTAACGCCGCCTTGCCCAAGATCTCGTACGTCAAATCAATTGATGTTTACCTGGGGACCTGCTTCGTAATGGTCTTCGCGAGTCTTTTAGGTAACCCTTTTAGGTTTTAAATTAATACATTATCATCAAACTTATTTCGTGAAGTGTTGCGCGCGCTAGTAATTTATTTTTCCATATACTATCTACTTAATTTTATGCCTGAAGCATTTTGCATAATTTAGGATCAAGCGCGAAATGAATTAAATATTTATAACATTGTTAATATACATTTTCATATGAAATATCCGTGACGAAGTTAATGTGCACAGCAAGTAATTTTTGGATGCCGCTTTGCGCTAGCATTTTTCTGCATTTGGTCTATGTTGTGTTATATCTTTCAGAATACGCTACTGTTGGCTACATGGCTAAAAGGATACAGATGAGGAAGCAAAGATTTACTGCAGTACAGAAACTGGCTGCCGAGAAGAAGGAGGGTCCGCCGGCACCTGTGGAACCTTTGCCGCCGCCTAGGACCAGCACCTTGACTCGACCTGCCCCACCGAGTCGATCATCGGTAAATATCAGTGAAGAAGAATTTAATGTATTGTTATTAAATAGCGAACATTTAACGTAACAGTAACTTATTGTGCCCGCAGTCATACAACCCACACACACAGGAAGTTCGATTCAAGGTCCACGACCCAAAAGTTTACTCGAAGGGCGGTACTCTGGAGAACACGATCAATGGATCTCGCGCGCCTCCGCCACCGCCTCCTCCACCAGTCCCCCCGCAGCCCGAGGAAGAAACACCCCCTCCGCATCTGCTCCACGCGTCAAAGGTTATTGTTCATTTCGTATAAAAACTGTCTATAAGCGATTGCCCTTTGCGAAGCGAGAGCGCGAACGTTTGGCGAATAGCATTGCGTTTAATATAAACCGAGCCATTCAGCGAATTCTTTTTGACGCTAGCGAGCGAGAAAATCTTCATGTAAATTAATCGTCAGAGTCAAGTCGAACATTTTTTTCAGGGCATCAACAAGCTACTGGGCACCACTCCCTCGGATATCGACAAGTACTCGCGTATCGTGTTCCCCGTCTGCTTCGTTTGCTTTAACCTCATGTACTGGATCATTTACCTCCACGTGTCCGACGTCGTGGCCGACGACCTGGTACTACTCGGTGAGGAGAACTGAATTTGACCTAGTTATGAATCGACGGTTTACAAATTAATACAATGATATCGTTTTATTATTCTTATTGGAGACTCTCATCTGACGAACATCATCATGGACAATGGTTAAGTGCTTTTTACAATATTTAATCTAGTATTCGCAATTATTTAGCACTAAGGTCCTTATGAGAATAGGGACATTAAAAATACATAAAAAAATGTACTAAATGGCACTGAAAATTTAGAAAATAAAATAATTATTTATGAGAACTATAACGTAAGTCATTTACGTGAAATTTAGGTTAAAGAGATCTCGAATTTGCATGTAGACCTGCGTAAGGGGAGTAATACTCGTATATAATATACATTCCTTCTCGTGATGTGAAGCCTGACTTCTATTATTTACAGGAATTTGGCGCACATGCGTAGAAAAGTTATATATGATCTCTAAAATTAATAATTTATAACCACAATGCGTAACTATTCTAAACGATATCATTCTCAAACATTTATGTACCTTATTTAAAAAAGACTTTAAATTTAGCGTTAATTAATACTTGTAGTGATAACTATACAACATTACTGTAGTTAACATTTGCATTTAGATACCTGAGAATATTTTACAACTTTATATAAGTCTAGAAAACGGTACATCTACACTGTGGAAATTCTGTCCTGAAACAACAATACTTCAGGCAATTTAAAGGACGCGGTTATTGTATTTATGTCACTGAAAACTATAAAAGATGAGTAAATTAGAAAAAACTTAGTTGACGTTTCAAAAATAGAATCTTCATTAATTTTTTTGTTTATTCTTATATGAAACATAACGTAGATGCAGGTACCCTTTTAGGCGATAGTATCTCTTCGGTCATACTTTATTCGTAATCACTTAATCTAAATCCAGATCAGTACAATTATAATTCTTAATAAATTTGAAATACCTACATGTCTAATTAGTTTTATAAAGCTATCAAGTACCTATCACTAATAAAAATATTATATTAATAGATTGAATGTCGACGAGAACAGGCTGGCCTTGACCACCTTTGTAAAATCTATGTAAATAAAATATACAAATATTTATAAATTATAGTTATTAATTGAGCATACTTGCTCTAGTTTTATAAAAAGTATATTCAGTTCAATTAAATAAGTATACACCCTTAAAATTCACCTTGAAATAAGAAAAATATATTGCACGACACACCCTTTTCTACCTATGTACGTAGCGAAAATTATAATATTGATATTATATATAATAATGAATTGAAATTACATTGAATTCTCAGGAAATTTGTAATAGTGAATGCGTCAGGTATTTACGTTTATTATTATGTTAGTGATTTTATGAAACAGGTAATATAGAAAGGATAATCGCTAATAAGGTATAAATTATTATAAAAATGTTACGTTATATTAATATGTTGAATATCTATAAAAAATATAAGTTATATTGTCGGTTTACATCAAATGTAGCAGAACTATAGTGTAGTTAGAATGATGATTAATGCGCTGTTAAAACAAACTTTATCGTGTACCAAAATTTAAGAACCATTGTTATAGAGTTTTATATTTTGACTTATAAAAATGTATTCTTTATATTTACTGTTTATTGTAAAGATCCATTGTAGCTAATTCCGCTATTTAAAACGACTATTTTAAGCGTTTTTATTATGTCACCATTACATGTTACTGCACTCACACATATAATTTATTAATGTTTTTGATGTAAAGAGATTTATTTAGATAATCCGCTTGAATTATGAAGAGGAGTGGATGAAGTAGATAATAAATAAATTGAAGCGACGACATGTAAACAGTGCTGTGCCACTTTCTCTTACAGTATTATAAATAATATTATAAAATTTGAGTGTAAAATATTTTAGTCATAAAAAAGAACTATTTTTAGTCAATACTATCTATAATAATTAAAGATTGCTCTAAGTTTGACCCTGTGGTTGGTGGCTCATATTGATAGAAAAATATAATGGGTTAGAAAAATATAATATTATGTATGTTAAAATGATCAGTTGTAAGGATTCACGATATATTTTTCGTATTGTGGTCAATTCCCATTTTTATTATCCTTTTATTTCTTTACATGTTTAGATTTACCTTGAAGTTTTTATGAAATGCCAATCACATTTTTGGGTGAATTTATAATTTTCTTCTGAATTTGCTCAATATTTGTAAAAAGTGTTGTATAAAATAACGTTAAGGAATGCAGCTAATTGAACCATTTAGAAATTATATCCTTACATCCTTAACATTTTTTGTATTTTAATTTAAATATATATCCAAATGTATTTAAAATAAATAACAGAACATAAATATTAAAATTTTCTTTTTTTAAATATCTAATTTATTTTTACAATTCTATAAACATATAAGTAAATAGTGAGGGTTATTTATAAAACGTAACATTTCTAAATGGTTTATTAAGGGAATATTGTACCTGGAATTGTCAACGACATAAATAAGTAGGACACAGTGTGTGCACACTAACTTCCTATGCTGCTTTAGAAGTAAATAGAATGTATAATGATTCCTAAATAATCTGTAACTGTAGCAATACTAAAAACCAATTCACAAATATAAATAATTTTGGTATGTAATCGAAGACACGTTTGTAAAAAATAACTAAAATTAATATAATTTTATCGCAAGGCAGAGAAAACAATAAGGATAAATTTATTGTAATGATAATCTAAATAGACCTAAATGTAAAATATGGAAAGGAATTTATGATGTATGGAGAAGGTAAGTAAAGTAATATACTGCACTTAGGAAGTAAGGAAGTAGCGTAGTTATGCGTACGGGGGAGTGGGCGAGTTGCGTCAATTCTAATCTTTGAGAGAGTGCATGGTGGTTGTGGATGACCGCAAGAATTGACCGCAAGAACTGAGCACTTCCACTGAAGTTCCAGACGAGCGTCGCCTATAAACCTCTCACGCGAAACCAAATTCTAAATCACATTTAAAATTAGAATAAATAAAACAAAATTATATTGCTATAACGAATCAATTTAGGAGAATATTAAATATTATATAATGTAATCTAGATATCAAATAAAATGTTATATCGCATTCTCTTTAGATTGGTCCGACTGCCATAAGGAACGTATAGTGACACACGCTCATAATAGAAAGTGATGTAATGAAACTTGAATACAAATTAAATGGAGAATTGTTTTTATAACTTTAGAGATACGGCTCAGTAGGACGTTGTATAGAAAGTAACGTAAAACTTTATAACGCAAATAGAATCAATAATGTTAAGGAAAAGGTTGTGTACACCATAAAATCTATCAAAGAACCAGCAGTAAAATGAAGGAAGAACATTTTGTTGCATTGCTTTTTTAAGATGTTTATACCTATCCATAACGTAATATACTTATATTTCTTACCGAAGGTAAATTCAAAAGATTCCTTGTTCTTTTCTGCAGTCAGCTTCAAATACCTGAATAGGGAAATAATTACTGGTTATTTGATAACTTTATGTTGTAAACTGTCTAAGCAACATCGTTACAACCGTCGTAGCGCTTGAGGCGTTCTCGAAAACCGTTCTATTATTCTAAAGATTGTATAAGGAAGTCATTTTACATCATAATCATTGAGGGTTTAGGTCTGCAAAAAGCACACTGCTCGATTTTTATACCAAAAACGTAACGTAACGTAAACGTAATGTTTTCCTGATAAGAATATTTTGATTGATTACTTTTAATATTTCCCTTGACTTGTGACTCGTTTTTAAGTTTGATGACTAATTACGTGTATAAAACAAATCTGTTTTAGTTTATTTAAAATATTTACAAGTATTGTGCCAAATTTGGGGTTGTAATTTCTTGAATTATGGTTTGGATTTAGAACTGCGATTTTTTATTAAATGTGACATTAATTTATTTTACAACGAAAAATATCGAAAATGATTTGATTCCTTTAATTTATTTTAATTTTAATTATTATACAAACTATAGAATAGACATGAATCGGAAAGAATAAGACATTAAAATGTAAAGCAATATAAAGAAGGTGATAAAATACAGATAATATTAGGATTGATGGCAAATAATTTTAAAATAAATAGGTAGGTACGTTAAACAATTATTATTTTATTGAAGTAAAAAGTATCTACAGAAATAACAGCGAAGATATAAAAGAGAGTTAAAATAGAAAATGAAATAAAGAAATCAAAATATTTTTGTATATTTTGATAGGACATGTGTCACTCAAGAAATGCTCTATGTTTGAAATAAAAAAATTATCAATGTCAGTCAGTGTATTGTTTTTAATTTGAATATACTTAAATATGTTTTAATGTCAATTTTTTACAGCACTTAATAATCTCTCCATCCTGGCACTATTTACCGAAACCTTTAAAATTAACTGTAGGCTATACTTAGAATAATAAATTATAATGAACGGATGTGACAATCTTCTGAATCTTCCAGAAAACAATCAAAGTATTTCAAGAATAAAACGTACCAAACGATGAACTTGCAACTAAATCAAAATTCGCCATTAATGTAATGTGTTTCCAGAAAGTTGATTTAAATTACCTATTGCTTTCAATAAAATGATTATTACTAAACTAAATCTTTTTTGAATACCTGTTACTAATACCGACGTGTGAATCCCGTGCATTGTTATATGATAAATATTATGAGTATATTATATCGTACAGTACTGAAATCAAATCGATAAATAATAATTAAGATCCGAATTCAACAGTTTTTCAAGAAAAATATCATAAAAAACAACGGGTTGCACTCCGGTAGTGCCGGCAGAAGTAAAAACTTGAACATTAACGTTATGCATTTTTAAATTTTTGGAATGGTTAGGGAATAATTTCGCACGAATTGTTTTTAATATCAGTATTATTTTTCATCTAGTATTTTCAGTAAGTTTTCATCTATTCATTCACTCATTTTCTTTCACTGTTTCCCCGTCACTTTTTTCAATAATAGATGCACTTTGTTCAATATCCATATTTTAAATACTTGATATAAACTAATTTTACAAGTATAGACAGTCGAGCCGTCATCAGCTGTCACCCCTCCGTCTTGGTCTAAAAGCCGGTGAAGATCGACTTTCACCAATCTGATAATTCGATGAGACATAATATTTTTTATCAAATATAATTTATAAACATACATGCCTATAATAACTTGCCTATCTAAAAGTGTTCTTTTAATATAATTAATTTTAATCAATTTTCTTTCATTACCTCACTCTTGTATATAAATAAATATAATAATAATAATGTATTATACATATAATATATTATATGTTTATAAATTATATTTGATGTAAAATATGTCTCATCGAGTTATCAGATCTGTGAAGGGCGATCTTCCACGTCTCCTCTACTATCTTACGAATTTCGACGATCAGGCCACGTGTGTGACGCGAGTTTAACATTTTTTACCCATTCCAAAAAAAGTGTACAACGCCGCTAAAGAAGTATTCACTTCAAAAATTTAGTTTTTAAATTACGCTAAAGAAATATTTATTAGATATTTCAACTGTATCGTAGTAAACATTCAGGGACCTAATATTAGACTGTAACCAGAACATCGTTCTTTGAAAATCGGATACCGTATCATTTATTATAATAGGCGTCACCTTGCAGAGGTTTTGGGGAGAATAATATTGTCAATTCGCGCAAACTGGCTGCGCGCGCACTCTCTGCAAGGCACCATATCCCGGGAAAAATTGCTATTGTTTCAAACATTACGATTTCTAATAAGCTACACTGAATGCCATGTTTGGCGAAATTGGCTTTTATGAAGCATTGTTTTTCAATTTTATTTTAAAACGCGTAATAATTATACATGCAACTTTTCTATTCGTATTACGATTATAAAAATTCTAAGGAAAATATTAGTTATCGTCTACAAACGATGGTTTCAGTGGTACCTAACCTATTAAGTTAAAAGTTTGGTATTTTTGTGTAACGATTGTTCACCCAGTCTTCTCTTTAATTAAAAATATCCAAATTTGGATCTCAATTGATTACCATGTTATCATATTTATGTAAGTTAAATATTTGTGAATTCCTCCAATATCCTTAACTTAGCCAAATCATATCGCCATAATCCAACCTGCGTGCGCAAAGATTGCCCAGAACGCCAAGATATTGAATTACGAAGAAATAACAAGTAAACCGCTGCTATTGATTCAGTTCACGACGCTTAGTATTTTTGGGATTCTCCTTTTGAATGTGCGGTTATCTCTTCACCACCTGTCTTTCTGCAGTTACGATTAAAACAATGCGTATAATACGGCTATTTTTAACAACACCTAAAACTTTTCCTTTAAAACCGTAGTTTTTAGGGTTCCGTAGCCAAATGGCAAAAAACGGAACCCTTATAGATTCGTGATGTCTGTCTGTCTGTCTGTCTGTCGTCCGTATGTCACAGCCACTTTTTTCCGAAACTATAAAAACTATACTGTTGAAATTCGGTACGTAGATGTATTCATGAACCACATTAAGATTTTCACACAAAAATAGAAAAAAGAAATAAATTTTGAGGGTTCCCCATACTTAGAACTGAAACTCATTTTTTTTATATCAAACCCATACGTGTGGGGTCTTCAAGGGTCAGGATAGGTCTTCAAAAATGATATTGAGGTTTTTAATATCATTTTTTTCTAATCTGAATAGTTTGCGCGAGAGACACTTCCAAAATGGTAAAATGTAACCTGTAACTTCTAAAATAAGAAAATGATAAAACTAAAAAAAATATATGAAGTACATTACGATGCAAACTTTCACCGAAAATTGGTTTGAACGAGATAAAGTAGGTAAGTAGTTTTTTTTTTAATACGTCATAAATCGTAAACCACAATTTACCTTTCATTCAATCTTAATGCAATGATTTCTATGGAAAATCAAAGGCAATGATGTATTTCTGTTGCCGCTATTGTTATACAAATACTAAAAATAGAATAAAATAAATATTAAAGGGGGCCTCCCATACAATAAACGTGATTTTTTATAGATAATGTTACGGAACCCTTCGTGCGTGAGTCCGTTTTAAGTAAAGCAAACAGGTTATTTCCAAAGATTTCGACCCAAAAAACGTGCAATGAAAAATACTGTCTACTTGACACAGATACACGAATGCTGTGTTCGGGCTTATTTGCAATGCGGCTGAAAGCTAGTCTCTCGGGCTTGCCCAATAGACGTGTTGGGATAACCGCAATTTTTCTATTTCACGAGAATTTTTATAACTTGCGAACTTCAAGTGTAGCAGAAAATTTTATTCATGCGAACTACATATTTCCAGTTTTGAAATTTCGTATTTTATTGGTTTAAAATTTTATCCGGGCGTTCGTGATCGAATAGTAAAATAAATCAACAATTGTTAGGAAACCGGTACTCAAAGGAAAAAAATACGGAGAGATTATTTCAATATTTTAAGGGTTGTATGCGTTTTTCTATCGATATGACCATAAAATGACACGACAAGACGGAAATGTGAAATCAAAGTCGCAATCGTATTCACAAACAGAATAATAAATGTTTTTGGGATGTGTGAAGTATAATTGTATTTATGGGTCTATGAGTTTTAAAAATAATTAACGGGGTTCAATAATCAGAGATATATGCGTATATCAATTAAATCTTAGTTTGAAGTTTAAATATGAATACTTCTGATTCCATTGTATAATTTTATAAAACATTTAATATTTTATTGTAGTAGTTTTAGTACAAAGTATTTTTTTTGTAAATGAAACGTTACAATATATATAATAATAGTTATAAACACAGACAAACAAAGTTTAAACACCATTATAGTTAGCCAGGTGTACATACATTCGCAGTAGCTATGGTAAAAAGTTTATATTACTTTTTTACTGAATTGTTTATTTAGTACAAACTAATCATAAATCATTTCGACACACGAACCGTCTCACCCACTTATAAACATTGGTAGCACATGCTTAAATCGTTAAAATTTTCAATCCGCGTGAAATGACAATGCTTAGTATCAGTATACATAGAATTAACATTAGATGATTCCCCTAAAAATCACAACAAGAGTCCTTATGTTTCTTTACCATGATAATTGTGAGTCAAATAATCGATAAACACTGTCGCATTGACCAAATATGGAGCAAACACATTCCCTGTATACATTCGTATATCTATGTTTTAAAATGCTGTTCAAATAAAGTAAAATTTGATTTGACATAAAATGTATCAAATTCAAACAAATTTCCATGGATTTATATTTAAAACCAGTTTAGCTTAAGAAACAAATTTACTGCATATTTAATTACTGGTAGGTACTAAAGAAATGGCTTTATAGTTTATTAGTTTCTGTTGAAGAGCAAAATAGTAAATAACAACATTTTTATTTGAACAGCATAACTTTTATTGACTCCTCACACCGTCCTTTACTATACCGAAATGAATCTACGGCGCCCTATAAGCCGAGAAGCTTTAACTAGAAATTAAACTTGTGGAATCGTTTTCGAAGTTGCTAATGAATGTGATTTTCTTCCTTTAATTCTATAATAATATCACTCGATGCAATGTCAGCATGAGTTAATTTAAAAGTGGGTACTAAAATGGTCAAATTACGAATTTCGATTTAAAAAGTTTATTCATTTTCTGAATGATGTAAAGCGTCAGTGTAATAAGTAAGTGAAACCACGTCGAACAATTTTAATTTGACGATGACCGATATCGGTTGCCGCATAGCATGAACATTTATGACTTTAGCCTTTTTGGATTTGTAACCGGATCAGTTAACCCGAACTTATTTGAGCCTCAGAATTTTTATGTATAGATGTTCTATGTCACGAAGTCCGTTCGGTTCTGATTGTAGTTAGTGATGTGTACTGACAAGCACACTACTTTTATTCGTAAGCTTTTGAAACCAAAAAAATTGGTAGTCTGTAAAGTCGGTTTACGGACGATCGTTTAACTTGACAACGTTATAACAAAACAATGAAAACCACATTAACAACTTCTTACTTCACTTTATAAACAGTCGACGAATGGAGCAAACTGAACGTTCAATCCTCAACGTAAAGTTACAAGCGTAACGTTACAATGAGCGTAACGTTACAATGAGCGTAACGTTAAAATGAGTCATCCTTTTCGTGCCTGCAACTGGCGTTCATCGATTTATTAGATGTAGTCACGGCAAAAAAGTTTAAAAATATTGCGTTACTCATACACACCTCTTCTACGTTTAGTTGATGCTGACGTTACTTGATACTGAGTGCACTCGAGCGCTCGCTCTCACAACATACTTACGAATAGATTATAGAACTTCGTGAGAAAGAACATCTATCTATACCTTAAAATATCCCCAGGGCCGGATTTAGAAGTCGAAAGGCCTCGGGGCAACATAGGAGTGGGGGCCCCTTGGCCCCAAATTATTTTCCAAATAAAATGGATAATTTTTTTCAGTCTGTGATTTTTTACTGATTCCCTGAATGAAGTGATCAAATATGCATCGATAATTTCTGTTGATATTTAATTTAATCATATTTGTACAAAGTGCTGTAAAACGCTAAAAAATACAGGATTTTTTACTAATGTGTAATAGACTAAATCTGATTTTTTTCCTTAATCTCTATTGAGGGGGGCCCCTCTTTTGTAGCTGTAGCCCCGGTTGCCCGCCCCTAAATCCGGCCCCGAGTATCCCGATGCAGATTTTTTGAATGATCTAGCTGATATTGCAATCGGTGCTATATTTCTGTGCTCTTTGCAGTGCTATACTTCCTATAACATTATCGTTTTCTTACGCCCTTTTCTAATGTTATCAATTATTTAGCAATAATACTTGGTTTGAGCTCCGTTAGTTCAGCATAAATTCACTGTCGCAATTGAATAACAACGAACTGAACGGGGCCCAAACTATGGATACTATACGCTTCGCTTTATTTTGATTTGAGACTGACTTAGTATTTCGATGTCCTAATTTCTAATATGAATAAACTTTTGTGAATGATTGTCGTTTGTGTATAACTATTGTATTGTTTAAATTTTATTATAAATTTTAATATTCTTTATTTATTGTAGCCGATATACACTTGTCGGTTCGGGATTTAAGAGTTCAGAGTATACCTACTCAGAGTACGACAGCATTTAAATCAGAATTAACCTTCTTTTATCTTAATAATAATATATTTCAAATATTTATTCATGAAGATTTTGAATGTCTCTTCAGTTATCGTACACACAAGTTTAGTTAGATGAAAATCGTACCTATTTCACTGATGTAATGTAATTACAGGTCATTATTAGTTAATAAAATATCTTGTCAAAATAATATTACATAAAAGTATGTTACAATTTGGCCCGGTGGTTACTGTAGAACGCAAATGATCTATGCGACTAAGCCACACGGGCGCGGTCGGGTATGAGATGGGTGACCGCTAGTGGCAAAATATCGTCGGTCCCGGTTGATGTCGATAGATAACAGTCGTTAAACCTTGTCGGAGGCCTTATGGGCGGTTTGAAGACACTGGTTTGGCCTCTAACCTGCATCTCCACCAACACTACCTATTTGTGTATATCGGCTACAAATACGATATAATTCTACGATTGTATTGGTGTGATCATGATGTTGCTCAACTGATGTTGTACGAAATTTAGTTCTGTGATCAAAATAAAAAAAATGTACATGTGAATAGTGTTTTATTGCTACCAACAGCTATTATGTTTTTTTTCTACCTTTTCATGTCTCACTGGTGGACACATGTTTTTTTTATAAATAAACCGAATAAAAGGCACACGGGCCGCGTGGTGTTAAGCGATCACCGTCGCCTATGGACACGAGCAACCCCAGTGGAGCCGCCTGAACATTGCCGGCTTTGGAGGAGAGCTTTTTTTACAGCTTTCTTGAAAAAACCTATGTTATAATCTACTGGGAATGCCTCAGCTGGAAGGTTGTCCCATAACCTACACGTCCGTGGTAAAAAGGAGAGTGCAAAGCGTACTGTGGAGGACCGCCACGAGTCCAGATGGTGCCGGTAGAACTTTAACCTTCGTCTGGTGGTATAATCATGGAATGGTGATGTAGGCATCAATTTGAAGAGTTCCTCGGAGCACTCACCATAGTAAAGTCGGTAGAACACGCAGAGCGAGCCTATATGTCTCTTCACAAGCTAAGCGGTTCTAGTCTGTCAGTCAATCTTGGGTCGTTGACGATTCGGACTGTCTCCTCTTTGAAGCCAGAAAGATTATTTGGCCATTGCACACGATGCTGGCCAAGTTCAGGGGGCTCTAAAATAAATTATGAGTTTCCCTTAGGCATGCAATATTACAATATATTCCACCACTGCGTAGCAGCGATAAATACGCACTCAACAAAGTGCCCGGGGTTTGAACGCAGATTCTCCGTATTGGAGACCACAGGTTTTTTCAAACTTGTTTTAGTCCTGTTTGTTATCGATATATTAAGTCGCTAAAATAATGGGTGATTTTAAAACATCCGACTGCGAATTTGCTGCTAACCCGCATCTCTACCAACCCGCAGTGGGAGATTCAGGCCCAGCAGTGGGACACAAAAAAGGTTACAGCATCTGTTGCTGCATGAGCAAGTATAGGTAATTATATGAACTTATAAAATAATCAAACTTGTTTGTGGTAGGTTGAACATAAACATCTAAAGGCCTAATCGTTAAAAGTAGCTAGTGTGGCCCGGCCGTAGTGACGAAGTTCAAGACCAATGACGTCAAATTAAGTTTCGCAAATTCCCTAAGCGCTGAGCTTTTGCTAAACTTTATTCCCGACGGCGAGATCCGACTTAGCGCTATCGAGTTTGATTAGACTGAGCGGTGACAATATTCCCTTAAGACTGTATTCCTCACATAATACAAGTAGAATAATAATAATAACGTTTCACACTCACAGCCCCATAGTAGGGTAGACATAGTGTCGTGGGTAACATGGACACAAAACTCATCATTAAAATTTCTGTTTCGCCGGGAATAAAACCGGTGACCCACTGATCGGCAGTCAAATTAAAATTAGCTCACCAACTCGCTTAGCCTGCTGAAGATTACACTTCAAAACTAACCAGAAAGAAGCTCTCATTAATGTTGACAAAGCGAAGCGAGTAGTTAGATATTAAGGTCTCTGGATCTGGACCAATCAGAGATCTAACTTTTCACTATTCTTCTATCAGTTTTAACTTTTCAAAAGAAAATATTCACCGGAAGCGAGCACCTCGAAGGCGAGTCCTGCTCGCTCCTTGATTCCTAAGAAGAAGCCTGTGTTCAAGCCGATCACCCCCATGAATAAATTCCTACTCATGGTCTTTTCGGGAGCGACAGCGACGAAGAAGAAGAAGTCATTGTTCCGGAAAGTTCTGGTAAAAAACGACTACCTCTCCTTTTATACACAACGCGTAGGCTCGCTAACGGATATTCCCGCCAGGTGTTGATGAGAAACCCGAAACCCATTTCATCGACTTAAGAATATATAAATGCGATTAAATCGAAAAAGAACAGCCATTGAATCGTTGGCGGCACTCATAGTATGCGTGAAAAACCGCATCGACTAGAACTCGGACGCCTGGCAACATCTTGCCAATATCATAGTGGCCACTTGTAAAGAGTTCCGAGGGTGTCCCCTATATTCATAAGCAATTATTATTAATTTTGCATAAAATATTGCTCAAAAGAAAATAAGGTCCATTCGTAATCCTACGAATAGCAATGATGTTTTTAGGGTTCCGTAGCCAAATGGCAAAAAACGGAACACTTATGGATTCATGATGTCTGTCTGTCTGTCCGTCTGTCCTTCCGTATGTCACAGCCACTTTTTTCCGAAATTATAAGAACTATACTGTTGAAACTCGGTACGTAGATATATTCTGTGAACCACATTAAGATTTTCACACAAAATTAGAAAAAAAAAAAACAATAAATATGAGGGTTCCCCATACTTAGAACTGAAACTCAATTTTTTTAAATATCAAACCCATACGTGTGAGGTATCTATGGACGGGTCTTCAAAAATGATAATATTAAGGTTTCTAATATCATTTTTTTCTAAACTAAATAGTTGCGCGAGAGACACTAAAATGTTGGTCTCCCTGTAACTTCTAAAATAAGAGAATGATAAAACTAAAAAAAAATAATATAATGTACATTACGATGAAAACTTTCATTGAAAATTGGTTTGAACAAGATCTAGTAAGTAGTTTTTTTTTAATAGGTCTTAAATTGTAAACCACAAAACCTTTCATTCAACCTTAATGCAATGATTTCTATGGATAATCAAAGGCAATGATGTTTTTCTGTTGCCGCTATTGTTATGCAAATACTAAAAATAGAATAAAATCAATATTTAAGGGGGTTCCCATACAATAAACGTGATTTTTTATAGATAATGGTAAGGAACCCTTTGTGCATGAGTCCGACTCGCACTTGGCCGGTTTTTTTATGTTATTAATTATGATAAAAATGTAACTAAGGTTTTTCATATAATGCAATAACACTTATTAACATTATTGCATGCATACTAGTCGGGCATCCCCGAATAAAACTACGTGAGTACAGCCGTGATATTTATATTAACAATGTTAGTTCACACTCACGATTCGTTCTATAAGCAAAAAACTTATTAATTTAACAGACTCAAAAAAATAGAAAAAAATAAGCAGTAATCTAAAAAATTAACATAATTCAGATAACCTTTATTTTCTTTTCAGCAAGTAGTTTATCATCGTTTACTAAAATGTATTTACTTCACTACACTATTATTATTGTACTGTTGTTTTATTATGCTATGTAATACATAATCAACTAGATTAAATACATACTTGTATAGTCAATTAGATGTAAAGATTATAAATCAATTGATAAATATAGGTGCCTGCACAATATAAACAGATTAATAAAATATTATATAAACATTAATTTGGCTTGCATTTTTTTACAATACAACCCACCGTCATGCCAAGATCTGACTGTAATTATTTATTGAATAATGATTTAATGAAAGTAGGTTACAATGGTTTTACAGTGAATACTGTAAAACTGAAATAACTAAATAGTATATTTCATTACAAGAGCGGAATGGCTGTCATTGCAAGGAGTTCCGACAAATGTCTACCCAAGCCGAGGCGCAGCCGAAGGTGAGGGTTGACAGTCGGAACTCCTTCCAATGAAGGTTCCGCACTTGTACTGAACCACTATTTTTAATACAGTTGCGAAAAAATGAAGCAATTTAAGAAAATAATAAAAACTCGCAAAGATCATTTTTGAAAAATGGCGCCAGCCGTAAAAGAATACAGAGATTTTTTTTGTTTTCTTCACCCATTCAGGGTAGGCAAAAGGAACTATGCCCATACCGCCAAATCTTCAGTAGATTTTTTTTATTGATATGAATTGAAAATGTTAATAAGATGAAATAAAATAAAACCTAACCTAACTCATTGAATCAAATAATTAAATCTGATATTGAAACAAATTAGTAGTTTCTTTTTAGAAATATTTGCATGAATCATAAAAACTTCTAAAATTTCGTGGTTGGTTTTTTTCTTTTTAATAGACATTATTTTGACAGTTGGGAAAGGGAACTCACGAGTGCGGAAAAGCTAAAGAAAAAGCACGAGTGTGTAATAGCCCACCTCCCGCACGGATACGTCCCTTCAATACGTCACTTTTTGAGCAACTGTATTAAAAAATAATTACCGATTTCACCTCAGAACTAACATACATAAATCAAATTGCGTGCTGAAATCAGAATTTGCAAATGCCAATATTATAGCTACAGCATTTTAAGAATAGAATTTTGTCTTACAGGCTTAATCCATTAGAAGAGTACCTTATGCTAGAGGCTTTCTTAATGGACAGCCAAAAGGACATTATTAAATTAGTTTCAGATTGTCTTAGTGAATTTCGAACTGTTTGCTTATTTTATGAAGTCAACGTCAGATGAGCAACATCTCTAATCATTTACGACAGAAATAGTTTGCCAAAATACTTACTGATATTGGAGAAATTATTTATGAATGCTATTTATACATTTAATAGAAAAATATTTGTTGGTTTTGTGTTTTCATGAGTCAGATGAGAGAGAGTCAGAGATGAGATAAACATAAATAAATATTCTCCGTTAAGAGGTGGTTTTTATGTTGGCTTAACTAGTAAAACAAAGAATACTAAGAGTTGTATAAATATAAAAAAACAATGATAACCATTGTTTTCAAATTTTTCAACCATTTTTTTACTGCGGGTCTATTCCCTCGGAACAAAAATGTACATATGTAGAACTAGCTCATATCTATATTATACTGCAGTGTTAAATATATACGATACACTTTTCATCGTTTCCGCCAACTTATAAAGTTTACTTTTCGTTTACTTATAAAGTATTACATTGTTAATTGTATTTTGTCTTTATAAGTTGTGTTAAGAAAATAATATATCTTTAATCATTTACGACAGAAATAGTTTGCCAAAATACTTACTGATATTGGAGAAATTATTTATGAATGCTATTTATACATTTAAAAGAAAAATATTTGTTGGTTTTGTGTTTTGATGAGTCAGATGAGAGAGAGTCAGAGATGAGATAAACATAAATAAATATTCTCCGTTAAGAGGTGATTTTTATGTTGGCTTAACTAGTAAAACAAAGAATACTAAGAGTTGTATAAATATAAAAAACAATGATAACCATTGTTTTCAAATTTTTCAACCATTTTTTTTTGCGGGTCTATTCCCTCGGAACAAAAATGTACATTATGTAGAACTAGCTCATATCTATATTATACTGCAGTGTTAAATATATACGATAAACTTTTCATCGTTTCCGCCAACTTATAAAGTTTACTTTTCGTTTACTTATAAAGTATTACATTGTTAATTGTATTTTGTCTTTATAAGTTGTGCCAAGAAAATAATATACTTGTATGAATATACTGTATTAAGATTTCCTTGTATTTTTTCAAGTATAAAGAAATAATAATAAACACATTTTTCGTTTTATTTAAAAATTTAAAAGCTGATAAATTTAATGTTATGTATGTATGTATGTGTGTATGTATGTATTTATATATTATTATGTTGGTATGTATACATGTACATATACTTACCAGAATGTTTGACTAAATTATTAGAATTGTTAGTTACTTTCACTTAAAAAAACCTTCTCGTAGTATTCCTGCCTACCTTAAGTTTCTCACCGTCATCCAGGGTTGACTGGCAGAGAATGCCATTAGGCATTAAGTTTAACCCTGTAACACTTAGTTAAGGCGCTACAAAAATTAAATAAATAAATAAATAAATGTTAGAACTGATAGATGAAAAGTTGAAACTGATAGTAGAGAATAGTAAGTACATATGACGACCTGCGTGGCGCAATGGGCACTATGTCGGACTGCAAATCGATGGGTCCCGGGTTCGATTCCCGGCGAAACAGAAATTCGAATGATGAGTTTAAATTTATTTTCTCGGTCTGAGTGTTAGTGTTTCTGTCTTTGTGTGAGTCCATGGTACCCACAACACAGGGTGTTACTGCCTACTGTGAGGCTGAGAATGTAAAGCGTTATTTATTTATAGGTTCATACCACAACGAAATATTAAAATTGATAGATGAATAGTGAAAAGTTGGATATTGAGGGATCTGGATCTTTGATCCAGATCCAGAGTCCTTAACATCTAACTACTGAAGCGCTCGTCTGTTAACTCTAGTATTTCAGTCTGACGAACTTTATCAAGAGCTGCCAATACTATCATAGTGATGCTAGTTGTAGGTGAATTCATAAAGAATGTCCACCTCGCCGGAATTGAACCCTTCCATTGAACTTTCTATCAGTGGTCCAATGTTATAACCATTTTAGTTTTATTAAAATCGGATATGCAGAATAAACTGCATGCCACGTGTCTTGGTCGCGGCAGCCTATGGTCATCTATACAGAACTTCAAGCAAGCCCCTAGCCTGAGGTCATGTGCTTTTGCGCTACAACGCTGGAGTCTGATCGCCTCATTCTAGTTTGTGCAGCAACTGCACCTACCCACCGAATTAAGATAAAAGTGCTTAAAGGCACAAATGGTGCATTGGTGGTACTTGTCCAGTTGATCCAGGAAAGTTCTACAACCATAGTTGACGAATAGGAACAGAGCATCAACGAAAACTGTAGCATTAAAGGTAGCTCCGCGCTTTGAAAAGTAGCTAACTCACTCAGCCCGTCTGCAGAAGTTTACACTTGAAATCTAACCAGTAAGAGGCTCTCGGCGATGTTGACAAAGCAAATAGCTCGTCTCTTCACTCTAGTGTTTCAATCTAACAAACTTTATCAACAGCTGCCAATACGACTATATTGATCTTTGCCGTACCTTACCGCGAATTGAACCCGACAACCTTCGATCGTTGATATGGTAACCATGTTTGTTGGCTGCAACCCTTTTTGCGTCCCACTGCTGGGCACGGGTCTCTCCTCATTATTGCGGAGGCCTGAAGCTTACTCCACCACGCTGCTCCAATGCGGGTTGGTGGAGACGCGGGTTAGTGGCCAACCCGTTGTCGGATGTTTTCAAACCGCCCATAAGGCCTCCGACTAGGTTTAACGACTGTTATTGATCGACAACAACCGGGACCGACGGCTTAACGTGTCCTCCGAAGCACGGAAACGCGCATGATATTTTTGCCACTAGCGGTCACCCATCTCACACCCGACCGCGCCGTTTGGCTTAGCTGCGTAGATTGCTTGCGTTCTACGCTCGCCGCCAGGCCATGCGCACCATGTTTGTTATAAGTATTTAAATAGAGTAGGTAAGGCTACGTGGTACAGAGTGGTATCCTCAGCCCATGGACCTACACTCAAACTCGCCCGAGTCCTACCTTGCCTGTGTTGCTCTTCCGAAAGCTGATGGTCACCTCATATTAGTCTGGTTGGCAACCACTTCTTTCTATCGAAACACAATGACTGCATGACAGAAGTTTAACCCTAGCCGCAAGCTTACGAAGTTTTTGTATGGATAACGACTGGGAACAATGGATTATTAAGTCTTCGTAACCCATGTATCCATATTTGTACCTAATCTAGGTACAAACACCGTTAAAGATTTAACCATTTATCGAAATTCAAATGGAAACCGTGATATTCGAATATCGAAATCTTGACTAAGCCATTTGGGACACAAATCTCTCTCGAGTCTGATTTTTGGAATTGCAGAAATTTTAATCAGACGAGTGGGTATCGCAAGTTATTTAATAATTAAATTTCTCTTGGACTGTTCATTTCGAAGTAGCTGTTACAATGTGAATAAATAAATATTAACGTACGAAGGGTAGTTAAATTTTCGATTGGTGATCCATTCTTTTGATTTTATAATAAAATTGAATAAAATACTTTGTTTATATTGACTGTTCCAAAATTAGCGGAAGAATATAATTATGTAGAAAATATACTTTTTCTTTGGTTTAGATTTTGTATGAATTGGTACACGAAGGAGGTGAGACAGGATTGACTCTCCATAATTTTGGGGAGGCCTGGAGCTTACTCCACAACGCTGCTCCAATGCAGGTTTGTCAAGATGCGTGTTGGTCACTACCAACCAAAAGTCTACAAGGCTTGCGAGAACGTTTAAATACTTATTTATCGATTACAACCGATATTGACGGCTTGACGTGCCATTCAAAGCATGGAAACGCGCATGAAATTTTTGCCACTGGCGGTCACCGATGGATTACCGCCAGTGTTAGTGTTAGATGTAACACTCTACCGCGCCCTTTTGACTTTTGGTGTAGATCGGCTTTGACGTACGCCAGCTTATGAACAATTTTCTTTACCATGCTGCTCCTATTCTGGTTGATAAAGATACTCGTAGATATAACTTGGTCGAGTTAACATGATTCCAAGTGTCATCGATACTTTCGATTCGGTTACTTATCGATTAATAGTGGATCGCTAAGATAACGACAATCATCGAGAGTTTAACGTTTAAATTCGTAAATACACTATTAATTGCCGACATTTTAGACAGTTAAGACTACCAATTTTCGTTAAAAAGCTATCGATATCGAGTTAACGACCGATTTTGGTCGCTAAGCTGCCTTAGCGATTGTCGAGACTGCCGCTACAGGAGCCGCTTTTAGATGTTCTAACTGCCGACTCAGCTGGGAATAGCTAGGAATGACATCTATGTATCGTTAACAAAAAAAAAATAAGACATTGGTATTCCTTAAACGATTTGTGTTGAACAAAGGAATCAACGCAATCATTTTCTGCTACCAAACTGTTTGCAATTAGTATTGGCATTACAATTAAATTGAGTAGGTACATAAAAGAAAGTTGGTTTGCGGTTTGCCCGCGACTTCATAGGATTTTATATCATCCATCCATCCATCCATCCATCAGCCTTTTATAGTCCACTGCTGGACATAGGCCTCCCCTAACGTTCGCCACTCCTCCCGGTCCTGGGCCTTCTGAATCCAGCGACTACCCGCTGTCTTCTTCAGGTCATCAGTCCACCTGGTTGGAGGGCGGCCTATACTCCTTTTGCCGAGACGTGGTCGCCATTCGAGAACCTTTCTTCCCCATCGGTTGTCGGTTCTTCTAACTATATGGCCTGCCCATTGCCACTTCAGCTTGCAAATTTTGAGAGCTATGTCGGTAACTTTCGTTCGTCTACGGATTTCATCGTTACGAATTCTATCGCGTAGAGAAATACCAAACATAGCCCTCTCCATCGCGCGCTGTGCGACCTTGAGCCTATGGAAAAGGCCAACTGTAAAAGACCACGTCTCAGCGCCGTAGGTCATCACTGGCAACACACACTGCTCGAAAACTTTCGACTTCAGGCACTGAGGTATTCTGGATGAGAAGACACTTTGTAATTTCCCGAACGCTGCCCAACCGAGTTGGATTCTACGAGTTACCTCTCTCTCGAAGCTGGACTTACCCATACGGATCGCTTGTCCCAGGTATATGTACTCGTCGACAACTTCGAGAGTAGCGCCATCAACAACGACCGGTATAGGTGTGACATGGACGTTAGACATGATCTTCGTCTTGTCCATGTTCATCTTAAGACCCACCCTTTGTGAGGCGCTATGGAGGTCACCTAGCATAGTGCTGAGCTCTTCCAGGTTCTCCGCCAAGATTACTATATCATCGGCAAATCGAAGGTGTGTGAGGTGTTCGCCATTGATGTTAATACCCAGCCCGTTCCACTCCATCAGCTTGAACACGTCTTCCAAAGCAGCGGTAAACAGCTTCGGGGATATAACATCCCCTTGTCGTACTCCGCGCTGCAGTGGAATAGGTCCAGTGCTTCCGTCGTGAACTCGGACTGTCATAGTTGCGGCTTTGTACAAACACTTTAACACCTCGATGTACCGATAGTCAATCTGGCATCGCTGGAGAGACTCTAGCACCGCCCAGGTCTCGATAGAATCAAAGGCTTTCTCATAGTCCACATACGCAATACATAGCGGCAGGTTATACTCCTCGGTCTTTTGTATAACTTTTTTTATATCATATCAAATCAAATTTCTTTATTTGTGAATATAAGTTAGTAGTTGTTTAAAAAATAGCATTAATTTTAGATCCGCTATATACCCTCTTGGGTATACAAACATTATTATTATAAAAAATAAACAATCATCATATTAAAATTCGAATATAGATAGACATATCGAATATAGATAGATATAGATTATAGAAGTTATTAATAAAATATTACCATTGTTAGCATTTTCTTTAAATGTTTTTATTCAAAATCTTTTTTGTGCAGTTCTTCTCTTTTATTTCGTATTTTGTGATGAACTTTAACGACTAATTCCTTAAAAACATTTACTTCGTTCATAATAATCGTTGTTTAAGCTTACGTTCCACTGCTGGGCACGGGTCTCTTCCCACTATTGGAGAGGCCTGGAGCTTACTCCAGCACGCTGCTCCAATGCAGGTTGGTGGAACATCTCCACAGCGGGTTAGTGGCCAACCCGCTGTCGGATGTTTTCAAACCGCCCATAAGGCCTCCGACAAGGTTTAACGACTGTTATCTATCGAAAACAACCGGGAACGACAGCTTGATGTGCCCTCCGAAGCACACAAACGCGCATGAAATTTTTGGCTACTAGCGGTCACCCTTCTCTCACCGACCTTAGTCGCATTTATCGCTTGCATTCTACGCTAACCGCAGGGTCAGGGCGCTTCTTTTAAGAGGGCGATGACGTCTAATTTAAAAATTTCAAGTGCAGTACCGCGCTTCGGAGGCCACGTTAAACCGTCGGTCTCGGTTGCTATCCTTAAGTAAACAGTCATAAAACTTTTGTCGGAAGCCTTATGAGCGGTTTGGAAACATTCCATAGCGGATTGGACACGGACCCGCATCTCTATCAACCAACATTGGAGCAACTTGTTGGTGTTGGAGTAAGCTTCAGACCTACCCAAAAGGGGAGAGACCCGTGCTCAGTAGTGAGACGGAAAAACGGCAGCAGTCAAGATCTAATGCCTACGACAGCCTCCGTGGCGTAGTGGGTGATGAGCCGACAGCGAAACGTGAGGTCGTGGGTTCGATTCCCACCCAGGACAAATATTTGTGTGATGAACATGACAATTTTTTCTGTGTCTGGGTGTTAATTTATCTATTTACGTATGCATTTAGAATTATATAAGTATGTTTATCAGCTTTCTGATTACCATAGTACAAGTTCTGCTTAGTTTGGAATCAGATGGTGTTGTGAGAATTGTCCAAAGATATTTATTTATTTATTTAATGAATAACATGATACGTTTCTAACGTCTGCTATCTATTAAGATTTTATACTGAAAATTTAAGTTCTCCGGTATTATTCAAGCTGCAGATATTAGGGTTAACAAATACGACGAAGTAAGGAGGTACTCTTCGTAGGGCCTCCCCAATAAGGGGGAGAGACCCGTGCCCAGCAGTGTGACGTAGAAAGGGCTGCAGCCAAGTAGGTACCTACTTCGAAAAAACGCAGGTATGTAGTCAGTTAAAAGGAGATCGAATGATTAAATGGACAATATATACGACTCACCAATTTTTTTTCGCATTAAGTTATTTTTACCCTTTTATGTCCCACTGATGGGCACAAGTATCCTCTCAGTAGTGAGAGAGATTTAGGCCATAGTCAACCACGCTGGCCAAGTGCGGATTGACGGACATCATGCTTTCGAGAAATTATAAGTTTCTCTCAGGCATGCAAGGTGATAAAAACATCTTAATTAAAATCACAATATTTTGCATCATCGTGAAGCAGCGATAAAATAAGCACATTAACAAATTTTTCAAACGTGCGGTTTGAAACCATTATCTCCATGTTGAAAACCGCGAGAGCCTATTACCATCGCCGCTCTGCTTCTTAGATAGAAATAATAAGTCAAGTGTTTCAGCGTTTCAGTGTTTCTCATTCTTAGGGCCTCTTTCACCACTTTCAAGTAAAGTGACAAGTACGCTAAAGTGTCGGTTAAAGTAACCCGTAACTTAGATTTCAATTTCAGGATGTTCGAGTAGCACTAATCATATGATAATCTGACCCGTACTCATAGCATTTACTGCCAATTAACTTTACTTGGGACGTAACTAATCAAAACTTTACTTAAAGATGGTGAACGAGGTCCTTAGAGTCTCAAAAGTGTCTAAGTTCGCATCTATTTCTAAGCTCTAATCAGAAATTCTTAAATTTTTTACCTCGGGCCAAAAATATCAAATTGAATATCGTTCATCTTTTTACATTGAGTAATTAATAGATACAAAATTAAATGTTTATACCTATAATTTTTCGCAGAGCGATTTTGATTGATTGAGCTGCAATTTATTAAACTGTCAATAATTCATTTCCTGGTAAAGCGACATCTATTATGCAATAGCAGATTTAAATGCATCCTGCTTGTTAGATTTTTGCTCAATTAAGTAAAATTAATTTAAATATTTTTATTCATAACTGAATGATTTTTTTAAGTATTATTTATTCGATTTTTTCAAGGTTAGTAATTTTTAATCTACAAGTTCTGTTATTAGCAATAATCATCTTGAATATTTTCCGTTATAGCGCCATCTAGCATCCGGTAGCAGATTTGAATGTAACCTAATTGGATGTTAGGGTGTATATAGATTGAACCTAATTACATGACATTGCTGAGCAGACTGGTTTTATTATGTTATCAAACATTTACACTTTCAAAAACTGTGTTATGTATATGATGATATCTTGTTACAGATCATGCATAAAAATATTTTCAATCCCTACCCTAAAATTGAGTACGATATACAGTGTAAGTATTTAGTGAAGTTGTAGTTTGTTGATATTAGCATGCATAGCATAATAAAATAACTATTGTAACGATTCTTAACACTACAGTACTACTATATATATATATATATATATATATATATATAGTATAGTACTATATAGTAGTAGTAGGCTGTATAGTATAGTAAAGTATATACTATAGTAGACCACGGTAACTTTACGATACTTACGATACTTTACGATAACTTCTTAACTTAGCACGCTAGAAACTAGTAATTCCTGGTAAGCCTCGTTAAATATATTTGTGTTAACATCAGTTTACCGCACAAACCCTGCGCCTACGCAAGTGAAAGTAATTTAGGGTCAAAACTGCGGGCCTACTAAAGTAGTCCGCGCGTGTATTGGTGCACCAAAATCAGCAAGTACAATTTTTTGTAACACTAACAATATAAACAAATTTCGTATTGTTTTTATTCGTCTATATTAAATATATATATTAGTTACTAAGTTAAAATGTATATATTATATCATATTTCGTCCAACCAACACCGGTATCGAAAAAATTGTCAGACGTAACATTCTGTACGAATTATCTTGCAATCTACTAAAACTGCTTTTGATACGCTTTGATGCACTTTTGGGCAGCATAACTCAAGAATTTCAAGTGTCGCACCATGATTTGACGCCAATAATAGGACTGGTTGGTCGATGTGCGCTCTCCACGAGGACCCATAAATTGGTCCACAAAAAAGTGGTGCAAAACTTGCAACAAATGGATTTGCCCCAATCACCAAGTATAAATATATCCTGAATGCTACGAAAATAATGAAGATAGTAATGAAGTTCAGTTTTAAGTTAATAAAAAACACCTTGATATCAGAAGTGCCATTTTTGTTGATTTTTCTTAGATATTTACTAATTTGTTAATTTTTAATGTTTAAGAAAACTGTTTCTAAAATTTTAGGTTGTAATAAGTAACTTAAATAAACGTTTTTTATATTTCATCCATTGTTATAAACAAAATAATTAGTTATATTAAATTTTATGACATTTTAAAATGGCCTAATATAGTAGGCCACGCGTGTACTGATGTAAAACAAAGGGGCGCGTGTACTCTAGTGTTAAAGAAACGTTCTTATTATTGTATATTCTTTAGAATAACTCAACCTTTACGATATAACAAAGTTTTAACGGTCTGGACGTATAAAACCACAATTAATTTTATAAATATTTAAGTCAATTAGATTTCAAGATGCACAAAATATTAAAATTTAAAAGATTTGTTTTCATGAGTCATTTTTTTGTTTTCTAAAAATATTATGTAAATCGTAATTGTCACATTGGAGGCAATTTATGATTCAACGTTGAGGCTCAATATGTATGCTTCCTTATGCGTCAAGGAAATTTCTATTGAAATCAGACGCTAGAGGGCGCTTATCGTTTAGAATAAATTGTAAAAGAAACGTTTTGAGAAATACATATTAGTTCTATGTAAATGGCGCTCACGTACCTATTAAAGTTGAAGCGTCATCTTTATCAGTACTACTATTTATTATTTTAAGTGTGGCGCTGTGAATAACTGCAACCCTTTTTGCGTCCCACTGGTGGGCACGGGTCTCTCCCCATTATTGGGGAGACCTGGAGCTTACTCTACCACCTATTATATAATACACTATCTATAATAATAATATAATATTATTTTATTCAGCATAGTCAGGTGTGTAATATTTTTCTTAAAACATTTCATTATAGATATATATATTTCAGTCTACTTTCTAAAATAATTTTTCCAAGCTGGTGTTCTCTATAATACTAAAAATTGACATTTTTTTAACGCTTCACACTCATAGCCTCACATTTGGGTAGATATACCCTGTGTCGTGGGTGCCATGGACACATACAAAGACAGAAACTCAAACACCCAGACCAAGTACAGAAATTTTTAACTCATCATTCAAATTTCTGCTTCTACGAGTACTTAGTAGAGCAGCGGTAAGACCGCGGTCTCCGACACGAACAAGCCGGGTTCAAGTGCTCGGCGCGCACCTCTGACAAATAATTTCGTAATATGCGTACTTTTCGCTGCTTCACGGTGGTGCAAAATATCGTGATATTTAGGTAATTGGCTGCAACCCTTTTTGCGTCCCAATGCTGGGCACGGGTCTCTCCCCATTATTCGGGAGTCCTGGAGCTTACTCCACCACTCTGCTCTAATGCGGGTTGGCGGAGATGGGGGTTAGTGGCCACCCCGCCGCGCCGTCGGATGTTTTCAAACCGCCCATAAGGCCTCTGATTAGGTTTAACAACTGTTATCTATCGACAACAACCGGGACCGACGGCTTAACATGCCCTCCGAAGCACGGAAACGCGCATGTTTTTTTTTGACACTAGTGGTCACTCATCTCACACCCGACCGCGCCCGTTTGGCTTAGTTGCATAGATCGTTTGCGTTCTACGCTAACCGCCGGGACATGCGCGCTTCATCGCTATATTTAGGTAATTAATCATGACGATTTCCATCACCGTACATACCTGAGAGAAACTCATAATTTCTCGAAAGCATGTTGTCCACCAATTTACACTTCTCCAGCGTGATGGTCCTGTGCCCAACAGTGAGACATACAAGGGGGTGAAAAAAAAAAACAAAGGGTTGCACTCCGGTAGCGCCGGCAGAAGTGAAAACATTACCGTTATGCATTTTTGATGTCTTGGAATCTTTAGGGAATAATTCCGCACGAATTGCTTGAATTATCAGTATTATTAATTTCTATCTCGTATTTTTATAAAGTACTCACTCATTTTCTTTCACTATTTTTTCGTCACTTTTTCATTAATAGATGCACTTTGTTCAATGTCCATATTTTAAATACTTTGATACAAGTAAACTATTTTTACAAGTATAGACAGTCGAGCCGTCATCAGCTGTCACTCCTCCGTCTTACGAATTTTCGATCAGGCCACGTGTAGTTGACGCGAGTTAACATTTTTTACCCATCCCAAAAAAAATAATATTCGTTTTATTTTATAGTACCTAAACGATCGAGCGTTGCGTTAAAAACAATTTATTTTCTTGGTTTAATTTCAAACGAAACACTCATTTGCTTATTGTTACTTAACAACGCCATTTTATTCCGTAGTCAGCCCACGTAACCATTCCGTCAAGGAAGCTTTAATTTAATGAACGAAATTGTTAAAGAGGTCTTCCAAATCGACATTGTCATTTTATTAAACGTCCGATTGACGGATGGCGTTTGACGACATTCTACGCCACAATATTATTAACACTCTCCAACAGATGTGAGGCGGAGACGTATTTTTCAGTTCATATTCAAGTTTATTATCGCTGAAAATGTTTTTTTAATCTATAATTTCTAAGAATAAAATCTAGCTGGATTGATTTATCACCCCCAAAACCAGGGTACTAAATTTCATTAAAATTGTTGGAGCCGTTTCCGAGATTCAAAAAATATATGAAGGTATATACAAGAATTGCTCGTTTAAAGGTATTAGATATTGCGGTTACGACTTTTTATAAGTGCAATTGTGATACAATTTCAAAACGAGCTTTGTCAATTTAAATTTTGCTGATATTTTGCTAATTTTGGCGTAGATCATCTCTTGAGTTAGTACCTTTGGTGCTCTAAGAATTTAGGCAACTATGTAGGGTACTAAAAACTCTTAGACTTAGAGCATCAAGGTATGACAAGTATGACACCCGTCAGAGAGGAGTGGCCTTTACGGGCGAACCCCTCGTCCCAACGTCCATGCACAATGTGCCTTCTAGTTATACAACTAGTGTGTCTGTGTGTGTCGATGTTAGTGTTGACGGTGCATAGAAAATGACGTTCTTAGTTGAAATTGACATATTTAGAAATGTATGCGTCTGTAGCGATGAAAGAAAAATTGTGAATGTGTGACAAAATTAAAATGTGTGTGTTCTTCCCCCGCTACAGATTTGACACAAAAATTATGTATCGAAGCGAGGCACTATGCCGTTTCTACTGAAGGGTGAGTCAGTAACTTTGATGCTCTAAGCTCTTAGAGCATCAAATGTACTGAATCACCCCGTCAAGTCAATATCTGTAATGTACTGTAGGTACTTTATGATATTATATTATAGTGTTTACATTAAATAATTGATGATAAATAGATATATAATAAAAGAAGATAATAATTAATTGAAGATGGATTCGTATGAAATAAAACGCTAAATTCAGTCGCACGTAATACAGTTTCTATATTAATCTTACGCCATATTAGGTCAATACACTATGACAGTAGGAAAAATATTATTTTTTTCATTATTCGTTTGAGTCACAGCTCTAATCAGCTTTGTTGATATTGTTTTTTCCAAATGCGATATAATTTGATAGATATTATTATAAATATTTACAAGGTAGGCATTTACCATGGTCACTGTGAAAAACATATCTGTCAAATTTAAATTACTTACATGTGTATTTTAAATATTTTTTTTAATAATCATTAAAAGTTTAACTCTTCTGAATTACTTAAACAAACTGATAAAAATTATATTATATTTTACATCTTTACACCATCCGTAATATAGCAAATTGTCGCATTTTAATTTATGTATACGCAAATAAATCTGAGAAGGCAGATTGTAGACAGTCCAGTTCTAGATCAACTTTCTAATACATAAAAAAACAACGGATGATATACCATTGAAAATAACGACTCAAAATATATTTTATTTATATGAAATATTGATATTTTTTATGAATAAAAGGGTAAAACCACATGCAGAAAAGACAAAGTTGCTTCCTTAATTGAACCTAACAGTTACAGCATTACAGTCAAATATTGGTTGCTTGTAAAAAGGCACGAAATACTTTAAATTATATGAATGCTCTATATACTCTATGTACTTATGCAGTAATTTAAATCTGGAAATGTTTTCCACAGCGCGCACTTCTATCTTTTCTATATACAGCACTCGCAACGATTTGAACTTTGCATTCGCACAATTTTAACCTCATAGTAAAATAAGTTGATAGCTAACTAGCTCATAGTAAAATATTTTATCTAGCAGCTTTCTTTCCTCCGTCACCCCTAGGCGGTTTGTAATCAGCGTACTATACGAACGAATAACTCAGCCGCCACACGTGTCATACTTACGACAGCGGTTCATCTAGATTCTAGTTCATAAGGGGACATTAGACAGCCCTATTTATCGGGCAAGATTTGGCATACATTGCTGGTTTTCTTGAGTATTTTATTACAATATACTCAGATAACCAGCAGTGTATGCCAAATCGTGCCCGATAAATAGGGCCGTCTATTCGCCCCTATAGACTAAGGATATCTAGTTAGTGAATGGGTGACGTGTGTCGCGAGCAGCCGCGGCTGACATAATACGCGCGTAAAATACGCCGATAAAGTCCACTCATGCTAATGCAAAGATTAAACAAATATATTTACGAGAACTATACCTATTTACAGAGAAATCATTCCTACTAAATTGTAACTATGCTTATATAAATATTAAGTCATTATCATACATTTATTAAGAATAAGTTCTTAAAATGCGTTTGCTTTTGATTATTATGTCTCTGCAAATGAATATCGAAATATCGCCTTAAAGGTGCCTATTGCCGAATAATACAACAATACAAGAAGTAATACAGAGCCTTTACTGTATAATTATACGCCTGTACATAGATAATATATCAAATATAGACATGCATTAATTACAATGTTCTTATAATCATATTTACTGATATTTAATTCTATAGGTAAGATTATATTGTAATTTTATATATTTTAACAACCAGATAGAATTTTATTTATCATAGCTAGTAAAAGCTACGTACGGTAAATCCCTGAGAAGCTCGTATATGAGATGCAAATTAGGTGTGTGTTAGAGAATCATAAATTTTAAACCGACCATCCGTATATCACAGTACATTATTGACAGCCTCCGTGGCGTAGTGGGTGATGAGCCGACTGCGAAGCGTGAGGTCGTGGGTTCGATTCCCACCCAGGACAAATATTTGTGTGATCAACATGACTATTTGTTCATCTATTTAAGTAGGTATGTATTTAGAATTATATAAGTATGTTTATCAGCTTTCTGATTACCATGGTACAAGCTCTGCTTAGTTTGGAATCAGATGGTGTTGTGTGAATTGTCCAAAGATATTTATTATTATTATTATTAAAAGTTATTGATAGATAATGAGATTAACTTGGTATTTTAGCCCAAAAATTGGACATATTACCCACTTATAGCGCCTTCAAACTACCGTATTGTATACGAGCATAATAAGTCAGACGTGACAAAATGTCTTCACAGCATCGCACCAGTTAGCCCCAGAGTAAGATATACCCTGTGTCGTAGGTGCCATAGACAAACACAAAGACAGGAACACACATACCTACTCAGACCGAGAACAGAAATTTTAAACTTATCATTTAAATGTCTGCGTCGCGTCGTCGGGATTCAAACCCGGGACCCTCTGACCGGCAGTTCGGCATAGCATCTAGTTTTGTATGTGTGACAGCCATCTGGTTCAATCAAACGCTCAATTAAAAAGCCCGCCCGTTCATTAAACACCGGCATTCAATGAAGTGGCTGAATGACAACCTGCCAAGTTGTTGCAACCGTACAACGACTTGCCTGAACGTCACATAGCCGTTTTGTTAAATAGAATATAGATGATTTTGAAATGTTTTTAATTTGCGTACTGACGCAAATTTAAAAAAATTGTCACAAAAAATTAAAAACGCAACTTGCCTACTTGTGGTTTGAATCCGGGTCTCTAGCTGCGTAGTCAGCTTTCGTAACCATTCGACCAAGAAAGCTTTAATTCTATTAATGAAATTTTTATAGAGATCTTTCTTTCATATCGACATTGTCATTTGTTTGAAGGGCTGATTGACGGTCGACATTTGACGGCTTTCTACGCCACTATATTATTAATATTCTCCAATAGATGTCAGTAAGAGTAATCTAATACCTTTAAACGAGCAATTCTTGTATATATCTAAATATATTTTTTGAATCTCAGAAACGGCTTAAAATATTTTAATGAAATTTAGTACCCTGGTTTCGGGGGTGATAAATAGATCCAGCAAATTTTTTTTGTTAGAAATATTTAACCGTATAAAAATATTTTCAGTGATAATCAATTTAAATATAAACTGAAAAATACGACTCTTCCTGACATCTACTGGAGAGTATTAATAATATTGTGGCGTAAACGCTGTCAAACGGGGGAGCCCACGAGGCTCATTGTGGATTTCCTCAAGCGTCATCAGGACCTTGTGCATTTTATAGGTTGGGTGGTAGGAAGATTAAAAGATTATATTTTATGACGTTTTGCGTTTAACCGGTGGAGAGAGTGCCTATAGGTTTCCAAAATTTTTATACAGGTAAAATAGTAGTAGAAATTAAATACATGCTAAGTGATATTTCAGTAATTTAAATGCATGGTAAGTCATATATCAGTAATCTGATGATTTTAGTATGAATGTATACAAAACAGCGAAATAAAAAAACGGCATTTTGGCAAACTCGGAAGAGTTCGAATTTTCATTATTTAAAATTCATGCAACGGTAACGGGGTATTCTAATCTGACCATTTTGACATCCGGAAGTAAGATAATAAAAATACTGTACCTATATAGAAGTTCTTTTTTAATCGCGGCAATACACAACATGATGCAAGGGCAAGCATAATCTGACGCGCTCGATAAATCCGAAAATCCTCTCTTCGGCTTCCCTACTACCATCCGCCAATCTGACGTTCAAAGAAATGACAATGTCGATTTGAAAGAGCTATATGAAAATTTCGATCATAAAATTAAAGCTACCTTGGCCGAATGGTTGTGTGGGCAGACTGCGTAACTAGAGACCCCGGTTCAAACCTCAATCCAAACCATGTTGTGTATAATATTTATTTTTATGAAAATAACTTTTTTTATTAGGAGCTATTTCAAATGGCGTTGTTAAAAAGTAACACTAAGCAAATGAGTGTTTCGTTTGAAACTAAACCAAGAAAATAAATTGTTTTTATCCAAGCAACGCTCGGTTGTCCAGGTACTTTTGTATATATTAAACGGCATAAATATTAAATAAAACGACAATTTCTATCAATAAAAATTTGCTGGATCGATTTATCATCCCCGAAACCAGGGTACTAAATTTCATCAAAATCTTTGGAGCTGTTTCCGAGATTCAAAAAATATATTTAGATATATACAAGAATTGCTCGTTTAAAGGTATTAGATTTACGCGACACACATAAGTATGAAAAAAAGGTATTATCATCTGTGGCTCAATTCAAACACATATACAGCCGATGACCGATAAACATCAATTTTCATTATAATTGGTAACGGTCGATCATTTTTAGGGTTCCGTGCCCTAAGGGTGCCAACAGGAACCTATTACTAAGCCGCCACAGGCCGTCCTCAGTCTATCTCTGTCGTCGTCAGGCTATATTTCATCGCAATGGCTAGACATTAGAAATTTTCACAGATGATGTACTTCTGTTACCGCTGTAACAACAAATACTGAAAAAATGTAATAAAATAAATATTTAAGGGTTTTTTTTTAAATAAACGTGATTTGTTTAGATAATGGGCGGTATCAAAGAAACCGTGATGGCTATAGGTACATTAAATTTTTTAACAGATTATGTATTTCTGTTGCCGCTATAAGAACAAATACTACAAAATATAATAAAATAAATATTGAAGGGGCTCCCATACAATAAACGTGTTTTTTATAGATGTCGGTACGGAACTCACGTGCGCGAGTCCGACTCACACTTGTTATTAAATTTTTGCTGGCAAATCTGGCGAATGTGAAAAGCAAGAACAATTGTTGCGAAATTAAATGCAAATTGTAATGTAATGTGATCTATAATTTTCATAGTAAGAGAAGGTGTATCTTACACTACAAAGAGAAAGGTCATTACGAGAATAAAAAACTCAGTTATAGTAACCTCACAGTCGCGTAGCGTAGCGCAACCAGAAAATTTGAGCGTAAGTATGTGGAACGGAAACTATTTATTTGAAGGCATCGGTAAAGGTGAAATTTATTTATAGTAGACTTAAGCTCTCCATTCATAACCCATCTATAACAACTTTCTACATCTATTGAATATAAAGTTAGGTTAGTAATATTATTAATACAAAAGTCGTGTATCCTCACTTACTATCGTAAATAGGGCTTGAATCGAGATAAGATTAACAGTATTTATTGTACACATATTACTAAGTAATAACACTTAATGATGTGCGTCTGCTACCAGAAAATTAATGTAAATATTTCTTAAACATAAACATAATCACTTTAAATTATGTGAATCGTAGTGGTCAATATTAAGAATTGGTTGTAGTAGTAGCGTGTATCTCAAACGAAAAATTAACATTGTTTTTATTTTATAAACATTGAATTCTATATTATAATGCAGTATTATACAGTCGATTTGATCGCTAGTCAGTGAAAATCACAAATTGAAAGCTTATACAAGTACATTTTTAATCCTTAATTAATATTAATTATTCTATGTAAATATCTTCGATTGGGTACGCCGTCTCTATAAACTTTTGGTAGAATCTCTGGAAAGCTCTCCTGCAAAAAATAAAAATAACAATTTTATATTTTAATTGTCCACAGCAAAAGGTTGTTTTTTAATTTTCAATTGACATTATAGGACTTGTGTTTGTTTTCTTTACCGGTACGGAAAAACATGTTAAATATATTTAATTACTAGTGGATCCCGCAGACGTTGTCCTGCCTTAAAAGTTTTGTAAGAGGATTAGTTTCTTTATCATCTCAAAGGGTTTTTATGTTACTGTCAAATAAAAAATTAAAAATGAATAGTGACAGATGAACTGTTATTCAGACTATGTCAAACTTTTGGACGATGGCGCGAAGAACCAATGTTTGACAATTAATTACTAACTGTTTATATAGGAAAATAAAATAAGTTATTTTACTATTAATTTCGCAATGCTCCCAAATTTTTTCACCGTTTAAACCTTCCCTGGACTTCTACTAATATTTCAAGACCAAAATTAGCCACATCCGTTCAGACGTTCTTGAGTTTTAGCGACACTAACGAACAGCAATTATTCATTTATATATATAAAGATTCGAAGAACATTATATTCATTTATTATTTAAAAATAACAATTTATAATAATTATAATATAAAAAACATGAATAAGCCATAGACAATACTATACTTTACTAATCTATGAAATGAAATAAGAAACATGAAATTTTTCTTTTCATTAATATTGAATGGCTAAAAGGATTTTTATACAATGCCGGAAAATGAATTAAAAAAATAAGAAACATAAAAGATAGACATGACAATTTTGATAGCTGCGTCAAAATAGGTAAAATATGATTGAACTGACATACTTATATCTCGTGTAATAAATAAACAAACACAGAAATTAAATAATTTTGTAAAGAAATAATAAAGGAAAAGTAAAGTATAAGAATAAAACAAAAGAATATAAGTTATAAAATATGATAATGGACGTGAATGAAGTAAGTAATAACATGTAGTGTATTTATAACAGTACACGGCGCATTTCATTCATTCCATTTGCTTCCCGGGGAAATGAGATATTTTCCCGCGGCAAAAAGTAGCCTATGTTCTTTCTCAACGTCCTTTCTATGTTTATGCCAAATTTCATCAAAATCGGTTCAGTGGTTTAAGCGTGAAAGAGTAGCAGACAGACAGACAGACAGACAGAGTTACTTTCGATTTCATAATATTAGTATGGATTTAATTATATCTGTTTGTGAACAAGTTATATATTACCGATTGCAAACAGTCCGATATTTTGAAATAAATTTTAAATATAAATTAATGCATGAAGCTATAGAAAAAGGTAGACAGGCCGCTTGATATCATGCACTGTAGACTAAGGATACGGTCAACTCTAGGATGCTATCGGAACTCTATGTGAGTATTAAAATTGTGTACAAAATTAAGCATTTAATATGATTTAAGTTAGCGGAGGCTTATGAGATTATGGGAAGATAATAATCCGTATAAAAACGATTGCTGGCATTCTATAGAAAAATAGACTACTATATACGGAGTTTGTAATTTTTCTGCTCGTATACGCTCATATTGGCATACGCGTGCGTGTATGCGTGCACTTTATAAACTAAACGTGTCGGACCCCTGTCCTTTATCCTTTTTTGTATTATTTATTTATTATCTTTGTTTGTATTATTTTAAATATAAATTCAGTTTTTTCAATTATTGTATGCCTAAATTAGGTAAAGACTGTTGTACTAAAACTCAAACTTTTTCTGTATATATTCACAAATAAATGTTTTGCTTTTCATTTCATTTCATTTTCGCACTCGATCCGTTAGGTACCAATGACATCTATCGCAACTCGCTTGTACGAGCTTCTAACTGAGGTAACTTGCGTACGAGTAACATTTGCAACAACGGATCGGCGATGCGCGCCTACATGCGTTTCCAAAATCTGGGTCATACGGACGTTTAATTCACAGATCTGAAACCGCCCTTTGGACAAATTAAAAAATGGCTGCTCTAAGCCTGTTCCCGTTGATAAAACTATAGTAATCTTTATTTAAGTTCGATGATCCTGAACCTTTCTGATGATGAATCTTACCCTACAGCTTCAGCTACGGGTCTTGTAGACTCCTGTCCTCGGAAGACATGGCACGCAAAACGTTGTAGCGTGGGATGTTTGGTGATGAACCCCAAATAGCGGTGATCTCGTGGGTGGAAGGCGCAGAACGAGACGTTCTTCAGCGAGTAGAAGTAGTCGATGCAGGGACCGCTGCGACTTCTCTGTTGGTAAAAACGTCAGTTAATAAATTAAATAAGAAATAAGCAGATGGTGAAAATTGCAACCGACCAACAAGTTTAATTAATAAGGCTTCACACTCATAGCCCCACAGTAGGGTAGATATACTCTGTATCGTGGGTACCATGGACACAAACAAAGACAGGAACACAAACACCCAGACCGAGAACAGAAATTTAAACTTATTATTCAAATTTCTAATTGGCAGTATGACATGGTAACCAACCCATTGCGCCACGCAGGTATTCCTATATTAATATTATATTTCTTATTTTGTTTGTGTTTAAAAAGGCAGAAATAGAATATCAGTAAATTCGGAATGTACTCGTATGTCAATTCTAGCGTCAGCTTGGAAGCTTAAAGTTTTGTCTAAAATATAATACTTCAACGGATCTTTATCTCTCGTGCAAGTAGCTGCGCAGAAGCCAAAAACTGTTCTAAACCAATCAAAACACTTCTCCGTTCATGCACAGTCGATTGCAATTTCAGAGAGACATAGATCCGCTGTGACAACTGTAGACATACTTACATCTGGTTTGGAGCGATCAACCATACGCAGACCCTGATCCGATACTTCTAGAATGCACGGTTGAGCCCCAGGGTCTCCAGTGCTTTCACCAACTATTTTCTTAACTGCCTGACACACTACGCCCGTTCCTTTGTGTGCTAGTGTTTCCACAGATCCCATATACCTTAAAACATCTTAAACAGTAAAAATGGTGACATTTAAATATAAAATAATGATCGAACCTGCGACTGGCGAAAAACGCAAATGAAATACGCAACTAAGAGAAACCGGCGCGGTCAGGTGTCAGATGAGATGATCGTCAGAAGCAAAATGTCAAGCACATTTCCGTGCTCCAAAGAACGGAATCTCACGGCTCCCATAAAATAAACGAGATTTTTTTAGAAATGAGCTGAATCTCATGAACCGTGATGACTAGAAAATTTCACAGATGATGTATTTCTGTTGTCGCTATAAGAACAAATACTAAAAAACTAGAATAAAATAAATATTCAAGGAAGCTCCCATACAATAAACGTGTTTTTTTTAGATAATGGTGCGTAACTCTACAAGCGCGAGTTTGACTTGCACTTGGCCGGTATTTAGTGTAACCACGCATAACTTTTTAGAGAGTAGTCCGATTTTTAATTGGAAAAAACTTAATACCTACTTCAAAGTTGGTCCCATATAAATTTGAAAAAAATAATAATAATGAAACCCTAAGATAAGGAAAACAGGGGGTGATTGTTTGTTCACTCACTGATCATAATTTACATAATGAACACGCATAACTTTGTACAGAGTATTTTGGTAATTCCTTATCTTATTGGAAAGCATATATCATGAAGGTGGTCACTTAAAAAAATTTAATAAAATTTTTAACCCTAAGCGTGGGAAAATAGGTGTGAATTATTATTCACTCAGAGATTTTAATTAGTTATGATTGTGTGTGTGTACTGTTGTTGTATGATAAGCCGTAAAAAATATAAAATAAAAAGTTTTTAATAAAAAACGCCGAAAAAAACTGAATTCGTGAAATGACCTTTTGTTCTGAATCAATGAGCACCGACTCCAAAATATATAGTTTTAAGAATCATTACCACTAGCAAGTAAAAGTATCATATGCTAAGTTTTCAGTTTTTTTTGGCAATTTAATATAAAATGAACTTGGCTATACATGAGTTGAGTAATCACTGCCTTCTGACATTTACACCTAACCTCAAGGAAACTCTTGCGATGTTTCTGTTACTCCAGCCATGGTGTAATCGGAGATTGCTGTTAGTTTCATGTCTGGTGCCTAATAACCGAACACTTTCACCAAAATCTATAATAGAATTACTTTGTTTTTTTTCCTTGTCTTGTCTTGGCGATTCGATAAGCTTAGCTCTCTTTAAAAGGTAGAAAAAATCTACTCACCCTAATAAGTATCGTTCTCGTTTGACTTTGGCATTAGCAGGATCGAAATCATTGTAGTCCATGTCGACAGCGTACGCCGATGGAAATATTCCTTGTTGGCCTGTTCTCAAATTAACTCCTGGAAAAACGAGAAATTCATTCTTAAATTTACGGTCCTTGTGTAAAGATACATGCTTATTACATAATTGAACGTGATAAATATGTATGACAATGATCAAAATAGATTTAATTTTGTCGCACACACTTGTACTTAGCTCAAAGACTGAGCCTTGCTATTCAGCGAGAATATGCAGCCAGTGTTTTGGGCACCATGCCTCACACAGATTGTATCTAATAGATGAATCATTTATGTTTTAAATATTTCTTTCCTTTTTTGTAGCATATTAGCGCTATCTAGTTTTGTTTTTATAATAACCTCTAATTATTATTGCTAATCTTGTAAAAAAATGTCGATAAATATTTTTTCTACCTTTTTTATTTGTCTGTCTTATACATGAACTCGGTATACTTGTCGGAATACAAATTGGACATCGCTGTTTAATAAACGTAGTTTTAAATTTAGAGGAACATATCAAAATATCCTAGTGTGTTTTCTACGTACCTTCACACCATAAATCTTCCGCCTCTTTTTGTACGTAGATGGGATCACCTATTTCTACTTCGATCTCGTCGTGGTGCCTCGGATTGAACTTATGTAGGCCCCTGTGAGTGGCTTCAAGCATTTCCAGCTGGCTGTGGGGAACCGTGGTCATATTGCCTGCGAAGTTGATTCCGCTGATACTGCAGCTCGACGATGGTGACACTGAAAATGTTCACTTTGTAATGTTTTTGCTGGAAAACATCGGTGTTAGGAAGAAATAGGTAAGGTATGGTCCTTCATAAGTATTTTATATCTCCTCTTCAACTCTCCGATACTCCCTACCTATCTTGTCCTACAACGTGAGCTACAAATGCTTTTGCACCATGGTACGACAAGTATTTTTTGATTTATTCGACTTCAAGGGAAGCGGAATGTTTTCTAATAGTATTTCTGATAGTATTCTATTGGGCCCGGTAGGCTCTGCAGCTTTAACGGCGGGCCAAAGAGGCTAAGCTAAAAAAGAGTCAGAGACATTGAGATGGAAATGGGCTAAGCTGAAAACGCGCGCCATTGCGGCACATATTACTTATTATGAATTTGTAAACTGTGTTGACAACCGCTGAATAGCCAACTTGAGATGACTTGCATCTTGCGAGTTAATAACTTTTACTTTATACATAACCATACCTGTGTTACAAGAGTCTTACGACTTAAGTACTATATTATTATCCAAACTTATATAAGTATGGGTGATATGTGAATCGAAATGTACAAAAATTTCGAAGGTACAAAGAATTTTAATGCATGACTTTCCGCAATCTGCATCATAAGATTGGAACTTTATAACTTCAATAAGTCCTCATTAGTACGAAAACTTACATGTTCAGACCTGGCATCACCCTTCCACCCGTTTCTGCCATGAAGTAATTATATTATTTTTTGGTGGAATGTAATGGTTGCCATTACATAATGTGACCACCAGATTAGTATCGTAACAGCAGAAGACCTTAGATAAGGCTCAGACTTGCTTGATATTATGTTTAGATGACCATGTCCATACATGCAGCGAGCACTTAACATAACGTGGCCTGCTCACTCGTCTACTCTTTAAAGATACGGGCAAATTGTGTTGTGATAGTAAGAAAGAAATCCAGTTACCGTTCTGTTGTAATGGTGTCGGCGACAAGCTTTTCGGGCCGGTGTCGATCGGCGAGTGCGCTGTACTGTGCCCGCTATCCACATCGCCGAGGCTCTGCAGCCTCTCGGAGTCCGGACTGGAATCTTCATCTAGAAGGTATCCGCACTTCAGAACTAGCAGTGGCCGACCCTGACACCCTGGTCTTATAAGGAGACCAGTTAAAGCCCCTAACTCGTCTGCCAGAGATGCTGGCTGATTGCATGCTACGATATTCGCTGAAAATAGGGGAGTTGACAGTCAGAAATGTTTTGGAAGTTAAGCCAATTAGCTGGGTCTTACCCATGTATTAAGCCGATTAGATTAGGCGGTTGATATGCGAGAAATCAGGAGTTGGTTTAATGCAATTTGTGGTGGGCTTGCGTTTGAATAGAATAGCGTGATATTAAGCGTTTTAGCAATGTTGAAGCAAATATTAATTGCAAAGTCTATAAACTGATCAACTTTTATTTTTTGATTATATGACAGATTTGGAAGATCAATTGCTGCTGCTGATCAACTGGGAATGCATTTTCACCACTTGCATTGGATTGGATCGGTATTATTGAATCAAGTGAGTTTAATCGGGGCTGTGAATATTTTATATACAGAAGATTCTAAATATAAATAAGTACTAAAATATTTAAGCAAATTCAAGTCACAAAAGTTTACTACGAGCACGATAGGTTGTGATAAATAAAAACTGCGTTAGCTTAGTGGGAGATACATATATACCTAGGATTGATGGGTTATGGGTTCGAATACCACTCTCAGTAAACATTGTGATTTAAAAAATGTGGTCTAAATATTATATTGAAGTAATTAATACATTGTATATCGGACTGTTCTACAGTGAATCTTGGCTGTATAAGCTAGCATAATAAAATTTACAGATATTTTTTTTAATTTGATACCAACATTCAATAAATTTAAAAAATATATACCTAGTCACTAAAAATAGTGTAATTTAATTTTATACTACTACAACAATATAATTGTATCATGCAATAAAGCGTGCGTAAATTGTTGTCTTTCTATTCTAAGTGTGTAAATTCCTTATATCCACGGACATACAAATTTCTGCAATGTCTGCCGTAACAGTTAGTGCAGTTTCGCACAAGTGTATTTTACGCGTATTATGTCAGCTGTGACAGATTTCACCCATACAATCTTTTTTTCAATAATGGCATCACAAACTCTGTGCATGTTGCCAGCGTCAAGTATATTTTTTTGCATCACTTACTAGTAAATCTAGTCATAAAAAATCAGTAAGTCTTCAGTAATCAGTCAGTCTAGTCAGTCAGATGTTCAAATCCTATGGAGTTAAAGAGGCAAGTTGAAAAAAAATGTTTTCACACTGTTATTTTATTTACAAAACTCCATACAATACTTACAACGGCGTAGGGCCGACACCTGTCACGGCTGAATTTTACGCTAGTAAATTATTATAGTTCGAAACCGCACTTATAATAAGCTTGTGGTTAATATACATACATATGTTTTGTCTTACTATAACGCGTACAAAATGTCTTATACCAAAGCAAGACAGGACATATAATATCTTAACAAGCGTATAGGTATAACGTTTATAAATGAGGTTTCTATTCGCTTTATAGTAAGTACAAGTAAAATTATCAAACAAGATTAATATTAGAACTTGCATTAGCGATGATCAGCAATGTCTGCATGGTAGCGACCCGACGGCTGGCTAGCCGAAGCTAAGGTTTGAGGTGGCTAGTGCTCTAGAAGCACGTTTCAGTGCTTCTAAGGGCAAGTTAAACCGTCGGTCCCGGTTTTATCGATAGATAAAAAAACGTCTCATACTCATAGCCCCACAGTAGGGTAGATATACCCTATGTCGTGGGTATCATGGACACACACAAAGATAGTGACACAGATACGCAAACCGAGAACAAAAATTCAAACTAATCATTGAAATTTCTGTTTCGCTGGGATTCGAACCCGGGATCCTTCGTTTGACAGTCCGGCATGGCATGTTTACCATTCCGCCACACGGGTCGTCATAACAATCGTAACGACGGTTTCTATCCTTGCCGGAGGTTTATGCGCGGTATAAAAACATCCGACTGCGCGTTGACCACTAACCCGCATCTCGAACAATGCGTATTGGAGAAACGTGGTGGAGTAAGTTTCAGGCAGCTCAGTTTAGGGGGGGAAGACCCGTGCCCAGCAGTGAGACGAAAAAAGGGTTGCTTGTCATAAGAGTTGCATGTCATAAGTAGTAAACAAATACAAATTTCATACATTTTCACAAAATTGAAGTATAATCTGAATCTCAGAAACGGCCCCAATGATTTCTAAGAAATTTAGCATGTAGGTGGTTTCGAGGGTGGAAAACTAGCCAATTTTTATTTTTAGAAAACGTCGTTTTATCCGTGTTTTTAATCCATTCGAACACACGTATGAACGCGTACCATTATTTGTTTACTAATTTTGACGATTCATACTTATGACCATAGATATTTTATTTTGACTACGACTTAGTACCTTATATAAAACTAGCTGTGCCCCGCGGTTTCACCCGCGTTAGAAAGAGAAGTGAACCAAACTTTACAGGATTACTCGTTGGACCAATCTGAAGATTCTCCGAGAATTTCATTGAGATCGGTCCAGCCGTTTCGGAGTCTATAAGAAACATACATACACACTTTCTCTTTTATAGATATGATGATATCTACGCTTATGACAGTTTTATATTTTATGAAAAACATTAATTAGACTAGGACGCCATACAAATACATGTGATACGATTATATTCTTTCAAGAACCTTAAGATCATTGTATGGACTGTATGATCTATCGCACGAAAGCATTACGGCGAAACCAAAGGAAATAGTGATGTGCAGAGAACGCGGAATGGTTGGTTGCGCATAACATAAATATAATATTTAGTACCTGGACGGCCGAGCGTTGCTCAGATAAAAACAATTTATTTTCTTGGTTTAATTTCAAAAGAAACATTCATTTGCTTAATGTTACTTAACAACGCTAAGTAGCTGAAATAGCGCATAAAAAAATGACAAAAAATAAAAATAAACGCAATAATATGGTTTTGATCGAGGTTTGAACACTAGTCTCTAGTTCCGCAGTCAGCCCACGTAACCATTCGGTCAAGAAAGCTTTAATTCAAAGAAATAAATTTTTATAGAGCTCTTTCAAATCGATATTGTCATCTCTTTGAACGTCGGATTGACGGATGGCGTTTGACGACGTTCTGCGCCACAATATTATTAATACTCGCCAATAGATGTCAGGAGGAGTCGTATTTTTCAGTTTATATTTAAGTTGATTATCACTAAAAATATTTTTTATAATTTAAAATTTCTAAAATTAAAACCTAGCTGGATCGATTTATCAACCCCGAAACCAGGGGTACTAAATTTCATCAGAATCTTTGGAGTAGTTTCCGAGATTCAAAAAATATATTTAGGTATATACAAGATTTGCTCGTTTAAAGGTATTAGATTTATAAAATTGCAATATTTTTCCAGCGGGCATCATTAAGAGGAAACGATACCGGCGTATTCCCATACAAAGGTATTCTCCTATTTTCTCCCTGGATAATGCTTCTAGAAGAATGACTTTTTGTGACAATGTCTAAGTCTGCTAAAACTATGTTATGTTTTTTTCAATCAACTAATTAGATCACAAAATATGACTTCATAAATCGTAGAAAATGTTTTTTTCATACAGCTAATCCAACAACTGCAAAACAAATTCGAAAGGTTTTTATAATCAAACAAAAACAGGGGCATAGACTTATTCTATTTCTTGATATTTGTAAACAAAAAATTTTAATAAACTCAATTTTGAAGGAGGAAACAGGAAAATACGAAACCTCGATTTAGTCAGAAAATTTGTAGGTATAATCGTTTTGAGCTGAATCTGTCCCTATCGCACGCGGCGGATAGAGCAGGGCACAGGGCGATAGCAATAGTTACTCCAAAATACCTATTTTCCTAATTCGGCTGAAGCCGCGTTTCCTCTTAAGATGCGGTGGTATCCGGTCACGGAGTCTTAGTATCACTACATTCATGCATTAAAATATAGGTCTCTTTTTTTGTTGCACCCCCACTCTGACTACCATCACATTTATACATTTATAGTCCCACCGTAGGATTTTGTAGATGCACAATGAACACACACAAGGAAAAGGACAGAATTACTTGGGAAATACATGTATGTATTGTTTCCCCTCTGGGATTCGAACCCAGGACTCTTTTCGCAACAGCAACATAAGTATTGTTGAAACCAAATAAATGTAGGTGAATCCAAACAAGAAACATAGTCAGACAAATACACAGTTTTAAAAAAAAGATAGAAATTTAAAAAAATAATGTTTTCTTCTCGGAAAGATACTATACATTACATTAAATTGAAATAAATTAATTTAGAACGAATGCAATTAAATTTATAATAAATTAAATGAATTGATTTACTCTTGTGTACTTATGTCACTTTTGAAGCGTAAAAATAGTAACGCAATAGTAACATAATCTAGATTTTTAAAAACTGAGTAAATACCTACACCGTTCTACACCACTAAATGAAAAAAAAACAACAGTTACTTATAAACAAAACAAAACATACTTAAAAAGGCTTAAAAACGAATTTTTATAATTTTATATGAAAAGAAGTAAGTTTGTTTAATACACTGACTTTTGTATTAATTTCTCTATATTTTTTACTAACTGTCTTTTTTTAATTTTTTAAAGAAACTGTAAAGTTTATTTATTGCTAAAGCTCAGCACAATCTGACATGTCAATGTAAAAAGTGAATATGAAAACATTTGTAAATGTACACTCGCGGCGCTGCATCAGTGTTTACGTATTAATATTTGAGTCGCAAGCTTATTTTCATCATCGTGACCTTTGATCCGGAATTTATCGGCACACAAGAATAGAAAGACAACAATAGCACATACTAAAATAGAATTGGCATTTACCGAAGGATTGTACTCACATTTTCTATTTTTTGGAATGTCCGGAAGTTTCCTTCTTCTTCTTTCCCCGTTATTAAATATTTGATGACGAGGGCTCCGTTGAATATCAGTTCCTCCTGTACTTGGAATAGAAGTTATTTCAGCAGGCACTGTCGTTATCGCTTCGGTTTCTTCCACACACGCTCTGTCTTCTTCTGGCGAGACATCGTCGCTCTTTGAAGACGGAGATTCATCCTCCAAGCCCACATTTGGCATTAACCTTTTGATAACACAATGATATTGAAAGTTTTACTCTCAGAATTACTTATTTCATTAACCGATCAATTTTTTCACGTGACACTCTTAGCGATGTTATAATAAAACATATACGATTAGTGTGGGGCGTTTGCCGATTACGATAAATGTAAAGGTTACTTACGAATAAAACGGTGTCGGGGCTTTTATATGTTGTGGCAATCTGTCGAAAACACGACGAAATTCTTCAAATTCGCTGTCGGCCATGGCTCTACACCTGATTGCAAAGAGAATTATGTCGCATGCGCGACTCTTTAGTTTAGGATATCGATTCCACCTCCAGGGTCTTCGCTATTCGTCGTCGTTAGTTCGTGTGAGTCGACGCATTGCGCGCGCAACTAGCATCCCCCTCGCGCAAGCGTATAATTCACCCTCTAAAACATGCACTTGTCCCCGTCATAAATTTAATGAATCAGCGGGAAACCCTTAAACTTTTTTTTAAATACTTTACTCCTCATCAATCAATATCTTTAAACGAGCAATTCTTGTATATATCTAAATATATTTTTTGAATCTCGGAAACGGCTCCAAAGATTTTGATGAAATTTAGTACCCTGGTTTCGGTCATGATAAATCGATCCAGAAATTTTTTATTGATAGAAATTGTCGTTTTATTTTATGTTTATGCCGTTAAATATAAAATTACTCTTACTGACATCTATTGGAGAATATTAATAATATTGTGGCGTAGAAACCCGTCAAACGTCGACCGTCAATCCGCCCTTCAAAGAAATGACAATGTCGTTAGGAAAGACCTCTATAAAAATTTCGTCAATGGAATTAAAGATTTCTTGGTCGAATGGTTACGAAAGCTGACTACGGAGCTAGAGACCCGGATTGAAACCTCAAGTAGGCAAGTTGCGTTTTTTATTTTTTTACATTTTTTTACATTGGAAAATAGGTATTTCAAAAGGCTTTGTTAAGTAACACTAAGCCAATGAAAGTTTTGCTTAAAAATAAACCAAGAAAACCAAGTGTTTTAATGCGAGCAACGCTCGGGCGTCCAGGTACTATAGTTGAAAAGACCCATATAAGTTAAAGCCAATCTCATTCATCCATTTCTCTGTTAGTGAAATTGTAATAGTACCTAATATGAATAATGAAAATAATTTTTCTGTTAATTTTCAAAAATAAACAAACATATCTTCTTACCATTATTCTGATTCTTGGTCAAGGGACAGTGCTCCATTTGATTTCACTGTGAAATGAATGAAACTAAAATTAATATATTTTCTTGGTATGCGTATTCCAAAATACCTAACGGATTTTTTATACGTTCACCAGTTTTAAAACAATGGTACCTAGTAACAACAACAGTAGTAATGTTGATGTAAATTCAAAATTGAATTCGTAAGTGATACTGATAATGTGAGCAATATTGTTTTTTATTGTATTATAGTGGATACGACTCGATCGACTCTCGATCGACTCAACTATCTTTATTAAACAATGCATTGTATGTAGAGGCGATTAAAACTTCTAATTCAAAAGTAATTAAAATCAAAGTTTTAGAAATCAAAAAATTAGAATCAAAGACACGCACAGTTAGTTGAAGACATGTTTAATGCAAATTGCAATTAATTTGCTATTGAACCTTACGTGGAACATGGCATGTCCATATACATTATGTTAATTTAAATATTTCCACGATAATAACATCAAAACATTATTGTACTTATACATATGTAACTGCGCCTTGAACTTTTACTCGCGTTTATTGAGGATTACTAGAGTAAAGACTTAGTGCTATATTATTTTGTTAGAAAACATTTATTTATTACTAGCTTTCTGCCAGCGGCTTCGCCCACGTGGACCCGTTTTATAGGTTCCCGTAGGATAAAAATCATTCTATGTCCTTTCCCAAGGTACACTCTATCTCTGTTCCAAATTTCATTAAAATTGGTTCAGTAGTTTAAGCTGGAAAGCGTAGCAGACAGAAATATTTTTGAATTTATAATATTAGTAGGGATTTTTTATTCGTACACTAGAAAGCTTTAAGGAATTAGTAGATTAATTAGTGGAAAGGACCTTACACGTTTCCTTATAAAGATACAGACTTTTATTTGCATAAATTTTGGGTTGTTACAAAAGGTTAGATTATATGAGCATAATATAAATAGTCAAATTACAAAATGTTTATAAACTTAGTTTATAAAGTTTTACGAAATTGACTGACTGCACCCATAGTCTTAATACTATGCTGCAACAGTTTATGTAATCCACTACTGGGCAGGCCTCTCCTTGCCTTTTCGGAGGCCTGAAGCTTATTCCACCACGCTGTTCCAACGTCGGTTACTGGAGAGAGAAACTACTATGTTTTATTAAGAAATAAGTTTAAAAGTAATGATGAATGTTTTTGAAACAATACTTCTTTTGGCGCGTTTGGATGAGAGTGAATTTGTGAGCTGCGCGCGCATGGCTGCAACCCTTTTTGTGTCCCACTGCTGGGCACGGGTCTCTCCCCATTATAGGGGAGGCCTGGAGCATACTCCACCACGCTGCTCCAATGCGGGTTATATATCAACGAAATAATATAGAAATAATATCAACACTGAATATAGTTACAGTACTTAATGTTCATACTATATTTATGTAGTAGATAGATATTCTTAAGCCAGTCAAGCCAGTGTTGTGAAATATAGTATTGTATTCATATGACTAATTAATTTTGATTATTAATTTCATTTACGTTAATAAAACGTTCTTTTATTCAAACAAAATATTTTTGATTGATTTTGATATTTATCGTCGATTACTACTGCGTTTGAGTTATTTTAAACTTTTAACATACGCCAAAGCTTTTTTATACCGTTATTGGAAAGTAGTTCTCAAGAAGAAGTAGTTCTTTAACTCATCCTGGCAAGTCCGTCAGACGCACGACCGAAGAGTAATGTCAACATACTAAGCTCTACGGAACCACTCAGCGTCCCCTTAATACTCTAGTATTAAATTTTATAGAAGTAGGAAAAGAAGTGTCAGCTCTAATACTTTTCATTCTATTTTTGGCTGCAACCCTTTTAGCGTCCCACTGCTGGGCACGGGTCTCTCCCAATTATTGGGGAGGCCTGGAGCTTACTTCACCACGCTGCTCCAAAGCGCGTTGGTGGAGATGTGAGTTAGTGGCCAACCCGCTGTTGGATGTTTTCAAACCGCCCTTAAGGCCTCCGACAAGGTTTAACTACTGTTATCTGTCGACAACAAGCCCTCCGAAGCACGGAAACGCGCATGAATTTTTTGCCACTATCGGTCACCTATCTCACACCCGACCGCGCCCGTTTGGCTTAGTTGCATAGATTGCTTGCGTTCTACGCTAACCGCTGGGCCATGCGCGCTTCATTCTATTTTGACATGACTTTAATTAAAACCGGCCAAGTGCGAGTCAGAGTCACGCTATACTCTATAAAAAATTACGTTTATAGTATGGGACCCCCTTTAAATATTTATTTTATTCTATTTATAGTATTTATTGTTATAGCGAAAACAGAAAAAAAATCTTTGAAAATTTCTGATGTCTAGCCATGACGGTTCATGAGATACAGCCTGATGACAGAGAGACGAGCGGACAGCGGAGGTTTAGTAATAGGGTCCCATTGGCACCCTTCGGGTATGGAACATTAAAATGGAAGGGTTTTTAATACGGATGTATTTATTAATTGTTTATTTGCACGGTATGGGTACGGAATTATAATGAGATAATTTGGAAGGCTTTTATACGAGTATTAACTCTAATAAGCGTACATGAGCCGCTGTCTGATGTAAAACGCAAGCTAATCTATGCTTGTAAACTAAATGGGGGCGGTTGGCTTCCTTCGGAGGGCACGTTAAGAAGACGGCCCCGGTTGTTACCGATAGATACTTAACAATCGTCAAACCTTGTCGGAGATTTGGAGAGTTTGAACTTATCTGACACCGGGTTGGCCACTAAACCGTATTTCCACCATTCCACATTGGAGGACGGTACCATGAGTAAGCTGCAAGCCTCGCCAATAATGGAGAGAGACTCAGCCCAGCAGTGGGACGTAAAAAAGGTTCAGCCAACCCACCTACGATACGGATCATCAAACATTAGTTTTATATATTATTATATAAAACACGCGGATAAAAAGATATATTTGTGATACTTTTAGGTTCCTACATTATTCAGTTCCCGCAGCGACCGCAAATACGAGGAACAACGAACGGACAGTGCATTTCAATCTACATACATTACAGATTGGTATCTTTACTACCGTATGTACTTTGTTGTATCTCCAGAGAAGTTTTGACAAGCAATACTATGTTACGTTTATTGTAATTGAAATTAACCGCACCTTTAAAGTAAAACCATTACATAATGAAATTATAGATTTCTACAGGAGAGCCAATAATCGATAAACGGTTTTTTCTCCATTTCTGCGCAGTTTCTTAGTAGGTACAAGGTATTTATGAGGTCTAATGAGTATAATTTATAGCTCGTTGTGTATATTTTAATACGTCATTATTTATTAATGACATTATTTATTACTAGCTGTGCCCGCGACGTCGTCCGCGTGTATAAAGACTTATAAAATGGATTGATTAAAAATTAAAGATTATTTATTTGCATTGATAAGTAGTAGGTATATTATTCTTACATATAGTGAAATCACTTATAATACAATGTTCATATGTTCAGAAGAAACCTAATGTAATTTTTCTAAATCCTTCAAACCTAAAACAGTAGGGAATGCTTACTGTACACATCTTACTATCCACTTTTCTCACGTTTCGCTTTTCTCGCGCAATCAGATTCTCTTTACAAATATGAACCTCGTTTATTAAAGTTAAGAGATACTGCTGTGCCCGTGGCTTCATCTATGTTAAAAATAGTATCTTTAGTAATGAATTTATACTGCAAATAATGTATAGACTCATTCTATATACATAGCTTTAACATACTGCAGAAAAGAGGTGCACTATACAACTACTTGTAGTTGGGAGATAAAATTTCTAAACATACACATGCTTAGAATTAAACAATCGGAAAAATAATTGTAAGGTCAATTAATAAACTTTAGGTTTAAAACTTGCGGACAGCAATTTGATCATAAGTCATAACTCATATAACATTGTGAAAACTAAAGCAGAAGGCAGGGTTTCTACACAGTGTGCTATCTGTATTTGGAAATAAAGAATATTTTTATAAAGAATCTTTAAAGAATCCTTAATATCTCCATCAATCAACGTGTGTGGATGAGCCCTCAGCCCGTACGCAATAAAGAGACGCAAAAAATGGGTTAAGTTATCATTGGTCCAATTAACAATGTTCAGCATCATACGTATACCTACCCAACGATGGGACAACCCGCGTGGCGCAATGTTTACTATGCCGGACTGCTAATCGAACTGTCCCGGGTTAGAATCCGGGCGAAGCAGAAATTTCAATAATGAGTTTAAACTGTTCTCGGTCTGGGTGGTTGTGTTTCTGTCTCTATGTGTGTTCATGGCACCCGCGACACAGGGTATATCTACCCTAATGTGAGGCTATACGTGTGAAATATTTTTTTTATTTTTTTTACACTATGTACTTACTTTTATTAGACTTAAGCTTTTATTTGAAATTATCTCCATCGATTCACTTTGGAGAAGAAATGAATATTGCTCAATAACGCCATCTACCGTATGACATGTAAACTTTGTGGTTGATAAATCGAATGTCAAATTACCAAATAGGTAGATATTGAGATTAACAGTTGGTTCACTAAAAGTTTAACTATTCGTCACCTAGATGTCTGCAGTAGTCTCGTTTTGTTAAGGCTTTGTACATTCTGTATGAAGGTTTAGATTCCGTATCTTACAACCATAATGCTGGATGCATTGAGATTGTAAGATTTGGATTTCGGTTCATAGGAGCTTGAGGCCTCCTCAATATTGGGAGAGCTCTATGCTCAGCAGTGGAATGCTAAAAAGGTTGCAGCTTGATATAATGTAGCGATAATAATCGTTTCAGCTGCAGCCTGTTCATAATCTTCCACCCCAAAAGAAGACTAATAAGCTGAGCCACTAACTCATTGGAGCCTGTGATGTAAGGTTCGGCGGCGGTAAGGCTCGCGATGCGCTTATTAGGTACCGGTAGTCTAGCCATACTCGGCCAACGAAAGAAAATACAGTAAGCTGATCTAAGTATATTTAATATAGTCTACAATATTAGTGAGAGTTCAAAATAATTTTACTTAAATTTAAACTTTTATTTATGGTTTTGAATGGGCTGTTACCGAAACTTTCATACAAATTCCCCAAAGTGCCTTTTAAGTTTATGTCGCGTATTGTTTAAATGAACATAACTTTTTTGTTTATCACCCGATTGATATGAAATACACACTAATGTTACGGAAATTCATTCAACAATAAATCAGTAAATACATCATTCAAAGAAGGGAAAAGAATTTGAGAATGAAATATTAAGTTAAGGTTAATTATTGTACGCTTGAGATACCAACTTTCGAATCCACTTTATTTGCTATTGAGGGGTAGTTTTGAAAAAAGCTTAAATAGAATTCTTACTATGTTAGTAAAGATTACAAATACAAAATTATAAGTATATTACTCTGCACAAAAATATTCTATACATCAAGTTTCGACACTCAATTTTCAAAGAGTTTCAAAGAAAATTGACATTTAAAGGGTGAATTTCGAGAAATGCTGAAACACGTATTCTTTTATTTTGTTTAGAAAATATTTATTCCAAATTTCAAGAAAATCTATTGAAAAAATCCAAGTTTTCCATACAAATTTTCATCGCTCATTTCACACCCTTAAAGGGTGATTTTTAAAATTATCTATAGCCTAAATGTTAGCGAGGACCAATATATATAAAACAAAAAAAGTTTCATCAAAATCCGTTCAATAGTTTTTGCGTGAAAAGCTAACAACAGACAGACAGACAGACAGACAGACAGACAGACAGACAGACAATAATTTCAAAACTTATATTTTTAGCTTCTGTTACTTATAAAAAGACCCCTAGAAGTATTTTTTTAAATTTATATGCAATGTACAGAATTGACCCTGCTTACAGTTTTATTATATGTATAGATTATATTTAATTTTTAAATTTGATATTTTGATATTTTTTTTTTGAATGTTGCGTTCGATAGTCATCTCGTAAAAAGAAAAGAACTGTCTCTAGAACATGCAATACTTGTTATCAAAAAACATAGAAAAAACAAGATAAGCGGGTAACTTTGAATAATAATTGTAATTATACATACATACTCTCGAAAAACATAACCTTCCTTCTGGCGCAATCAGGTAATTACTTAACTCATTATTTGGACTAAAATATTACAATGAGATCTAAAATTAGTGAACTTCTGTAATAATGCGAACAGGATATCTTAAAGTGAATTAAAACAAAAGTAGACTTTGCAACAAACGAAGCAAGAAGGTAATATTGAATTAATTGAATGAGAGGCTCCGGTCTACTAAGAGTCGATAGAGTCTGTATAGTGTACCACAGGAAATCGCATTAAAAGTCCCCCAACTCGGCGGCGTCAGTGTTAATGTCGAGGACAATTATATAAGTTTTTAACAAACAAAAAACACAAAATTATTCTAACACCTCGGGAGTAAAAGTATTAGAAGAAAGAGGCATTTATTAAAATAATTTTCTCTCAAATCCTAACCGTCGTAGTACCTTCCATCATCAGCTCAGTAACATGTGATAATGCTATGCATAAAACTCTATCTTTTTACATAAAGTATAGGAAAATCCATGTCTGCGCCTATAATGTTCCCATCCATCCCATCCAAGCCAATGATCCGTTAAGAATATTCTTAGCGGATCTTAAAATAAAACTATTTTACTACTACTTAGCTACTTTAATTTCAATTAGTAATATAATATTGTATGCCAGAGCATGGTAGACTGTTTAAACTCTTATAATAATTTTAAACATCTAACTGTATGTATGTAAACAGTCAACAATAAAGTATTTTCATTTCATTTCATTTCATTTCATTTCATTTCATTTCATTTCATTTCATTTCATTTCATTTCATTTCATTTCATTTCATTTCATTTCATTTCATTTCATTTCATTTCATTTCATTTCATTTCATTTCATCATCAGATCTTGACTTGGTTGGGCCACCCCGGGTATATAAGTTTTTGAAGAAAAAAACAGTTATGGAAGGATTTTTCTTTGGACTCCTTACCATCGTAGTACCTTCTATAATCAGATCATTAACATGAGATAATAGTTACTTTGCACAAATATCTATTTTGCTTCAGAAAGTATCAGAAAACCAATGTGTGTACCTATGAAATTGGAGAGTTCCCCTCGATTTCCCAGGAATCCCATTATCAGATCTTGACTTGGTGACAATTGGACCATCTCGGAAGTCTAAGCTTTCGTATAAAAAAATAGCTTTGTAAATCGGTCCACAAATCCGGCGGAGTAATTGGTGAACATCTAATACCTTCTTATATATTTTTTTTCAACCTTTTTTTATGTCCCACTGCTGGGCATAGGTCTCCTTCTCACAAGTGAGAGGGATTTAGGCCATAGTCCACCACGCTGGCCAAGTGCGGATTGGTGGACGTCATGATTTCGAGAAATTATGAATTTTTCTCAAGCATGCACGGCGATGAAGAACATCGTAATCAACTAAATATAACGATATTTTCCATCACCGTGGAGCAGCGATAAATGCGCACATTACAAATTTCTTTGTCAGAGGTGCGCGCCCAAGATTTGAACCCGGGATCGGTCACGTAGAAGACCGTGGCTTTTACCACTCTGCCATCGCTGCTACTTCTTGTAAGTATATACCTAAATATATTATTTGAATCTCGACACGAAATTTAGTACCCTGGCTTCGGGGTTGATAAATCGATCCATCTAGGTGCTTGCGTGTCGGCATTTGCTGTGTCTGTATGTGTGTATGTTTTTCGAATCGAATTTGTATTTTCGAATGTTTGTGTATTTGTATGTTAAATATCTGTATGTTTGTATGATTATATGTCTATATATCGCACTGCTAACACAAGACTGTATCAACTCAAAAAAAAGACAAATTCGAGATAACTCATTCTTCTTATGTTAAATTTAATTCTCTACGCGTCAATAAAACCATCACTCAAATAGCGCAAGAAACAATTACGAGATGGCGTTATAAGTCTCTGTTCATGATTTACCAACTGTTATAACCCCCCGCGCAACACTGCGTCATCTTTAGTTACGGTTAAAATTTGAGTGGTGAGGACGTGTCGCTTTGCGTAATAGACCGCATTATTTTGAATTGCTGCGTTATTGCTGAATCAGGTATGTAAAAATTGATGTATTTTTATGACTTAATACGTTATTGTTGATTGAAACCTATTTATGAAGTTGGTGTATTTCGAGTTGTTATATTATTGTTGGTTAACAAGAAACCGATTTTAAGTGATATTTTGAATAGCGACATTCTTGTTAGTTCAGTTAGTAGCTTTAGACTTAATGCAGTTTTGGTGAAAAAATTTTGTTTACTAAGTTTTTTGGGGTAAATTATTCATATTTCAATAATATAATTGCTGTTACTAATAGTTTTTAAAACCGCACGTTCAATCAGTTATGTTAAAGTCAAAATAAAACATTTCTCTATAATTTACAAAATAATTTTGAGTTACAACATCCTAGGTGATGAAAAAATATTTTCGCTACGTAAATAGGTACATCAATTTTTGTTTATTTGTAGCATGAACCGTGGTAGTCTTCTAGTAGATATGGCGACCAAAACGACCTCCATCGATGAAACTGACAAGGAAAATAATATTAACGAAGAAAACACTGCATCTGACCAAATAAAATATTACATTTCACCCCTGCACAGTAATCAGAGTGATTAAGACGATTCGCACTGGGACCCTCATTTTATTCCTGGGTCAACAAGTAATGTTTCCCGTTTACTTCAAGGTGAAGCCACAAGACCTCCTAGTAGTTCTTCCTCAAGTAGCTCTTCTGCAAGTAGTTCCAGTTCATCTTCATCAAGTAGCTCAGATGATGAAGCAGAAAATAATTCAGACCACATTGCTTCTAATAGTGGATCAGCAGGTCAAATAACTACAGAAGCAAATGCTTCAGAGGTACAGGAAATCGTACGAGGCAAGAAAAGGGTGAGAAATGAAAAGAATTGGAAAAGTAAAATTGCAAAAACACTTCGAAACACAGGTAAGTACTACACATCAAGTGTTAAAAAACAAGTCCCAGCAAGGAAGATGGGTCCTTTGTGTGGAGATAAATGTCGATTAAATTGTCAAGCAAAAATAGATGAGACCTCGAGACAAGACATTTTTAATGATGGCGTTTGGGAGACTTGCAAAAACAAAGACAATTTAGAATAGCTCATACTTCACAAGTAAAACCAAAATACAGATACTCATCTACTCAAAATTTCCGCAAATTAAATACTGCATTTTATTTCGAGCTAAATCACACTAATAGGTATTAAGTTTGCAAAACATTTTTTAAAAATACTCTCGCTATAAATGACAGACCGATTGCCACTGCATTATCAAAAAAATCAGAGACTGGTTTTGTAGAGGGTGCATTACGCGGGAAACATAATAATCATCGCACTGTGGATCCAGAGGTCTATGATAGCGTGAAATTTTTTATAAATAGCGTACTACGAATTCCATCGTATTACCTTAGAGCCCAGACATTAAGAGAATACATTTCCTGTGATAAATCTTTAGCTGACTTATACAGGGATTACAAAGACATTCCTACAAAAGATCTGTTTGCATCTCAATCTACTTTTAACAGTATTTTCAATAGAGATTACTTCATAATGTTGATTTTCACTGTTGTAAGTGCCATAATTATGGTTTTTGTATTATTATTTTTTATGTTTTCTTTTGATAAATACAATATTTGACTTCTATCTTGCTTTGTTTATGCCCTAACTATAGTATCTAAAATAACAGATCTAATGAAAAAGTATACTAACTCAAAATACCTTACCTAAAATCATTCAAATAAAATCAAAATAAATTGTAGGAATTCAAAATTATATCACTTATAACTACGCAACTAAAAATATTTCCTTTTTTTTTAATCTCACATAATACTGTATTAACTCGAAATTTGGAAATAACTTGATAACCCGCAATCTCAGAAATTACTTATAATTATAGAAACCCCTTAATTTTATCCCTTATTTTAAAATAGTGTTCACTTTTTTACAATCGTTAACAGGAAACGAGTAATCAGTTTTCCATCATTTCTGAAAAAATAAATAATAGTTTAAAAAAACTAAAAAAACACGCTTTTTATAGAAAACCGAACTAAAAAATAGAAAATAAATTTTAATGAATTTAAATTAAGAAAATAGTGTTAAAAATTTCAATGAATATAAGTTAATAATAGTGTGAATAAAAAAAAATTTTATTTTAAAAAAAGCGTGGGGTGCATGGTGTCAATAGTTATAAATATTTTATTGACAGATATGAGTAGAGTGATTATCATTTCGATAATATTTTAAAAAGCACCCCACGCTTTTTTTTAAATAATTTTTTTTTTATTCACACTATTATTAACTTATATTCATTGAAATTTTTAACACTATTTTCTTAATTTAAATTCATTAAAATTTATTTTCTATTTTTTAGTTCGGTTTTCTATAAAAAGCGTGTTTTTTAGTTTTTTTAAACTATTATTTATTTTCTACTTTTTTGTTTGGATTATTTATTCTTTCCATGATGTTTCCACGAGCAATGGACTGGTTACTGAGAACCTTCTTCTTTCTTTCAAAAATATCTTTATCTATCATTAGGCTTGTTACATAACAAGGTTACATATTTTTTTAATTTTTACGTTTTCATAAAATTTCACCTGTCTTACGACTTAACAAATTATTTATATTCTTTATATATCTCATACACGTTTTCGGTTACTGAGCACCAATAGTCTACTCCCCTACATAAATATGAGCAACCCAAGCAGCAAAATAGTCGAATAGTAATTAGATTACTCAGCCTTTAATCGTATAAGAGCCGAGTAACCGTTCTTAAAACACCCATTTATCGTGTAATAGCGGTTATCTCGACTATTTGGCAATATTTGCTAATGTGTGCTTTAAGGACGTCGAATAAACGTTTACAGCACTATGTTTTAGCACTTTTACTCCACCTTTTAGCAGATGTTGAATTAAAGTGGCTAAAATACTCGTTATTAGATCGTTTGATCTATAACAGTCGTATAATAGCTGTAGCTCTATAAACGCAATCGAACAAAAATCATATTTTGCAAATTGAAAAATGGAATAATTTTATCAAATTAGTGTATTGTCATCGGTCCTCAATAAATCTACAAAGTTTGAACGAAATCTGGCCGTTTAAAGTGGGTCAAAATCGCGCCCAAAGAAGTCGGTTACAAACATACAAACATACAAACATACAAACATACAAACATACAGGTGAAGCTAATAAAAAGCGTGTAAAAAGCTTCATTTTGAGTTGATACAGTCTTCTGTTAGCAGTGCGATATCTGTATGTTTGTATGATTATATGTCTATATATCTGTATATGTTTGATCGCAAAGTTCATTTGGCTGTTTAATATTGAATGAACTGAATCCAAGGCTTCGGACTAATAAAGTCTGTACAGAATCCCACAGGTAATCGCATTGAAAGTCCCGTAACTCGCGGCGTCTTTGTTAATGTTATACAACCTATTTGTTGTATAACAAACTGTTATACAACATAATATATAACCGTATAATAAACTTTTATAAATCAAAAATATTATTTATTATTTTGTGTTTAAAAATAAAATTCTAGTATATTTCTAACTGTGCATAGACACAGTGATAAAACTTCAAAAGTAACGAAAATTATATAATGCTATTATTTTCGTTTTCGGTTTCCAACATGGAGATACTAAGTTCAAACGTATTTATCGCTACTCCACGGTAAGAAAAAACATTGTAATATTTAGCTACGATGTTCTTCACAACTTTTACTTCAGCACATGCAGGCGCGGTCCCAGGCGGGCGGTCACAGGGGAGATGACCCCCCCAAAATCCATCAGTCATGCGTAGATGGAAGACGAAACAAGCCAATTTGGGACACCTCTTCCCCCAAATTTCTTAATAAACCCCCCCCTCCAAATTTATTGCCGACCCCCTCTCCCCCAAAATTGAGCTGCGAACGCGCCTAGCACATGCTTGCGAGTACTTTCACTTCTGAAAGGAAACCCCGTAGTGTGCCCAGTAATGGGACAAAAAATAGGCAAAAAAGAGTTTGCAGCTATGATAAAGATAAAATTAATACAAAAGTTAAAACTTATATTTTGGTATGTCATTAAGAGATATAATTCAGTCGATATGTTTTCATATGTAGTATATACTAACTACATACGAATTCAAACTTATTATTTTTAACAACTGAAAATAATCAAAAGTAACCCTGTTATCTATCTATACATATAATAAAACTGTAAGCAGGGTCAATTCTGTACATTGCATAAAAATTAAAAAAAATACTTCTAGGGGTCTTTTTATAAGTAACAGAAGCTAAAAATATAAGTTTTGAAATTATTGTCTGTCTGTCTGTCTGTCTGTCTGTCTGTCTGTCTGTCTGTCTGTCTGTCTGTTGTTAGCTTTTCACGCAAAAACTACTGGACGGATTTTGATGAAACTTTTTTTGTTTTATATATATTGGTCCTCGCTAACATTTAGGCTATAGATAATTTTAAAAATCACCCTTTAAAGGTGTGAAATGAGCGATGAAAGTTTGTATGGAAAACTTGGATTTTTTCAATAGATTTTCTTGAAATTTGGTATAAATATTTTCTAACCAAAATAGAAGAATACGTGTTTCAGCATTTCTCGAAATTCACCCTTTAAACGTCAATTTTCTTTGAAACTCTTTGAAAATTGAATGTCGAAACTTGATGTACAGAATATTTTTGTGCAGAGTAATATACTTATTATTTTGTATTTGTAATCTTTACTAACATAATAAGAATTCTATTTAAGCTTTTTTCAAAACTACCCCTCAATAGCAAATAAAATGGATTCGAAAGTTGGTATCTCAAGCGTACAATAATTAACCTTAACTTAATATTTCATTCTCAAATTCTTTTCCCTTCTTTGAATGATGTGTTTACTGATATATCGTTGAATGAATTTCCGTAACATTAGTGTGTATTTCATATCAATCGGGTGATAAACAAAAAAGTTATGTTCATTTACACAATACGCGACATAAACTTATATGGCACTTTGGGGAATTTGTATGAAAGTTTCGATAACAGCCCATTCAAAACCATAAATAAAAGTTTAAATTTAAGTAAAATTATTTTGAACTCTCACTAATATTGTCGACTATATTAAATATACTTAGATTAGCTTAGTGTATTTTCTTTCGTTGGCCGAGAATGGCTAGACTATAGGTACCTAATAAGCGCATCGCGAGCCTTACCGCCGCCGAACCTATCACAGGCTCCATTGAGTTAGTTGCTCAGCTTATTAGTCTTCTTTTGGGATGGAAGATTATGAACAGGCTGCAGCTGAAACGATTATTATCGCTACATTATATCAAGCTGCAACCTTTTTAGCATTCCACTGCTGAGCATGGAGTTCTCCCAATATTGAGGAGGCCTCAAGCTCCGATGAACCGAAATCCAAATCTTACAATCTCAATGCATCCAGCATTAAGGTTGTAAGATACGGAATCTAAACCTTCATACAGAATGTACAAAGCCTTAACAAAACGAGACTACTGCAGACATCTAGGTGACGAATAGAAACTTTTAGTGAACCAACTGTTAATCTCATAATCTGACATTCGATTTATCAACCACAAAGTTTACATGCCATACGGTAGATGGCGTTATTGACAAATATTCATTTCTTCTCCAAAGTGAATCGATGGAGATAATTTCAAATAAAAGCCTTAAGTCTAATAAAAGTAAGTACATAGTGTAAAAAAAAATAAAAAATAACATTTCACACGTATAGCCTCACATTAGGGTAGATATACCCATGTCGTGGGTGCCATGAACACACATAGAGACAGAAACACAACCACCCAGACCGAGAACAGTTTAAACTCATCATTGAAATTTCTGCCGGATTTGATGCCGGATTCTAACCCGGGACAGTTCGATTAGCAGTCCGCCATGGTAAACATTGCACCACGCGGGTTGTCCCATCGTTGGGAAGGTGTACGTATGATGCTGAACATTGTTAATTGGACCAATGATAACTCATTTTTTGCGTCTCTTTATTGCATACGGGCTGAGGGCTCATCCACACACTTTGATTGATGGAGATATTAAGGATTCTTTAAAGATTCTTTATAAAAATATTCTTTATTTCCAAATACAGATAGCACAATGTGTAGAGACCCTGCCTTCTGCTTTAGTTTTCACAATGTTATATGAGTTATGACTTATGTATGACCAAACTGCTGTCCGCAAGTTTTAAACCTATAGTTTATTAATTGACCTTACAATTATTTTTCTGATTGTTTAATCCTAAGCACGTGTATGTTTAGAAATTTTATCTCCCAAGTACAAGTAGTTGTATAGTGCACCTCTTTTCTGCAGTAGGTTAAAGCTATGTATATAGAATGAGTCTATACATTCTTTGCAGTATAAATTCACCCAATTTACTAAAGATACTATTTTTAACATAGATGAAGCCACGGGCACAGCAGTATCTCTTATAACTTTAATAAACGAGGTACATATTTGTAAAGAGAATCTGATTGCGCGAGAAAAGCGAAACGTGAGAAAGTGGATAGTAAGATCAGTACAGTAAGCATTCCTTACTGTTTTAGGTTTGAAGGATTTAGGAAAAATACATTAGGTTTCTTCTGAACATATGAACATTGTATTATAAGTGATTTCACTATATGTAAGAATAATCTACCTGCTACTTATTCAATGCAAATAAATAATCTTTAATTTTTAATCAATCCATTTTATAAAAGTCTTTATACACGCGGACGACGTCGCGGGCACAGCTAGTACGTATCTATTATTATTAAGTGTGTAGGCGTGATATAAACAGCATCCATCTTCGTTTACAAGTCTTAATGTGATTTCCTCTGAGACGCTTTCATCGACTTGATTTGATCGGCTGTCTCGCTTTTCTCATTGATAACACCCTTGTGATCACTTATTTGCAAAATCTTTGAATATTCATATCTTTCATTCTTTTACAAGCTTTTTGTTAAATTGCAATATATGTATGTAGGTAGAATATTACTACTCAATTCTAAAATTCTAATGAAAGGGCTTTAGAATATACACACCGGCGTAATTAGCGGAAGACATAAAAAACGTTGATTTTTTTAAAACTTTTGGATGTATTTAGAAGTAACTTTTAATAATTAATTAATGTATCCGAATATACATCCGCTGTTGCGGGCGGTGAGAGTGGGAGCTCGATCTGTACAGCCAGCAGCTCCGGCAAGGTCGGCGGCATACCGCCGTACGCATCGGGAGGTGCAGGAGAGCACATCTGCTCTTACAAAGATGGGCCCGTTTCAGGACGCCGCGTGTGGAGGACACCGTTGCGTTCCTCTGGAGATCCCGGAGTCCTCCCAAGAGTAAAGGCAGGCAACCGAGCGCGTTTTAGTGTGGTAAAACCCCACATAACCCTGTATCCTCTCCCAAGGTGCCGGGTACCTTATGAAGGTTTCCCCCCCGATACAAAAAAGGATGCTAGGTATGTAATGAGGCTTTGGATTGTGAAATTGAGGAATGAGTGATATACCAGTAACTTTAGTGGCTAGGGCGGTAACCATGAGCGAGGAGAGAAATTCCTACCACTCAGACAGTCTCGCGTATTTGATATATCATAATCACTCGCATATGACTAGTACATAAATTCAAAGACAAAGACTTTTATTTGCACAAATATGGGTGTTTACAAAAGGTGTTTTTATTATTATATATTCATTTATAAGATATAATTACAGTAATAAAAGCTACTTCGAATTATATCCAAAAGTTTTAAAAAATCAACATTTTTTGTGTTCTGCCAATTGTGCTGGTGGGTGTATGGCTGCAACCCTTTTTTACGTCCCACTGCTGGGCACGGGTCTCTCCCCATTTTTGGTAAGGCCTGGAGCTTACTCCACCACGCTGCTCCAATGCGAGTTGGTGGAGATGCGGGTTAGTGGCCAACCCGCTGTCGAATGCTTTCAAACTGCCCATAAGGCCTCCGACAAGGTTTAACGAATGTTATCTAACGACAACAACCGGGACCGACGGCTTAACGTGCCCTCCGAAGCACGGAAACGCGCATGAAATTTTTTGCCACTAGCGGTCACCCATCTTACACCCGACCGCACGTTTGGCTTAGTCGCATAGATCGCTTGCGTTCTACGCTATGCGCCGAGCCATGCGCGCTTCATGGTGTGTGTGTATTACTCCTTAAATAAATTAAATCTAAGATTCACCACCACCACATAATATCATTATGTACTCGTATTTTTGTACAAAACACCTACGTTTTAAATGAATACATTGAATATACACAGTACATGTGTATGTGTATACGATACACCATCAAAAATCATTCCTTTTAGCTCATTTAATTAAAATGTTTTTATAAACGTTTGTTTATAAGCATATTTCACTGATTAATGACATAATGGACATAATCTTAAAATAGAACGAACACCATTGAACTTAGTATAATAGCGTATACCTACCTACCTTTCATTCTAAATGGGCTCCGGCTCCTACATAGTTTTTAGAGTTTATATTTATTTATTTTTATTTACAAAAATTATACACTACATAAACTTTACAGATAATGTTTTCCAAGATGTTTACATAGTTTTTCAAGAAACTCACCTGCCACTCTGCGAAATACAGCAAGGGATGAAAAAAAATGTCTACTTCAGAATTCGAAGCGACCACACCGTTGAGCATTGTAAGTGCTCGTACTAGCAGTGACTCCCTCACAAAGGGAAGTCTACACATGGGCACTCCGAATAGATCGTGTCTGCTCTTTTGTACTTCTCAGGGACATTCAGGGCAACCAGCTCTAGTAGTGTTGCGTTTTGTACTCTGCCTCTAAGAAGTTGGGAGAAGTACTCCAACAAAGTTATATTACGTCGATGTTCAAGCGTATAATAGCCCAGCATTCCCAAAAGGAAAAGGTTGGAATACAAGTATAGATATCCCACGAAGTAACCGTACTGCTGGAAGTATAACCTTCTGGCAAATTTATTTTGGAGTTTCTCCAGCATGAGCTTCATGTGAGCTCCAGATAATTGCATTGTTTTCTAAAATATTTCTCACAAAGCTGTTATACAGCATTTTAGTAGCTAAATTACTAAGATGCTCAGATTGCCGCAATGCGAACCCCAATGACCTGTAGACTTTCTTACAATTTGATGCAATATGATTACTAAAGCTGAGGTCCGCATTCATCAGTACTCCGAGGTCTTTTACAGAGCTCTGACGGGACAATCTCGCATTTCCTAAATGATAAATAAAATAGATTGTTATTATTTTTACGGGAAAATATCATATAGAACACTTGTCTTCATTTAAGATAAGCTTATTAAGCTTTCTCCAATCAAGAACATTATCAATGTCTCTTTGGAGGGTTTGGCAATCCGAATCACACTTAATATGCAGCTTTACGTTGTCTGCAAATAGCAGATATTGTGCTGAACTGACTACCCTTGACAAGTCATTTATAAAAATCAGAGAAATTTTTGTGTGGAGGGAATTTGGGGATCGGAAAGTGACATGGGCTACGTTTAAACCTGAAAAATATAACATTCCTGTGGGAAAAAACGTAGCCACCCACCTGGGCGAGATTCGGTTTGTTTTCTGAATGTAAGTATTGATTTCTGTTGCATTACACTATTATATTTTATACCTACACTGTTTCATGGTTAAGCATTAAACATTAGATTTGCATTAAAATAAAGTACAAAGGAAGAAAGTCACTCGTTATAAAATTATAAAAGTAGCTACTTCATTAATGACTTCAGTTGCAAGAGGATAAAGTCAAAGTCGTTAAAGTTATTTAAATGGCGGACTGTTATCAGCTTAACGAGGCGTGGAGCCGTGACGTGGACAGTGACAGTCATGGCTGAGCATGTGGGTCTTATCTGTCGTCAAACTTCTTTGTTGTAAGGTTTATTTTAGTATATAAATATACTAGTCAGTATAGGCTTTCTTAATATTTCATTTTCCATGTCTTTATTTCATACACGTGGACTTGGACATCTACACACAATAAAAAGCAAGCCTAAAGGCCTATTAAGACCTAAGCAGTATTCGCTGCCGCCTGCGTTAGAGAAAGCCGAGGGGGTATGCCGTAATACTACTGTTCACATCAGAGCGGATTTAGCAGATATTGGGTAAAATACCGTGCGGGTTGCACTTGTTTCCAAAACGGTCAATGAAATCATATTCACTTCATACTAAATACGAGTACCTGAGAGAATCTCGCACGGTGTTTTGCTCTATCCACAGTGGCAGCGAATACCGCTTAGGTTTGAACAGACCTTAAGTCTTGCGTGAGGTCGTATGCAGTTGGTTTGCCATTCCGGAGGATCGCCACTATATACGACATAACCGCACCTATCCACCGACATACAGATACAGAATTGCCTTACGGCAGAAATATATTATATAAAACATTTTTGCTGTAAGAAATCGTCTTAATTATTATTACGACCCTTTTATACGACCCGTTGCAAAAATCAGGCAGGGTCGACTAGATAATGAATAATAAATGAATACATAGAAAGTGTGAAGACTATGAAATACTTAAGCCATGAATCCATTAAAAGAGTACAATCTTTAAGCTGTCAGTATAGTTTTATTTAAACATTGTCATGTTTAGCAGAAAATTTATGGTATGACCGAAGAAGACTAATTGTAACCTCCGTTATCATATTTGCCGTAAAGCATATTTTTTGTGCTTCAACGGAATGGTGTTGTTGCAACCTGTAATCCTATGAGATGAACATCTGAAGTAACAATCAACGTCCGACGCTAGAATAATCTATAACTTATAGACCACCTAACGTCGCTTAGTCTATCCGTTCATGTGCTTATTCAAATAAAATATTAAAAAAACAATTTTTATTATAAACATTTCCTTGAGCTGTTTATACGACCCTTTTATACCCCCGTAGAAAGTAACTGGGAGGGTCGACTAGATAGTGAATGATACCGCACGCTCTTTTCACTAAACAATGTTAATAAATACAGCGACTCCGGCTTAACTCACGAGATAGCCGCCCCCATGGTCGAATACGTGCGAGGAAGAAATGGACCTAACTAGTAATGAGATACTTATGCCTAGTGCTACAAGAAAAGTCCAAAAACTGAAAGGCTATAAGCTATACTAGCATGGGCGTATCCAGGTTCTTGGTCAGAGGGGGGCAAGTTCTTGGTCGGAGGGAGGAGGGTAATTTCTTGGTCGGGGGGGGGGATTATTTGGTTCTTAATCAGGGGAGGGGGAGGCATTTTTTTAAGCTGGGTACCGCGCATAAATTTGCCTTCCACGTTATTCGAAGTCACACACACAAAATATTAAATATGCAAAGGAGATAGCTGGAGGTCGCATATCTACTCGTACCTTGCTTCTTATAGGTTTCTTTTTTCGTTCGGGAGATCTTTTGGGATTCTAGGATCCCTGAATGTGGACCTTAATCCAGGGGGAACAGCTGGCCCCTGCACCCCCGGTACGCTATGTATAGTAGTAATGGGAAATTTATTATGCTCTGTGCTACTCTGTGTAGCACAGATCATAATAATTTTCCCCAAGTTAATTAGGCTGTAAATAATATCAGTTAAATGAATGTAACTTTAAGTAATAAAATAAAAATAAAGAAGAACTAATGCCATGATATAATACATAGACTTCGATGAAAATACAACACGAGCAGAGGTAACTGTCACGGTCGACAAGATAATGAATGAAAGCGGACGATATTTTCACTAAGCCATGGTAATAAATACAGCAATACCGGTTTAACATAACCATATTGCTTTGTGAAACTGAAAAGGCCGAAAAACTTAGGCCGCGCTGTCAATTAATTGAGCGACCATCTTGTGAAATTATAATTGACGTTAGAATCATCTAGAGCTTTATGAAGCGGGGATGATGGTGTCCATAGCCAACATATCGACTTATCATCACAAGGTCTGCCTGCTTGCTTGCTTCTTAAAATAAATGTAGTTTTACAAAAAAAAAATGTTTTTATCCACACAATTGTCTTAACTATTTTTACGACCATACTGTATCCCAATAGAAGAAGTAACTGGCAGGGTCGACTAGATAATGAATGATAGCGCGCGCTCTTTTCACTAAACAATGGTAATAAATACAGCGACTCCGGTTTAACTCGAAAGATAGCCGCCCCCATGGACGAGCGGGTGGGGAAGAAAACTTTTACTAAACGATTGGACGTTCTTGAAACGTTACGTATTGTAACGTTGTTTACGTAGAATTTACCAGTACTGATGTATCAGCAGTTATTTTTATCGATCCGTAGGCAGTACCAAATTTCTCTACTTAGTGCCGAATCTCCAATAAACACAAACGAAAGGTCAATAAACACAAAACAATAGCAATCTGACCTGTTGATTCAAAACAAAGTTGCGCGACTTCATAGTGAATAAGCACTTGTAGATCGGTACTGGTTACCAGTTTTTATGTGCCTGTATACCCAATGATTAATGTTTCTTAGTGCCTGATGAAATGATACCTGAACGCAAGCACTGAATAAAAACTAAACAGTTCTGTAAACCACGAGTAATCAGTATTGTAAGAAAAATATTCCGTTATGTTAAGTTAGATGAGAATGAAAAATTATTTGGACCCAAGTAAATATTATTAGTCAAAGATTTATTTAAGGTAGTATAAAAAGTTCTAGAAGCGTAATTTCATTAGAATCTCTCGATAAAACGTAACCAAAAGTTTCTTTAACCTATTATATTTTATAAGAAAGAATCAATAACAATCAGTTCATTATTTCAACAACATCGACGAGCTAAAAACGATCCACAAGTGTGTCCGTGACTTAACGGCGTGAAAAGATTTTCCAAGTTACTCTGAACACTTGATTCAGCCAATCAAATAAACCCACCCTCGGGGAGATCTCCCGCGCCTCTTGTCTTTATAAACAGCAGACGACACGAGATCGCGGCAGTTTGTTCCTGGCAGTCCAGCAAATCCTTCTCCTATCAATAATTTGATTACCCATTTAAAATTTAAAATTATCTCTAATTAAAATCTGTACTCAAAGTAAATCGGAAGTTTGCGATTGATTAAAATGAGCGGCTCCGGTAAAGGACTCCTTGGTTTATGGTTATACAGAAATGGTGCAGAATGGCAAGTCAAAAACGAAGCGCCACAACCCAAACCGGTGGAGAGGACCAACTCTCAGTCCCAAGTGTATCATGAAGGCGAACGAATTTCAGTCATATTCACAGTCAAAAATCAGGTAGGGGGACTGGTCCGAGTCCTTTCCGTCTTCCAAGATCTTGGCATCAATGTTCTTCACATTGAGTCCCGTAAATCCGTCACCAAGACATCTGCTGTAAGTGGAATCTTAGTAATATTCTATACAGTTCTATTCGCAATGAGATTTCCTTCATTGACGACTCATTTGTTTCTTAGTCCGACATTCTGGTGGACGTGCAATGTGATCCTCGGCGTATGGAGCAGTTGAAGAGAATGTTGAAGCGCGAGGTGTCCGACTTTGAACTGGTTCAGTCTCAAGGCGGCGAGGACTTTCAACCACCAACGCCGCTGTCCGCTGCTGCTAGTTTCGGTAACTATTTGAGCTAAATTTCTAGAAGATTTTTTAACGTTTTATAAAAATAAGTTATGTGCAGTCGTGTGAACCTAATGATAAAAATTATAATGTACTGGTGACCTGGCGAACGATATTGTGCATACGGATACGCGATATAAAGTAAAAAGTAACTTTTCTTAACTTTTATCCAAAAAATAATCTCACCTAATCATTTAGAATATTAACACAATAAGAATCATGTTTTAAATACCTCTTGATATTAATGTGCTCGTGTTATTATAATATTCCTATAATACGCCGATTTTAATCCTGTGTTTTATTTTATTTTATTTTATTCATGCATTCACAAAATCCATAGCTATTTTAATTAAAATACGCAAAGATCTTATTAAATAACGACATATATATATTTTGAACAAGCTATACTACGTATTTTCAGGTAAATAATTTTGTTAATTTATTACGCGTAATGTAACCAGGTATATACGAACATACCTGGTTACATTACGAACTACCATATACGAACGATGACTTTAAATTTTTGTTCTCACTCTGGGGGTCCATGTTCCTGTCTTTGAGTGTATCAATGGTACCAACGACATACTGAATACACGCGAATGGTTAAGTTAATGAAAAGCTATTAATAAGAATAGTGTAAAAGCTATTACAACACTTTTTGCATCCCAGTGGTGGGCATGGCTCCTCGTAACTGGAGAGTCCTGAAGCTTACTCACTGATTGTAATTTTTTTTAATGAAATTGTTTATTTTATTTTAATTTATCAAGCTTCCTCATATCTAAATTTGATACGTAAGTATATCATGACGACCCGTGTGGCGCAATGGTTACTGGTTACCATACCGGACTGCCAATCTGAGGGTCCCGGTTTTGATTCCCGGCGAAACATAAATTTGAATGATGAATTTTAATTTCTGTTCTCGGTCTGGGTGTTTGTGTGTTTATATGTCCATGGTACCAACGACACAGCGTATATCTATCCTACTATATGAGTGTGAAAAGTTATTTTTTTAAGATTATAATAGATTATTATGGCTGTGTTCTTTTTTCCTTGTTATAAATAAAATTTTAAACTTAAGAACGAATATCTTCAGTTAATGTCTTTATTTTAAATAAAACAAATTTAAATATGTTAAAATATTTGAATACATTAATAAATCTGTACGAAATAATAACGCACATTTTCTTCTGCTTGCGTAGATTTTGGTGAAATGCCGTGGTTTCCCCGGAAGATCTCGGACCTGGATCGAGCACAGAATGTGTTGATGTACGGCTCCGAGCTAGATGCAGACCATCCAGGGTTCAAGGATCCAGTTTACCGCAAACGACGGGAGCAGTTTGCTGCGATCGCTAACAACTACAAATAGTAAGTACCTAGCTTCCTTCTAGAATACCTATCGTGGCTGACTGCAAACCTTCTTTTCATCCCACTGCTGGGCACGGATCTCTTTCGATCACTAGGCGGCCTGGAGATAACTTTACCACGCTCCAACGCGGGTTGGTGGAGATGCGGATTACTGGCCAACCCGTCGTCGAATGTTTTCAATCCGTACATAAGGCCTCTAAAAAAGTTTAACAACTGCCATCACATAATAAAAACCGTGAACGACGGCTTAGCGTGCCCTTCGAATCACGGAAACACGCAATAAATTTGGCACTAGAGCGGTCATCCATCTCTCACCTGACCGCGCCCGTTTTGCTTAACTACGAAGATTGCTTAAGTACTATGCTAGCCGCTGGGTCATGAGTGTGCACATTTTCGGATCACAAGTCCGTCAAGCTAACATAGCTAATTCGCTCCGAAGTAACTGCATCAAATACTTAAGTCGAATTTCGGTACACACATGCTTTTTCCTTGAGTTACAATCATAAAAATATTTCTTTAATGCGTATTTTTTTAAGAATTTTGAATTTAAAAGTGATTTTTGAGGGCGTAAGAAAAATAAAGAAGAACTTTAAAAATATATTGTATGGCATACATATCTAGCAAAAGAATTAATTATGTCTAACTAGACTTAATATCAGACATTTAAAGTTATCAAAGAAAGTAGGTAGACTGTGGTACTGTAATAACTATTTACACTCGTAAGTCTCTAAACACAAGCAGATTCCCCACATGGGCTTTGATCCGATAGCTTCATAGAAATGACGGATCAGAACTCAGAGGACTTCATTACCGTGTTCCTAAAAATAAAGCACATAATTCCCTGTGGCTATTACTGTTATTGGCAGTGAATGGGCGCAGTCCATCCGAGTGCATGATAATGTTGGATAGTGGAAAAATTCCACTTCATTTCCGAGCTTCATGTCACGTTGAGTTTCGTCCCAGCCTCGTTGGTGGCCTTATGGGCGATTTGAAAACAGCCGACAACGGGACCCTAACCCGCATTTCTATCTACCTACATAGCGTTGGTGTAAATCCTAGGCCTACCCAATTACAGAGCTTTCCCCGTGATTGGGTAGGCTTGAGTCTTTGACTCTTACTTGCCGTGTAAAAAAAAAGGAATGGCAGCTCCTAACCCGCATTTCTATCAACCTATGTACATGGCGATAGTGTAAATCCTAAGCCGTTTTTTTTATGATACCGGGAGGTGAAAACTTCAAAAGGTACCCAGCACCTTGGGAGAGGATACCGGGTTAAGTGGCATTTATACCGCACTAAATCACCCCCCGTTAGCCTCATCACCCCATCCAATTATATATAAATCAGTAAATGAATAGATTTAAATCGATTTATGACGAAAGGTGTAGTACATATGGCTGCTTGGGTCAACAAAAAATTGTTGAATAGAGAATAACGCACTCTGGTGTCGAGATGCGCTATGCCCTTAAAGTACAATGTTTGATTACCTATATGATAACGACGATAACATGACATGACATACATTTGAAACCATTATTTTACCGCGCAACAATAGCAAGAGATTAACGAGCAGAAACCTAAAGGCTTGTTAGGGGCGTATGGATGAAACCTTATTTCACAATTAAAAAGAATCCCATACTTTATTTTTATATATTTTATATATTTTTATATACATTAACCAATTACTCTGCCATTTGTGGATCGATTTTCAAAATTGTTTTTTTGTTCGAAAGCTTAAACTTCCGAAGTCGTCCCAAAAAAGGCACATACATTGTTTTTTTTATACTAAGTACTTGAAGCAAAGGAGATATTTGTACATACAAATCATTATCTTATGATACTGAGGTGATGATGGAAGGTACTACGATTTGGATATGAGAGAAATTTCTTTGAATATTTGTTTTTTTTTTAAATCTTATACTCCAGAGGTGGTCCATTTGTCACCAAGTCAATATCTGATGATGGAATCTCAGGGAAATTGAGGGGAACTCTCAAATTTTATAGGCACATACATTGATTTTCTTATACTTTTTGAAGCAGCATTGTGTCCATCATCTCATGTTACTGAGCCGATGATGGAAGGTACTGTAGCGACCTTCCGCTACTCATCAAGAGATGGCACCACGGGTATTCCTGAATCACGCTATCGAAGTTTTCTGAATATCCGAGCATATATACCAGCTCCGAATTGAGTCAGTAGGAGCGCGGCCGCTCCCCGGGCATGACCACCTCGCCCGGCGGGAGATCTCCCTTTGCCAAACTGGTGACCCCGGACAAGAATACGTCCCTTCTGACTTTCATCAGTCGCACCTTCACTCCCTGGATGGACTGCAGCATCACTTCACCGGCTCGTCAGGGTCATCGCAGCGCATTGTAATAACGCTTCCTGATCCTGATCCAGCTACCTCCAGCGACTTCGTGGACGGCTCGAGAACCCACTACTCGCCTCCACACTTCAACCTACTCTCACATCCCGACTCACCGTGGATAGAGGGTATCTCCATACCTCGCTTCACCCTCACATCCCGACTCAACGCGGATGGAGGGCAACACAAGGCCTCACCTTCACATCTCGACTCACTGAAGATAGAGGGCATTGAAGGCGCTTGTAAACGAAAGACTGCACAAGCTGGGATTTCTGAAGCTATCGACCTCCGGTCTGAGCAGGGGGTGATGTAGCGACCTTCCGCTACTCATCAAGAGATGGCACCACGGGTATTCCTGAATCACGCTATCGAAGTTTTCTGAATATCCGAGCATATATACCAGCTCCGAATTGAGTCAGTCGGAGCGCGGCCGCTCCCCGGGCATGACCACCTCGCCCGGCGGGAGATCTCCCTTTGCCAAAGTACTTCGACGATAAATGTTTTTCGCTCGAAAATTTTACATCCGAGGTGGTCCAATTGTCACTTAGTAAAATGGCGTAACTTTCGTTCTGAATAGGCACCAAGATAGTTTTAAGAGTCATTACCATGAGCTTAAAAAATCATTTTTATATAGGTGGCCAAAATAAATGCGGTCGAGGGACTTTGAGGGATGAATTGTTTGTTTCACTTTCATTTAATTTTCAGGTTAATGTTTATATAGAAACACATAGTATGAAAATTGTCATTGATTATAGCACAGCCGTCTACGCAGATCATAAACTACTATTAATTATTATATCTACTGAAGTAAAAACCTTCTGTGCATCCTATTAAAAAGAGAGTTCAAGAGGATATTTTAGATTTTTCTGGAGCGCATAAGTTCAAGACTATGAAAGCCACTATACAATGCAGATTATAATGCTTATTAACGGTTAAGATTAAGTTCAGATGTCAAATAGTTATAGAATAACTATAAGAACAATCTGTTACCCTTTCACATTGTTCTAAAACTCTGCGATATTCCTGCTTCTAAAATTCATGATGAAATCTTTAGCTACAACTGTTTAAAATGACACTACCGCATTTTAAGCTCAATAACTTGCATGCTTATTTGATTTATTTAAAGTTCATCCATTCGGTCAAATGATAAACTTTGTAAAACCCTTTATTTTCTTTCTACCATCTAGACTATAAAATCTATAGGATCGCAAGCCTGATGCTCGAGCAGATTTGCTTTTTTTTTGCATCACGGACTTCTACATCATTTAATAAACATCTCGCATTTACGTTCAGGGAAGCCAATTATATCAGTCGTTGATGCATTGAAGCAAGATTGATTCAATTTTTCCAGTGACTTAGTGTATCTTGTTTTCCGTAATAAATTGATAGTCTAATAAATGTGAAGGAAATTGTTTTAATTATAAGGGCAACGGACCAGACGGAGTAAAGATTCATTCCTATCTACCTATTGAGTCCTTCTGAATAGGTATTTATTAAATGAAAGGATGACAGAGTACTTACCGTGCTATAACAAAAAACTCAACTATCATAAAGAATCAAAATAATTATGTTATTAACTGAAAATATATAAGTGCCGTCAGTGGCGGATGTAGGTTTGGGGCACTGGAGCACATTTGACTTTAGCTTACAGCAGATGCTTGATTCATTTTATTTTGTAGGAATTAGAGGTTTGTCAAGAGTGAAAACTTGAATTTTATTTGCAGTGGTCAGCCAATTCCGAAGGTGCAGTACACGGAAACTGAAATCAAAACTTGGTGAGTATTTGTAATTGATGAGAACTTCAATATTTTTTAAGATTTAAAAGTTAATAGATGATAAGATAATAGATTCTTGCGAAACTTATGGACGATACGTGTGGCGCAATGGTTACCATGCCGGACTGCCAATCGAAGGGTCCCGGGTTCGGTTCCCGGCGAAACTGAAATTTAAATAGTGAGTTTTAATTTCTTTTCACGGTCTGGGTGTTTCTATCTGTCTCTATGTGTGTCCATGGTACCCACGACACAGGATATATCTGTGGAGCTAGAGTGTGAGACGTTATTATTATATTGTATTACCTACATTAAATTAAAATTATCTATTTGTCGCATAATTTCAATGACGGGAAAAATTCACCATCTCGAATATTTATTTATATTTGGCCTTAGGAAGGCTGCCGTATAGCGAACGCATATTATCTACTGCAACTAATTGAAAAGGGCACAGCCTTGTGCGTAACAGTGGCGTGATAAAGTGAGCTCGCGCCCTCCAAGCCCCTTTAAGAGATCGCGCCCCTTCACGTTCGTCCTCCTGACATCAAGCGGCTCCCAAGGGAGTTAGTGCGGCTAGCTACCCAGCTAGCCGCACTAACTCCCGGCCCTCCTCATCGGAGGACCCCCTCCGATGAGGAGGGCCGCTAGTCGAGTGCATCCGACGGATGACGGTCGTAATGTTGGTCGAACCTTGGCAAAAATGCCTATCGCCTAAAGGTGAGTGATATCACCATGAGGCATCCTCATGAGTCTGCCCGGGTAAAGAGGTTTGTCGCTCCCGTAGTCCAATACGCCCAGCAGTGAGACGCAAAAACGTTTCAGTTAAGCTATAAAATATTGAAGCGCGAATGGCCCGGCGGTTAGCGTAGGACGCAAACGATCTATGCAGCTAAGCCAAATAAGGTCGGGTAAATAAGGTCGGGTGTGAAGTGGGTGACCGTTAGTGGCAAAAATTTCATGCGCGTTTCCGTGCTTCGGAGGGCACGATAAGCCGTCGGTCCCCGTTGTTGTCAATAGATAACAGTCGTTAAACCTTGTCGGAGGCCTTAGGGCAGTTTGGAAACATCCTACAGCGGGTTGGCCACTAACTCGCATCTCCACCAACCCGCATTGGAGCAGCGTGGTGGATTAAGCTCCAGACCTCCCCAATATTGGGGAGAAACCCGTGCTCAGCAATGGGAAGCAAAAACGTTGTAGTTGAGCTATAAAAATAGAAAATTAAAGCCTTTCAGCTTTCCTTAGTCATTTTGAATACGAGAACAAGACAGTAAAGAACGTATTGAAATTAGGAGCCGTACTTTTAAAATTATTACAGCTAAAACCGACCGCCCATCTGTATGCTTACCTAATTGAATAAACCCCTTCCTAAGTTTTAAAATTTATTTAAATATAATATCGATTAAGGCTATGACAACGATTTTATATAGGTACAAACCGAGAATAAATGAATGTCTAATTTAGTTTAGAACTCTCTTCAGATTTTTACGCAGTGGATAGAAATTTAAGATTATTTTTAATTTGTTATTTGATCATACAAAAGATACTGCAATAAAATTATATTCAACACGCTGTTTTAATCGAGTACGCACAGATTGTACAGTTTTATAATAAAAATGTTATTTCACACGTTACAAATTCTTTTATCATAGTGAAACTTATCAGTCTTATATTATTAGAAACTTATACAATAGTACTATCGAGCTGGTAAATGGCGGAATGCCTTTTATTAAAAACAATTGAATATATATTTATCGTAGACTATGTGGTCACGCTGCTAAGCTGAACGGTGAGAGTAGGAGCTCGACCCGTCCAGCCAACAGCCCAGGGTAGGACGGCGGTGTGTTCGTGGCCGTATGGCTGTGAGCGCCTGTGGGCGCAGGAGAGCGCATCTGCTCTCCTGAAGATGGGCCCAGAAGAGAAAAGTTCATATAGATTATAATGAATTTTACCATGTGAATGAGTTGTTTCACCGCGTTATAAAGTAGCTTGTGTCACTCTTCAGCTTTTTACCTCCACCCATACAGATCATTCAATAAGATCACTCCATCGCAATGTCAAATCAAGACAAATAAACATTGCGAAAATGCGAAAGGCATTTTAATATAGATGAGAAAAGATATGGCTAAAACTAAAATGGTATATGGCTAAAAATAAAATAGGATATGGTTAACTAAAAGATTCTTACAATAACATTATTCCCTCTCAGGGGTATCGTCTTCAGGGAGCTTCATAAGCTTTACCAGAAACACGCCTGCGAGGAGTACCTCGAGAACTGGCCGCAACTCGTCAAGTACTGTGGTTACAGGGAGGACAACTTGCCTCAGGTAATTAATTTTCTGTATGAAATTATTTATACGTTAAAATGTTTGGAGTGGACCAACAGAGGATTGAAAAATAGATACCTACAGATACAACAGAATATTTATACAAAATTTCTTCAACATCGGTAAAGCCCTATCGGAGGAGCATGGCGCGATAGCGGAACTCGGCGGAAGGAATATTAATAGTTGTTCCTCACAGTTTTATCGTCAATAAAGGATACAGTGACGTCACTATACTTTATTACTATCTCTTTTTCTAATATTAAATTTAAAACCGAATAATAGGTTTAGATATTATATTACACGAGGTACGATCGGCTTTTGTTGTACAAGCGCACTTGTCCAGTTTACACATTGTGAAACGTTAGCAAAGAAATCTGACATATAATATGTCATTGAAGACAAAAACCTTTAAAAATATTACGTAGCTCACAAAACTTCATCTAACAACTTTAAACTAGCAATTCGTGTATATACCTATAGTCCGGCCAGCGAGACGTGATAAAAATGTAAACAAAGTTTCAGGGGTTCAAAACATTTTTATTCGAATAAATTATATACATAGCATATACTAGCGATCCGGCCCAGCTTCGCTCGAGCGATTAAGTGATATACATTAAAATTTATTTTACAAAAACCCATTTAAGTACTAAAGGCAAAAAATTGATGCGCGATGAGAATGCGCGCCGGGGGATGTTATGATTTATGGTAAAACAAAATATCATCTTCTAAAGTATTTATTTGATTACATTTTGTACAATTTTAATCTGAATTGACGAAGCTAATTAACATTTTTATTTAGATAAGGATTAATACATGCGTACATGTATAGGTTGTCTACATCGCGGGCCGCGGCTATTATTTATGACTGTACATAACTATAATTGCGTTAGTAACATAAAGGAAGGTTCGCGACGGGCCTATTGTATTAGGTAGTTCGGGAAAATTCTAGAGAACCATATAAGGCACGCACCGGGCCGCGACAGGACATAGTTTAGTTCCGGAAGTGAAATCAAAGCGGTCACTCCAAGCAACAAGGAAGAATTATTTCGACGACTACAGCGAAGATATTTGACTATAGCGATTGTGCTTGGTGATTTGGATTCTGTTGAGTGGATTTTTGTATAAGGAGACAATAAACAACTTCTACGTTGCAAACGGTATTTTATTACTCATAGGGCGTAACAATATTTACATCACGTTTTTGCCAGTTTCGTTATAACTGGACGAGTAATAATAGGTAAAGTCAGTAAGTCGTCAGTAATCAGTCAGTCAAGTCAGTCATACATTCAAGTAAAGCGATGGCTTTTTTACCAGAACGTGACCAATGGAATTTTGGAGGCAAGCTGTATAAACATATTTTCGCACTGTTATTTTATTTCACAACACTCATGCACTGTAATTAACCTATATCGAACCAAATGCCATCAAATTTATCCGATATTACTCAAAATTATACCAATAATATGAAAAAAAAAACAAGAGCACAACATAATGTCTTTTTTGACTTCCCGTCAAAACGCGACCAAATGTTGACAACTGTGGTACTGACTGCTTTCCTGTACCACGAAACAGGCAACAAAAGCTGTCGTTGACTAACTGACGCCATTACTGCATACGTGTGATAAGGACAGAGATAATAATTGCTCGCTCTCGCAATAGTAACTTGGTAACGGTCCGTTTGTTTACATTCTTTATCTCGTCTCGTTGGCCGGACTATACATATATAATTTGAATATTGACATCTATTGGATTAATAATATTGTGGCGTAGAACGCCGTCAATCATTATCCAACAATCCGCGGTTCAAACAATTGACAATGTCGATTTGAAAAAGGTTTATAAAATTTCGTCAATAAAATTGTAGTTTCCTTGATCATATGAATACGGAGCTAGAGACGCGGGTTCAAACCTCAAGCAAACATGATACGTTTTTTTGTGACAATATTTTTTAAATTGGGAGCTATTTCAGATGGCGTTATTAACCAATTAGTGTTTTTTTTTTAATTAAACCAAGAAAGTCAATTGTTTTTATCCGAGCAACGCTCGGTCGTCCAAGTACTCTGTATTTATTTGTCCTGCTAAAGGTACTCGACACTGCCGCTAATTATCGCTATATCGAGGTAACAATACTAAAAAATGTGCATGGGCCCGCCTCCTGACACGCATAGTCGAATGGACTTCGCTCCAAATTTAATTTTAGTATGCTTATCAAATACAAAAGATTCAGCCAGCATCCAAAAGAGTCAACATCGAGCTAAGAGCTAAAACGCTCTCCCAAGATGGGCTCGTTTGGGACACCGTCTATATGACACCGATGTGATACACTAATCCCGGGGTACTCACCTAACGCTAAGTTATACCTGTGGTTTTAGTGCGGAACAAAACCCGCATCTGGTGGGATCCCAAGCTACCGGGTACCTTAAAAAGTCCCTCATAACAAAAACGTTATCGCAGAATGATCATTAATTAATCCATACTCAAATACCTTTTATAAATGTGAAAGTAACTCTGTCTGTGTGTGTGTGTGTGTTTTTGTTACTTGTTCAGGCCTAAACTACTGAACCAACTTTAATAAAATTTAGCACACAGATAGAGTGGGCGAAAAATTGGCTTAAAGATACATAAGAGATGGAAATTTGTATAAAATGTTGTCCTCGTCGAAGATAAAACATGAAATTTTGTATTTAGGCACTGGATAGGAAGTATATAGGATATATCTGTACTAGAATTTTTGACATTTCAACCTAAATAAGTAGGGGAAGAAATAGGAGATGAACATTTATATGGAATAATAAACAAATTCCTTTTCCTTTCATTCTACTCAATTCGTTCTTATATATTATTATCTCGTCCAGTATCGACATCCTTACAAGTAAAAACCATTAACGTTAGCAGTGTATCTGTAATAGTTATATCTGGTTTCTTCTTACTCTTAGAAATGCAAAATAAGTGTGCATTGGGTAAAGTAAAAAAGAAACAAGTTTTCTTTAAGAAGGGTACATGTTTAGTTTTTAAATTTTGAATTAAGTCTACTGAGGCTTTGAAAGCATAAAGTTTTTTTACGATATATAGGTAGTTTTCACATATTATTATAATGTTATTTGCCTTTTTATTGGCCTGTGTAATTAAAATATATTGTAGAAACCAATAGGAACAAAATAAAAGTGTTATGAGGACAAGACGTTTATTACATTATGATGTTCCGTTTACAATTTTTTTATTTATACTTATACTTATTCAATCTAAAACAAGTGGCGATACAACTAAATATTATGATGTGCTAGAAAAGGAAGAATTATTGTTACTACATTATCTAAAGGATGTGGCAGTCATACATACAAATATTTTCTATATAAAAACTAGTGGCGCTACAACGAAATATTATGATGTGCTAGAAAAGGAAGAACTCTTGTTACTACATTAGGTATTTAAAGGATGTGGCAATCATACATATAAATATTTTCTATATAAAAACTAGTGTTCCATTTTGTTTGTTAGTCACGAGACTGGCGACGGTCTTGAGTAACATAAGGATGTGTTTTAAGAAGCATACAAACTGAAGTGTTTTCCACAACTTTGTCGCGTCTTTGTTTCTTATGCAAAAATGTTTTTTTTTTTTGATGTCATTAAAATAACATCATTTAAAAAAATAAGCTAATGCTGTTTAAGTTCACTCTATGTGTTCTACCGACACGACTACGGTGGGTGCTCCAAGGAACTTTTCAAATTGATGCCTACATCACTATTTCATGATTATACCACCAGACGAAGGTCAAAGTTCCACCGCCACCATCTGGACTCGCGGCGGTCCTCCACAGTCCGCTTTGCACGCTCTTTTTTACCACGGACGTGTAGGTTATGGGACAACCTTCCAGCTGAGGCATTCCCAGTCGACTATAACATGAGGTTCTTCAAGAAAGCTGTAAAAAAGCTCTTATTCAAAGCCGGCAATGCTCGGATGGCTCCTCTGGGGTTGCCCGTGTCCATAGGCGGCGGTGATCGCGGAACACCACGCGGCCCCTCTGCCTTTTTGTTCGGTTTATTTATATAAAAAAGTAAAAACAATTATACCGGGTGTCCCAACGAGTGCGGAATCAAAAACATACGAATTCAATCAACACTTAGGCTAAAAATTAAAATATAACCCTAAAGAGCAGCGGTACCAAAGTTGTTAACACCCAAAAATCCGATATTAAACACAAAATCTGTTTAAGTCTTAGTATTCGACGACCTGCGTCGTGCAATGGTTACCATGCCGGACTACCAATCAAAGAGTCCTGCCTGGGTTCGATTCCCGACCAAACAGAAATTTGGATGATGAGTTAAAATTTCTGTGTGTGTCTTTGTGTGTGTCCATGGTACCCACGACACAGGGTATGTCTACCCTACTGTGGGGCTATGAGTGTGAAGCGTTTACTTTATTTATACATAGTATATTATCTTTCACATTTATAACTGCTGTTATAGCTAGCTGCTAAACGGAAACTGTGCCATCGGGAAACACTATACGCTAACAAACTACGTTATGGTCTAACTACGTTCAAAACTTTACTGTCTGTGAAATTAATTTGTTGAAAGGCAAGGATTGAATGGTAACAAAATTAAATTTAAAGTTGATTAAGCGTACTAGCATCAAAAAGATATATACCTGTATAGAAATAAATACTTTTATTTGAAATTAATGAATGGATTTTTTGATTTGTTAAATGCATATTGCATGGCAACAATTTTGCAGTTTGCATTATATAATATAATATTTTAGTACCTACTATTACTGTAAATATTTATGTTCAGTGAAATATTACATTTTTAACTAGGTATTAAGCAATTAATTCCTATAAATATGTAAAATGTCAAACGTTTTTTAAAAATAATGTACATATAGGAATGCCAAAGAAATGTTATGACTACAACTACTCGTATGTATGTAGGCATAGTATATTTTGACACTGTGATATTGTGGCGCCATATTTATATTTATATTATATTAAGTATATAGTGTAGATGTAATAACTATATATTTTTTAATATTTTCCATCATTTGTTAAGGTTAAATGAAACATAATTTTGAATATTAATTTGATACTTAGGTATTTTAATTGTAATATTGTAAATTACGTACCTTCATAAATAAATAAAATGCGCTAAGGACTCTATCTACCGGAGTGTCCTGAACATTTTGAAGTTGTACACCGAAACTAGATGTCGCTTGTAGCCGTAGTGTAAATTTTAACCTGAAAAGGAAACGGAGCGCTTTAAAGCTTCTGAGATTGCCTAATAGATGGCGTTATGATAGCTGATTGTTGCATTCAACATTTTTAGGAGGTCTATTCACACTGTTGGGTATCGAAATTACACGAGGACGAAAACGTAAAGTTTATATTCATCAAATAGTATTTAATACATTATGTAGAACAGTATCAGTGTCTTCATTGTATTCGTAATGAAGGATTTAAATATGTTGCTGCTTCTTGTAAATAAACATAATATTAATATTTTACTAGGTTTATAAAAAGTTTGAAAATAAAATGAATTTTATATCAAAAGTAGAAAAAAATATATGAAAAAGTGATTCATTATTAAAATTTTATTGTATTAATTACTGTAAAAATTAATAAATTTATATTTTAGCTTCTCAATATTATGGGAAAATTTCGTTACCCTGGCAACATTCCGAGACTAGTTCTCAGAAAGTGTGCAACAGATGGCGGCACAGGTTCAGCTAGACGAGGCTAGGTTTTACGCAGTTCAAGGTTAGGTCATTCATGTTTACATGCTAGCCTTGTGTTGGATTGCCTACTAAACAAACCGTTATCGGAGAAATTTTTGTTGTTGTTGTATAATCTTTTATTTCTGCTTGTTAGACACGATTAGAGAATAATGTTTCTAAATGGTAGGTAGGTATATTGTATTGTTCCAGGAAACCGTAGAGTCATTGCGAGGGGCGATGAAACAAAATAGGAATTTGGTTCTATTGTTAGTGATAATAATTCTTGTATCCGTAGAAATAAATGTTGGCACGTTTGAGTTCCTGGTCCTGTATACGGAAATAGATCAGCCGTCAAGTGTGCCCTTTATCGACCCATAGCCATTCTGTTATCTCAAATATATAACTGTAATTTTTTTTAAAGAGTGCTGCTGGGAGTTTTTTCCTAAAGGCGATGACCGGGAAAAAATGACATTCATTATGCGAATATTTTGTATTCTTGATATGAAATAAGTACCTATTATTGATTTGATTGAAATCTTTGTATGATGATCAGAAAACGCATAATAAGTTGTTATACATATTATTATGTATGTTTTGATTACATAATAATTATATTCAGTTCTCGAAAAGCCGCAACCACAGTCGATTGCGAAGAAATATTGAATATAGAGAATTCTAGAAATCACACTTATTTCTAGAATCCTCTGTACTCTGCACTGCTTTACTTGAATATTTTTCTGCTGGAGATAGGTACCTTTGAGAAATGTAAATTCAGAGGAAATTTAATCTTTACTCGCGCCTGTAGTTTAACAGGCGCGAGTATGTGAATAATGATATCTTTGATAAATGAAATTGAGTAAAGCTTGTCCGTACTTACAAATTTTACTCGTTTTTACTGAACAATAAAATTGTTACATAACAATGTAGATAACTATAAGATAGTCTTGTGTAAAAGTATGATAACTACAATAGTAGGTATATTTCATTACAAGTGCGGAAAGGCTGTCATTGCAAAGAGTTCCGAAAAATGTCTACCCGAGCCGAGGCGTAGCCGAAGGTGAGGGTTGACAGTCGGAACTCCTTCCAATGACGGTTCCGCACGTGTACTGAACATCTATTTTTAATACAGTTGCAAAAAAATTAAGCAATTTAATTAAATAATAAAAACTCGCAAAGAACATTTTTGAAAAATGGCGCCAACCGTAAAAGAATACCTATATGCAGAGTTTTTTTTGTTTTCTTAAAGGGAACTATGCCCATACAGCCAAGTCTTCAGTAGAATTGTTTTATTGATATGAAATGATAATGTAAATGAGATGAAATGAAATGAAACCTAACCTAACTCATTGAATCAAATCATTAAATCATTTCATGTAAGCGCAGCGCCGGTCGTTTGTCTCGCCATGCTGCTTTAAATGACGTTATCCGGCGGGCCCTTGTCACCGTCAACGTACCGGCTCAACTAGAACCGAATGGAATTGTGCGTGACGATGGCAAGAGGCCTGACGGATTGACGTTAATACCCTGGATGAACGGAAGGTGTCTAGTGTGGGATGCCACATGCGTCGACACATTGGCACCTTCCCACTTACAACTCTAATCCAGGGCAGCTGGCTTGATAGCGACCGACGCTGAAATTCACAAAATGCAGAAATATGTAGTTCTTGTTAAAGACTACATATTTCTGCCTTTTGGCGTCGAAACTATGGGGCCATGGGGTTCAGATGCCAAAACTTTTGTCAAGCATCTATCCAAACGGTTAGTCCAGGTTACGGGTGACCAGAGAGCTGGTACTTACCTCGGCCAGAGAATAAGCTTGGCCATTCAACGAGGTAACGTTGCCAGTGTTCTGGGTACTTTTCCACATGGAAGTAATCTGGATGAAGTATTCTATATTAATTAGTATTGTTTATTATTTTTTTTCTTAATGTGTTATATTTATAATTTAATATAAATAATTTAGTTGTATATAGTTATTTATTTTTATATTAATTACATTGTAATAATTTTGTTTCCATAAATAAATTATATTTTAGTCTTTAAATCTGATAGTGAAACAAATTAGTAGCTTCTTTTTAGAAATATTTGCATGAATCGTAAAAACTTCTAAAACTTCGTGGTTGGTTTTTTTTCTTTTTAATAGACATTATTTTGACAGTTGGGAAAGAAAATGCACGAGTTCGGAAAAGGTAAAGAAAAAGCACGAGTGTGTAATAGCCCACTTCCCGCACGCTAAACGTCCCTGCAATACGTCACTTTTTGAGCAACTGTATTAAAAACTATTTATACGGACTTCCAAAAGGAGGAAGTAGGTAATATATTCGGCTGTTTGTATATTTTTATATATGTTTACCGATTACTCCGCCGTATGTGGACCGATTTTCAATTTTTTTTTGTTCGTATGCTTATACTCCCGAGGTGGTCCCATTGTCATCAAATCAGGATCTGATGATGGGATCCTAGGGAAATCGAGGGGAACTCTCATATTTTATAGGCACCCACATTGATTTTCTTATATTTTCTGAAGCATAAAATATATGTGTGCATAGTAATCATCATCTCATGTTGCTGAGCTGATGATGGAAAGTACTGCGAATGTTAGGAGTTGAGAGCAAATTCTTTCAATAAATGTTTTTTTTTTCGAAATCTTACATTACTGAGGTGATCCAGCTGTCATCAAGTCAAGGTCTGATGATGGGATCCCAGAGAAATAGAAGGGAACATACAAATTTTCAAGCACAACAATTGATTTTCATATTTTTACTAAAGCAAAACAGGCATTTGTGTATAAATATCATCATATCATGTTGCTGAGCTGATGATGGAAGATACTACCTACAATGGTCAGAAGTTGAAAGAAATATATTAAATATTAAATAAATTAAAATATTTATGTCCGGTAATTATCACCTGATGTTGCTAAGCTGATGATTGAAGGTACAACTCCTCAAAGGTTAGGAGCTGAGAGCCAATTCTTTCATTAATTTATACGTTCAGGTGGACTGAAAGTAGTATTCTTTCAGGCTATAAGATGGCCATTATCACTAAAAAGAGTGAAATTAATTAAGTTTATACCAAAAAAATGGAACCGACTTCAAACGGTAAAAAATAAAATTGTTCAGTACCAGTACCGGGCTCTTAGTAAAATGTCCTGTTTTAGTAAATATAGTGTACCTTTCGTTCTGAATGGGCACCGACTCCAATATAGTTTTTTATATATATATCAAAAGGGACTTTGTCGCTGCGCGACCATATCGTCCCGTGAATATAGTTTTAAGAGTCCTTACAAGCAACAAGAAGTAGGTACCTACTGAACAATTTTATTTTTTACCATTTGAGGTCAGTTCCATTTTTTTATTAAAAACTTAATTAATTTTCTCCCCTGGTTCTATTCTCTCGTTTCAACTTGTTTAAAATAAGGCCACCTACAGCCGATGATCAAATATTTGATTAAATGAATTATTAGACTATTGAGGCAACGTAGTTTCCAAGTAGTTGCTGCTGCCTTGGATATTTAAATGGATTATTGGATATTGGATATTTAAACGCAATGTGAAGAAAGCAAGATTGTTCATCAAATTCTAACGTTCAATTTCTTTACAGCTGCAAGATGTCAGTGCCTTCCTGAAGCGAAAGACCGGCTTCCAACTCCGACCGGTGGCCGGGTACCTATCTCCTCGAGACTTTCTCTCTGGCCTCGCGTTCAGGGTCTTCCATTGCACCCAGTACATACGCCATTCCTCGGATCCATTTTATACTCCAGAACCGTAAGTAACATCAAATAATATTTTCATTGATTTGACCGGTGGCTGGATGCCTTACTCCTCGGGACTTTCTCTCTGATACCACGTTTTGGGCCTTCAGTTGTACCAATTGTACTTTCGCCATTTTTGGACCCATTTTACACTTCTGAACCGTTAGTAATATTACTTATAACTAGACATGTCGTCAAAACAATTTGATCTGACCGATGGAACCCTTTACTTGGAACTATCTCTCCGGTTGAGCGTTCGGGGTCTTACACTATATCCATTGCAGTACTTCCCCAATAGCACGAGTCACATCACATAAAAATTGACAATCACACCAAGTACAGCTTGATCCGATTTTTTTATACAAAACTAGCGGCTGACCCGCGATTTCGTCGGCGTGGATTTTTATTTAGAATTTTTCTAAAATAAAAATAGCTTAAGTTACTCTTTATTACATCAGCTACCTGCCAGTGAAAGTTCCGTCAAAATTGGTCCAGCTGTTTCAGCGATTAGCCGGAACAAACAGACAGTTAGACAGAGAGACAAAATTTTTAAAAATGTTTTTTTGGTATATTATTATGTACCGTTCATACGAGTACATTTATATGCATGTAGTAAAAAGTGGTTATTATTAATATAAGTAATATTATTACAGAGACTCCAATTTTATTTATTTGTATATGTAGATTCTTCAGTAAACAAAGTATGAGGGCAGCACACGATTTCCAATTATGTTATTTTTAACCATCTTAAAAAAGCGAGAAAGTTCTCAGCTCAGCTGTTCTTCATTATGTTTTACTACCAAGAGCAAAATTGGTTGCCTTATCTATGTTAATATTATAAAGAGGAAAGATTTGTATTTTTGTATGTATTAATGAATAAACTCAAAAACTACTGATCCGATTTCAAAAACTCTATCACCATAAGAAAGTTACATTCACCTTGAGTAACAAAGGCTATATTTTACCTCGGGAAAATGCTTCATTCCTACGTGAAAACGGGTAATAGGGTCAACGCGGTTGAAGCAACTGGCTAAACTAAACGCCTATGATTTTAATATAGCAATGAAACCTAGAATAGCACAAAGGCTATTTTTTATCCTACAGTTACTATCCCATTATACGGGTCCACGCAGGCGAAGTAGTAGTAGTAGTATTTAAGTAAATTTGCTTAAAACATTACCTTTCACCTTTAAAATATGTGTGGTGAAATTATGCATTTGCTCCTTGGAGTATTTACTTGAGTTAATAACCTTTCGCTGTTGCTAACTATGGACATCGCGAATTTTTATAATTTATTATTCTGAATTTTGAAATGCCAACTAAGCGACTTTCAATAAATTTTGATCTTTTGAGGCTGCTGCGCTGTTATTTTTTTTTTGTTTGTCCTCGACCTGAACCTGAACCTAAACCTGAACTTTCTTAAAAAGGCGAATAACGATTTTTACGCTATTTAATGTTACATAATGATTGTTAAAAAAAATAACGGGTTGCACTCCGGTAGTGCCGGCAGAAGTGAAAACTTGAACATTAACGTTGTGCATTTTTAATATGTTGGAATGGTTAGGAAATAATTTCGCACGAATTGCTTTTATTATAAGTATTATTTTTATCTAGTATTTACAGTAGGTTTTCATCTAGTATTTTTATAAAGTACTCACTCATTTTCTTTCACTATTTCTTCGTCACTTTTTTCATTAATAGATGCACTTTAGTTATCAGATCGGTGAAGGTCGATCTTCCACGTCTCCTGAACACGAATTTTCGATCAGGCCACGTGTCCTCTAAACATCTAACATTTTTTACCCGTCCCAAAAAAAGTGCACAACGCTGCTAAAGAAGTTTTCACTTCAAAAAAACCTGACACACAAGGGGTACAACCCTTTTTGCGTTCCACTGCTGGGCACGGTTCCTCCCTATTATTTTAGCTAGCAGGCCTTGAACCTACACAAACATGCTGATCCAATGCGTTCCAAAATAGATCATTGGATCCATTAGGATTTATTATCGTCAATAAAATAAGGTTACACGAACGGTCAATTCGAGTAAGCTTCAGTTTGGTTACAAGTTACATTCATTTATGTCACTGTGTTACTCCAAAGGCAGACGGTTGCTTCATGTCAATGTGGGCGTAAAGGATAACGATTTCAATTAAAAAATATTGCTATTAATAGATGTAGGTAATGTTTTTTACACTGAACCATTATTAAATTAAGTGAAAATTTAGACTGAGTTGAATACACAGATTAATATAAATCTGATTGAAAAATGGTTAAAACAACGAAATACTCCTCGTGTTACTGAAGCAAAAACCAATTATACATTACTGCCTATGTTTTTACGAGTGTTTTATGTTTAAGTTTTCTTTATAGTACCTGGACGACCGAGCGTTGCTCGGTTAAAAACGATTTATTTTCTTGGTTTAAATTCAAACTAAATCATTTTCTTTGTGTTACTTAACAACGCCATCTGAAATAGCTCCCAATAAAAATAGTTTCAACAAAAAATATAAAACAAACACAATATGGTTTTGATTGAGGTTTGAACCCGGGTCTCTAGTTACTGAAGCAACCCACGTAACCATTCAGCCAAGGAAGCTTTAATTCAATGATCAAAATTTTTATAGAGCCTTTTCAAAACGACATTGTCATTTCTTTTAACGTCTGATTGACGGATGACGTTTGCACGCGTTCTACTCCACATATTATTAATACTTTCCAATAGATGTCAGGAATTGTCGTATTTTTCAGTTTATATTTAAGTTGATTATAGCTGAAATTATATTGCTCGTTTAAGGGGGTACCGAGCTTCCCGCGCGAACTGATTTTAGGTAGTCCACGCGCTCCGTGTATGTATGCGTGAGCGCCGCTCCCCCTGTCGCCGATAGAATCGAGATCGACTAGGCCAGCGAGGGTGCATGTAACATTTACAAAATAAAACAACGAAAGCTATATAAATATTTTTATTTTGGCCTTATTTCAGGTTTTCTCGTTTTATTTATTTATTTAAAAATTACTATTGGTAGGTAGGTAGTAATTACTAGAAAGATAACCTTTATATAATATTAATTTTCTATCGAGGAAAAGAAAAGAAAAAGAAAAGAAAATATTTTGTTTGCACAAATATGGGTAGCAAAAAGGTTTTAATAAAATATTTAGATCGCCATATTTACCCTTTAGGGTGTACAAATTTTACTGTAAAAGTTATATAATTACAAGTTAAATTATAAACTATAAGTAATCGTGTTTCTGAAATGTATGATTTATTAGAGTATATCCTTAAATTTCTTACGTTAAAAATACATAGCCATGGCTTTAGTAATAACGACACAGCAAGGGATCAAACAAACACAAATTTCATGTCAAATCCTCGGTACCCTCTTAAAGGGATTAGATACCATCTATTGAGGTCTAGTTTTACTGTCCGTAATATCTGGTACAGATAGGTTATTCACTAAAACCCATTAGAAATGTAGAGCTCAACCCTTTAAGCCCCTCAGGAATATCGACGGAACATAACAAGCACTCAAGCCAACTTATGCACCTGAGAGGTTTCTTGATTTCTTGATATCGATTATTCTTGTTTGTAGGCGATGGCTAATAAAAAGATATTGATCTTTTACTTATTACTAATTTAATGGCAAATGATATCGATACCTAGTACTATATGTGAAAAAAGTGTGTTTGCTAAGTTTGAAAGCTTCAAACAAGAAAATATTTATATTATAATATATTATAAAAAATATAAAAAGCTACTGCTAAATATAAAAAGTTACTGTCATAGCATTTATTAGTCATAGCATGATGTTGTGTAGCCTATAGCCTTTCCCAATAAATGGACTATTCAACACCAAAATAATTTTTTAATTATTCATATACAAAATACCACAAATGTATGTACAAGAAATTGGATATAAACGTTATTATTAATATTTCCCCGGTTTTCGCAACATTTATCGCGTAATGTTATATATAGACTAAAGTCTTCTTCGATAAATAGACTATACCAAACAAAAAGAATTTCTCAATATGAACTAGTAGTTACTGAGATTAGCACGTACAAACAAACAAACTCTTCAGCTTTATAAATGAGTATAGATTTTCCCCGTTTTTGCAACATTTTTCACTGATTCTTCGCTCCTATTTATCGCAGCGTAATGTTATATAGCCTAAACCCTTCATCGATAAATTGACAAAAATAATTTTTCAATTCGAATCAGTAACTTTCTGAGATTAGCGCATTCAAACAAACAAATAAACAAACTCTTCAGCTCTATATCTTAGTATAGTATAATTTTTTTGTTATTTCAGCTCTAAGACTAAACTTATTACTTAGCTTAAAATATAAAATGAACGAACACAAAAATAGACGAAATTCTAAACATCTGTATTTTGTGTTTGCAGATTATTACAGTCAATAAAACTTAAACTTACTGGAAATTGTTTGTTCAGTAAGTTTTAGTTTTATTGACCGTAACTTTCGATAAAGATACCCAGCTCCATTACTAAAGCCTATTTGCAATGTTATAGCTCGACGCTAAGCCCCTCAGGAATAGCGGCGGAGTGTAACGAGCACTCAAACTAAGTTAGGCACCTGAGTAGTTTCTTATATCGATTATTCATGTTTGTAGGCGATGTCTAATAAAATGGATCTATTATTTTTATTGTTACAAATTGAAAGACAAGTACTTAAATAAATAATATATTATTATCTTTATTTTCAACCTTTTTTATGTCCCACTGCTGGGCACAGGTCTCCTTCTCACACAATTGAGAGGGATTTAGGCCATAGTCCACCACGCTGGCCAAGTGCGGATTGGTGGACGTCATGCTTTCGAGAAATTATGAATTTCTCTCAGGCATGCACGGCGATGGAGACCATCGTAATCAATGAAATATCACGATATTTTCCATCACCGTGGAGCAGCGATAAATTCGCACATTACAAATTTCTTTGTCAGAGGTGCGAGCCGAGGATTTGAACCTGGGATCGGTTACGTCGAAGACCGCGGTTTTTTACCACTCGGTCATCGCTGCTCACATTCATAATAATATTATTAGGAGTGTGTAACGTTTATTATTTATTTATTTATTACGTTCTCAACTGACTCTTCATCGTCATATCGCTCTAATTACTGAAACCAAAATAATGGACATGTTTACGAAATTCCGGCCTGAAATTTTAAATGGAAACTCGCCGATTTTTTACGAAGCGTTATACTAATAAAACTTGAAATAAAGCTTTGTGATTTAAAATGAATAAATGCTTTAACAATGGTGATGTAACCCCAATGTGTAATATAGCGGCCGTCCGCGACCTCGTCCGCGTGGAGTTTGGTATTAGTCATAGCATTATGTTATATAGCCTGTAGCCTTCCCCAATAAATGGACTATCCAACATAAAAATATTTTTTTCAATTCGAACCAGTAGTTCCTGAGATTAGCGCGTTCAAACAAACAATCTCTTCATCTTTATATATTAGTATATAGAGAGATAAGCGATGAGATTTAGCTCTGTATTCAATTACAGAATTACAGTCCAATAGGAATGTTTAGATCGACGCTTTAAGCCCTGTAATAAGCATTCATGCCAATTTAGGCACCTGACAGGTTTCTCTCGATAACGATTTATCTTGTTTGCAGACGAAACCAATAAAATGGCTAATGGATAAATCTCTCTAACTTTATAAAATAAAATTATAACAATTTTAGTAAATAAAATTATAATAATAATAGTAAATAAATTACAAAGGGGTAGTAAATAAAACAACCCGCATTGGAGCAGCGTGGTGGAGTAAGATCTAGGCCTGTCTAATAACGGGGAGAGACCCGTGTCCAGCAGTGGCATTCAAAAAAGGGTTGCAGCCAGTAAATAAAATTATACAAACATAATGACACGGAGTAGGCATAGCTCAGCAGCTAGCGACACCAACGCAAGCAATCTATGCAATTAAGCGAAACAAAACGAAAACAAGGTAGACCGTGAGATGGGTGGCAAAATTTTATGCGCGTTTCCATGCCTTGGAGGGTATAGTAAATTAAGTAATCGGTTCCGGTTGTAATCGGTAGATAGCAGTCGTTATCCCGCATCTCTACCAACTCGCCTTGAAGCAGAGTGGTGGACTGCACGTGTTTTTTCCATTGGAATGAGATGTTTACCCCAAGTAAAAAGTAACTTACTATGTCTCTCCACCTCCCCCTCCCAATCATCTCTGGACAGAAAATCCTAGTCAATACCATTAAAAAGGACTAAGAAACTAACGCACTGTCACATTTATAATATTAAAAATTAGTATGGATTTCTGATGTTCACAAAAAATAAATGACGCAATCCAATGTACCAATAATGCATGCAGCAAGCAGCAAATATATAGCTAATATAATATGTTACACATATATCAATAATATTTAGATAAAAGAAGGCAGACTTTAGAAATTGAAATACGCACAGCAATTTATTACTTCTTAAAATACATTGATTTTCGTTTAAACGGTTTTATGAAACGTTTATTTGTTTATACCGTTGATGAAGCACATCCGGCAGATGGCGCGGGGGCGATCTCCCCCGCAAATAAAAGATTGTGTTACACTGTTATATATATTACCATTCCTCATATGTATGTTTATTAGTCCGCTCAAGTTGCTGGGGAAAAAGATAAGGACAAGGTTACAAAATTAGGGGCCATAATCACCTTACAAGATGGTGTTAGGGAAACTGCGTCCATGGGTGCCCCCACTAACGGAGACCCTTGACCCCGTCTTCGTGGACACAGTGGTGGGCACGCTGTTCCCCGGGGTCCTGGAAGATCCCGGCGTCAGTACACGGCCGCCGACACAGGCTGTCTGGACGGATGATTTGGCCGTCACTGAGGCGGAGTTGGAGTGCGCAGTAAAGCGCCTGGCCGAGCGCAATACCGCCCCGGGACCTGATGGAATCCCCGGACGGGCCTGGGTGCTGGCGTTGACGGTCCTGGGTGCGAGACTGCAGCGCCTGTTCACAGACTGCCTCCATGTCGGCCGGTTCCCCGCAACGTGGAAGTGCGCAAAACTAGTCCTCCTACACAAAGCGGATCGGCCAGAGGACTCGCCAGGGGCATACAGACCTATATGTCTGTTGAACGAGGCGGGCAAGCTCTTCGAGCGTATTTTGGCCACTCGTCTCAACAGACACCTGGCGAATAGCGGCCCGGACTTGTCCGACAGCCAGTTCGGATTTAGACGGCAGCGCTCGACTCTGGACGCCATACTTCGGGTCAGAGCGCTCACAGAGCAGGCCGTCTCCCAGGGCAGAGTTGTCTTGGCTGTTAGTCTTGACATTGTCAACGCCTTCAACTCTCTGCCCTGGGAAACGATAAGGGGGGCACTCGAATACCACCGGGTGCCCGCCTATTTACAAACTGTTCTGGCGAACTACCTGTCGGACAGGAGCATTTGCTACCCGGGCCGCTACGGGAGTGTTATGGAGAGAGAAGTGGTGTGCGGGATTCCTCAGGGGTCAGTCTTAGGGCCGCTCCTGTGGAACATCGCATACGACGCGGTGTTGCGGACGGCGCTTCCACCAGGTGTGAGCGTCGTCTGCTATGCTGACGACACCCTCGTCCTAACTGAAGGAGAGTCCTTCCAGACAACCAGCAGACTTGCCGAATTAGGGGTGGCACAGTTAGTGGCAAGGATTCACGAGCTAGGGCTTCGGATAGCGCCTCAAAAGACCGAGGCGCTATGGTTCCACGGCCTCAAAAGGTGGGAGGAACCCCCTAGGCTGTCAGTACGAGTAGGGGACGCTGCGATACAGCCGGGCCGGTACATGAAATACCTTGGGCTGGTGCTCGACAGCCGCTGGAGCTTCGACGAGCACTTCGATCGTCTGGCCCCCCGGATTCAAAAGGTGGCGGGTGCTTTGCACAGACTGCTGCCGAATCTCGGGGGACCAAGGGAAGAAGTCCGCCGCCTCTACGCAGGGGTCGTGCGCTCTATCGCGCTCTACGGCGCACCCGTTTGGTCGCAAAGACTATCGGGCAGCCGGCGCCGCGGGGCGAAACTCCACGCTGCGCAGCGCAGGATCGCGATTAGAGTAGCACGAGGATATCGGACGATATCGTATGAGGCGGCTTATGTCTTGGCGCGGTTTCCGCCCCTGGACATCCTGGCGGATATAGACGCAAAAGTCTTCCACAAGATCCGCGACATCCGCCAGGGGGTTGAACCCTCGGATGTGACGATCGGAGAGTTCCGTCGGAGAGCCAGATGGTGGGCTCTGACGCGCTGGCGCGATAGAATGCGGGAGCCGCGGAACGCGCGTCAACGAGCCGTCGGCGCCATTTTGCCCAACTTCCGGGCCTGGATGATGAGTAAAGGTCGCGTCACCTACCGACTGACTCAGATGCTCACCGGACATGGCTGCTTCGGTGAGTATCTGAACCGCATAGGGCGAGAGGTGTCTGCCAAATGTCACCACTGCGGACACGACCAGGATTCCGCGCAGCACACGCTCGAACAATGCCCAGCTTGGGAGTCTGAGCGGCGGATCCTGGTCCAAAAAATCGGACAAGACTTGTCCCCGGCGGCCGTCGTTGCAGCGATGGTGCGGTCCAGGGACGCGTGGAACTCGGTGACCTCCTTCTGCGACACTGTCATGTGCGCAAAGGAGGAAGCCGAGCGAGCTCGGGAGCGTGCAGATCCCGCTCGGCGAAGGAGCCGCCGGGGCGGACGTACATAACGTCCCCCGGCGCTAGTCCCTGTAGCTTCGGGATTAAGAATAGAGCTACGGTATCCCCTGCCTGATCGTAAGAGGCGACTAAAAGGGGGCTTCCGGGGCTGCGGGTGGTGAGAGTGGGAGCTCGACCCGTCCAGCCAGCAGCCCCGGGAAGGACGGCGGTGTGTGCGTGGCCGCATGCCGCCGCAAGCATCGGAAGGTGCAGGAGATCACATCTGCTCTCCCAAAGATGGGCCCGTTCCAGGGCGTCGCGTATGGAGGACACCGGTGCGTTCCATGGGAGATCCCGGAGTCCTCCCCAAACGCAGAGGAAGGCCACCGAGGGGGTTTTAGTGAGGTTAAAATCCCACATAACCCGGTGTCCTCTCCCAAGGTGCTGGGTACCTTTTGAAGGTTTCCCCCCCGATACCAAAAAAAAAAAAAAAAAAAAAAAAAAAAAAAAAAAAAAAAAAAAAAAAAAAAAAAAAAAAAGGGGCCATAATCAAAGTACCACGATAAATGAAATGTGGAAAGTCCTCGTCGATACCACATCTTTAGAAAAGTTCCAGGCCAAATTTCACAAATATGGGTTTTTATGCTGTTCCTGTTCAGCTAAGAAATATTTTAATTAATTCAATGCAATCAAGTAATCAAATTATCCATCTTATAATCGATCTATAACTAACTATCTTAAAGTACATATAATCGACTTTAGCAAAAAAGAAGAGGTTCTCAATTTGACTGTACTTATATTGTAAGCTGGCCTTCCGCCAGCAGCTTCGCCCGCGTGGACCCGTTTTATAGGTTCCCGTAGGATAAAACCCATCGTATGTCCTTTCCCAAGGTTCACTCTATCTGTGTTCCAAATTTCATTAAAAATGTTTTAGTAGTTTAAGCGAATTTATAATATTAAGTAGGGATATGGTACCTACATCTGATATTAATACGAGTAGTTTGAACCGATTTGGGTTATTTAATTAGAAAACTAATGTGAAAAATAATGATTTCTCACAGGTCCCGTTTTAGACAAGTCAGGTCTGATATTACTTTAAAACATCATTGATTTTGTTTATGTATATTGCGCACAAATTTTTTTATTATATCCACCAAACCGTACTTGGCTAGCGCGGTACTATATACCTATCTAAATGCCTCTCAGTTGTGAGAGGTCGTGCCCAGCATTGGGGAAAAAAACTAATTTTATCTTAAACCTTGTTCCCAGGGATTGCTGCCATGAGCTATTGGGGCATATGCCGCTCCTTGCCAACCCCAGCTTTGCTCAATTCTCCCAGGAGATCGGGCTCGCTTCGTTGGGAGCGTCCGACGAGGATATCGACAAGTTAGCTACGGTAAGTACCTTCTTTGTACCGGGAGGGAAACCTTCAAAAGGTACCCGGTACCTTGGGAAAGGATACCGGGTTATGTGGGATTTGTACCGCACTAAAACCCCCTCGGTGGCCTGCTTCTGCGCATGAGGAGGACTCCGTGAACTCGGTGGAACACACCGGGCTCCCCCATGCGCGGCGCCCAATACGAGCCCATCTTCGGGATAGCAATTTTGCTCTCCTGTACCTTCAGGTGTTCACGGCGGCATGCGGCCACACACACACACCGCCGTCCTTAACGGGGCTGCTGGCTGGACGGATGGAGCCCACACTCTCACGGCTCGCAACTCTGGAAGCTCCCTTTTAGTCGCCTCGTACGATCAGACAGGGGAAAACGTAGCTCTATTTTTAATCCCGAAGCTACAGGGACTACAGTAAGTACCTACTGCTCGAAAACTTTCGACTTCAGGCACTGAACTATATACATCATACTTTGTACTGTGGAGGGTTTTTAATTTAGAAATAATATAACTAGTAGGAAATCATACGAATTACAAATCGCACTAGTCAAATTATAAGTTTTTTATCTTAGTATCTCCTAACGTAGACATCTCGGCAGCACAGCATAAGTTTTCAACATACAGTTTCTTATCTAAACACACGTGTAGACTATCGCCAAGTATTTTTAAGAATCATAATAGCTACTTCCTAAAATTTCCTGGGTGAAATTTAAATTTTAAAATAATGATTATTACCAATTTTTTTCTTATTCGATAAATAATACCGTAACTTATCTATAAATAAAAATTTCATTAAGCATGGCCCGTCGGCCTAGAGCAAATTTTATGCGACTTAGAGAGCTTCCCAGCTAGTTAAGCCCTTTGTAGGTGGTAGAACTATTATGGTTCGCCCGGGGCAGTACCACCCACTTCTGCCGTGAATCAACTCTATTGTGTTTCGGTGGAAAGGTGCAGTTGCCGGCCACACTTACATGAGGCGACCAACAGCCTCCGGAGTAGCAGCGGAACTGCATACGACCTCAGACAAGACTTACCTACGCTTGCTTGAGGTTGTATGTAGATGTCCATGGGCTGCAACGACTACTTAACACCACGTGGCCTGCATGCTCGTCACTACTCCATTCAAATAAAATAAAAATAAAAAATAAAATAAGCCGTTGGTCCTAGTTGTTATTGATAGATGACAGTCATTTAATCTTTTCGGAGGGCTTATGGGCGGTTTGAAAATCCGATAGCGAGTTTGGCCGGTAACCCGCATTCAACGACCTGCAATGGAGCAGCGTGGTGGAGTAAGCTGCAGGCCTTCCCAATAATGAGTATAGACACGTACCCAGTAGTGGGATACAGACCTCATATTAGGAAGTCTTTTGTAAGATTACACGCTTTAATCTCGTACTCGCGTCTTCAGCCGATGACATATTGGCAGCGATGTGGCAGCGATACCTATATGTAAATGTTTCAACTTCCTTATCTAAATATGATTATGGATTGTCGCCAAGTATTTTTAAAGTCGTATCAGCATATTTATGCAACGTGAATGTTTGTTTAAAGGTCCATAATATTTCAATAGTAACTTTGTTAGAAACAAAGTTACTATTGTCACAAACTTGGATTCACCTTTAGTATTAGATAATTTATTTTTACATTATCTAAAAGTGCGCATGGCCCAGAGGCTAGCGAAGAGCGATCAATGCAGCTAAGCGAAATGGGCACTGTCGGGTCTGAGATGGGTGACCGCTTTAGTGGCAAATTTCATACGCGTATCCTTGCTTTGAAGGGTACGTGAAGCAGCAGAGCCTTATGAAAATACTCGACAGTGCTGGCCAACCCTCTGTCGAATGTTTTCAAACCGCCCATAAGGCTTGCCTGCTTCGCGTACCCTTCAAAGCACGGCTACACGTATGAAATTGCCTGCATGTTCACCAACCCGCATTGAAGCAACGTGATGCTTGACGTCAGTCAAGCTCCAGTCCTCCCCAATAATAAAGCCCAGCCCAGCTGTGGGACGCAAAATGGGTTGCAGCCAATGTATTATTTTATACATAACACTAGCGGCCGCCCGCGACTTCGTCCGCGTGAACTTTGGTATGAAATTTTTCCTGAATTTTCTTTACTATAAACCTCACGGAGCCCGAGACCTTTCCAACGAATGCAAAACCGTGGAAATCGGTTCGTGCGTTCTGGAGTTATAGTGTCAGGAAGGAAAACCCGACTTATTTTTATATAGTAGAATATGCTTTCCCAGGAAGGAAATCTTAAAAGCTCTTTTGTGACCTAGTTTTATATGTTGGTATGTCCTTATAAAGACATCTTGGTAGCGTTGCGTCAGTTGATAACACTTTCTTATTTCGAAACATTTATGGACTGATGCCCACTATTATAAAGAATCATAACATCCTATTTCTACAACTTTCTGGATATATGTATATTAAAAATGTAATGGTCTAATTTTTATTTTTTATTATTTGTTAGTACCTAACATTGTTACAAATCAAATTATATTCGTCCTGTGTACATAAATAGCCTAATAAGCGTCTATTCATAACGGCAGAATCCCCTTCCCGCATTGTACAGACCTATTTCCTTCTTCCGGGAGCACGGAAATCATAAAATCCCTCCAGTGAAATTACATAGTCACGGAATCTGCAGACACAGATTGTATCTTTTCATCTTTTCGGAATTGTATCTTTTGGCCACAATTATTGTCACAGCATACTTAAAACTGTCTCTGTTTCGCCCAAAGGTAAACTGACAGAGAATGCTTTTAGCATTAAGTCCGCCTTTTATACCAATCTATGTGCTGTACTTAATAAAGAATTAATAAATAATTGTGAACTGACGCTAACTGTTTTAAGGAATCTTGAATATCACTTTGTACTCTTTTACGGATGTATAAAAATATAACCGTTTATTTACAACCCTGTGAATTGAATGCCCAAAGCCGATGATGCGAAAAAAAGCCCCGTATAAAAAAACTTCATAACCACAAAATAAAAAAAATAAAAAAATAGTGTGTAAATAAATAAATAATATATCCAATAAATAAATTCGTTAGTTAAATTTAAATCAATAATTTTATTACTTTTAACAATGTTTGTGTACCTTACCGACGTTAATATTGTATGAAACGAATTTTATTTGCCTAAATAAATATTTTTTCTTTCTTTCTTATTCATTTTATAGATAAGTAACGCTGTTATAAACAAAATAACATTTTACAAATTTACTTTCACCCTAATTATAATATATAAAAAAAAACATACAAAAAGGCAAAATCGCCTTGTCGCATTTTATTTCCTTGTTCCGGATTATTGGATGAAATTCATATTGCCTCTTGTAAATTACAAATCCCACCAAAACATTCTGTAAAAAACTAGCCAAGTCTCGATGGAGCTGCTTGTTTAACTCTAAAAAGTAATGAAATCTAGAGAAAGTCGTGCCAAGTCTAAGGTTCCTTACTGCGATTTCTTTATTATTATAGTTAACGTTGTGTGACTTGGCCGTTGAACATCTTTTTGTTTACACGTAATGTTATATCTGTTTTAACTACCTATGTTCATGTACGTATCATGTATGTACCATGTTAAGCGAGATAATAGCCCATACTGGTATTGGTAATTGGACGCTAGTGTCTCATTTTAGGCTGTTGTTGATTGTGCTCACTTCTTTTTGGAGCGTCAAATCGACCACCGATCTAACATAAAATAACACTTGTGTATCCTTCAACGGCCAAGTCACACAACATTAACTATAATAATAAAGAAATCGCAGTAAGGAACCTTAGACTTGGCACGACTTTCTCTAGATTTCATTACTTTTTAGAGATAAACAAGCAGCTCCATCGAGACTTGGCTAGTTTTTTACAGAATGTTTTGGTGGGATTTCACTTCTTTTTGTAGAAACGTGGGCATATTGATTTATTTTATTAGATTTTCTTATTTGACACAGTTTTTTTCTTTTTATTCGAAGTACTGCCTAACTGTAAATTAAACCTAGAAAACTAAGAGTACTAAATAAGTAACAATTAAATAAAGCATTCAATTAAAACTTCTTTCAAATCTAATAATTAAGTAATAATCAGTAATACGTCACTAATCTATACGTTATAATAACAACCTGCTAATTAAGGGCATGCATAAAAAAGGAGTAGGTATTGTAATTGAATATGTTTCATTTTGTAGAAACGACTGGAGAATAGTTTTTACATAATCTGAATTTTCATTATATTTACTAAGTTTTTATGCAACAGAAAACACGATGCCATAAAGTTTTCTCGATAGATTTATTATTCAAAATTAGGACAATATTTTCAATTTTTATGTCAAAACGAGTTTGAATGTAAGTATTTATCATTATTTTTTTACAACAAGCTAATATTATTATAAAGCTTTCTATGCAAACAGTTTTCTATGTTTTGTTTTAGTTTTTTAACGAAAAATGTTTTTCGATTTGGCGCTTACGACATTCAAAATAAGATGATGCTTTCTTTTCCTCGCGAGCGCTGAAGTAACGCATGCTATCACTCTCTTCTCTTCGCCACTCCCATCCCATCCCACCATGAATCATGATACCACCCGTGACCACTGTCAACGATGGACGCGTACTTTTTACTTACTTATGCCCGAATCGCCCGCGAAATACGAAAATTTCAAATTTTATTTCATTTTGTTTAGTTTTTGAAAATATATTTTGTTTCTTAGTAAGTAAGTATTAGGTATAAGTTATTATTTTTAGTAAGAATTAGGTAATTTTAAAGTTTAGAAAATGGGAAATAAAAGTAAAAATAAATTATCAAAACGGAAATATTTACAATTCAAACGACAGCAAATAGCTTATATGAACGAAGAAAAAAGGTAAGTAGAACTCTTGCACTTGTATATTTAGTTAGAAACAATACCCGATATATTGATTACATCGATAATCGATTTACAATAATTTTATTCGTAATATATTTTATTTTAGGCTAGCTGTCTATTTATGAGCAAATAATATTTAGGTTACTCGGTAGTCACACTTGGTCCTTATTTCACGATTTGGAAAGTAGCGTCTGTAGTCAAGTTTTTGAAGTCTTTTTTCACTCACGTTTGCAATACGACTCAGGTTCGATCCCCAGCGTAGCATATGTTTTTTATATTATATAAATTTATGCTTTTTTTTACTATTTTAAAATAACAAATAATTTTTACAATAAAAAAGCTTATAAAAGGACAGACTGAAAACATAAATATTTGAAATTATTACGGCCGAAAAAAGTCTACATAAACAAAAGAAAAGTACGTATAACGTAAGTAACCTAGGTACAAAGCTATGATTCATTATATACTTTAGGTGTTTATTTTTTTACACCGTAATCAATTTTGTTTCATAAATAAAAACCTACAATAACACTGCCCCTATCTATATCGACTCAGTCGATAGACTGACGACAACGAGAAATCCTTACGTAATGTGTAGCCATACTGATCCTTTATTTCACTTATTGTGAAGTAGTGAGCGTAGCTCGTAATAAAATCTCGTGCATTACGTAGGAATGTCCTGGGTTCGATTCCCACTTGTATAGTTTTTGTAAAATTAGTCCTCAACCACAAATATATTTTTTACAGTGAAAACGTTTTTCCGTTTCTGATTCATTAAAAAAGTGCACAAAATTGTGAATTTATTTTAAGTATCGATTTTTTTACTCTACTTATAATTTTACATGAGCTGCGGCCCACTGTACAATCGTAGAACAGTCGAAGCTGTACATTCGTAATTTTTGCAATGTTTAAGTACTGTAGGTACTAAGTACTTATAATAAATATCAGCAAAGGTGACGAATTACTAATTTTTTTTAATTTATCTTTGTCTATCTATGTGTATATCTGTTTGCCTGTGCGCGCATCACGCAAAAGCTACTAAACCGATTTATTGAAATTTGGTGTGCAGCTTCATAATTAGCCGGGTCAACATTTAGGATTTTATTTATACCGGGAAAGTGTAAGGATAATAAAACAACTGCCACAAATCTGAAATCCACATGGACGAAATCGCGGGCAGAAGTCAAGTCTCCGCGTTGCTGATATATTATACGTATTTGTTCAAAACTTTGTTACTAAATGACATTGTTGCAAGACAGTTGTTTGAGCTTCTTCGTTGTATCAGAGCTTCTTCGTTGTTCCGCTAGGTGACGCTGGCTCGTAATTTAGAAATCAACTTATTTTTACTTAAAGTCACCGATAGATGGCGAATCCCCGCAAGGGGAGCATGACCCCGCCGCAGGGTAGAAAGACAGTTATTTGAGCTTCTTCGTTGTATCAGAGCTTCTTCGTTGTTCCGCTAGGTGACGCTGGCTCGTAATTTAGAAATCAACTTATTTTTACTTAAAGTCACCGATAGATGGCGAATCCCCGCAAGGGGAGCATGACCCCGCCGCAGGGTAGAGGCGTGGCTTGTGATTAGGTATTTCGCATTGATGCATGCCCTAAACCTTAGCAAACCTCACGAAATAATAAGCGAAATCAACAAAATGCAAATAATCCCTCCTAATCCATAGCAAACGTTTTCAAGCGCAGTAGAAGAATGTGGTAAACGAGTCGACTGTAACGCGGCCGCAAGCGCGTTTTAATATACAGTCAGCGCCATCTAGCGACATGTATGGGTATCACCGCCACTCTTAGTCCAATGCATTATATTTTGACCAAATGAGCGAAATTAATAGTTTAGTGTAATTTGTTTATTTAATTTACCTATGTAATGTTCGAGTAGAATAAAGTTAATCGTTCGACTGTTTCTTCTTGTATACTTGTAAGTATAAGTATAAAAGCCAATCTTGTCTTATCCAGAGTTTTCCTTTAATTTTATTTATATGCGTATTAAAAGCAGAAGGGGAGGCATTCGCCCAGCATTGGGACGCAATAGGCTAGATTAAATTAGATATTAATAAAAAAAACTCAAAGAAAATAATACTGAACCTACTCAATCTATACAAACTATAAACATACCGTTAACTCTTTATCTTTATTATTAGACAAGTGTTAATTATAATTAATATTAATAATTACATAATAAAATCAATGAACTTTCTACCAAAGGAATTACCTACTGTCCTGCCTCCTGGAGGACTCGAGGAGAGGGGGTTGAGGTTCGAAAAAACTTCGGGTCACTTATTGTCGGAGTCGAAGAAAGGATGTGACTTCGAGCCCCATTTATTTGCGATTGCATTAAAAATTTTCATACACTGGGTCTTATATACAAGTTTGACAATCCACCCTTCAAACAAATAACAATGTCGATAATTATGAAAGACTTCTATAAAAATTTCGCCAATTGAGTTACAGCTTTCTTGGTCGAATGGTTACGAAAGCCGACTACGGAGCTGGAGACCCGGGTTCAAATCTCAAGTAGGCAAGCTGCAATTTTTATTTTTTGTGACAATTTTTTTTTAATTGGGAGCTAGGTATTTCAAAAGGATTTGTAAAGTAACACTAAGTCAATGAATGTTTTGCTTAAAAATAAACCAAGTAAATAAATTGTTTTATTCCGAGCAACGCTCGGGCGTCCAGGTACTATCTAACTAAATAAACTGACAATCCACCCTTCAAACAAATGACAATGTCGATAATTATGAAAGACCTCTATAAAAATTTCGTTAATGGAATTAAGGTTTTCTTGGTCGAATGGTTACGAAAACCGACTGCGGAGCTAAAGACGCGGGTTCAAATCTCAAGTAGGCAACTTGCATTTTTATTTTTTGTGACATTTTTTTAAATTGGGAGCTAGGTATTTCAAAAGGATTTGTAAAGTAACACTAAGTCAATGAATGTTTTGCTTAAAAATAAACCAAGTAAATAAATTGTTTTATTCCGAGCAACGCTGGACGCCCCCACGTACTATCTAACTAAATAAACAAAATTTTGCTTTCGCTTAACTTCGGAACTAAATGACCTACAGACTTGTAATTTTGGATTTTAAGTATGTGATTATAGCTTACTGGATGATGAAAATTTCAGCGCTCTGTTCTTATCCAGAGGTTCTCTAATATGGGCCTGAAAATGTGGCGAAATGGTTCTAGTAAAGGATGGACCAAGAGTACTAAATAATCCTAGTTATCCTAGTTTTTATAGTTTTCCCTTTATGTGGCCATTAAACCCTAACTCTGTACCAAATTTCAGCTCTCTGAGTTTATGGGAAGTACTAGTTCTATTTTGATTTTATGAGTGAGGTGAGTGTCGTAAATGCGAACGAAAATGCGAAACTTTGCTTTCGCTTAACAGCGGAACTAAATGACCTACAGACTTGAAATTTTGGATTTTTAGTATGTGTTTATAGCTTACTGGATGATGAAAATTTCAGCTCTCTGGTCTTATCCAGAGGTTCTCTAATAGGGGCCTGAAAATGTGGCGAAATGGTTCCAGTAAAGGATGGACCAAGAGTACTAAATAATCCTAGTTATCCTAGTTTTTATAGTTTTCCCTTTATGTGGCCATTAAACCCTAACTTTGTACCAAATTTCAGCTCTCTGAGTTTATGGGAAGTACTAGTTCTATTTTGATTTTATGAGTGAGGTGAGTGTCGTAAATGCGAACGAAAATGCGAAACTTTGCTTTCGCTTAACAGCGGAACTAAATGACCTACAGACTTGAAATTTTGGATTTTAAGTATGTGTTTATAGCTTACTGGATGATGAAAATTTCAGCTCTCTGGTCTTATCCAGAGGTTCTCTAATAGGGGCCTGAAAATGTGGCGAAATGGTTCCAGTAAAGGATGGACCAAGAGTACTAAATAATCCTAGTTATCCTAGTTTTTATAGTTTTCCCTTTATGTGGCCATTAAACCCTAACTCTGTACCAAATTTCAGCTCTCTGAGTTTATGGGAAGTACTAGTTCTATTTTGATGATCCATGAGTGAGTGAGTGTCGTAAATGCGAAACTTTGCTTTCGCTTAGCTTCGGAACTAAATAACCTACAGACTTGAAATTTTGTATTTTAAGTATGTGATTATAGCTTACTGGATGATGAAAATTTCAGCGCTCTGGTCTTATCCAGAGGTTCTCAAATAGGGGCCTGAAAATGCGGCGAAATGGTTCCAGTAAAGGATGGTACGGCAGTGTTTGCTTTGCGCTCGACTTGGCGGGGCACTGACGTGCCATCCAGATAAGAGAATATCCAGCATACATCTTGGCGTTTTACCTTTTTGCCACAATTTCTTATCACGGTTTATTTGTGGACTATCGCCAAGTTATTTAAAGGATCATAACAACTATGTATTTACTAAATATGGAATCGTACCAGTTCTCCATTTTTGTTCTCTCTCATCATTATAAGCTTAAATCCTTTCTATCGTAATGTCATAAATAAATCTATCTAATACCTTTAAACGAGCAATTCTTGTATGTATCTAAATATATTTTTTGAATCTCGGAAACGGCTCCAAATATTTTGATGAAATTTAGTACCCTGGTTTCGGGGGTGATAAATCGATCCACAAAATTTTTATTGTTGGAAATTTTTAACTGTATAAAAATATTTTCAATGATAATCAATTTAAATATAAACTGAAAATTACGACTCTTCCTGACATCTATTGGAGAGTATTAATAATATTGTGGCGTAAACGCTGTCAAACGGGGGAGCCCACGAGGCTCATTGTGGATTTCCTCAAGCGTCATCAGGACCTTGTGCTTTTTATAGGTTGGGTGGTAGGCAGTTTAAAATGTTATATTATTTAATATTATTATATTTTATGACGTTTTGCGTTTAACCAGTGGAGAGAGATTTTTATTATTTAAAATTCATGGTTCAACGGTAACGGCGTATTCTAATCTGACTATTTTGACATCCGGAAGTAAGATAAAAAATTATTGTACCTATATAGAAGGTCTTTTTTAATCGTGGCAGTACTCAACAGGAAATGAAATGAAATATTTATTTGCATAAAACACGGTACATTTTACGATAAAAATCTTACAATATTGTTCATGCGTGTCTTACCGACCTAGTCGGTGGGCAAATATTTATTAATAAATAAGATAAAGTCATCGTGTCTTTAGTGATAACAGTATATCCTTAATCTATAGGTTAAATCATTAATTTACTTTTTTTAATTTAAGGATATTAAATGCAATTTCATACCCGAAGGTACATGTCATTTTTTTTAAATAATAACAATAATAATTTAATAACAATATTATTAGATATTAATAGTAATGATAATATTTGCATAATTGAATAATTGAATAAAAATTTATAATTTATTAGCCAAGCGTTTGAGGTGTCCAGTATATTATATTCTATAAATTATATATAAATTTTATATTATATTCTATAAATTCCTTTGTGGAATAAAAACAGTTCTTAATCAATAATTTAAAAATAAAACCCCTGAACCGATTTAATGTTAGATTTTTTTTAACCGAGATGGCAACAAATTATAAAGTTTGATGCACATCACAAAGCTGTTTCTCGAATAGCATGCCGTTTAAGTTAATAGTCTATGCAATTGACCCCGATGCCGATTGGAGAATGTATCATCTTTGGTATCAAATCGATTTTGATTATTTTTGACACATATCAGACTTTTTTAAATATTGGCTTACAGGAGTCCATAGGTTCCGCACCTTAAATGGCCCTAACACATTTCTTTTTTTATAATAAATGCTCTATTGAAGTCAGTGGAATTCCCCCATAAGAGTAATCCGTATCTTAGGACCGAACACACGTATCCGTGATAAGCCATCAATGCTGTTTTTTATTTGCTACTTTTGAAAGATGGTGTAATGCGTATATGAATTTATTTAGTCTTTGGAATACTATTTCTACATGATTTTTCCAATTTAAATTTGAGTCGATTTCAATGCCAAGAAATTTAGCTATTTTATTTTAGGATGCAAGGTGTACCCCATATCTTAATCTGACGCGCTCGAGTAAATCCGAAAATCCCCTCTTGGGCTCCGCTACTACCATCCGCCAAACCGACGTTCAAAGAAATGACAACGTCGATTTGAAAGAGCTCTATGAAAATTTCGTTCATAGAATTACAGCTTCCGTGGTCGAATGGTTGCGTGAGCTGACTGCGGAACTAGAGACCCGGGTTCAAACCTCGATCAAAACCATATTGTGTCTGTTTTTTATTTTTATGAAAATAACTTTTTTTTATTAGGAGTTATTTCAGATGGCTTTGTTAAGTAACACGAAGCAAATGATTGTTACGTTTTAAACTAAACCAAGAAAATATTTTTTTAGAAAATAAACGATTTAATGTTATCTCATTGTGTAAAATCTGGTGCAATAAAGTATTTTTGTATTGTATTGTATTGTATATATCCGAGCAACGCTCGGGCGTCCAGGTACTGATAGTTATAAGTTACACTGATACAGACAAATCAGGTAATTAAAAAAACGTAAATTGCAAAAAAAAATACAAGCCGGTATGCCTTGTATGTAAGGCGGTATACTACGCGGTAATTTTTTTATTTATTTTTTTCATCAAAGTACGAGTAGTCAAACTGTAAAACAGTTTGTCGGCAGGCGTTCCCGTGGACACATACAGTTACTATGTACTTATTTACTAGTTAATGAGAGTTTTATTTACTAAATTTTACGTTCTTTTTTTATTTGTTTATTTTTTTCAATTAAGTATTAAGTATTAATAGAGGCTTTCTTTTTCAATTTTACGTTTTTTTAAGTTATACTTATACCTACTATTTGTTTTATCGTATCTAAGATTGATAAGAATATACTTTCACTTATGTTTCTTTTTTAAATCTGTGTATTTAAACATCTACAAAAAAAATGAGAGATGGACATTTGAAATCTGAAACAATTACAGCATTATGTATAAAGTTATTTCACTTCTAAGCAATATTCGAAAGAAACTGGCATTCTAATCGTTGTTTAGATCGAGATCCAACCATTTGTTGTGTCCTAAACGGCTGTTAAATTGCCTTGTTGTGTCCTAAACGGCTGTCAAATTGCCTTGTTGTGTCCTAAACGGCTGTCAAATTGCCTTGTTGTGTCCTGTTCTTATGCCTCTTCTTACGGCAGTAATTAATAAAACTGAAAGAAAGTTGTAAAAACTCTTCTGTGAAATTACAAGATTTCAATGTTACATTATAGGTACTTATGGACTGACGTTAATAAAATTGTTCTGTTCCTTTAGAATGTTCGTTTAAACGTTTATTTCCTACAATTTCTGGTTTATTGATTAGTAAATTTATTCGTATAATTACATACACTCTATTACTGCTTTTAATACGACTCAGAAAAGCGTTTTTGGGTTTCCCAGTCTTAAGTAAGTAAAGTAACGTTGAATCAAAAGCATTTTGATTGTGTTTAATGGTTTAATAGCCGGACATAAATACTATTTCACGACATATACTTATTTACATGTCTGATTTTTCTGAAAGGGAATATTACGTAATAGGCGGCTAGTGAAATAGTAGCTTTATTTTTATTCTCAAATTCAGTTTAGGAATCTGTGATTTAATTTTGTTAGTTGTGTATGTGTTGTGTAAAATTCCCTGTATTTAGTACTGTAAGTAGGTACCTATTTAATATTTCCTCGACTACATGATAATTTCTTATTAATATGTCGAAGCAGATTTTTCTGACAAGCGACATAAATAGTGAATCTACCTGCGGGTTACGTAATCACGGACGCCTGATCTGAATTGCGGGGAATTCTCGTATCCACTCCAAAAACATATTACGCGAATATTACCAATACTAAATTGAAAGGTGTGAGCTTGAAGTCAGTATTTGCGATAAAATATTTGTGGTTGGATTACTGGAATATTCTGAAATATTTTGTGACTTTCTGTCTCGCAGAGAGGTTAATAAAATATAAATGCATTATTATTAATCACCATACTATATGACCATCAAATATCAAGTCAGCAAACTCTACAGCCTGTAATTAGTCTGGTCAAATATTCTGATGTGTGATGTGACCGTTATTGGCAAATGATTCATCATAAGCGTTTCCGTTTTTCGGAGGTCACACGTAGCAGTCGATCTCGGTTGTTATACCCAGCAGTGGGATTCAATAAGTGTGATATTTGCGCATGATTTATTTAAAGGAAAAACGCATAAAAAACGCACTAGCGGTCATACATGCCTCCCGACCGCGCCCGTTTGGTTTAGCTGTGTAGATCGCGTGCGTTCTACGCTAGCCGCCGGGCAATGTGCGGTTTATGTGTTTCATGCGGGAAAACTTTTTTACCTCAATTCTTAAACAAATCTTTACAAACAAACAAACAATTTTTTTCCGCCCGCTTTTTTCTCCTAGCCCATATATGCCTTAGCGCACCCAAAGCGGATGACGGTCAATTGATGGCCGTACAACAATGACAAACATCAAGTGTATATTATTACCCAGGATGTTAATAAACTATTTCATTTCAACTATTTCATTTCTTTTCATTTCTTCCTGGAAGAATTTGGGGTACCGAGTAACCGAAAATAAAGTTTTCTCGCAAATCCTTCCACCGATAGAATAAATGAGGATCTATCATGAGTAGCTTTAAAATTGATTGATGCTTACAATGTTGGAATGTCTTCAAATAAAGAAAATATTTCGTGATAAATGAAATAAATTCACTTGTTGGAGCCACTTCGAGTGTTTTCCTGAGACTGTCTCCTTTGTTAAAAGAGATAAATCATTGGTCGAAAAACAAAGTTATGTTAATTGTGTGACTTCCTCTATACAAATTTAAAATAATGTTCCCATTTTTAGCTGAATATATTGAGAAATTATTTAATTCAGCTGAACTGAAGACGAAAGGTTTTTAACCCAAATTGCTGTCTGTTCTAATTTTGAACCTTGCATATTATTATTAGACAGTGGGATTTTATTCGGACGTCGTTCTGAAACGAACATGATTTAGGTACTCATTATGTAAAGTAGTTTATTTTAAATACAGATTGTAAAACTTAAGGTCTAGGTAGATATAGCAAGAGCAGCTATGGCCGAGTGGTAAGGACCGTGATCTCCGGAGATACCGGGTTCAAATCCTCTGCGCGCACCTCTGACAAAGAAATTTATAATATGCGCATTTATCGCTGCTCCACGGTGATGGAAAATATTGTGATATATAATAATTGATTACGTTGTTTTCTATCGCCGTGCATGCCAGAAAGTAACTCATAATTTCTCGAAGGTATGATGTCCACCAATCCGCACTTGGCTAGAGCGTGGTGAAAAATCTCTCTCACTTGCGTGATACATAGAAGGTTGAAAAAAAGATATATCAAAAACAGTCATGCCGTCATTTTATTATGTAGAAGCAAGCAATGCTTTTTGTAAAAAGCGCAAGTGCAAATTATTTTTTGTAATGATCATGTCATATCATGTCTCTTAAAATAAATGGGCATCAATCATGGGTACATATTAAAATTTATTTTATGTTACGTAAGTTTGCTCCAGAATGTTCGAATGTCCTCAAATAACGAAAATGTTTCGTGATAAATGAAATAAATTCGTACGTCGGGGCCACTTTGAGCGAAATGTTTTCCTTACATTGTTTCCGTTGTTACAAAAGATGAGTCATTGGAGGAAAAACAAAGTGTAACGACCTTTTTCATAATTGTTTGGTTTCCATTTTTGAAATCAAAAATGATGTTCCACTTTAAGTAAAAAAAAGTAAAGTAATAATAAATGACAATTATTTAATACCTTTAAACGAGCAATTCTTGTATATTTTATATAATATAATAGCTGTGACCCGCGAATTCACCAGCGTTAGAAAGGATCATTAGCAATTTAAAATGAACAGAATATACTCCGCACATTTCATGCGTTCTAATTAAAACCAATACTTTTATTTTCTTTGCTTACACAGATCATTTTTATTTGTAATAAATAGCTGTGCCCGCGACGACTTGTAGAAAGGGGTTAGATTTTTGTTACTATTATATTATAAAATAGTTACTAATACAACGTTCATTTTATGTTCAGAGGAAACATATTGTATATTCTCTGTAAATCTATTTAGTAACTGTACTCCAGTTTATTATCCACTTTTCTCTCGCTATCATTAGTTCCGTCATCCGTTAAATTGAAACTGAAAAATAGATTGTTTTTAAAAATGTATAGTAGTACTCTGTGCCCGCAGTTCATCCTCGTTAAAGAAAGTATCTTTAGTAAATTGCGTGAATATATGCTGCAAATGCATTATTTCATTCTGCATTTATTCTACACATATATAGCTTTGATCTACTGAAGAAAACAGGTGAACTATACAACTATGCTATGTCAGTCATGAGTAGTTGGAAGATAAACCTTCACGTTTGTGTATTTTTAAAATCGGAAAAAATATATGTCCTGTTTGTTCCAGTTGTAAACCTGATAGTCTCAACTACCTAATGTGGGTCTTATGAGCGGTTTAAAACTTGCGACAGCAGTTTGGTCACCAACTCATATCTCTATCAACCTGCATTTCATCCCCTTATGCTATAAATAGGAGCAAAAAAATTGAGTTCAAAAGTTAATATTTGGTCCTGTTATTAACGTTTTCTACAGCATAATCATGATATCTATTACCAATAGGTAATATTCTGGCGTCCAGTCTGGATTCGGGGTTAAGAATAGAGCTACGGTATTACCCCCCCCCCCTCCCTAATCGTAAGAGGCGACTAAAAGGCGACTTCGGGGGTTGTGGGTGGTGAGAGTGGGAGCTCGATCCGTCCAGCCAGCCGTATCCGTATAGGAAGCGGTGTGTGCGTGACCACATGCCGCCGTAAGCATCGTAAGGTGCAGGAGAGCACATATTCTCTCACAAAGATTAAGAGTAAAGACACAACCATCAGCAATAGCCTGCTCGCGCGTTATGTGCACGCGCGACAGGCAGCCTTTGTGATATTGATTCGTTGGTGGAAGCAGCGTATAAAGGATACCGCATGCGACTTCAACCGCGTGGATTTTAGTTTTAGATTTTTTCTAAAATAAAAGATGCCTAAGTTATTCCTTATTACATTAGCCAACTGCCAGTGAAAGTCTCATCAAAATCGGTTCAGCCGTTTTAGATATAAGCCGGAACAGGCTAATGACACGTAAGCTAGGATTTTTTTACTTAAAATTAAACCAAGAAAATCAATTGATTTTACCCGAGCAACGATTGGTCGTCCAGGTACTTGTTTTTATCCGAGCAAGGCTCGTTCGTCCGGGTACTATAAATTAAAGTAAAGAAAAGGAACTCTCTTGCGTCAGTTACACGAAAAATTGCTGATGTGATGGTGGACTTTGGCCTAATTTTCTCTAATTTCTAAGAGAACCCATGTGCCCTGCATTGAAGCATTAGAACTTTCATTGCTTCCACTGCCTCCGTTAGAATAATATCTAGCGATGTGCAATTGGGCAGCAATAGCCGAGCGGGAGAAAACGCTGTCCCCGACATGGAGATACCGAGTTGAAGCCCCAAAAACCACCGACAAAGAAGTTTATTATAATATTTATTCCGCTGCTCCACGGTGAGGTAAATCGCTGCATGCCTTACCCATAATTTCTCGACGGCATAATAGGTATCCACCAATCCGCTCCTGGTTAGCGAGGTGGATATGCCTGGCAAACATCCCTCTTACTTCCGAGAGCAGACCAGTGCTCAGCAGAGGGACAAAAAAAGGGTTACAAAAATTTGCTTATATATAATTATTTTTTAGCTGTACTTCTTTACGGTGGAGTTCGGTCTGTGTCGCCAAGCGGATGGAACTTTCCGCGTCTACGGAGCAGGCTTGCTGTCTTCCGTGGCTGAGCTGCAGCATGCCCTGGTGACTCCCGAGAAGATCAAGCGCTTCGACCCTGAAGTGACCGTCAACGAGGAGTGCATCATCACGTCGTACCAGAACGCTTACTACTATACTGATTCTTTCGAGGAAGCCAAGGAAAAGATGAGGTTTGTTGGTTTTGTTAATCGCTTATCGTTATAGTATCTTATAAACTTATTATTGATGTCTAGGCGTTACTCCAAGCAACACATGCTACTCTTTAAATAAACGAATAAACACTAATAAGATAACCTGTGTCTTGAGTAGTATATACATATATATGTACACATACAAAGATAAAGAGAGAAAAACACAGATCAGGAAAAACCAGCCAAGTACGAGTGGGACTCACGGATTGTCTATAAAAAATCACGTTTATTGTATGGGAACCCCCTTAAATATTTATTTTATTCTATTTTTAGTATTTGCATAACAATAGCGGTAACAGAAATACATCATTGCCTTTGATTATCCATAGAAATCATTGCATTAAGATTGCATGAAAGGTAAATTGTGGTTTACGATTTATGACATATTAAAAAAAACTACTTACTAGATCTCGTTCAAACCAATTTTTTGTGGAAGTTTGCATCGTAATCATCAGTTTCATCGTAATCAGTCATCATATATATTTTTTAGTTTTATCATTCTCTTATTTTAGAAGTTACAAGGGGGGACACATTTTACGACTTTGGAAGTGTCTCACGCGCAAACTATTCAGTCTAGAAAAAAATGATATTAGAAACCTCAATATGACCTATCCATAGAGTCACGTATAGGGAGCCCTCAAAATTTATAGCTTTTTTCTATTTTTGTGTGAAAATCTTAATGTGGTTCACAGAATACATCTACGTACCGAGTTTCAACAGTATAGTTTCGGAAAGAAGTGGCTGTGACATACGGACGGACAGACAGACAGACATCACGAATACCATAAGGGTTCCGTTTTTTGCCATTTGGCTACGGAACCCTAAAAAACCTCCAAATACAATACAAAAAAATACATCATTAAATTACCTCTTCTGCTGAGAATATAACCCATGACCTTTTTCACGGCACCCAGGAGTGGTGACCTTGCATCATATGGATTTTAATTGTGTGTGTTATTTAAAATTCAAGAAAACGCGAAAGAATATTACCAAGAGCGGTCACGCAATCTATTTCCAAAGTCATGTATTGCTTAGCTTTGTAGTTAGCGGTCTATGTTATCAGCAAGATTTATATAAACTAATTTATGTAACTCTGCAGCAGAACACATGAATAAATTATTTAAAATCATAAGCAATCTCTTCGAATTTTTACGACATTTACTTGACAGTTTCTTTAGGATCAATAGATTAGTTAGATTATTTGGAATCGTAAGCAATCTCTACAAATTTTTACGCCATTTACTTGACAGTTTCATTAGGATCAATACGAGTATATTGATGTTCTGTTAGGATAATCGACTATCGAAGTTGTACTCACTTATTCATTCTACGACCCGTTGAAGAACAAGGTAAAGCCATTACCCGAGCAATTCCGTACACTTACAAGATGCCCATTAGGCTCAATATTAATGGGATCCTCAAAAGAAGTATACCTTATTTACCTGAATTAATTCATATAAGTTCCACCGTAGTCAAATAAGCCTTCCGAGGATAAATTCTCGAATTGACACAAATATTAATGTACACATAATTATTTCACATATAATTTTAACACGACACTGCAAACCAATATCTAAGTACAATATCACAAAACTGTTCACAATTGTTCTCTAGTTCAGTATTCGGGACAATGCGCCTATTGAAGTGCAGGCAGTTTCAAACATGTTACCGGCGATGTCATAATAATGACGAACCGTGTGGTGCAGTGTTTATAATAGCGAACTTCCAGTAAATGGTCCCGGGTTCCATTCTGGCGAGGCAGATATTTAAAGTTGCTGTTATCTATCTGGATATATGTGTTCCTTAATTTACACCACAGATTATCCTAGTGCAGGACTACGAGTGTAAGGAAGTACTTTTGTTTTATTTTAACCTTCCCTCCTCTGTATAAAGGTCACTCCCATGAATTTATGTTTGTGATGATCGACGAGTGATTTCCGATCTTCGTGGTCACCTCCCACAAGGTTTTCAGAAGTGCAGATCCTTACGCTAGCGCTTCTTTGATCTGCCCCGACTTCGTCTTCCATTTTACGGCGTCTGACAAGATCCGCCGTTCCCACATCTTGTTCTTGGAGTATTGTTTCCATCTTCCGTGATTCTGGTTCTTGACTGTATTTCAGTGCTGAGTCTTCGATCCGATTTCTTTACACGTATCAGAATGTTTTGTTGTATTGGAAGCTATGAAATACAAAAACGTTATTTATCTATTATCTATTATTTCAGGGCATTCGCGGAAAGCATTCAGCGTCCGTTCGGCGTCCGCTACAACCCTTACACCCAAAGCGTTGAAGTTTTGAGCAACGCGCAGAAGATAACTGCTTTAGTGCGCGAGCTTCGCGGGGACATCTGCATAGTGTCCTCGGCTATCAAGAAGATTTCCGCTCAAGATTCAACGCTGGATGTGGAGACCATTGCAAATATGCTGCATACTGGATTGCAGGTAAATTTTTATAGTAATGACTTTGCTTGATTAATTCATAACGCACAGGAAATTTCTCTTCTTCTACAAACATTTTGGAGATAGATTTGTCGTCTGGCTCTCTGGACAACAAAATGAAACAAGCCAAAAATCTTTTGACGATTAAAAATTCTATGAAATATCTTAATGACTGAACGCTGAACGTTGAAATTATCGTGAACGTGAGTATAAGAATCGTATACCGGGTTCTAGAATCACCTATCAATTTAAATAAAATAAGAAGATGGAATTGTAGACTCACAATAATTAGTGCTTACTAAGTCTATAAAACCAGTAAAACCCTTTTTGCATCCCACTGCTGGGCACTGATCTCTCCCTATTATTTGGGAGGCCTGGATCTCACTCCACCAAGCTGCTCTAATGCGGGTTTGGTAAAGATGCGATGAGACAGGTTATAGAGGAAGGCTTTAAAATATATAACAATACGCTGCGATAAATAGGAGCGAAGCATCAGAGAAAAAAGGTTGCAGAAAGGGAGAAAATTATTCATATTTATTGACTTACATTACATCCGCTGCGAAAACGGTTCTAGTTACCCAAAAAATATGTATGAAAGAATTATTTTCCTTTAAGTGATGTAAAAATTGTCCACAACGGTATATGTGTATCTTTTAAGATTAACTTATATGAAATAAAAGTATGGGTTTCAATTCGGACACTTGAAATCTGTTAAGTATATTTACTACATGCTAATGATCCTCTCTAACGCGGGTAAAACCGCGGGGCACAGCTAGTTGTATAATTTGAATCTCAAAAACTGCGAAAATAATTTTCGTGTTTACTAACTGGTTTCTACTAGCTACGTTTCTGTTTTAGAAAATTATTTTAATCCAAGCAAAGCTCGGGCATTCACGTACTGAGATATTAAAACACCACCATTGTTTACGTCATTATTTAATGGGCCGGTTGTCCGTATGTAGCTGATGTCAGTGTAGCCGATGTCTGTATATTTTCAATCCAAATGGTGACTATATGGGCCAGACATCGATTTCGTACGGCAAACGGACGTACGAGTAATTGCCGGTCCAATTTGCTACTAGAGGCGAAGCTACGAATAATTGATTGGTTGTCAGTCGCTTCCGAGAACAGTCAGCTTTGAGCATCGAATTGTTGAAAAGGGAACTAGCTTCAAAAGACATATAAAAGCGGGAGGCAGGATATCAAATCGGATACCTTTAAACGAGCAATTCTTGTACTCGTATATACCTAAACATATATTTTTGAACCTCGGAAACGGCTTCAACCATTTTGATGAAATTTGGTACCCTGGTTTCAGGGGTGATAAATCGATCCAGCTAGGTTTTATGTTTAGAAATTTTAAATTATAAAAAAATAAGTGCCCTCTGAAGCATGAAAACGCGCATAAACTTTTGGTCATCCATCTTACACCCGACCGCGCCCGTTTGGCTCATTTGCACAGCTAGTTTACGTTCCACGCTAGCCGCCAGGCCATGTGCTTTTCATGTGTAACTTTAGTTGCAGAAAGTAGTATCTTAAATATACTGAAAGTAAAAACATTATTTATATTAAGTATAAGTAAGACTTTGCGAAGTATTCTTAACACTTAATAGGTTTTCTTAAGACCTTATCTTCGTATTTATTACGCTAAAGTAAGATTGGATTAGGTATTAACAAAGACAAATAAAAGCGTCGAATCAAGAAAAAGATTTACAATTTGTAATTGAATTCGCTTCTTTGCCAACTTCACAGAAGGCAATTTAATCATTCAAGGCAATTTAATAAGTCAAATTTATTATTCTTGATTACACTTGATCTGGTTCCGTATCTAAACACGTTTAAATGATCTCTTGATGGTACATACAAACTCATGTTTATGTCTGTTAATGTCTTAAATATTCATAGCTCTAGCCTGGTTATTGCTAGAGTGTGCAATCGTTTAGCATTAAGGTTTAATATGTTAAATTTTTATTTTTTTAATTTTTAATGGTATTATATTAAAGCATTGTTTGTATCTATGAATATAATAATTTACCTTTTTATTAAAAAATATTCACACGGAGAAATGACAATAACTATACAAAAGACTCTAATTACTTAATTAAAATTAAACTATAATTATCTAAATTTAATTTAAAAAAATAATATATTTAAAAAAGAAAAAAAAACAAAAAATAAAGAAAATGTAAATAAATTTATATGTCTTAAATAATTTACCACAAAATTAATCTAATACCTTCAAACGAGCACAGCTATTACAAATAAAAATGATCTTCGTAGGCAAAAATAATCTATACTAATATAACAACGAGGAAAAATTTGTATTTTTGTATGTTTGTAATGAATAAATTCAAAAACTACTGTTCCGATTTCAAAAATTCTTTCACCATTAAAATGCTACAATCACCTTTTTTACCGCGGGAAAATGCTTCATTCCTACGTGAATCGCGGTTGAAGTAACTGGCTAAATGCCTATGATTTTAATATAGCAATGTAGCCAGGAATAGCACACAGGCTATTTTTTATCCTACGGGGACCCATTAAACGGGTCCACGTGGGCGAAGCCGCTGGCGCAAGGCTAGTATAATATAATTTGAATCTCGAAAACAGCTCCCAAGATTTTTATCAAACTTAGTATACAGGGGATTCCTGGGACGATAAATAGATCTACCTAGATTTCCTTTTTAGAACCTACCTAGAGTTCTTTTATGAGATGAAACCAAGAAAATAAATTGTTTTTATCCGAGCAAATCTCGCTTATCTAGGCACTTCATGTAAATTGCCGTAACGGTAGGAGAACAAGAAACTAATTTGAACATGGTAGGAAAGAGTCAAAATACTAATGTCACCCGATCACCTCATGGAATCCCACTTCCCGGGTAAAAAGCCAGGTTCGCCACCATTTATATCCATGTATATTTATTTTTATGTAAATATTATATTGTAATTAATCTAACAATTACATATTGTTACTAGCTGACCCGGCGAACTCCGTACCATCATTTTATATATTCCTTTTTTTGAAAATTAAAGGTGGACTTTCCTAATGACTTATGGGTTCGAAAAATAGAATACAACTGATTCTCAGATCCACAGAATATAGTTATAAAATTTCATATAAATCGTTAAGCAGTTTCGGAGGAGTAATAACACACAAGATAGATTTGCGGCGCTTCCTATAGAGACGATGGGGCAGGATCTTTTGAAATGAAAAATTTCATATAAGAAATCTTGAACAAAGTTGTAGCCTACGATAACCTGGCAGCTTATTAGTACTAATCTAGAGGAATAATTTTAAGGACTTTATTTTGTACTAGGATAAAATATAGATAAGGATAGGATGGATTAAAAAGATAAAGTAATACGAAATATTTATTTCTGGTTCTAAGTCTTCAAATTACATTAAGTATACATTCTTGAAGTCAAAAGTTTTTGAGCAGTGTGTGGTGCCAGTGATGACCTACGGCGCTGAGACGTGGTCTTTTACAGTTGGCCTTTTCCATAGGCTCAAGGTCGCTCATCCGTAGACGAACGAAAGTTACCGACATAACTCTCAAAATTTGCAAGCTGAAGTCAATGGGTTGGCCATATAGTTAGAAGAACCGACAACGGATGGGGAAGAAAGGTTCTCGAATGGCAACCAAGTCTCGGTCCACCAGGTGGTCTGATGACCTAAAGAAGACAGCGGGAAACCGCTGGAATCAGAAGGCGCAGGACCGAAAGGAGTGGCGAATGTTAGGGGAGGCCTACGTCCAGCAGTGGACTATAAAAAGGCTGAAAAGAAGATACATTCTTATCACAAACAGATATAGGTCTACAGTTATGACCTTATTAATATAAGCATTAGCTTACAGTTATGACATTATATTAATAAGGTCATAACTGTAAGCTAATGCTTGTAGTTAGTACTACGGTTACAAATTATGCTTCATTTATGATTTATTTGTTCAATTATGGGCTTTCAAGGACCTGTAAACTTCGTGTTTTAATAGAGTTATTCCGCTTGATTTTTAAAAATAACCCACTCAGTGCGGTATATTTGGAACTCTGTGCACTCAATAATTTTCAACACAAAGTTAACACGACAAGTTAGATTGTAATTATATTTTCACAGGTAAGAATAGGCTACCTAGAAATATAAATTACCCCCGTAATTACATTGGAGCAGTATCGTTAATCTAATACCTACGTTTAAACGAGCAATTCTTGCATATACCTAAATATTTTTTGTGAATCTCTGAAACGGCTCCAACGATTTTGATGAAATTTAGTACCCTGGTTTTAGGGGGTGCTAAATCGATCGAGCTAAGTTTTATTTTTAGAAATTTTAAATTATTGAAAAATATTTTTATCGATAGTCAACTTAAATGTAAACTGAAAAATACAACTGTTCCTGAAATCTATTGGAGAGTATTAATAATATTGTGATGTAGAACGCCGTCAAACGCCATCCGCCAATCCGACGTTCAAAGAAATGACAATATCGATTTGAAAGAGATCTATAAAAATTTCATCATTGAATTAAAGCTTCCTTGGCCGAATGGTTACGTAGGCTGACTGCGGTACTAGAGACCCGGGTTCCGACCTTAATCAAAACCATATTGCATTTTTTTGTGTGAAATATATTTTTAATGGGAGCTGGTATTTCAGATGGCGTTGTTAAGTAACACTAGCAAATGAGTGTTTCGTTTGAAATTAAAACAAGAAAATAAATCGTTTTGATCCGAGCAACGCTCGGTCGCTCAGGTACCTAGTTAATTAAGCGGTGTGTAAATTTCTACTTGGCATTGAGTGGTAATAAATCATGAATCAGCGTTCTGTAACGATTCAACTTCCTATTGATGCGGTGTTTACTTTTGTAAGTACGTAATATATCTGAATGGAATGTCCGATTTCAGTAATTCAAAAAGTCATCAACAGCCTTGAGTATAAAATGATTTATTTCGATAAGGAATAATATGTACAACGCAAGAGATCTATGCAACTAAGTCAAACGGGCGCGGTCGGATGTAAGATGGGTGACCGCTAGTGGCAAAAAAAATATGTACGTTTCCGTGCTTCAGAGGGCACGTTAAGCCGTCGGTCCCGGTTGTTGTCGATAGATCACAGTCGTTAAACCTTGTACGAGGTCTTATGGGCGGTTTGAAAACATTCGACAGCGGGTTGCTAACTAACCCGCATTTCCACCAACCCGCATTGGAGCAGCGTGGTGGAGTAAGCTCCAGACCTTCTCAATAATGGGGAGAGACCCGTGCCCAGCAGTTGGACGTAAAAAGGGTTGCAGCCATAGTTATTGTGGTCTGACTTCAGTCAGCTTTTTATTTACTTTTCAATTATAAAAAGTACGTATTTCAACCATACAAGTCATAAATATAGATAAAGATCTTCTATTTCACGAAGTCCGAGCTCTGGTTTTGGTACTGATGTGTACAAATGTCAAGCGCGCTTGCGTGCGTAACCTTAGAAACGTTAGCCTAACTTTAACTTCGTGGCATAGAACCTGAACCTTTGTGTGTCTTGAGAAATATTTTTAGCAATAGAGGAAGAAACTCAGATACTGACAGACGGAAATCAAATTAAATAGTTTGATAACCAAACGGTGTGCAAATTTCTACTTGACATTGAGTGGTGATAAATCATGATTTAGCGTTCGGTAGTGATATTCAACTTCCTATTAATAGTGCCAAGTCAAGACTGACCGGCGTCTGGCTGCCTAGTATCAAAGTGACGTAGCTAGAAATCGACCAAGTGGGAATCACTCGCGCACGAAGGGTTACGTACCATTATCTATGGTGTCTCACACGATCAGTTGTCACGTGTGCCCATTATCAACTCATAGCCATTCTGTTATCTCAAATATATAATGTTCTTTTTTAAAGGAGTGTTGCTGGGAGTTTTTTTCCGCTGCCTTTTTTATCTCAACTCACGGGCACCTAAAGGCGATGACCGGGAAAAAATGTCTGAATGATGATGAATTTTGTATTCTTAATATGAAATATATATTTTTTTCTTTTCTTTCCTTTTCGTTTCTATAAAAAGTCATGTTTGTTCATACAACATATGGCATCGGCATAAAGTCATATCTGTTCATAAGACAAATAATATTTATTTTTAAAGTGAATAATATAATAATATGTACAATTCCGTGAATATTTAGTCTAAAAGTTGTTGAAACGATCGAAAAATATGCAAATAAAGTCACGTTTGTTGTATGGGAGCTCATTTTAATATTTATTTATTTCTGTTTTTAGTACTATTGTTTTTATAGTGGTAACAGAAATACATCATCTTTCAAAATGTCAACCAACTATTACAGTTCATGAGATACAGCCATTTGACAGACGGACGGACAGCAGATTCTTGGTAGTAGTACCGATTTACCCTTTGGTTATGGAACCCCAAAAATGACGAAATCGGGCCATCTATTAATATAGGAGATGAATAACGCATCCCGAATCTCAATACTAAAGCATACGATTTTGTTGTATCTACAAACGAAAATAAATGTATCGGAACGGTTCTCGCATTTTTACGATCGACCTAACATCATCTGTTCGTAAGTTTCAGTAAAACATTGAACCATGCCCATAAAGTAAACGTAGTCGTATAATTGACCATTACCACACAGCATTCGGTTTTCTGGTATTTAGTTGGATATTTTTGTTCTTTAGAACAATTTGAGAACACAATAAGGTTACTATAAGATGATGTTAATTACAGATGATAGCTGTAGTGTCTTGAGGTTTATCTTGCAAGAAAGGACAAAGACAAAGACATTTATTTGAAATTTGATGAACACTGTTACCAACAAGCTTACATAGTCAGGCAAATTTTTAGATTTTTGGGTGTCGTTAAAGTTTGTCAAAGACCTTATAGGCGGTTTTAACAGTAAGACATTGGAGAAGTGAGATGAACTAAGATTCGGCCTCTCCAAAAAAGAGACCCGTGCCCACAAGTGGGACGCAAAAGGGTTTAGTGCCGGCAGGAACAGTTTACTTTCTTTACCATTATTCTTGTTTTTTCATGTTTTGTCACTATTTAAAGCCCTTTCCTAAAATACTATCCATTTCAAAGTCACAATAAGTAAATCAGTTAAGTCGTTCTTGTCTTAGCGAGACTAACGATCAGTAATTTAATTTTGTTCTTATGAAATGAAAAACGAATTTAAACTTGAAAGACAAATACTTCCTTTGTTCATTTCTCTTCCTCGTAATACTTTAACTTCACGTCAGAACTTCGGCTACTCAAAAAGCGCTTCACTGTTTAAACAATTAATATTAAAAGGTAAATAAAATTGCTTCTTTATTTTTCCGTATTTCATCGCTACTCAGGTTACAGATATTAAGGATCATTAAAGATAAAACACATTGATGTGAAATGTTGCCAAGTTGTTTTTCACAGAGTAGGACATATCATGATATCATATAATATCAAGTTCCTGAATCTACACACCCTAAGCCTACCCGCCCTTTTGGTATTTGGTATCAAAAGGTACTCGGCACCTTGGGAGAGGATACCGGGTTATGAAGGATTTGTACCGCACTACAACTCCCTCTGTGGAATTGCCTCTGCGTTTGGGGAAGACTCCGGGATCTCTAGTGGAACGCACCGGCGTCCTCCACCCGCAGCGTCCCGAACGGACCCATCTTCTGGAGAGCAGATTTTTTCTCCTGCACCTTCCGAGAGTCACGGCGGCTTGCGGCCACGCACACACTTCCGTCCTTCCTGGGGCTGCTGGCTGGACGGATAGAGGTCACACTCTCACCGCCCGCACCCTCGGAAGCTCCCTTTTAGTCACCTCTTACGATCAGACAGGGAATACCGTAGCTTTATTCTTAATCCCGAAGCTACAGGGACTAAGCCTATCAGTCCTAGCTTCTCCAAACTCTACATTACAATCAAAATGTGTGGCTCCGCCTTTTCGCCACTGTAAGGAAAGCGTTCGTTAGTTTTGAATAATTATCGATTATATTATGATTCGATCGTGAAAGCTGTGATGCTGCACCCATTACTGCCAAAATACCCGACTACCATATACTTCTATAGAAAGCCTATTATAGGACAGTTACAATGTAAAATTGGCTGCAATTCTTTTAAATTTCACTTCTAAACAAGGGCCTCTCCATTATTATGAGGGATGCCTGGAATTAACTTACTACTTACATCACGCTGCTCTAATGCGGATTAGTGGAATATAATGTGAATAGCGCCTAATATATCTACAAGTACTTCGTTACATAACATAAGCGTATGCCTTAACCTTTAAGACTTTATGTCCCAGACTCATAAACGTTCATATTACAACAACCGTCATAAAACTGTTTTGTTAAGTATATAATATGTGCGTATTTTGCTCTGTTTTATATAGGCACGATACTTTATAAATAATAATGGGGAAAGACCTGTTCCCAGCAGTGGGACGCAAAAAGGGTTGCAGCCAAGTATAGATCATTTAACAGTTCTTAATCATTTAGATAGAATTAAAATAATCTTATCGTCTCTCACCATACTGCAACTAAACAGATTGTTAAAATACATAAATCTCACTCTAAGATGTAAACAAGGAAAAGAAATGGATGGTAAATGTACTTGTTTACGTATTAAATTTAATGTTTATTCAGTATAAAGCAATCAAGTATCTCGATTGCAGATCTCCAGCGTAATTGATGCGATGTTTGGTTATTGGGATTGCTTATCAACGCGTTAATCTAATAATTGATCTATGAATCCAATCATTGTATTTACAGACTCTTCATATTAATAGGTGAAATATAGATTTCATTATAAATCTATACATGTCCTGAAATCAATAATTTACAAAAAAGAATATATAGATTTCATTATAAATCTATACATGTCCTGAAATCAATAATTTACAAAAAAGAATATGCGGAAGTTCTAAAAAAATGTATTCTTCAAAACGGTATTTTTTGCAGAAAACGGTGAATTGACCCAAACAGACGTTGGTAATATAATAAATATTACCGCCCAACTCACGAAGTTTCATTAGGAATGCCCGACTAGTTCCGGCCATAACCGAGGACTTTAGTCATGATTTCCCACCGCCGACCGACCGACATCACTGTCTTTATCCATAATTGAGAATGCCTGTAGCACAACGCTGCTACAATGCGAGTTAGTGATCAACCCACCGTCAGATGCTTGCAAACCATCACAAGGTTTAACAACAACTTTGACCAACGGTTTAACGTGTCCATCGAAGTACTGAAATGGTCTCACATTTTACAACCAAACACGCGTATTTCGCTTAGCTACGTAGATTGCTTCCGCTCTACGCTAGCCGCAAATCCTTAAGAAGTCTTGACATACACTATATATTATTACTAGTCTTCCGCCAGCGGCTTCGCCCGCGTGGACCCGTTTTAAAGGTTCCCGTAGGATAAAAATCATCCTTTGTCCTTTCCCAAGGTCCACTCTATCTGTGTTCCAAATTTTATTAAAATCGGTTTAAGCGAGGTAGCGTAGCAGACAGACAGACAGACAGAGTTATTTTCCAATTTATAATATTAGTATGGATGGACTGTAAAATTATTCATCTTACCTTTATATTTTGTAAGCGGTTTTTCCGCTGCCCGTGCCAATAATCGGGACGACGTCTCATTCAGTTCAGAGATCCCTAGCTTTAGTATACACCACTTGCTATTCGAGGTATCCAATGGCTTTACGTAATCGGCTAAAGGTTTCTCCCACAATTACTTTTCTGTCAATACTATACTGAGACTTTCTTAGAAAATATTTTTGCTTTTATTCCAAGTTTTTAGCTTTAATTTTCACCTTCCCCAAAGCTTTAGAAAAGATTGTTTATTCAATAGATTCGATGTGCCTCAATAAATTGTAATCCAAAGTTTATATCAATGAAAAGTTATCATTCGCTTTTGATTGCCTTTTAGACGTTACTTCTTTCTTGTTCTCCGCGAACTTTAATTTAAATATTGAAAAGTCGCTTTCAGTAAACTTTGCCTTACTGAGATGGTTTGAAGTAGCTACTTAGTGAGCTTTAGACATTATTCTAATAGTCTTATAGTTGATCTAACATCGCATCGCCGATTGGCGAATTAGTCGCTAAGAGCAGCAATTTAGCATCCCAAACGTGCGATTCCGGTACCGAGTCCAAGTGACAAAACGCGTACAGCATCGATGCACACGCAAATCGCCGACGCCGTTAGCTAAAAGTAAGTAGCTAACGGCGAAGACAATATATATAATTTTAATTGGGAGCTACTTCATATGGAGCTGTTAAGGAACGATAAGCCAATCAGACGACACCTTGAAGCCGCTGGATTCATAAGGCGCAGGACCGGGAGGAGTGGCGAACGTTAGGCGAGGTCTACGTCCAGCAGTGGACTAAAAAAGGCTGAAAAGAAGGAAAAAGAAAGAAGAAGCCAATCAGGGCAGGATTTGGGGGAGGGGGGGGGGTGAATCCAGGGATAGCCTCCGGTATAGGGCCCCGCCGTAAGGGGTCTTGCTTATTAGCTCTATTAACTTTATATTATGAAGTTAGGTAAAAACTACTTTGCGAAAATCCGGAATCAGAACGTATGATGGTGTATATTTTTTTCATGCAATAGCAACTCCCTCCCTCCCACATAGGATACATGCATATGCAACAATAAAAAATATACACCAACATACGCACCACCACTGACAGGTGTTTCGCCCCAAAACAAAGCATCATCAGGGTTATTCACTCTACGACGGTTACCTACTCGCAAAGTTTAAAGGATACTTTCATTTCTCTCAGTTGCCTTCTTATCGTTAATTTCTATTCGCCACAAACTATTTATACAACAGAGAAGTCCGTTTCAACAAACTTTGTCTCACTCTGATCCATTGGAAACGTGTAGCCGCATAATGAGTTTTATACATGACTTTAATTAATCAGTTTTAGAGGTATAGACTCAGTAACATTATATAACAGTTCATTATGTTCTAAAGGAAATTGTTAAATCACTACTCAGTTGAACATTATTTCCTGCTTGCTGCAAACTTTCATTGGTGTAATAGAAAGAGCTTTCAGCAATTTCGTTTTACTGTGATCGATCGGCGCTGCATAGTGAGTTTCAGATAATTATCAAAGTGTTTATATAATTAATCTTAAAGATATATACTTAGTAACGTTATATTTAGCCCATATTCTAAAGGGAACGTTTCAATCGCTATATACATAGTTGCCCTTCCTAAAATAGAAATTATTTATACCATAGAAAAGTCGCTTTTAGCTAGCTTTGTAGGGCTGTGATCGATTGGAGTCGAGTGCTGCATAATGAGTTATGGGCATGGATTCAGTAACTTTATAGTCTACTAGCTGTGCCCCGCGGTTTCACCCGCGTTAGAAAGAATCATAAGCATGAAGTGAACCAAACTTTACAGGATTACTCGTTGGACCAATCTGAAGATTCTCCGAGAATTTCATTGAAATCGGTCCAGCCGTTTCGGAGTCTATAAGGAACATACATACACACTTTCTCTTTTATAGATATACTAGCTGTGCCCCGCGGGTTCACCCGCGTTAGAAAGAATCATTAGCATGAAGTGAACCAAACTTTACAGGATTACTCGTTGGACCAATCTGAAGATTCTCCGAGAATTTCATTGAAATCGGTCCAGTCGTTTCAGAGTCTATAAGGAACATACATACACACTTTCTCTTTTATATAGATATATATATAAGAAGATAGAAGATAGATATTCTAAACCAAACATTGAAACTACTCAGTTGCCTTTTGAATATTATTTCCTGCGTTTGCAAACTTTCATTTAATAGAATAGAAAAAGCAAACTTTATCTTACTGAGATGGCTTTATGTAATCGCTTATAGAGGTAAAGACTCAGTATCATTATATTATAGTTATTATTCTAAAGGAAACTTTTCTACCATATCTCGATAGCAGTTTGATCGTTCCTGCTATCTTCCAAGTTTAATTTATACAATAGAAAAGTAGCTTTCTGCAAACTTCGTATTTTTTTGCAACCTTTTTATGTCCCACTGCTGGGCACAGGTCTCTTCACTCGTCACTTGTGTGAGAGGGATTGAGGCCATAGTCCACCACGCTGGCCAAGTGCGGATTGGCGGACATCATGCTTTCGAGAAATTATGTATTTCTTTCAGGAATGCACGGCGATGAAAACCATCGTAACCAAATCAATTTTACTATAATTTCAATCAACTTCGTATTACTGTGATGCAAATCGCCGATACTAAAAGGATAGTGTGGCTCGGCCTTATATTATTCTCTTAAAGATATTTATATCCCTTCTATAGCCTTATAGATGTTATTTCCTATTCTTCGCAAATTTTCAGTTACGATGGATCGACTTCGTGTAGTTGCATAATCAAGCTTCAGAAGTCAATAAAGTTAAATAATTTATGTTGTCACTGTTAGAAGTATATACTCAGAAACTTAATATTAGGTCCTTCCATATCAAATTGCCGTTCAGTGTCAAAAAAGGGAAACAAGTTTTTTTTAATGAAATTATTATTTAATCAATCGAAGTATGCGCCGTTGTTATCGACACACCTCCGCTATTTTATAGGCAATTCATTGATGCATTTGGAAAAAAATCTGTGAGCGAGAGTCTATGAACAGTTTGAAGGCGGTTTAGACTGATTCATCAGATTTAAATTTTTATTCTTTGCAAAAAGTTATCCAATTTTTGATGAAGTGGTAGGTAAAAAAGTTTCTTTTGGGTTCTGTGTTTGACCTAAGATCCATTTAGCTTTATAATAAAGGATGAGTAATGTTTTGATTAAGATTGCACAAGTTTTTCATTAACTTTTATGAACTATTATTCCATGCCTAACTTGGAATATTTTTAATGTTACCGCTGCGTTAAATATTATTTATATTATAATAATAATTAACTTTGGTATTGACATAAGCTTGGGTTTTGTTAAAAATAATAAATTTTGAAAGAGTCCTTCAGAAGGCACTTTGGGCTATCTGTGCTTGTGATTAATATGAATCTAAACAAGTTAGACTCTTACTTTTTCCATCAATCCACATGGGAGCAGCGTGGTGGAGTGAGTTGCAATCTCCCTCCCCCCTCTCCCCCAATTATGGGGATAGACCCTTTCCCAGTCAGATATAGAAAGGATTGTAAGAAATCCATCAAATTCTATCTTAATAAAAGACGAGCAAAAATCACGAGTCGATTTTCTTACTGCATAAGTTTCCGCAAGCTTTATGTTGAGTTATGCAATATAGAAGTCACTTATTCACCAAACTTTTAGATGTTTTTATTGAATGTAGCTGTATAAGTGAGATTAAGAGATCTATTATGACTTCGTTCCTAAAGGTACACTCTTTTTCTCTTTCTTTCCTTATCTTAAACGGTGAGCAATTCAAAGTATAGTATAAGGGCCGTACGAACTTTTTAATTAATCTTAGCAAATACTTCTCAACTTCGAGTATTACTAAAATTGGCAGTCAAAACTGTCGCTTTGAAATCTTGAACATCGTTAAAAATTCAATGTTTTTCGTTTTAGAAATTGACTATTACTTTTTGATAAGTATATATCAGTATTTATAGATTTTTCGCACATGTCTCTGCGAATTGCAACAGTGCTACGCTCTGCGCAGCTAAGTGAAACAGTCGCGGTCGGGTTTTGGATACTTCATGCGTGACCGTTAGTGGCAAACTTCATGCGCGTTTCCGTGCTTTGGAGGTAGGGTTGAGTTGCTGTTATCAATAGTCAGCAATCGTTAAAACTTGCTTGGCATTGTAAGAATGTTCATAGGCCGCAACGACCACTTATCACAATGTGGCTTCCATCCTATGTCCAATCACTTAAAGATTCAATAGCACCTATCATTTTCAGGAAACAATGTTTCGTATTTGGAAACTATTGATCGTTACCCTTTTCAAGTACATATTCATGTATATTCAAACTATGTAGGAATTTATTTATCGGGTAGTGTGTCTACCCTAAAGGGGTTCGGTGAAATATGTGCATGGAGGAACACCGGAAAGGTCCATTCTAATAAATCTAATAAATGGTTACTATAAATTGTTAGTTGTTAGATCCTTATTTTTATATTGAAATGGACGAGAAGGCAAATTATGCAGGTCAAGTGATGTCAATGCAGCCCATGTACACACAACGTCAAACAAGTCCATTTTAGGGTTCCGTATCCGAAGGGTGCCAACGGGACCCTATTACTAAGCCTTCGCTGTCTGTCCGTCTGTCTGTCATCAGGCTGTATCTCATAAACCGTGATGGCTAGACATTAGAAATATTTTACAGATGATATATTTATGTTGCCGCTGCAACAACAAATACTAAAAATAGATTAAAATAAATATTTAAGGGAGTTTCCATAAAATAAACGTTATTTTTATATAATGGTACGGAACTCTGCGTGCGCGAGTCCGATTCGATGTTGATCGGTTTTTTTTTATTTGAAGGGAGTAGCAGAGTATCGTGTAGGCCACGTGGTGTTTGTGGTCACTGTTGCCCATAGACGTTGTGTCTATGTGCAGCAGTGGTCATAATGCTGGTCTGAATCTTGCCTGAAGTTGTACGCAGTTACTCTAAACATCACTTGTGACGTGTGTGTGTGTGTGTCACGCATGTTATATAGACTACTATTATAGTGATATATTTCTCTATTTTTACATTTTACTGTCACTATTTTTAACGACAGTTAAATGTTATATAAGAAGAAATTGGACGTTACAAATTCAATCTAAAGTTCGAAAAAGTTCCCAAAACCCCCATTATTATAAAGTACCTGGACGATAACAACAATTGATTTTATTGGTTTAATTAAAAAATAACCTATTGGCTTAATGTCACTTAACAATGCCATCTGAAATAGCCCCCAATTAAAAACAATATTGTTACAAAAAATAAAAATAAACGCAATATGCTTGATTGTGGTTTGATCACCAATCTTCCGCAGTCAGCCAACGTCCATTCGACCAAGAAAGCTTTACTCAGGTCAACGAAATTCTTACAGAATATTTTCAAATCGAGATTGTCATTAATTTGAAATGCGGATGATGTTTGACGGCGGTCTACGCCATTATTTAATTAATACTCTCAAATAGATGTCAGAAACAGTCATATTTTTCAGTTTTAAAATATTGAAGTACATAATCGCTAAAAGTACGAATAAAACGAATTTTAAAAGTTAAAAATTAAACCTAGCTGGATCGATGTATTACCCCCAAAACCCCCTACTATGCTACTAAATATCATAATAATCGTTTTAATGTATTAGATAAAGGAAAGCAGTTTAGACAAATTATTTTTAAATTCGATTAGAATAAAATATCAGAAGGAACTTCTACCTTCTGATGTTTTATTAAAGATGTAGTCATATAAAAATAGGTATATAATATATTCCATCTAAAAGTTACGCTTTTGGCATAGTGCCCAGAATGCTGGCAGCATTGCTCCTGTGTACAAATATGAAAATTACTTTGTTGGTAAGAATAGGTGCCAGCACCTGAGGCTGGAATCAATCTAGTTAACATGCCTTACGTGGAAGTTTTCCGAATATAGACTTAAGGTTTCCCTCGTAAGTGCCCCGAATTTATGCTCCCTTAAATCAATGGGTATTTTTCACGCTTAAGAAATTGCTACGTATACCTTCTTTCAATGGTGTAAAAATAAAATGCAGATAAGTTATACAGGCTTAAAATCTGGTGCAATGACACATTTGCACATCTAATATAATATACAATTCTCGTGTCACGGTGCTTGTAATTAAACTCCTTCGAAATGGCTCGACCGATTTTCGTGAAATTTTGTGTGCATATCGGTTAGGTCTGCGAAACATCTATTTTTCTTCCCCCTAAATATCAAGGGTGGTCCACCCCAAACATTTAAACGCGGTACGGAGTTCGCGGGGTCAGCTAGTGTAATATACGCATCAGCTTCCTGTAATTAATAGAATCAGGCGTTACTTTGCAGAACTCCATTGTTATAAAGTTAGGTAAAAACTACTTTGCAACAATCCGCAATTAGAACGTATGATGGTGTATACTTTTTTATGTCCTAAAATTAAATTCAAATTAAGAGTTGAGGAAGGATTTACTTTCAACTTTTGGACCTTAGCATTAGCAGAATAAATAATAATATAAGTATTCCTTTGGAATTTTTCGTGAACTAACATATACTGACACATTCTTCCATCATCTTTCTATCACCTCTGGCAACCTTAACTAGCTGCTTTCCACTCGTACCTAAATAGATTATTGACTATACCGTACACACGAAGACTTAGATTTAAATAACATCTACCATATTGCTGTTGCCAACGGATATGACTGTAAGATGGTGGACAGGTTTATATGAAAAACGCGGGATTTGACTGCGCTTGGTCAACTGTACGCGGTACCAAGGGATAAAAATCCCATTAAATACTAGTCAGACCTACCTCGGACCACTAAAATAACATGTAGCTAAAACCTTACGTCGTAATAACATCCACGTTGCATTCAGAACAAGCAATAACATTCGATCAATTTTTAATGCAAAAGAGCGAAGAGAGAGACACAAGCAGTTCGGTGTCTACAAAATTGCTAGTTCTAATTGCAAAGGAGTATACGTAGGTCAAACTAGTAGGACATTCGATGTTAGTCCCTGTAGCTTCGGGATTAAGAATAGAACTACGGTATCTTAATCGTATGCTTAATCGTAAGAGGCTTCCGGGGTTGAAGGCGGTGAGAGTGGGAGCTCGATACATCCAGCCAGCAGCCCCGGGAAGGACGGTGGTGTGTGCGTGGCCACGTGCCGCCGTAAGCATCAGAAGGTGCAGGAGAACAGATCTGCTCTCCCGAGCCTCCTCGGGCCGTTCTGGGGCGCCGCGCGTGGAGGACACCGGTGCGTTCCACTGAAGATACCGGAGTCCTCCCCGAGCGCAGAGGCAGGCCACTGAGGAGATTTTAGCGCGGTACACAACCCACATAACCCAGTATCCTCTTCCAAAGTGCCCCGGGTACCTTTTGTAGGTACCCCCCCGATACCAAAAAAATGACATTCGATGTTAGATATCGCGAACATAGTCCCTGTAGCTTCGGGATTAAGAATAGAGCTACGGTATCCCCTACCTGATCGTAAGAGGCGACTAAAGGGGGGCTTCCGTTATGCCGAATAACCAGACGTACAACATCACACACACTTGCGAGAAGGGTCTAAGACTCAGCGTGCTTGATCAGTTGGAAATTATTAAACACAATAACAACGATTCTATTACACTGCTGAATGAACAAATAGATGTTTCCAACTCTCTTATATTGCGTATTTTTACCAACGAATCGATCAGTTGATGTCATTCGATTATAACGTTTCGATTGATATGAACTTGACATTTGACATAATACATTTTGACGTATCACAAACTGTCCATTGGGTAAAGACTAGATATCCTAAGTCTATGGTTTCGGGACGAAACATGTGTTTGTGGTGGAACGTATGTTGGTGTATAATTTTTATTGTTTTTTGTGCATTTACTCGTATCTTATGTGGGAGGGAGGTGCTACTGCATGAAAAAAGTTTACACCATCATAATTACGTTCTGATTGCTGATTGTTGCAAATTATTTTTACCTTATTTTACAGCATAGCAGCTCTCTCACCAATTTCACATGTGTCGCGGACTATATCAAGACATTCTAGGACAATTTTTGATCTAAGATTTCATACTTATGACATTTCTAAGTATTTCATTGCTTTTAATTTCATTGGCGCGCATGGCCCGGCGGTGAGGAAGCGCTCATGGTCTGGCGGTTAGCGTAGAACGCAAACGATCTATGCAACTAAGCCAAACGGGCGTGGTCGGGTGTGAGATGGGTGACCGCTAGTGGCAAAAAAATTCATGCGCGTTTCCGTGCTTCGGAGGGCACGTTAAGCCTTCGGTCCCGGTTGTTGTCGATAGGCGGTTTGAAACATCCGACAGCGCGTTGGCCACTAACCCGCATCTCCACCAACCCGCATTGGAGCAGCGTGGTGGAGTAAGCTCCAGGCCTCCCCAATAATGGGGAAGACCCGTGCCCGGTGGGACGCAAAAAGGGTTGCAGATAATTCCACTGGCATTTACATACTAAAATATAAAATTTTGTGTTCTTAGGTTAACGAGAGGAGTCCCCAAAGTGCTTCGGGGGGAAGCTCGCCCAACTCGGACCGCGGACTGTCTCCGAAACCTGAACTAAAGAAGACCGAGCAGGAAGATTTAAAGGAATGAAGAGCAGTATATAATAATATATGATATTCGACTTGAGCGTAGCTTTTTCGAAAAAAAATATCTATAGTATAGGCCCGTTTAGATAATAATTAAGGTTATGAAAATATATTTATTGAGACTAATCTCATCAATTGTTTCATAATTTAATAAATCTACTAAACTATTATAACATAATATATTATAATAAAATGTTTAATAATGTATTATAGCTTTACTAAATTGTTTGCATTTGTAAGCAGGTTGAAGAAGATAGTGTCGGATTAAAAATTGCATTTTAGTCTCTGTATTATATAAAGGTTACACAGATTTGTTTTAAACGGAAAACGTAAAAAGAGCGAGATTTATTAATTTTTTTATGTGTTTTAAGCTTAAGGATTAATTTATCAACTATATAATGCAATTATAGATCTATATCATCTCCAATAATACTTTTAATCTCTAACTATTTATCACGGAGTCACTAAAGGAATTGAAATTTGCAAAATCTCATCGCGAATGCTCTTAGGAATTGCAAAAGTTTAATCATAACACATTATATTCAATTACTTCTATTATAATAATACCACTTTCAAACATTAAGTATTCTTCCATACATCAAATTTTTAATATATGTATTTTGTAGCCAAAATACTTATTATATTAACAATAATATGACCACATATCTGAATATCGCACTAAACTCAAGTGGCTCCCAATCAGACTTCGCCGAAATTCACATATTCTATCTTTTCTCTACTGCATCTTATTCAATCCAAATGCTCCTCCTTACCTTAAGCAACGCTTTCAATTTCTTCATTCTACTCACAACCTATCACTTCGATCCTCAGACAACTTTCTTATAAGTATCCCTGCTCACTCCTCATCTTTTTACCAAAACTCCTTCACTGCTACTGCAGTTCGCCTTTGGAACTCCCTCCCTAAATCCATCCGTCTATCTAGTTCCCTCAACTCTTTTAAGTGCCAAGTCAAGGCGCATTACCTGCGAACTTGACTTGGTTTCTTCGTTATTATTATATCTAACGCTCGCCTGTACACCCTACCTCTATTTTAATTTCTTTCCTTAACTCCTTACCTCGATGGTTGTCTGGAAGAAATCGCTGCTTAGCGATAAGGCCGCCATTTGTACATATATTATCATAAAAATCTGTAATACTTCTTTGTTTCAAGTGGTGTACAATAAAGTGTAAAAATAAAATAAATAAATAAAATAATATACTCGTAGCATTTATAGCCAATTTCGTCAATATTTGTTCCTATACGAAGTAATAAACGAAAATTTTGGATCTTCTACTATAAAAGAAATGATCCAGAGTGATTAATCTTTCAAAGAAAGCAGCAACATCAGATTCTATTTATTACTTAACTAATTCTAAATAGAAGCAGTGTTTCAATCAGATTGAAATACTATAAGGCAACTCTTTCTCTGACCAGAAAAGTACGTTTGCAAACATGCACTCATTCCTAATGTATGAACGTCCCATTGGTTCTCTAAAATCCAATAGGTATATCCTTCACGAAAAAGTGGGTTTTCCTCCTACTGTTACGTTGCTAGAATCCATTTATATCAAACTGGTGAAAGCTAAATTAACAAGAAGCTTTGTCATTCAAATCTAATTAATTTAGGAAATCCTTAGGAAAGTAACTTACCAGAATATTGTCAACTACGTTTCACACTCATTACAAAAAAGCAATATTTAATAAGGATATAAAGTCCAAAGAATTTCTGTCAAAAGTTCTTTATTATGTTGTGGAAAACTCTTACTTTTCTCTTTTACAGTCAACTTAATTGTTTAACAAATGACACGTCAGTTTTTCACCTTTTATTTGTGTGTATATTAACGGAAATTGATTCCTGAACTCATATCCTGCCATTTCTCGTACCTATAGTATACATTTGTATTTCCTTCAAAGCACATGCATAGATATTTCACACCAAAAACCGTGATCGCAAATAAGTATCTATTACAAACACGTCTTAGGAAGCGGCGTCGCGTTAGGAATTGTGCTAATGGTATGCAGAAACTATCAATTTTCATGTTACATAAAGTGTAAACAAAGAAGAGTATTGTTAATCATCTTGGAACTAAAATATGAAAAACTGCAGTGATTTTGGTGAAAAAAACATTTTCTATTTACTTTTAGCTAACGTTTTTACGTAATGATGAGCCAAAGAAAAGAGCAATTAGAGAAAAGCTTCAGTCTTGTCGGAAAATAAAATACCTACTGAATATACAATAAATTTGTTTCCTTAACGAGTGGCTATGGGACGAAACGGAATACGTACCGGTACCGCATACGCCACCGCTGTCCCAGGGCCAACATAATGGGAAAATTATATTTGTTACATCAGATATACAATGAGCCTGGCGAGACTACAGCTACTTAAGAGGCCTTACACCAAATTATGCCGGTTTCTCTGATTTAGCTGATTTTAAATAGGAGATTTTCCAAATACAGTATTTTTATTGCAATATGTATATGACGGATCATTTCAATAATAAACTATTAAATTGGCCACTTCTTCATTTTATTACGTTGTTTTGCTTAATAGACATGAAGTCGGTGACAGTTTTGAGAATTTTACTGTAATAGGTATAGAATATTACATATTTCCGGATCATTTTAAAACCTAAATGGATCAAAATAAATGCTATGTATTGCTGTAAAAATCGCATAAACAGTTAGTCACTTTTTGCCACTCTCATACAAAATTTAAAAAACTAAAAAACATTCTTTTGTGAAAATACGAACTATAAAGTAAAAAATAAGAAGAAAATGTATTTTACTGTAAAAAAAGCGTGGGGTGCATGGTGTCAATAGTATCTTAAAAACCACCCCACGGTTTTTTACAGTAAAATACATTTTCTTCTTATTTTTTACTTTTTAGTTCGTATTTTTATATTATTTATAATTTTATAGTTGTTTTTTTTTATTATTGCATTTTCATCGGCCCTTGATCCCTGTGCAAATTTTCAAGTAAATCAGACGCTTAGAAGTAGATGAAAATGAAGTTAAAAGATTCCGTTACATACATACATATACAGGTCAAGCTTATAAAAGCGTGTTAAAAATATCAGTAAAAACATTGAACTTAACAAATTTTGAGAGAAAATGGGCCAGAAAATGCATTTGATTTCGGCAAATTGGAATAATCTTTCATGAAATTTATTAGACATAAATACACTTCAGTTCAAAATCAGTCTTTTTCCTGAAAAAAAAATTAAATTAATATAGAAAATTTGGCATTAAAAATATTTTAAAGTAACCTAAACCTCGCATTATAATTCTTGACGCAAGCTAAAAAAGTTGCTAATGAATTAGATTATTAATGAAATGATCAGTTATATTGTGCAATGAAACTTATGGAAGTATTTCATTTTAACTGCAAAATCTCTTGTGTTGAAGCAGGTTAATCAGCAAAATCGGCAAAATTTCGAATACGACCTCTTAAATCCAAAACCTTTTTATCGTATGGTATGGTATACACGACGTATTTTTTTGACTTAGTTAATTAATGTTTTTTTTAAATTAATAGTACCAGAAGCTAACATTTTGCGATGAAAATATTTCTGCAATATTTATGCTCGTAAAATTAGTTTGAATAAATAGGTGGACAAAACATAATTGAGAGAACTTTCGAATTAGTCAATAAACTTCTCTTACAGAGCTGTTAAGTAAACCTTATGTGAACTATGTATACTTAATTATGTGGAAGTCTACTGCTGGACATAAACCTGCCTTAATGTTTGCCAGACCACCGCCCTCCATTCTTCAGGTCGTCAGTCCACCTGGTTGGCAGGCGGCCGATGTTAATTTCCATTAGATGGTAATCGCCATTCAAAGACTTTTCTTACTTTTCGATAACAGTCCTCCTTACAATATGACTTGCTACATCGCTAGATTTTGAAAGCTTTATCACCACAGTCAATTCCTGAAGTTAATCGAGTTGTATTCTTTAAGATTTCAAGATTACACATATTTTTGTATTGTCTTTATGCACACCTACGATAGTGTATAGCTGAGTTACTCCAGCGAACAACAACGTTGCAGTTATGGGTGAATTTAAATGACAGTTAACGTAATTGGCACTTTCCTGGAAGGTAGTGAAAGAGGCCCTAAATATGAAATATAGTAATCGACATACATAATCTATTTAATGTATTCATCATATCCAGAACTAAATGCGAACTCAGACGAGCAATGCCTAGGAGGCTGACTCAGCGCCGTCGTCTAGTTATAACTCAATCACTCATCTATAAATTGATCAATCATTCAGATTGAACGCCTGTAGTACGATGAAAACATTGATTTGATAAATCCATCTTTATGTGGTATGCAATTAATGATGAATATTTAATTTTGGTAATATAGTTAAATCTAATATATAAAATTCACACACATTTTTCGTTACCATACTCCTCCGAAATGGCTAGACCGATTTTGATGAAATTTTATATGAATATGACGATCCGCGTAGCGCAATGGTTACCATGCTAGACAACCAATCGAGGGTCCCAGGTTCGATTTCCGGTGAAACAGAAATTTGTATGATGAGTTCTCGGTCTGGGTGTTTGTGTTTCTGTCTTTTTATGTGTCCATTGTACCCAGATACAGGGTATATATATATATCCTACTGTGGAGCTACCAGTATGAAACGTTATTTATTTATTTATATGTATTCAGTAGGTCTGGGAAGACTCTAATCTTTAATGTTTCATTTCATATTTTTTGTGTCCCCGTTTTCTCATTCCGAGTTATTTTCTTACCCGCTCCAGCTGTCACAAAAATAATAGAGGCTATTAGGGCCAGTGGATTATTCATAAAATAAAGCTATATGTTTTACAAGTCTTAAGCTGTTGAAGATTGCATAATTCTGAAATATCTGAGCAGCTCCTTAGAAAATTCTTTTAAATATCCTAAATGCGAATTTTTGTGGATGGATGTTTGTATGATTATTATTCTTTCATACAAGAACAGAACAGATCGGATTTAAATTTGTCAGAGAAATAGATTAATGTCTGGGATAGCACATAGGCTATATTTTATCCCGTGTTCCCGTGGGATGGATAAACTTATATCATTCAAGCGAACCTGGACCAGAGCATTAGTATTGGTATATTTTCTATTATTATTAATATACCAATACTTTGTCATTCAACGGTATAAATCACTTTCGTAGGTATCAAAGGTGTTTCATGTAAAATCTTCGTCTGGATAGCCCCTTAGGCTGGCTGGCTGCAACCCATTTTGCGTCCCACTGCTGGGCACGGGTCTCTCCCCATTATTGGGGAGGCCTGGAGCTTACTCCACCACGCTGCTCCAATGCGGGTTGGTGGAGATGCGGGTAAGTGCCAACCCGCTGTCGGATGTTTTCAAACCGCCCGTAAGGCCTCCGACAAGGTTTAACGACTGTTATCTATCGACAACAACCGGGACCGACGGCTTAACATGCCCTCCGACGCACGGAAACGAGCATGAAATTTTTGCCACTAGCCGTCACCCATCTCACACCCGACCACGCCCGTTTGGCTTAGTTGCATAGATCGTTTACGTTTTACGCTAACCGCCGGGCCATGCGCGCTACTTGTTATTACATGATAAAAATTTAAAAAAAAATACTGAGTTTTTGGTATAATCATAATTTTAACTTGCAAAAATATTTTAAAGCATAGCCAATTTTCCCATTCCCCGTTCGACCGTTTCATTTTTCACGTACATTCAATTAAAATTTCGTATGCATGAGTTGATCTCTCACAAAGGAAAATATTATTTTTGAACGTGTCTATTTTCCTTTTTTATTTTACATCGAAAAACAAGTCCTATATACGGGGATTGGGTAGATGACTAAAACTGAATAATAGTACCTATGGGGTATTTATCAATAACATTATAAATAAAGGTGTAAGAGACTTACAGCTCTTTGTAGCAAAAAGAAACTACCAAAATTTTGTACTGTCATACACCAAAGATTCATGTATGAAACCATTATTGCTCTCCCTGTTTAATGTTCAATTTGAAACGTCTAGATCATTTTAAAGTTATTTTAAATTCGATTTTTGGGAAATCTGAGGCCTCTCCACTAAGGGGGAAAGATCCGTGCCCAGCAGTGAGACGCAAACATGGTTGCAGCTAATTCTTTGATAAAATGCTCCTAATGATTTAATAAATAAAAAATAGTCATCATCTCTATTGTTGAGACGGACTACACTTGTATGGTGACAGTTTAACTATATCCTATGATTTTCGAATAAAGTATAATTTATTTAGGTATATAAATATGTTTAGGTAAAGTATAATTTATATATTTTTTTTAATTTAAGGATTATTAAACTACTTAACTTATTAATAGTAATTATATATAATTATAACCCTAAAAATAAAATCTATTGTATATTCTAATAGACGAATATTTATGTAAGTATATTAAATACTTAAATATTTTCAATATATAATTATCTTTTAAAGTTCGAAAATATTAGATATAAATATCCTGATTATATTAGGATTTTAAATTTTGAAAATTTTAGAATAATGATTTTAAGAAAAAATGTTAAATATATTTCTCACATCTTTATGCGAGCTCATTTGTGTCTAATGTTTGTTCTTTAAGACAAATAAAAGACATAATTATACTAATTAGAATATAAGAAACAGTCTTTTTGCTTGGAACTTAGGCTAAGTCTACATTACATCGATGCGATGTGCGTTTTGTATCTGTAAGGAATATTCATGGTTCTTTGTGAGCTTCATAGATAAACAAACACTCGAATTTGTGAATGTGTTCTACCTAATAGGTAGGTACTGATTTTTTCTATCTATCTAGGTACTACCTATGCTTTTACTGCATCTCACTGCTTGCCAGACCTACTCCTAAACGCTGCTCCAATGCGGGTTGATGGAGATACCGGTTAGTAGCCAACCCGCGGTCGGTTGTTTTCAAACCGCTCTTAAGGCCGCCGACAAGTTTTAATGACTTCTAACCATCGTCATAACTGAGACCAACTGCCTAACGTGCCCTCCGAAACACGATAACAAGCATGAAATATGCCACCAGTGGTCGTCATCCATCTCAAACTCGACCACGTGCGTTTTGCTTAGCTGTTAGTTCCGGCGCGCAGCTCTGATAAATTTTTGCTGTGCGTTTTTATCGCTGCTCCACGATGATGGAAAATAATATATGTATTTATATACATATAATCTGAATCTCGGAATTGGCTCTAACGATTTTCATGAAATTTAGTATCCAGGTGTTTTTGGGGGTAATCAATCGATCTAGTTAGGTTTCTAACTAGGCATGACGTCCACTAATCCGCACCCGGCTAGGGTGGTGGACAACGGCCTACATCCCTCTTACATTTGCCCAGCAGTGGGACATAAAAAATCTACTATAGTCGCTGCCTTACACTCAAACGGAATAACTAGATCGTAGATCCATTTAATTTCTCTAATGGGAATATTGAGGATTGTTCAAAGAGAAAGACCTTGCTAAGTCTTTGTTCGCTTTTGAAATATTAATAAATTTTATGGCCTCGTTTCAGCCTTTAATTTAGCTTTGTGACTTAATTATGTAGCTTAATCGTTTATTTAAGTGGACTTGTAGCTTTATTTAGTTTTGTTAAAATTATAAACAAATGTTACCCATAGAGAAACTTTTACCGATAGTTATTGTAATGCAATGTAAATATGCAATTATAAAAAAATCATATTATTATGGTATTGTAAGTAACTTTGTTAAAAGAAATACGTCGTTATTCCTTAATTTTACACTAGCCTTCCGCCAGCGGCTTCGCCCGCGTGGACTCATTTAATGGGTCCCCGTAGGATAAAAAATAGCCTATGTGCTATTCCAAGCTGCATTGCTATATTAAAATCATAGGCGTTTAGCTAGTTGCTTCAACCGTGTTGACCCCATTACCCGTTTTCACGTAGGAATGAAGCATTTTCCCGCAATAAAAAGTAGCTTATGTTACTCAAGGTAAATGTAGCTTTCTAATGGTGAAAGAATTTTGAAATCGGACTAGTAGTTTTTGAGTTTATTCATTACAAACATGCAAAAATACAAATCTTTCCTCCTTTTAATATTAGTATAGATAGTGTCTGCTTTTAGTATTGTGTCTAAAACGGTATTGTATTCCAACTCTCTGGTTCTTTCATGATACAAGGTAGATTGTTAAAACGGTTGTACTGCGTTCGAAATATAACTATTTACCTATCAGAAATAGAATGTTGTTTGATTTCGAATTGTTTCCCGCACACCTGTTTTGTTTCTTTACGTTTTAAATCAACACGAAACCTTTGGCGATTGTTTCTTTGATATCCTACCGAAGCCAAGATAAAATAATCACTGGATGAATATTTTTGAAACTACACGAGCATTGGCTAATTGTGTTCAGCTGTAAAATTTCTTAGCCAACTATTACATACCACGACTTATTAAATGTTTTATCAAGACTGCACTGCGAGTAAAAACTGATAATGGAAGAATATTTTTTGGCAGATTTCATGGTTTTCGTATAGTTGTTGGGTAATAATTGCTGGTCGTAATCGTAAAAACAAAAACTGTCACAATTTTTGAAGTAAAAACTTCTTTAGCGGCGTTGTGTATTTTTTTTGGAATGGGTAGAAAATGTTAAACTCGCGTCAGTTACACGTGGCCTGGTCGAAAATTCGTAAGACGGAGGGGTGACGGCTGATGACGGCTCAACTGTCTATACTTGTAAAATTCTTTATATCAAGTATTTAAAATATGGACATTGAACAAAGTGAATCTATTAATGAAAAAAGTGACGAAGAAATAGTGAAAGAAAATGAGTGAGTACTTTATAAAAATTACTACATAGAAATTAATACTTACTGATAATTCAAGCAATTCGTGCGGAATTATTCCCTTACGATACCAAGACATCAAAAATGCACAACGTTAATGTTTTCACTTCTGCCGGTACTCCCGGAGTGCAACCCGTAGTTTTTTTTTTTAGGTTATTGTGCATATTGCCAATGTCAAGTGAACATTTTTATCGGGCGATATACCTAATAATACTTAAAGTGAATTAAGTCGTCAGTAATCAGTCAGAAAAGTTAGTCAGATATTCAAGTAAACCTTTATCTACTTTGCCAGAACGCGTCCGATGGAGTCTTGGAAATCGGAGGCAACCTTAAATACATTATTTTCTTACTGTTATTTTATTTCATAACGCTCATGATATGTAATTAACTTAGATCGAACAAAATGAACAAATAGTTACCAAAATCTTATCCAATAAAACTTAAAAATACAACAACAACACCATATTAATATGGCCTTTTTAACTTCCCATTAAAACTCTAAAAATAGTCGTTCTTCAAATGTCATATTTCTTTTTCTTAGTATTAGTATAAACAGTAAATAAGTAAAAAGTTAGAGCTACTTAATATTATAAATTCGAAAGTAACTCTGTCTGTCTGTCTGCTACGCTTTCCCGCTTAAACTACTGAACCAATTTTAATGAAATTTAAAACACAGATAGAGTGGACCTTGGGAAAGGACATAGGATGGTTTTTATCCTACGGGAACCTTTAAAACGTATCCACGCGGGCGAAGCCGCTGGTGGAAGACTAGTATTAGTATAAACAGTAAATAAGTAAAAAGTTAGAGCAAATTTTATTAATCTTTATTAAACATTTATAGAGCAGTATAAACCTAGTTGATAGTTGATAACATTGTCTATTATTACATATATAATGTACAGTGAATGTCTAAACCCTTTTACAACATAATGGAAAATTAACGTCATACTGAAAGCTAACTCATAATAATGGTAATTCCCTTTCAGTCTGTAAATAAAGATAAAAGTGTCTTCCTGAAGCTGGCGCAATTAAATTTCCTCTCCTCGCCTTTGAAGCCTTCCGTATCCGGCCAGATACAATAAAATTATCAAACAAGGACAATCTGACTGAAATATACGGAAATTTAATTTTAACACGCTTATATTAGCTTCACTTGTTTTTAACACGCTTTTATTAGTTTGACCTGTATATATGTATGTATGGAACGGAATCTTTTAACTTCATTTTCACTTACTTCTAGGAGTCTAATTAACTTGAAAATTTGCACAGGGGTCAAAGGCCGATGATAATACAATAATCTCATAACTTTATATTAAAGAAGTCCTATCTATGATCATCAGGATAAAAAAAATTCACGAGGAGCGGCTGATAAGTGCGTGGCCTAACGTACTTAATGAAAGAAATATAAAGTTTTATATTTTTAACACGTCTAAGCATCTGGTTAACTTGAAAATTTGCATAGGGGTCAAAGGCAGATGACAATGCAATAATATGACAATAAAAATTCAACTATACCTACTATTGACACCATGCACCCCACACTTTTTTACAGTTAAATATATTTTCTTCTTATTTTTTTACTTTTTAGTTCGTATTTTCACAAAAGCGTGTTTTTTAGTTTTTTAAACTACATTATTTTTTATAACTAAGTCACTTTTTCGAAAAAAAAATTTATCACGCTAATAATCAGCCCATATTATTATTAGGAGGACCGCCAACCGATGGGAGCACCGATGGGAGCAGCTCAACGAAAGGAGCACAGACCACCCTTCAACCAGGTAGTGACGGCCTGAAGAAGACAGCGGGAAGATCCAGGACCAGATACAGGGGTTGAATAATAGGGGTAGGGGGGAGGGGCTATGTTTAGTAGTGTACTTTTAAAGGCTGATGGTGGTGAAATTTTGTAGGTCATCCAAATTTTATGTTGGAAAATTATAATCTTCCAACATAAAAAAATTAAAATTTTCCTATAGGAAAACCTATAATGAGATTTTAGTCCCTTTATGAGTATAAAACATATGAGGCAATAAGCGGCTGTACTTATTGGCTTTAAAAATGATTAAGAAATTGCATGTCCATCGTTTTTTCAATGGGCACGCTAAGCCATTAATGCCGGCATAATGATAAGATCAGACAAGGTTACCTGTAACTGATGTCCGATCTTCATTATACGAGCATCTCATCCGAAGTGATCACTCCCTTAACCACCCATGATTGCTATGAATGCTAACGATATCATTATTTTTTCATCACCCTGTATAAAATTGCTGATGTCTTTGAACTAATGACGTTTATGTGGACTGATGACATTGGAGCGAAGAGGTTTTTTCCTTTTTATTTTTAAACTTTGTGCAGCGTAGTAGTCCAGATAAGCACGACTACAATGTAATGATCATGAGGATGAGATGCGAAGTATAATATCTGTGATTTACGCTTCAACCGATAATTTTCCTAAATCACTGAAACCCGTTTCATAAGCTCTAACAAGTAACCTAAACAAACTATAAAGTAAATAGATGGAATATAAAAGTTCTTACATAAATATATTTATCCTTTTTATCCTCTTAGAAAAAGCTGCCCACAATGCAGTATTAATTTCCTTATTGCAATTTGAGTTACTTACATTTTGTTTGCACTGGGTCTTGGTTCATTTAGCATTGCCCGTTTCATTTTCATTCAAGGAGTCAAAGTAACAATATTGTATGCAGTTGAGTGTCAAAGGCAGGGATGCGTAACATTTCCCTGGACATTTCTGAGATATCCTCGAGAGGGAGATATTAAATAATAGAAATCCTCGTATATAAATGTATATAACCACCAACATTGTATGACTTTAAGAATAAATTTCATTTACACTAAAGGAGTAAACTTTCGTTTAATTACACTGTACCTATTCCACATTAAATCATATTAATTTCTAAAGGCGGTTCGCACGCGATGTTAGCGGTTAATTACACCGGTCAGTTGTTTGCACGTTACATTATGTCAGGAGTAATTATTTTGGATAATTTAGAGCTTTTAGACTGTAGTTAAGCCGAGTTGTACAACCAAAGATTTTGAATGGAAGATAAAAAGCTCGCCAAAATGATATCCGTCAGAAGTTCGGTGGCTTTGTTAAGCCGTCGATTCTGGTCTTATATTCCTTTTTTTTACACCTGTAGTGGATTATTTTGCGAAAAATTTGGGATTAATCATCCAATAACCATTCCAGTATAATGTAAATCCGTTATTGGCTCTAAGATTTAGATGTAAGTAATGCTTGAATTCAATAATTAAGCTGTGGATTTTGTATTCAATAAATAAATAAATAATTTCTGTGAAGAAGTGTGAAACCCAAATTCAAATTAAATAGGTTTTATTTAAAAAATCCTCTATGAAACCTTTATCCTTTATTTTGCCCTTAGCTGTAGCAAAGGCTATTATGCTCCGCCACGCAATATTCTTTATTCATACTTACGATTTGAGTTGTATTTTGTTTTCAATGTACTTTGCTTTTTGTCCGTTGCTGCGTTGAAGGCGCTAAGTAAAGATTCTTGTATGCACCAACGGCAAAAGGTCGATGCGTCAAATTTCCCTAGAGGTATCAGAAAAGCTTTCCAACAGAAGATTTTTATAAGTAGATATTGATGCTCGCTAAAAGCTACAAACATTGCGTGTCTCTAATAATACTTAGTATTAGCGTCTAATAATACATTATATAGTAGTAGTTAGAGACACTACTACTATATATTTATACTAGTGGATCCCGCAGACGTTGTCCTGCCTTAAAAGTTTTGTAAGAGGATTAGTTTCTTTATCATCTCAAAGGGTTTTTATGTTACTGTCGAATAAAAAATTAAAAACGAACAGTGACACGTGAAACTTTTGGACGATGGCGCGAAGAACCAATGTTTGACAATTACTGTTTATATAGGAAAAAAATATTATTTTACTATTAATTTCGCAATGCTCCCAAATTTTCTCACCGTTTAAACCTTCCCTGGACTTCTACTAATATTTCAAGACCAAAATTAGCCATATCGGTTCAGACGTTCTTGAGTTTTAGCGAGATTAATGAACAGCAATTCATTTATAGAGTATAGAATAGAGTTCATATAAAGATTCGAAGAACATTATATTCATGTATTATTTAAAAATAACAATTTATAATAATTATAATACTTATAAAAAAAACATGAATAAGCCAAAGACAATACAATACTTTATTAATCTATGAAATGAAATAAGAAACATACAATTTTTCTTTTCTTTTAATATTGAATGGCTAAAAGGATTTTTATGCAATGCCGTAAAACGAATAAAAAAAATAAGAAACATAAAAGTCAACCGTGACAATTTTGATAGCTGGGTGAAAATATAAATAAACAAACACCGAAATTAAATAATTTTGTAAAGAAATAATAAAGGAAAAGTAAAGTATAAGAATAAAAAATAGAATTTAAGTTATAAAATATGATAATGAACGTCAATGAAGTACAGTAAGTAATGACATGTAGTGTATTTACGTACACGGCGCATTTCATTCATTCCATTTGCTTCCCGTGGGAATGAGATATTTTCACGCGGCAAAAAGTAGCCTATGTTCTTTCTCAACGTCCTTTCTTTGTTTATGCCAAATTTCATCAAAATCGGTTCAGTGGTTTAAACGTGAAAGAGTAGCAGACAGACAGACTTTCGAATTTATAATATTAAGTATGGATATGTATAATATTTAGTAGGTGGTAGAACTATTATGGTTCGCCCGGGGAAGTACCACTGCTGCACCCATATCTGCCGTGTACCAATTCTATTGTGTTTCAGTGGAAAGGTGCAGTTGCCGGCCACACTTATAGGAGGCGACCACCAGCCTCCAGAGTAGCAGCGCAACTACATACGACCTCAGACAAGACTTACATATGCTTGTTTGGGGTTGTATGTAGAAGTCCATGGGCTGCAGCGACCACTTAACATTACGTGGCCTGCATGCTCGTCTGCTACTCCATTCTTCAAAAAACTTTCCCTTTCACCAACGAAGTATGTTTTGGTGTAACTTATTTTACCTCCACTAGCTCAAACATGACATCAGTCATATTAATATCTAACGGCGGGTCGCACGCGATGTCAACGGTTCAACACCCTGGTCAGTTGTTTGCACGTTACATTATGTTGGGTAATTTGTTTGGACAACTTAGAGCCATTATATTATTAGTCTGTAGTCAAGTCTAGTTGTGCAACTAAAAAGCTTGTGAACGCTAGTTGCAAATATCCATTGAGTTATATTACTACGTATAGAGACGACATTCTGAACAAAATCAGTGCGCTCATCATGCATTGCGAAATGTGTAATGAACCAAATAACCAGACAAATGTGCCAACCAATAAAGACCTCTGTCAATTGGTAATAAGGTACAATACGCAAGAAGGCATATTTGACGTTACACTTTACATTCCAATGCGTTGAACAGCCTCAGACGTCCGACACTGACTGATCGCGTTGATGCTGATTGGCTCTAACACGTGTAACAAGAAATCTAGTAGAGACGTCCACTCTATACGTAGTAATAATAACTCAGTGCAAATATCATGTCTTTCAGAACATCGGTGGGCAAGCTAAGTCGTCGGTTCCGGTCTTACCCTTATTTTACACCAAAAATATTTGATTTTCCTGTAACTCTAAGATTGGTCATCCCATCATTTCTGTTAAGGAATTTGGTACCCCAAGCTCAAATTAAATCGGTATAATTTATAAAGCTCCTTCATAAAAGCTTTAATTCTTTATCCTTAGCCAGCGTACTGTAATGCCTACAACGCAATATTTTGTTTATATTTACGATTTGAGTTACATTGTGTTTTGATGTACCTGTTTTTTTCTTTTTGTTTGTGTTGAAAGCGCCATAAAAAGAATCTTCTGTACAGTAGCTCAGAATCTTCAACAGAAATTTTTAATGACAAGATATCATCGCTTATAGGCACGAAAATTGCGTGTTAAGAATACTTATCCTTACACCAAAGGTGTATATTTTATGTAATTACTCCACTTACGTACCTATACCACTTGCACAAACATGGCTGGCTGCAACCCTTTTTTGCGTCCCACTGCTGGGCACGGGTCTCTCCCCATTATTGGGGCGGCCTGGAGCTTACTCCACCACGCTGCTGCAATGCGGGTTGGTGGAGATGCGGGTTAGTGGCCAACCCGCTGTCGGATGTTTTTAAACCGCCCATAAGGCCTCCGACAAGGTTTGACGACTGTTATCTGTCGACAACAACCGGGACCGACGGCTTAACGTGCCCTCCGAAGCACGGAAACGTGCCTGAAATTTTTTGCCACTAGCGGTCACCCATCTCACACCCGACCGCGCCTGTTTGGCTCAGCTGCATAGATCGCTTGCGTTCTACGCTAGCCGCCAGGCCATGCGCGCTTCTTCCATGCGCGCACAAATATGACGTCATCATATTAATTTCTAAAGGCAGTCACACGCGATGTCAGCGGTTCAATTTCAAGCGGCCAGTTTCAAAGGCGTGAATGATTCACAGATTTCCGACAGTGGGTTGAATACTAGCCAGCATCTCACTAGCCCGTATTGGAGCAACATGGTACAGTCAGCTTCGGCTTCCCCTTGCCGAAAGATTTGGGTCAGGCAGTGGCCTAAAATACCATACATTTTTTTGCGCGACAATTTATAGATTCTAGGTACTCCCAGAAGCACTAAAATATAAATATTGAATTTTTGTATTTATGGTATGCCACGTTCAAAATTAGAATAAAAAAAATATACGTTCTGAAACGCTCGTAGCACCAAATTTGTATTCCTAGTGTCATAGATAATAATATAATGATAACATGTTATATGCTTTACTTCCCAATTTTGCTATATTACTATCTTCGGTAGCTTCGAGTTATAGCAGGACTAATGAACAAAATTCATTTTTATTTATAGAGCTTTCTTAGAGTATTAATGAAATCATTCAGAAGGTTGTAAAAAAATTGACAATAGTATCGACATTATCCAACCATTTTCTATTTACATCAGGAAAGCGCAGAATACTTTATTTAAATTATGAAGAAAGTCATTAATTCATATTTTTTTTAAATATGGCCGTCTTATTGTTGTTTAATTAAGTTCAAGCTGTCGATATAATTTGTAATTTGAAGTTGAAAGTCCTACTATTAAAAGTTGCCTTAAAATATTTATTATTTGAAATCAAAGGGTAACCCATTAAAAAACTTTTTATCAATTTTGCAAAAGGTGATTGACCACAGATTTTTTTTTTAAATCGCAGTATTTAATATTACAACGTGCCATACTTAAAACACTTTTGACGGCCCGCGTGGCGCAATGGTTACCATGCCGGACTGCCAATCGACAGGTCCTGGCCGTCCCGGGTTCGATTCCCGGAGAAACAGAAATTTGAATGTTGACTTTAACTTTCTGTTCTCAGGGTGTTCGTGTTCCTGTCTTTATATGTGTCCATGGTACCCACGACATAGGGTATTAATTACCTTACTGTGGGGCTATGGGTGTATAACATTTTAAGGATTTTATTCTGTAATATTTATAAACAACTATCATATGCATACAAAAGCTGGCATTTCCGAAATGCCGGCTGCGTAAAAAACAAACCCTTTTTTATTGGGATGTCCATAAGGATATAATAATATAATAAAATCCCAATAAATATTCAATCCCTGCCTTTAAAACCTTTTAAGAAGACTGTCAAACAAGTCCTCTGTCGCAAGGCTTACTACAACACTAAGGACTATCTTAATGATAAAGGAGCGTGGAAATTAATCTCGCCCATACAAGGCTATTTCTAAATTAAATGTAATACATAGTTTTAGTAATTACTCGCATCTGTGAGCGGGTGGAAGTGGGTTTGTAGTGTCTCATACGATCACCTGTCACGTATGCTCATTATGGACCCATAGCCATACTGTTATCTCAATTATATATTATGTAATTTAAAAAAAAGAGTGCTGCTGGGAGTTTTTTCCCGCCGCCATTTTTCTCTCAGCTCAACATCTAGCCCAAACGGGCACAGCACAGTATAACATTTCTTTTAATATCAGATTTCATGTTCTTTTATTTCGAATTTCAATGGGCATAGATGGATTTTCTTAAAGATATAACTCATAATCATATTAATAACTTTTACTCAAGTTTCATGACTTTTGGTGGGCATTTCAGACAAGCATGTATAGTAGGCAAGAATGATTTATAAAAATATAATATAATACCTAATTTTCTCAATAAATATTTCTAAATAAATAAATAAATTATAACAGTCATCTCGTAGACTATACATTAGGCACTGTAAAGCCATCATACTCGTATATAGACTATACATAAAAATCTTACGTAACGGACGTTTTTTCCCGGCTAGGGTACCTCTCCGCAACACTCCATAAGGAACTTCGTTCCATGATTATTTACTTCCGGCACTACTCACGTGCATAATTGATGATGCTCAACTAGTTTCGGACCTGAACGAGGTCCTTCCAAACTTCGTTCCAATAAACCAAACTATATTCTTTATACTCTTACCTATATTATTTTTCCTAAGCACCGTGCAATGGACTGTTTCTATTTCACATACCGGTTTTATCCACACAACATCAAAGAGCGTATTTTAAAATAATAGATTATTTCTCGGACAGACAGATGGATCCCAGAGATTTTTTGCTTTGCAAACATATTGGCCTTATGCAATGTTTTGTATTAAATACATGAATTACAAAGTGTCTTCTCGTCCGGTATACCTCAGTGCCTAAAGTCGAAAGTTTTCATAATAATAATTATCATATCATAACATTTATGGATCTATATTTGGGTTACAATAAAATTGATTATAACTAACATAGGTAGGTAGGCGAACATTAGGCCTATGTCCAGCAGTGGACTTTAAAAGGCTGATAGATAGATAGATAGAAATGAATTTAAGGTCTTGCACTGATTGCAGACTCTTAGTTGTCCGGTGGTGGTTAAAATAGTATGAAGGCAATTTGCAAGTACATAAATATAGTTATTTAAAAATTTGTTCAAGCGATTGAACTTTCGGCCGATTCTAAAGTTTGCTATGAAAAGTTTCATATCCACCTATTAACTCTTCACCAGTAATACAAGGGTAGTGAATATACATTTTATTTATTGCCAGTAGTATAATTTGTTTAGGAATACTTGTTCACTACGTCTTGTTTGTGAATATCATACCAGGAGACTGCCACTGCTAATTATTAGCTAGATTGCTTTATCTCTATGTTTAACTTAAATGGTATAAAATCCGGAAATGTTTCGTGATGTTCAATGGTCATCATCAACATCTACATACACCCTGAAACAAATCTGACTATTGCCTGTAGTCATATGCAGTTACGCTGCTACTCCGGAGGTTAATGGTCGCCCCGTGTAAGACTGGCAACACCACCTTTCCACCAAAACGCAAAATAATTATTTCATAACAGAAATGGGTACAGTTGATACTATCCTGTTAGAATTTTAAAAGTTTTCATCAACCGACAAAAATGTATAGTGTGCGGGGGCACTAAAGATTTCTGTGTCGATATTTATTTATCGTTACGATCCGATACTTTATGTGATGGTATAAATAGTTTATAGCATTTTTAATCTGTAAAGTAAAATTAACAGCGGAAGTTCGAACTCGCTGTCATGTTCACAGTTACCGCAAAATAAACAGAAATCTTATAAATACGCCAATTCGCTCTTCAAGTTTCCAGATTGACGCAAGCCAAGAAAATTGGAAATTTAGTTAGAACAATATTAATTTTGAACTAGATCTAAAGTCGGATAATTTTGTAAATTACATGGCAGTCAGTAAATAGAAGTTTTTGGAATTGTTGATGAGTATATCTTGAGTCCCAGATTGTAATAACGACTTTTAAGAAATATTTTTTTGAGTTTTTTATTAGGGTGAATTTACTTCTACTTTCGCAGAATTTAAGAGCTTGCGTACATTTTAGACTTTTAGTTAGTCGGCGATTTGGTTAAATAGTGTTTTTGAATTGTATGAAAGTAATTTGCATGTGAATAACGCTTTACTTACAACTTATGTGAACGATTAAATATTCTAGGCTAATTAAAATTTTGCTATCAAAATAACCATGTCCACTTAGTAACTATTCACCAGATATAGCACCAGTAGTAAAAATAATATATGAATATTTATGATATTGGGCAAAATTTTGAAAATGTTTTAGCTACATAAATGATTATATTTGTTACCATAGACTTAGCATATACTTACGTATAAGTCTATCGTTGTTACTTATTAATAAACAGGCAATACATAAACAGACACAACTGACAGTATTTTTGTTAATGTATGTTATTTCAAAACTTTTTATGCGGTAAAGAAGTTTTGATTATTTTGTAATGCTTTTCAAGTCTGATCCAGATTTGAGAAGTCTATGGGTTAACAAATCTTTGTAGTTATTGCAAATTTTAATTATTCTTTTGAATATTCAGTACAAATATTATCTCTGGTGATAATCTGGTACTGAAAACGAAATATGGACAATACTATGCCAAATTGACTAAGCTCAGATGTGGTAAATATAAGCCTGTGATGTATGACACATTCCTCGTCGGTTTTCTTCATTTTCAGCACGGTAATTCGCTTGTCGAGCAGCGATGGCCGAGTGGTTAAAGCCGCGGTCTTCTACGCGACCGATCCCGGGTTCAAATCCTCGGCGCGCACCTCTGACAAAGAAATTTGTAATGTGCGCATTTTATCGCTGCTACACGGTGATGGAAAATATCGTGATATTTAATTGATTACGATGTTCTCCATCGCCGTGCATGCCTGAGAGAAATTCATAATTTCTCGAAAGCATGACGTCCACCAATCTGCACTTGGCCAGCGTGGTGGACTATGGCCTAAATCCCTCTCTCTTGTGAGAAGGAGACCTGTGCCCAGAAGTGGGACATAAAAAAGGTTGAAAAAAAAATCGCTTGTATTGAAACTACCAATTTATTACGGCGCATAAATAACGACCTTAGTAAAATAAAGCAACACATTAAAATGCATTACGGGATAGTTGAACACTTCTATTACACTTATCCCATCTGAGGCTAACAGAGTGTCTGGTTCGTTAAATAAATTAAATTACCAGTCGAGCGGAATTCTGATCGAAATACTTGCACTGAAATTTTTGCTTCTTTCTTTTAGAGGGAAATTGTTAAAGGCATGTCGCAGTGATTTTGTAGTTTTTGGTGTATTTTTGAGCAATGTGGAATAAATTTGATAGCATTTTGCTCGATATATGTTTGTTTGCAAGCAGTGGCCATACATCATAGTTAAAACAAAAAACGTATTAAAAAAACTACTTGCTAGATCTCATTCAAACCAATTTCAGGTGGAAGTTTGCATCGTAATGTACATTATATATTTTTTTAGTTTTATCATTCTCTTATTTTAGAAGTTACAGGGGGGTGTCTCCCCCCACACATTTTGCCACTTTGGAAGTGTCTCTCGCGCAAACTATTCAGTTTAGAAAAAAATAATATTAAAAACCTCAATATCATTTTTGAAGACCTATCCATAGTGACCCCACACGTATGGGTTTTAAGTATGGGGAACCCTAAAAATTTATTGTTTTTTTCTATTTTTGTGTGAAAATCTTAATGTGTTTCACAGAATACATCTGCGTACCGAGTTTCAACAGTATAGTTCTGATAGTTTTGGAAAACAGTGGCTGTGACATACGGACGGACAGACAGACAGACATCACGAATCTATAAGGGTTTCGTTTTTTTTGCCATTTAGCTACGGAACCCTAAAAATGAAATCTAGATCGATTTATTGCCCCCAAAAACCCCTACATACTAGATTTCATTATTTTTTAAAAGGTATTAGTTAGATAGATTAAGCAACATATTAAAATGCATGACGGGCTAGCTGAGCACTTCTACTATTGTATACTTATCTGAGGCTAACAGAGCATCTGGTTCGTTCCAAATAAATTGAATTGCCAGCAGAGCGGGATTGTGATCAAATTACTTGCACTGCAATTTCTGCATGGTTAGTTGATGACGCTGCAAATTGAGTCGATAACTGTTTTGGCGGGAACTAGAATCATATCGTAGTCATGATTTTTTTATGTATTTGGTGCATTTTTTTATAATTTGTTCGATGTAGGTTAACAAAAGTGCTAGCTAGTAACTCACTTCTCACTGTCCAGCAGTGAGTGTGCACTGATGACTCGAGTCATAATTGATTTGTACCAGGCTTCGAATTGAAGGCATTTCTTCCAAAGACATTTTTGGTTTTAGGTGCACTCATTTCTGCCTATTACTGTTTTTCTGTAGGAAGGTGTAGAGCTGTCGACCAGACTTGCATGAGGAGACCATTAGCCTTCGGAGAAGTAGCCCTAATGCTTACCACCACGTAATCTTCATCCTCGTTAGCTACTCCGTTCAAATAAAGATAATAAAATTATTATTATCTAATACCTTTAAACGAACAATTCTTGTATATACCTATATACTTACATAACTTGAATCTCGGAAACAACTTACATGTATAGTACCTAGGCTTACGGGATGATAGATTGATCCAGCTAGGTTTCATTTTTAGACATTGACGACCTGCGTGGCGCAATGGCTACCATGCTGGACTGCTAACCAGAGGGCCCCGGGTTCGATTCCCGGCGAAACAGAAATTTGAATCATGAGTTTAAATTTCTGTTCTCGGTCTGGGTGTTTGCCAGTGTGTTGCTCAAAATTAAACCAAGAAAATCAATAACTTTTATCTGAGCAACGCTCGGTCGTCCAGGTAATGATACTTTTTATATGAAGTTGTTTTAGGTGGGTAAAATAATGCGCCATAATGTATTTTGTCCAATTTTGTTTAAATGGTTTTTAAGTGGAAGCTTACTAGGTACTACACTCATGGCTTTAATGGCATTAACCACGATATAGCCTTCGCTATAATTGCTTTTAAAGCCGATATAAAATTAGCGAGTGTATGGACCACAAAATTAGCGCGTATAAAACGTGTAGGGCTCAACCCTAGAACAGAACACGAGTGATCTACGCAGCTAAGCGAAACGGCCGAGGTCAGTGGTGGTGCAGAATGGGTGATTGCTATCAGCAAATTTCATACGCGATCCCGTGCTTTGTAGAGGTTCGGTTGGTCCCGGTGGTTATAGCCTATATAATATGGATATCCAACACCACGCGAAGCGCGCATGGCCCGGCGGTTAGCGTAGAACGCAAACGATCTATGCAACTAAGCCAAACGGGCGCGGTCGGGTGTGAGATGGGTGACCGCTAGTGGCAAAAAATTTCATGCGCGTTTCCGTGCTTCGGAGGGCACGTTAAGCCGTCGGTCCCGGTTGTTGTCGACAGATAACAGTCGTTAAACCTTGTCGGAGGCTTTATGGGCGGTTTGAAAACATCCGACAGCGGGTTGGCCACTAACCCGCATCTCCGCCAACCCGCATTGGAGCAGCGTGGTGGAGTAAGCTCCAGGACTCCCCATTAATGGGGAGAGACCCGTGCCCAGCAGTGGGACGCAAAAAGGGTTGAAGCCATCCAACACCACGCGCGTGTAAAACAAGGGTGCGTTCCTCTGAAGATCCCAGAGTTCTTCCCAAACGCTGAGACAGGCCACCAACGGATTGATGGTAGGCTATCTTCTAAATGAGTACCTCAATTTGAACAGGAGAGCTGTGCCCAGCAGTGGGTTATTTAAAAAAATTAAACAATGATATTATTTTCTTAGGTAAATCAAAACTTTTCTCCATTACTTTTCTTCCAGCGTCCATTTGCAAATTTATTATCTTACTTGTAGACTATAACGACTTAATGGTAGCTAAAATATTCGCTTCGCCGAGTTGCAATTACATTTATTCCTATTTGAATCGATTTCACAATACTGTACTGGAAGCTTTTATATGAAGTTATCAAAGTCAGATGCATTGTTTCACTCGATGAATTCTAGAATTTAGCTAATTCTAATATGGCTCTCGGGGTATCGGGAAAGAAACATTCAAAAGGTACCCTCGGTGGCCAGCCTCCGCGTGATGTCCCAGAACGGTCCCATCTTTGGGAGAGCAGTTGTGCCCTCCGCACCTTCCGTGCTTATGGCGGCACGCGGCCACTCGCACACCGCCGTCCTTCCCGTGGCTGGTGGCTGGTTGGATCAAGTTCCCATTCTTACCGCCCACAACCCCGGAAGTCCCTTTTAGTCACCTCTTATGATCAGACAGGGGATACCGTAGCTCTATTCTTAATCCCGAAGCTACAAGGAATGTAGGTAGTATACCTATGTAGTGCTGTTAAAACTATCACATGTTGGTTATGGTGTTTTTTCTCCGACACAGTTCAAATTCGGATATTTTATACACCTCTGATTTAGTTTATTATGTGCGAATTTATTGCTACTCGAAATGCATTGCTCAAAAAGATAACCACGAACTTCTTTGTACTTTGTCAGAATTCAAAGAACTAATCGAATGCCAGTTGCATTCTTGAGGTATAAGAGTTGTTCTAACATACATAGTTTTCAATTAGACACTTGAAATATGAGATGGCACGATCCATTTTACGTTTATACGGTTGTTTCTATTTGTTTATAAGTATTATTTAATGTACCTTAAATGCGCAGAGGGGAGCAGCTGGATTCAGAAGGCACGGGACCTGACGGAGTGGTGAATATTTGTGGGAGGACTATGTCCAGCAGAGGACTCTTTTAGGCTGATGGATGGGTGGGTGGATGATTGAACAGAAATGCTCACACTTTCTATAAATACTTACATTGAAATATTACCAACATTCTTTACATTCTTTCTGGCTACTTGTACTCGTAGTGAGAAACAGAAATAATGACTCACGAAACGGGATTGCGAACCGACTTTATGGCCGGAAATATGTAACATTTACTCAGCAGACATAATTGTGGTTCAAGAAATGTAGTGGTCGTAATAACAACGCTAATATTCCTGTTTATAAATATAGCTTTTTAGAACGGGATTTTGACTTCATCTGCGTGTTCTACCGAATTTCCTGCGTTGATCACCTTTTCACCAATACGCCACTAGACGAAGGTTGAATTCCACAGACACAATGTGGACAGGTGTCCAAATTGTGTCTGTGGAATCGCACTATTCGTGTACTTTGCACGTTACTATTTGCCACTGACGTGTAAGCTATGAGATAGCCTTCCTGCTCAAACATTTTTAGTAGCCTATGACTAGTTCCTCAAGAAAGCTCTAAGAAAGCTCTCCTCCAAAGCCGACAATGCTCAAGGTGATCGCTTAACGTATCTCGGTCCATCTTCCTTTTTGTTCGGTTTTTGTATAAAAATTAAGTTAAAAAAATTTAAAACCCCCCGACCAAAAAAATAAATTTTAAAACTAACAATAAATATTTTAAACCTATTATAATTATCATCGTCACATAGTAAGTTCAAGTATTTTTATTTTCCGAGCGGCGTCACGTAAGGGCACCGCTAAACGTGAGGGCAGACGACGTTAACGGTTGAGTCGATTTTGCGAAATTTTCGGAGTAAACTCTTTTGTTGCAATCTGTGACTACACCGGTGAACGTCGTTTTTGCGACGGGAGTTAAAAATGGAAACATTAAACTTTGTCCACGGCTGGATATAGACATTCCCGAATATCTGGTACTCCGTCCGGTGCCGGTCGTTGATCCAGTATCCTTCAGATTGTCAGTCCACGTTGTTAAAGCGCATCCTATGCATCTTCTGCTGAGATGAGGTTGCCATTCGAAGACCTTTTTTCTTCAACAGTTATCGGTTCCCCTAACAATATGGACTGCCAAACGTAGCGAAAGATGGAAGGTCTGCCTTCCTTTTTAGCATTCTACGTTTTGATATAAGCTGATGCTATACACTGGCACTACTAGTAGCAGCGTAGTAGAAGTTCTAACTTGAAGTTATTGTGATAGCGTTCTAAAACTCTTTACGGTCCTGTATAAAGGCGTTCCAAAGGCTTTCTGACGAAATCCTGGCATATAAACACGTGAGGCAAGATCGTGTGAAACGTTAAAAAATATAATTTTTCTATTTCAAGATGTAGCGATTGGCGTGAGATCGGCGATATGGCTATTAAAAAAAAGCTGAGAGTTCTGTAAAACATCAGACTTTTATAGTCGGCAGACAAAGCCATTAAATGTCCGGTAGTAACCTAAAATTTCCCGTAAATCTATTTTATTGTTGTACCTATGTGTTTTATGTCGCAATGGTGTTATGGATTGAACTGATACATGAATACGAGTATATTTGAGGGTATGTAGAGTGTTATTTATTATTATTTGAGTTGATGGGGGAAGGGTACAACCCTAAGGCCACTTCCCTTCCCTTCCATTCCCAAGGCCGACGGTTGTTAGGAACCGTACGATGCGCTTGGGATCTAGAAGTTTGACATCTTCCGATGTGACTAGGCTGCCGCCCAGTATCCGACTTCTGCTATGTGCGAGTGCGACAAAGTCGCAGAGGATGTGGATGCCCGATTCCTCTTCACCATTGCAGAATCTGCAAATAGCAGTTGAACTTAGGTTAAGTTTGAACATATGCCTGTTTAGTTTACAGTGACCAGTAAGAATTCTTACAAGTGGACGTATTTCATTGCGTTCTAGATGTAGAGTGACATAGGCGAGGTACTTTTTACCAATAAAATATCTCAATCCTATCAGAAAAAAGGTGCACACAAAACACATGGGCAGAGCCGTGCGTGGAATGCTAGTGTTTGAATAAAACTTAAACTTAATATTATATCATCGTTTTCGTAAGTAGAAAACAGCTCCTCTCCAGCGAGTTAATATTAGCTGCATACTCGTACATGAAGAAATGCTACACTCCAAAATGGGTCAAACATGCCATAATGTGCGCCTCGTAAACTCTTAGTGCCGGTCGCCGTGTTCAGGTTTTAGGGTTCCTTGCGTTAAATGGGATAACTGAACCTTGTAACATTCAATGTGCATAATTCATCTGCTTTTTCCTTGCATAGTGTTGGTGGCAAATAAGACGGCCATAGAAAAAAACATGTCAATTCGGCCATTTTTAGAATTATTTTTAGAATTGGGAGTGTTGAAAAAGAATTGATTACCGTTATGATCTGTTATTAAAATACAACAGAACAAGGCAAAATATATGTTTTTAAAATAAAATAAAAATGTTTTACATTACAAAATCATTTTATCTTTGGGATCGGATTGTGTAGGGCTGGCAGTGACGACTTACGTCAAATAAGTAAAATTTTCGAAACCATTTTTGGCGGATCGGACCATTTTTTATTTCACTTTCATTAGTCATTGATGGCAATAGGTTACTGTATAAATAATACTGCTAGAAATAAATAAATGCTAGAAATAAATCTATATTAAATAACGCTTCACACTCATAGCGCCACAGTAGGGTAGATTTTGTCATTATTATTCAAAAGTGCCTAACAGTGGGAAATAAAGAAGGTTGAAAAAAATAATTCAAAATTGAGGCTTAAAAATTCACGAAGTTTCGGATACGGGCGTACAGACTAATAATACGACATACTTGTAAATATGAACATGTAGCTCCAACAAAAACTTTAGTGTTACGGAACCATTTACGGTGAGCTATATTCGTTCTTTCTCTTTTCTGCCGTGCTATCGAGACGAGTGTAATTGCGCCTGGACTAAATTGCATCTCACTTTACCTACCGGCGCCGTCTCCACTAAACATCTTTATTTGTAATTCTTACTACACATGTAGTATTACCTACACACGCATTTACGTAAAGGGCCAAAGTAGTGTAACGATGGTTCGTTACACCACAATACAAGGAGCGCATGCCTGTTACGCCTGCTATGCCTGCTACCGCAAATTGATAAAATTATACCCAGGAACGTTGTTACATTGTCGCTGCATTTTGTTTTTCGTTGCAGAGCCAGTGAAAAGATTTTTTATCGGGGAAAGTTATACTGTAAAAGGAATTTGATAAATATATACTTACATATATAGAGTTATTATTGCAGAGAAACGGGGTTATGTGTGTCATAAAACTTCACTAATACTATCTAACACTATCGAGGTCTCCACCACGGAGATACCGGGCAAAAAGTCTCGACTATTTTATATTATTTATTTATATTTATTTATTTATTTATATTTATATTATACTGCGTATTTTTCGATACTCCACCGTGATCTAAAATGTTATTTATTTATTTAGATGATATTTAATTAATTAAGATTACATTATAATTATTCAATTACCGTGCATGCATGAGAAAAACTGATGTCCACCAATCCGCACGTGACCAACGTGTTGAATTATGGCCTAAATCCCTCTCACTTGCGAGGGAGCCCTGTTCCCAGCAGTGGGACATAAAAAAGATTGGCCTCCGTCTTCGAGAAGATAATCATGCTCAGTAGTGAAATAAAAAAAGCAACGGGTTGCACTCCACTTGGTGGCACTACCAGAAGTCAAAATTTGAACATTAACGTTGTGCATTTTTGATATTTTGGAATGCTTAGGGAATAATTTCGCACGAATTACTTTTATTATCAGTATTATTTTTCATCTATTATTTTCAGTAGGCTTTCTTATCTAGTATTTTTATACAGTACTCACTCATTTTCTTTCACTTTTTTTTCGTCACTTTTTTCATTAATAGATGCACTTTGTTCAATTTATACTTGATATAAACGAATTTTACAAGTATAGACAGTCGAGCCGTCATCAGCTATCTCCCCTCCGTCTTGGTCTAAAGCCGGGGAAGATCGACCTTCACCGATCTGATAACTCGATGAGACATATACACATAATGCAATAAGCCTTGTATGAATCAATAGTCGAAAATCTTATTACTAAAATAGTCAGACCCTCCCAAATTATGATGAGTAATCCATAGTTGAGAAAAGCAATAAGAGTTAGCCCAAAATCACTGTTTTGCTCTGAACTGTGTTTAATAAAACTTTATCAATGTCACTTAACGATAATAATGTGTCTATTATTAACATACTATACGATACTATATTATTTTCTGTACATATAATTCGGAACTAATTAGTTGAAACGAGAAAAGTAAAAACAATGATAAATATTTCGTTCAATCAATGTGTTCGAGACTAAGCAATTTTTATTAAGTGCCTCATCTACTAGACGAAAATATAATAAGATTATTCCATTCGGAAATTATGAAACGCGTGGCAGATGTTTGATATTGAAATTTTAACAGCAACACGTACGAAGGGTAACAGAAATAATGATTAGTTCAAACAAAATATTTTTGGACCACATCCAATGCAGGAATACGTAAATTATTAGTGAAAAATTGAGTGTCTGCCGCTTCACAATTTAACCATCGATAGTTAATCACTATCACGAAATTGGTTTAGGCAGCGTGCCAAAATATCAAAACATTAATTTTTAAAAATAAAATGATGCAACGTGGCAGTTGGAACGAGGTCATGTCGCAATGTGAAAGACGAGAATTTTGAAGTACGACCAGGTGTAAGCCAACAATCGTAATAAAAATAAAAATCTTTCTGTTTTGTGTGCTTTACTAATAGTAAAATACAATTTAATAAAAATTGAAAGTAAAAGAGCCGTGGTGACTAATTGGTTAAGTCTCTCCGATACTGTACAAATCCCGACGTACACCTCTTATTTTGCTATGTGCGCATTTTTCGTTACTCCACGATTATAATCAATCCTTATGTGAATCTCTCACTCGGAATTGGGAGATATTGACAACGATGGTCAAGTGCAGATTGGTACATATGACATACCTTATTTATGTAAGTAACAGTTTTACCTCAAAATGTATTTATACAATATAAATAGTTGTCCGCCCCAGCTCCTGCGTACAGACTTTTATGATCATAATAATATAAATTGTGTATAATGAGGTTATAAGTTAAGAGTTAAAATTTTAAGGGAAAATTTTATTTTCTTCTTTTAGAGCATTTAAATAAAAGCTTCTTTTACAAGATTTTTTCTCTTTTAATTTATTTTTAAATTTTAGTTTTCGCTGGCTAGGCATTCATTTAATACCCATAGGAAAGCATAAAAAACTTCAAAAGTACGCCATATTGGAATAAAAAAACATTTTCTACTGAACCAAACTGTGAAACTAAGCCATTCTCAATCCTAGGCCACCAACAAAGGTACCGTGCTGGATCCTGCAACTTTTCGTATTGAAGTAGGTCTCCACGTTAGCGCCGACACACATAAGGATGCCCGCTGTAAAGGTTGGGTCTGCGACTGATCATGCCCAAAGTCTCAAGCGCCGTAAATATAGTAATTTATCTGACAATTACATATTTACCGCGCTTGCCATGGAGACGATGGTCGCATAAAATGTACTGGCCTGTGGTCACTTAAGAGCTGGCGGCTCCTTGCAATTCAACGTGGCAATGCCGCCATTGTCTATAGTATGTAGAGAAGTATATAGAGAAGGAAGGAAGCGCACATGGCCCGACGGTTAGCGTAGAACGCAAACGATCTATGCAACTAAGCCAAACGGGCGCGGCCAGGTGTGAGATGGGTGACCGTGCATATATTCATGCGCGTTTTCGTGCTTCAGAGGCACATTAAGCCATAGATCCCGGTGTTTGTCGACAGATAACAGTCGATAAACCTTGTCGAAGGCGTTATGGGCGGTTTGAAAACACCCGCATTGGAGCAGCGTGGTGGAATGGTGGTAACGTGGTGGTGGAGACCTGGAGCTGGTCTCCCCAATAATGGGGAGAGACCCGTGCCCAGCAGTAGAACGCAAAAAGGGTTGCAGCCATAAGAAGGATTAAGAGTTATGTCAGAATATTTTCTAATTATTCTCGGCAAGCCTTTTCGTTTGATACTCATATTGCAGAATTGCATAAAAATGAATATTCCGCCATCTTAGTGGTTCGCCACATTGGATTTAGAATGACGTCACACAGCTTATTCTTTATTGTGATCCAAACTAAACGAGTACACAAAATTCGAAGAAGTTGAAGATATCTGCTTCAAAATTGAGAAGCAATATTCCACTCGGACAAACATACATTCATGGCAAATTAATAAAAGCTTTTAAAAAAATATGCATTCCCAAAATATTTGAGTACGACCTTGTTATAAGAGTAGGAGAACAAATGATCATCTGCTTAATATAGTAGATATGTATATAATTTTATTTTTATAGAAATACTTGTTAACATCTCAGTGTAAGGCAATAAATATCAATTTGAATTAATTAATCTCCTGATCTAAATCTTGCTACATGAAGCTCCGGCATACCGCTATAACTTTTACATTACCATATTCAGACTTAACAGAGCCTCGACGCTAATTAAATTACTCTGAATTGCTGGTTCAAATCTGCGAAGGAAAGTTTTGTACGCTTACAAGCTTTAATTTCATAAAATAGCTATTCCCTACTAATATTATAAATTAGAAAGTAACACTGTATGTCTGTCTGCTACGCTTTCCCTACTATAATTTTACTTAAACTACTGAACCAATTTGAATGAAATTTGGAACACAGATTGATTGGACCTTGGATTTTGATCCTACGGGAATCGACTAAACGGGTCCACGCGGGCGAGGCCGCTGGCGGAAGACTAGTTTCGAGTATAAATGCGGTTTCAAACTAGCATATTTTAGGCGCGTATACAATCATTTCGGGAAACGTGCTTATACACAATACACGCGCTTTAAAAAAAACCGGCCAAATGCGAGTCGGACTCACGCACGAAGGGTTCCGTACCATTATCTATAAAAAATCACGTTTATTGTATGGGAGCCACCTTAAATATTTGTTTTATTCTATTTTTAGTATTTGCATAACAATAGCGGCAACAGAAATACATCATTGCCTTTGATTATCCATAGTAATCATTGCATTAAGATTGAATGAAAGGTAAATTGTGGTTTACGATTTAAAACGTAATTAAAAAAAAAACTTCTTACTAGATCTCGTTCAAACCAATTTTCGGTGGAAGTTTGCATCGTAATATATTTAATCGTTTTATATATTTTTTTAGTTTTATCATTCTCTTATTTTAGAAGTTACAGGGAGGGGGGGGGGGACACATTTTACCACTTTGGAAGTGTCTCTCTCGCAAACTATTCAGTTTAGAAAAAAATGATAATAAAAACCTCAATATCATTTGTGAAGACCTATCCGTAAATACACATACACAGGGTTGGATAAAAAAAATTGAGTTTCAGTTCTAAGTATGGGGAATCCTCAAAATTTATTGCTTTTTTCTATTACTGTGTGAAAATCTTAATGTGGTTCACAGAATACATCTACGTACCGAGTTTTAACAGTATAGTTCTTATAGTTTCGGAAAAAAGTTGCTGTGACATACGGACGGACATACAGATAGACAGACATCACAAATCCACAAGGGTTTCGTTTTTTGCCATTTGGCTACGAAACCCTAAAAACAAAAGACGCTCAAATGCGCCGAAAATTACGCTGGCTTGAAACCGCTCTTAGGGCAACTAAGCAAGTGGTATTTTGGAATAACTATTGCTGTTTGTATGGAAAAACGGCGCTAGCGTTTCCTCTTAACTTTTACTGATATGGTTTGAGTTTGCAACTAAGAGAGAGCACTACATTGCGCCTCTGTCTTGTTTGTCAGCCAATGAACATGAATGTTATCGATGGCTTATTTTTCTTTTATATTTAAAACTAATTTTCCGCCTACGATCCCACCCGCAATGGCTACACGTTTTTACATAGAATGAGATTTTTCCCCGGATATAAAGTAACCCATGTCACTCTCAAATACTGCTATTTGGTCATAAATGTAAAATCCCTCAAACTAAAGAGTTATCCGGGTGTATCCGAACAGTAAATTGGATCAATCCATAGAACAATGTTGCAATGGATTGATCTGTATGCAATGGCGACGTGATAAAGGACAAACAAACGAAGGCCCTTAGCTTTCACATTTCTGACCGAATGACGGGTTTTTTCAGCCGTTAGTCTGAGCGTTTGTATTCCTGTCTTTGAGTGTTCATACGAGTTGTATCCACGACAGTGTTAATCGTATTACCTAGTGTAATTTATAATTTTAATGCAAGTATTTTCTTATACCATGACACATGAAATCGACGTTATGATTGATGTGGGTAAAACTAGCGAAAGTTAATGAATGTTGCAAGGGCGGCCCATTGGTGACCCTTGACCTAGTTGGGTAGACCCAGTTTTTGGTGTAGCGTGAATCATTAAAAAGTCATGAACGCAAGCATGGAATTTGACGTTTGTTTCTACGTTTTTAAAAAAAAATCAATAAGAGCATTTTGCTCACAACTTTAGAATCTAATGGCATAACGCATTTTTGAGATAGTTTGGATGCCTCCTGTCAAAAAAATTAATATGGTAAAATTTTCATGGCTTGACTGTTAATTCACTTTAAGTACGTTACTTTAAAAGTGTCATTTTTTCACAGCGTTAAGTCAGTATATGGTGTTCATTTATGAGTTCCTGAAATTAAGAAATTTGGCAGACAGCCGGACAGATAGACGGGCAAAGTGATCCATATAAAAATATAGAAAATGTAAGTTGACTATTAAATTCTATAAGAATACGATTTTATTTTTATTTTTTAGTGTATATTAGTTTGTTTTGGAATAGTTTTCTTTTGAAGTCGGCTTTTGTTTTTTGGTATTTTACTTTAATTTGTTTCGAGTAGTTTTCTTTTAAAGTCGATAATTTTTTTGTTAAAATTTTTGTTTATTTCCTTTGAGAATTACCCTAAAAACAATGTATAACGTACAGCACTAAGATCGAATAAACTAAGGATAGTAAAAATATACATACAATGTAATTAGGTCTAGTAGGTATACAGCAGTTGTAAATATAATTTATGCGTTAGTTCTGGCTTACGTGTTGAAGGTAGTAATTGACTTCCGGTTAATTGTTCTGGCACTTAGCCAGTGATTTGCGTCTTATCGCAATTTTAACTCAAGTAGTACGTAACAATAAGAAAAGAAGGAGAAAGATAAAATATTATTATGTAGATACTCTATTTAAGGACTACAGATTATTCACATAATTAATTAAATTTTTGGTTTCAGTTTTTTTCTTTTAATATCATTTAATAGTATTCGAACCTTTCGAAACCGTATTTTTGGCTCTCATATTTGGATGTGATGTGAAATAATCAATTATCTGAGCATGCCAAAAATTGTTTTGAAAATGTAATAACTCGCGGTGTACAATAGGCTACCAGGTGAAGTGCGGAGTGTTTCTGACCTGGTAGCTTAATGAAATTTAAATTTAAATTAAAACGGTGGCTGTTAGAACAGGCTTTCTACAGTGTCGAGGAATTTATGTACCATTAATTATAATTATTACCATCTAAAGTGTATTATTGTTATTATTGTATTGGAATTTTCTGTTTAATTTCTAGAGATGACTTGATTTTGCGATATTAATTTATAGCATTTGTATGGATTTAAATTATTGCGAAGTTATTGTAATTTTGACTAGTATGAAATTCATATGAATAAAAAAACTATGAACTAAGTATTATAGTTCGCCCGGGGAATTACCACCGCTGCACCCACTTCTGTCGTGAACCAATTCTATTGTGTTTCGGTCGAAAGGTGCAGTTGCCGGCCACACTTACATGAGGCGACTACCAGCCTCCGGAGTAGCAGCGCAACTGCATGCGACCTCAGATAAGACTTACCTATGCTAGCTTGAGGTTGTGTGTAGATGTCCATGGGCTGCAGCGACCACTTAACACCACGTAGCTTGCATGCTGGTCTGCTACTCCATTCAAATAAATAAAAAAAATCCATTCTATATTTAATATTATAAATTCGAAAGTAACTCTGTCTGTCTGTCTGCTACGCTTTCCCGCTTAAACTACTGAACCAATTTCAATAAAATTTGAAACACAGATAGAGTGGACCTTGAGAAAGGACATTGGATAGTTTTAATCCTACTGGAACCTTTAAAACCATTACACGCGGGCGAAGCCGCTGGCGGAAGGCTAGTAAAAAATTAAAACGAAAATTAAAGTAAATCAGGACCACAATGTCTTTTGTCTCTTAATTAATGCCCGCTTTAATTCCTTGTATTGAAAGGAAAAAGACGACAAAAAAATCTAGCAGCCTTTTTGCAGTAACAGTACAAAAATATTTGATGGCTGGCATGGCTTTGAATCGATAAAGATTACACGTGTCAAGCGATCATGTGAGAAGATACGTATCATTCCATTGCCACCTGCTCACAGATGCGAGTAATTTGTTAAAGCTATTACAGGTATTCTATTGTAAGCCATGTCTGTATTGTAGATTATGTTCCACAGTTTTTAGAATATAATAAAATAAAATGAACTGGAGTAAGTCCTGGAGCATGCTCCATCACGCTACTCCAATGCGGGTTAGTGGAGATGCGGATTAGTGGCCAAACCGCTGTTAAATGTTTTCTAACCGGGCAAATGCTGGGTAGGCTTAACAACCTGTACATTACATTAGAAATTTAATTAAAATAAGTAAATATTATATTCACAGTACAAACTATATATTGTACTTATACTAATATTTGGCTATTTCCTTTTCATTTTAAGTATAAAGTATGGTTAAAACTTCCAATAGCCATATTATTATCAAGTTTGCTGTTTGATGTCGTGGATGTACTCGAAATAACGTGATATAATAAGTACTATAAAATCAATATAAAAACCTCAAACACTGTTGAAAAACAAGTTTAATAATAATAGTGCAATTCACAATTTACCTTTTGTTGAACATCGAAGTTAAAGATAAATAGGTCAAGATTATTCCTCTATATTTCCTTGTTCTTGATTCTGGGTCACCCTGTGTAAGCAGAAACGACATACCGCCACTATAGTAATTTTCTCTGCACTCGTAGATGTGTAACACTCACAACTGGTGATAATGGAAAACTCTATAAGGATTCCACAGATAATTATTAGGTCAAGATTATTCTTCTATATTTCCTTGTACATGATTCTGGGTCACCCTGTGTAAGCAGAAACAACATACCGCCACTATAGTAATATTCTCTGCACTCGTAGATGTGTAACAATCACAACTGGTGATAATGGAAAACTCTATAAGGATTCCACAGATAATCAATAGGTCAAGATTATTCTTCTATATTTCCTTGTACATGATTCTGGGTCACACTGTGTAAGCAGAAACAACATAACGCCACTATAGTAATTTTCTCTGCACTCGTAGATGTGTAACAATCACAACTGGTGATAATGGAAAACTCTATAAGGATTCCACAGATAATCAATAGGTCAAGATTATTCTTCTATATTTCCTTGTACATGATTCTGGGTCACCCTGTGTAAGCAGAAACAACATACCGCCACTATAGTAATATTCTCTGCACTCGTAGATGTGTAACAATCACAACTGGTGATAATGGAAAACTCTATAAGGATTCCACAGATAATCAATAGGTCAAGATTATTCTTCTATATTTCCTTGTACATGATTCTGGGTCACACTGTGTAAGCAGAAACAACATAACGCCACTATAGTAATTTTCTCTGCACTCGTAGATGTGTAACAATCACAACTGGTGATAATGGAAAACTCTATAAGGATTCCACAGATAATCAATAGGTCAAGATTATTCTTCTATATTTCCTTGTACATGATTCTGGGTCACCCTGTGTAAGCAGAAACAACATAACGCCACTATAGTAATTTTCTCTGCACTCGTAGATGTGTAACAATCACAACTGGTGATAATGGAAAACTCTATAAGGATTCCACAGATAATCAATAGGTCAAGATTATTCTTCTATATTTCCTTGTACATGATTCTGGGTCACCCTGTGTAAGCAGAAACAACATACCGCCACTATAGTAATTTTCTCTGCACTCGTAGATGTGTAACAATCACAACTGGTGATAATGGAAAACTCTATAAGGATTCCACAGATAATCAATAGGTCAAGATTATTCTTCTATATTTCCTTGTACATGATTCTGGGTCACCCTGTGTAAGCAGAAACAACATACCGCCACTATAGTAATTTTCTCTGCACTCGTAGATGTGTAACAATCACAACTGGTGATAATGGAAAACTCTATAAGGATTCCACAGATAATCAATAGGTCAAGATTATTCTTCTATATTTCCTTGTACATGATTCTGGGTCACCCTGTGTAAGCAGAAACAACATAACGCCACTATAGTAATTTTCTCTGCACTCGTAGATGTGTTACAATCACAATTGGTGATAATGGAAAACTCTGTAAGGATTCCACAGATAATCAAATGAACAATAGTAATTGGATTGTAAAGTGTGCTACAGTACCAAAAGCAAAAGTTTAACTAATTGACTCCGGCGTTACTTTGCCTTACTCCATTGTTATAAAGTTAGGTTAAAAACTACCTTGCAACAATCTGGAATCAAAACGTGTGATGGTATATACTTCTGCATAAACAGGTATGCGCCATCATACGTTTTGATTGCGGATTGCTGCAACGAGTTACGTTACTGACGAGTGCTTTGTAGGTTATTTGTTTTTTATTTTGTTTGAAAGGTTATGTTCTAGATAAGTTAAGGTCAAAATAAGAACGTATGATTCGACATTATATCATTAGTTCAAAACAATCTTAATAATTATTATAAAATAATTAAAATTGTATAAAACAGTTAAGATTAGTTAGCTTTCCACCCATGGAATATATTTTGCTCTGGTAAAAAGTATAGACTATGTCGCTCTCAAACTCCCTATTTCCATACAAAATGTTAGTTCAATCCATACAATCAATATAAAACTCTGTCTATACCAAAAATTTGATCGATCCGTACAATCAATATCAAACTATCTCCATACAAAAAAATATCTTAATCCGTACAATCAATATCAAATTATCTCCATATGAAAAATTAGCTCAATCCGTACAATCAATATCAAACTATCTCCATACAAAAAATATATATTAATATCAAACCAACAAACACACTTTCACAATTATAATAATTATAGCCTTCCGCCAGCGGCTTCGCCATCGAGGAGCCGTTTTTGGGTCCCCGTAGTATAAAAAAATAGCATATGTGCTATTCCAGGCTATATCTCTAACTTTTTTCCACCCATTCCATCCATTCCAATACAACGTAAGACGATATTGCCACATTAATATCATAGGAGATTAGCTAGCGGATTCAACCGCGTGGTCCCTTTTAATAGCTTCTCGCAGGATAAACACCGTCCTATGTCCTTTCCCAACGGCCATTCTATATATTTTTTCAAAATTACATTAAAATTGGTTCAGTAGTTTAAGCGGGAATACGTAACAGACAGACAGAGTTACAATTCAGTATATAAATAAGTACGGATATGGATTATTGTGGATTTGTTTATTTTGCACAAAATATTTACTCTTTAAATATTTCGTCGATAGCCAAATGGATGACCCATTTACATCCACGTGACTCCGTTCCCAAGCACAGAGTAACAAGCTGATATGTAGTATAAGTATTAGAATAAAGCTGATTTCATCCTGTCCAATATAGGTTAATTATAGAAACCGAGCGTTTTGAAATGAAAAAAAAAAAACAGAGAGAAAACAGCTTTTCGGTTTTGCAATATGCACAGAGAGGGCGATGCCATTATTGAATCATAATCTGGGTCAATCCTATGATCCCGCAGCAATGTACGTGATCACAAATCTTAATTTAATATTTGCATATTTCTCACTGCCTCACGGTGAGGGAAAATATTGTAATACTCATGACGGCGTTTTCTATCAGCGTGCACGTATAGGAGTTACACAAAATTACTCGAGGGCTTGATGTCACTCGCACTTGGCCAGCTTGGCGGACTGTGGCGAGAACCCTCTGAATTCCGAGCGATAGGTAATTCTTAAATAATTAATCATAGTAAAACGTCTTAAAAGCCCACCGAAGATCGAACCCGTATACTCTAACAGAGTGACCGAACTCTCAACGTGAAACTAATTAGGTACTAGCGGAAAAATATCTACTGTAAGTCATTACCGGTACTCAGTCCTTGGCAATGCTTCTTGAATTTAATTATAACTACTTACGTATCTGTCAAAATCGCATGAATGTTGGCAAGTGAGAGCGACTCAACTACTGGTTTTAAAATAGACGGTAACATTGAATTTTGTTTTGTCACGCCTGTTCGGTTTGGTCGTTGTTTTGATTGAAATAAAGCGGTTTGTTTGCGGTACAACTGACTACCTAATCGCTATTATGATGTTCTATGTCACGAAATCCCTTCGTCTATAAATGTTGTGTGGCTTGCACATGTACATTTTTTAATGCGCATATCCTCGAGAACGGTCAGTGTCCACGTCAACATGACAAATAAACGTAGACGAGCATGTTGTGTGAGTAAGGTAATATTTTTAATGGTTCATTAGTTAATGACATGGCTGCAACCTTTTTTGCGTCCCACTGCTGGGCACGGGTCTCTTCTCATTATTGGGGAGGCCTGGAGCTTACTCCACGCTACTCTGATGCGGGTTATGTTTATGTTATGTTTTCAAACCATAAGGCCTCCGACTAGGTTTAACGACTGCTATCTATCGATAACAACCGGGACCGACGGCTTAACGTGCCCGCGCAAACACGGAATCGTGCAGGACATTTTTTCCAAGAGCGGTCACCCATCTAACACCCGACCCGCTTGTTTGGTTTAGCTGCGTAGATCGCCAGCATTCTACGTGTTTATACTACGAGTTTATAACATAAACAGTCATATTTGTTTGTTAACGCTTCCAAAGCTTTCGAACTATAATATTATTTTCAGAGGCGATAGGACTTAAATAAAATCTGTTTATTTAACTCATTCTGTAGATGCCTTTTCGATGTTTAAGTGTAACTTTGATACAAATGTTTAAGAAGCATGGCCATGCTCTATCATTACTATCGTATACTAACGTTTAATTTGGAGGCTAATATGGAACGCAAACTATAGCGGCTGCCAAGCAATCAGTTATTGGTTAGTGCTAGTGGCAATTTTTATAAAATTTTCAGTGCTTCGAGGTGCACGTTAGGTCCCGATGACAGTCAGTTAACCTTGTTGCATTTCTTAATGGTAGTTTTCAAACGTTTGCCTATGGGTTAGCTTCCCCCTGTGAATACACTTGAAAGCTCCAGGGCTCCCAAATTATGAGAAAAGACCTGGAATATGAATCAGTAAAATAATGCACTTTGTTCTGTCCCCATTTCGTGCTCTCTCGATGAAACATGCATCTTCGAATGCATCAAACAAAGTTGAAATATAACGGAAAAGTTTTATGCATGAGCGTTCCTTGTGAACGTCTTTTTAATACAAAAGTGGATGCTCTAAATGTAGAAATCACGCTGTCTCACGTAGGTATGCCGCTGACTGCGCAACGATAAAATGCGGAAAAATCAGGAAATACAAAAAAAGAAATAAGGATTTTCCGATGGAATTACGACACCGATTATTTATTTTCTCTAACTGCAAACGATGTTTTACAAATGTCTTGAATAAATAAAAACTAAAAGAAACTATTTTAATCATTTATTTATTTTTATTTAGTTTACCTTTTTTTAATCTAAAAACAATGGGCATGTTGTATTCTATCGGTGTATTTGGATACAGCCAATGTAAGTGCAGTTAAAGCGCGTATGGCTCAGCGGCTAGCGATCTACGCAGTTAAGCTAAATGGGCGCGGTCAGGTGTGAGATGGGTGACCACTACTGGCGAACATTTCATGCGCGTTTCCGTGCTTTGGAGGGCACGTTAGGCTGTCGGTCCCGGTTGTTATCGATAGATAACAGTCGTTAAACTTTGTCGGAGGCCTTATAGGTGGTTTGGAAACATCCGACAGTTGGGTTGGCCACTAAGCTGCAACTCCACCAACCCGCATTGGAGCAGCGTAGTGAAGTAAGCTCCTGGCCTCCCCAATAATAAAGGGGAGAGACACGTGCCCAGCAATGGGACGCAAAAAAGGTTTGCAGCCCAGCCAAGTGAAGAAAACATTTTTTTTCCGCAAACATTTATTGCGACTTATAGTGATTTTTGATTTTAATTAGTGCGGCACACTATTTAAACTCAATTCGCACGCAGTATCAGAATCAGAACGCACCGGTGTCCTCCACGCGCGGCGCCCTGGAACGGGCCCATCTTTGGAAGAGCAGATGTACTCTCCTGCACTTTCCGAAGTGCCGTTTGCAGCATAAATGCTTGCAACCTTTTAAGCGTCCCACTGCTGGTCCTCAGTCTTTCCCGTTTAATCCCCCGTCTTAGAGATTTTTTGGAGAAGAAAACAGAAATTTCTGATTGATGTGGATTAAGTTTTGGAAACATGCAACTATATTCTTAAAAGTAGATACTGCGGAAGTAAAGAAGATTACGAAGCTTGTTTTTAAAACATACTAATAAATGCACCAAGATGAATTTGATAAGTTATTTGTTAATTCAAACAATATACTTTTTCTACCTGATATTTCTTATTATTATTGCCATCTGTTTTGTTATCGGAACATGCCTCTGACGTCACATTTTTTTTCAACCTTTTTATGTCCTACTGTTGGGCACAGGTTTCCTTCTCACAAGTGAGAGGGATTTAGGCCATAGTCCACCACGCTGGCCAAGTGCGGATTGGTGGACGTCGTGCTTTCGAGAAATTATGAATTTCTCTCAGGCATGGCACGGCGATGAAGAACATCGTAATCAATTAAATATCACGATATTTTCCATCACCGTGGAGCAGCGATAAATGCGCACATTACAAAATTCTTTGTCAGAGGTGCGCGCCGAGGATTTGAACTCGGGATCGGTCGCGTAGAAGACCGCGGCTTTTACCACTCGGCCATCGCTGCTCACACGTCACATTTTACAGTCGCCTTATTAGGTTATTCTTAGGTTATATTAGGTTAGTCGCCTTATTAGTACCATGGTTGGCTAGTAATTTCAGAAGATTATAATAGATATTCTAATAGGTAGAAGATACTAACGAAGTGGCTCGTAAGTTTTTTTGCTCGATTTAATTGGAAAAAAACATTATCCGTTTCTAATTGTTGGAACTAGTTTAATTCCTTGAATAAATTACTCATTTAATGGTCCTGTTGACTGCATTTCTGCTGGTTTAATGTTCTTGTCATTACGTTAATGAAATTTTGAGTACTTACTGAAGTGATTTTCCAATAATGACATAACATGATCAGAGTTTATTAAAAGGGTTAAGTAAACGTTTGGCTTAATTTTTGGCCCATATTTCTGAAATCGAACAGAGTCAATTACATAATTTATCAGAAGTCAGTCAGTTATAAGATAATATGTGTAATGTTTAAGTAAGTTGACAATATCTATGAGATGCAGCGGTACCCTTAACCTCATGTGGACTACATGCTGCTGGAGCCGTCGGTCCCGGTAGTTATTGGTATGGATATATAAGGATCGATCGATTATCTATAGGTAACAGTGTCGGAGACCTTATAGATGATTTGAAAACATCCAACAACGTCTTGGCCAGTATCCTGCGTCTCGACCAACCGACATTAGAGCATCTTGGAGTAATAATAGGAAGAGTCCAGACACAAAAAAGGGTTGCAGCCACTTACCATTATCTTTATTTATTTAAATTTTATTTTAATTTATTTTTAATTTCCATTCCCTACTAAACACTGTAAGATTTTCCTCATATGTAGGACACTAAAATGGTCTGAGCAGGTAATTTTCTTAAGCAGCATGACGAAGTAGTACTTTTTATTATACGTAATAATATTACCTAGCCTCCCCATGAATATTATTACATTTAATAACGGAGGTAAACACGGTATGAATAATATCTTCATGATATTCGAGATACCGGACCCTCTAGTAGAGGAGTCCCGGATGCTAAATTTGCAGTTACTAAATCGTCATGAGGACCTATTAGACCTAAATGAAGGTTTGTTTCTAAAAAGAAAAAAGTTAAATTAAGGATTAAATGCAAGCAGTAATATTTCAATATTCTGACGCTCTAATAATGAATAAGATGGTAGATTGCACACAGAAATGCAAAATAAAAATATAACATAGCGACACTTGGTACTGTCGAGATCCAATATTTATTATATTTTTTTAATAGTAAATTTCCACACAAAAGCTTGATATTCTAATCTGTCAATTTTGAGAACATGAAAAGAAAAATTATAAAAATTAAAACTTTAATATTATAAATTACGTGTCACGTTGTTTGTCCGCGATGGACTCCTAAAGTACTAAACCGATTTTAATAAAATTTGCACACCGTATGCAGTTTACCGAATACCGAAGATATCCCGGACGTCAGCCTGTACGAAATTAGAAGGGCCCTTAATCAGCTTAAAAACAACAAAGCACCGGGAGATGACGGTATCACATCAGAGCTGCTGAAGGCTGGAGGGAAACCCCTCCTAGTGGCGCTCCAAAAACTGTTCGATACCGTCATCAGTAGCGGAACTGTCCCGGAGGCGTGGAGCAGAAGCGTGGTGGTTTTGTTCTTCAAAAAGGGTGACAGAGCCCTTTTGAAGAACTATAGACCCATCGCGCTTCTGAGCCACGTCTATAAGCTGTTTTCAAGGGTTCTTACTAATCGTATTGCGCGCAGGCTAGACGACTTCCAGCCTCCCGAACAAGCCGGATTCCGAAAAGGCTATAGTACCATGGACCACATACACACGCTGCGACAGGTTATACAAAAGACCGAGGAGTATAACCTGCCGCTATGTATTGCGTATGTGGACTATGAGAAAGCCTTTGATTCTATCGAGACCTGGGCGGTGCTAGAGTCTCTCCAGCGATGCCAGATTGACTATCGGTACATCGAGGTGTTGAAGTGTTTGTACAAAGCCGCAACTATGACAGTCCGAGTTCACGACGGAAGCACTGGACCTATTCCACTGCAGCGCGGAGTACGACAAGGGGATGTTATATCCCCGAAGCTGTTTACCGCTGCTTTGGAAGACGTGTTCAAGCTGATGGAGTGGAACGGGCTGGGTATTAACATCAATGGCGAACACCTCACACACCTTCGATTTGCCGATGATATAGTAATCTTGGCGGAGAACCTGGAAGAGCTCAGCATTATGCTAGGTGACCTCCATAGCGCCTCACAAAGGGTGGGTCTTAAGATGAATATGGACAAGACGAAGATCATGTCTAACGTCCATGTCACACCTATACCGGTCGTTGTTGATGGCGCAACTCTCGAAGTTGTCGACGAGTACGTATACCTGGGACAAGCGATCCGTATGGGTAAGTCCAGCTTCGAGAGAGAGGTAACTCGTAGAATCCAACTCGGTTGGGCAGCGTTCGGGAAATTACAAAGTGTCTTCTCGTCCAGAATACCTCAGTGCCTGAAGTCGAAAGTTTTCGAGCAGTGTGTGTTGCCAGTGATGACCTACGGCGCTGAGACGTGGTCTTTTACAGTTGGCCTTTTCCATAGGCTCAAGGTCACTCAGCGAGCGATGGAGAGGGCTATGCTTGGTATTTCTCTACGCGATAGAATTCGTAACGATGAAATCCGTAGACGAACGAAAGTTACCGACATAGCTCTCAAAATTTGCAAGCTGAAGTGGCAATGGGCAGGCCATATAGTTAGAAGAACCGACAACCGATGGGGAAGAAAGGTTCTCGAATGGCGACCACGTCTCGGCAAAAGGAGTACAGGCCGCCCTCCAACCAGGTGGACTGATGACCTGAAGAAGACAGCGGGTAGTCGCTGGATTCAGAAGGCCCAGGACCGGGAGGAGTGGCGAACGTTAGGGGAGGCCTATGTCCAGCAGTGGACTATAAAAGGCTGATGGATGGATGGATGGATGGATGCAGTTTGGTCCAACTTGAAAGATAGGATAGCTTATACTTAATAATTTATAGTTGCAATCAATTTTTTTCCGATACTTTAAGGCAGGACAACGTCTGCCGGGTTAGCTAGTTAAATTATAAAAAAATTGCATTCTTAATTAGAGAGTTTATATTTATCCCAGGAGTATTCAACAGAGTAAAAGTTATGCCACATAACTTTATCTGAAGCGCTCGAGAAAATGCGAAAATCCTCTCTAGAGCTCCCCAACGCAGGTAAGGAAGCTTCTGTACTGACAAATGAAATATGTAGGGAATTTATCAACGTTAAAACATAATGTGAAGCCCGGACTCTTGGCAATAAGAGTGTTCAGTGCTGTAAATAATGTTTATTTACTCCATAAAAAATGTAATATCTTTTAAATGACAAGATTAACAGTTATTTATTTACTAGTGATCCAGCCCTGCTTCACTCGTGTATTTTGAGTTTTTATATGACTATACTAATATATCTCACAGGAATAGTACATTTTTTTCTATCTCTATGATAAATTTCGAGAGAGATCGATCAACAAAAGAAACATTTTGATACTACGAAGAAGCCACGGGCCATGAACCAACTGTCGCAACATGACTGACAAAAGATGAAAGAAAGTGCTTTGTTTTTACTAATTACGGTATGCTTTATTATTATTATTTTGAAATTGATTTACAAAATTCATTATTACTCCTGCGATATTGATTAAAATAACGATTTAAAAGTCATAATAATTGTATGACAAATTATTGTAACAGTAAACCAAATTTGATTAAGTTTTTCATGGATTTTACACTAAACTAGTAAATGTAAGTAAAAAATAAAAAAACAGCGATTTTTAAAATTTGCGTGGAATCATTATGTCACACGTTAATATTAATGTACTTTGTTGCTAGAAATGAAATGAAATGAAAATATTTTTTTTTGCACAAATTTAATATGGGTGAAAAAGGTTTTACAAAATATTTAGAACTCCATATTTACCCCTTAGGGTGTACAAATTACAAACTATGAGATGTTTACCTGTTATCAAAAAAAAACTTTAAAAAAAACCGAATTCAAAAGAAAAATATTCCAAAACAAATTAATATGCACTAAAAAGAAAAATGCGTATTCTTCTACAATTTAATAGTCAATTTGATGAGTAGAAAATGTAATTTATTAGTTATTCTAAGAGAGCTAAGCTCTCTTAAAATCTTTCTAAAAATTATAAGATGGAACCGCGTTACATATCAAATGAAAATACTCTAATAGTGACACAACCACAGAGTTCCAAACAAAGTGCATACCCCGCAGGGGAGTTACTAGTAGTAGTAGTAGTAGTAGTACGAAGTGTCGCTATAACTTTGACTACAGGTGAACGCGATCACGCCGTGCTAACCGGGACCGTACACATCAGAGGCCTTAGTGTAAGTTTGTAAACGCGCAAACGTTACTACTGCGTCAGAGTTAAAATTGGACAGATAGATCTTAACTTGAAAGGAATAAGATCGATAAATACAACTTTATATAAATATGTAACTCTTATCTACATTATTAATTAAAGATCGATCATAGATACTACATTAATAAATATCGTTAATAGATACTCAATTTTAAAAGAGTTGCTCGAGTTTATTTGGAATTTGAAAGACTTCTTGTTATAAAATTTAATTAACTTTCAGAGAATGTAATATTAGTAAGATACTCTTTTGAAGTAGCTAGTAATTATTAAATAACACGGTACCAGCGTACTTACATTTTCTCGTAAAGATAATTTAGATGATAAAATTAGAAAAATATGGACTTAAAAAGCAGACTAACATAAATCTTTTCATGAAACTTTTTGCATATTTGAAATAATTTAAATTTTGAAATAAAATGAATTTATTTTAACTTTAAAACACCATGAAAAAATGATTAAGTTGGAGAATCTGGAGAACTTCATTATCGTCTTACAGTAAAATTTGTACCTATATTATAGCATAAATTCCTTATTGTGTACTATAGTATATCTCACTGGTCCACGCAGTTACATGCATGTTTGTCTATATATTCCATTTTACGATGTCCGGTCAGCTCTGGTTGTAGTAGTGATGTGTACTGACAAGCGCGCTTGAGTGCGTAACCTTTTAAAGCGTTAGCAAAGAAATCTGCACATCTCTTTAACTAAAAATAAGATAAAAAATATTACAGAAAATAAAATAAGAATACAACTTGACCTTTTCAGCTGCCCGCCAAAAAACTTCTCCATTTTCTTACCCGTCAGTTAACTGACACTGACAGGTAGATTTAGATCTTATCTGACGGTCCTGAAATTCGCAATTTTGTGTCTAGTAAAAAAATTATAATGAAAAAATATGCTCACCCTAAGTTGTTGATATAATTTACATCGAAACATCCCTCCCCAACTGCTTATTAATATTTGACAGTTCATAATAGTGATATCTTATCGCTTAACTTTTGTGTTGTAAGTCTGCTCGAATGCGTTAGAGAAGAAATTAAAGAATAGTTGATTTCACCAATAAGCCTTCCCCGTACAAACATAAATAAAATTTATAGATTATAAATTTAATCTTTACGTAAGCTTTTGACTGAATAATCCTCAGTTTTGATAGTTATCAATATTGATTTTATCATTACTAACAAACCAATTAATATATTAGTATATAAAACCTGAGACGGCGCTGACTCGTGGTCTTTTACAGTTAGCCTTTGCCGTAGGCTCAAGGTCGCTCAGCGAGCGATGGAGAGGGCTATGCTTGGTATTTCTCTACGCGACAGAATCCGTAACGATGAAATCCGTAGACAAACGAAGGTTACCGACATAGCTCTCAAAATCTGCAAGCTGAAGTGCTAATGGGCAGGCCATATAGTTAGGAGGACTGACAACCGGTGGGCAAAAGGAGCACAGGCCGCCCTACAACCAGGTGGACTGACGATCTGAAGAAGATAGCGGGAAACCGCTGGATTCAGAGGGCGCAGGACCGAATGGAGTGGCGAACATTAGGGGAGGCATATGTCCAGCATTGGACTTTAAAAGGCTGATGGATGGATGGATGGATGATTTCACCGCTTGGTGGTTCCCTGTACAAACAAAAATAAAATTTATAATCTTCATTACGTAAGCTGTTGACTGAATAATCTTCGCTTTTGATAGTTGATTTTGATATTGATTTTATCATTACTGAAGCGCGTTGCCTCGCTATTGCCCAAGCCAATTAATATTTTAGTATATAAAACCTTACGTTATGTTTTTTAATATTATTTTTCAATGATAAATATGTATATTGGTGATTCGTTGAACTTACCTTAGTGAAGTTTTATCATAACAAAGTAATGAAATCTTAATATTATATAATTCTTCTGTGAGTGTGTATGTCACTGAACTCCTCCTAAACGACTGGACGGATTTTGATGAAATTTTTTGTGTCTGTTCAAGGGGATCTGGGAATGGTTTAGATTCACAATTTGGGCAACTGGAAATGTTTTTTTTTATTTTTTATTTATAAGTAATTTTCCCATATGAGTTGTTCCTACCTATCAAACGTTTGTATTTCGTGCCGTGCCGTTCTAAACTTTGACACAGTCAGAATAACAGGACAATTCGTGTGTCACTATTTGTTTTATATTTTTGTTTGACAGTAACATGAAATCTCTTTAAGATAAATAATAGGAAAACAAATCCTCTTTCATTACTTTTAAGGCAGGACACCGTTAGCGGGGTCCACTAGTAATGATATAAAAAGTAATAGAAAGTAATGTTAGAAGAATACTGTCCTCATGCGTGGTATCGAAAGATTAATGTATAATGAGCCGAGAAAAAGGAAAAAGTGTAAGAATTGAATGTTGTTACACAAATCAGCCTAAGCCGCTGTGATGGATTATGGCCCAAAATCATTCTTTCGAGAGGGTACCTGTTCCTAGCATTGGGACTAAAACATCAAATAACAATTTGTTGCAAAGCTATGCAGTACAATGATATCATATTTAGTTATTAATAGATTCTGTTGGGAATATGAACCTCATTACAACTGAGTGATTAAACTCATGAATTAATTTGTAGTAGACTATAGTGCGAAGGCGTGCCCTGTGTTTTGATGGGCGCGAAGTTTAATGAAAATTACTACATTATAATTTCGATGGCAATCTATTTATCCACCCTAGTAGCGCTGCTACTATCGTAATTGAAATGACATAAACTTCAATATTTTTTATGTTTGTTACATTTGAAGGAAAAAAATATAACGTACTTATGTCAAAACGTGTATTATTGTTACTTTAGTGAGTTTTTACGAGTATTGAAGATCTGTGTGTGGTTCAGTATAGATTATGTGTCAAAAAATATCTATATGCCAAAGTAATCCTTCCTAAAGAACAACTTTGTTTCAAAATAAATAGGTAATGATGGTGAGCAGCTATGACTATGGTCAGAGTCCGGGGCCTCCGAAACGGATCATATCTCCGTTTAAATCCTCGGTGCGCACCTCAGACAAAGAAATTTGTAATTTATCGCTGCTCCACGGTGATGGAAAATATAGTGATTTTTAATTAATTACGACTTTTTTCATCAACGTGTATGCCTAAGAGATATTCTAAAGAATCATTTTATGCATAATGTCAAAAACAGCCTCGCAGACGTGTAGTAATTTTCAAGGTTAACATTTATTTTTTAATGTTTATTATTATTTAATTTTAGATACTAGTAAACATAGCAAGCTCAAGTTTTAATGCAGCCTTTAACCGATTCTGTTAAAAAAAGAAAATAAACGACAAGAAAATAGCTCTAGAAAAGTACCCGATTAAAATTCAGAATCCATTTTGTGAAAACGTTGAGACGAAAACTGCTATTGAGAAGACATGATAGTCAGCTGTCATTATCATTTACCACGCTCTTGATCACAGTCTGTGAGGTTGGAAGGCGGCCAGTCAACGACCGGTGATATCTCTATTTTGGTGTAATTAAGATCATTAAAAACTTTGGCCTTCATGGGACGCCCGGTAGAAGTTTAACAGGATTATAATTGAATTTAAGAAGAACATAAGCGCGGATTAGCATTATTTGACTATGTTTCGCGAAAAAGAGATGAATGGTGGTATAAGACCTAGCTGTCAATCATCTATGCGACTAACCAAATAAAAAACCCAGTTTTTTTTGCCATAAGCAAAATATACCAGGGCCAAAACAAAGAGATAGATTGAGATAGAAATAGAGATAGACATAGTAATACTTGTACATCTGCTCCAGCTTACTTTTCAAGGAATTTTTTAGATAGTTATCTTTTTCAAACTTATATTAAATCTCGATTAACAGCAACTTGAAAAGCAGCATAGTTGTTAATTTATTTTTATACTTTTTTGCCTTTTTAAATCAATAAAAATCAATTGACTTCTTACTACCAATATAAAAGTTTATGACGTCACAATTCATTTTCTTGTACAAAATGTATTAAACTCGAATAGATTAAATGAATTCTAAGTAATATTTCAAAAATCTGACGATATTAGTATGAGTAAGACACAGTTGAACAGAACATAAGATTGGACAAATACCTGCAAAATAAATAAGAAAACATTTTGACACTCTCGAAAAGCCCTTTGTTTTGTGTCTCGGGCGAGGTCCAATGTTTATTGTTTCTTATTGGAAATGCCTAGTGCCAAATACATGCCAAATCATAAAGTCTATCTAATCTGTCAATAAAAGTTAGAAGAAATATACTTACATAACTTTTGAGGGTTTTTGTTTCTGGGAGATATCAACAGAGTGCTAGGTATAGCCCGTAGCTTGATCTGACGCTGCAGAAAATGAAAGAAATCGCTCATAAGTTCCCCGACTATTTAACAGTAACACGATATGACCAATTTCACTGCCTTAGATTGGCTTAGATGTTTCACATTAAAAAACTTGTAAGTCATTGAACACAATGAAAAGGTTTGCAAGAAACTCTATCACTATTCTCCTCATGTTCGCACACTCGTATTTCTTTTATAAGATATTCTCCATGTTCTAAGACAGAAAATATATATAGTATTTATGATTTTTTAATATTACTTTTCTTTGAAGTAAGATGAATGGAACAAGCAAAATGATGGCGATATTGTTTACTCACGTAAGAAATAATGCTGAGACAGTGGGTTCCGCCACCTACCTACCCTTGAAAGCGTATCAAAATTGAAATATGTGTGGAGAATATGTAAAAATATATGAAAAAATTCATGTCAACTATTTCAAAAAATAGTTACGGATATCTTGAATTCGCTACGTAATATATATTTTTTAGATTACATTAACGTGAAATTAACTTGAGTATAAAATTTGACGAATTAAACTGACTTCTGCAATCCCTATAAATATAAAACCACGTACCTATAACTTGATTTAGTAGTATGTATTTTAGACTGAATCCCTATCAACGTTTTATAAAAAACAGTGCCCCATAATGGAATACGAAAAAGGTTTGAAAAAATCTTTTTTTCTTGAAAATACTAAATTCCATATCAAAATAAATAAATGTCTAAAATGCATTCAAAACTTCTGTCACAAAACTTTTCAATGCTCGACAATGCATGAACAATCATTAAGGGCATGTAATGTTATAAGTATGGAGAAAGGTCTGTCGATTTTATCCTCAAATATGATGCTAACTTTGATAGATTGTAACGGAAACTATGAAGCTCAGACTACAGATCTATAAAAGGCTTTATAGGTACCTACTGTGCTGTTTAATACTTAGGCACACACTCGCACTCCGCTCCCGAGAATATGTAATTTTGTCGGCAATATTGAGTTACGCATAATTTATTAAGTTGTGTGTCACTTTTCTGAAAATATATTGCGTGTCTATTTGTAAATACATGTACTGGCTGGATTTGCGATGTATAATATATACATAGGTATAGGTATAACTGACATGATTCTCCGATAGGCCAACATTATCTTTTGGAGTAGTAGCCTCCCTTGTAGACAGTTTATACCAGATTATTCTTATGTGACTTTTATCAAAAAAACAATGAATAAAGTTTTACTACTGTAGCGGAAATTTTAATAAAATCTATTTTGGTTTAAATCAGCAGATATTATATATTTTAATCATAGATAATATGTATATCAATCAAGATAATATATAATAACAAGTCAACATCCCTACTATTAAACGCAAAAGTTCGTTGTCATTTTGACGTTTCGTTTCCAATAGGCTGATTTACCGATAGACGGTGCGAAGACTGCGAAGTCACTCATAAAAATGAATTTTCAAGTTGCGTCAGCCAGCGACGTTGTTTAGTAATAATATGTGATCCATAAACACATACAATGTACATTGTACACTAGCAAAATATTATGTGAATTTATGTTTTCTGTAACCAAAATCAAAAAACCAAGGTTTGCATCAAATAGTACACATACTTCGTTATGCAATAATATTTTCTACAAAAAAACGGGTTGCACTCCGGGAGTGCTGGCAGAAGTGAAAACTTGAACATCAACGTTGTTTTGATATTTTGATATTTTGAAATGGTTAGGGAATAATTTCGCACGAGTTGCTTTAATCATCAGTATAATTTTTAATCTAGTATTTTCAGTAGATTTTTATCTAGTATTTTTTATAAGGTACTCACTTTTCTTTCAGCATTTCATCGTCACTTATTTCATTGATAGATGTACTTTGTTCAATTCCCATATTTAAAACACTTGATATACACGAATTTTACAAGTACACAGACATTCAAGCCATCAGCTGTCATCCCTTCGGCTTACGAATATTCGATCAGATCACGTGTCCTGACGCGAGTTTAACATTTTGTATCCATCCCATAAAAGTGCACAACGCCGCTAAAGAAGTTTTCACTTGAAAAATCCCCCTTCATTTTAACTACATAGCTGACAACGGAGTAGGTTTTGTCCTAAACTTTCTGTAAATTAGATCATCCGTATCAATCGGATGACATCGACCGATTGGGTAGCAGCTAAGTTTGTCGTTGACTGATCCCCTCTACAATCTATTAAAAGTGTACAGCTGTTATAATTTTTAGGATGCGTACCCAAAGGGCTTCGATGGAGAGCGGAGTCGGTTAGTAGAAGGATTCGATTAACCGACTTCGACTGTCTATCTGTCTGTCCCTCTGTGACCAGGGTGTATTTCATGAACCGTGATAGTTAGACAGTAGAAATTCATGTGTTTTGATGATTGATGACATTGATGTGTTTCGGTACGGGTAAAAATCTACAGTCAGGACCAACGACGTAGCCATCCAAATCACAAGAAATTAAATTTTAGAATCAACAGCGCCCGTTTCATAGAACTATAGGCATGAATTGCTTGAACGACATATTATGCGTGTACGAGAAAAACAAACTTGTTTTGGTTCTTTATTGCTTTCAGTTAAGTAAAGATTATGTAAGAGTCCTTTGACTTTTGGCAAATGTGGAGCTTACTTTATAAGCAGTTCAGTAATGGCATTGGGTGCGCATTGCCTAGTGGCCTGCGTAGATTGCTTGCATTCTGCGAAACTGGCACGGTCGGATGTTAGATGGGTGACTGCCAGCAAACAGTGGTAAACTTGATGCGTATTTCGGTGAAAACATCCGACAGCGGGTAAGCTACTAACCCGCATCTCCACCTACCCGTATTGGAGCAGCGTGGTGGAATAAGCTCCACGCATCCCGAACAGTGCAGAGACACCAATGGCCAGCAATGGGACATAAAAACGGTTGCAGTCAGCCAGCCGTGATTTGTATCAGAATCTCCATAATCTTAATTTGTTAATTTTGTAGAGTAGTAGATCTTAAAAATTCCGTATACGTATTATAAGTTTTTGAACGGAGTACCTAATATTTAGGTACAAAAAAGCGATAATATTCACAATATCACTTAACTATAGAAGCGTGGGTGGACAGGGGACATGTAACTAATACGTTTAGTATCCATTACCTCTTCGAGGAAGCTCCTCACACTGTATGAAGCTTTTCAATTTATGACATCGATTCTTCAGCAATATTAATGTACCTATATTATGCAAAAGTAGCTGTACACCTACCTGCACAATCTTGTATCCATTCATCCATCATAGTCGACTACTGGATGTAGGCCTCCTCTAACTTTCCATCTAGTCCTGTGCCTTTTGAAACCATCTTCCCGTTATCTTATGTAAGTCATCAGTCCACCTGGTTGGAGGGCGTTTGCTCCTTTTGCTGAGACATAGTTGCCATTCCAGTAACTTTCTTCCCCATCGGTTGTCGGTCCTCCTAATTATATGAACTGCCCTGAGCTCAGCAGTGGGTTATAAATAAAAGTTGAAAGAAAAAAACCAAGCGGAGTTGAATACGAAGTCGAGCTAATTAAGCCGGGAAACTTACAGGGAAATTTATAACTTGTAATTGAACAAACACACGAAATAATTTCATCAACAATACAAGTATGGGTGGAAAGGGGACATAGAACCAATAACTTCTGCTAGTTACAAGTTATATGCATCATGAGATGAGATTATCGTAAAATGTTGAAAAATACAAGTATATTATCACGTGACCTCTTTTAACCCGAACACTCTAAGATAATTTTATGTTTTTTCACCTTTTTATGTTTTATTTTGCAGCTACATGAAGATGCCGATTCTAGAAAATGTTAGTTCTATCTCTATTACGTTTGCTTTCATGTAAACTGAATTTGGACTTTATTTAATAATGTAGGGTTCATGACACTACCAGTAGTGGTCTATGCAGATAAAAATACGAGTATCTACCTTCACAAAGTTGTTTTTAGTTGTTTTTTTTCAATTATGGCATCGCAAACTCAGTGCATACTGCCAGCGTCAAGTATAATTTTTGCATTTTTTTTGACGACGACGAGGACGAAACGTTATTCTATTTCACAAACACTCGTGCACTGCAATTAACCTATATCAAACAAAATGCCATCAACTTTATCCGATATAACTCAAAAATACACAAAGAAAATGAAAATAAAACAAGAGCACAATATGTCTTTTTCGACTTCCCGCCAAAACTCCTTGTTTTTAGTTGATCATTATCATAAGAATCGGTTCATAAACAAAAGAAAAGAATAAAGCCCAAACATACACGAAAGAATACAAACAGTCAATGATGTTGAAAGGTATTATCCCTACTATCCCTACTAACCCTACTATCCCTACTATCCCTACTATCCCTACTATATATTTTATATTATCAATTCGATAGCAACTCGGTCCGTCTGTCTGTCTGTCTATCTGCTACGCATTCACACTTAAACTACTGAACCAATTTTGATAAAATTTTGAACATAGATAGAGTGGACCTTGGGAAAGGACATAGGATGGTTTTTATCCTACGGGAACCTATAAAACGAGTCCACGCGGGCGAAGCCGCCGGCGGAAGACTAGTTAACAATAACTGAAAAACTACTTGCCAGAAAAAAAGTTTAGCTTATAACTCTACTATTTTTGGAGTTTTGGCGGGAAATCGAAAAAGACATATTGTGCTCTTGTTTTATTTTCGTTTTCTTGGTGTTTTTTTGAGTTATATCGGATAAAGTTGATGGCATCTTGTTTGATATAGGTTAATGACTTTGTTATTACTTCGTACAGTTTCATTGAAACTGGCAAAAAATTTATGCAAAAATTATACTTGACGCTGGTAGTATGCACAGAGTTTGCGATGCCATAACTGAAAAAAAACTCTACTATTTAGAAAAGTTAAGGAATAGGGTCGACATTAAACACAAATATGTCAAATTTTCTGAACAGAAGATTTGATTTCAAAGCGAACAAAATGTAAACCCAAATATTCGTGCCATACTTTGAGAGGTTAGAAGCTCTTTGTCCGAAGCTCCATTGATCTAATATTTGCTTTTTAAAAGATAAGTTTTTTTACTACTAACTTTTTACGAGCTTTTTATTAATTTATAATGTACTCGTATGTTTTTTCGGGTGGAATCTTGCATCTCCTTTTTGAAGCCTTTTTTAACCGATTGCGCGGCAATTTTGTATAATACAGTAGTCTGGATGACAATGTTATTATATAATATTATTATATCGTTTTCGGCAGTACTTGAACAGATACGCATGTCACAATTAAAAGTTATTTGACATATAACTAAATAAAAGTACATGCAAACGAAATCTGACTTTTGCCCGCGACTTATATACTTACTGAAGTATATAATCCGAATCTTGGAAACGGCTCTAACGATTTTCATTACAACGAAATTTACTATGCAGGGGTTTTCAGATGCGATAAATCGATACAAATAGGTTTCATATTTCAAAAAGATGAAGTTTTAGTTGCGCCTTGAGGCATGGCAAAGGGCCATGGCCTGGAGCGAGCAATGAGTGAGAGAGAAGCAGGACTGACTAATGTATGTAAATTGCAATTATTGGTCGATAATTGACAACTCGTGCCTGCCTACGTTAGTGCCGTACAGTTAATAAACTTAATAACCGAGCGTACTAAATGCGTTTTCCATGCATAATACTGAAATACAGGTATACTGCATTAAGTACGAATACACTTAAAACAAAATTAAGATTATTTCCAAAGAACATTAGAGAAGCGTGGCGGCATGCTCCAGGCCAGGCCATAGTATGTTGCCATGCCTCAAGGCTCAACTAAAACTTCATAGTTTTTGAATTCTAACATCATTTATTTAAAGATTTTACTGTTTTGTCAAATTTAATGATAGGTCAACAAGTTAGCGTAGCAATGGAAGCGTGCATAGCCTGGCGGCTAGCGTAGAATGCAAGCGATCTACGTTCCCAAGCAAAAGCTATGAGTATGAATTTCGTGCGCTATTCCGCACGTAGAGCATGTTGGTCATCGGTTCCGGTTGTTATCAATAGATAAATCATCGTCAGCCTTATGCGCTGTTTGAAAACATTCGACAGCGGGTTCGCCACAGACTCAATCCGCATTGGAGCAACGTGGTGGATTTTGCTCCAGACCTCCTCAGTTGTAAGCTTGCCCACCTGTGAGATGTTAGGTGTGGACGTTGTAAAATGTACGAAATGTGTTTTAACGACCGCCCAAAATTGACAAATTGGAGTTTAGAGGTAACAAGTATAAAAATACAAGAAAAGTGAGGAACTCATTGTAAGTTAGTTCTAAAAGTAACGGACTTGTAGGTTTATATAATAGAACCTTCCTTTGTCGTAACTCCTTGTTATTAAAATTCTTGCAAGAACTTTTTCTAAGCATCAGGAAACATTCTGCGTAATAAACGCCAGTAATTTTCCACTGTACCGGGTGTCGTTGGCGAATTGAATGTTATATCTTTACACTATAATGTATATACCTAAAGGTCTATTGGGTCACCCTATTCGATTAGATCAAAATCACTCCCGAATTATCTTATAGGCAGATTAATCAGTTTTACGTATATAATGCCTTTTAGTACTATTGACATGTGACAAAGTACTTAACCCTTAATTGCTCGCGCGAAGAAAATTGGTTCCCTGTGGTCACTAGTGACCCAAAATGATGAATATTATTATGAAATACAAAGAAATTGAAATAAAATCATCGAAATTTTTTTACAATTTGTACTAAAACATCGATTGAAGTTTTTAAATGAATGAATGAATGTTTTTAGAAACTCTCCCAATAACATTTCTACTACATTTGGAGAAGTATATATTCAGTGATCATTGCATAGGTATATATTTTGTGCATTTTTGGGATATTCTTGATTTTTCAAGTTTTGGAAATTCGGGCCACAGCAAGTGCTTCATTTTTACTTTAAAATAAAAAGACGGAAACCTTATGGGATTACTTTACTGTCCGGCTGTCTATCTGTCAGTATATGTGTAAAGATCCTTGCTTTCGGGACATTCTATAATAATATATTAAGGTCTACAGTGTCAGCGTCAAAGCTTTCAAATAATGAAACTTCTAAATTAATTTAAAAAGACATTGGCGTTTATGGAGCAAAATCTGAAATTTTTGCCAAATTGACACCTAACTAATCTTTCAGATTATTTTTAACTCTATGAGAAATCGTTAAGATAATAATAAGTTTGGAAATGCAGATAAGATGTGTCAGCAGTAGTTTCATTGTGTTTATATAATTTTAATTAAACCATAATTTCATGATAATATCGACGACGACCCGCGTGGCGCAATGGCTACCATGCCGGAATGCCAATCAAGAGGTCCCGGGTTCGATTCACGGCGAAACAGAAATTTGAATGATAAGTTTAAATTTCTTTTCTCGGTCTGGGTGTTTGTGTTTCTGTATTTGTGTGTGTCCATGGCACCCAAAATACAGGGTGTACTACCCTACTGTGGGACTATGGGTGTGAAGAGTTAATATATTCTTGTACGGAACCCTCGGTGGGCGAGTCTGATTCTGTACTTGTCCAGTGATTTTAGACCAACCTGCTGTGACATGGGGTCAATGAGAGTAATGAAGGGTTACAGCAAGGGGTAATACCCGCCATGGTCTACTGACCTATTTTCAAAGATTCGCAAACTACTCGTACATTATATTATAAACTTCTTTAGCGCCGTTGTGCACTTTTTTCGGGCTCTTTAAAAATGTTAAAGTTGCGTCAGGACACGTGACCTGATCGAATATTCGTAAGACGCAGGGGTGACAGCTAATGGCTCTAATGTTTGTATACCAACTTGTAAAATTGATGTATATCAAGTGTTTAAAATATGGAAATTGAAAAAAGTGCATCTATTAATGAAAAAAGTGACGAAGAAATAGTGAAAGAAAATGAGTGAGTAATTTATAAAAATACCAGATTAAAACCTACTGAAAATACTAGATGTAAAATAATACTGATATTCGCAATTCGTGCAATTTCTCTAACCATTCGAAAATATTAAAAATGCACAACGTTAATACTAATTAAAGTTAATGCTCGTTGTTTTTTTATAACACTGAACGTCTGCCTATATACTCATTTACTTTTAGATTACCAGAAGCAATAAGACGTCTAATCCCAGTTCAACGTAACCAAAAAAATTACTACTAGTAGCAGTAAGTAGCAATTTTTTAAAGAGTGTAACTCCCAATGTGTGTCCCATCCAATATGTGGATTGTAGAACTTTTTCTGCAATACACATCTTTTTCGGTAATCAAAATTGAAATAAAACCCTTAGTTGCAACTAAGATAATTATCTAAAGGTCCTTTATCTATTACCCAAATTTGCAATTACAGTGTTTTAAGTTAAAATGTACACCTAAGTATTCAGATTACTTTATAAGAAATCGTAAAGAGAATAATAAGTTTGGAAATGCAGTAAAGATTTGTCAGCAGTCGTTTCATTGTGTTCAGAACATTAACCAGGGTTTGTGATAGTATAAATACCGAAGTATCTTTAGAAAAGTTTTAAGTAGGACACAATATAGGTTACATGTAAATACTTATTGTTTCGCGTAAGTTCGAAGGATAAAGTTTCTCAGAGATAGATTGCGACCTCGCAAAGGAAGATGAATTAATCTTTAGATCATACTTTTTCCTTGGATATCTTGGGAAATATATACCTATATAATTATTAAAGTTTTGATATGATAAATTTATTTATGACATATCTAGGCAAAGGATTGTTTGAAATTGCTAAGATAGACTTTTTTTAAGAGTAGTTATCGTTTGTCATAAGGAATGTAATGGTTTTTCTGTTCTATTTTTATTAACACTCTTATATTAGCTAGAACATGTATATATGTATGTAACGGAATCTTTTAACTTCATTTTCACTTACTCCTAAGCGTCTGAATAACTTGAAAATTTGCACAGGGGTCAAGGGCCGATGACAAGGCAATAATATAAAAAAAACCAACTTAAAAATTAATAATGAATAATGTAGTTTAAAAAACTAAAAAACACGCTTTTGTGATAATACGAACTAAAAAGTAAAAAATAAGAAGAAAATGTATTTTACTGTAAGCTTACGCTTACGCGTGGGATGCTTACTATTGACACCAAGCACCCCACGCTTTTCTTTACAGTAAAATACATTATATTGTATTACAGTATATTGTAAGATGCAGTTGGGAAGCAGTATCAAATTTACAACTTCGAGTAATACCTACAAGTCAAAAGCATATTGGACGTGTTACAAAATCTTAACAAATTGTCAAAGGAATATTTTTGAGATTTGTAAACTGCTGGTAACATTGTCAACACTCCATGGTTGGTATGTAAAAAGTATGGCGACTATTTCCAGGGCCGGACTTGAACATTTCATATGGTGTACTGACGCCCCTTTTTTCTATGGGGGAAGGGGGTACTCTTATCGATTTATCAGCCTGTTAGACATTATTATAACATTTTTGAAAGTAGAGTAGGTAGTAGGTTTTTGTAGGGAAGCTTGGCGTGAAAAACTGACGTCTACGGATTTTCATAAATATGTAGGAGCCTATTCGTAAGCGTAATCCAAAAGCACTTCCACGTCTTAGACATCGGAGTGGCTAGAAAAAGGATTTTTTTCATTTTATGTGGCTTTTAAACAAAAAAAGAAGCATCTAGTTTTTTCTTGTTACGAAATTCGTTACTCTGCATTTGATGTGTGTGAGCATATACTAGATTTTTTCCTATGTGATTTTTATCACGTATATAAATATGTAATTCAAATATGAAATAGTACAATAAAAAGCATTGTAGGTAAAATAGTCGCTTAGCACTAAATATAATTCTTATTTCATTAATTTTTATTTTAAAATATCAGTGCCAAAGTTTTTTACAAGAAGTGTCTCCTAAAACAAACGAAGTATATTAATTAGGTATAGTCTAAAACTTCTTTGAATTTATTTATTTTTTACTCGGCAAGCCCTTTCATTAAGTTTGATACCCATAATTAAGAAGTGCATAAAAAATTACTATACCGCCATCTAAGATGTTCCGCCCTATTGGATTTAAAATGACGTCACAATATTTTTCGAGTTACTCTCAACAAGGCCTTTCATTTAATACCCATATTGTAGAAGTGCATAAAAAATAACTATTTCGCCATGTTGAATGTTCCGCCATGTTGGATTTAGAAAAACGTAACATTATTTTTCGAGTTACTTTCAACCTTTCAAATGATACCCATATTGTAAAAATACATTAAAATAACTATTTTAATCTAATTTAATATTTTTCATCTTGGATAGTCCGCTATATTAGATTTAGTTTGACGACACATGGCTTATAATGTATTGTCATCCAAACTAAACGAGTACACAAAATTTTAGCTCAATCGGTTGAAGATACTTGGCTTAAAATTGAGTAGCAAGATGGCACCCAAAACCCAAACAAACATACAGTAAAAGCTTTTAAAATACCCCACGTTGTATGCCAAAGGTTAAAGGTTTTTGAACACGTGAAGCAAAAATAAGGGCTCTGTTCCTACATTTGATCTTTACCTGGTTAAGACAGCCATATAAAAGAATAAAGGGTAAAAAGTATATTTCAAAGAATCAACGGTAACAGTAAAAAGGCTACTTCAATCATCATTAAATTATTTTTTTCTTTTGACTGCCTCAATTTTGTAGGGCCCATTTAATATTCTTGTAATTTTCCGTCTATATTTTACACTCATATGGGAACATTCCCACACACTTCAACCCACGGATGAACCTGAATATTTTAATAACCGTCGACGGTATTTACAAAAGTTACCTACACGTGTTTTTAGGGTTTTGTTAACATTTGTTTGAATGGTTTAGTTTATGTAGACCGTAGGTGATTTCAGGTTTACTTTGATGTTTAGTAATAAGATTTAGATAGGTAGATAGATTTTCGTTTAAATACCCTAGCTTCTATGAAACAAATTTTACCATGCATTAACTTAGAGTCAAGATATATAAAAGTGAAAGGTGACTCACTCACTCATCACGCAATCTCATATCGCTTGACGTATAAAGATGCTCTCGTAAGCTTGTATGAAAGTCTTTCTTTTTGTGACACAAACCTGAATTTTTTGAAGCAGTAGGCAAAAGAGAGTAAAAGTCCTTTTCAGAAAGATGGCACCTATTACTGGGTAAAATAATATTAAAGTTTGGGTTGCAAATGGTTGGAACCCATAAAAACAACACAGAATATTCAATTGATGCTAAGGTTACAGGTTTTTAAACACGTGAAGTATAAACAAGGGCTCTGTTCCTACTTGATTCCTAATCTTTACCTGATTAAGGCAACCATTTAAAAGAATCAACGGAGAGAATGCAATTAAGAGTTTGTTCGCAAAGTCAGTTTTTGATGTAAAATATCGAATTGCTATTTGAAGTCGGTCAAATAAAAAAAATAAGTTAAATTAAAATACCAAATCGTAATCATACACTTACAAACTAGGTATGGTTCGCGTCATTTAAAAAGAACGCAGGAAGAAAGTTGAGGGGGCATGTTTGCGCCTGGGTACACTCGAACACGAAAGTCTAGACTATGGTTTTATTTTTGAACTAACCTATCGCTCGTGACTTCATATTGGTTATCGTAGGTTACTGAAAAACTTTATACCACCAAATAGACCGATAAATTGCCTAATGCGCAGCTTGATATCAGCGTTTTTTTACATGACGAGACTAGTAGTGGCTATATGATGTAACACAACTACACCCAAGTCTATATCGTGCTGCACATTTTATGATCGATGGAATGATACGGTTTTTAGTTAAAATAGTGCTCCATTAGCAGTATCGTTCAAGCTTAATGGGCTGAGATACCTATATTTGTTTGTTTGTCAAACCAATACTCCGGGGATCAAATGTCGTCGCTTCTCTAGAACGGCGTGGAGTAAACGTCTTTTGATAGTGAAAGTTTACGATAACGTAGAGACGTGACGTATTACTACGTCAGGCGTTACAAGAGGGTATTAGCATCTTAGTGTGACAGCTCATTATCGTTTCGATCATTGCTACGAACCAAACTAGAATAATACCACTCGTTGACAAAGGTCAAGACGCAGTGTAATCTTATAAGAGATTATAATGTCATGAAGTCCGTTCTGCTATGAATGTTATCAGGTGTGCACATATACGAGTATATTGGTTTTAGTGTGCGTAACCAAAAGAGCGTTCAGTATCGAGGAACGTCATCATGACATCTAAACGTAGAAGTGTTTATTTATTTATTAACTGCAACTAACAACAATGTGCAATATTATAATGATCGTAAACAGTGACTATAGTATAAACTGTGTCGCCACTGTTTACGCCCACCTACGTATACGTTTTAAAGCAGGTATTGACAATTTAGTACAAGAACAATTTACATTTATAGTTGGTAAATAGAGATAGTTAACAGGATTACACATAAGTAATAATCAAACAAAAGACAAATAGGATGGTTTAGATATGGTGTATGCCATGTGTGGGGGTAGGTGGTCAGATGTTTTCATTGATGCACAATATATCAATGTGTGATGTGTAAGATGAAAGTAATTTTTTTGTGGTATTATCAGAGGTATTTAGATTTCTCGGCCAAAGCTTCAAAAGCTTATGCACACATGCTGATAAGTCAGTGCTCATCATTTCAAACAGAGCCGATTGAACTTCGTGAATTAGAATATCTATAGCAACATTTATGCGAGCAGTACTGCTGGGCCCGGTGCCCGCATTGTGACCATAATAAGTGAGGAAAATTCCACCATGTTATCTTTGTTTGGAATTGAAGATAGGAGTTAGAGACCAACATGCTTCTGGATTTTTAAATTATTAGTGTTAAGAACTTTCGATCATACTATGGCTTATCGTGGTCTTGCTGGGATGGATGCATGAAATTATGTCACCCATTATTTTTTAGATCGCACTCGTCCCACTTAGCTGTATAGATGGCTCGGTTGGCCATGCGCGCTTCAGAACTTATTATTACTGAATCACTATTTATTGAGCACCCACGCAAACTTTTCAAACTCAAGGGACCATGAAATTGCAAAGGCGTAAGTCAAGTTGCGGCGCTGAAATATAGATAACGTTATCCGTAGATGAAAAGTTGTGTCGAGTTTGAAAGTCGGCCACTAACCACGCAATGAAACTGATCTGAAAGATCAAAAGTTTCTTGGAAGCGTGGGTCTCGGGTACAGAGTACTGACTGGCTGGAGCTTCAAGCGGCCAGCTAGCGGTCTCGCCTCGCCAGTCGCGCTCAGCACCCGTCGCGTCACCACGTCGCGAGCCGGCTCAATCGATTCACCGTACGAACATTTACCTCTCCACGTAAATACTTTACGATCGCTTAAAACTTTTATTACGCACAATCGTACTAGCGAACCAAGGGCGCGAAACGTAAACAATACATCCCGCGCGCCTAACAGCTGTTTTTCCGATGTCGCATTGAACGTTCCGCCGCTATATTTACATTTTATTAGAGCGTTTTGTATCAAATCGTAAAAATAAGTCGCCGTCGGTTAAGTAGACGGCGTGTGCGCATGGTCGTTAATAGATTGAGATATGTCGGTGGAGTGGAGACGACGACGAAGGTCGGGGCTTACGTAGAGTCCGGGGAAGTTGGCAACGTTGGTGGGTGACGCGTTGTCGCGCCGTTAGTCCAAAGCCCGGGGCCGGAGGACATGTGCGCACCATGGACTACCAATGTGTGGTCGTGTACACCGTCATCAACATCGCGCCGCCGCGGCTTGCGGCCCAAGCGGCGGACCTCGGCGATGGGTGTGTCACCTGGTTTAAAAATAAAATTAAGAGGTCAGTATCCCAAATCAGATGTTTTCATTGATATAGTGTGCATTGTTACAGAAATTTTCAATTTCTCATACCATTTTACATTGTAATTCAAATGCAATATATGGTTGAATGTTTGGAAGCATTTGATTTTTTTAAATGTGGTCATACGAAATAATTAAATTAGATAAACAAATGTGAGCTGCGTTTTACATTAAATTATGGTAAACCTTACTTAATGTTTTATTTACATGGTGTACAAAACATTTTTGTCTAAAATTGTAGTAGAGTAATTTTTTATATAAAAATATTTTTAGTAACTGGACTTTTCTTGGTCAAATTTTAAACGAAACACTCATTCACTTAGTGTTTCTTAACAACGCTTCAAATAGCTCCCAATAAAAAACATATTTCCACAAAAAAAAAACGTTATATGGTTTCGATTCAGGTTTGAACCGGGGTCACTAGTTCCGCAGTCAGCCCACGTAACCATTCGGCCAAGAAATCTTTAATGTTATGAACGAAAATTTTATAGAGCTCTTTCAAATCGACATTGTCATTAATTTGGACGTCGGATTGGCGGATGGCGTTTGACGGCGTTCTACGCCACAATGTTATAAATATTCTCCAATAGATGTCAGAAAGAGTGGTATTATTCAGTTTATATTTAGGTTGATTATCGCTGAAAATATTTTTTTATCTTAAAATTTCTAAAAATAAAACCATGCTGGATCGATTTATCACTCCCAAAACCAGGACACTGAATTTCTTTAAAATCGTTGGAGCCGTTTCCGTGATTCAAAAAATATATTAAGGGATATAAAAGAATTGCTTGTTTAAAGGTATTAGATAGATATTATTTTTGATACATTTGTAGGTTATGATTATAAAATTGGTGAGTTCGGTCAGGGTTACACCTAATGCTCTTGCATCAATGAACAGCACCTAATTTAATTAAATTATTAAATATTTTATGATTTAATTGTATTGATATAATTATATTTGCAACTATCTATGCTACCTGCCTGCCGACATATTGTCTTTTTGTATTGGGGGAAGCTTTCAAAACATTGCTGAACAATATTGAATTTAATACTCGAAAATACAAATGATTGCGTTATAAATAAAGTATTATGTGCATATAGCTGAAAAATACCACCTCGTTAGATCTAAATTAAATTTAAATTGCGGCCACAACACAAGAGAAGCATCAGCTTTTGAGATAAAATGGAATAATCAGAATGACGACCTGCGTGGCGCAATGGTTACCATACCGGACTGCCAATCGGAGGGTTACGGATTCGATTCCCGGCGAAGCAGAGATTTGGAATGATGAGTAAAAATTAATGTTCTCGGTCTGGGTGTTTGTGTTTCTGTAGTACCTTAATGTAGGGCTATGTGTGTGAAACGTTATTGTACCGACCTTTAACCTCTCATCTTCCCCAAATTAATTAATTAGTGTCTAATAACGCTTGTGGGTTCCATAAATACAAAGACAGGAACGCAAACAATTTCTATTATGGGTCTGGGCCAGAATATAATAAAAGGTATGCCTCACCTATAATGATCGAACCCAGAAGCCTCGATCGACAGTTCGCCATGCTAACTATTGTGCCGTTAAAGTCGTCAGTTATTGGAACTTACATATCGCGTCTTTAGAATGAAACCAGCTTAACTCAAAAAATCGTAAAATTGAGTTAATATCACCGATCGACTCTACACATCGTATTCTATCGCTTAGTTAATCAGAAACTGTCTCAACTGTGTTAGAAGAGTACGAATGCACTAATTCTGTCGTTTTGTTACTGGGCGCGGAGGGGTCCCGGGTCGGAACGTAAACGCCCCATTTAGTTTTATTCCCGCATCCGCAAGCTCATCGCGTTAACCGAATGAAAGTAAAGTGACCAGTTAGTGCTTGAGTCGTTTTAGTTCCGAAAAACGGTAAGAATTAAATTTCCATTTTTGTAATCAATATGACCCAATAGGTCTTATGTCGATACTCTTCCGAATATTGACATAATATTCACGACTTATTCGTGCTTATGGTACTTTATTACTAAAAACTGTTTTGTACGTCAAGACTGAACAACAAATAAGTCACTTTTCCATAAAACTTGTTGCCATTATCTATGTTCTATTATGAATTAAATCGCTTTTATATTAAAACAGTTATTGGTAATAACGTCTTTTTGGGTTTTGAGTCGATTTTATTGTAACAATAGCAAACGTTTTTTATTTTAAGTCATTGGATTTTATTTTTTAATACGTGAAAGATGAAAAGGCGAACGCTTTATGATTTTGGAAAATGCTAAAAAATTAAAGCGGTAGAATAGTAGAATAAATAAAAGCAGCAGGTAAGAATATTTCGTTTTATAAGTTGTCAAAATACTCAAGTTTTTGACCAGATTGTCATTAATATTACATGGATATTTTTGATTCCAAGAAAGACTCGTTTTAGTGAAATGGTTATGTGTTTTATTCCCTTTGCTGATATAAAGCATAAAGCATTTAATCTGTATGAATTATTTTTTGATAATAATACTTTTGTCCGTTTGCTACAAAAAATGCTGGAAGAAATGCCGATAGGTACGTGATATGTCAGCGTGGGTAACGGGGAATATATTTATCTAACAGCCTCCGTGGCGTAGAGGGTGATGAGCTGTCTGTGAAGCGTGAGGTCGTGGGTTCGATTCCCACTCAGGACAAATATTTGTGTGATGAACATGACTATTTGTTCTGTGTCTGGGTGTTAATTTATCTATTTAAGTTTGTATTTAGGATAATATAAGTATGTTTATCAGCTTTCTAATTACCATAGCACAAGCTCTGCTTAGTTTGGAATCAGATGGCGTTGTGTGAATTGTTAAAGATATTTATTTATTTATAACATTTACAAATTATATAGCATAATATTTATTAACACATATTTTTGCGTTTTGCTTTGCTACTTTTGATAATATTATGAGCTTTATTTGTTTGCTTTTTAAGGAAACACAATTTAATAGAGAAAAGTTGAAGACATTTTCTCGAATGTATCGTTCATTGAAGACACGCCAGATCGTAAAAATCATGAAGAACCTAATTATTATTGTTTGAATCTGATTAAGGCTGTAAGTAAAGTATTCTTTTTTTACAAAGCGTTACCATAAAATTATTAGGTATGTCTCATAGTACCAACAAATTTAAACTGTTATTTTCAGAATCGAAGATCAATATCCTCCCCTATGAAAATTCTAGATGAAGAATCAGAGACTGAATGCAATTATTCACTTGTACCACAAGTAAAAGTCCGGAGTAGTAGCGTTTCTTCATCATCTTCTAGTTCGTCAAGTAGCAGCTCATCATCCAGCTCTAACACTTCGTGGAGTTCTTCAGATATAGAAAGTAGTAATGAAAACACTTTGTCAATTATTACAACAAACGAGATAATAATACCCTGTAATAGACTGGCAAAGACGTCACGCTATCGAGAAATTATGAATTTCTCTCAGGCATGCACGGCGATGGGGTATAAGCTAAATGCGCTCCTATCGTGTATCACCTATCAATGAGCTTAAAAGCGACCTCTTGCTCTTAGCGATGATGACCCTACATTTGAGGTAATTAAAAGTAGCACTTTTTGAAGTTTCTCTTTCTTGAACTTAGTCAACCCTCCAGCTACAGAAGTACCACCACTTCATACCTAAGTAATTCCTAAGCGGACCAAGAACCTCAACATTTAGCGCAACAAAAACATCATACTAATATCGTATTCGTGGCGATAAGACGCAAGACAAAAGAGGCTCCAGCGAGATTGGGTCATGTGCTTAGTATTACATAAAAAATCTCAGTGAAAAATCGTCGGATCAAGATATATTACATGTCACCTTTTATTCAAAAAAGTGCTCTGGGCTGGAATGGAATAAAATATATATAATAATGGAATAAAAATAAATATATTACATCGCTTTGTTCGTATATGGTGGCTAAACTGTCAAACGCTGCGTCAATAACCCATAAATTTCTAATTACTACTACTTATATGAAAATATTCACTTTCTCGTTTAAAAAGAAATAAAAAAATCTTAAATCGGGCACTATTTATTCGCCACATAAATATATTAGTTTGATTAAAAGCGCAAAAAAAGCTGGAAGAAATTGGTAGTTAACAAAAAAGTTTTTCGACAAAAACTGAAGTTATGGGAAAACATAAGAAAAGGTCTTAAGGACCTATTAAGAAAAAAAATGATATCTAATTATTATGTAGATCACTATTAAAGTCTTGTATCAGAAAATTAGGTATTATGAAGACTGTCTTATAAAATGTTCCTAACTATATAGATCTCATAATAATATTATCTAAGTATTTTTGTTAACGATTACAAATCGTGTGTTTTCAAGGTAAAATGTTACCATTATTATATTTCAGAAGAATTTTAAAGTTTTTTAAAAGTTTATTTTGATTTAAATATTACTGTTATAATAAGGCTATTTTATAAGTATTAAAGATTACCAATCTTGTATTTTCAGAGTAGAAGTGTTACCATGTTTTTTATTCCAGAAGAGTTTTTAAGTAAATAAATAAATATCTTTGGACAATTCACACAATACCATCTAATTCCAAACTAAGCAGAGCTTGTACTATGGTAATCAGAAAGCTGATAAACATACTCATATAATTCTAAATATATACTTAAATAGATAAATTAACACCCAGACACAGATCAAATAAACATGTTCATCAGACAAATATTAGTCCTGGGTGGGAATCGAACCCACGACCTGACGCTGAGCCAACATGCCACGGAGTCTGTCAATTATTTTTAAAGTTTATTTTGATAAGAATTGTGACTGTTATAAATTTATAATAAGTTAGAAAGTTGTTTAGAAGAATAAAAATTGATTTTTATAGAAATATGTGCAGGCAGATCTCTGAAAAACTTCAATATAAAAAAATATACATGTTATACTCCGAATCCATTAAAAGCTTGAACGTAACTTTGTGTTTTATTACTAAAAAGTTTAAGTCAAAATGGCTTATTAGAAAACATAACTTAATCTTATTTTAATACGAAAATGACTTAAGCCTCAAAAGGTCATACATCAATATTAAATTATTAAAACAAAACTGACCTAATTCATATTAATTCAAACGATTATATAGAAGTTTGGTCAAAAAGTGACCTAATAGTGACTAGTTTTTGTAAATCGTTATTTTAAAATATTATTTATCAAAAAAACCTAATAAAGTGAAAATGATTATCAAGTCTAATAGTTAATTAAAACATATAAACAATCAAAGGCTTATTAGCTTGCTTAGTTTTGGAGATATATTTAAACTAATGCAAAAATACTAAATATGAAATCTTATTTTGCGATTTCCCAAAAAGTTAAGATTTTGAATTAAGTCACTTTCGTTCTAAAGCATTATGTCTGGATTTCTACTAAAATTGTGCTGGCTAGTCAGGCAAACGCTAATCTGCAATAAAATAATCATTTCAATTTTTATCTAACATGCAACAATGTTTGATAAAAGCTGAATGATTGTTATTTTGACATTTACGACTAGTCAGTTGGCTAACTACAGTCTATGGTTAGCCCACGGTGTATTGACAGTTGACATAAATTCGATATATTGTAACAAAGTACCTAATTAAAAAAGGTTTTTTCAAACGCAGGGCGATCGCGTGTTTCTGTATAGATATGAGCGTTGCTCATATCCTTGGCGCGTCTGCCCCGCCCACAATTCCATTATAACCTCTTTAATATATTCTGTGGGTCAAACAAACACACCCTTACTTACTCTGAAACTCATAAAGTCATGTATTTATTTTTTATTTATTTGTGTAATTGTAACTGTGACAATTCCTTTGAGAGAGGAAAATGATTAAAAATTGTAGAGTTGTTTTGTTAAAAATGTTACGAAAATTTGTGTTTGATACACAATCAGAGTTGTTTTTATTGGCTGGAAAGCTACGAGCTTTAATTTTATATTTCTATTTTATATATAAAATGTTCTACTTTATTAACAATACTTTGTAAGAAAATTACACAATTAATGATTTCAAATTTCAAACGTCAAGAAATACAGACAGACAAACAGACGATAAAAGAAACAACGACATGAACTTATAAATTTTTTGAGGCTCGGTACTTTAAAAAATCAAAAAGTCGTTTTTACAACAGCGCTAAATTCATGCCAAGTTTATCCTCTTAAACTGCCATAAAGCGCTAATCAAAAATAACTGAGCAGATATTTTAAGAAAATGTTTTGAGTACGCTTGATGTTAAAAATATTATTACACTGAAAGAATAATGATCTTTGTCTTAAACGATTCTAACTGAAATATTATTTTGCTTAGTGGTTTTATTACGAATTAAATAATTAAGGACTTACGGATATATATAGCAGCTAGTATCTACATTTTTTATCATGAGTTATGTTACACAGAACGGTACATACATACAACTAATTGATAACATTTTAAAACCTATTTTATAACGAACCATGCTAATTTTCTGTCTTTGTATGTGTCCATGGTACCCACGACACAGGTTATATCTATTTTACTCTGTGGCTATCAGTGTGAAATGTTACTATCTCTATTTTTTATAATAATATTTGATAGTACTTTATTAAATAGATGATTTCTAATCTTTGTAATGTTATGACACTTATGACACAATTATATCCGAATACGGTGAAAAAAATGTGGCTCCATCTTCTCTCAATACGGGCAATGAAAATTGGCTAAAACTTTTGTATACCCGTTGCTAGGCGCAGTCCCTCCCTATAATTTAGGAGGCCTTTTATGGTATCGGGGGGGGGGAACCTTCAAAAGGTACCCGGCATCTTGGGAGGGCATATCGAGTTATGTGGGACTTCACCGCACTAAAACCCTCTCGGTGGCCTGCCTCTGCGCTTGGTGAGGATTCTGGGATCTCCAGTGGAACTCACCGGTGTCCTTGACGCGTGACGCCCTAGAAAGGGTCCATCTTTGGAAGAACAGATGTGCTCTCCTACACCATCCGATGCTTACGGTAACATGCGTCCACGTACACACCGCCGTCCTACCCGGGGCTGCTGGCTGGACGGGTCGAGCTCCCAGTCTCACCGCCCACAATGCCGGAAGCCCCCTTTTAGTCGCTTTTTACGATCAGGCAGGGGATACCGTAGCTCTGTTCTTAATTTGGAAGGCCTGAACCTTAATTCACCACGCTGCTTCGATTGGGAGAGGCTCATCCTCTCCTCCGATTGGGAGAGGTCCATCCATCGAGATTTTCGCCTAGGCTTAATGATTGCTATTTATTGACAATAACCAGGACCGACTTAACATGACATTCGAAATGTATATGACATTTCGCTACTAGCGGTCACCATTCTTACACCCGAGTAGGTCCGTTTCGCTTAGCCGCAAATATCGCTCACGTTGCATGCCACCTATAGTTGTTAAGATTATTGAATAAATGTCCTCCATTTTGATTTATTTAAAAATATATAAATCTGACATTACTAATGAAAACGTAATATACTTAATTTAAGTAATGTTTGCAAAATTAAATTCTATACTTGTCGGTGTATAAGAATTAACTCGAGCTCGGTAAGCCCTGAATATTAACCGCCGCCTGTAAAAAATATAATTTTTAATATAAAATGGTAAAAAATGATGTTTTGGTATGCACCCTATATACATTTATAATAATTTTCATGTAGTAAAAAGCGGTTATTTTAATATTACAAACAGACACAATTCTGTACTTGTCGGTGTATAAGAATTAATACGAGCTCGGTAAGCCCTGCATATTAACCGCCGCTTCTAATAGATGTGAGCCTCATAGCTTTGAGAATTACGGAAACCTTGGGGTTATTTATTTATTTAGCCAAATAACAAGTTTTCTGTTTAATATGATATGTAATAAGAGGTATATAAACTAAAGACAAGCGAGGATTTTGGAAGAAGTAAGAAAGAGATATGTCTTGTTTATTATTTTTTTGTTTTTAGCTTGATGATTTTTTAAATATATATATCAAATTAATTATGGTACCTTATCATATAAAGGTCAGTTACGGTATTCATTATTGGAATGGTGTATTTAATTAACAGAAAAAAATATTTAAAAAGATATGGAGGGTCTGGGATTTTTTTGGCCAACTTGTGTTCTCCAAATGAGTCCCCGAATACGTCCACTTGGTTTGTCGGACCCTCTACCCGGAATATACTTAATTCAATTAATTACTTTTAAAATTTAATTTTCTACTTGTCGGTATACAGGACGAATTTATGCGAGCTCGGTAAGCCCTGAATATTAACCGCGCTTCTACTAGATGTGAGCCTCATAGCTTTGAGAATTACGGAATCCTTGTGGTTGTTTATTTGTTTAGGGCAAATGAGATGTTTTATGTTTAAAATAAGATGTAATTAGAAATAATAAATGTAAAGACAATGCGCAGTTTTAGCGGAGACTCGAAAAAGGCATGTCTTAGTCTTGTTTATTTTCATTTAATTAAATAATATGAGATGTAACCGAAGATAATGAATGTTTGTCTTAAGCGGGAGTTTTGGCGGGATGTTGAAAGACGCTTCACGTGTTCTCGTTTTTTTATTTTTATTTAGTAATAATATATGGAAGAAGACCATGGAGGTTACGTAGTGTTACTAGATAGCTGCACGAATGGATATCTGTACACAACTTCAAGCATAATGCAGTTGCCGGTTTCTTATAAGGCAATCTTCAACCATCGGATTACTATCCGATGGTTGAAATTTAGCCTTATAAAGATCGTCATCCTATCGAATCACAATAAAATAATTTTATGATCAAAATGGATGCAGCTTTAGTACTCATTCGGTTGGACCTTTTGAGTTATACCTATCTACAAATCCTTAAACCAACATTAAATTAACGTTTTGATTCTGTCCTCCTTTGCACACCTTGCTTAAGTAAATTTGGCAAACTAACAAATGTATATAAAACAACTTTAGTAATACCCATATTTGTAAATAAATTATTTTCATTTTAATCCAAATAACCGGAAATAACTATTTCAAGATATTACGTGTACCTTTCCCTCGACACAAAATCGAAGAGCTGTCGCGAGAACCAATCAATTTACGGGAAAGAAGTATTAACTTTGATGAAATAGGCTCCGCTCTTCATCTATTTACGGGGGTAAAAAAAGTTGGCTTAATCCAGGATTATAAACAGTTTTATCAAAGTCTTATCAACAATTTACGTGTCTTAGTAACAAATATCTAAAAAAACATTTTTAATTTTGTGGTTCTTAAAAAAAGCGCTTAAAAATTTAATTAAACGCTTAAAAAAAGCTGTCTTCTTCAGGTCATCAGTCCACCTGGTTGGACGGCGGCCTCTTCTCCTTTTCTGAGACGTCGTCGCCTTTCGAGGATCATTCTGCCCCATCGATCAGTCATAACTACAAGGCCTGCCCACTTCAATTAAGCTTGCAGATTTTGAAAGCTGTGCTGCTGAAGTTAGAGGGCGCAGGACCGGACGTAGTTGTGAAAATTTAGGCCTATCTCCAGCAGTGGATTTTTAAAGTTTAATGGCAGCAAATAAAGCAGCGATCAAATCCCTTATTCTGATCAGGTCAGATCCCACATAAAGCAAGTTAGCTTTATGTGTGTGTTTTATTAAGCACCAAATTAACTCCGAAAATTAAAAAAAAAACATGAGAAGGGTTCATAGGTTTTTTTCGCAGAATTTATTGGTTTATAATATTTTATTTTATAAAATGTTATAGTAGCAAAAATACCCCTTCATATATACTCTTAGGGCCTCTTTCACCACCTTTAAGTAAAGTGATAAGTACGATAATTGCTGGTTAAAGTCACCCGTAACTTTTATTTCAATTTCATGATGTTCGAGTAGCACTAATCATATGCTAAACTGACCCGTACTCGTAGCTTTTACTTGCCAATTAACTTTACTTGGGCCGTAACTAATCATCACTTTACTTGGAGATGGTGAAAGAGGCGCTTAGTATATGAAACATATTCATTAAATATTATGTTTAAACGTAGGGAAGTTTGTACGACATAGTCCTATTAGGACTTCAAAGGAGACAATAATCGGATTTCCTTTCCACCCTTAGGGTACGGAGCCCTAATTAGGTCCCCGTTAGGCCTACGGTTTAACCACTGTTGAGCGTTACCATTAAGTATATTATGCAAGACACATGCTTATTCATTGACTGACTGCTTTATGATCATCAAGTCTAATCTAGCTAAAAAAAATCGGCGGTTTTCTTTTCTTTGCAGTAAATTTCGGTTTACTAAAAAGCGCTTAATTAGCGCAGGAGACGAATCCCTCTTAATTCTGACAGAAGACCTGTCCCAGTGGTGCATTAAAAGGGTTGAGAAAATAATATGTTTATATTTTTATTACACTGTGATTCTTTAAGAAAAGGCTTCTAAGAAATGTTTCTCCGTGAAAAATGAAATGAAAAGTTAAAAATTTGTGTGGTAGTCATCTATTTTTAAAACATTTATGAACATTATTTTTGTGTTACGCATTATACCTCCAATGAGTCAATAAAAATACCTATATAAGCGTTTCTGAAATAAGTAGTGGTAGTCTAAAAGCTAAACGCTCGTATAAGCTTGTTTTGTAAGCGCGTGTAAGCGCATATCGACCAGCGTTAATACTACGAGCCAGTGTGTACGCGTTTTGGTTCTTTAAAGTGCAAAGTAGCGCGTGTAAGCGCGTATGCATAGGCATACGCGCAAACACCCTGATTTGAAACCGTAATAACGGGGTAAAGTAAGGAAATAATTGTTAGAGTGAAGTGACATAATCACTTATTCATTTCATGTAATGATATTTTCTATCTCGGTTAAAACTACGGTTAGTAATAGTTAATATTCTGTGCTACAGGCTAGTAAACTAGATAAATAAAGAGAAACTCTTGTAAGACGATATTGTTCATGAAATCACGTAAAAATAACTCTTATACTTATTAAAATGTTTTTTCGAAACTAAATACATCGAAAAGCTAATCCATACTAATATTATAAATTCGAAAGTAACTCTGTCTGTCTGACTTTCTGTCTGCTACTCTTTCACCCTTAAAACCACTGAACCGATTTTGATGAAATTTGGCATAAACATAGAAAGGAGGTTGAGAAAGAACATAGGCTACTTTTTGCCGCGGGAAAATATCTCATTCCCACGGGAAGCAAATGGAATGAATGAAATGCGCCGTGTTCTGTTATAAATACACTACATGTTATTACTTACTTCATTCACGTCCATTATCATATTTTATAACTTATAATCTTTTGTTTTATTACTATACTTTACTTTTACATAATTATTTCTTTACAAAATTATTTAATTTCTGTGTCTGTTTATTTATATTTTGACGCAGCTATCAAAATAGTCATGTCTGTCTTTTATGTTTCTTATTTTTTTAATTCATTTTACGGCATTGTATAAAAATCCTTTTAGCCATTCAATATTAAATGAAAAGAAAAAATTTATGTTTCTTATTTCATTTCATAGATTATTAAAATATAGTATTGTCTTTGGGTTATTCATGTTTTTCATATTATAATTATTATAAATTGCTGTTCGTTAGTCTCGCTAAAACTCAAGAACTTCTGAACCGATGTGGCTAATTTTGGTCTTGAAATATTAGTAGAAGTCCAGGGATAACTTATTTTATTTTCCTATATAAACAGTTAGTAACATTAGTTGTCGAACATTGGTTCTTCGCGCCACCGTCCAAAAGTTTGACATAGTCTGAATAACAGTTAATCTGTCACTATTCGTTTTTAATTTTTTATTTGACAGTAACATAAAAACCCTTTGAGATGATAAAGAAACTAATCCTCTTACAAAAATTTTAAGGCAGGACAACGTCTGCGGGATCCGCTCGCACCTTCGGTGCAACAAAGTCAGGTAGTGGAATAACAAAAATACTTATGACTATTTAGGTCCATATTTAAATAAATATAAATGTAACTAACTTGTTACTCCATAATTATTTACTATTTTTCGTCATAGTTGCATCTTCAAGTAGATACCCGGTTCTTTCGATATTTTCGGGAAATTTAATTTAATTACGTGTTGCGCACTATTACACACCATGACACCACTACTTATATACTATTACTTTTATATAGTTTCTACACAAATACAGGCAAAATAACCATGACAAAATACAGACAGCTCAATAAACAGTCAATCTCTGGCAGTACACGATGTGACCTGCGTGCTCATAGCACAAGACAAAATACAGGCAGCTCAACAAACAGTCAATCTCTTGCAGTAGACGATGTGACCTACGTGCTCAGAACACAAAGCGCGTCAAAAACATAACAGAGCGGAACGAAGGCACCAAAGTGTTCACTTGGGATCTGAGTATTGGGCGAGAGTATGAGATTGAAGACGGAGTCTTGCGCTATAGTTTCGTCTAAACCCAAAGTTCTGAGAGAAATTGAGCTGTCTACGGACAGTATACCTCCTCAAAAGTTCCCGTTCCTAATGTGGTGAATGACAAGAGAGCCAAAGTGACCCGACACTATACCGAAGATATCCCGTACGTCAGCCTGTATGAAATTAGAGGAGCCTTTAGTCAGTTAAAAAACAACAAAGCACCGGGAGATGACGGTATCACATCAGAGCTGCCGAAGACTGGAGAGAAACCCCTTCCAGTGGTGCTCCAAAAACTGTTTTATACCGTCGTACGGAACTATACTGGAGGCCTGGAGCAGATCGTAGTGGTTCTCTTGGCTATCGCGCTTCTGAGTCACGTCTGTAAGCTGTTCTCGAGAGTCCTTACTAATCGTATTACGCGATGACTAGACTACTTCCAACCTCCCGAACAAGCCGGATTTCAAAAGGCTACAATACCAGTTATACAAACGACCGAGGAGTATAATTTGCCGATAAGTGTTGCGTTTGTGGACTATTAGGAACCTTTCGATTCTATCGAGATCGGTCAGTAGTACATCGAGGTATTGAAATGTTAAAAAGCCGCTACCATAACAGTCCGAGTCCACGACGGAAGCACTGAGCCTATTCCACTGCAGCGCGAAGTACGACAAGGCGATATCATATCCCTAATACTGTTTACCGCTGCACGGCACTAGATCATGTGTTTAAGCTAATAGAATGGAAAGGACGTACTTCCACTGTAGTGTGAAAGAATTGATGTATTGACATCAATGGCGATCACCTGACACACCTTCGATTTGCCGCTAATATAGTCATCGTTGTGGAGTTCAACGATGCGGGTATTATGTACATCTGATAATTTTGAAACACTTTTAGATGTGGATTGGCTGAAACTACTGCCTAGATGAACCACTAATTCAGCTCGAGGGAGTCACTGCTAGAGCTAGATTTACTTCCTGACTAAAAAAGTGCTTTCCTTGGTTGCTTTTTACGCGGTGGTGTGTATACAGAAAGCAGTAGGATCAACTCGGGTATAAATCACTAAACTTATACCTGTACTTGTTTCTCCTCAATCACTTTGATTTTAATTGTTTACAGTTACCTTTCTATTTGTAGTTGATATTTTGAGAAAAACATATACGATTTATTTGTTTAACGAACTTAATTTCATTTAAAACCTCATATTTAATAACAAAGCATTATTCGTTAAACAGAATAAATTCTGGAACAACAAAGTAACAATTCAACACCTTTTTATTTGTAACGCATTTTATTAGTACATCGAAATGATTTCAAATAAGCATTTAACGTAAAACTGTAGCAAAAACTACAAACAATTAATGGTTTAAATATTTTTAACCTACTACCGATATCCATCCAGTAATCTGGACATAAATGCGAAAAAAATCGTAAAAGTGCTCTCCTGTAAAATTACAAATTGCGCTGTTGTGATTTTGTTGCACCGAAGGTGCGCACTAGTGATAGAATAAATAGAAAATTTTATAGAAAATTCCGTAAGTTGCCAATAATAAACCAACAACCTTTGTCCATTATTATTTTATTCTATCTTTTCTTGGTAATAGAGAAAAAGGTCAGTAATATTTCAAAACTTATAGGGTAGTTAATTAATTTTTTTTTAATATAATAATAAGCTTTTTTAATCTTAATATATATATAAAAAGTAAAGGCTTTTCTTTATACGTAAAGACACGGTTTTCTCTATTATCACTAACTCCAATCAACTTCCCGTTGGGGTGGTAAATACCCCTTAGTACGTAGATGATAGTAAGGGAGTTTGATCGCGGTGGGTGGAGTGGGGAGCTGATGATGGAAGGTAATGCGACGGTTAGGAGTTGAGAGCAAATTCTTTCAATAAATGGGGTTTTGTTCGAAATCTTTTATTCCTGAGATGGTCCAGCTGTCACCAAGTCAAAGTCTGATGATGGGATCCCAGAGAAATCGAAGGGAACATACAAATTTTATAGCACAACAATTGATTTTCATATTTTTACTAAAGCAAAACAGGCATTTGTGTATAAATGTCATCATATCATGTTGCTGAGCTGATGATTGAAGGTACAACTCCTAAACGGTTAGGAGCTGAGAGCAAATTCTTTCATTAATTTATACGTTCAGGTGGACTGACAGTAGTATTCTTTCAGGCTATAAGATGTCTGTATAAAAGGAATCTTTAAAGTTTAGATAAAACATGCGACGTATTTTAACCCGAGCAACGCCGGGTTTCGCAGCTAGTATAATATATAAGCTTAATCTTGTTGGCAGCTGTTTAAATATAGTACTCTAATTCTTCAGGAGAATATGATACTAACCTTTATGAGAAAGACTGTTAAGGTGTAGGTGACTTTCGTGCTCTCTCTCATATTGAACTCGAAGATTTCGGTGCGTTCCACTGGGGATAGCAAACTCCTCTCCAAAACCTAAAGGCCAGTAATCGTTTTTAGTGAGAAACAAATCCTACATAATCCGGTAACTCTGCTAGGGACCATACCGTTTAAATAAACCCTCTTTTATAATAGAAATAAGGCATATAATAATATACCAATCAAACTCGAAGCAAGATAATTGCTTTATAATATAACAATTGTCATTCGTAATGTAATCTCGACACAATTCTATTAACAGTGTGCCGAAAAACTGACAAATGCTATTTGAAGCCTCGCATTGGAGGATTTCGTACGATTAATCCGTGTTTTAGTGATCTATATACTTATAAACAATAATTTAGCCTCAGTAGAGCCTCAGTGAAGCGCGCATGGCCTGGCGGCTAGCGTAGAATGCAAGCGATGTATGCAGCTGAGCCAAACGGGCGCGGTCGGGTGTGAGATGGGTGACCGCTAGTGGCAAAAAATTTCATGCGCGTTTCCGTGCTTCAGAGGGCACGTTAAGCCGTCGGTCCCGGTTGTTGTCGATAGATAACAGTCGTCAAACCTTGTCGGAGGCATTATGGGCGGTTTGAAAACATCCGACAGCGGGTTGGCCACTAACCCGCATTGGAGCAGCTTGGTGGAGTAAGCTCCAGGCCTCCCCAATAAGGGGGAGAGCCCCGCAGCAGTGGGACGCAAAAAGGGTTGCAGCCCCAGAGTCGAAAAAGGGGAAAAATTTAGTTTGACTGTTTACGTGCCTTTGTAACAAGTATCTAAACACACATTTTTCATTTTGTGGTCCTTCACCCCTTCATTACGATCCGTTTGTGCAAAGGTTACCATGCCAGACTGCCGATCAGAGGGTCCCGAGTTCCGTTCCCCGCAAAGCAGAAATTTGAATTATGAATTTAAAATTTATTTTCTCGGTCTGGAGTTTATGTTTGTGCATTTGTATGTATCCATGGTACCCACGACATAGGATATATCTACCCTACTGTGGGGCTATGAGTTTCAAGTTTAAGTTTTAGTTCATGAAAATCACAATGCACACATGCAAAGACATCAAAAAAGCAAGAGAAACATACACAGATACACACAAAAGCACAACGACGACTTTATTTATATATTTAAAATCACATAATTTTGACCGTTACTTCCTTCGAAATATAATTTATCACGAGAAATCTTAACTAATTTCAAATTCAATACAGTGTGATTCAAAGTGAAACTGTGTCACCAACTTGGTACGTGTCGGAAGTACGACAAAGCTCATGTTAATTTAAATAGTGAGCAACTCCTGCCGTTCTGGTTGCTCTAAATGAAGACTGTTCATGTTTGGCATTTAATTGTTTTAGAATACGATAAAATAATTTAAATAATATGTGAGTAGTTGGAGACTTAACCTCTTGTGTCCGGCTTTAAATGTAGACGGTTCATATTTTTTTAACATTACATACTCATAGCCCCACAGTAAGGTAATTAATACCCTGTGTCGTGGGTACCAGGGACACATACAAAGACAGGAACACAAACACCCAGACCGAGAACTGAAATTTAAACTCATCATTCAAATTTCTGTTTCGCCGGGAATCGAAAGCAGGACCCCTTGATTGGCAGTCCGGAATGGTAACAATTGCGCCACGCGGGTCGTTAAGTGTCGTCGATCGTTTAGTGCTTCATTGTTTTATTATAAAATACAACATTCAATTGAATTTGAGGCTCTAGTCAGCATCAGCCTAGTAATGGTTATGATCAAACTTTAACTGCTCCTTGATGAATTACAATTTACCTTTTATAATAGAAGTATAACACAAAGACACACACACATATGTATGTATATACATGCTCATATTATTGCTCGTTAATAAACTACAAAAGACCTTTCAAACCTTCTTATAATATATATAGTTACACGATACACACAACACATATACACGCACATTGTGGCCGGTGGACACGGGAAATTCCTGGAGAGTTATGTATGACTTGCCAGCTTTTCAGGAGAGCTTTTACAGCTTACTAAAAGAAACTGATGTTTTAGTCCCCTCGAAATGCCTCTGCTGATATTGTGTTCCACAATTTACGTCCGAAGCAAAAAGAACAGGGTAAAACGGACTGTAAAGATAAATGCGAAACCTTAAACAAGCGTCGATATGGTTTTCGTTTTTGCATAAGAATTTATTGAACTTTATTGAATAGCAGAAGTGAAGCCTTATTTACGTATTTTTACGTGGATATGTAGTTTCGCATCTTAATGTATGTGTATTTGTTCTTTCTTTTCAGTGTAAACATTGCTGTTAATCTTCCATGTTTCCCTCGGTGAAGAAAAATATTGTAATAGTTGTTTCAATAAGATTTGCATCTACAATGACTGTTACATGAGAGTTAAAAAATTGCTCATCTCATGTTCACCGATCACTACTTGGTCATTGTGAACTGTGACATGAATTCATCGGAATTTTCCTGGAATTAGAAGTAGAATATTTTTCTATAAGGGTTAAAAACTAATTACTTTGAACCCTCGGTATATGTTACGAGTACATAAATCCACCCAAATACTTTTTTTTATTTATTTATTTGCATAAAACACGGTAAATTTTACAATAAAAATCTTACGATATTGTTCCTGCGTGTTTTACCGACCTAGTCGGTGGGCAAATATTTATTAATAAGCTAAAGTCATCTTGTCTTTAGTGATAACAGTATATACTTAGTCTATAGGTTAAATCATTAATTTACATTTTTTAATTTAAGGATATTAATGTAATTTCATACACGAAGGTACATGTCAATTACACACGAATGTACACGTAGCTTCAATTTACCAATGCGACTGATCCATAATCGAAAATGACATTGAAACCTCACGTAATATTATACAGTCTGACACTTGACATGACACATGACTTGTTATGACACTTGCACATTGTTCTTTGATCGGCTGGCTGAACGACTAATCTGACAAATATGAAGGTTGGCAGAAATCTGTCCTAGTTCATTATATTATGTATTTGCGTCATATGTTTAGTCTGAAACATCTTTTGAAATTATATGACTATCGCGTGTCGCTTTAGGATATGAAATGAAATGAAATATTCTTTATTCATTATGAAATGAAATGAAATGAAATATTCTTTATTCAATGAACCGTACCATTTACAAACTCTTAGTGAACGTTATTTTTTTTTGTTCTGTCTGCTCTGGGTGCGCTTAGGCAATGCTGAGCTGAAGAAAAGAGCAGACGGAGAAAAACTTCAGCCCTGTTTTAAAATATGCGGTATACAATAAGATAGTCCCTGTATCTTCGGGATTAAGAATAGAGCTATAGTATCCTCTGCCTGATTGTAAGAGGCGACTAAAAGGGGGCTTCCGGGGTTGCGGGGGGTGAGAGTTCGATCCGTCCAGCCAGCAGCCCTGGGAAGGACGGCGGTGTGTGCGCGGCCGCATACAGCAAAAACCGGCCAAGTGCGAGTCGAACTAACGCACGAAGGGTTCCGTACCTTTGCGGGTTGGCCACCAACTCTAATCTCATTGGAGCAACGTGGTGGAGTAAGCTCCAGGCCTCCTAAATAATGGGGAGAGACCCGTGCTCAGCAGTGGACCGCAAAAAGGGTTGCAGCCAATTAATATTTTATTTACTGGAAGACTTCATACCAATATTATCATTGCACTCTTATAATAGTATTACTCGTTAATGTTATTGAAGGGCTGTACCATTGCTGTGGTTTTACTGTTTAAATCCTTTATGAATGATAAAATCTTTATGTAGCAATAACGTCATTAAGTATTATTTTTGATCGAGAGTAAGCGCCAATATATTGAATATTCAGCAGCTATCAAATCCATTACCGAGTGGGTTATTTATTTCAGTGCACTGAAGACAGCTGAATGATGATATTGCATTAGATATAAATAATCCTCTTTGGAATTTATTGTTCATTGCTAGAAAGTTAGTGGAATTTAATGTTAAACATCGATTGCGTCTACTATTTATGTTATTGCACTTATCGAAGATTATTAGTTCATGAATTTCTATTAGCAAAATACGATGTTTATTAAATTTTATCGTATATTACAAGATTTATTAATCCTTAATTTGTCTTTATGCGTTGTAAAGTCTATTCAGATGGAAAACGTGGCAAGTAAGTGGCTATTTTGAAAACTAATACGAACCACACGTAACAAAAGCTGAAACAAGTAATAATGTCAAAAAGCAAGTCTTCTATGAAAGTGGCATTAGGCCGGTAGTCGTTAAATCTTGTCTTGTATTACGAATGATTTGAAAACATTCGACAGCGGGTTGGCCACTAACCCGCATCTCCACCAATCCGCATTTGAGTAACGTGATGGAGTAAGCTTCAAGCCGTGCGACGCAAAAAGAACTGTATCCTATATTTTGTGTGAAGAGTGAGAGAAATATTAAGGGGACATTTTGAAAGCGGCCATAGTAAATGCACACCATGCTATGGTCGCTCCTAATATAGATAATAGTATAGCTTAGTATAGACTAAGCTATACTATATATAAAACTGAAGAGTTTGTTTGTTTGAGCGCGTTTATCTCAGGAAGTCAGGAACAACTGGTTCGAATTGAAAAATTATTTTTGTGTTGGATAATCCATTTATTAAGGAAGGCGTTAGGCTATATAACTAACATCAACACCAAAGTCCACGTGGACGAAGTCGCAGGCAGCCGCTTGTACTTTATAATATGATTATTCTATGTCTATTTGATTCGATGGAAAGATAAAACGGCAAATTTTCGAGAGGATTTATTATAATACTTATAATATACCTTTGATATTTTGTATTCTACATTTATAATTAAATTTTCGAGTAGCGAGCCAAAAAGAAAATTTCGATTTGTCAATTTAATTTTTGCCGCGAGTGCTCTCCCCAGTGGAAAGCCACGAGAAAAACTAAAAATCGGATTTAACGTGGAAATACAGAGGTTTTAAATTACGTTCGAATGAGAGTATGGCACAGTGTATTTTTTGCTGATACGTCGATGTAATTAAGGTTTTGTAGCCAACATTTAATGGGAATATTTTATGAAAACACTGTTAGAGAGATTTTAACACGCTTTTATTAGGTTTAATTCTCACTTCTGATTCTTCTATCTCCTTTTTCTAAATCTATGTAACTATTTGAGTTTGTGTGATATAAAATATGATATAAATGTATATACACTGGTGGGATGGTGGCAATCTTGTATTTGATTTTTTTTTCTGGTGTATTATATATTTGTATTTTAGAATTTAGGCCCTTTTTCATTTAACACCCCTGAGCAACGATGGTTGAGCAATAAAATCTCTGACACGGAGATATCGAGTTCATACCCTCGGCGCGCAACACTGACAAATAAAGTTAAGTGCGTATTAAAGATGCATGTATTTTAATGTTTTCCATCACCGTGCATGCCGCAGAGAAAACTCATAATTTCTTAGACGTGAAAAGGTCAGGTTAAAACAGACATGTTATGTGCCAGTTTTTATTTACAATATTACTTTTGTTCCGTTTTCAAAAATTCTTTCAGCATTAGAAAGCCACATTCGTCCTGAGTAACATAGGCTACTTTTTACCGAGGGAAAACGGGTATTAGGGTCAACGCGGTTGAAGCAACTGTCTAAACGCCTATGATTTTAATATTTCAATGAAGCCTGGAATAGCATATAGGCTAGTTTAGGCGAAGCCGCTGGCGGAAAGCTAGTATTATATTATAATAGCTTAGTCATCCAAAATTATATATAATAACATCTGCTTCAAAATTAAGTTGCAAGATTCCATAACAAATATAACTTGCTAAATTAAAATATCTAGATAAAAATCTTGATAAAAATTTAGTCAAAATATAAGAAGCTGATTTTCCGTGTACTAACTCTTTGGGACGGCAAAATCTCATTCAATTAAGATTAAAGTCTCAGCTCTTAGGTGAAATCGAGGTAAGAGGTCGAGAGCGTAAGCGCTAAGAATATTAGAAAATCTTATCCCTACTAGCATTTTGTTACTAAAAGTACTAATACTTGGAAGTGTCATATTTTTTTAAAATTCCGTAGATGGTATATGTATCTAGCTGTGTATTCGTCGATATGTCACAGACAATTTAATTGAAACTATTAAGACGATACAATTAGATTGGTGGATGTATTTTGGGAGTCGGTTTACGATTGTTTGCAAAAACTAGCTGTGTCCAATACGCCATCTGACCGTTCTTATTATAAATAAATAAATATCTTTGAACAATTTTATTCACACTACACTATCTGATTCCAACCTAAGCAGAGCTTGTACTATGGTAATCAGAAAGCTGTAAACATACTTTTATAATTCTAAATACCTACATACTTAAATAGATAAATTAACACCCAGACATAGAACAAATAGTCATTTTCATCACACAAATATTTGTCCTGGTTGGGTATCGAACCCACGACCTCACGCTTCGCAGTCGGCTCATCGCCCACTACGCCACGGAGGCTGTCGTATTATTGTCCTATTAGTTATTAACGTGATGTTTTATCGGATAAAACCTTCCACGATAAACTGACTATCCAGTAAAAAAAACAAACCAGTAGTTCCTGAGATTAGTGCTTTCAAACAAACAATCTCTTTGGCTGCAACCCTTTTTGCGTCCCACTGCTGGGCACGGTCTCTTATTGGGGATACCTGGAGCTTATTCCACCACGCTGCTCCAATTCGGGTTGTTGAAGATACGGGTTAGTGGCCAGCCCGCTGTCGGATGTTTTCAAACCGCCCTGGCCTCCGACAAGGTTTAACGACTGTTATCTATCGACAACAACCGGGACCGACGGCTCAACGTGCCCTCCGAAGCACGGAAAGCGCATGAATTTTTTTTGCCACTAGCGGTCATCCATCTCACACTCCACCGCGCCCGTTTGGCTTACTGCATAGACCGCTTGCGTTCTACGCTAGCCGCCGAGCCATGCGCGCTTCTTTAGTTTTATAATATCAGTATAAATAAAAAGTAAATGAATTCTTTACACATCGAACTGAAACTAAACTGAGGATCTCAATGAATGGCGAAATCTGGTTTGAAAAAGATACTTTTCTTTCATTCTTATGTATTTGTCTTACACCAGCTTTAAGTTTTAAACTTGTTGGATCTCATTAGGTCATTTCATTAGATCTTCATTTACTATCTCACGTTTTCCCTATAGGAAAGTGATATTTAAAAGGGGAAAGGGTAAAAAGTATGTCTCATCGTACAAACCAACACTCTGACACATTTATTGTATTTATACTATTAATATGGATATATATTTCAAATGAACATACGCAAATAAACTTCAACCTGAAGTTACCTCAAAATCCGTCAGTTTTATGTATGTTCCATGAATATTGATTAGTGAAAGCTCGTGAAAGGTTATCAATAATTAAATTTCCCGTTCAGAAAATTATTTAGGGTGAGATATGCTTTAGTATTTGCACTTCGTATTAATGGATAAATCCTAAGAATTAAATAATGTAATATTCATAGATTTTATTTAGTGGATTAGTGTATAATCGATTATTTAAAGTTTTATACTTTGAAGACTGGGAATAACCCGAGAAAAAGTCTATAAAACTGGCATATTTTTTTTGACCTGAAAATACCATTTCTAATCGTGTTTCGGTGGAAAGTTCCCTGTGCTGGCTAGACCTAATGGGACAATTATTATTAGCCTGCGGGTAGCAGTGAAACTGCTCTCAGGCAAGATTATTTCTCTTCCATAGGCTGCAGCTTCCACTTAATGCCACGTTGCCTGCATGCTCATCTGCTACTAAAATTAATAAAATGAATAAATAACGTTTCACACTCATGGCCCCACAGTAGATATACCCTGTATTGTGGGTTCCATGGACACATTTAAAGACAGAAACACAAACACCTAGACCGAGAACAGAAATTTAAACTTATCGTTCAAATTTCTCCGGGAATCGAACCCGGGACCCCCTGATTGGCAGTCCAGCATGCTAACTATTGCGCCATAGGTTTAAATAAAAAAAACCTAAAAACAAACATAATTATTAGACCATGCTTGATGGAGCTAATGGTTTCGTATTTTTTATGTGGTGTTAGACTAAGAATTAAATTATGATGAAGTAAAGTCTACTCTTCGCGCATGGCCCGGCGGTTAGCGTAGAACACAAATGATCTATGCAACTAAGCCAAACGGGCGCGGTCGGGTGTGAGATGGGTGACCGCTAGTGGCAAAAAATTTCATGCGCGTTTCCGTGCTTCGGAGGGCACGTTAAGCCGTCGGTCCCGGTTGTTGTCGATAGATAACAGTCGTTAAACCTTGTCGGAGGCCTTATGGGCGGTTTGAAAACATCCGACAGCGGGTTGGCCACTAACCCGCATCTCCACCAACCCGCATTGGAGCAGCGTGGTGGAGTAAGCTCCAGGCCTCCCCAATAATGGGGAGAGACTCGTGCCCAGCAGTGGGACGCAAAAAGGGTTGCGGCCAAAGTCTACTCTTCATGTCATCATTTGGTTTCAGAGCATATACTTTCGCATGATTTTAAATGTTATAAACATAATCGTGTTAAATGTCAGAAATTAGCTGTATACTCGTATGAAATTACAAAATTTTATTTAGATTTTATGTACATACGTGTGTTCAACATGAAAAAAGGTATTCCTATGGCTTTAAGAAGCTTAGATATCCATTGATTATGTCGAGCTTTTAACTTTATGTCGTTGCTATAAAAGTCTAGTGGCAATAAAATCCTTATCGCCGATGTCATTTCTGTCCGGCTGACGTTTCTACTATCGTAAATTGATGCATGCATGAACTATGAAGCGCGCATGGCTCGGCAGCTAGCGTAGAACGCAAGCGGTCCATGCAGCTAAGCCAAACGGGTGCGGTCGTGTGTGAGATGAGTGACCGCTAGTGGCAAAAAAATTTCATGCGCGTTTCCGTGCTTCGGAGGGCACGTTAAGCCGTCGGTCTCGGTTGTTGTCGATAGATAACAGTCGTCAAACCCAGTCGGAGGCCTTATGGGCGGTTTGAAAACATCCGACAGCGGGTTGGCCACTAACCCGCACCTCCACCAACCCGCATTGAAGCAGCGTGGTGGAGTAAGCTCCAGGCCTCCCCAATAATGGGGAAAGACCCGTGCCCAGCAGTGAGACGCAAAAAGGGTTGTAGCCAGCCAACCGTAACAATGGACGAAAAAATAAGCGTCAAACATCAAGAGCAACAACTACTTATATCAAACATTCAAACCACCAGTATAATATTTGACGTGATTTAAGGCCTTTATTAAATCCAGCCGTTGAGTGATTTCAAAACAGCGTCAAGCTAAACATCGGTCCGTTAACGTTGTTTATTGTTTCAGAGCGGTAGCAGTATATCTTCAATCATTAAAGCTTACGCCAAACAGCGGTGTCATACACGGAAACCTGGCATGTTTATACTACAAACAGGGCTTCATCGACCTTGCAATAGACACATACAGACGAGCTATAGAGTTGCAACCGAATTTTCCTGACGCGTACTGTAATCTTGCGAATGCACTTAAAGAAAAAGGATTCGTCGCCGAAGCTGAAGAATGTTACACTAAAGCTTTGGGCCTGTGTCCCTCTCATGTCGACACTCTCAACAATCTTGGCAACGTCAGAAGAGAACAAGGCAACTTCGAAGAAGCAATTCGGCTTTACACAAGGGCCTTAGAAGTGTTTCCAAATTTTGCCCCAACTCACAATAATTTGGCATCGCTGTTGCAACAACAAGGTTAGTAATAGCCGCATTGTTGAAGTAGTAATATTCGTTTGCATTTGTGATAAATTTGGATAAAACTTGAAAAATATTATCTACTTTGTAGAAAAACAATACCAGTAATTTTGTGGTGAGCCCAAGTAGATCGATCAAATATAGTTACGTTCATTATGTTGCTTACTGCTTAAAGCTAGTCTATATAGTCTATACTGCACAGTTATAATAAATAATTTGAAAAATACGTAGACATGTCACCATCATAATAATTTAGTTTAGTTAAATTATTGCCCCTCGAATGCATGTATATGGTAGCTACTGTCTGCGTGAGCGCTGACAACTTGTGAGGCAAAATTTGCCATTTGCCAGTATTCAGAGGTCATTTTCTGAGCAGCTCTAACATATCTTCCATTCTTTTAAATATTATTGGTAAAGCACATCAGGCATGCAATAATCGTGACTTCGTCGCCCGTCTCAATTTTTAAATGAATTTGTATTGATAGTATCAGCCCACTGCTTTTCGATAAAACCTTTAATATCGATAAGGAATAACCCAAAGTTAAGTAGTTTGGTACGACTCCTCTTTTAAATCTTGTACCTACCAAGTATATTGAGGAAAATATATTTTTGTATTGTAGTGTTCCAATGCCGGTCTTCCTAATTTCAGTTGATAAAGTAGTATAATAATCAAATATTAAAAACCACATTGAAACAGTAAAAAAATGTCAACAAATTCTTGTTTGTTTATAATACAAGTAATGATTTTCTTGCAAATAAAATCAAAAGTTTTAAATTGTCATATAAGTACATTATATTACTTTAAAGGAATCATTGCAAGTATAAATTATAATGATTTTCGTTCTCTGTATTAAATTGTTAAGTTTTATTATTAATAAAAAACGTGAATCAATATTTTATATACTTTAGTATTTAAATTATTGCTTAAAATCGTGATTAAGACCTGAACACTGTGTGTTCATACTCAGTATTGAAGATACAATTTTACTACTAGTAATGAATAATTAACATCTTATAACAAATTTTCAATGCTAACAAGGCAATGAGGGTGAAGGGTGAGGATGATGGTGAAGCAATGAGAATTCATAACTATTATATCTAACCAATTTTTTTTGGAATTATGATTTCAGGTAAACTCCATGAAGCTTTAAAACATTACAAGCAAGCTATAAATATACAACCAAAATTTGCAGATGCTTACAGTAATATGGGTAATACCCTTCGAGAGCTACAAGATATAAAAGGTGCACTTAAATGCTTTAAAAAAGCCATAGAACTAAATCCAGCATTTGCAGATGCACACTGCAATCTGGCTAGTATATGCAAAGATATGGGTAATATTACTGAAGCCATAGAAGGATACAAAAATGCCTTAAATATAAATCCAGATTTCCCGGACGCCTATTGCAATTTGGCTCACTGTTTACAAATAGTATGCATATGGGACAACTACGACGAACGAATGGAAAATATTATAAACATAGTAGAAGATCAGTTGAAAAGCGATAAACTTTCATCAGTGCATCCACATCATTCCATATTGTATCCATTATCAAATAAAGCCAGGAAAGAAATCGCGGCGAGACATGCAAATTTATATTTAGAAAAAATTAATATGTTAGGATCAGTTCAATTTGAATATTTGTTTGAATGTAATGAAAGATTACGCGTAGGTTATGTTAGTAGTGATTTTGGTAACCATCCAACTTCACACTTAATGCAATCGATACCAGGAATGCACGATCGAACGAAAGTAGAAATTTTTTGTTATGCTCTTAATCCAGACGATGGAACAACATTCCGTAGAAAAATAAGCAAAGAATCAGAACACTTTATTAATTTATCCAGAATAACTAATCATATTGAGGCAGCTAAAAGAATACACGATGATGGTATTAATATTTTAATTAACATGAATGGTTATACTAAAGGTGCCAGAAATGAAATTTTTGCCTTAAAGCCTGCACCGATACAAGTAATGTGGTTAGGCTATCCAGGAACTAGTGGTGCAAAATACATGGATTACCTTATTACCGATGAAACATCAAGTCCAGTTTCATCAGCAGTAGATTTTAGTGAAAAATTTGCATACATGCCGTATACATATTTTATAGGGGATCATAAGCAAATGTTTCCGCATTTAAAGCTACGATTCACAGTTAGGACCAATGATAAGACTCTTGGCGATTGTGTAGCAGTACTAAACGCTGCTGAAGATTGTGATATTGAGAAGGTATTTTGTGTGAGAAGAGATATAGAAAGAATTTCGTATGATAATTTAGAACCAATAGATGTAATTGTAAGTGAAGTATACATTCCTTATTATATTATTGAAAGGACAATAAATCCTATGGAAATACAGGTAATTTTACTGCCATTCTTGTATACAATTTTACAATTTACTACTTATTAAGATGAATATATATATACATATTTATTATCTTACAGGTAAATCTTAATGGTATAGTTGTACGTAATGGTTTGTCAATTATCAATAGCAATTCAAAAATTGCTTCTGGTGAAGAGGTGTTTGACAGTATAGTAGTTACCACTAGGGCGCAATATGGCATTCCAGAAGATGTTGTAGTTTTCTGCAACTTTAATCAATTATATAAAACCGACCCGGGGATAATGAAAGTTTGGGCGAAAATATTGAAATCAGTACCGAACAGCGTTCTGTGGCTTTTAAGTTTCCCTGTTGCTGGAGAACCCAATATTCATGGTTATGTCCAAAATTTAGGTAAATTTGAACTTTTGAAATTAAAGTTACTATAATATTTTTGTTTGAATTTTTCACGTACAAACATAAAAATCTCTAGTGGTAATTTAAATTTTTGTGAGTTTCACAATTTTGATTACAACAAATCCAATTCAAATCTGTTTAACCAACGCTGTTTAATTTATCAAAATTAAAAGAGGCTCTAAGGTAAACAATTATTTTACATCAATTTCAGGAATATCACCGAACCGAGTAATATTTTCCAAGATAGCTTGTAAAGAGGAACACGTGCGACGAGGGCAGCTAGCTGACGTATGCTTGGACACGCCGCTCTGCAATGGACACACGACGGCAATGGACGTTCTTTGGGCAGGCACACCCGTTGTCACACTTCCTGGAGAAACTCTAGCATCAAGGTAAATTATACTTTTTTCTTTCCGTATAATCAGGCTATTGTAAGTTCATTGTTGGAGAAGACTATACAATCATAAGTTGATTTATGTTAGCATTTAGCTATCAGATCTGTAGTGAGTCATACCGTATGATAAATAACCTAGACCCGGCATATACAAAATACAACTCAAAGGATGTATACAGATTAATCAATTAATACTGCATACAATAAATAAGCGACGGGGTTAAATAAGGGGTGTAAATTTGTATGAAAAACCTTTTTGATTTAAACCAATTTACGAAAAGGGGTTTGGGTTTAATCATTAATTATGGTAATTTATTGTTTAAAGAGTTTTATATCAAAACAACTCATTAATAACAATTGTTTACCTTAGAGCCTCTTTTAATTTTGATAAATTAAACAGCGTTGGTTAAACAGACTTGAATTGGATTTGTTGCAATCAAAATTGTGAAACTCACAAGAATTTAAATTACCACTAGAGATTTTTGTACAAACATAACAGAAAATAAAACAGAAGTGAAAAAATTCAAACAAAAATATTATAGTAACATTAATTTCAAAAGTTCAAAATAAGGAAATAAGATAATCAATTAACATAATGTTAATTTTTACAAATTTATGTAACTTATTTCATACCCCTACTGCCCATTATACAGTGTTTACTTATTCATTCAAATTGTTTTTGCTGTATTTAGAGAGATATCCCCTATTTTTGGCAGACAGTTTCTTATCATTATCTACTTTTCTGAATCTGAAGTTTATGTGGCGTTCAAACTAAAAAAAATATTTTTGCAAAACTTTGCAGTAAAATGTTTCTGAAAAATAGTGACTGAGAAGATAAATTTTCTACTTAAATATTTTCAGAGTCGCTGCGTCACAACTACAAGCACTGGACTGCTCAGAACTTATAGCTGAAAATAAGGATCAGTACACTCAAATTGCAATAAGACTAGGAACAAATGTTGCTTAGTAAGTGTGCTATATCTTCTTTAGTATTGTGAGGGACTTGTGACCATAAACTGCAAGCATTTTTAAAAGTTGATGTTTATATGTCACATAAGTAAATTGAAACATTAAATGAACTATGTAGTGTGGTGTGCATCCATATTTGTTAAGTTCAAAGCTAGCAGCTTTTAACTGCTACAATTATTATTATGTTTGCGAATTGATATTTTGAGCAACATTTTCATTTGTATTTAAATAAATGGAACAGCCACGATAGCATAAACGAAGCTTTATACTCGTATATGGCGTGTAGTTATTTTTCAAAGTACCCTCCTCTTTTATCCGGGCTTGGGACCGGCAGTGTAACGGATTTAACAGTTACCTGGCAGAGTTACTTGTTTGTTTCAATGGGAAGTCATAACGAAGCTTTTACCCGAATATGCGATTCATGAGAGGGTAAAAAATAACGTAGTAAACCGTAATATTAAAAGGATTGTAGGAAAAAAGGTGATGGATGTAGAATTTTGACTATATAGTAGAAAATTAAATTTAATAAAAACATCTTGATAATTTAGGTTATAAACACAAATTAAAAAAGAATCATTAGTTACATACATGATTATTACTGCCGCTTACATAAAAAAATTAGTCAATTGACGTAAATTGCCTTAAATGATTTGTGACGTCACAAACTTTCAAAAGAATCTCAATTGATTTGGTAGTCCAAGACCGGATTTATAATGTCTTATTCATTCCTTTTTGTAAATGTCAAAGATAGGGCATTAATACTTGTATTACAATCACCACTGTAACAATGTTTATTTTCATTAAATAAACAAATTTAAAGTTTCTTTAATTTATTTTTATCAATAAGCGGTCTGCTTTCTAGTTTATAGTTGTAATAAATAGGCAACTGTGCGAACGTGAATAATAATTTTAATTTTATCCGCCAAATGCGAATGAATTTTATAAATGTGCTTCTGCAAATATAAATTTATTCAATATTTATGTTTATTGCAATCTGTTCTTTTTAATTACAAAAATAATGACTACCTGCCGTGTCGATTACGAACTGTTAGTATTTTAGGCAGCTCACAAACTGCGCTCAAAAACCGCAGCGTGCATACCGCCGGCAAAACCGACACATGCATTGCATAGTGGCGCTAGTTTGTATGAATTACGATCTTTGTAAATTACAAAAAAAAAATAGAGCACTTATTACACTTAATTTAATAAGAGTTAAATTTATGCCAATATTTTTCTGCTCTATTTTGATTTAATAACGAGTGTTGCAATGTAAGACTAAGTATTATAATAATATACATTTACAATATACAGTTTACAACTTTACGTAATTTTATCAAGTGTTCCGATGCGCCAAGAGATGGCGCCGGTAGAACGGAAAAAAGCCAGTCACTTAATTACAGTCAATTATTACTATCAAACGAATGCGAATTTTCATAAAAAATCTTTTGTTTTGCTACAGTACTTTTTACGTACAGTTACAACTGTACGTAATTTTATCAAGTGTTCCTACGCGCCAAGAGATGGCGCCGGTAGAACAGAAAAAAACCAGTCACTTAATTACAGTCAACTATTACTATCAAACGAATGCAAATTTTCATAAAAATCTTTTGTTTTGCTGAGCGAAATCTGACCGATGCATAAATATTTTTTGAGTAACTAGATGACCAGTAACACAGATGAGGCAAAAGAAATAACATTTAAATTACACATAACTGCTGTACTAATTCGTTTTAGAACAGCCTGGAGTAAGCTCCAAGCCTTCTTTATAATAAGAAAAGACCCGTGCAGCTAACCGTAATACCAATTGTTTTCTTTTTCAGTCGAAAGTACATTCGTGCCAAGGTTTCTAGAGCTAGGCTGAATAGCACATTATTTGACTGTGAACACTATGCCAGAGGACTTGAATCTCTTTACAGCAAGATGTGGGATCTTTATAAGAATGGAAAACGTCCACAGCACATAAAAGCGTTTTAAATTTTTAACTAAAATTTTACTCCTTTTTACATAGGTAAGTAATACAGTTGCAGATATCAGAGTTTTTACACACAATGTTGAAAAAATATAAATAAGTATCTTAAATTTTAATTGTAACACGATCTCTAGTTTCTTATCAAGTCGTTTTAGTATTTAAAATTTGGAAGAAGCTAGGTATCCTGCGACAGAAAAATTATATAGACCACCACCAGGGAATGATTTCCCATTTATTCTTTCAGCATACGTATATTTAATGTTAAATTTAGATGAATTTATGTAATGTAAAGTTTTGTTATTGTATATGCAACAAGAAATTGTTTAATATTTATTTATACCATTTTAAATACAATGTCACATATGAAACTAATTTAAATAATTAAAACTTAATGAATATATACATATAAATAAAGTAATATTTGTTTTAAGCGTTACAAAAAAATTGAGGCTTTATGTTTGGATTATTTAATATTATGACAGCATGCTTTGTAGATGTTCTATGTCACGAAGTCCTTTAGTCTATGAATGTTATAAAGCGTGCAAATGCACACTGTTTTGGTATGTGTAACGTAGCGTCAGTGTTAATTAACGTCAGCATAACAACTAAAGGTAGAAGGGTTGTGTGTGTAAACTATTTTTAAAAGGTTTTGTTGTTAATGGCTAATATGTTCAGATTTATGTGCTAACGCTTCAAAAGCACATGCACAAAAGCACGCTTGTCAGCACTCATCACCAGTACATAACCGAACGGACTTCGGGAAATAGGATACCTATAATAGCAGAAATATTTAATATACACTAGGTAGTAACGATTTGGAAAAAAACGTCAGTGACGTCCGTGTACAAAAATTGTCTTTCAGTCAGTGTGTACTAACCATATGTCACTTAACGGGACCCCGAGACGGTCAAACGGTTTGATTCAAACACGTAAATTTTGGTTTGACTCAAACCATTTTGATCGTTTACAAAGGTAGTTTGAACGGTTTGTCAAACATTTACGGGTTTGAAGCACGTTTGATGAGATTTCATATTTTTGTTGTGTTTGACGCGCCGTTTGATCGTATTCCAACGCGTTTGATTGAACTCGGCATATAGTTTTGCGTTGGATTTTGTAGATTATCGTGAGCTTGTGTGTGATGTGACGAACAGTGAGCAGTAAGAAAAAAACAGTAAACAAGAGTAAATCGCGATCCTTGCTCGAGGGCATCTTGTCTGTGTCACAAGTCTAATTACGACAGCGTACCGAACCAAACTGCGCAATGCCGTTTGACAACCGTTCAAACCGATATCAATCGGTTTCATCAAACACGTAAAGTTTAAATCAAACCGTTTGACCGTCTCGGGGACCCTTAAAAGTCAAAACAAGCAGCAATTACAAAATAGGAACGCACTGGGCATTCTAACGTAGCTTTTTTGACGCTAATAAGAACGCTTTTTTATTATTGTAATTTATCTAGCTTATATAGTTGTAGATAAAATACTTTTTTTGTTTCAGATGTTAGGATTAGATAATGTGAAAATCAGTATTATGAATGAATGCGATTTTCCATACAACAGCACCATCCTCTACTGCGGAAAATTCTAGATTCCATGGTTGTCCAGGATATATCATTAATGTAGGCAAAATACTGCGTACATGTTTTGTCAGTCTATAAACTTGTACTTAATTTAAGGAAAGTAAATTAAAATATTTTGGTGTTTTTCATGTATTTTTATTTCGTAATATTTATCGAAAAATGCTAATTGATTGTATGAATAAGCCTAAAAAAATACTTTAAAGATGTAGGATAGCAACTAAAATAAAATTAACATAGTGTTCTTGGAAAATGGTTTTTATTTATTACTTTCACATTTTAGTATTCGCTTAATAAAGTACATTATTTAATTTACTTATAAATAAATTTATATAAAATTAAGGTGTCTCACGAAATATTTTGTGTTTTAATCACTTACATTTAAAATCTAATTGCATTTCACAGAAAAAAGAATCGATATTTATTATCTAATATAGGTATAACAACAGAATTCTATTAATCGATACAATTACCTAAATGATTATAAAGCGTATAATTCATTTACAAAAGTGCGTCCACTTTACTGAAACAAATATTTAGATATACATACGCACACTTTCACACTCGTAAATTTACATATTTTATGATAAAATGCTTACTAGTGGTTTAAACCTTATCTTCATTATTCTTTCTTCTTAGCTTCTTTCATTTTGACAGGGCGTTCAACCGCGTATCGTGTAGTGCCCTAAGAGAAGGTTCTACAGTGGACGCTATTCTATTAAAGACCCCCCCAACACTTGCTTTAAGTTTTTAAACAAAACGATACATTGTTATATTGCCTTCATACCTGTAATATACATGTAAACTCTAAATACCTTAAATATTTCGTAAACTTAATAATTAGGAAGATCAAATTTGCGTTTAATTTCTTAAAAAATAATTTTGTAACTTATTAATTGAAATCCCTTTAAGAAATTATGTCCATTATGAAAATAAACACTGAAATAGTAATAATGAAAAACAGCTCATGTTTCTTCTGTAAACTTGATGCACTTTTGCAAGAAGTCCTGTAAATCTACACTCCAATGAATCGAGGTGTATTATTTTTTTAAATTATCCACCCAATTTATTGCATGTTCATATCGTGACTTTGTGCTTATATACTAATATTCTCTAGCTTGTACTAAGTAAAAAAATTGATGTGTTAACTTAATAACTAAGGCTTCATTCATACGTATCACCTATTGACTTGAAAACTTAGTGAAGCGAGATATTCTTTGTGATAAGTATTACTATTATGCTGTCTTTTATGTTGATTTTGAATTGATAATTATTATCTTACGAGCAGTTGTGCAGGCAGGTCATCTGACCACTGATCACAAAACTTATGATCAGTGGTCTACTAGTGCAAGAGAGCACCAAGGCTTATATTTATTTGTTTTTTTTTTTCACATAATGTAGTTAATTTTTTGTGATACATTTGAATGAAACCTAAGAGCGTAATGAATATAAGGCATCTGTGACCTAAGGTACATAGGGAAGTGATACACTTGTACGCAGCCGTTATTTATCTTCGCCATATAGGTAAAAGGTACTTTTAACTTTCTTTTTATAAATATTTTTAAAATACACTTTTGATTCATAAATTTGTCATACTTTATGAACCAGAACAACAAACCGCATATTAAAAGTTATTTCATAAAAAGCAACAATGTGCTAATTTTATATTGAGCCTTTTTACTTATTTAATAAATATGAATAACAGAGTTCGCAAATTCTTTCTACTTTTTTTTTCATTTTGTGAAGGTTGGACATGACATAAGAAGAGTGTGCACTAGACTTCATATTAGTAATAATGCGTTTATGACGTAATTATTACACGTTTAAGCTATGAAGTGAAGATAAAAGATATTTATATGGTATATGTATATGGTAAAGATATATGGTAACAGTAAATAGTTAGGGCATCAGGAATATATTGTGAGGAAGTTTAAAATGTGATTAATGAACACTATATACGTTACAATAAGTACAATGTAAAATTATAATTGTGACAAAAAATAAATGTTTGCTCATTAAAAGCCTCTTATACATTTCTTTTAACTTTCTGTGTGTTTTATTTAACCTTTAGTGTTGCTTACTTCCTAAAAATAATACAAACCAATCTTTAAAAAATATTAAGTTTCATAAACTTTAAATATTTAATGACGGGTACGTAATAATAATTGTATTATACATCGAATAAAATAATAACACTAAAAAATATTACAAAGAAATGTTCAAGCTCATTGTCACAAGTGAAAGGTTTTTGTTAGGTATATCACAAAAATAATAAACAATAGTGATAAAACGGTATTGTACATACACTATAATGTTATTTAGAAAATGCTACAGCATTATCTTCGTTGACTAGAAACATTTTAATACAGATTTAAATTTTTGTAAATAATAGCTTGATTGCTGAGACAAATGATGTAATTTGAATTCACAAATTTTCTAATGGAATTTCTGATTCAACGTAACACAATTTTTTTAAATTTTTGGTAACAATTATACTAAACTATGGTACCAAAAGATCGAAATCGGTTAAATCACTCACCTAAGAGTAGTTTCACACCAATGTATTTTACGCCGCGATACATCAGCCGCGACACACGCCACCCAGACAATACTTGCACCTATCGATGTCTGGACGACATCTGTCACGTTTGACTTCACGCTATTAAAATACGGTAGTTTGAAACTGCTTTAAAATTACATTTCCTCATCATTGACAGATGTCTCAGAAGGCAAGCTAATATTTTATTAGTAATAAAGTTATTGACAACTTTACCAGTATATTTGTTAGTGACAGGTAATAAATATCATCACAACCCAAAACAAAGGTATTTGTTGGTCGGTTTAAATTATATACAAGTACAAAGCGCATACGAACAACTTTTACTCATAAATATAACAAATTGACTTTGCCAAATATTTATGGCCGTAAGCGACCGTCATAATCGTCATGGCCTAAAAAGCTTATTTAGACAGTCGGCAACTGACGAAAATGAATAATAATTTACATCAATTTAAAGAAGGAGGTAAATCGAAAATAAATAAATCATCTTTGACAACTTTGGTGCCGACGATTATACAACTTACATGACTAGTGAGAAATGTCCAAATATGCCTCTTGAATTTGACAAGTAAACCGTCAGTAGCAGATCAGAGTATCAGGCGGTGTAAGTGGAATGCAATGTCGCTTGTGTGTAAGACCCCTAAGTGTATAAATATTATATTGACATATACGGATATTGTGAGAAACCTCTAAAACATATACTGAGCAAGAAATTAACATCTTAAGAACTTATCTTAATTCACTATTTTGAACTATTAATCAACTTCAAATTCATTTACAAAAAACAATGTTACGTTATAATGATTGGTGTTATTGATACTTATCTTTATATTGTTGATGTTTTCGACTTAAGACTAGTTTTGTTTTTGCTCTTATCCTACCTTTCGATAACTTGAGATCATCTAGCATTTTACTAATAAATTATTACAAAAAAAATATATGGTTTAGATGAATAACTATCGAATGTACTAAAGCTTTATTATACCAATTAACAGACGAAAATTTATTTCACAGCCAAGTACACTGAAATATAAAGTGGCTAGTTATCGTGGATGTACATACGCGGTCGCATACAAATGTAGTGTAAGAGTGCTAAAGCCTGCAAGACCTGATAGACCTCCATATTTTATAAAAGCTGAAAGATTTCAGTGTCATAACTTGCATAAAAATATTTTTGTGACGCTATCAGTAAGTCTGTCTGGCTTAATAAGTCCGTGCCATCTTTAATAAATACCTACTTGGCTTGGCTGCAACCCTTTTTGCGTCCCACTGCTGGGCACGGGTCTCTCCCCATTATTGGGGAGGCCTGGAGCTTACTCCACCACGCTGCTCCAATGCGGGTTGGTGGAGATGCGGGTTAGTGGCCAACCCGCTGTCGGATGTTTTCAAACCGCCCATAAGGCCTCCGACAAGGTTTAACGACTGTTATCTATCGACAACAACCGGGACCGACGGCTTAACGTGCCCTCCGAAGCACGGAAACGCGCATGAAATTTTTTGCCACTAGCGGTCACCCATCTCACACCCGACCGCGCCCGTTTCGCTTAGTTGCATAGATCGTTTGTGTTCTACGCTAACCGCCGGGCCATGCGCGCTTCATAAATAAATAAATACCTACTTAGTAAGTCTATATACACGGAGTATTTTTCTTCAGGACGAAAAGAAATTAAAAACGTTCCACTACATGAATAAACTGTTAGCTTAATGAAATAACAAAAGTTTCGCACTCACTCACGTTCATGAGATGGTTGTGGTAAACTATCTTGGCACTACTTTATATGTCAATATGAATACGAAATAAAATAACAGTAAAAGAAAATCGGTGTTTGTATTAAACAATTATTTATCCTCAAATAATTTTTATTAAATTCAAAAAAAACCCTCTCAATTGTGTGAGACGGAGGCCTGTGCCCAGCAGTGGGACATAAAATAGGTTGAAAAAAAGGACCTATTTTTTAAAAATTAAGGGTGGATTTTTATCCGACAACAAGTCACGTAATTTTCATCGTCAATTTAAGGGAAAATCGAAGGCGATTATTTTAAACCTGGCGTATGCAACACATTCACAAATACAAGTGTGTATTCTGTCAAGCAAACTTTACAAACATATTTGCATAGCGTGACGTCATCGCCCGACGCAACATGAAATAATTACATATGTATTTTGTGTGAGAACTATCAGCACGCCACCTTTAAATAACCGGTCATTTGATTTTTTAATTAACTTTTCTTAGGGTTGGCGGAGAACCCGGAAGAGCTCAGCACTATGCTAGGTGACCAAAGCGCGTCACAAAGGGTGGGTAAGATGAACATGGACAAGACGAAGATCATGTCACACCTATACCGGTCGTTGTTGATGGGGCTACTCTCGAAGTTGTCGATGAGTACATCTACCTGGGACAAGCGATCCGTATGGGTAAGTCCAGCTTCAAGAGAGAGGTAACTCGTAGAATCCAACTCGATTTGGCAGCGTTCGGGAAATTACAAAGTGTCTTCTCGTCCAGAATACCTCAGTGCCTGAAGTCGAAAGTTTTCGAGCAGTGTGTGTTGCCAGTGATGACCTACGGCGCTGAGACGTGGTCTTTTACAGTTGGCCTTTTCCATAGGCTCAAGGTCGCTCATTGCGCGATGGAGGGGGCTATGCTTGGTATTTCTCTACGCGATAGAATTCTTAACGATGAAATCCGTAGACGAACGAAAATTACCGATATAGCTCTCAAAATTTGCAAGCTGAAGTGGCAATGGGCAGGCCATATAGTTAGAAGAACCGGCAACCAATGGGGATGAAAGATTCTCGAATGGCGACCACATCTCGGCAAAAGGAGTACAGGCCGCCATTCAACCAGGTGGACTGATGACCTAAAGAAGACAGCCGGAAACCGCTGGATTCAGAAGGCGCAGGACCGGGAGGAGTGGCGAACGTTAGGGGAGGTCTACGTCCAGCAGTGGACTACAAAAGGCTGAAAAGAAGAAAGTGAAGAAGAAGTGTAGGGCAGGAAAAAAATATAATAGGTACAAAAACTCTACCTTTATAGCCGAAGTTCAAAAAATAACGATTAGTGCATAAAATATTCGACAGTCATTCAAGCTAAAGTTAACTCTCATTAACCATTTATCAACAATTTTGTCCTGTGGTACTATGGTTTATTAGAAAATGTTGAATTATCTCTATAATAATATGTATTATAATGATTATTATATATGCATATTAGGTATAGTTACTAGGACACTTGAGAGTTTTTACATTATTTCAGTAATATCAATCAGGATACTTAGTACGATAATGTACCTATTTGAATTGTAAATGTATTTCAGTTAAAGTAAATGTAACATTTTTTCGGCTTAAAACGGTTTATTTTTTTACAATTATCCATTCAACTTATTATATTTATATTAATTTATGTTTGCTATTAAATTATATTTATATTTTGGAATCCGTGTTTGCTCTAAATGAAACATTGAGAACCCAAACATATTTCCTGATATTTTACCTGATATTCAAAGCTTGTTATATAATATGGATTTAATATACAAAATATTAAATCAGGCATCCCAGAAAATTAATTACATTCTCTCCTGATCATCCACAACATCGTCGTCAATTTTTTTTAGTGACTAGTAATGACTATAATAATTTTGTGAAAACATTCGTGATATTTGCAAAAAAAACTTGGTTATAATATTTTTGTTTTTATTCTACCTTATATGTCGTTTATTCCTAGTACTTGAGGTATTTTTTATTCATAATATTAATTATAATTGCTAGAAATTTACTTTATTATATTTTAAGTAATCAGTCCTATAAAATCATTATCGCTAATTTATTTCCCATTTCATCCAGTTAAGCGAAAATAATAATCTCTACTAACTTAATTTAATGAATCTACGAATTTAATGAATAATTTATCAAATAAAGGGACATAATAACACATATTATATACATTTATTAAAAAAATAACAATCACCTAAATAAGCTGAATTTATTTTAATATTTAATCTGTATAAAAAATAATAATAACCCGTTCTATTTCCTAACCAGTAATATCACGGAATATCTCTTTCAAAATAAAACATATTATATAGATAAAAACATATTGATTTGTTTAAAGGAAACTTAAGGTCAATGATTTTATAATAACAACATTTTAGGACAGTTTTTTAAATAGTGAAATTTTACAGAAGTGAAATTATTTTCATAAAAGTAACACCTTATTATATTAATTTAAAAGATACTAATTAAACTCTGAATCAAATTATTTAATTTAAATAAGATGCATAGTCGTTTTGATAAATACTTAAAAATATAAGATAGCAATACGTGAGTCACACACGCCGTTAATTCGATTTTAAAGATAACCTATTTGCTTACGCCAACCACAGTTTTTGTACGCTTTTGTATTTATTTTTACAAATGCATTACTTACATTTCACTAAAGTATTAATTCTGGGATAAATCACGTTTATATTTATAATGTCCATTCTTAAGGGCTATTTACTAGACAAATACTTTAGAATTTCGTTTCGGAGAGACTTGACCATCGTCAAGTCGTAAACCTACATCAAAACTTTCTACACTCGAACACTATTCTTATTATATAATATATTATATATTGCTAAACAATAATTTAGAATGTCAAATAATTGCAATGCAATCAAATAAAATCGTGAGTTACATTACTTACGTAGTGCCCAATGCACAAGTGCAGTTACGCTAGAATTTATTCATCTACTATTTATAAAGTACGTACGTTCTTCATACATTTCTACATCGTCAACATATGGTAAAATATTTTTAAGGGAGTCAACGATTAAAATTTTATTAATTATAGTGAGCACAGTACGATTAGTTTCCGATCATTAAACTAAGGACTTATTATAACGAGTATTATCATCGTGCATTTCTGCAGCAAATATGAAACATTTGTATCAGATCTATTTTTTGTCAATTGTAAGCATCCTGTAAGGCATTTATTATATTTTTCCTATATACCTTTTCTATATTTTTCAACCGAAATATTAAATTATATATTTTGGCAACAGTTTAACCTTTCGTATATAATAATCATTTAAATAGAACATAAGTACTCGTATCGCTATAAATTATTAACTATTTAACATTGCTATAAATTATAACATTTTCAAAAAATGCACAAAACTCAGAATCAGCTTAGTTTTATAACACTGATAAAATATACAACAACAAATATTAATTTTATTAAAACTTTTATTGATGTGCCATATATAAATGACGTTCATAATATTTTTCTGATACACATACAACAACCAATTTCCTCCCATAATATAATTGTGATCTATTTATACACTTTTCAAAAGTTAACATGACAATGTAATGTATAAATGTGTATTTTACAATATATTTGTGTAAACGATGCTCTTAAAACATGTATATTTAAATATTATGTATATTTGATTTGGTGTTTATGCGTTTGGCAGTGAGATGTAGTGTTTATTGCTGTTCATAATAATATTTTGTTTCCATCTGACCATCGTAATATCTATTCTAATACAATTAATAAACTTTATGGAACCCACAATCATAAGAGAGATTCTCATATTGACCATCGCAGCTGATGACAGGAGCTCTGCATCTCAGATATTCGAGGGAAACCATCTGTTATAAAGGCCACACCTATAAACGATCTCCATATTCCCAAAACATTTGAGGCCTTATTAATAAAAACGATAATGCACAGAGTAAATCTGATTTTTTTTATCATAATCTTATCAATTCAAAACGGCATAAGCAAGACGAAACATACCTGCAATGTTTTGTCTTAATCTTCCCTAAAAATAATATAACTTTCAAACAATCCGCATATTTTTATTAATAAGGCAGTTTAAGAAGAAGGAGCCTTAAGTAATAGGGTCCCCTTAATAACAGTGTTGGTTCCAATGCTCAATTTATTCATCAACTACTAGAGCTTTATTAGGGAATAAGTACTAGCGAGCAACACAATCTAAGATTTTCACTAATATGAACTAATGTAAGCGTTGCATGATCTACGGTGCGGCTCTAAACTAGAAAATAGCAAATATTCTGAGAAAGGAAATGCAAGTATTGTTATCTCACATGTACATCACTCTTTAAATTTTATTTAGAGATTTCGAAACGTACTTCGATGAGGTATCTTTATCCCTTCATTTAATTATTAAAATATACTCGTATATTGCGTAATTTTCACAAACTGTAATCAAATCCATTTTTAAAATCAATCACATCAAAATAGTTTAAACAATTATTAATAATCAAATTTCTGTAACCGGTGCTGCGATCAATTTGTTTCGTCACTAAAACTAACTACATGCAATGGTTAAGATTGTTCCGAGTTGTTCAAACTCGGATGTGTTAGTTACTCACTTATTTTAACAAAATATTTAAAGTGTGCTCATGTTTTGGAAGTTCCACTGATCGCAACGTAGTTTTCATTTACTATTTTATTTTGCTTACAGACAAAAAACAAGGAATTAAAGGCGGACCTCTCATATCTGCGTTAAAATTTTAAGTAAGACTTAAGTATGTATGGCAAATTATAAAAAAAATATTTTTGTGAAAGTAGTTACAGACAAAAACAGAGCCTTGAAAGACGACTGATTATGTACAAACATAAGTAAAAAAGAAGATGATAAAGGGAGGTAAATACGAATTCTGACTCCAATAAAATGAGTAGGTGATTATGAACGATGATAGTATTGAAAATGTATAAAGTACGTACCTACGGTCATGCTGGAGCTCACATGATGGAAAAGTTCACGCATGCATGCAGGTATTAAATTTTTATTGCTATATTAGTAAATACAGATATATACAAGACTAATGAAGATCGATAGCGAGTCGTGTATGAATATAAGTGTAATAGGCGTATACCTAATTACCGCACTAAGTATAATCGATGATTTAAGAATATTGCCATTACAGCTACAAAATTTATAAAAAATCACCTAATGTTACTCATAAAAAATAAAGATTAAACTCGAAACCTACATGTTTCAAAAAACTAACATGCATCTTCCAATGAAAAGCATTTTCAGTTGCTTATTAAAACATACAATTTTCGTCTATACATATAACATAAAGCTACAATAATAATAAAAAAAACAAAATACCTAATTTAGTTTATTCAATTAATCATAATGGTTTGCAACTATAATTAAAATGAAATTCCTATAGTTTATATCACAACGATTAAGAATTAGCAAACAATAAACAAATCACTAATTAATAACATGATAATACAAGTACAAGTTCTACTAAAACTAATAATCCAAGCAGAAAAATTTGAGCATTAGATTCATAGTATATAAAAATTATATGCTATCCACTTATTTTGGCACTAGTAACAATAATTTGAAACATTTCTCTTTGATATTTGAAATATAGTTAATCTAATCACGCGGCAGTTATTTAGCACCTTTCAGGGTTTTTATGTATGAGTATGTCAATTGCTAATAGTATTAGTCTTAATTTAATGTAATCTTTATAAAATTTAAATAATTACATACAACAATTATAAAATTTATAACGTTACAAATATAACAAATCATACTCAAGCACCCGAGTCTTGCAAGTAGTTTAATTCACAAACTTTTATGAAATAAAACCACAACATCAAAATTTCGAAATATGAGTCTATCCTCCTACTATTTGTAAAGATAAATTCAATTTTAATACGCCTTCATTAAGATTTGATTGAATTTTTATAATTAATTTAGAATTTTTATCGCTTCATGTTAATATTAACCTACTAAATGATCAGTGATCGTATTTTAATGCTTCAATAAACACAGTCGTTAAACAGACAAATTGTTTCAAATTATTATTAGATTGGTTTGAGTGGAAAAATAAGTGGAATTTTATAGCCACCCTCTATTTATCCTCTTCCAGAAGAACCAGATCGTCAGCCACGACGTCGGATACGTGGAGGTAAATAATCCAGTACATAAGGTTAAAGCAAACGAAGCAGACGGGGAACACGATACGCGAGTACTTGTCGATATCCGACGGGGTCATGCCGAGCAACTTGCTTATGTCCTGAAATTAAAATTACACCATTCATTACCATTTATACAAAATGAACTCAACGAGGCACTTGCGGCCGTAAAGTTATTCGCTAGCGCTTTCATGTTTGATATCATCAGTTATTATGTTAATAAAGTTGATTAAATACGTTGCATGGAGCTGCCATAAAAGAACCTTGGTAGTAATAACGCAAAACCACGTCACTATATTTATCGGATTAGAGGTTACCTTCTGAGTAAGTTTACTCGCGTGCTTGTTTATAATGTTGAAGTCCACAATAACCAGAAATACCTTGCAATTATTATTTTGCACAGCATTATGTTAAGCGCGAGCCTAATAGTATTTGCTTTTATAGATATTCGCTACGTCACAGTAATTCTTATCACTTGGAAGTTTACCTTGCCAGGGTGCAAAATATGTGGAGGTGGACCGGGATTTTCTTCTTCTGTATTCCTTCCACCATTAATGGTGTTCTCTAAAGTGCCCCCTTTAGAGTGAACTTTGGGATCGTGTACTTTAAATCGAACTTCCTGCAAAAAATCAAAAGCAAATAGTGAAAGTATGCCTAACATTACGCGTAGGCCTTTCTCGAATTTTAAAGAATTATGAAATAAGAAAAAGAATCTTACGGATGGCCTTCCCGGCGGACATCTACTAAGTGTACTCATTTTTGATAGGGTATGTGGATCACCAACAGGAGGACAATCCACAGGCATCTTTTTTTCCGATGCTATTTTCTGAATAGCTACGAATCTTTGTTTCCTCATTTGTATCCGTTTCGCCATGTATCCTACCGTGGCGTATTCTGTAAAGACAGAAAAACGCCGTCGAGATCAAAGGTCTTTAGGAAAATATTAATATTAAAAAAATAATTTACATCTGCAAATGCAATTATTGAGTTAATCTTTCGCATTAAATCGCGTGAACATAATGCGCAGCGCCGATCGCTTATAAATGCTATCGCTTTGCTTTTATCAAATGTTACAAAATATTATTACCTAGAAGACTGGCGAAGACCATCACGAAGCAGGTGCCAAGGTATACGTCAATTGATTTGACGTAAGAGATCTTGGGCAGGGCCGCATTTGTAGACGACATAAGCGTAGTCATTGTCAACACTGTGGTAACACCCAGAGCCACTCGGGCCGGTGTTGCATTTCGATTCAACCAGAATGATACCCATGATATGATTACAATCAAACCAGATGGAATGTATATTTGAATGAGGTAGTAACCCATAGAACGGACAAATTGAATTTCACAAGCCAATCTTGAGTAATTTCCTGTAAGAAGTTTAATGAGCTTTATTATTCCGCGACATCAAAGTTGTGACTGTCCTAGAAAGATTCATTCTGAAATCTAATTCACTTGTAATGACGAATTTTACATATTTTATTTAACTATGATTTTTCTTATAAAAAATAGTAGGGTACTATTATTACTATTCATACTATTATTTCAAAAATTTCTAATTTTAGGGTTAGTTTTCTTGAAGACAAAATTATAAAACTAGAACACACCACTCAGTGTTGTTAGTGCAAAATACAAAAGCGGGACGTGAAAGAATCGTGACTGTTTTTGTCCAGTGTTTCACGTTTGTAGTGGTTTATTTTTATTTCTCTTAACTGTCACATAATTCCCCCATTTTAAGTACCTGTTGTAAGGGAGATCTCCATGGCTCGTTGTCGATGGCCGAGCACCTTGAACTGCGGTAGCGACACCTCACTCGAAACACCCACAGAGTTGGGCCCCTCGTTCCATTTGTATCGGATGTCCCGCATGGTGTAGCCGACTGTGCGCAGCGGATACATAAATAAAATAACCCCAGGCCCATCGCAATGGGTTTTGCGACTCGAGTCGTTATTCGGTCGGGGTCAGAGCGGGGAGTCGCGGTTTTGGCTTCGCGCGTCTGTCGTGCGATTGTCGTGTTATGTTTAGCGTGTGTGCTTGTGTCGCGATATCGATCTGCACACGGGCTGAGGGAGACGGGTTTCGGCGGAGCGATGGATGGATAATGCTAGGACAGCGGGCGTTGCGAATTCGTTACCTGTGGTCAACGTTACAACGGTTGCGCGTTGCCGATGCCCTAGGACTCGGAACTGCGGCAGCTGGACCTCGTTGCTCATGCCGACGCTCACGAGGCCGTCTTTCCAATGGTACCGAATGTCTCTCATCGTGTACCCGACTCCGGAGACATGCCAAACACACAAAACGCTATCACTTACGCTGCGAAGCATCGCGCATCCCACACGCGGCCAGGGCGGCGTCAGGATGGGACTCGTGGGAACTTACGGCGAGACATATCGAGCCGAGTCGAGAAAAGGTCATGATAATATCGGCTCACAAAACCTCGGATCGGCTCGATGGGGATGATAGAAAAATACGAATCTACGCATCTATGTATAAAGTGACGATAAATTAAAAATAGTAACTACGGTGCATAATCGTACTTTGTATAGATATATAATTGTAGGTACAAGCAATAAGACATGCGGTCGATGTGCCGGTGCAAACGATGAGCAAGCGGGTGAGGCGAGTGAAGTAAGGCGGTGGAGCGAGTGGAGCGGGTGGAGCGGGTGGGGCGGCGGTGCGGGTGCGGTGCGTGCGTGATGCGTGGCGCGCGGTGCTGCGTGCGGCCGGCACGTGCGGCGAGCCATCTGCGGCACGGCCTTCGGTGGTTGGCAGACCCCGCGGCCGCCGCCGTACCCCGCCTCCTTCGGCCCGCTCAGCTATCGCAGCGTCGATGTCTCAATATCAGTTCTCTCGCTTAATGCTCAGTGAGGACAAAGGCTTACTATTTACGAGTCTGCCTTCTGCGGGTGCTGTATGCGAGAAGGAGACGTTCCGACTTATGAGAACACGAGGGAAATCACAGCACGTGTCGACGAAACTTGTACGCTTGTGCTCACAGGGAATTCCTGAGTAGCATCTGTGATACGAGAAAGTGGTCACAACACAATATCGGTAAGCCTAGTGAGAAATTTGCACTGTGGTAGAAGTCAAATCAATGGTTGCTTTAGGTGAGCACACGTATTATATTTTATAAAAATACGATTATTTTATTATTTTTCTATCATCGTCCTATTTATATCGCACATCGCTTCGTACGAGCATTAGTTAATAAAGCTTATCATCGGAGCAACGGAGGTATCATTGCCGAAAGTACAAAACATCAGTATATATTTGCACGATAAATATCATAAAAGCGTGCCTTTGATATAATATTTTGTTATATATTTTATATATAGCACATATAAACATTAGTAACATCGTGGGAACATCTGCAAGAACATCAGAATCTGCAGCATAGGTGAATATATTAAAACACACATTGATTAATCACATAGGTTTGAAAATATATAGTGAAAGAAAACCCAACGCCATTGTCAGGATACTTACAACTTTCGATTTCTATGTGGCATAGCTGCCGATCCATTGGAAAATACTGGAGGTTCATTGGACATGACGCTGTAATAGTTAATCTGCAAAGAAAATAAAATAATAAAAAATCACGATAAAATAATCTTTGCACTTAAAATTGACGTCGGAGAATTAGATAATGAGGTACCTAAAATAAACTTAGAAGATTGCTTTACTTTAAATGTAACTTCAATCCTTGTTCATCAATTTCAACGATTTCTGTAGCATCCACGAATTTCACGTCTACTAATTTATCCCAGAAAGTAAAATAAATAAGTAGCTTAATAATACAAAATACTGTTTTAAACGTGTAGAAAATTTTGGTTATATTTACCTAATACTTCTAGTGATAGATCCTGAATAATGAATACGAATAAATTCGTTGCTAGTAGTTGCTATATGAAAATAAGATTGCTTTTCGTTTACAAAAAATGTATCAGGCACCCATATATTTTTTATGAATTCAGAGCCGACTGACAGAGTTTCCACTCCAGGCCTCTTTTTGTATGCTAACCGCGGATCAGTCCAAAATTGTCGGAAGTAAAAATCCAGTGTGAAATCCTGAAGAATAAAACATAGGTGTGAAACTTGTTCAACTCATTTTAAAACAGTATTGTAAGTGCAACAGAGAATATAGACCCACATTTACAAAAGCTTTCACTAACAGTAACAGATTGATTGTTTTCAGAAGTTGGTTTACAAAGCGATTTATATTCTCTGTCCTCAATGGGGACTATTCGATAACATTTATTAAAGTGTCTGTTGAAGTATAAAACAAAACACAATTATAATTACTATTGAAAATTAACTAACACCTTGCATGCTTTGCTCAGTAAAGGTTAAACACGTGTTACATACACAGCGAGAGTAGTGTCAATAAACTAAAGAAGGTATAACAGAACAAAAGCTTGGTGTAGTCTGAGATGGCTTATGGATAAATAAATTTAGACACGTAACTACATGTACGAGATAATTTGAGCGAAGCGTAAAACAAAAGAGAAATAAAAAGTGCAGATAGAGTGAGGTGAGATGAACCCAACCAACACGAGGTGATGCAGAATGGACAGGCGGGACGGGGCGACGTGAGTGGGCTGACCCACGGCTCGATAAAGGCGATCCTCTCTTAGTAGAAGCTAAGCCGGCACGTATACGGGTTGCCAACGGTAATTTTTGGATCAGCTTTGTGGAACAAATTAACGTTCGTTAATGATCTCAGATCCTGTGTTTACGACTTGTTAATTAGGCAATCCCCTCATAGCTCTGGGCCACGTCTCATTGTGACCTTTCCAACCTTGATTTGGTTTCCACTCCGGGGTCCTTCACCCAAACGCCTAGCGGCTCGCACAGTTCACACATTGGAAGACCGGGTACACTTATTCATTTACTAACGTGAGCTCTACGTTACACTAGAAAGAAAACACCGAGAAATGGATTTGAGTGATAAAAAAGCGAGGGCAAGGTTATGCCGGTGTTCCAACTGGAGAGCGTGGAAATTACAATAATATTGGCGGTATTTCAGTAGATACACATATACGTACATACACACAAACTACGAAATGAATCACGATAAGGATTATACAGTCGTCGCAAATCCATAGAATTCAAAACATTTTTTTTTCAGTTCATTACACAGCAATTAACATTTAACGCGAAATTGATCTTGCGACAGTCTAGCAGTTTACATGTAACATTGAAAAGGTCACGATAGAAAGTGACGATATTTGAAAATATGTTTAGAAAATATTTGTGTCGGGAATATGATTTTTGTCCGTTCAAAATTTATCCAAAAGCAAGTAAAGGCGTTGAAACAAACATCGTCACTTAATATCTACGTATCAGCTTCATCTTTGGAGTTACGAGTACTGCTGGACACACAAATTTTAATTATACCGCACTGCGTTTCTTATTATGATTGTTTTTAAATACAAATTTAGAATGAGGAATCAAATAAGATTACGTCAAATGGTACATAATAAGAAAGCAGGTGGACGGTCAAAGGGCGGTCTGCTCCACGAAACGCGGACATGCTCGCAGCCTCGTGTCTGGGGCTGCTCGGTCGCCGCGGCGGGGCCGGAGCGACCGAGACAAGCGTGAGCTGACAGTGGCGAGTACCATGAGCACTTCGGAGACGGAGCTGATAGAGAGCACATACATGGTGACGCCCACCTCCACTGGCGGACCTGCAATCAAGCCCAATCGTGAGTCGCGCGCGCGCCTCGCGCCGTGAAAACCAAACCAGAGGATGGTGACGTGCCCCATCGCCGGAGTGGGACGAGAGGCGCGGGTGCGTGCGGGACGAACGATGCGACAAACACCTCAGTCGATGCGACCGAACGTTCGACCGACGCATCGCCCCTACCGATTTGCAATCGAACCGTGGACACGGGTGCTACAATGAACGGTAATGCTGGTGATCGTACTAAGGGACAAGATCTTGCTATGTATGCGCTGTGTCTTTATATTGGTTTGAAAGTTAAGATACCATTTTCACTTCAGATAGAGAGCTGATGGAGAGCACGTACATGGTAACCCCCACTTCCACGGGTGGCCCTGAAAACGATACAATACACAACACATATCAAGTAGTTTTCCGGAACTCCTTGGAGTTGGTTAATGATGCTGTTCAAACTAAAGTGAAACTAAAAACTAATTATCACGTTGCAATGGTACGTTTCAAGGCGAAATTATTCAATATGATATTAATGCATCTTACACTTTTTCTTATAATACTGCAAAAAACTGAAAAAAATATAGTACAACAAGTTTTAAACCATAATAAAATTAATATAGCAGCTGCATATATCAAGAGCAATTTTGATCTTCCGTAGCATTTATTAGAGAACGGCGACGTCGGTGATATCGTAACGAGTAATACGAACATATACATTTTTATGAAAGCAATATGTTTAAGTAGGCAGCTGTATTAAACATAACCTCTTGTATACCTTTAACGTCTGCACACATCTCGCTTTATTATTCTATCAAACATCATAGGAAGGTCTTGCAAATATTAGTGCGGTTTTTACACATGCGTACTATTTGGCGCGTATACGGTCGTTTCAGCAAAAGCGCTTAGTACGCGCGGTGCTTTTTATACCAGAAAATGTCAAATCTTGAAGTTCTGTGGCTATGCGCACTTAAAAAACAGTTCGTTTTTTTATGTATGTAGTGCGAAAACGGAAAATTTTATGTTAATGCGCTTGTAAAAATACTGTACATTTTTATGGATATTTCTGTAAACACGCTACTGTATGTTTACACTACACTGTACACGCTATTGTATGTAGGTTTTAAATCTTAGTTAAATAGAAAAAAAAACAACGGGTTGCACTCCGGTAGTGCCGGCAGAAGTGAATAGTATATTGACAGTCGGAACTCCTTCCAATGACGGTTCCGCACGTGTACTGAACGACTATTTTTAATACAGTTGCGAAAAAATGAAGCAATTTAATAAAACAATAAAAACTCGCAAAGAACATTTTTGAAAAATGGCGCCAACCTTAAAAGAATAACCTAAGAACCTATATGCAGAGATTTTTTTTTTGTTTTCTTCACCCATTCTGGGTAGGCAAAGGGAACTATGCCCATACAGCCAAGTTTTCAGTATAAATTTTTTATTGGTATGAAATGAAAATGTTAATGAGATGAAATGAAATGCAACCTAACCTAACTCATTGAATCAAATCATTAAATCTGATATTGAAACAAATTAGTAGCTTCTTTTTAGAAATATTTGCATGAATCATAAAAACTTCTAAAACTTGGTTGGTTTTTTTTCTTTTTAATAGACATTATTTTGACAGTTGGGAAAGAAAAAGCACGAGTGTGTAATAGCCCACTACCCGCACGCTAAACGTCCCTGCAATACGTCACTTTTTGAGCAACTGTATTAAAAAACTTGTTAACGTTGTGTGTTTTTGGTATTTTGGAATGGTTAGGGAATAATTTCGCACGAATTGCTTTTATTATCAGTATTATTTTTCATCTAGTATTTTCAGTAGGTTTTCATCTAGTATTTTAATAAAGTACTCACTCATTTTCTTTCACTATTTCTTTGTCACTTTTTTCATTAATAGATGCACTTTGTTCAATGTCCATATTTAAAATACTTGATTTTTTAAGTGAATAATTGATTTTTGAAGTGAAAACTTCTTTAGCGGAAGTTTTCACTCCAAAAATCAATTCAATGCACTTGGTAAAGTAACAAAAAAATTTTCAATACTACAGATGACGGATTTGCTTATGGAGACGTATAGTCAACACCAGACTATACTACTAAATAATAGTTCTCTAATGTTGTTAACACCTACCTCTAAAACTAGTCAAATAATAACTAATCTTCCTAATCCATTTGATTTATTACGGGTCATTAACCTAATTAGCACAGCACATTGTCACCGCAATGCAGATATAATAATGTCAAAAATGAAAGTCAGAATTTACTTCGACTAAGTATAAAATTAATAGAATCAGTATTCGATTAAGTATTTTCAGTAATTGCAGTAACTGGCTATATTTGTATGACTGTTTGACAAATTTCAAGTAAGCATAGCAATAAAAACATTTTTAAAGCACCTAATAAATCTTCATGTATTTGTCCCTCAGAACTTTTACCCCTTATATACTTTTACCCCTTTTAACACGTTTTTATTTGCTTCACCTGTATTTGTGAGTTTGTGAGCATTCGTCCCTACTTCCCTACTTATATCTCTACTATAATAGTATACATTCGAAAGTAACTCTGTTTGTCTGTCTGTCTGCTACGCTTTCCCGCTTAAATTATTGAGCCAATTTTTATGAAATTTGGAACACAAATAGTGTGGACCTTGAGAAAGGAAATAGGATGGTTTTTATCCTACGGGAACCTTTAATACGGGTCAATGTGGGTGAAGCCGCTGGCGGAAGGCTAGTAGCATATAAAAATAAAAAAAGACAAATAATTTTTGAAATAAGCTTAAAACTATTAAGAACGAAAATACTGGTTAATTATTGTTTTAAGGCTATTTTAAAAATTGTTTTTAACTTTTAGTTTCACGGGCTTTAAAAGAGTGTTTGTTATTTTTTTTTACTATATTTATCAATTTTATAACTTGTTAAGAACGATGTGAGCCGTTCACATAGTTCTGTAAGTGTAGACGAACGAAGGTTACCGACAAATCTTAAGATCTACAAGCTGAAGTTGCAGTGGGTAGTCCATATATTTTTGAAGACTGATTACCGGTGGGGAAGAAAGTTCCTCGAATGGCAATCACATCTACGACCAAAGGAGCTCAGGTTGGTTTCCAACCAGGTGGATGGACGACTTAAGAAGACAGGAGAAAACCACTAGATTCATAGTGGCGCATATTAGAGGAGGCTTATATCCAGTAGTGGACTTGTAAAGCTGATGAATTAACAGTTCACACATTAACTTTTTATTTTATATACATATAGAGCGCACGGGTTTGTTATTGAACAAATATGATGGGTTACCGCTATTGGTAAGTAATTTCATTGACCTTTCTCAGCTCCGAAGACTCGTTTCGTTGTCTGTTCAGATTTTTGCTACTGGCTGCAATCCTTTTTGCTTCCCACTGCTGGGTACGAGTCTCTCCCCATTATTGGGGAGGCCTAGAGCTTACTCCACCACGCTGCTCCAATGCGAGTTGGTGACCAACCTTGGGCTTAACGTGCCCTCCGAAGCACGGAAACGCGCATGAAAACACATTTGCTATAAAAATACGTTATTTACACTTATTAATGTTTAAAACTGTTGTTTTAAATACCAACAAAAATACCCTGTAGTTTACTATGGACTGATTACTCTCAATCCTTAAAGGAGACCTGGGTTCAGGTCTCCTTTAGGGCGGGTTAAAGCGGGTACTTGAAAAACTGACCTAACAAATAGATAATAGAATTTTACTGTGTTATAATATTTAAATTGGGAATCAGGAGTTTAAAGGAAAGATTATGCTGTATTTTCTTTTAATTGTATGACACATACACAATCGAACCAATTTAAAATTAACAGTTCTTCTAATTGATGCTATACATTAGATTTAATTCAGGTGTTATTTGTTTCATTCACGAATACAATTAATATAATTTTTGTTTGATCAAGCAGAATAGTAAAGGGACCTACGATGCTAAAAGTCGATATGCTACAGCGTCTTACTTTTCATGAGGGCCTGATGCTATTTCACAAATGTATATATATGAGCGAGTGTAAGCTAGCAAAACTTATAAAAATAGGCAAATGGAAATGGAATTAAGTAACAAAAGATATATATAGGTTGATATTTTAAAAGTTGCAACTTATGAAGATAGTATGTGAAATGGCCGCAAACCACCAAAATAGTGTGGATTGCCTGAACTCCTGATTGCTATTAACTAGGTAGTTACGTGAAAATCCTAAAAACTTTCGGTCACTATAATTAATTATAATCTCAGCTATATAGAAATACAGATAAGATTATTTTCTGAAAAAGTGTCATTCAATCTAATGCGCTCGACAAAAGTAAATATACCCTATTGGGCTCCCCTAGTAAAACGGCAGCAAAATTTTTGGAGCGCCACTTCAACTTTTTCATATTTCCGATAGAACGACCGCTTATCGCATTGGAACATTTTTGTTACATTTTGCTTTTAAAATATTCCCTATAAATCTACCCATTCGTTCTGTGCATGACATGCTAAGCCAGATTATTCTCACCCGCCCGGAAACTTTATTGTTGGTAAATTTAAAAAATGGCGTGCATTTATAGTTATGGGTAAAATGGTGATAATTTATTTTTGTCCCTTGTTCTTTTATACTCGTATATTGGATTACTTTTAAAATATTAACACATGTCACGTTACGCATGTGTTACCACCGTGTATTTAGCAACAGCTATCAGTCGGTTTCACCTTTAGAGCATCAAAGTTACTGACTCATCCTTCAGTAGAGACGGCATAGCGCCTTGCTTCGATACGTAATTTTTGTGCCAAATCTGGTGCGGGGGAAGAACGCGCACATTTTAATTTTGTCATACATTCAATTTAAAAATATTCTTTCATCGCTACAGACGCATACATTTCTAAATATGTCAATTTTAACTAACAACGTCATTTTCTATGCACCTTCAACACTGACACTGACACACACAACCACAATTATAGTTGTATAACTTGAAGGCACATTGTGCATGGACGTTGGGACGAGGGGTTCGCCCGTAAAGGCCAATCCTCTCTGACGGGTGTCATACCTGTCATACCTTGATGCTCTAAGGTTTCACCTTAGGAAAAACTCAGGTCTAAGAAAGGAGTTATTTGTATTGTGACTTAGGCTTGTTTGACGTGACAATGATGGTGCTAATGGCCTACAGTGATCACTTTACACTACGCGGCCTTATTTATATCGGACGTGAAACCTTCAAAAGGTACCCGACTCCTTGGGAGAGATACCGGGTTATGTGAGATTTTTACTTCACTAATATAATTAATATATTAATTCGTTTTATTCGTTTTTTAATATTATAATTCGTCATTGAAGCGCGCATGGCCCGGCGGTTAGCGTAGAACGCAAAACAATGTATGCAACTAAGCCAAACGGGCGCGGTCGGGTGTGAGATGGGTGACCGCTAGTTGCAAAAATTCCATGTGCGTTTCCGTGCTTCGGAGGGCACGTTAAGCCGTCGGCCCCGGTTGTTGTCTATAGATAACAGTCGTTAAACCTTGTCGGAGGCCTTATGGGCGGTTTGAAAACATCCGACAGCGGGTTGGCCACTAACCCGCATCTCCACCAATCCGCATTGGAGCAGCGTGGTGGAGTAAGCTCCAGGCCTCCCCAATAATGGGGAGAGACCCGTGCCCAGCAGTGGGACGCAAAAAGGGTTGCAGCCAATACCCTCTTCGTGACCTTTCTCAATTATTGAAAACCTTCGACATACTACGACATACTAGATCCTTAACTATACTAATAATACCATGAACATTTAATTTTCTTCCTCTGTAGCTAAAAGTTACATCTTTGCAGGCTAAGTTGAACCGGATAAACTCGATTTATCGGGAAAGTGCCAACTCCCGAGATATAAATCTAAAACTCAGTCAATAGCATTGTAATCTTTATACACTTTTTTAGAATAAAATCGTGAGCTTTTTATATACATTAAAAAGTATCGTTTTTAAATGAGCTCATCTTAAGAATTATTAATAATGCGATACAATTAATAAGGTGGTATCGAAAAATGCATAGTTAAAGTCATTAAAACGATATCAAACACTTACAACGATATTTTGTTATTAAAATAGCATTACTAAAATTAAAAAAATTGAAAAGTCTATTTTACACTATTCTATTTGTAATTTATTTTTCATCATCATCGTTATCAACAACATACAATTTCATCTTCTATTCAGATAATATAATTGTGGTTAAAAAAAATTAAGTATTATTGGCCATAGGTTATCAAAAATTCACATTTTTTTGAACTTGAACTTATTGAAATATTGAAAATTGAAATTAAGAAATTATACTAACTTAAATTATTTATATAATTATAATATACTTATATTATTTCGAAATTATATTAAATTATTTATTACAGGTATTTTCTTTATCACGCACCGGGACTTGAACCCGGAGTGAATATGGGAGTCTGCTGTATTAACTACATCAATTATCGTATATTGCAAAAACAATTAATTTGTTTGCCGTCGACTTCTGTCAATGGCTGTTTAGCACCAACATCCATAAACTACTCTACGCTCTAAATTAATTTATAATTAACGAACGTAATTCTCTTTTCAAACTGTACCACTTAAAATTTTAATCAGGTTACCCATTACAAGTAATCGCCAGTCAACATAGTTTTACAAATACTAATATAATACAAATACATATGCTTTATCATACAATAAATGAAATAAATTAAAAGCAAAAAAAACTTTAAAAAGATTGTATTTAAATGCAGTTTTAGTCTAGAAGTACATACTCATAATAGATCTATTCTAATTTATTTAAGCGATTTGTTCGGATAGGATTTGTAGAGGCATATTAATTTATTTTTATTTAAGTGTGGTAAGCAATCGCTACACTGAAAACACAAACCAATTTAGTTGTGTTCCATGTCCAAATCACGTGACTATAACCTAGATGCAACCCATTTTTGCATTTCACTACCAAGCACGGGTCTCTCAGGCCTGGAGGCTTAGTTCACCACGCTACAGCAAATGCGGGTTGGTGGAAATGCAGGTTAGCGGCTAACCCGCTGTCGGATGTTTTCAAGTCGCCATAAGGCCTCGGAAAAGGTTTCACGACTTTTATCTATCTATATTAACCGGGAACAACTATGTCTGAAGCAATATATCCTACCCACACACTATTAATTATCGTCATTTCTTGTTTCTTATTAGATCTGTAATACAAAAGGTACTTGCTGAGTATACGCTTTAAAAGCGCATACTATTGCACCTAATTATGTCAATGGGATGCAGGTTGGGGTTATTAACGAAACAGATCCTTTTCGAAGTACCTCTTGCTAATTTATAGTTTGTTAACGAGCTATACTGCGGTGAGGAATTCTCGGTGATAAGATATTCGTTTTCTGTGTTCCTGATGAGTGAAATGTGTTCATTTCGTAGTCATAACATTAAAATATCAAATTGCAGAATAGTTAGAATTGTGGCCGCTTATTATCGTAGCAAGCTGAGCAACAAACTATTAAATTCCTAAATGAGGCGCTTCCTATATGTACTATTTAATAGAGCAGTTTAAACAGTTGTCTGCTAATGTGACTGTATTTTAATGGAATGCCAGGCGAGCATGGAAGTAACGTAATGGTTTCTTTTACTAACTTTAGATCATGGTCAATGTTATTTAAAAAGAAATCTCACGCGAGTCTCCTTAAGGAGAATTCTTCCTGAGGTCGTATTCAGCAGGCATATTGTCGCCTAATGTGAGTCTTACTGGCGAACTAACCTTGTTAACAAAATACAAAATAAATAGAAAGTTTTGGAAAAAACCGTTACTTTAGCAACAAAAACGCTTTTTTGGTCAGTAATTTTTATTATAATTCATATTTTTTTTATTGCTTTTTATGTGGTGTACAAATAAATAATATTTGTATTGTATGGAATTACTTAACGGTAGTGTTGTATACTGTTGCAAGAAATTGTAATCAATAATTATTAGTTTTCATTTTTATTTTAGGTCATTGGATAGTACCTAAAAGCTTTAATTCCAATGTGTGTGGCATTAAACACTATTTTTGCATCTTTTGAATACCTTAACTTCGAACTTAAAATATCAAACAAACCCAAGGGATCTGTAGACATAAATCAGGGTTGGCCCCTCAGAAAAAAAATGTTTCTCAACGCCGTCACGAATAAAACTTTGTGACAGATAGACGTTACTTTTGCATCTTTCGAATAACTTAACTTAGAACTTAAAACATCAAACAAACCCAAGGGATCTGTAAATACAGATCAATAGGGTTGGCCCCTCAGAAAACAAAAAAAATGTTATCTCTACGCCGTCAGGAAGAAAACTTAGTGACACATAGACAGTCGGACATTGGCTTTATAGAGCTTCCTTTCCCCATTTAAGCTAACTCTTTAAGGTTCTCTTCTCGTAACAGCAAATGAGACTTGAAAATAGAACCCAACAACAAAAAGTCCCCTTGACAAACCGGGTTGAAGTTGCTTCTCTGAGACTCTACAATTCTACAATGAACTCCATTTTAAAAGTATTTTATTTTTGTCCGCTAGCTACAAATAATTCTCATTATGCCAGAGAACAAGGCTTTTATGTTATCATTAATCTAAATGCTATGAAAGTTTTTGTCTGTATTTTTTATAAAGCAGTTATATATTTTTATACGCAACTAGCGTCCCGACGCGACGGCGGCTCCGTTTGCGTGGGGACGACACGTTCTTTCCCACAGGTATGAGATATTTTTCTCGTATAAAAAGTAGCCTTATGACTCTCCAACACTTAAACTTGAAAGAAGGACAAACAAACTCACTTTCACATTTTATAACATTGGTAAAACGATATAAACGGTACATTTAATAAGTTATTCTTAGAAAATCGTAATCAATTAAATATCACAACATTTTCCCTCACCGTGAAGCAGCGATCAATACACGTGTAACAAATTTTAGCGGGATTCAAATTCGGTATCTCCGTGTCAGAGACCGCGGTCTTAATAAATCAACTTTCGCTACTCGCTCACAGTTATTTAAAAAAATATAGAGGAATTTTTTATATAAAATTATGGAATTATGAAATATTGAAATCTGAGTATAAGACAAGCAGTTATTATACTCATTTCGCCCTAAGATGATATGCCTGACGCTTCTGCTACTTTCCTTGACACCCATATAGTACTGTAAAAAATAAACGCGCAAAAGAAAACAATATTAGTATAAAAAATATAGTTTCTTTGAAAATTACCAAGTATTTTACGGTTCAGTATTTTTAATATTATTAATTGTCAACAAACTATGAAACTAAATTAAAAACATATTGTCTTAAAAATGTCCGATGCGTGAACGGAATTTCTGTCATTAGAGATTGACACTATTGACGACCGACTTGTAATCCCGTCATTCCTTTCAGTACGATACTACATTTTTTTTATTTGAATGGAGTAGCAGACGAGCATGCAGGCCACGTTTTTTTTTTTTTTTTTTTATAAATAAACCTAACAATAAGGCAGACGGGCCGCGTGATGTTAAGCGATCACCGTCGCCTATGGACACGGGCAACCCTAGGGGAGCCGCCCGAGCATTGCCGGCTTTGGAGGAGAGCGTTTTTTACAGCTTTCTTGAAGAACCCCATGTTATAGTCCACTGAGAATGCCTCAGCTGGAAGGTTGTCCCATAACCTACACGTCCGTGGTAAAAAGGAGCGTGCAAAGCGGACTGTGAAGGACCGCCACGAGTCCAGATGGTGCCGGTGGAACTTTAACCTTCGTCTGGTGGTATAATCATGGAATAGTGATGTAGGCATCAATTTGAAGAGTTCCTCGGAGCACTCACCATAGTAAAGTCGGTAGAACACGCAGAGCGAGCCTATGTCTCTTCGCAAGCTAAGCGGTTCTAGCCTGTCAGTCAATCTTGGGTCGTTGACGATTCGGACTGCGCGCTTTTCAACGGAGTCAAATGGGTGTAGCTGGTACTTCGGTGCTCCTGCCCAGAGATGGGAGCAGTACTCCATGTGGGGTCTGACCTGGGCCTTATACAGCGTCAGGAGTTGCCCCGCAGTGAAGCACTGCCTCGCTCTGTTGAGGACACCAAGCTTTTTTGATGCCAATTTGGCTTTGTACTCCAAATGACTCCGGTACTGCACTTTACCTACTCGTAATGTCAACTCCCAAGATACCGACACTTTCACCGATGGTGAGCGCGGTGCCCTTGAACTGGGGCGCTATAACAAATGGGGCTTTTTTAGCGGTAAACGCGCAAACTTGTGTCTTCGTGAGGTTAAACTCGACAAGGTTAAGTTGACCCCATTCCGAGACCCGCTCCAGAGAGTTCTCGACTTCAGACACAAGTTTGATTCTGCTTTCCTCCACTTGTGACCTAGAGGCATTGGCTCGACAGGTGTATAGTGCGTTCACCGTACTATCATCTGCATAGCAATGTATACTGCGTGATTGTTGCAGCATGACCACGTGGTGTTATGTGGTCGCTGCAGCCCATGGACATCTACATACAACCTCAAGCAAGCATAGGTAAGTCTTGTCTGAGGTAGTATGCAGTTGCGCTACTACTCCGGAGGCTGGTGGTCGCCTCATGTAAGTGTGACCGGCAACTGCCCCTTTCCACTGATAAACAATAGAATTACTTCACAGCAGAAGTGGGTGCAGCGGTGGTACTTCCCCGGGCGAACCAAAATAGTTCTACCACCTACAAAACATTATCATACTTCTGCGTGGCATTTGTGTTAGCGTCACGTCAGCTATGCATATTTTGTTTGTTTCGATTTTTGCTATTCTTTTCTTGTTTAGTTTTTATGTTGTTAATATTGTTTCTGTTCGATATTTTAAAACAAACAATTAAATTTCGTTAGGTTACACCTCTATCACACTTTGTATTGTGCCTCTGCTATCAGAGTCCTTAGTGTAAGTTTGCAAACGTTAAGTAATGTAGTAACGTTTGCGTACTACTGCGTCTGAGTTAAAATTGGACGGATAGATCTTAACCTGTAAGGAATAAAGACGATACTTAAATTCTTAACGCAAACGCGATAGTAACGTTTTCACGTGTGCAGACTTACACTAAGGCCTCAGTTGTTTTGTCACTTATATTGTCGACTAGCGGCCGCCCGCGACTTCGTCCACGTGGACGTTGGTATTAGTCATAGCATGATGTTATATAGCCTTAAGCCTTCTCCGATAATTGGACTATACAACACAAAATATTTTTTATTCGAACCAGTAGTTCCTGAGATTAGTGCGTTCAAACAAACTCTTCAGCTTTATGTATTATATATTATAGATAATGAAGGTATCAGGGATATCATCTTACGGAAAAAGAACACTATATATTTGCTGTAACAGCCGATGCAAAAGAATAAATAAATATGTAAGTCAATACAAGTTACGGTTAGCAGGTAAAACCATACGACAGCAATATGGTCGTATTAAACTCTTTGTGGTATGGAAGTTTTTGAGGACCGCCCTTACCTTCATTGTGCTATGTGGTTGAAAACTTTTATTTTTAGGTGCGTTCATTAATAACTTTGGTTTCTGCTGACTCATTCAGTTTCCATTATAGCACACAACTCTTTTGTACTTTCAAAGCTTTTGTTTTTGAAATTATACGACAATTTAAAAATATTAACGTGTTGAAAACTCTGCTACAAGTTTTCAATCAAACTTCAATCAAAAACTCTCTATAAAATTGATTTTTGTAATTAATCAGTGGCTCGTATGTAGTCACGTGAATTGCAATCAAAGAATTAATTGATCAAATCGTGTAACGATATTCAATTTTCGTTTTAAAGTCCATCAGTTTAAATATTTTAATTCGTTATACCTACTACATATTTTTGTTTTCGAAAAATGTTCACTGAATTTGTTTTCGAGAAGTCTTCAAAGGTAAAATCACGCATGTTATTTAAATCTATATTTTTGGGAAAAATCCTATATAACTCACCTCCGTAATTCGGTCTTACTCTTTTGTCATAACTTATGCTAAATGAGTCCAAAATTGCTGAAATATTGACATCTCCGAACATGCCCCCTCCACCGCCCGCACTCCTGAAAAAGATAAAAAATCCTTCGTTAAACCTCACTTAAACGTAGAAATAGTGAATTAGAGTTTGAGTTGAACAATGAACGTTTTATGTAATAGCCCAGTGATTAAAAAAACGCTCTCCGACAGACATAAAATATGTGTTTCTTTACGCAGTTTTCCATCATTGTGCATGTATGAGAGTAACACAATATATCTTATCCCGCTGCTGTTTGTTTTTTTCCTGTTTAAATTGAGAGCAACAAGCCATCAAAGTGCGGTTTGGTGGACATCATGAGTACTCGTAATCATAATGAGATATTACAACTTCTTATCTCATCACGGAGCAGCGATAAATACGCACATTATTTGAGACATTTTCACAGGGGGGAAACCTTCAAAAGGTACCCGGCACCTTGAGAGAGGATACCGGGTTATGTGGGATTTGACCGCACTAAAACCCCCTCGGTGACCTGCCTCTGCGTTTTGGGAGGACTCCGAGATCTCCGAGGGAACACACCGGTGTCCTCCACGCGCGGCGCCCCAGAACGGGAGATCTTTGGGAGAGCAGATGTGCTCTCTTGCACTCTCCGATGCTTACGGCGACATGCGGCCACGCACACACCGCCGTTCTCTCCGGGGCTGCTGGCTGGACAAATCGAGCTCCCACTCTCACCGCCCACAACCCCGGAAGCCCCCTTTTAGTCGCCTTTTACGATCAGGTAGGGGATACCGTAGCTCTATTCTTAATCTAGAGACCTACGCGTCAGATTTCGATGTTTTTATCACTTGGCTATTACTGCTTATTTTAAACAATTTACAAATAAATTAAACATAATATGATCAGCTGAAAATTGATAATAAATCCCTCTTTTGTAATTTCCGGTAATCCTTTTAACCTCAATTCTCCAATTTAATTTTAATAGGGCAGCTGCCATAGTTGCCACCGTTTAATTATAATTTTGCTGTTACATTACAAACGAATTTAAACCACTTTGATATTCATTGAAATACCTACAATAATTTCACGAACCGAATATTGTAAATGGTCTGTTTCAGATACCAATGCCGTAAATTCGAAGCATTTAAAGCTAAAACGTTGGTCAGTGGCGGTTAATTTACAGATATTTATTTTATCTGAAGCGGGTATTATAAGCTGGTTTCTGTAGCTCGGGACAGGAACAGAATAGGAAGGGAATAGATTTCTCTGTGTATCGTTACAGGTGCCTAAAAGAGGGCTTTCTGGGTTTCCAGAAGCAAATCACCTTCCCCGATGTTAAACTTTACCAAGATGATCCCATATAGAACTCGTGAGGCACCAATGCCTTCCACTGAAGATCCATTTACAAGCGCCGAGGCGACGACCTAGTGTTTTATGCCCTAATTAATACTGCCTAATAAACCGCTCTCAAATACCTACTGATTGTGAATCTTAAGTCTAAAATAGCAACTTAAGTGCGACGCCAATTTATAGAACAGTTTTAATTTCGTAGCATTTGAACAACTCTTGAGTGGAAAACACTTATTCGCAGGATTCTAAATTCAATCATGACTTTGTTTCTTGACACATATAAGCAGATAAGAAAGGTGCAAAATATAATAGCGTTTTTATTGTCCACAAGTTCCAAAAGCTGAAACCATTGAAACAATTCTAGTACTACAAATTTACTTTGAATGTAACAAACATTTGACTGTATGTTGACAAATACGCAAGACATATTCCCGTGCAATAAAAACTGGAGCTTCCAAATATTTCAAAATTCAAAAATATTTTTAAGCGTTGGTCAAAGGAATTAATTCCTTTGACTCTCTTTGATAGGCTCTCTGATAGATCATATTATTATTTGTATTCGAATGCACGAGCACAGGAAAATCTCTTTGTATGTTGTTATCCTACTAACTAAAAGTTGGTACGTTTGTTTGTTTCATTAGAGAAGGTATCAAAAATACTTGGCTGCGTCCTTTTGCGTCCCACTGCTGGGCACGGGTCTCTCCCCATTATTGGGGAGGCCTGTAGCTTACTCCACCACGCTGCTCCAATGCGGGTTGGTGGAGATGCGGGTTAGTGGCCAACCCGCTGTCGGATGTTTTCAAACCGCCCATAAGGCCTCTGACGTTTAACGACTGTTATCTATCGACAACAACCGGGACCGACGGCTTAACGTGCCCTCCGAAGCACGGAAACGCGCATGAAATTTTTTGCCACTAGCGGTCACCCATCTCACACCCGACCGCGCCCGTTTCGCTTAGTTGCATAGATCGTTTGCGTTCTACGCTAACCGATGGGCCATGCGCGCTTCAAAAATATTTAAATATATTGAAAGTAGATGCTTTTGTTTATAAAATATTTCGAAGTTATAGCCGAATCTTATGTGAAAATTCAATTTTTTGCAGTATTTTACATTACACATATTTTAAATTTTTCCTATCTTAAAGTAACAAACTAGACTATTGGCTAATCTGTGAGAAGTATTGAATTATATAACAAGGTTTTTAACAATTTAAATAATAAATGATCCATACTCATAGCACTACATTACAGTAGATATACCCTGTGTCGTAGGTTCCTAGGACACACACAAAGACAGAAACACATGCACTCAGACGGAGAAAGGAAATTTAAACTTATCATTCAAATTTCTGTTTCGCCGGGAATCGATCCCGGGACCCTTAAGAAGGCAGCCCGGCATGGTAACCATTGCACCATGTAATGGTTTTTAAGTTAGTGATAAAGTTTTAACCAATTTTAACTTTTCATTTGTGTCTAATTAATTCCGGAAATTAAATCCTTAGCGATGGTAAGAATATCAAAGTTTTACAGGTTCGCTTTAAAAGTATGGGAAATTATATAATTATTGAGAACATATCCCGAGAATTTCGTAGATAATGTTGTGGCATGGATAGATAATTAATGTTTTACTGTTTTTATTGCAATTTTTTATATTTTTTCTCACCCTTGAAACCTTTACTCAAATTTTGAAAATATTTCAACATCAAAATTAGCGACATCAATCAAATTAAGTAAATGACTTATCACGTATCACGTATTAAAATTAAATAAAAGTGCTAAAAATAAATTATTGTAATCGTTCTAAAGTCTTTTTTTTACCTAAATTATTTCATCGTTGTAATTAAGCTTTGCCTTAAGAACTTCCAACCCTAATCCACCCGTTAATAAAGATACACTTACTAATTAGGAGTATTCGTATATTTTCAATGGCCTTAGTTTCTTTGATAGCGTCGTATTTGCCGTATTCATAAGCTCAGGTCATCCGGCAACGTTTTGAATGTTAGAACTTGCTATAGTTAGTTCAACTCATTTGTGCGCGCGGCGCTATGTGTGCGTGGGCTAGTAATTATACAGCTTTAATTTGTGTGACAGTGACGCGGCCGTCGTCGGCCGAGCAACTTCAATGTAGCTCTTGTCACGCACACAAAGTCACTGTGTATATACAGGTTTACCCACACATAGCGCCGCGCGCACAAATGAGTTGAACTAACTGTATTAAAGAGACTTAAGGTAAGTAGTTCGTCGACCGTCTGAAGATTCAAGACCTAGGGCCCTTACTGCTATTTAAATTATGGATATATTTAAAATGAATAGGAATAGTTATATTTGAAGTAGGTATCTTATACTCTATATAATAATTTGCTAACACACAGCAAATTTCTTAGGCATTGAAGGGCTTAACATGTTGTGTAATTGTGTTTAATTTAATAGAACATTGTGAATACTCGTGATGATAAAGCACAGGTATACTATTACCATTCATTTATTTTGTTGACCTTACCATTACGTTACCGACGTTAATTTTGTAAGCTTTTTAACTAACTTAGACTCGTTCCATGGAATTTTCGTAAGTATCTTAAATCTTTTTATATTATATTGATGTATGAAGAGTGCTTATGTATGTTATGTTGGTACGTATAGCTTTATGTAATCTCTGTAGCTTTAGGAATAAAAATACAAACACCTACCCGATACAAAAAAAAATATAGTTAAAAGAGTTAATGTAAAATGAAAGAAAAAATTAATGCTAAAACCAAATCGAAGATTAATGGGGTAAAAAAGAAATGATTATTTTATAAAAAAACTTTATAAGTACTATATATTTACAACATTCTACCTCCAGTGATAACAATATCGAAAACATATACATATGTAATGATTTTACTTCAATATTTAATCCTTTATGCATCTCGATGCATTGAATTCCAATAGAGCAAATCACAATTCGAAAATTGAAAGCAGAAAAAAGAAGAAAAATTGTAATCCGATCCTACACTATTCAGAACATCCTCAACAAAATGTTCAAGATAATATATCCTTGGCATAGTTAAAGTTCTAAGTTTCTACAAGTTACTCAGCTTTGCATTTGATCGGCGCTAATAGTGAATTGGATTTCACATTATTATATAAGCTTGTTTACTTTTGATTGTTGATAAAAACTAAAAAAAAACAGTAAAGGATATTAAAGTGAAAACCATTGTGGTTTCAATCAATTACCTTCATAAAAAATTGACGAGTAAGATTTTTTTAATACCTACACAGATTTCCAAACGTTTTATTTCAGGAAACGAGCATCGACTATATAACATATAGCCTTCCGCCAGCGGCTTCACCCGCGTGGACCCGTTTAATGGGTCCCCGTAGGATAAAAAATAGCCTATGCTGTTCCAGGCTTCATTTCTATACTAAAATCATAGGCGTTTAGCCAGTTGCTTCAACCGCATTGATCCTATTACCCGTTTTCACGTAGGTATGAAGCATTTTCCCGCGGTAAATAGTAGCCTATGTTACTCAGGGTAATGGGTTCTAATGGTGAAAGAATTTTTGAAATCGGAACAGGAGTTTTTGAGTTTATTCATTACAAACATACAACAATACAAATCTTTCCTCTTTATAATATGAGTATAGATTGACGAGTAAGTTTTTTACTAGCTATACAGATTTCCAAACATTTTATTTCAGGAAACGAGCATCGTCTATAACGTCATAATAGTCTACCACACATATTAATTTACGTAATTTCAGTTCACTATTAAATTATTTCGCTGTTCAGTAAAACACGTCCATTAGAATATACTCGTATTTTACCGGCATTGCAAATAACTATTATTTTGTTATTATAATAACAACCTGCGTATATTAATATTAAAATCCAATAAATGTTTAATTAATCATGCTCATCATTGATTGAATACCGTTTTCATTAAGCAATTTATATGAAAGCTTATTACCGTAATTTAATATTTTGTATTAACACAGTATTGCTTTTATATTCGCCATAAACACAATTGTATTCATCTGAAATTCTGAAAATATCTTTTCATATCGCATGTAATGAAACAACGAGTTTAGATTTCTGTTTTGTTAGTCGAAACAAGACAATTTCAAACCAATGCGAATGTGTCAGTCAGAAACAACGTTGTTTCTACCCGGCATCTCCATTTGTTTATAATTTACGTCTTTATTTCAAGTCTGTTAGAATCGCATTGACAACTGTCGCCAAATCGTTGTCAAAAGATTTTACTGCGCTACTTGTCTGAAATAGTCTTACTTCGACTGGCTACAGAAATCAAAACTCGTTGTTTCATTATATGTGATATAAAAAATACAGTGTGTGGCTCGGGATGAAACAAAGATGATTTCAGACCAGGTGTTAGAAATGGTCTTGTTTCACCCCTTGCTACACAATATACTATTGTTGCCAACGCAAAACTCTAATCCGTCTTAACTTAGTTCCTCGGATTTATTCCCTTCCCACTCATCCCACTGCTGAGCACAGGTCTCTTCCCATCCTTGGGAGGCCTGGAGCTTACTCCACCACGCTGCTCTAATGCAGATTGGTGGAGATGGGGCTTAGTGGCCAACCCGCTCTCGGATGTTTTCAAACCACCCATAGGACCTCCGAAAAGGTTTAACTACTGTTATGTATCGATAAAAATCGAAACCGATGGCTGAACGTGCTCTCTGAAGAAAGAAGAAATGAGCATGAATTTTTTGCCACTAACGGTCATCCATCTTACAACCGACCGCACCTCTTTGGCTTAGCTGCGTAGATCGCTCGCGTTGTTCGCTAGCCGCCGCGCCATGCGCGTTTCAGGCTTTAAAACACACACACAATTTTAAACGCACTCTCAAAATTAATAATGACTCGACTACGGCATTCGAAAATCTGCGGCAGATAACTTGAGGTCTTGTTAGCAATGTTCTGAATAGCGCCGACACAGATTGCGTTCGATCGCTGTCAGTAAGTTGTTCAATTACAGAGCGTTCCTTCAATATTGAAGCTCTGCTTGGAGTACACGATTTGAATTAACACTGCAGTACATTATCACGTAGATCTAAGAAAAAGTATGAAAGAATTTAATAGGCGTTATTTAACTATGTAAGCGCTTTTTTATACTCAGAAGTATTAGGCCTTTTAATTTTCAATTCATTTAATGATTTTTGTGCATGTACTTCTGGACCCCAAGCGCATCGTATGGTGCTTAATTAACGTCGGCCTAGGGAATCAGATATAAATGAGGTAGGGGTAGCTTATAATAAATAGATAATTTACTGGTCGCTGTGGTCTTTGGTTTATAACCACCGAATCAAATAATAATAACATGTACAGAATATACTATACTACAATTATGTAGTATATAGGCAAATAAACTTAATCGCATATAGCATATTGGGTCCCTAAATGCAACCCTTTTTGCGTCCCACTGCTGAGCACGGGTCTCTCCCCATTATTGGAGAGGCCTGGAGCTTACTCCACCACGCTGCTCCAATGCGAGGCCTCCGACAAGGTTTAACGACTGTTGTCTATCTACAAGAAACGACCGACGACTTAACGTGCCTTCTGAAGCACGGAAACGCGCAGGAATTGTTTTGCCACTAGCGGTCACCCGTCTCACACCCGACCTCGCCCGTTTGGTTTAGCTGCATAGACCGCTTTCGTTCTTCGCTAGCCTCCATGCGAGCTTCAATAAGCTCTAGGCTGCCGCAATTAGCCATTTTGTTGCTATACCTGTGCCTCGTTTGAATGAAGTTCGGCAGACAGCTTGAGTCAGAGATGTTCTGAACAACAATCGCATTTCATTCATTAATCGTAGTAAGTTTTTCCTTGCAGAGCGTTCCTTCAGTGCAAAAGCTCTTATGTGATTAATAAAAATAGAAACAAGATAACGTAGGTACTTTGAATATGCATCCAACCTGCATTTGAGCAGCATGATGGAGTAGGCTCCACGCCTTCTCAATAATGAGCAGAGAACCGTGCCCAGCAGTGGGATGTAAAAGGGACAGTGATGAATATATTATAATCAAAAGACCCCTTTATTGCAATTAACATTTTTGTTACCAGTATTATACTGTACTGTACAAAAACTGTTCAAATGAAAATTAAATCCAGAGCCCTTAGTGGAAGTTTGTAAACACGCAAACGTTACTACTGCGTCCGAGTTAAAATTGGACAGATAGATGTTAACCTGAAAGGAATAAGGTCGATTTACATTCTTAACGCAAACGCGATAGTAACGTTTTCGCGTGTGCAGACTTACACTAAGACCTCTGTTGATAGTTCAAGTCAGGGATGATTCAGAATAGCGTCACAGATTTCGATTGAATTTAATTAATAAGCTGTTAGTTTGTGAAGCAATCATTTTGGTATTGAGGCTCCGATGGGAACTCGCGAATAGGAATAATAGTATGTAAAATCAGGATTAAATAGTGGCCTCTTTTAGTTGATTTTCGCCTTCAAGCTTTAAGCATTGTTATCTGTGGTCGTAGAATATGTTATCTGCTTATAGAAGAATATGTGCGATCAGAACGATCGCGTATTTTTATTAAATGCTACACCTTACTCTACAGTGGAAATAGTCTGATTTTGCCTTGTTTTTTTTTTTGCATTCGACTGCTGACATGACATTCAGCGGGTCTGTAATATTATAAAGAAATACCGAAACCTTTGTGTCACGTCACCGGCCGCCGATGCAAAATAAAATGTATTTGTGTGATTGACAAATTCCTACGTGGTACTTCAAGATGTACTCAGCCTATTCGGCCTTATTCTTATTTTGATTTCAAAAGATATGGACTCTTGACCATGTCATGTCATATCATGAATTACGATATATTTAAGAAATTTTGTGTATGCACGGTAAGGGTAAACATCGAAATGAAATATGAAATATTGCAATATTTTTTATTTCACTTCATATTGCAATAGGAAAATCGTAGGTCGTAAAGAAAGTGATCTATATCTTCATTTATAAGCACGTTACAAACTTTCTTACCCAGGATTTGAACCCAGCCTACGGTATATTTAAACCGCTCGGTTATCACTCCTCGTGTGTTTTCATAAATGTAACAGCTGCAGTAATCCTATCTTCACAACCACAGACTTATAATATAAGTCTGTGTTCACAACAATAGATTTATTCTGAAGTAGTTTCTCACATTGTGCATTGTTGTTTGAATGAAAACGAAATAGTGTCGTAAGTGTATTAAATATAACGGCCGCCCGCGACTTCGTACACGTGGACTTTGGTAATAGTCATAGCATGGTGTTATGTAGCCTAAAAAGCCTTCCCCGATAAATTAACTATCCAACACAAAATGAAACTTTTAAATTCGAACCCTACTGGTTATGGTTTCTGAGATTAGCGCGTTCAAACAAACAAACAGACAATCTCTACAGCTTTTTATATTAGTATAAATTTTCAGCGTTTTTAAGATTTTGGAACCGCACTTAATAAGTATAAAATACGGATAAGGATCCTGATTAGTATTTCTTAAAACTGAAAGACGCTTATAAAAATCTTGCAATCAAATTAAAGGCAAACGAAGGCAGGGAATGTTACAACCCAAAGTCTATTGTATAAGAACCCAGTGAATTGGATGCGCAAAGCCGTATAAAATGTCGTATAAAAAATATTAAAAAAGAAAAATAAATAAACGCTAAATACAGAATAAATATAAATCAATAATATGGTTCGTAAATTTAATACTTAAATACTCGTAAATTGGTTTGTCAGATTTTAGTCACTAATTTTATTTCTTTAACAATATAGTATTTTCATACCTTGCTGAGGTAAATATGGCGGACTATTAAATGTTTAAAAGAACTTTTGTAATACCCATATCTGCGCAAATAAATCATTCTATCTTTTTCTTTTGTCTTTTTCTCGAATTCGTTTATTTATTTTTGAGTTTTATATGATAAATTGTAAAGTTTCTAGACATTATCTATCGAAAGGAAAATGATAAGAGAGAGAGAGAGAGAGATACCTGGCGTTACAGAAGGGCGGCGACCATCAGGTCCCATTATCACCTGATGATCGCCTTATGATGATGTACCTGGCAACCGCCCCTTTCCACTTTTCGCTTCACGGCAAAAATGGATGCAATAATGGTACTTTTCAACTCCCAATACCTCATAGCATTCAAACAAACCTCAAGTCTAATCGCTATCATATCAATTCAATTTTATATCAATTGTGCCGCACTAAAGCGAACCTGATATAGCCAGATCTCGGACGCCATTTCCTAAAATCATTATCCTGAACAATTTCATTAAATAAACAAAAAAAGACTTGTCTCAATATCAATAACATACCCGTTTGCTTAATTTCATTTGAGTATTCAAGCGCTTTTAATTAAAACCCCTATTTGTGGGCAAATATGTAAAAATGTAATACAGTCCGCTAACAAGTGCATCACTCGAGACTGACTAGAATTTTTCAACGAGGAGTTAGTGGAAAATTGGAATTAGAAACTTTGACCAGTTCTTCTAATACTCTTCAATATTTTGATAAAAGTCAGTGCATAAAAAATAATACTGTGTTTAAGTGGTTTCTAAAGAAACCAAAAAGTTACGAGTAAAAAAATTACGAGTTTAAACACGAAAAGATTACTGGCTGTTAAAACACGAAAATATGTTTTTTAACACAGTTGCTCAAAAAGTGACGTATTACAGGGACGTTTAGCGTGCGGGAAGTGGGCTATTACACACTCGTGCTTTTTCTTTACCTTTTCCGCACTCGTGCGTTCTCTTTCCCAACTGTCAAAATAATGTCTATTAAAAAGAAAAAAACCAACCACGAAGTTTTAGAAGTTTTTATGAATTATGCAAATATTTCTAAAAAGAAGCTACTAATTTGTTTCAATATCAGATTTAATGATTTGATTCAATGAGTTAAGTTAGGTTTCATTTCATTTCATCTCATTAATATTTTCATTTCATATCAATAAAAAAATCTACTGAAGACTTGGCTGTTCGGCATAGTTACCTTTGCCTAACCTGAATGGGTGAAAAAAACAAAAAAAAAATCTCTGCATATAGGTATTCTTTTACGGTTGGAGTTTTGGCGGGACGTCTGAAGGAACAAGTTGTACTCTTGTTTTATTTTCATTTTCTTAGTGTATTTTTGAGTTATATCGGATAAAGTTGATGGCATTTTGCTCGATATAGGTTAATGACAGTGCACGAGTGTTGTGAAATAAAATAACAGTGCGAATACATGTTTTTTCGGCTTGCCTCCAAAATTCCATCGGACATGTTCTGGTAAAGTAGCCATCACTTTACTTGAACATTTGACTGACTAGACTGACTGATACCTGACGACTAACTGACTTTTTTCTACGACTACAGTGATGCAAAAATTTTACTTGACGCTGGCAATATGCACATAGTTTGCGACGCCATTATTTAAATTGAAAAGTAAATATTGAATGGCTGAAATGATTTTTATCTAATGCCGTAAAACGAAATTATAAAAAAAAAAAAAAAAAACTTTTACGGTTGGCGCCATTTTTCAAAAATGTTCTTTGAGACTTTTTATTATTTTATTAAATTGCTTCATTTTTTCGCAACTGTATTAAAAATAGTTGTTCAGTACACGTGCGGAACCGTCATTGGAAGGAGTTCCGACTGTCAGCCCTCACCTTCGGCTGCGCCTCGGCTCGGGTAGACATTTGTCGGAACTCCTTGCAATGACAGCCTTTCCGCACTTGTAATGAAATATACTATTTTAATACAGTTGCTCAAAAAGTGGCGTATTGCAGGGACGTATAGCGTGCGGGAAGTGGGCTATTACACACTCGTGGTTTTTTCTTTACCTTTTCCGCACTCGTGCGTTCTCTTTCCCAACTGTCAAAATAATGTCTATTAAAAAGAAAAAAACCAACCACGAAGTTTTATAAGTTTTTATGATTCATGCAAATATTTCTAAAAAGAAACTACAAATTTGTTTCAATATCAGATTTAATGATATGATTCAATGAGTTAGGTTAGGTTTCATTTCATTTCATCTCATTAACATTTTCATTTCATATCAATAAAAAAATTCTACTGAAGACTTGACTGTATGGGCATAGTTCCCTTTGCCTACCCAAAATGGGTGAAGAAAAAAAAACATCTCTGCATATAGGTATTCTTTTACGGTTGGCGCCATTTTTCAAAAATGTTCTTTGCGAGTTTTTATTATTTTATTAAATTGCTTCATTTTTTCGCAACTGTATTAAAAATAGTTGTTCAGTACACGTGCGGAACCGTCATTGGAAGGAGTTCCGACTGTCAACCCAGTACACGTGCGGAACCGTCATTGGAAGGAGTTCCGACTGTCAACCCTCACCTTCGGCTTCGCCTCGGCTCGGGTAGACATTTGTCGGAACTCCTTGCAATGACAGCCTTTCCGCACTTGTAATGAAATATACTATTATACAACCTTTTTATTTTCTACTGCTGGGCACATCTTTTTTCAGACATGAGAGGGACTTAGGCCATATCCACCACGTTGCGCAATATACTTAAGTAGAGCAGCTATGAATACGCACTTTACAAATTTATATGCCAGAGGTGCGTGCCAGGGATATGTACTCGGTATCTCGGTATTAAAAACTACGATTTTTCCCGCTCGGCCATCGCTGCTCCTTATTCCAAAAGCCATATTCCACTGTATAATGAACCTGGTCCATTTAACAAAACAATTGGCACATAGCTAAATGTAAGAGTTAAATGTACACTTCAATACTCGGTTAAAATCATTTCAACCCCTGACCATAAAGCGGCATAAGCTAAACCCTGCGGTTTAATCGATTACACATACCCACGCTTACATGGATGCCAGCCAAAAACGTACTGAAATCGTGTCAAAAGCGGTTCAAGGTTATCACCGCAACAAATTTCCACAATTATATTTTGTGAGGCATTGAAGAATGTTGGCGTACCGGTTCGATATTCCGTACAATATTGTTTCTTTGATTTCTTTGGCTGTTCAATGACGATTTAATCTATTTATAATTAGCTGTGCTCTGAATATTCTTGATAGGTTACATGGACCCAAACTGCCGTTCCCTACTTTATCCTCTGTTATGTCTTATGTGAGATGTTTCTAGGTATATTTTTTTCAATGCTTTTATTAATGAAAGGTAAAATGCACAAAGTTACAATCAATTATAAAATGGATAAACAATTGTCCTTTCGACCAACTCGTAACTGTGACCACCATTCTTATTATAGATAATATATCTTTATGTAACAAATTCTAAGTAATAATTGGCATGAAAGAGTTTAATGTACAACTTCAATACTTAGCTATAACGACCTTAATCCCAAACGATAAAGTAGCGCCAAAGCTAACCCCTGCGGTTTAATCGATTACACATAATGTAGCCACGCTTACATGGATGCCAGTCAAAAACGGACGGAAATCGCGACAAAATCGTTATCACCGTAACAAATTTCCACAGTTCTATTTTATAAGGCCTTGAAGAACGTTGTACCGGTACGGTATTCCGACTTGAAGTTACTTCTTTGATTTCTTCGACTATTCATTGATGTTTCAATGTATTTACATCTACTTTTATCCGCGTTAAGAGCCCTGTAAACGATCAAATTTGTTTGCCAAACTTGTGTTTCAAATAAGACATCAATGTTCAACAAACACAGCTGCACTATTAAATAATTTGACAAACATGTAAAACTTGACAAAAATTTGATTGTCTCCTATACAGACGTTTATTTATATTTTTTTCTTTTCTTTTCTTTAGTACATATTTTTTATAAAATTTTGAATATCTTTTGATGTACGATTTTAATAATTCAAAACGTAATCTACAGATACAAGTATAACAGTGTTGAATACTGAAAAATTAATATGGATAAGGCCTATTATGAAGCGCACATGGCCCGGCGGTTAGCGTAGAACGCAAACGATCTATGCAACTAAGCTAAACGGGCGCGGTCGGGTGTGAGATGGGTGACCGCTAGTGGCAAAAAAAAATCATGCGCGTTTCCGTGCTTCGGAGGGCACGTTAAGCCGTCGGTCCCGGTTGTTGTCGATAGATAACAGTCGTTAAACCTTGTCGGAGGCCTTATGGGTGGTTTGAAAACATCCGACAGCGGGTTGGCCACTAACCCACATCTCCTCCAACCCGCATTGGAGCAGCGTGGTGGAGTAAGCTCCAGCCCTTCCCAATAATGGGGAGAGACCCGTGCCCAGCAGTGGGACGCAAAAAGGGTTGCGGCCATTTTTACATACATTTGATTATATTATCGAAATATTCATATGGATCCAAAACGTTTTTGAAACAATTATATAGCCTATGTTCATGAGCCTCTCAATTCGGTCCATACGATTTGGAGCTTATTCAATGCAAACAAACAAGAAATATTTTATTTCCTCTTTATAACATTAGTAAAGAAGTAGGTATATATATAAACTTGAGGGTGTGAATAGTTTTCATACGCCGATGCCTCTTTGATGTCTAAAAATAGATTTTCCTGGCGTAAGGGTGGCGGGGAAGAGGTGCGTGGCCGACGCACCCTGGGAAAGACGTAGTAGCAAAAATTTCGTCCTTATACTTTCCCAGCTAGAGTCCCAAATACCGCAACACGAAATTTCGCACTCCCTACGCTCTTCCAACTTATGCCCGATCTGTTTGAAGGTAGAGGACAGAAGATGCATATTAAGATTTTTATTATGAGGCTTTCATTTGTATTATTAAAACAGCAGTCGGGCATCGTAAGGTCAACGCAGCATTTTATGCTATAGCGTGACGTCATATCAGATGGATACTCTTAATAGTGGACGTGGATTTTATTGATCGCCGAGTTCTCGAATTGGTACATTTGGGATACTATCTTGGCCTTAGAATAATTACAATTACATTATAGAAACCAAGTTCGCACGCAAATTGAAGCATGCTGATTGGTGCCAATAATGGCACCAAACGCCGGGCCGCTCCATAAGATTTAAGAGGTCGTATACGAAATTTTGCCGATTTTGCTTATTTACCCGATTTAAAATAAGAGATTTTGCAGATAAATTACAGTACTTCTACAAATATTATTGCACAATATAATTTTTCATTTCATTCATAATCTAATCTAAAAAGCTTGCGTCAAGAATTATAATTCTTGACGACCCCTTAAGGTTAAATTTTATCACAACACTTTTTTAAAAACAAAAGAAATCTAATAAAATATCTTTTCACAGTGTTTTCAACATTTTGTAGTATTTTATAGTTAATTTGGTCAAAAAAAAAAATATTTTGTTTGTCAGATGTGAAAGCTGTTGGAATCTATTTAGTGCTTCGATTTTGACAGCGCGCTTGTATGAAGACACTCATTCTATACGTATTTATTCTAAAATCTTGGCATTCATCATTACTATTATATAAACTAGCGTCCTCGTCTTCGTCCGCGTGGCCTCAACTTTAGAATTTTTCTAAAATAAAATTAGCCTAAGTTACTCCTTATTACATCAGCTAAATGCCAGTAGAAGTCCCGTCAAAATCGTTCCAGCCGTTTCAGAGATTAGTCGGAGCAAACTAACAGACAGACCGAGAGACAGACAGACAAAAGTTGTATAAAATGTTATTTTGGTATATGTACCATAATGTATTCTTATGGGTGTGGTAAAAAGCGGTTATTTTAATATTACAAATTTTATTCGTTTGTATAGATTACTCATAGTTAGAAGAAATTCACGAATTCAAGAAGTCCACCAATCCGCACTTGGCCAGCGTGATGGACTATGGCCTAAATCCCTCTCAATTGTGTGAGAAGGAGACCTGTGCCCAGCAGTGGGACATAAAAAAAAGGTTGAAAAGAAGAAGAAGAAGAAATTTCGTGGTTCGACTGTGAAAATTCTACGGTAGAACTGATTTCTGCTGCGAAGCTATTTTATCGTATTTCCATTGAAAAATGCGATTGCCAGGATTATAGAGTCATTACTAGTGGACCCCGCAGACGTTGTCCTGCCTTAAATATATTGAAAGAGGATTAGTTTCTTTATCATCTCAAAGAGTTTTTATGTTACTGCCAAATCTAATACTTTTAAACGAGCAATTCTTGTATGTATCTAAATATATTTTTTAAATCTCGGAAACAGCTCCAAAGATTTTGATGAAATTTAGTACACTGGTTGCGGGGATGATAAATCGATCCACAAATTTTTATTGATAGAATTTGTCGTTTTTTTTAATGTTTATGCAGTTAAATATAAAATTACACTTACCGACATCTATTGGAAAATATTAATAATATTGTGGCGTAGAAAGACGTCAAATGGTCAACATTTGACAATCCACCCTTCAAACAAATGACAAAGTCGTTATTTATGAAAGACCTCTATAAAAATTTCCCCTTGGTCGAATGGTTACGAAAGCCGACTACGGAGCTAGAGACCCGGGTTCAAATCTCAAGTTGGCAAGTTATGTTTTTTATTTTTTTGTGACATTTTTTTTTAAATTTGGAGCTAGGTATTACAAAAGGATTTGTAAAGTAACACTAAGTCAATGAATGCTTTGCTTAAAAATAAACCAAGTAAATAAATTGTTTTTATCCGAGCAACGCTCGGGCGTCCAGGTACTAAAAATTATAAAACAAATAGTGACAGATGTAGTGTTATTCAGACAATGTCAAACTTCTGGTCAATGGCGCTAAGAATCAATTTTTGACAGTTACTAACAGAGCGAATCCGGCTGACGGACGGAGTTGTCCTGCCTTAAAATATCAGAAATAAAATAATATTGCGACTGTAAATTGAGATTTAAACTATCCTATCTCTCAAGTTGGATCGAACTGCACATAGTGTACGAATTTTATTATAATCGGTTAAGTGGTTTAGGAGTCCATTGAGGACAAACATTGTGACACGAGATTTATATATATTAAGATTATGTATATCTGTTGTAGCTCTGTTCCTCTTCTACTCCATTTGTCATCACTCAAAACTTAATTATATCATAGATCAGTCATATTGTGCAATAAAACGCGTGGAAAAACTGTATTTTAATATGCAAAATCTCCTAAGTAAAATCAGCGAAATAAGAAAAATTTCGAATACGACCTCTTAACGTTCTACCACTTACAATACATTCGTTCACTTTAAATTTCAATAATCGGTATTTCAGCTTAGTTTCACTTAAAGAAACGCGCATTTCCTATTTTTATACTTTCTATGCAATGTCGTTGTCTAAGGGCCTCGTTCACCATCTCCAAGTAAAGGGTTGATTAGTTACGTCCCAAGTAAAGTAAATTGGCAAGTAAAGCTATGAGTATGGGTCAGTTTAAATGATTGACTGCAACCATTTTTGCGTCCCACTGCTGGGCATGGGTCGCTCCCCATTATTGGAGAGGCCTGGAGCTTACTCCACCACGCTGCTACAATGCGGGTCGCTGGAGATGCGGGTTATTGACCAACCCGCTGTCGGATGTTTTCAAACCGCCCATAAGGCTTCCAACAAGGTTTAACGACTGTTATCTATCTACAACAACCGGGACGGCTTAACGGGCCCTCTTCCGTGCTTCGGAAACGCTTATGAAATATTTAAGCCACTAGCGGTCACCTATTTTACAACCGACCGCGCCCGTTTGGCTTAGTTGCATAGATCGTTTGCGTTCTACGCTAACCGCCGGGCCATGCGCGCTTCAATTATTATATGATTAGTGTATCAAACAACGTGAAATTGAAATTGAAGTTACGGGTGAGTTTAACCGACAATTAGCGTACTTGTCACTTTACTTGAAGGTGGTGAAAGAGGCTCAAAATATGTTTCCAAGCCGCTATTAAATATAGTAAATGCCTCTATAGGGTTCCGTACCAGAAGGGTACAAGAAAACATGTAAGTTTTAAACAACATACTATTTTATTTACAATCGGTAGAAGCTTCGATAAAATAGTTGTTTTATTCAAAAGAACGAGTAAGTTTGTTGTTTTGTTCCTTTTAATTGATGTTATTAAACTAAATACTTTGTAAGTATGGATGTTTGTTACTCTTTCACGTTAAAACTACTGAATGGATTTTAATGAAACTTTACAATAATGTAGCTGATATAATATCAGAACATCACATTGGCTACAATTAATAAAGTTGTGTGAATTGTCCAAAATATGACGATAAGGGTCAAGTAAGAAGAAAAAAATCTACCATCTGCGAGCAATACTGGCGTGCGCTGCCAAAACCGCTAAAGTTACACATATGTAATGTATGATGGAAATGTTTATCTTAAATAGATCTACAAAAAAGTTCGCCACAGTATATATCTTTATCTCATGTGTAAGCCATTATACCGAAAATTTCTAAGCCATTATAGCCAAAATAGTGAACGATAACTACAATAAAAATAGATAATTTACTGACCCTTTCTAACGCGAGTGAAAGCGCCAGTAGATTTCCACTGGCACATATAAAAATCTGGTTACATATAAAAATCACGTTTATTGTATGGGAGACCAAATAAATATTTATTTTATTCTATTTTAGTGTTTTTTGTTATAGCGGCAACAGAAATACATCATCCGTGAACATTTCTAATGTCTGGCCATCACGGTTCATGAGATACAGCCTGATGACAGACAGACGGACGGACAGCGGAGGCTTAGTAATAGGGTCCTGTTTTACCCATTGGATACGGAACCTAAAAAATGAAAACCAAATTTACGGGCTTGTGAACAATGAATAATTCCTACCGCAATTAATTTAATGCGAGCCAGTGGTTTTACATTCTGTTTTTAGCTGCACCACCTATTCAAAATTTAATTACTGAACTGTGCACGGTAACCTAACAGCTAAAGTTGTTTTTGAAACTTTGAGCTTATATCGAAACTTTTCCATGTGAAAATTTAGATAGCACATTTATTTTTGAGGTTTAGGAATTCGTTACAAATTGATGCATTATGTTTTCCGGTTTTTGTTGTTTTTATTATGTTACCTTAAGAGGCGATTTTTCTATTCCTGAACGAAAGTATTCGTCATAAAATGTTGTTTAAATCATTAGATAAGTAAAGGATAGCGATGATGTTAACTGACTAATTCATAATAGCGATGATTTTAATTTGTGACGTCTGTGAAGCAATGTTTACTATGGCGGACTGCCAATCAAGGGGTCCCGGGTTCAAATCCCGGTAAAACAGAGATCAAAATAATGACTTTTGGTGTCTATTCTTGGTCTGGGTGTTTATGTTCATGTATTTGTGTATGTCCATGGTACCCACGACACAGGGTACATCTACCCTTCTGTGGGTCTATGAGTGTTAAACTTTATTTATTTAATATTACTTTATGTGGTGATTGAAACTTGAAACTGAAAACTTACGCTTAAAGGTTGAGTGGATAAATAAGAATTGCTATTCGTTAGTAAATGAGGCTAATTTTGGTCTTGAAATACTATTAGAAGTCCAGGGAAGGTTAAAACGGTGAGAAAATTTGGAAAATTGCGAAAGTAGTTGTAAAACAATTTATTTTATTTTCCTATATCTAATCTATCTATCTAATACCTTTAAACGAGCAATTCTTGTGTATATCTAAATATATTTTTTGAATCTCGGAAATGGCTCCAAAGATTTTGATGAAATTTAGTACCCTGGTTTCGGGGATGATAAATCGATCCACAAATTTTTATTGATAGAAATTGTCGTTTTATTTAATGTTTATGCCGTTAAATATAAAATTACTCTTACTGACATCTACTGGAAAATATTAATAATATTGTGGCATAGAAAGCCGTCACATGTCAACCGTCAAGCCGCCCTTCAAACAAAATTAAATGACTATGTTGATATGAAAGACCTCTATAAAAATTTCGTCACCACGCAATGTTGATATGAAAGACCTCTATAAAAATTTAGTTAATGGAATTAAAGCTTTTTTGGTCAAATGGTTACGAAAGCTGACTACGGAGCTAGAGACCCGGGTTCAAATCTCAAGTAGGCAAGTTGCGTTTTTTATTTTTTGTGACATTTTTTTTTAAATTGGGAGCTAAAGGCTTTGTTAAGTGTTAACTTAGTGTTAACTAAGTGAATGAATGTTTTGCTAAAAAATAAACCAAGAAAATCAATTTTTTTTATCCGAGCAACGCTCGGGCGTCCAGGTACTAAACTTATAAATATTGGTTATTCGCGCCATCGTCCAGAAGTTTGAAATAGACTAAATAACAATTGATTTGTCAGTATTTATTTTATATATTTTTGACAGTTACATAAAAAATGTTTGAGGTGATTAAAAAAACCAATCCTCTTTAAATAATTTTAAGGCAGGCCAACCTAAGTGAAGTGTTCTAGTAATATATATATTTAAAAATGATTCAAAAATTTCGCGTAAGTTTGAGCGGATATGTTAAATAGACATTATTTTTGAATGCCAGTAGACGCCTCTTTCAATCCAATTTCGGGTTCTCAAAGTTAACGAACTTTTCATATATTATTCACCCTTATGGATGCCGACTGACGGGATTTGAGAAAACGAAAGATAAAAACTTACTGAATAAAGGTTTGATAGGATTTCGAATCTCAAAAGTAAAAAAGCTTTTTAGGATTCCTTTTTTGTCTATCTGTGTTTCTATCTGTTATGAATTTTTCTAAGGAATAGAATGTGAAGATGAATTCTCTAGATTTGGTAATTTTCTTAAATCCTGTCAAAAAATAAGCAGGAAATTTCCCATCTTTATACTTTTAATGATTTTAAAAATGAGCGACGATGACTGAGTGGTTGACTGCGGTCTACGACACGTAGATACCGAGTTCTGTCTCTGACAAAGAAACTTGTTTTGCGCGGTGAATGAAAATATTGTGAAATTCAAATAATTATGATGTTCTTTTATCACCGTGCATGCCTGAGAAAATTCATAATTCTCTAGGGAAGGTTCACCATACCGCACTTGGTCAGCGTAGTGGACTATGATCTAAATAACTGTTACTGCCGAAGGGGCTTGTGCCCCGCAGTAAGACATAAAAAAGGTTAAAAAAATGGCTGTAACTATGATTATTATGGCCCTAACACTACGCTGCTCCAAAGCACGTTATCATAAAAATTGTAGAATGTGTTTATTAGTGTCCGACACACTGTTTGGTTTCAAACCACCTATTTATAGGATCTTAAAAATGTGATGGCAACGGGGATCGAAGGCTTAAAGCGCATACCGAATGAAAACGTCCTAGAAAATTGTCACTAGCTGTCAAGTTCTATCTCTTGACCGCGGCCGTTTCACTTAGCTACGTAGATTGCTAAATAGGGCTAAAATAGGGCCCGAAAATTCACTTAGTTTCGGATACGGGCGTACAGAGTGGGCCCTCTGATCGGTGGCAACGGATCGGGAGTAAGTGCAGTTTCACACTAGCATATATTTGGGCGCGTACACGCGTCTTTTATCTGTTTTCTGAAGCGCATGTAGGTATGAATCGTCAAGATTTTATATTTTATGGTACAAAAAGTAGCGCGCGTGTAAGCACGTTTCTCGAAACGACCGCATACGCGCGTAATAATACGCTGGTGTGAAACCGCACTAATTCATTCTGCGCCGTAATGTATTCAAACGCAAATAATGTCACTGATTGTCTTTACATAGTTTGCAACGTTAACCTCGATGAAATTGCCCTATTACAAATGTATGCAATTTATTCTCTTGCTCTGTAAAGTTTAAAGCTAAAATTGTTATTTGACAACCTAGCGACTTGCATAATATATCAAGTATAGACATTGCGTCCACAAGACGTTTAATAAATTTTACAGTAACACTGGTCAACAAGATTTTTGCGCATTGGACATACTTACCTTATTTTTATAATCTTACAGGCAGATATAAGAATAAGTACAAAATACCGCTTTTTATTTGAAATAGTGAGAAAGAAACAAACACTTTATTAGTCCTATACATATTTTTGAATGTTTGTCCAACAATTTCGCTGAAACTTAGAAACATATCAAAACAATCCTTTTTCATTTAAATCTGGTACATTCCAACTTCGAAATTCCTAGCGACCGCCCGCGAGTCACAGCCTTACTATGGCCGTGCAAGGCACACATTGATCTTCATGAATGCTTAGGATTGCCTAAGCAATCGTGCAGATCTCAGTACGATGGTCTACCGGTATTCAGGCGTATATAGAGACAATATCCTTTAGTTGTATCAATAGTACATTGAGCCAATTGTGCAATTGCGCAATATTCAATGCGGTAGCTGACCAAGCTAACGGGTACATACGAGTAAGGTTACCAACAGCTTCCGGAGGAACAACGGAACTGCATACGACCGCTAGCAATTTAAAACTGTGGACGTCTTAGCCTGCAGGGACACTTAGCATCTTCTGCTACTACTCATATATTTAGATTATTTATTAGATAGAAGATTACATGAATTATGTACTCGAGCTAAATAACATCAAGCGTCATTCCGATTTTCATCATATTTTAAGATCGATTTTAGTTCTAAACATAGTATGTTTATAGTTTTAGTTTAGGTTTTGGGTTATTAAAAAAATCTTGTTTTCATAAGTGACAGTGTCTGTCTGAGTAAAATAACTACTATACTCCGTCAAACATAGCTCCGGGATTTTATCAGATCGCTTAAGAGATGTGACACGTTCGCTGTTACTAGTATCAATGCATTCACTGCTATCATAATATACCGATACCGAGAATACCGCGGATAACTAATTATCATGAAATAATTTATTACGAAACGAACAACGAATTCTCAGTACTCAAGGTGAGCATAGTTTTCGTTATAGCATCGAGCATAGTTGTCCTCTCGGCCCCCTAAACGGTCAATTATATTGCACAATATTGCGAATTGTGCAATATAATTGACCGTTTAGGGTTAATATTGAAGACTACGCAATGATTGACCAAAAGTTTGAGCGAGTTTTAGGCGGCCCCTAGACCTACAATAACATTGTACAATATTTTTATTGTACAATAAGATTGAAAGGCGCTCTGCGTCCAAACGATCAATTATATTGCACAATAATACGAACTGGACAATGTTTGCGTGTTCAGTCGAAGAATAGGATTGAACCCGTGTGCACCGTGCAAAGCAACATGTCCGATTAAGGATTTTATAAATTTTGTGACATGTAGGATGTAATTTTTTTAAATGTTATTGTTATATTATTATGCACTACTACTTATTACTACTTATTAGGGATTTTGTTACATATTCATATTGTTCGGAATTTATTGTTAGTTAAAAGTATTCACAGATATTATGTCATAGCAATCAAGGACTCTGGTCATTCCAGAGGAGCTTTTGTAATACAAACAAATAAAAATCAAAATAAAAAACATGTCCGAACAAGATTAAACTGCAGCTGTAGTTTTGTTGCTTGTGGCTAAACTTAAACATTCAAATTCAAAATAATTCAAATACATTTAAGTTAAAAAAATCTCTTATAAATTCACTTTCGTTTTCTTTTGGATTCTCTTTTGTACGTGTACTCCTCGTGACGACCAACCACAGAATGAAAAATATTGCGCAATACTGACCCTACACGATGCAATGAAAAAATATTGTGCAATAAAAATTAAACTCGCTCAAACTTTTGGTCAATCATTGCGTAGACTTCAATATTAACCCTAAACGGTCAATTATATTGCACAATTCGCAATATTGTGCAATATAATTGACCGTCTAGGGGGCCGCTAATTTTTATTGCACAATATTTTTTCATTGCATCGTGTAGGGTCAGTATTGCGCAATATTTTTCATTCTGTGGTTGGTCGTCACGAGGAGTACACGTACAAAAGAGAATCCAAAAGAAAACGAAAGTGAATTTATATGAGATTTTTTTAACTTAAATGTATTTGAATTATTTTGAATTTGAATGTTTAAGTTTAGCCACAAGCAACAAAACTACAGCTGCAGTTTAATCTTGTTCGGACATGTTTTTTATTTTGATTTTTATTTGTTTGTATTACAAAAGCTCCTCTGGAATGACCAGAGTCCTTGATTGCTATGACATATCTGTAAATACTTTTAACTAACAATAAATTCCGAACAATATGAATATGTAACAAAATCCCTAATAATAGTAGTGCATAATAATATAACAATAACATTTAAAAAATTTACATCCTACATGTCACAAAATTTATAAAATCCTTAATCGGACATGTTGCTTCGCACGGTGCACACGGGTTCAATCCTATTCTCCGACTGAACACGAAAACATTGTCCAGTTCGTATTATTGTGCAATATAATTGATCGTTTGGACTCAGAGCGCCTTTCAATCTTATTGTACAATAAAAATATTGTACAATGTTATTGTAGGTCTAGGGGCCGCCGGCATGCTAGCAAAAATCCAACAAGACAACACAAAATAGAAATAGTAAAGATCGAAAGTGACAACAGAAATGCCAGGTAGGTGACGTGCGAATTCAATTATGTACGTCATAAACAATTTCTTCCTTCTTAGACCATGTCAAAATCACGTTAATAAGATCTCATCTGCCAAAATCTCGAATAATAGGCATGATGACACTATTAAAGAATCAGAGAATAAATGGTTTTACAGAAAAATATATACTAAAAAAGGTCTAAAATATGATCCCCTTTTAATAGAAACATAAAGATTAATAAGATTTTCAATAAAATAAAAAAAGTATTAAAAACAGCAATCGGCCATGTTATCTGAAACGCCAATCAAAAGGAATGACGTCACGTCTCAGTAAAAGTCATCGTGTTGCTTGAAGTTTGACGAGCAAGCCGACGCTATGACACCTACGTGCGCTTAATCCAAAATACATAGCAGAAAATACATTAATTTACGTTAAAACTTAAGTTTATTGCTGAAATAAACTTTTTTTCGAAACTAGGAGAGGTGTACCTACAATAAGGAAAGGTATTTAAAAATCTGTCATCATGCCTATTGTATACTATATTATTATTATTATATTATTAAAGGTACATTATTCTTAGTCTAAGAATCAACATATTAATAATTTCAATGGACAGCAAAGTTGTATATAACATGAACCAAAGGCATGTATTAATCTGGGTGAATATCTATATATTTCAATAGGTCTAACCTACAATCTTAAATATTGATGAGTAGGTAGTAAAACGTTGACTACCAAATTGAAAAAGAATACTCAATTTTTTTTTACATTTTAGTGCATATTTATTTGTTTTGAAATAGTTTTCTTTTGAAGTCGGTTTATTTTTTGTTAAAATTTTTGTTTATGTTATCTCATGTAGAATCGGATCTGAGTTAGATTCTTTTAAGTTTAAGCATCGGAAGGTGCAGGAGAGCATATCTGCTCTCCCGAAGATGGAAATCCACTGAAAATCCCGGAGTCCTCCCTAAGCGCAGAGGCAGACCACCGAAGGGGGTTTTAGTGCAGTCAAATCCCACATAACCCGGCACCCTCTCCCAAGGTGGCGGGTACCTCTTGAAGGTTTCCCCTGATACTGAAAAAAAGGTTAGATAAAGGATTTCCAAGCACGTGTGCTAAAATTCGCAACTATATTTGTATTTGAATGTCCACTTCAGCTTTTCTCAGATACTGATTTGAATAAGGTGTATACCAATTGAGGAAATATACCAAGTTTCATCAAAATTGGTTTGATAGTTTGAAATTTCTGGAGAGGACGTTATAATACAGGTGCCAGTAGCTAGTTTTTTGAACAAGCATTATTTTTATTAAATTTTACCTGTTTAATGTTGCCTCTTAATATTTTATTTAAAAGCAGCAAAGTGCTCCAAGTCACGCGGTTCTAAAGTGGCGTCGTTTGTGCAAGACGTATGAAGATGGCATCAAAGAACCATAGCTCAAAAGATACTTGAACTGCAATATATTTAACTTTTAACATCCAAATGAAGGAGGACGTCTCGAGTAGTTTTAATGCATTACTTCGTTTTAAAATATTTTTCTTTTTAGAATTTTTATCCGCGACTTTCATAGCACTCAGTGCCACTCAATTCTACTCGCAATTAAACAGCCTTCAATAAAAAGGAAGAAGGTTTTCAATCCAGCCTTAGATTTTGTGTATTATGTACTTTATTAGTTAAATAATTTGGAATATTATTTTAGCGTACACCAATACGGTGTTGGACTACCTAACCAATTGAGATATATTTAACAATCTGTTAAAACGTAAAATCCTCAAACATTTCGTGTGAGAAACATATGTGACGTCACAAAACTGTATAGTCAATAAAATAAATTAATATTGATTTAAAAGGCATTAAAAATTTATTGTAAAAATGAATTAACAATCATAATTATTTACAATCGTGGCTTAGCGCAAACTTTTTTGATGCATTTTGATTTTTTTTGTGCAAAGTGTCCAATGTCGCATTTATAACTAACGTCACTTGACGATTCTCTATAACTACACTTACAACACGATTTATTAACTCAACTGTTTTACATGTGATCGTATTTTTATGAATGAACCAAGTTTGGGATAGTGAGTCGTATAACTAGCAAAATTATTAATCCGTAAAGAAAAATCTTACAATAACGGTCTATATTAGCCATTAATTAATTGAACTGAGTTATCTAACAGTAAAGTAATATAAAAGGAATGTATCTATTGTAAGTCTAAGTACAAATAAAGACGACAAATCTTTTCCGTTATTACCTTAATAACACGGTAATAGCACCGCGTCACAGGTAAGTTTGTGCACCGCGTGCATGTAATATCAGACGGCGGCCATCAGTGATTGCCAGGTGTGGCAGCTATACATCAGTACTTTTAGCGGCGTTCGACGATTTAGTTTTTCGGAAGCTAAACGAAGAGTCCTAACGGCACACATACACACACACACACAAACGCGCAAACCCACACCCCCCACACACACACTTACACACACACGCACATGAAATCGCTAAAATGCTCACTCGACTACCACGTTTGAATTTAAGTAATCACGAAATCGCAATGTAGCTTCCTTAAAGTCACTAAAGAGCGCATTTCCGACGCCGCGTCCAAGTTGGCAAAACGCGTTGCTGTACCGATGCACACGCCAGATCGCCGATCGATGGCAAAAGCAGTTAGTGTGGTTCTTGCTTTACATCAGTTCACTATCTAATACCCACTTCCACCCACCGCGATCAAACTCCCTTACTATCATCTACGTATCAAGGGGTATTTACCAACCCAACGGGAAGTTGATTGGAGTTAATGATAATAGAGAAAACCGTGTCTTTACGTACAAAGAGAACCCTTTACTTTATATATATATATATATATATATATATATATATATTAAGATTGTTTTAGTTTTTAGTTTTTATTATTACTTTTAAGTTGTTTTATAATGCATAATAATAATGAATAAACAAGGTGGTACCTTCAAAATCATCTCCATACATAAATCAGGTTCATCAGCAGTACCACAATACAAAGAGCTTCTTTATGTCTCTATTGTGGTAGTACTGTTTCAAAGCTAAAGAAGGACAATACATCAAAACAATAAATCAAATACACTTTCACATTTATAATAATATTCAGTTTGGATTTTAACACAGCAGCTTTAATTTGGTTCTAGTGACAGAAATGTCATGGTAATAATAACCGTGCCAATCTTCTGCACGGTAATAACAGACGGTGACGAACCGTGATTACTAGGTATGGCAGCTGTACGTCAGAACTAGGGCATTAAGTTTAGTAGGTATATTTGTTTTTATTTTATTAATATTTTTGAAGTGAAAACCTTTTTTAGCGGCTTTGTGCACTTTTTTTGGGATGGGAAAAAAATGTTAAACTCGCGTCAGGACACGTGGCCTGATCGAATACTCGTAAGACGGAGGGGTGACAGCTGATGACTCGACTATCTATACTTGTAAAATTCGTTTATATCGAGTATTTAAAATATGGACATTGAACAAAGTGCATCTATTAATGAAAAAGTGACGAAGAAATAGTGAAAGAAAATGAGTGTATAAAATATTAGATAAAAGCCTACTGAAAATACTAGATGAAAAATAATACTGATAATAAAAGCAATTCGTACGCAATTATTCCCAAACCATTACAAAACATCAAAATTAAATATGCACAACGTTAATGTTCAAGTTTTCACTTCTGCCGGCCCTACCGGGGTGCAACCTGTTTTTATTTATTTTAATAATGCAGCGGACAACCATGCAGTCTACGTGGTATTAGCTGGTTGCTGCAGCCCATAGATACATACAGCGTTACTGTACTCATAGCCACCAATGTTGTGAAGAAAAAGGGTTAATACCCCTGATTAAAGCCCCTCAAAATTGACCCTTGATGTCTGTGATAGACATGATATATTTAATTATGCTTCTTTGGCATCTCAATGTGTGTTGCATACTATATCACGATAATTTGAGGAACAACTATCTAACTGAATTTCCATACCATAACCGTTTTCGTATTTTTAATTGGTAGTACTTTCAAGAATACCACGGTAATAATAGTCGCAAATCGTACTTGCGAGGTAATAGTTGACATTTTAAGCGCGCATGTCCCTGGGGCTAGCGTAGAACGCAAGCAATCTACGCAACTAACCCTAATAGGTACGATCGGATGTGAGTTAAATAAGCCTTGTCTGAAGACTTATGCGCGATTTGAAAACATCCGACAGCGGGTTGGCCACTAACCCACATCTGTACCAAGCCACCAATCCCAAATGGAGCAGCGTAGTGAAGTAAGCTCCAGGCTTCCCCAATAATTATGAACAGAGACCCAATAATTATGAATAGTAGTGGGACACTAAAAGGGTTGCAGCCAGTTTTCGACGCAAGGGTTCGACGGTGGCCATCCATGATTGCCACGTGTGGTTCAGCTGCAGGTTTGAGCTGTACATTCTGATATATACCTGCAAAACAGCCCAAAAAGCTTACGAACGATTCGTATTTTTATTCGGTAACAATTACAGAAGCGCGCATGGCCCGGCGGTTAGCGTAGAACGCAAGCGATCTATGCAACTAAGCCAAACGGGCGCGGTCGGGTGTGAGATGGGTGACCGCTAGTGGCAAAAAAATTCATGCGCGTTTCCGTGCTTCTGAGGGCACGTTAAGCCGTCGGTCCCGGTTGTTGTCGACAGATAACAGTCGTTAAACCTTGTCGGAGGCCTTATGGGCGGTTTGAAAACATCCACAGCGGGTGGGCCACTAACCCGCATCTCCACCAACCCGCATTGGAGCAGCGTGGTGGAGTAAGTTCCAGGCCTCCCCAATAATTGGGAGAGACCCGTGCCCAGCAGTGGGACGTAAAAAGGGTTGCAGCCAACAATTACAGGAATGTCATTTTAATGGTATAGCAGACATATCAATAAAACTTCCTGTCACGATAGTAATAACCACACAAATCGTAGCTGCTCGTAATAACAGACGGCGACCATAATAATTTAAGTGGCAGGTGTGGCAGCTGTACTTCAAGATAGGATTGTAACTTCGGTGAAATTTTGTTGTACAAAAACTATTTTAAATTCCAAATTGAAATGATTAAGTGATGTCCAGTAAAGGAGAGAAAGAGACAGACTAAAAGACTTTAGCACTTCTTAACATAATTTGTTCTATCATGGCTTCATTTCGATAGAAAGTAAATAAAATTCACAAATACTTTAAACTGTATTTCATTTTTTCAACTTATATTAAATTTAATTTTTAGTTAGAAGACGATATTTGTATTTTTAGTTTTATTTATTTTATTCATAAATATTGAGATATACTTATTGATAAAATAAATAATATAATAACAATAAAATGCAGAATGATATATGAGTATTCCCGAATCATAGACTACCTATTTATAATTCTATTATTTTAAAGTTATGTTTACTTCGATTTCAATTTATGGCCCATCCATCAGCTTGTACAAGACCACTGCGGGACATAGGCCGTGTCCCGGTGTCTTCTTCAGGTCGTCAGTCCACCTAGTCGGAGGGCGGCCTGTGCTCCTAATGCCGAGACGTGGTCACCATTGAAGGACCTTTTCCCACCATCATTTTATTTATTTTATTGATAAATAATATCTTATATCCCGTGTAATTCTACTACATAATTGTAGTTGCACGGTAATAACAGACGGCGACCATTAGTATTTAATTGACAGGTGTGGCAGCTGTACGTCGAGGGCAGTTTTCAACCCTTTATTTATTCTTTGAAATCTTTATATTCTATTACCTATACTGTGTGGATTTAAGTAACTTAAATTTTGGAAGTTTTCGAAAAAGTCTCCTAGCCAATATACTCCTATTTAGTCTCAGGAATTGACCTTCCAAATATACTTTGAACAAAAAAAAAACTCAGATAGAGTTATACATAAAAGAATGGATTTTGGTTGGAGTATACTTTATTCAGCTGAAATAATTTAGCTAAATGCATAGGAGCGAGGGAGGGGGAGGGAGTAGGTTGATTACCTCTGCTGACAAGGGAGAGAATAGGGTTAAAAACTGTAAAATATCTGCTCACGTAATACTTGAACGACTCCGCAGCGTCATTGACAATTTACTATTTTTTGTGGATATATAATAATACAAAACAACTTCAATGTTTCAAAATAAAATTATGTAATGTTATAAGAATTAAAAAAACCTAAAAAGACTAACCTTAATATTTACACGATTTTTTTTTTATTTGAATGGAGTAGTAGAAGAGCATGCAGGCCACGTGGTGTTAAGTGGTCGCTGCAGCCCATGGACATCTGCACACAACCTCAAGCAAGCATTTGTATGTCTTGTCTGAGGTCGTATACAGTTGCGCTGCTACTCCGGAGGCTGGTGGTCGCCTCATGTAAGTGTGGCCGGCATCTGCACCTTTCCACCGAAACACAATAGAATTGGTTCACGGCAGAAGTGGGTGCAGCGGTGGTACTTCCCCGGGCGAACCAAAATAGTTCTACCAACTACAAATAAAGCGAATACCGTTCAATATTTAACTTAAATATGTTAAATGTAAACATGCAATTAAATTTTCTGTTCGTTAAGCTTAAAGCTCAGTTGGCGAAAATCGCATCACGCCTTTCATTTAACGAGTCAACAGTTCGTAATGGGCTTGCACAAATTGCACCTGCGCCGGATGGAAGCTATTAATATATAAATATAATAAAATAAATAACACCATTTTAATGTACATACTTTTTATATTTGTAATTAGTTAAGTTTTTAATTATTGTAATATTTGAATATCTCATGAAGGTAAATATGGCGAACCAAATGTATAAAAACACCTTTTGTAAACACCCATGTTTGTGCAAATAAGGGACTTTGTATTTTATATGTACCTTGTAGGTATTTTATTTGTAGCAGATATACGAGTAGTATATATCGATGACAAACGGTACTCTCTCTTTAATGTACCGTACCTAACAGAAACAAGCAGATTTGCCACTGTCGGTCACCCATCTTAAACCCAACCACACTCGTTTGGCTTAGCTGCATAGATAGCTGAGGTTTTATACATACATATGCATATGTATGTATAATACCTATAAAAGCGGTTATTTTAAACTTGCGAGTACAAACAGACAATTTTATTAATTGGTATAGATTAAACAGACTCCAATTTGTAAATTAAGATTACAAATTTAATACATTTCAAATAACTGTTAAAAGATTCAATGGTATTTTTGTATCCGGAAGCAGAATGTACTAACAAATTTCAACGCCGAAAAATACAAATGAAATTATATTGCTGTAAGTCTGCATTCTAACAAAGGTATTCATTTTTATTTTCTTCTATCCCTGTATCTTCCGCTTCATTCCATGTTTTATAGCACTTACGAATAAAACCTACGTCATCGTAATAAGAAAAAAACAGAACACGCTCACATTGTTCGCATTTCACGTTTCTTATTTGGAGCGTGGGTAGTGCATTCAAAACGTGCATATGTAGGTACATGTCCTATAGTAGAGGAGTGAATTTTCGGATTTACTTTTTCGGACTTACACCCTGTTGAGTACTCCTACGATTAAAAAACCTTCTGTATGGGTATGTTTTTTTTTTTCATTTATTACCTTAGATGTGAACATGGTCAGATTAGAATATTCCGTTATCGTTTGACCTTTTTTAAGTAAAATATAATAATAAAAATTCGAACTCGCCCGAGAATGCTGAATCCCTTTTTTATTTCCCTGTTTTGTAGCCATCCCTCCCTCTAATTCACATTTTAAGCATCTGATATCTGAAATAGTACTTACCATGGCGCTACAACCCTTTATGCACCCCATTGCTGGGCACGGGTCTCTCTACATTATAATCGAGGAGGTCTGAAGCTTACTTAAGTCTTCACACGATGATTTAATACGGGTTGGTGCAGATGCGGATTAGTGGCGAACCCGATTTCAGATGTTTTCAAATCGCTCATAAGGCCTCCGACAAGGCTTAACGACTGTTGTCTATCGATAATAATAGGGACCGAAGTGCCCTCCGAAGCACGCTTACATACAATCTCCTCACCTGGTGAAACGAAAAACATTATATAACCTTATAAACTCCCTACCACCCAACGTGTAATATGCACATGGTCCTGATGACGCTAGCGTAAATCCGCAATTACCATCGTAAAAAAATAAATAAATACACAAAATAAATACACACGTGGTCAAAGCTTATCAATGTCGGCTGAGTAACAATTTATTTTCATGTGGTAATAATACAGAGCGCAATAAATACGCGTCGGGGGTTTAAAATGTAAGCCATTTGTAAATAGCTTCGAACTGTTTTGTTTGAATTTCGCTTTTGTGGAACGCTTACATTGATTACAAAATGGCTGACTGGCGTTTTGGTAAAAAAAGAACAGTTATAAAGATTTATCGATTATGGTGAGATTTTATCTAAATTTACTGACCCATTCAAAGTAAATTAAAGGTAGACTCTTAAAATTACACACATATAAAGGTGAAAAGTTATTATTGTATAACTGTTTTGATGAATGCTTCTTGGTTGTATCTGGTTTTTCAACAATATAGAAAAAATGTTACACAGCCGGAATCACTGCTGTACATATACCTATTACAAATCCCATCCATATTACAAAACCTATCCATTAAAACATTGAAAAAAAGGTTTTTTATAAGGGAACGATTACTAGTTAAGTTAATACCATACAAAAATATAAATGTATGGTTAACTTAACTCACATAAGGCTATTTATATTATAAATTTAATTACTATATTAAAAGTTTATCCTTGTGGTCCCTGCATTTAAAATGGTCTAAACATACAAAAGACATTATCCTTAACCACATTCTTCATAAAAACATTCAAAATATCATAAAAAAACAAGACATTATAACTTTTCATATAGATCGTAAAGGAAGAAATTTAAATCGTACTCGTAAGTATGCAAGCGGATTGAAATAAATTCTACATAATAATGATGCAAACACACTGTAGGTGGTGGTGTTCTGTAGGTGGTAGAACTATTATGGTTATCCCGGTGAAGTACCACCGCTGCACCCACTTCTGCCGTGAACCAATTCTATTGTGTTTCGGTGAAAAGGTGCAGTTGCCGGCCATACTTACATAAGGTGACCACCAGCCTCCGGAGTAGCAGCGCAACTGCATACGACCTCAGACAAAACTTACCTATGCTTGCTTGAGGTTGTATGTAGATGTACATGGGCTGCAGCGATCACTTAACACCACGTGCCCTGCATGCTCGTCTGCTACTCCATTCAAATAAAAAAAACAAAAACAAAAAAAAAACATTTTTCTTAACCACATTCTACATAAATATCGTGAAAAACAAAATATCATAATTTTCCATACTAATAATAAACAAACAAATTACTACGTATTATTACTCCTCGCACCCGCCTGGGAGTATGAGACATGATTTGATCGACTCTTTTTGCTGCAGTCGCCGAACCTTTGATAATAAGCCTTTCAGCAAAGGACTATCTCGACAGTTTTCTTTTAATTCTTGGAAAGGCAGGGATTGAAGAGAATTACTTCACGACAGAAATATTTGCAGCGGTGGTATTTTCCCGAACCATGAAAGTTCTAGCAATTACAAAATTTAAATGGTAATTTGGAATTTGAGCTCTGTTTCTGAACTCAACAGATTTATCCCCGCTGGCGTTCGAATTCTGTGATATATAGGGAAACGTCAGATCAGAACGTGAAATTGTATATTTCAATGGAAATCTCTGTCGAAGCCAATCAATACAGGAACACGCTACATGATGGTTACATATATGTACATAGTTTGTATGAAAAATCGACGGAGTACAAAAGAAAGAAAGACATCTGTCCTTATTGTAAAATGTTGTTGGGTATATAAATTGCTTAATAAACAATAATAATAAGATAGAAAGAAAGAAAATTAAATTAAAAAATTTAAAAACCCCCCGACCAAAAAAATAAACTCTGAAAACTAACAAATAATATTTTAAACCTATTATAATTATCATCGTCACATATATTATGTGAGTTCAAGTATTTTTTTATTTTCCAAGCGGCGCGCGATCATTTGGAAGCTACGATGCCACAAACAAACACGGACACATACACATTTACATACACACACAGACACGTCAAACTTATAACACCCCGTCGTTTTTGCGTCGGGGGTTAAAAACTTTATCCGCTGTAGCACATGAAGCACACATAATATAAAGCAGCAAGTAAACAATATACGAGGAAGAAAATTAAAAAATAAACAAAAACTAAGCTAATAAAAAAAATAAGATAAACATTATTTTTACACATTGTCATGTTGACTTAACATATAATCTGTGCAGCAACAATTCTTTGCGAATGGGATCTGGACTCAGCGTATGCCGTGGTTGAATACATTACCATGGCGCTGATTTTCAGTCCGACCCTTTGCTCAAAGGCAACTCGGACGATTGACGCTGATGTCAGTTAATTTAATTGTAATTAGTAATTAATTTAATTGTAATTAGTAATAAGGTCACTTAATTATTACACATACAAGTTAAGCAGATTAATGATTATTCCATCCTCTCGACCACACACTGTTTATCGGTACGCCGCATTTACACTGAAAATATGTATATCTATACAATATGTATAGTTACCACAAATCGCCTGTAGCGTAGTACCGTAGCAATGTAGTGCACTACATAAATTATTGAGGTGCGCAGGTAGGTGTGTAGCGCGTATGGCCCGACGGATGTGAGATGGGTGACCGCTAGTGGCAAAAATTTCTTGTGCGTTTCCAAGCTTCGGAGGGCAGGTTAAGCCGTTGGTCCCACTTGTTGTCGATAATTTTTTTTCAACCTTTTTTTTATGTCCCACTGCTGGGCACAGGTCTCCTTCTCACACAATTGAGAGGGATTTAGGCCATAGTCCACCACGCTGGCAAAGTGCGGATTGGTGGACGTCATGCTTTCGAGAAATTATGAATTTCTCTCAGGCATGCACGGCGATGGAGAACGTCGTAATCAATGAAATATCACGATATTTTCCATCACCGTGGAGCAGCGATAAAATCGCACATTACAAATTTCTTTGTTAGAGGTGCGCGCCGAGGATTTGAACCTGGGGTCGGTCGCGTCGAAGACCGCGGTTTTTTACCACTAATAGTGGTTAAACCTTGTCCAAGACCTTGCGGGCGGTTTGGAAACATCCGACATCGGGTTGGCCACTGACCCGCATTTCCACCAACTAGCTTTGGACTAGCGTGGTGGAGTATGCTCCAGGACTCCCAATAATGGGGAGAGACCCTTGCCCAGAAGTGGGATGCAAAAAGTGTTGCAGTCAGGCAACCAAGTACGTGAGTATATAGCTTATCGACAACGCGTCTGGTGTATTTTTTTACCATGCTGGATTGACGGTCGAACGACCCCGGCTACGATTCCCGACGAGGCAGAAATTATTGGTCTTAGCGTTTGTGTTTTGTATTTGTGTGTGTCCACGGTGCCCACAACATAGGGAATCATAGTGTGGGACAGTGAGCGTGTAGTGTTATTTATTAGTTATTTATTAGGTTAATAAACAACTCTGGTATTCTTGTGTAAGATAGATGATGGTTGATGGCAAATCTTTGCTGCCTAGGAAGTTATGTTATGCTGAATCCAATTGTTATACACCGTAGCTAATTTAAGGGTACATTAAATTAGCTACTTTACTTACTACTTTATTATGCATCTTTGTTATAATAATATGTTTTATAATCCTCGTTATATATTTTATACAGTTCGTATTTTTTTACTTTATTTATTTATTCATTTATTTAATTCTTTATTACACCACATAGATTGGTATAAAAGGCGGACTTAATGCTAAAAGCATTCTCTGCCAGTCTACCTTTGGGCGAAACAGAGACAGTTGTAGGCGGCATAATAATAACTTACAAAAACAAAATATATATATAATAGGGAAATTATCAATGAAAATACAACTAAAGAAATATAAAGATATGTGTATAAGCATTTATATATAATTTATATAAAATATATAAATTTAATAGAAATAATACAAAAACGCAATACAAACATACATATATATAAATATATTTAGAAAGCGTCAAGTAATGCGACTTAAATAGAGAGCTGTGACACTAGTCTTGAAAGACTGCTTGCTACAAGTTTTCCTTAAGTCGTCCGGGAGAGCATTCCAAAGCCGAGTAGCATGAAGTACAAAAGATTTGGATAGAAAACCAGACCGGTGAAGAGGGAAAGAAAGTAATAAAGAATCGCTAGAGCGGAGCTGACGCTCATGAAAATCGGAGAGGTAATTAAACATTTCTTTAAGATATTTAGGAGAGAGAGGATCAAAGAGAATAGAGTGAAGTGTGTTGAGAGTTCTAATCTGTCTTCGCTCCCGAATGGGAAACCATTGGAGTTGTGAACGGTAGGAGGAGATGTGATCAAATTTGCGAAGACAGTAAATGAATCTAATGGAGTAGTTTATGAGGCGATCTAGCTTGTTGAGCAGCTCCTCACCAATGTCCGACATACACACATCAGCATAATCGATGATCGGAAAAATGAGACTCTGCACTAAGGTGATTTTGATCTTAGTAGGCAGAAAGTTCCGGAGACGATTCAATGAGCGCAACCTCGCAAAAACTGATTGGCTAACTGTGTTTATATGCGCAGTCCAGCTAAGTGAAGAATCGACATGGAGTCCAAGATTTTTGACGCAAGACGAGAAAGGGATGGCAGAGCCGTTAAGCAAGACAGGTGCGACAGAACTGAGGTCTAGCTTCGTTAATTGTCGCGAACTTCCAATTATAATAGCCTGGCATTTGGCTGGGTTAACTTTGATGCCATACTGATATGACCAACTGCTGATCGTATCAAGATTTTTGTTAATAGCCAGAATGGCATCGTTGATGTTAATCGTGTCAGCCTGGGCGTAAATCTGAAGATCGTCCGCATAAAGATGGTAAGAACAGTCAAGCAGACTTTCTGTGTCGCAATTTTTTTTCTGCTTTGTTTTTCATCCTGTAACATTTCGTTACTGTTTCTTTGTTACCGCCTTCATTGATCTCCCACTACCTTAAGGTTGAATGGTAGAGAATGCTCTAAGCATTAAGTCCGCCTTCTATCCGATGCTTTTGTACGGTAGAAAAGTTTAAATAAATAAATAAATAAATTAAATATAGTCTTACGACAAGTTGACAACCTGAACTTGGCATGCAAGAACTGTCATCCAAACAGTCTTCTATACTAATATAAAAGCTGAAGGGATTGTTTGTTTGTTTGAACGCGCTAATCTCAGACAAAAAATATTTTTGTGTTGAATAGTCCATTTATTGGGGAAGGCTATAGGCTATATACTTAAATAATATCATGCTATGACTAATACCAAAGTTTACGCGGACGAAGTATCTGATAAGATGCCAGTAACTAGTAGTAGGATATACAAAAAAAAACCTAAAAAAAATGTTTGTAAAGTAGGTTTACGATCGAGATGTTTACGTGATAACGTCCGCACGAGAAAATCTCCATTCGTTTGTATGCCGCTAGAGTGAAAGAGACGGAAGATCGGTCCACTCACTCGAACGCTATGCCAGCCTCCGCTCGTGAGGATTCCGCGTGACAAGTTTCACGGAATGACTGGCAGCGCTCGAGATGAGACGGGAGATCGGTCCGTCTCTCTCTCGTTATACCTGCGATCGCGCTCGTGAGGTTTTGGTGTGACACAAGTTTCTGAACATGTCACCCGACTAAAACGATTTTAAAGACGTTATCACGTCAAAAACGAAAAAAAAATTGTAATCTATAAAAAGTTTATACTTAAAGATCATTCGACTAACAAAAGACAGCCAATAAAGTATGAATAACAAACGACTTGAATTAAGCTATCACGCTTAGCCGGCGACGTTGGATTGAACCGTGATTGATGATCATTGGGGATTCGTGAACAAAAATGCAAATACTAAAAGGCAAATGTTATCGAAAACGATAAAATAAATAAGAAAATATATTTTTGCAAGTGTTGCCAATATTTGTGTATAAGTGATGCTTGAAGATACTTACAAATGCTGAAATCAATAAGTTACTTTATGTTGCGTTGATAAAATCTTTTATAGTATTAGGTATTGATGGTACAAAATAAACAAATTTATTATAAATGGGAAGTCGTTTCGTTAATCACTAATATTTAAAAACCTTAATTTTTAGTTTCAAACCTCTACCAATACGCATTGGAGAAGCGTGGCGGAGTGGGCCCAGCAGTGGGATACGAAAAGGGTGGCAGCCATTTTTAGTTATGATACAGTACGGGCAGTTAATAACTAAACATATCAATATAAAGCTGTTGCTTAGCAAAAGTTAGTATTAATCTAAATCTTATAAATTACTGAAAAAGACTATACTAAAAAACGTAGGGTAGAACGTAAGCGGTCTATGCAGCTAAACCAAACGGGCGCAGTCGTGTGTGAGATGGGTGCCGCTAGTGGCAAAAAAAAAACATGTGCGTTTCCGTGCTTCGGATGGTACGTTAAGCTGTCGGTCCCGGTTGTTGTCAATAGATAACAGTCGTTAAACCTTGTCGGAGGCCTTATGGACGGTTTGAAAACACCCGACAGCGGGTTGGCCACTAACCCGCATCTCCACCAACCCGCAATGGAGCAGCGTGGTGGAGTAAGCTCCAGGCCACCCCAATAGGGGGGAGAGACCCGTGGACAGCAGTGGGACACAAAAAGGGTTGCAGATAATACTACTTCCAGATAAATTCGTTTGTTCATTTAGAATTTTGAACGAATAACTTGTATGACAAAAATATTAGTAGTCACATGCTACGTCGAACTGAAGTTAAAATTATTTAATGGAAATCATTCATTTATGTACTAGTATACGGAAATAAAGATAAATTTTATTAAAGCGTTTCTTGTTTATAGGAAAAAAAACTATTCGTAGTGAGAATAGCTTCCGAATTGGCTCGAAACTAATCCAAATTCAATTCCGAAAATAACTCAAAAGCAATTGAAATATTTAACATCGAGTGTAGCGTAAAGTGTAATGCTCTAAACAAAGCGAGGAGAAAGGTACCATTAAAATAAAATAAAAACGGTCAAGTTCAACTTGGAGATGTGCGCGAAGGGTTCCGTTCCATCTATGTACATACAATTCTCATGTCACAATTTTAGTTGCAATACTCCTCCGTTTTTTTCGATTTTTGTGTAGATTTAATGTAATTGCTTAGGTTTGAGTATCTTTTGTTATCTATTTTTCAAACTTCTAAGTCATGGTGGTCAACTCCAAAAAAAAATTGTTTTTTTATGTTGTCGCCTTAAAAATGCCTACCCTTATTTTAATAGCCTCATAAAAATGTGATACGTATTTCGCTGGGTCAGCCAGTTAATATGTGTTATTATAAATGTTAGAGCGTGCGAAGCGCGCATGGCTCGGCGGCGAGCGTAGAACGCAAGCGATCTATGCAGCTAAGCCAAACGGGCGCGGTCAGGTGTGAGATGGGTGACCGCTAGTGGCAAAAATTTCATGCGCGTTTCCGTGCTTCGGAGGGCACGTTAAGCCGTCGGTCCCGGTTGTTGCCGATAGATAACAGTCGTTAAACCTTGTCGGAGGCCTTATGGGCGGTTTGAAAACATCCGGCAGCGGGTTGGCCACTAACCCGCATCTCCACCAACCCGCATTGGAGCAGCGTGGTGGAGTAAGCTCCAGGCCTCCCCAATATTGGGGAGAGACCCGTGCCGAGCAGTGGGACGCAAAAAGGGTTGCAGCCAATTATAAATGTTAAATATTTATTTTATACTGTTTTTATAGCGTATTTGTTGTTATAGCGGTAACAGGGAACATTATGTGTGAAAATGTCATATGCCTAGCTATAGCGGTTCACAAGAAACAGCCGGATGACAGACAGATGGACGGACAGAGGACTCTTGGTAATAAAGTCCTGTTTTACCCATTGGTGTACCCTAAAAATATACCGCATATCTTGCAATAACGAACTGCTGGCAGTAAAAGACAAAACGAAATAAATAAACGACTAAAAACGGAATACAAGGCGCCAGGGAAAGGTATAAAAACAGAATTTAGCCTTCTCTACGAGAATATGATTTTTAATTTTCATTACAAAAATGAAACCTTTGTGCTTTAAAGTAGATGGTGCTGGTTTTTATTAATTCAACAGGAAATTAGCAAATAAAGTAATCTGCAAAGTTAAGGTAAATCTTATGGGAATGATATCCTCATTCTCACAATTAGTATTATTAGAAGCAATAATTGGAAGTCACGTAAGATGTTTTAAAATCATCAGATAAGAAAGTATCATCGATGCACTTAATGTTTCGCTATTACAACTGAAGCAACACTACGGTCTCGTTTGTTATTCAAATGTAGATATACATTATGTAGGGTATATGAGCTGCAGGCCCCACTAAAAACCACGTAGACGTCTTAGTGATTTGTTACATATCTATACTAATACAGATTACAAATAGGAAAAATTTGTATTTTTGTGTGCATGTTTGTAATGAATTAACTTAAAAACTACTGTAGGATAAAAAATAGCCTATGTGCTATTTCAAGCTTCATAGCTATATTAAAATCATAGGCGTTTAGCCAGTTGCTTCAACCGCGTTGACCCTATTACCCCTCTTTACGTAGGAATGAAGCATTTTCCCGCGGTAAAAAGTAGCCTATGTTACTCAGGGTGAATGTAGCTTTCTAATGGTGAAAGAATTTTTGAAATCGGAACAGTAGTTTTTGAGTTTATTCATTACAACATACAAAAATACAAATTTTAGTATATATATACATAGATAGGAGACGCAGTACGCACAATTTCAAAAATTCTTTCACAATTTAGGAAGCTACATTCACCCTGAGTAATATAAGCCACTTTTTACCGCGGGAAAATGCTTCATTCACACGTGAAAACGTGTAATAGGGTCAGGGCGGTTGGAGCAACTGGCTAAACGCCTTAGATTTTAATATAGTAATATATCGTCTTGGCTGCAACCCTTTTTGCGTCCCACTGCTGGGCACGGGTCTCTCCCACTTATTGGGGAAGCCTGGAGCTTACTCCACCACGCTGCTCCAATGCGGGTTGGTGGAGATGCGGGTTAGTGGCCAACCCGCTGTCAGATGTTTTCGAACCGCCCATACGGCCTCCGACAAGGTTTAACGACTGTTATCTATCGACAACAACCGGGACCGACGGCTTAACGTGCCCTCTGAAGCACGGAAACGCGCATGAAATTTTTGCCACTAGCGGTCACCCATCTCACACCTGACCGCGCCCGTTTGGCTTAGCTGCGTAGATCGCTTGCGTTCTACGCTCGCCGCCGGGCCATGCGCGCTTATCTATATATCTTCTTACTTATTTCAAATGGATGGAAGAAAGTTAGAGATATAGCCTGGAATAGCACATAGGCTATTTTTATCCTATGGGGATCCATTAAATGGGTCGACGCCAGCGAAGCCGCTGGCGGTAGGCTAGTGTTAAATAAAAATAAATCCTGGCCCTTAGTAAAGTATCCGAATGCCGTAAAATAGTTTTATGAGTAATTATAATTAATGATAATTATCATTAATTAGCAAGTAAAAGTATCATAAGCCGTATCATACTGATCAATTTTATTTTATGTTAAAAACTTACAATCACAAATTTTACTATTACCACGCTCTTTGTATTGTGCTATTACGCTCTCAGAGACTGTTTAATCATTCGACGTATAAATTGTTCGGAAGCAACAATTACATCTGGAAATGCAATGACCGACTGTGGACGTTTGAATTATTGGGAGATGTTGCAACTACAGCCTCGGGCCTATTGATGTTTGTGAGTCTAGCTGGGAGTCTAGCTTGGTAGATAGCCGGAGAATTTAAGTTCCCACCTAGATAGGAACTTAAATTTGTATCTCAGTATTCATCTCATTTATCTTGTCTTGTCATTTGACCGAAGAAGTAAGACCTCTTTATACGCATTTTTTTATAAATAAACCGAAAAATAAGGCAGACGGGTCGCGTGGTGTTTAGCCATTACCGTCGCCTATGGACATGGGCAACCCCAGGGGAGCCGCCTGAGCATTGCCGGCTTTGAAGGAGAGCTTTTTTTACAGCTTTCTTGAAGAACCCCATGTCATAGTCCACTGGGAATGACTCAGCTGGAAGGTTGTCCCATAACCTACACGTCCGTGGTAAAAAGGAGCGTGCAAAGCGGATTGTGGAGGACCGCCACAAGTCCAGATGGTGCCGGTGGAACTTTAACCTTCGTCTGGTGGTATAATCGTGGAATGGTGATGTAGGCATCAAATTGAAGAGTTCCTCGGAGCCCTCACCATAGTAAAGTCGGTAGAACACGCAGAGCGAGCCTATGTCTCTTCGCAAGCTAAGCGGTTCTAGCCTGTCAGTCAATCGTGGGTCGTTGACGATTCGGACTGCGCGCTTTTCAACGGAGTCAAATGGGTGTAGCTGGTACTTCGGTGCTCCTGCCCAGAGATGGGAGCAGTACTCCATGTGGGGTCTGACTTGGACCTTATACAGTAATGTAAATTTTGTTATGATTTGTTGGTAGTAGTCGGCAGTAGTCGGACATTTCCTTTATTTTCAACTATTTTAATGTTATTTGAAGAATAAAATTAATTTCCTGCATTACCGAAATTTGTTCAGCTATGTTACTTTAACTATAAAACCATGCAATTTCTGTCTCCTTAAATATTTTTATTTGAAATTGCCTTCGTATTAATGTAGAAAAAAATAATTCCATAAATTTTACTAATGATTTCAATCTCATATCTTGATTTCTTGTCCAACCCTCGGGTTAAATACAATTAAACCTTACGTATAACCTTCTTTTTACCCATGTTTGTACGAATAAAATATTTTCACTTCATTTTAATTCCATCTTTTCACCCTCGTAGGTATACAAACACCTATTACGAGGCACACATTCGCTATGTTGAGCACCCGCTGTGGACCTAATTCTGTATAACCCTCCCTACCTACGCCATTAGACGCGCGGCTCATCCCTTATTAATGAATCATTAAACATTGACAAGTTTCATCTGAAATAGGTACAGATAATTATGTAATCTACATACGTTGAACAAATATACAAACTCATGTTTATATTGGATATATTCTAGATTAGATGCTCTATGTCATGAAGTCCGTTTGGCTATGAATGTTGTGAGGCCTTGGTATCGGGGCGGGGGGAGGGGGAGGAGGGGGGAATCTTCAAAAGGTACCCGGCACCTTGTTGGGAGAGGTGTTACCGGTGTTACGTGGGATTTGTTACCGCACTAAAACCCCCTCGATGACCTACCTCTGCGCTTGGGGAGGACTCCAGGATCTCCAGTGGAACGCAAAGGTATCCTCCACGCGCGGCGCCCAGAAAGGGCCTGTCCTCTTGAGAGCAGATGTGCTCTCCTGCACCCTCTGATGCTTACGGCGACATGCCCGGGGCCCGCCCATTCCCGGGGCCGCTGGCTGAACGGATCGAGCTCCCACTCTCACCGCTCGCAACCCCAAAAGCCCCCTTTTAGTCGCCTCTTAAGATCAGGCAGGGGATACCGTAGCTCTATTCTTAATCCCGTTCGGCTGTGATTGTTGTGAAGCCTGCATATGCACATTGTGTTAGTATGCCTAACCGCGAGAGCATCGTCCGTTGAGTAACGTCAGTATGACAACTATACGAGTACGTAAAAGAGTTGTTTCAATGTGATAACATTTTTTTTTTCAACCTTTTTTTTATGTCCCACTGTTGGGCACAGGTCTCCTCTCACTAGTGAGAGGGATTTAGGCCATAGTTCACCACGCTAGCCAAGTGCAGATTTGTGGGCGTCATGCTTTCGAGAAATTATGAATTCCTCTCAGGCATGCACGGCGATGGAGAACATCGTAATCAATTAAATATCACGATATTTTTCATCACCGTGGAGCAGCGATAAATGCGCACATTACAAATTTCTTTGTCAGAGGTGCGCGCCGAGGATTTGAACCCGGGATCGATCGCGTCGAAGACCGCGGATTTATACCATTTGGCCATTGCTGCTCTTTATAACATCATTTTTTACATGGATAAAATTTATTTTTTTGTTAGTGACAGAGTTGTTCAAATTGTTTTTCTAACGCTACTAAGGCTTACGCACACAAATGCGATTACCAGTACACATCACTATTACAAGCAGAGCCGACCGAAAATCGTGTAAGATTCTCGTAATATCTATAAATGCTAAATTTGTTGCTACCACGATATTGCATAGAATTTTAAGAAATATTCACATAAAGTGTCTAAACCCAAGGGCTGGTAAGCTTTACAGATTGCTTTCAGAACGGTGCTTATTCAGGTAAATAGTCATCAATGTCTATCTATGGATGGAAGAACAGTATGTACCTACAGCGAACTCATACGCAGCGGGTAACATGGAACGCTTCTTTGAGGGTTAATTACATTAAAATTTCCACTACCTAAGTTTCAGAACAGTGAAGTTACTTCATTTTCTTGTACGTTCATTTAGTTATGCAGTAGGTTTTGCATATTAGATACTTTACGAAGCAGCACGACATTATAATTTAAGGTTTCCTTTTTTAACCGAGTACAAACAAAAAAAGGTTATCAAATAAACATGCTTGTATGTAATACTGTAGGAATTGGATAGCAATATTTGAGTTTCATGATCTATTAAAGTTAAATTTTAAGTTTAATTTAATACATTTGTATGTTTGTCTCGGCATACTCGGGGCTAGTGGTGGGCCGACGGCGACGGCCAGTAGGTCGCCCAAAGTACAAGTGGAAAGACCGGGTGAACACTGACCTGAGCCCTTAGTGGAAGTTTGTAAACGCGCAAACGTTACTACTGCGTCCGAGTTAAAATTGGACAGATAGATCGCAACATGAAAGGAATGAGGTCGATAAAATTAAATTCTTACCGCAAACGCGATAGTAACGTTTTCGCGTGTGCAGACTTACACTAAGATCTCTGTCGTGATTTTCATATCACACAGAGGCTCTGTGTGATATGAAAATCACTATATTAATCATGAATTGGCGTGACATCGCACAGGATCACAATAAGTGAAGGACTCTTGTTTCGGAGGCCTAGATCCACTTTGGGTCGCTACGTCGCAGGAGTAAGTATGTATGTTTGCCTGCAAACTACGCAGAACTTTTAAGTGATATTGAAGCGATCTTTTTGATTTTATTTCAACGCTGACCTGTGTGATATGAAAATCACGAATTGGCGTGACATCGCACAGGATCGCAATGAGTAGAGGACTCTCGTTTCGGAGGCCAAGATCTACTTTGGGTCTCTGCGCCGCAGGAGTAAGTAAGTATGTTTGTCTGCAAACTACGCAGAGCTTTTAAGTGATATTGAAGCGATCTTTTTGATTTTATTTCAACGCTGACCTGTGTGATATGAAAATCACAAATTGGCGTGTCATCGCACAGGTTCGCAATAAGTGGAGGACTCTCGTTTCGGAGGCCAAGATCTACTTTGGGTCTCTGCGCCGCAGGAGTAAGTAAGTATGTTTGTCTGCAAACTACGCAGAGCTTTTAAGTGATATTGAAGCGATCTTTTTGATTTTATTTCAACGCTGACCTGTGTGATATGAAAATCACAAATTGGCGTGTCATCGCACAGGTTCGCAATAAGTGGAGGACTCTCGTTTCGGAGGCCAAGATCTACTTTGGGTCTCTGCGCCGCAGGAGTAAGTAAGTATGTTTGTCTGCAAACTACGCAGAGCTTTTAACTGATATTGAAGCGATCTTTTTGATTTTATTTCAACGCTGACCTGTGTGATATGAAAATCACAAATTGGCGTGTCATCGCACAGGTTCGCAATAAGTGGAGGACTCTCGTTTCGGAGGCCAAGATCCACTTTGGGTCGCTGCGCCGCAGGAGTAAGTAAGTATGTTTGTCTGCAAACTACGCAGAACTTTTAAGTGATATTGAAGCGATCTTTTTGATTTTATTTCAACGCTGACCTGTGTGATATGAAAATCACAAATTGGCGTGTCATCGCACAGGTTCGCAATTAGTGGAGGACTCTCGTTTCGGAGGCCAAGATCCACTTTGGGTCGCTGCGCCGCAGGAGTAACTAAGTATGTTTGTCTGCAAACTACGCAGAACTTTTAAGTGATATTGAAGCGATCTTTTTGATTTTATTTCAGGTATACCAGTTTATAGAACGGAACAAGTTCTATCAAAATCAGTTAAGTAGCTTCTGAGATAGAGTATCTATGCCCTTCTAGAAGGAGCTTATATAACAAATATAAAGTTGTTATTGAAGTTTATCCTAAACAATATGATAAATAAAAGTAATTTAAGAAATTAAACCGACTTAAAATGCCTGTCAACAGAAAAGGAACATTTTTTTCACTTGCCCACCATTATGGTTTCGTGCTCCAATTTTCTATATTATTATACAGGTTGATATATCGTGTTCTTGTTTTTAATTAATGCATATATTTATTTAATTTCATAAACTGTCATTTCATATAAATTATCAGTTCAAAATAATTTAGATGTTTGATCTATGTAATATAATATGTAAAATAAGTATGATCTGTTGTGGGATTTCTAAATTTTTCTTATAAATAAAGGTGCCCGTATCTAAACCTATAGACACGGGCACCTTTGAAGAAAGCTTATGTAATATTTCTTCTTCACATTAAAACCCTTTCTATGGTCTTATACAACGCGGATGGAAAATTTTGCGTTCTCCAATGAAATTATTGCAAAAACAAAAAGATTTTTTTCAAAGCTTCTACTTATTAAGCGAGAGTGCCCACTCTCCCAAAATTTGGGAGAAATAATGTGATGTTTTCTATTACCATGGAACACTTTTAAGTATGCACTTAACTAATTTAGTTATGTGCACTTAACTAATTCAGGTATGCGCTGCGCTTTGAAAACTTTGCCTTTGTATATTAGCCTTTCACCCATCATTCCGCGCAACAATACTTGTAACAACAAGGCATAAATTGTTAAAACACAACGCAAGATACAAATTGTTATAATAAAAATTAGTATTATATCTACAGTACACATAGCAGCAGAAGACAAAATAAATTTTAAAATTATTGAGCGGCAAACAAGCTTGACCTAGAAAATTAATCAGTTAACATTTTCAATAAGGGTATGTAACTTTGCATTTTTAAAGTAATTCATTTCTTTTATCTGATTCAATCTATCACGCATACGTAAAAAGCAATGTGACACAAAAAGAAATAATTGTTTCTAAACTAGTGAGCTAGGTATAAGCTGATTACGACACGCGAACACAAAGTAAAAACTTATAATACATTATTCTTTGTATTTTAGAAAATGTGTGGAAATTTTTTATGAAACCTTTTTCTTTTATAACCGCTTGATATCCCTATGATTGGATAAACACTTCAGCCTTTATGTTTAGAGTTCCGTGGCTTGAAATAATACGACAAAACACGACCCTTTTAAGCAGACTTTTGTCGGTAAAGTTCTTTCGGTAAAGGGTAAAAAAACAAGAAGAAGATGACAGTGTTTTTTATATCAAAAGTTTTAGGGTTCCATATCTCAAATTAAAACTGAAACTTTAATAGGATCACAAGTTGTCCGTCCGTTTGACTGTCAATCTGTCTGTATGTCAAGGCAGTTTTTTTCAGGAAACGTTGAGATATAAAACTGATACTTATCTATATTAAAAAGCCTAGCCAAAAACTTTACTTTTTTACTGAAACACAATACAATTCTATCTGTCTCTCTTTCTTTAATTTGTGGGTCTAGACAAAAGTCATTTGACTATCGTAACACTTGTGGAATAGAATGAAAAATGTATGAGATAGACGTTAGTTAACGAAATGTTACGTGATCTCCAAATATTAATTCCATACGTTTTGCATTCGATTCTACAAGCGTTACGATAGTAAAGTGTCACTTATCTAGTCCGCCTGTTAAGCACAGAAGAAATAGTAGTATCCCAAGTAACACTTTAGTGACAAATAGCTTGCATATAGTATTTTTTAGGAAACTATAGTAATAAAATCCACCGTGATTAAGTTCTATAAAGGTGGTTAGAACCTATAAGCAACCTTAATGTTACCAAAGGGAGAAAAATTGCAACCTATTTAAGATGCAAAAGCGATGCATAAGAGTTCGAATTGTTATCCTGAGTGGTACTTGGAACTTTGTGCTATATGTTCTGACAGCATTTAAATAATTGCGTCCATTTATGATGAGATTTAAAAATGTATGTGTATAACACGAATAATGATCATGGAGCTCTTGAAAATAGTTTTTTATCGTGAAACCATGGTATATGTGTAATTATCAAAAAATATGCGCTGGTGAAATAAATAAGAAAATACATTATTAAAATTTGGCAGTCAAAAACCTAAAATTATGGTTTCACAAAAACTATAATGTCAAACTACATCAGAAGCAGTTATCAAAACTAATTTTCTTTTATGTTCTTGCAATAAAATAATTTTCAACAAAATGCTTTTAAAGGACTCCATTTTTAAACATGGTGACTTCATGGAGATTAAAAATAAACCTTGCAGTTCCTATTTTCACTGATTTGTTGCCTTATTGGAAGTCGTAGGGCCAAAAATCACTCATTAGTGCGTGTAATTATTTTCTGTAAATAGTGATTATTTTCACTTTAGAGGTCTCGCTGTATGCATAGAATGCGTTGCATTGGGGATCCAAACGGGAAACGGAAAACGGGGATAAAACCGTAACGTGTAATAGATTAATTTATAAACAAACATATACACGTGCCGCACACTGAATCGCAATTAAAAATAAGTTCTACGTTTATATCTATTAGAACTGTTAATTCTTAAATAGTTCTAAATGAGAAAAAATGATGCTTACAGTTTTCAAGAACAATCTTTTGGAACCGAGATACGCATTAGAGTAGCATATTAGAGTATCTCATATAGGCAATTACAGTGGGTTCCAAATGAGCTGCAATAATAACTCTTAAGTCACTACAGGTGATATGTAACTCTTATATACTATTTATTTAGTACTAAAGATGCCAAAGGAAAAATTACCACCTAATAGGGCATAGTTCCTTAGGGGGGTTATAAAATATCATATGCCTCTTTGAGTTCTAAAAGAGAGACAATTAAAACCTTTATGCGTCTGTAAGTAATAAATTCGGCTTAATGCTACCACAAGTAATAAAGCAGGAACAAAAATCACTCAGAAACAAATGTTAGTGATAAGAGTTACTCATTTGCAAATTCGAGTGCTGTTTGCATCTATAAGTAATGCCATATACACTCTTGCATCACTTATATGTTACAGAAGGTTGCAAAATAAGTTCCAAATTTCACTAACGTGTTACTTAGGATTATTTTATTTCCCTGAGTATAGAACTACACCTCTAATCACTTTGAAGATATAAGAGTGAATATTTATTTACAGGACGTGTCAATTTCACGATAAGAGAAAATTTCAAAAGTAATAATATTATCCAAATCATTAAATAATAATCCAATAAAAGAACAAAGAAGTTGTGAGGCAACGCGAAAAAGGAGCGAAAAGGCTGAGTAGACTCAGTTTAGCAACAAATTATGTTTGGCCTTAAAGACTATTTAGGGCCTCGTTCACCGTCTCCAAGTAAAGTGTTGATTACTTACCTCCCAAGTAAAGTTAATTGGCAAGTAAAAGCTATGAATACGGGTCAGTTTATCATATGATTATTGCTACTCGAACATCGTGAAATTGAAATTGAAGTTTCGGATGACTTTAACCGACAATTAGCGTAATTGTCACTTTAGTTGAAAGTGGTGAAAGAGGCCCTTAAAATTATGTAAAATGAATTTTATCACCGTTTTGACAGCTCATTAAAAGTAAATACTAAATATTATTCAATATTATAGGAAAGGTTTAATCATAACTGTCCAAGTGCGTGAAAATTCATATCTAATATTCATCATCGTCATCATCATCATTCAGCCTTTCATATTCTACTGCTGGACATAAGTCTCCCCTAACGATCGTCACACCTCCCGGTCAGCGCGCCTCCTGATCCAGTGGCTTCCCGCTGTCTTCTTTAGGTCATCAGTCCACCTGGTTGGAGGGCGGCCTGTACTCCTTTGCCGAGAAGTTGTCGCCATTCGAGGTCCAACGTAGTACTAATATTACAAATGTGAAAGTGTGTTGTTTGTTTGTCCTTCTTTCGCGTCACAACCGGGGTACAGATTGACTTTATTCATGACATGAATATAGTTGGGGAGCTGTATAGTTACATAGGCTTACTTTAAAACCTGAGTAAATATCTCATTCCGGTGGGAAAAAAACGTATAGCCTAAGTGTGCAAAACTAAGCCCTTAGTGTAAGTTTGTAAACGTGAAAACGTTACTACTGCGTCCGAGTTAAAATTGGACAGATCGATCTTAACCTGAAAGGAATAAGGTTGATAGTTAAATTCTTAACGCAAACGCGTTAGTAACGTGTTCGTGTGTGCAGTCTTACACTAAGGCCTCTTTAGGTGGAAAGTTTGTTTAGTATAATTCTCAAGCATGCGATATTAGAGTCTCTTTTACATAATAATTACTCATTTTTGTAGTGTCACACTCAAATTCTTACAAATGATATAACTTTCTGTGTTATAAACTAGAAAGTAACAAATCAATAATAAAATAAACCGAATATTTCTAAAAGAACAATGTTATAAAATACGTGTAAATATAAAAGTTATGAATGGAAACAGATTCAAAGAATAATCGGGTCAATAAACCCTACGTTGTCAAGTATCAAGACTTAACTTATCTGAACTCTCATCTCAGCACTTGACACCTCCAAGGCTATATTGGAGATTCCGCGTGAATTAAATGACTATGGTCAACTAACGGCATTAAACAAAAAACGGGCGAGTGGCCCTGTGTCTGGCGTAGAACGCGTGCGATCTACGCGTTTAAACGAAACGAGCGTAATCGTGTGTGCGATTTCATTCGCATTCAGTTCATTCGCATTCCCGTACTTCATCGTTCTGTTACGAGCCTCAGGGTCGGAGGGTTTTTAAAAAAAAGATTTCGAATAATTTCAAGACGCGACCGATTGGTGTGGAGGATGGACTGAGACTGACTGGGCTGGAAGGCTGAGCGGAGAGGAATGAGACAGAATGCTGAGGGTGCAAGAATAGATACGGAGTCAGCACAAAGGGGTGCATAGACCATCTGTAACAGCCCCCTGCGGAAGACTAAACATCGGGGTTGAAACGATGTTTGGGAAAAGAAAAATCATATATTTGTTCTCAAACTGGGAGCTGGAATTACTTTAGATTTTGAAGGACATTCATTGGCATTGACAGGAATAACAATTTCGGGTATTGGTATGTCCTCTGGAGGAGAAACTCTAGGAGCTGTCGAATTTCTAGGAAATTGAAAGGATAATCGGCCTCGCGATTTAATAAAAAAGTAGAATTTCGAAATACAAAATACAAGAATGATAAAAGTTATAACTAGTAAAAGTATCGAATAATGAGTCCCATATTGAATTATAGGATGCTGATTTAATATTTTATCCGCTTCAACGGAAATTGAATTTAATTTGGATATTGTATTTTTCGAGAATATATCTAGATCTATATTATGTAATTTAATAGGAGACTCATGGTTTATTTTATATTTAAAATTATCAAAAGAACAGCAGGAGTCATTAATAATATTAAAGTCTGATTTTACAGTTGTTACATTAATAATAAAGTTATTTAATTTTGGAATTAATTTTGTGTTTTTACAATTTGCTTTGCAGTTAGTAGGTATATATAGAATACCTGTTCCTAAAATATTTAATTCAATCATGTTTTTAGTAGGACATTCAATAAATACTTTATTATTCTTAGATTGTACAAATATATACTTATTATTGCTAATAGGTTTCCATAGATCGATATCACCGAAAATAAAGTCTGTTTTGCACTGTTTAGGGAGAGCACTTATCACACTGGACATAATTTCACTTTCGCAACTGGGTTTTGCACTTGTGGGGAATACACTTAACACGTCACAGATAAAATTCCGCCGATTTATCGCTTTGCATTCTTGTAGTGATTCTATGTTACAATATTCGGATTTATCCTTGGTCATTGCTATATATTTCGAATTAGGGACAATATAACTAAAAGAGTTGGGTTCCCTGCTCTTATGAGGAATTGGTAATGCAATTGTATGAAACAAATTGAATTCTTTAGGAGAGACTAGCGGTAATCGTAATACAAAAACAATTTTGTTATTTATACTATAACTTATAACATTGGAAATATTCATAAGTAAATAAATTTCGCTTAAAGCTAGGTTTACAGGAAGCTTATAATCTACAGGTAAGTATCTATAGTTATCGACAAGTTCCTGGTATAGTTGCGTGGGACGCAAAATCGCTGGATGCATAATGTTTTGACTGCTAAGGAGTATAGCATTTGTTACATCTTGCAGTTGGAATGATAGGGTGAGCATGGATGCTTCTAAAACATTCAGGACAGAATTAATCTTATTTTTTATACTCAACTCATTAGAAATAATAGTTAAGTTCTTTAAAGATGCAGAGAACGTGTCGATAGCTTCATTAAGGCTAAGTTCATTTAGCTTAATTTTATGTAAAGTAATATTAAATTCACTTAAAGTAGAAGCAGTAACTAAAACATTTTGCTTAACTAAGGATGCTATTCTTCTTTCATTATCCTGGATATTTTGAATTGCATTATCGTATTTAATAGCGTCATTTTCATCGAGAGTACCAAAAATGGTTTTTGCCAGGGTGCCTACACCACCTATCCACGCTCTTTTGATTCGTTTATTAACTAAATGGGCAAAAGAAGAATATTCAGAAACCATATCATTATATCGAATTGAAAGCGGATCTAAGACATTATTACACTCTAAGTTATTTGAAATTTCAAACTGAATTTTATTACACAAATGACGTGTTGTGCCTAAGACAGAATTAATATTTTTAATGTGCGGTTCAATATAAGAAATATCTAAAGCAGTTACAACGTCTAAATGACCTGTATTAATTTGAAGTTCACCGACAGGATCAAAATAAATGCCAGGACTCGAGTTGATTTGCTGAACATAATCTTGACAGTGGCCTGGGGCCAAAACGCTGTAATGAGAGAAGTATCATAGATAAATACTAAAACAGTTTTAAACATATATAGTTTACATTAATGAAATAAAATAATGAAACCAGGACTATCCTGATTTATCAGTATCTACGTGCTTAACCTCGTCGTAGTGATGACGAACATGTCGTCGATTTATCAGTAGAGACAGGGTATGGTTACCGTGTATTTTTACTACTTTGTATGGACCTTTCCATAGAGGTGATAAGGCCTTTCGTAACCTGAGATGATTCTTAAGCATAACAAAGTCACCTACTTTGTATTTAGCTGGGCGACTGTGGGAATCATAATAGTTTTTAGATCTTATTTTAGAATTATAGATGTATTCTAAGGCTTTATCACGCGCGTGCTTCATTCTATGTTGAAGCATTTTAACATATTCCGGATATGTAGCTGTAGAGTTTTCGTTATATACAGAATCTGGAATACGCGGTTTATGTCCAAATAAAAGTTCATAAGGAGAGTAATGTGTTGTAGAATGTACTGAGGTATTGTATGCTAACATCGCCGTATATACATAACGAGGCCAGTTGTCTTGATTCTCGTTGACATATGTTTTTAAATATTCTTTGAGAGTAGAGTGTGACCTTTCTAATGCACCTTGCGTCTGTGGGTGATAAGGAGAGGACCATAGTTGTTTAATTCTGAGAAACTCGCAGGTCCTTTTAAACAGTTCTGCTGTAAAGTTAGTACCTTGGTCTGTGAGTATATGTTTAGGAATGCCGAATAAAGATATAAAATGAACAAGACATTCGCTTGATTCTTCTGCTGTGTTGCACCGGATAGGGTATGCTAATGAAAACTTTGTGAGGTCGTCCTGCATTGTTAAAATAAATCTAAGCTTCGCTGTACCGGCTTCGGGCAAAGGACCAACAATATCAATTGATAATTTTTCGAAGGGACTTGTTGAAGTCGAGGTTATTATCATGGGCGCTCTGTTTATTCTACGCAGGGCTTTGTTTGCTTGACAGGATTGACATTTTTTGACATAATTTTCGACATCGCTTCGCATATTTTTCCAATAAAAGCGTTCACGAATACGGTTATACATTCTTAGATTTCCTAGGTGACCCGCTATTGGGATATCATGATTCTCTTTCAGGATTTTCGGGATTTCACTAAGAGAAGGATATATTATGTTATTGTGATAAATATGAATCGTGATATTGGTCCCGTCGAATAAATAAGCTAACATGTTATAGATCTTTATAAAGGAATGTTTATCGAAAGGATTTTTAAAGTCTGATATGCTGACGTCGTTTATAGTCGGATAAGACATTATTATTTGATCTCGCGCGTACTTTAGAGATTTATAAATATCTGGATAAGAAAAGTCATCAAAATGATGTACTTTTGTGAATAAAAATAAGTAATGTTTATTTTCAATTGTGAGGGGTAATGTAGTATATAAATGTCTTTCTAATTTTAAAAATTCATCGCGATTAGGGTTCGGGCAGTTATCAAGTATTTCCTGAACGTAGGGCATAGATTCGTCCAGGTCTATGGAGGTAGGTATGACAATTAATTTTTGTGTACTTTTAAGTAAATTTTCATTATGTTCTATAATTGAAGTATTATATGATTTTGTAGGAGATTTTAGGAATTTAGTGTAGGAGTCGTCAGAAGATCTGTTTTGATTTTCAGAACGTGGAGTCAGCTGCGGACTGGAGTCAGAGAGTAACGGTAAGTCATTTTCAGGTCTCGAGGACACAGGATCGAGAGTATCAAATACAGGTGAGTTTTCTTCGGATAAAGGTAAGTTTTTAGTTGTTAATTTTTCAGGATTATGTTGAGTCGGCACAGGTAAGGTTTCAGGATTTTGCCAGCTAGTTGAAGGTTGCGGTTCAGACTGAGTTTGGATAGGAGTTTCATCATTCATAGAACTTAGATAATCTAATACTTCATTTTCAATTTCAGGATTTAGGAGACCAGCTTCAACACTTGAAGGTGGAGATACCAGGAGACTTTGCAAATCATTTATGTCATCAGGTGAGTTTAAATTTTGTTGCATTTGCGCAGGATTTGAATCATTATTTTCAGGATATACAGGATTCACAGGATACCTAGAAAGAGCATCTGCAGCAGAGTTCAGCTTGCCTTTGCGATATTGAATATCGTAATCGAATTCCTCTAATTTTAGCCGCCATCGTTGAAGTTTGCTGCCTGGATCTTTATGATTAAATAACCATTTCAAAGGTCTATGGTCTGTAATTATCTGAAATTTGCGGCCATAAAGGTAAGGGCGAAAAGTTTTGCATCCGAATAAAATGGCTAGCAACTCTTTTTCGGTTGTGTTATAATTGACTTCGTTTTTATTTAGGGTTCGAGATGCATATGCTATCGGCTGCTCCTTGCCAGGATCTCCTTGAGAGAGAATTGCACTGATAGCATAATTCGAAGCGTCACAAGTGAGTAAGAACTGTTTTGTAAAATCTGGGTAAATAAGAAGCGGAGGTGAGATAAGGCGTGATTTTAACGTTTCGAAAGCTAGTTGATGTTCATTCTGCCAAATAAAGGAAACATCTTTCTTTAAAAGAGAGGTTAAGGGTTTTGCTGTTTTTGAAAAGTCTGGTACAAATTTTCTGTAATACGACATAAGGCCTAGAAACGATTTAACGTCTTTGGGACATTTTGGAATTGGAAAATCGGATACAGCCTTAATTTTCTCGGGGTCAGGTTTTACACCTTCATCTGTAATAAGATGACCGAGGTAGGACACTTCTTTGCGAAGGAATTCGCATTTATCGGGCTGTAATTTAAGGTTATGTTCTCTAAGTCGATCAAATATTAATTTGAGATTATTTATGTGTGATTGGAGATCATATGAATAAATAACGATATCATCGAGGTACACAAAACATCTCGTGCCTTGTAGACCTGTGAGCACCGTGTTCATCAGCCTTTGAAATGTGGAAGGAGCATTTTTGAGCCCGAAGGGCATGCGTTTGAATTCGAAATGTCCTTGAGGAATATTAAAAGCAGTTTTTGCCGCATCTTTCGATGCCATTTTAATTTGGTGGAATCCGGAGGCCAAGTCGAGAGTTGAAAAATATTTTGACTTACCAAGCTGGTCTAGTATTTCGTTAATGTTGGGAATTGGGTATGAATCTCCAATAGTGATGTCATTAAGCCGCCTATAATCAATTACAACTCTCCATTTTCGCTGTCCGGAAGCGTCTAACTTCTTCGGGACAACCCAAATGGGAGCAGACCATGGAGACATAGATGGTTTAATTATTCCATCTTTTAGCATTTTGTTAACTTGGTTTTGGACCTCTTGTTTATGGCACTCCGGAAACCTATATGATTTTACGTGAATTGGCTGATCAGTTGTAGTATTAATTTCATGCTCTAAAGTTTTAGTGAATGTTAGAGGATCTCCAGGTAAGTAAAATATATCAGAATAGTTTGAGCAAATTTCGTACAGGGCATTGGCTTCTTCACTATTTAAGTGTGAAGCTCTGAGTTGGTTTAAGACCTCTTGAGTTCGTTTTATTGAGTCATGGGATTGTGTAGTATTGATTGGATATTCTAGGGATTTATTTTTAGAGACAGTACTGTTTGCGGAGTCCACTGGAATCAAGGTTAAAAGTAAATTGGAATTTAGAGATTTAGATGATTCAGAGGTATTTACGACAGATATATTTATTCTGTTGTTTTTTTTTACTTTAACTAAACAATTCGCTATTAAAATGTCCTTAAATTGAGTTTGATCTAATATGAGACCTTCTTTCATTTCGGGATTCGAAACAGAGCACTCGATTATCATTTCGGATCTAGCAGGGATAGTGTAGACAGGTTCATTAAAATACATTGGAACTTGAATTTTATTAATTTCAAGTTTACTTGACGTGTAATTGATATTACAGCTGAATAGATTTAGCATGTCTGTCCCTATGATACCATCATAAGGAAGATGTATTTCTTTAATAACGTGAAATTTGTGGGCTATAAATTTTTTATTTGAGTCAGATAACTGCATTTTTAAAGTAAAATGGCCACACGTTTTTGTAGAGCTTTGTGCGGGTTCGATGCCTTTTAATTCTATTTGTTCTTTAATTAATTCAATAGGTTTTTGAATAGAAGAAGATTTAATAAGACTAATTGCCGAACCAGAGTCTACAAGTAAACATAAAGGAATATCCGATATTTCAGATCTAACAAGGACATGAGGAAGGAGGACTTTAGCAGGATCTGCAGTAATTTCGAATATTTTATTTTCGTAATTATTTGTGGATACAGAAGATATAACATTATTTTTTATTTCAGGTTCAGAGGATTTGGTAAGTCTTTTATTTTTTTTATTAGTTTTAATGTTTAATTTATTAATTAATTTATTTTCAGGTTCGTGGTGCACATCGGGTACGGATACAGAGGATACAGCGGGTTTATTGGATTCAGCGCATACGGATTGTGACAGACCAACGCTTCGTCGTTGCTGCACGGATATAGAAGAATTTGGCAGACGTTGCTGCACGGACATAGAAGAATTTGGCAGACGTTGCTGCACGGACATAGAAGAATATGGCAGACGTTGCTGCACGGACATAGAAGAATATGGCAGACGTTGCTGCACGGACATAGAAGAATATGGCAAATCATGTAGCGACGCCATTGACGGTTTAGTGGCTTGAGTTCCATGTAGCGGAATCGACCTAGAATTTGATGTGCCGAATTTTAACTTATGAAGTCCCGTACGGCACGGGGACGAGACATTTACTCGTTTTTTGATACATCTACAACATCGTGACCTTCTTCAACTTCCCAATTTTCGGTATATTCATCATTTTGATTTTCGGATACAAAATTAATATTTCTAACAGGAATATGAACATTTTGACTCTGATTGTAATTTTTGTATCGGTTATTATTAAACATTCGTTTACGGCATTGTTCTAGAGAATGCCCAGGAGCTTTGCAATACCTACATATGTTCGAGTTTTTTATGGGAATCTGTGTATTTAAGAAGTTGCGTTGTACGACTCGATTTTGATTATTATTGATCGATGATCGATTATTGTGTTGATCACTTGGTTTAACGAATCTATCGGGTTGTGCTCTACGATGAACAGTCTGTAAAATTCGTTCTTCAGAAATAGCAATGTTTACCGCTTCATTCAAAACTTTTGGTGATTTACATCTGACTATGAGTGATAAGTTTGGCTTAAGGCCAGTGGTAAAATGATGAAGCGCCAGGTCTTCCATAGCAGCTGTACGACCTGCTATTTCTGAAGAAGTGTAGTTTGCTAAAGAGATCTCTGTCAGTAGATGTGAGAGGCAGGTCTCTATT